>CM076598.1:192072500-193322500 GCA_038502835.1 Octonoba sinensis | reverse complement strand
TAAAATATACTAATTACATAATAAATTGCAACAAATATACAAGTAATTAAACAGAAAATATCCAAAAATATATAAAAGATTCTCAATTTCAACAGGAACACTTGTATGCAACACTTGGCCCTCTGGTGGCCAAAATCCTCAATCAATACTATTCAACTCAATCATATCAATCAATATCATTCGACTCAAAAAAAAAAAAAAAAAAATCACACCCAAATTATTATAATTATTATTACCTAATGGAATACTTGAAAATTAAGTGGAATAAAAATAGTTGATTACTAGGAACTTGAATCAAGTTGTGGAAAAACACACAACATAAAAGAAGCTTTTACAATGGTAATTAATAAACAAAAGATTGAGATGAAAAAACATTTTCACTTTTTCTCCCTTCAAAAAAAAAAAATAATAACCTAAAAGCTTGGAGGAGAGGCCATTTGCCGCTTAAAAAATTGAATTTCAGCTCCATTAAGATGAATCATGTATGCATGAGTTGTACATACTTGTAACTTTAGAGGGTCAAAAATGCTATATATACTATGCACATTTTCATACCTTTTCCATTACTGCCATTTAAATAACACTTTAGAGCATCTTGAGATTCTCCACAGCTTTCAAACAGGAGACCTAAATTTGTCCAAGCGTCGGTATGTTGCTTTTCAAGTTGCACCGAGCATATGTAAGCTTGCAAAGCATCCATCGGTTGCGACTGCAATTGGTAAAGCACGCCTATCGAGCACCAAACATCGGCATTGGCTTCAACTTTATCCACCGAATTTCTATAGGAAACAAATGCATCATGAACTTTGCCTATGCTTGCATACGTGCGACCTAAGAAATACAGAGACTGTCCATTTGTTGGATCTGTTTCAATAGACTTCTCTAAGTAATGGAGACTATGATTTTGTCTTTGTGGTTTGTCGCCAAGAGCATCAATTCTATGATACATCCAACCTGTATTGAAAAAATGAATTTGTCAGATGTCATAAAGGAAAAATATCTAAAACACAGAAATGAAAAGTAAACAAAATTATTCAGAATTATAAACTAAAATTAAGGCTTTCAAATATTGTTTGATGAGAAATATACAGTAAACCCTCGCAATGATTTCCTGGTTCGCTTGTTATATTCATCACACAGAAAAGGATCAAACCCTAATAAATGGAAATTTGATAATAGCTAGTAATCCATTAGTTGCATAAATGCTTAGAAAGTTCAGAATCATTAAATTGGCATTTTATTGATCATCATAGAAAAACCTATAACAAGAGGAAAGCAAATAAAACAATTCTCTTTCTTATACTGGTATTTGGAACTGTATAATTGTAACGGAATGTAACCATTGTTCTTGAGAAAAAGAAGGTTTTATAGAGCTTCATAAACACTACAGAACGTTTTTTAATTGAAGGGCTATACTATATGAGAATTTATGCAAACTGAAATATATTATCCTCTTAGAGGAATTTATCTACATAACAGATATTGTTGTAGCGAGGTTTTACTATTTAGAATTCAAAAGTGATTTTGTCATTTTTATCGAGTTTTACTTGTTTTAAGGCTAACTTTTTTCCCCTACTAATCTTTAATGCTAAAAGCTAGCTGTGATAATAAGATAAAAATTTTTGTTGTATAAAATTTATTATAATTAAAACATGCAGACTACGGACACCTCCTCAAGAACAACCGGGAGTCTAGGAACGGAACAGGTACTGCCAGATTTGGAGTATTTAGGGAAGCCATTTTGCATGGTTTCAACTCTCTTTAATTAAGGGAAATATTGATAAAGCACTGCACTATTAAGTTCCGTGTCCATCTATCGGGACATCCGTGACTTTCATGAGCAGATCCCCAGGATTTTTGAGGGATGTCTGCGTGCAATGTCACTAAGGCTGAAAGCAATTTGAACAAAATTTGGTGAGATATCACCAAGCTGTTAACAATGCTAAGTATCTGCCCAGAGCAGATACCTAGCAGGAACTTGGTGAGCCTAATCAGCATGGGTCCAAGGTTACTGGCGATTAATTTATATAATCCCAAAAAATTTTCTCATAATATTTTAAAATTATTTTATGAGAAATCCAGCTATCTATAGTTATATTTCATCATTCATCTTTTAAACAGCAATTTCCAGCATGGCTAAGTTATATGCGGATTCTAAGTTATGTAAATGCAAACATTATTAAAAATAAGAAAAGAATGAGTTGCAAATTTAATTTTTTTTTTTTTTGAGAACTTAATAATGCTTTAGACAAATAGTTATAGCAACATGAATATCCTCTATTAAAGACTAAATAACTGCATTTTTATTAAGCACTTTTAGAAATCCCTTTTACCCAGATGTACCAAATTTGTTCTTCAGCATGATAGGAACTCCCTTAACACTTCCCCTTTATCATCTGGCAACATGGGCGCCCATACCTAAAATTTTAGGTGAGGGGGGGGGGGCTAGGAAAATTATCATATTTCAGTGCTTACATTATCAATAAATCTTGTATATATACATCGTAAAATACCAAATATCCACACCTCTGAACTTGGATTGTTATTGAAACTATAAACAAGGAAATATTAGCAATAATTAATAACATTCAAAAGCAAAAACCACTCCTTAAAATATCTGCGATCGAAAAAAAACGAATACTAACTGGAAATGTTCATTTTTGATCCTAAATTCATTCATTATACTTTATTTTTAATTAAATTTTTCTTTAAATATCTATTTCCAATTATAATGCTGTTTTACGAACAACAAGCTTTCAGAAGAAGGCAATTAAAATTAAGCGCTATTTCAATTGCATAAGCTCATAAAAATATTTGATCTGAAATGAATGGATTAACAAAAAAAGCAAGGTTAAGTTTCTTTGCATTAAAGTAAACAGATTCATTATTCACATGGCATCCAAAAAAAAAAAAAAACTAAGTCTCAGTTGGAGGAGGATGAATCACCATACAGATGCTTTTATGGATGGTACAAGATCGATTTAGGTGCAGAAAAGATGTTTCTTATGATTTCTTATTCCTTATCTATTTATGTACAGTAGAAGCCCGATACAATGCAGTTGTTGAGAGACATGTTTCACACCCGCATATAGTTTAACCGCTGTATATCGGAATGGTTTCACAGCAGTGATCGACAGTGATGCAAACTGATGAAAACGCTTACCTGCTTTGTGAAATGTAATTAACTTTATCATTCAATATGAATGCAAACTTAATCTTACACTATCTTAAAAAAAACTGTAAGTGTTGCCTGGCGAAAGGACGTGTTCTGTTTCATTTTTGGCATATTGTCTTACACTAGCAAGATGGAGTAGACAAGCACTATCTGAATTGCCTCTCCATTAACAAAATTATGTTAACTGTGAAATGGCTTTACTAACATCTGGAACATCGTCTTTTATTACCACATCATTTTCAATTTCATCATCATCATTTCGCTCACTGCAATTTTTATGCGTTACATCAATTATATCTTGGTCTCTGAAATTAATTCACTGTTGCCAATTTCCCCACAGTCATTCTATCTAGTTTCACAGAAATTATAAATGTAAAATTTATCCAAAAATTGATCTTTTTTACTGGGGAACATATTTTTCCCCGTGGTAAATCTGAATTGTGGTATATCCGACCGCGTTATTCAGGGCTTCTACGTATTTATTTTGAAAAGAAAATCCTGTGATGAAAGGAGAATCGGAGTTGTGTATTTATCGGAAAATTATCTGGCTTTATTTTTGTTTCTTCCTTTCAGGGAATCTAAGTACCATTAGAAGTTTCAATTACATGAATGTGGCATTCAGATGAGTTTTTACTATGGTGTTGCCTCCTACTTATCAAGAAAGAGGCATTTAATCGGTACTGTTTTTCATTTGTAGTGATTAAGAGCTCTCATTCATATTTTCACTAATTTCAGGAAAATTTAGGGAGGCATATGCACTTTTCACTTAGTCTTGTTATTGCACGTATTCATTAAAAATTAGATACTTTTAAAAGCTAAGGAGGAACTTGAGCCCCCCTTACCCCCTAGATGGGCACCCATGTGTGGCAGTGCATGAAAATCCTAAGGCCTCATGCAAAAAGGTATTGAGCTGAGGAGAATAGTTAGTATGATGTCTATTTGTGAGCATGTTTGAGCATTAAATATTAAAAACAATTGTTTAAGCATACAAAAAAAGAAAAATTCAGAAACACTGAAAAATTACTTGCAGGTGTATAAATAAAAGAATAAATGCTGATTATGTATGTGCTGTATAAACAAAGTTTACAGAAATTTTTAAAACAATCATTTATGAAGTGACTAAAGTAATTATTAAACAGCACATAATAAAACTGAAAGAGATTCTTACAATGAAAAAATGTGTAATAAATTTTTTAAAAAGCTATAATAAATAACAAGAGAAAAACCTAGTTGCTTTGATGCTTCAGCCCTGACAATGACAGGCAACTCGTTTTCCTCAAGCAGCTTCTCATATGCCTCTTTTGCTTGCCTATACTTGCCCTACAGCAAATTAAAAGAAAAATCACTTTACATGAAAAATATGCAAAAAAAAAATCATAATATGTATATTTACAATCACACATCTGTCAACCTTTAATAAGGTAGTGAGAAGTCGTTTTCCCACCAAATTAATCTTACTACTATTATAAATACGAAAGTTTGGATGTATATCTGTTACTCAATCACGATAGAACAGTTAAAAGGATCTGGATGAAATTTGGCATAGAGATAGATTATAGTCTAGAATAACACATAGGCTACTTTTGATACCGGAAAAATGTACGGATCCAGTGAAATATCATTATATAAAAATGGTGCATTACCATAAGATAGATGATGTGGTTCAATAGTTAAAGATGAAATTGGTATCGGCCTGATAGCTTAAGTGGTAGAGCACTTGGCGTGTAACTGAAGGATCTAGACTAAATTAAATTTTTTCCACAGACAATTTATTAATTAATTAAGTAAAAAAAGTTCTTTATCCTTTGAAAACGACCATAGTTGCATCTTAATGCTGTGCTTTTCAGCCTAGAATTGGAAAAATATTTACCTCCTGGAAATCAGTGACCACAAGTGGGTATTTAAGTGAGTGTTTGATCGCACACTTAAAAAAAAGTTATATAGCGCTATAATGTTCCGATTTTTAAGCCATTGTTGCCTCAATGCTGCTTAATCTTGTTTAGGACTTCTGCCACCCAGAAATGCAGTGGCCAAAAAGGCCAAAAGGTTGCCTTTTATAATATTCGCCCACATTAATTGCATTTTGATCAGGTCGTCAGTTCTCACACATACAAATTATCAAAATTTCCATGTGATAGAAATCGCGGGAACAGTAAGTGATCTTATAAATGTGTATAGCAAGGTATTTTAAACCCTCTGATTGACAGAAACATCTAAAGACTGTAGGACATATATGAGAGGGATGCTTCCACCCCCCCCCCCCCCCCGACCACCACCACCAAAAAAAAAGGAGAAAGGGTAAAAATTATGTTTATTTTTCAATGACGTATATGAATTTCATTTTATAAAGTAATGTATATAAAAAAAATTTAACATACTGCTACCAGAAAAAAAAGGATTGAACTATTTCATTTATTCATTCTTTCATTTTTATTGAATTTATGTAATTTCTACTGGTAATTCTTGTTTCATACTTATGCATTAAATCAATTATTTTTAAAAAATCCACAGAAAGAAATTTTGTTAAATTCCACTGACTAACTTACCTCAACTTCAAACAAATGAGCAATATGAAAACACACTTCTGCTCTGGTCAAAGACAAAGGGCTGGAGTCAGCCAAAATGAGCTGAAAATGCTTGTATGATTTATCATAGTCATGCAAAACTTTGAAGATTAAAGCCAATCTTAGGTGCACCTCATTCGCCCTAATGAATCCAGGATCGAGGTAAAGCAGCTCTTCGAAAATTCTGATAGCCCTAAAAAAATAAGACATAGAAAGAATTGAAACACTTATAGTTATTTTTTAAAAAAATGTAAACATAACTTTTCATTGACACTACATAATTTGTATTCCAAATAAATTACAAAACAGGTATTTAATTTTAAAAAATATGTTGCTCACATGAACATTTTTGAAAATCAATTTCTGAAACTTTATGCAGTAAAATGCTACAATTTTCTTGTAATAATTTCAACTGGATAAAAAGATTTCAAAATAATCAGTTAAAATACAACACACTGTTCTTTAAGCTGGGGTTCGTGTCTTAATCGAGGATTTGTGACAAAACTCAAAAACTGTTTATTTTTCAACAACAATATTTATTCCCAATACCTCTAATAACAGGGGTGCATAACTTATTTGGGGACAGGTTTTATTCACTGAAGTCGTCCAATGAGAAAATCATCTTACTTAGAAATTGCAGATAAAACTCACTGGGCGACAAATAGAGATTTCATATTTGTTGTCATAGTTGTCATCTTTTCGGTACCAAGTTTCATTCTGCAAGTTTTATGCTTCCCACCAGCCCCAGATTCTCCTAGATCAGGGAAGCCAAACCTTTTTTGAATAGTGTGCCAGTTTTAAATTACAGATTATTTTTTTCAGGTGTCTAGTGTGCCAGTATTTTGTTTTAAAAAACAGCTTAAAAGATCCTCCATTTTTGCAAAGTGGCCACTAATTTTAGGAGTGCCCCCTCCCCTCCTCCTTTTTTTCCCTCTTCTTCTTTTTTTTTTTTGAAATGTTGTTTCCAGTGAATGGGAGCAAATAGAAGTAATTTAACACGCACCTGTAGGAATGGCAATGAAATGCTTGTTACGTGTAACCTATTGGCACACGTGCCATAGGTTTCCATCTTGTCCTAGCTAAATCGATTTTTTTTGGTGGGGGCTTTGAGGATATTATCCCTTGCAACCTTGCAACATCACAGCAGTAGTACATTTCTCTCTCTTTACCTGAGCATTCAAACTATCCTATGTCTCATATGTCATTGTCTGACAACCAAGCGCAAATCCAAGAAGGATCAGGGGGTCCCAACAAGTGGCTAAAGAACTACAACTTTTCTTTAAGTTTTGTTTTTAATTTCAAAAAATTTCTGTGATACAGTTCCCAAACCTTCCTTTTCTATCATTACTAAAGATAGCCAAAAATTTTACCAGAGAAAGTTGGGATTAAAATTGAGGACTAAGTAGTGTAATTTATTTTGCAGAGAGAATCCTTGAATCCTCTTTTCCCCTTATATCATCTAAAGTAGCCTAAAATTCTGTTTTGAGGCTTTAATTATGAATACATGCCACGAAAGCACACTCAAACCGCCTTCCCCTTCCAAATATAGCCTAAAGTTGTGTTTTCAATAAGTCTCCAAGTTTTAAGACTTGTAGGGAAGAGTCTCTGTATCCTTCTCTCCATTAACGTCAGGAAAGAAAGCATCATTAGTATTCAAATTCGAAAAATCATTTGTATTCCCAAAATATTTGAATGTCTCCAACTATGACTTAAAATTGTGTTTCAGCTCTTCATTTCAAAAATTTGCAGGGAGAAGCCCTGATCCTTATCTCTTTTAACGCCATCGTAGACAGCCGAAAATTGGGAATGCCTGCTAGACCCCTTTATTGAGCTGGAAAGGGAAACCAAGTAAAGAGAGATTGTTCACGAAAAAAGCTTATATGCAGCATGTAGCTAATTAAATAGTAAACTGGTCTTGTTAAATATGTTATCAATAAATTGAAACAAACTGCACTTTGTTCAGGATACTTCAAACAAGACTATTTTAGCCAATAGCACCAAAATATTAAAAAAAAAACACCACGCGAAATTTTAATGGTCAATAGCATTTTCTAACTTTTATAATAGTTAATACATGAGGAGATGAAATTTGAAAAACCAGCACATTGTCAACTTTGACGTTCCGTAGCACTTCCTTAAAAAATCCTCTGTGGTACCGTATAACCCTGAACGCCACCCAAACCTTCATTATTGGGGCACAATTATAGATGAAAAGATAGTAACTTTTAAATGTATTATTAAGTCTCTGTATGACTAATACATAACCAATCATACCGCCATACTCAAAAAAAAAAAGCATATTTCCGTTTGATATCATCAGTCACAAAAGATTATCAGTGGTGAGGTCGAAAGGGGATGCTGGTGGTTGGCGTACCCCCACTTTTTAAAAATTTTAACACATGCATCCCCCAGTTTTTTTTTTTTTTTTTTTGCCCACATCTGTAAGTGTCCCCCCTACTTTTCTCCCAGGACTACCCACTAATCATTATCAATATTTGAAGTACTGTCAACAGAAATATCATTACACTGCCCTTTGCCTATATCTACATGCAAACTACAGAGTGAGAACTCATACTTATAACGAATGAAATGCAGCGTAAGCAATTACATTTAAATTATATGAAGAGCTTTTGTCACAAATTTTTAAGTAAAATTCACTTATACTTACAAATGTATTATTATTATTATTATATTTGAGGAAAAGAGTGGGTGGAGGTTTCGGAATTATAAAGCAAGCAAATATATATGTAGGGAGGAAAGGTACGTGTGCACCTGGCTACAACAAACTTTACAAATTGTGTTAGACAGCTTATTCATTTTTCCAACTCTATGGCAGTGCTCTCTTGGGGGAGAACTGGAACCACAGAGAATGGATCTGGATTGCGAAAATAGGCCTTCCTATTTAGCATTGTGTGTGTTGTTTATTATTGGAACACATGGTTCTGACTATAATTAACTGAATATGAGTAAACCTCATATTTTAGCATGTATAAATGTAGTAAATTCTGTAGCATACATAATTTAGCCTTTTATTATGGAGTGTAAATTATATTACAACCAAAGACAGTCGAGGATATCCCCCCAACCCCCCCCCCCCCCCCCCTTAGAAAAATAACGAAAGCCCGTTGATTGGATGTAAGAATAAAAGAAACGTCTCAAAAACCACGGAAAACGTCCGTGTTTCCGATAAGGTTCGATGTTTAAAGAGTGAAATGCGAAAACGTGTTGTTCAAAAGCAAGCGCAGAGGGGAATCTCCCCCCCCCCCCCCCCGAAGGACGCCGAAGTTCTTCTGCTTGTACACAGTGTAGTTATGCAAGACAGGAATCTGTGTCAAGGCCTTTTCCGACACTCCCACTCATTCACTGAAATGGCATTTTGCCAAGTCATTACGAAGCCAGCAGGGCAATGGTTTGTAATACATCTTCACCCGACTCCAAACGTACAATGAATAGAAAAACATTTGTTCTTCAGACCATTTGAAGGAACAAGGAATAAGTGATGCAACAACCTACCGGTCTTTAAATAGCACCGCTCACTGTGGGAGAAAATAGAATGCAGAATGCCAACATACGCCAAGGTTTAACACGTTAGTCACGACTGGAGAGGTTCGTCCATAAACATCGTTGCAGATACGACAAGTTATAAAAATTCTTGGTGTACTAATGTTAAAGTCAATAACATGTTGACATGATCGTGTATAGAATCCTCAGTTTTTCATTTAGATTGAGCAAGACATATAAAAGCATTTTTTTGCTTCTGCAAAGCGAATAACCATTAAATGCTATTATTTCCTTTTTTATTTTGCTGGAACGTGCAAAAACTTGGTATTCTAGTAAAGCAAGATTTTTTTTTTTTTTTTTTTTTGCGGCCTGGGGGAGGGAGGAAGTCTGCCAGAGAAGGAATTTCATAATTAGACAAATATTTTGGTACCAGTGTAATCCACTACAACACTCACAAATCTTATTATTATGAGGGTGTTTTGTCTACCAATAATCCTTTCAAGAACACCATACTCATCACTCTCATACTTTGCTTTTGATTTAAACTTTTCTTTAGGATTTTAAAAAATTCAAATAATTGGGTTCTAGGAGAATTTTTTTTTTCGCACAACCCCTGAAATCGCTTTGTATAAACTTTACTACAAAGAAGTTGTACTATTTGAAGAGAATTCGTATTTTAAACGAACAAAAATAGTAACAGTAGTCAGCTAACTATTTGTTAAATATATTGAACTATTTATTAAAAATTCCAAATTTGCAGCATAGGCTCATGCAAATTAAACCCTACATACACTAATAGTGTTAACTATATTAAACAAATAAGCATATTGAATTTAATAACTGAAACAAAAAGAAAAGACACATAAAACAAACAACTTAATAAAAGTGTTATTTTATTTTTTTATTTATTAAAGTGCTTCTTGCGAAAAATTCTTTCATTGTTGAATAAAACAAATCTATGGAATTTACTTTTTGCATTATTTATTCAAAAGAAGAAAGGGCATTTCT
Source organism: Octonoba sinensis (assembly GCA_038502835.1). Lineage (NCBI taxonomy): Eukaryota > Metazoa > Arthropoda > Arachnida > Araneae > Uloboridae > Octonoba > Octonoba sinensis. Next base: position 193,312,252 of record CM076598.1, on the reverse strand, counting down.
AAACCAAATAAGCTTAAAGGTGCAAAAAGAGATTAAAAAAAATAATTAATTAAGTCAATAATCAAGGTGGTACATATAACTTAAGGTAAATAATTAAGAGGTAAATGTATTGAAACATTTTTGAAAGCAATATTATTAGGGAATTTGATAATAATATACAGCATATATATTCGTTTTAAAAATGCTTTAACTATTTTAGAACAATTTTATTATTACCGAAAGAACTACTTTTTTAAAAACTCAAATGCCTTACTATTTTGTGCTGAGTGAAAAACATTAACTAATAATAAAAATTCTGAGAGGCTCCACATTGCCATCAACAGAATCCCATTCGATAAGACTCAGATTTCACATGACTTATCATTTTTTTTTCTGAATGAAAGGACTTCCCCCGGAGTTCAATGACTATTTTGGAAGAAAGTTTACATTTTCTACAACAGATGGCGATACGGGAGCAAATGCCGTGATCATGGCCGTGATCGAGAAGTGGTAGGAAATAATAGCATCTCTGAGCCCTACTCTAAACATGTACAAATTAAAGGTAAAATAAAACTCTTTCCCGCTTTCTCTCTCTGCACGGGATATCATAAAATACTAGAAACATATTCCAACAATTATTTTTATTCCTACTTATAATCTCTCGATGGAAAAAATATGTATAGAAGTTCTTAGATTCATACTAGGGGTCGATCCGGCATTTTTCAACAGGGTCCGTTTTTTGTGAAATTTAAAGAGAGTTTTGTGAAAAATCAAATAACTTTGTGAACATTAGAAACTTAAACATAATAGCGATGAAAAATGTTATTATTATTTGCCACTTTTATAATAAATAATGGTGTGAAAAGTACGATGTGGAAGCTTGTAATTTTGTGAAGGGTCCGTTTTGATTAATTGAAATTTTGTGAAGGGTCCGAAAACGGACTCGAATTTTCATTGGCGCCACCCCTACATACAAATTGAAATTTACTACAAAAGTTTTAGCTGCCAGAAACCGATTATTTATTCTTAAAATAAAGACTTGTTGAAATATTGCATTGTATTATTACTTTTTTTATACATAAAACTGATAAATAAGTATTACAAAATCAAAAGAAGTACAAAAAATATTTGCGTGTTTTTATAACCATCTTGGCATGGAACCATTTTGCGCAGAACGTTACTATACACACTTATAAGATTACAAGGATTGTTATGAATGATCCCCTTCCCCACCCCCTAAAAAATACCTACTGTGTCACTCACAAGGAAGGACGTTAATTTAGGAATAAAATTGTCCCTCTGGATTTGAAATGCACTCACACACACACATATGCACGCGCACATACATATATATAGGGAACACCAGCAATGTAGCACTTTTTGATTTCAATAACTTATGTTCCTATCTGTTAGTACCCCACCCGCATCCAGGCCCACCATTTTACAGATATCCGAAGGGGGGGGGGGGTCAAACTCCATATATTTTGCATTAAATAAACAACAAAAATCACCTACGTATAAAAGTACAGTATATTTCTCAAGCCAGGTGGCGATTGCTTGCCTGACGTCCGAGCGCCCTAAATGTCGGGCCTGACCGCACCATATTTTTTTTTTTTTTTTTTGTAAGATTACACTGGGTGGGGGGACAGATATATGATGACCTCTGTTGCCTGACTAGGAAAAGTCGAAACGATGGTCCTGCTTAAAATCCCGATAATAACGAAAAGCAACCCTGATTTTGCAAATGAAAGACCTTAATAAATATCAATACAATGGAGAGCGGAGGTGCGGAAGGGTAGTTTCGCATGTTTACTCACACTAGCACTTTCCTTTTCCCGCCAAAAAATCTTACATTTAAATTATGCGCAACGAGAAGTAATTAAAAAACAATCATAAAACACCCGAATCTTCAAAAAAAAAAAAAAACGTTAAAATAAAAATTGAAAAACATGAGTATTAGATATGACAATTGAGCTTGCTGCAGATAGCAGGAATACTGAATAAGATGTTTGGTTTGAAAGTGCAAGTGAAAATATGGACAGCGAAGTAAAAACATTTTAGACTTACTGAAAAAATGGATTTCACAAACATATTGATGTATATTTAGTGAAATTATCGGGGGAAAAACAATAGAAATCATTTTTTTTTAATATATTTTTTAGCGAAATAAAGCAGTTGCTCAAAACCGTTGAGAGAAGGGCAAGTAAAATATGTTTCAATTTCCAGAATATTTTATTTTTTCCAGCCAAATACCTTCTGAATGAATTCGAGGAAAAGGTTGAGTGATGGGGGGTAGGGCGTGAGTATGCCAGTACTTAAAAACTGGTATTAAAGAGCAAAAGGCAAAACTCAACGTTAACGCGAGCTTACTACTGATAAAACCTAACAATAAGTACATTTTGGTTCAAATCACAAAAATGAAGAGAAAAAAAGCAAATAGCAATAAGAATCGTAACACTTGTTTTGGAATTACGAGGCCAGTTTCCAAGGCAAAAGAAATGAGCTTAAGTATAAATAAAAATACAACTTAATTTACAGCTGATGCGCTTGTTACGATTTCCTACGGTGTGCTCAGTTGCTTATCGAGACAAAGTTCTTTTGTACACTTAAACACACATTTTATTAGCATCAGTTAACTCGAGCATAACTCATATTTTAGTTAGCTATCTCGTCCTATTTCGATGGAGATTTCTACACAAGACGTTCATTTTCTGAAGGTTCCAAGATTTATGAGCCCTGTTCCAACTGTTCCGATGAGCAGGCTTCGCCAGGACACTTCCTCGCGTGACTGGGGCCATTCCAAGCAAGATTTGTACGACGATCCTTTGATGGTGCTAGATTTTTTGAGGGTGTTTACCGTCATGGACCTGGGCTAGTGCTGCTGGCCAAAGGGGACATGCAACAACAACAACACAAGACGTAACAATGATCTTGAATCAGTTGACGTCGTTTTACAGAAAATCGATTAAGACCGAAGTATTTCATACATGTTTTATCATAAACCTTTGGGCAAACAATAAAGCTACTTTTAAATGACATATAAACGGACGAGAAACATAAAAAACTGATGTAATCGAAAACAACAATATACATGATCAATTCCAACCAGAGGTTGCGGAAGTTGAATAAAAAAAGTCGAGGACTAGAGGAACAAAGGGAATAAGACACCGACATCCACGACACGCAAGCGTTCGCGCAGTCATTTAAGTATTCGTGACTAGCATTCGAGGGATATTCGGAGCACCCAAGTTAGCAAACGATGCAATCAGTTTTATTTCGCAAGCAAAATTCTACAAAGGACCAGCAGGTGGTATTAAAAGGACAGCTGACTTATTTTATCATATTGGCAAAAGTGACTGGACACTTCCTATGTAAGACGCTTTTCCGAATTTTTTGAAAAAAATGTTTTGATCATCCTGCATCGTAAAAAACTAGAAATAAGCTTTAAATGTAACAAAATTGTATACCTGCGATGTACAATTATTCTATACATTTTCGTAAAAAATAACACGCATATTTATGAACGCATAAACATTTATTTCTAAAATACCAATTTATTTCGTATATATCTGGCTGATTGCAATCAGAGTTCTGCACCAATTTTACTAAAATTTCAGAAAACGCAGGGGTGCCCGCCCTCAGAGCGACGGAGCACCCCACCCCCTAAAGCACAACGCACCCGCCCCCTAATGGATGACCCCACAAAGCGACCAAACATTCGACCAAGCCCTCCCAAAAGTACACGAAACGACCCCCCCCCCCCCACAAACAAAAAAAAAATACCATCCTCTGGTGGGCACCCTTGGAATACGTGACATCAAGCAAAGGAAACATAAGACTTAAGTTTTAAATAGAAACAGCGAGATTTTAATAAAATATGAGCGTTCAAAGAAATTAAATTTTTTCATCGCGCATGCAAGAAAAATAGCAACTTTTAACGTTTATAACTTAGTAGCGAAGTATGGATGGAAACTTATAAAAAGGTTCGAATTGAATATCGAGAAAAATTCAGTAAAATATCGACAAATCTAGTGAGTAGATGTGTATTTCAATGATTCTCGTAAAGGTAAGGATGGTTTGTTCACAAAATAGTCTCTTTTTTTTTAACATAGATTGCGAAAAATTGTGACTGATTTGTGCGCAATCCTTAACCCCTTAAAGCACGAGTTGTTTTTGAAAAACTAGTATAGTGTAACTTATTCTTTGCAGTTTCAGGTTGTGGGGAGTGACTAGGGAGCGGGGGTGGGGTAAAAGTTACGTAGAGAAAAAATATTATACAAACAAAGTGTGAACAAGTCTCAGACGGGCATTAGAAGTTAAATAACGCACGGGCATCGGTAAATTTTCCGGTAACTTCCGCCCGTGTCAGACATGGGCAAATGCACGGGTAAATGATCCTTCGCTCAGCCTAAATCTTTAATTATTATGACTATTAACATGAAATTACGGAATTATCCAAAATGATAAACGATTACTGAAATGAGTTAAGTTTGCAGATGAGAAGTACCAAAATTACTAATTATAATACAACACGGTTGGTGTTTTATTATTTTTTCGGGGAGGGGGGAAGGGAGTTAAAATTATTAATAAAATTCGTACAACAGAAGTGTAAGGAAAGGAATACAATCAAATACAAGATTATATAGAAAGAAAGTTGAGAATAAAAAAAGAGACTTTTCATGTTTTTTTGGCAAAATTTTTAAATCAGTATGAGGAGCATCGGGATGCCGCATCATTTTCTTAATGTTCATGTCTGGCTCAATCCAGCCCTTAACTAAATTCCATTATTTGTACACAAGTGCATAAACAATCGATAAAACCTTCAGGGTTAATGGTAAACATTCCAATACGGCCAAAAAAAAAAAAAACCCTCGTTTCTGTGAATAAAAGAATTGCACAAAAACCAAGTAGGTTCCCATTTTGGGGATATCCCAGCTCCATTTAATTCCACTGTGGACTAAGACAGGTTTGTTGCTCTTCTGATGGTTCAAGGTTATTTGTGATGGAAATGCGCAGCCTCCGGCTGAATAACTGGAGAAAGGTAGAGGACTAGTTAATGTGAACGAACCACTGCCATCATTAGAAGAGGCACTAAACTTGAGCGCAATTAAAATTCACCAACATGCTTCAGGAGTGGAAAGGAGGTGGGTGGGTGAAGTGAAGAATTACCTTTAGCTTCTCGCAAGGTGCCCCCCAACCCCCCACTTTCTCTCATAATTGATGATTGAAAGTTTTTCCGCATGGTTCTTTAGGGATATCTTTTGTGATAATTACACGTTAACCGTATTTCTTTTATCAATGTCAAGGTAAATGCAACAAACCTACAGAAATAATTTACTGCACGTGACGAACTTACAGGACATTCATTGACTAAGATAAAATTCAGTAGAAAAACTAATTTCTGGATATTAACACTTGTTTGCACCAGAGAAAATTACTACACAAAAGCAACCCTACATTTTTACTTTAAAAATTTAAATAAATCCATGCTACAAAAATTTTATGCTGGACACTTTTGCATACAACAATATTTTCTTGAGCTTGACTTGTATAATTTCAACAACAATTTCATTAACACACTACTGAATTGCTATTAATAATTCTCCTTAAAATTAAAAGGCACAAAAGCAAAACATCATTTCTCTGGTAATGTTTTGAATGATTCACATCGTAAAAACTAGATTTAAAAATTGGTTTTTTGAGCCAATTAGTAAAATAAGGTTATTCGAAATTCAATTTTCTAAAAATATTCATCGTTTCGTTAAACTTTTACATTATTTGCTCTCGCTGTTCAGATGAAAAAGATTGACACTGTCTGATATCAAAAACAAGATATGAAAAATAATCAAATACTTCTTGTGCTAAAATATTAATAAAACGAATAATCAACGTAAGAAAGCAAAAAAAAGAAAAAAAAATCAACAAATAGCTATTTCAATACTACCCCTTTATCAGTGCAAGACTTGTTCAACACACGACAGCAAAACATAATGCATATAACATTAATTTTCCTTTGATTATAATTTATATTTTTGGAAAGAATAATGATGATGATACTAACAGATAACAGAAGTGGACAACATACAGCAAACTGAAAAAGTATGAATTACATACTTTTTATTTTACTCAGATCAAAATAAATAATATAAGTAAATGAATAAAACCTAAGCAATATAATGAAATGAATGTCAGAGTTAATGATTATTAACAACAAACATTTTTTAAACTCGATTTTGCATTATTAATTCGATATTTTTCTTTTTTTACATAATTCTAAAATCGGGCACAAGTCATTTGAAAATTGTAAGGACAAATCAAATTTGCTTCAATTATCTCTACTGCTTACCTGCTACTTGAACGATGGAATTGTTACACAGTTAAATTATTTCAAATTCCCCCACGTAAAAATTCAAAAATCGTTGCTTTTATTTAATTTTTTAGGTTGACATATTATTATTATTATTGACACCATTATTATTACATTGACAAAAAAAAATATGTTAACGCATCATATAAGCACTTTTTAATACCTTTCATTGAAGAAAATTGCAATTATAATAACTATTTGCACACATTTTTTTATCATTAAGTATTGCAGTAGTTTTACTTTTTAACACGTCGTTTGTTAACAGTTAATTGAAAGACGTATAACCGGCGATCCACGTATTAGAAATAAAGGAAATTTTTAATTCGTAAGAAATGAGCTACTGCACTAGCATAACCTCTTCAGACCCCAGAACTAAGCACACACGATTTTGCCGCAATTTTTTGGTTCCCTGTTCTAATTTTAAAAATGATTACAAAACAAAATAACTAAAAAAAAATTTTTTTTGCAATTTTAATTCATAATTAGTTTAACTAATAATTAATCCACAATTCCCATGTTTAAAACGAAGTAAACTATCTGTTGATTAATTTCAAAAATAATTTGGTGTTTTAGATTTCAAACTGCGCAAACAGTTGTTAATAAACAGTATTTTTAAATGTACCCAATTGGGTACACTTAGAATGAAGAGGTTAAAAACCTAAATTACGACCTTAAAAAATCATAGATTAATTCAATTAAAATCATGCAAATCAATAAAAACTTTTAAAATGTTTGAATAAGAATAGCAATGAATTTTTGGAACAATACAACAAATCAAATTTCAAATTCATACAAATTATCTGCAGTTGAAGCAATTTTGGACACATACAGCCTGGTTATAAATCGAACAATGGATAAGCCCTTGGAGACAAATCCGAGTGTGAAAATAGGCTTTCATACCTCACTTGAGACACCTGACATGGACAAACACCTGACACTAAATCGCGAACAATTTCTGCAGGAAGAATGCTAAAAAGCCATACAAATATTTCCCCGACTGTTATAACTCTTCCGATGACAGCCGTTTCCAGCTTAGAAGAAAGTGCATGACTTGAAGAGAAGCTTCAGGCAACTTGGGACAACCCATTATATTGTGACAAAGTCAAGGTCAACTCGATTGTAAAACGGGTGGAATCTTCGCTTGAAAAGAGAAGCCATGAATAAGAAGAGGGCAAAGCAAACAGATAGCAAGTTACAAAGAACCACTGAAACTAGGCGATTTTGACCTTAGCGATATCTTTCTAAGAGAAAATATTTTCCGAAACGAGTTAAAGTAAAAACAATTTCACATGGTTAGCAAGCACACTTCTATCAATCAAATAATATATACCAAAACACGAGTTCTTACAAGTGTCAGTTACCCACAAGTGCCATTCAGACCATGATGTCATAGATGTAAACTTGGTGTAAGGGGAGGGGGGAGGTCATTTCCTCTCTCGCAATTCTAAGGACTCTAAGGACAAGTTACGTCTAGTAGAACCTGTATGTACCATAACTCCTACGTCAAAACATTTGTAGATGTATTATGCTGAAATTAGTAACCGATTATTTAATTTTTTTTGGTTAATAAAACTAATTATTTACGGTACGGTTATTATTTCGTACGGTTTCAATTTGGAAAAAAAAAATTGACACCAGCAATTATTTAAAATGCAAACTTTAAATAAAATAACAATTCAATTAAAAATACAAATGCTTATAACAAAATAATAATAATAATAATCAGCTCTGTAATAACACACCGCGTGAAAGCGCTCGCGACTTTTTCTTAATTACCTTTCATAGCCTGCAAATCGATTCATGATATAGATCAAATTTATGCAAAAAAAAAAAAAATACTTAATAGTTATAATTGCTTTTAATAATTTTATACAAAATAACAATTAAAAGAGATTGTGCCACAAAAATGGTTTAAATAATCCCAAGTCTCACCAAAGGAAAAAAAAAATCCTCAACTGACTTCTTACGTGAGAACATTCAAGAGCGAAAACATGACAAGTTAAATTTTATAAAAATGTAAACACTTGGAAAACACAATACCTTTAAGGAATAAGGTCTGACAGAACTGTCCAAATATCTTCCACAAAGGCGATAATAGCAGAAAGCAAATATGGCAAAGTACAAGAAACAAATGATAATCACCAACAAAATGTGAGATAGAACCCAAACAATGCTTCAAAGAAAAGAGCTGGAATCGCACAGGCACCCTTTAACAGGATAAAGCGAGAAATAAAGGCACTATTTTGAAAGCCCGAATCCGGAAGGCACTCTTACAAACACTGCGTAAGAAAGAACTGTGAGTAATCGTATTTGTAACCACGGATGAATGCGATTAGATAAGCAGTTATTGGAATAACCGGAACGCAATTGGGTATTTAAATAAAAAAGAAAAGAAAAAAAAAACATTTCTCATTTCGCGGTTAAACGTAAAATGGTGAGTAACTTGCTTTCATTCAGATGTTACTTGACCTTAAGAGACATATCCGGATAGCCGAGAAATGGCTCATATTTATTTAAATAGCGGTGGATAAAATTGAAACTAGCACTTTTACATATCAATACAAAATCTCCATGAGAAGCCTAGAATTTCTAACTACAGAACAGCGGATGTATATAAAGGAAATATTTGATAAACTTGACCATATTATCATGGATGCATCTTTTAAGCAGGCCAGTCAGTGGGAAGTTAGGGGTTAGGAGCGAACTGGCCTTTGCCAGGAGTTGAGAAGATATTTTCATGTATGCGCAAGTTTTTTTTAATGCAATATTGCAATATATAAAGATTATACCCTTTGCCTCCTCCGGAGGGAATTCAAAATGACTGCCCTCTTTTCAATAATAATGTGTTTACATTTCACAAACAATCGACATATTTAAGGAACGTACTGTACTGGCACAGACTTTTTCGCTTACAATAAAGATTTTAATCTTGTCAAATTCCAGATAAAGTATTCAAAGAAGAAAAACAGAATTACTTTCCTCAGGGAGGCAATCAAATGACTTTCCTTTTAATTCGACTCCTTTAACCCCTTAAACATAAAGCATGAATTTTTTTCTGAAAAACTAGTTAAGTTATTCTTTGCAATTTCAGGTTGTGGGGGGACTAGGGAGCGGGGGGGGGGGAGTAAAAGTTATACAGACAAAATATATTATACAATCAAAGTGTAAACGGATCTTAGACGGGCATTAAAAATGAAATAATGCACGGGCATGGGCAAACTTTCCGGTAACTTTCGCCCGTGTCAGACACGGGCAAATGAGTTAAGTGGTTAAGGCATTAAAAACAGAAAAATCAATAGTTAAATCATTAATTCAACAAAAATATGAACCGAATCTTATAACGAAAGTAATTAGATAATCAAATGTAAAAACACACTAGCACAACAAATGCGAAAACTATCCTTGAATATTTCAAATCGAAGGACATAATAGTAAAATTTCCCTTTCGATTTCTTTCCGGAAGCGACAGAGATTTGCGTAATTCTCCGAGGAAAAACAGAAACATTTCATACAAGTCACGTGGTTTTGGCGGAAGTCTCCGTCCGTCACTCGACACTATAGCGTAATTTTTTAATCAAATAAAAAATGCAGAGAAAAGAACAGCTGAGAATTTTCTCTTCTGGAACGAAACCGTCTTCACGAAAGATGATACTTGTGTAACAAGCATAAGGAGCATTGGCCTGTCTCTAGACACAAGATTACACAATCTTTACGATGTAAATAAACAACGTCCGAGACAGCATGTGATCGCTCAAATAAAACATTCTGTGAAAATGCAGCTTACCAACAGTAGAGAACAGTGATTTTTTAACTAGCGCATACAGTTTTCAGGATTTCTATATATTTTAATGACAAAAGTACACTGCATCACATTTATTATATTTTTCAGCAAGTCATAATGTATATTGAACAATTTCAGGCATCGCTTATTTTCTTACACAGCTGTTTTAATAGCTTGAGTATTAATTTGACATGAAGCTGTCAAAGATTTTTTTTCCCCTTCGATTATGAACGCGATGTTAGCGAAATAAAATAAGTGTTAACTATTATCGCCTTTCTATTTTCGAAACTATGAATAAAACTAAAAAAGAGGGAGAACGAGAGAGAGAGAGAGAGATAATATTTGGGGGGGGGGGGGGATAAAAGAAAAAAAATAATAACGAAAGAAATGTGTCGGGGCTAAAACGAAACGATCTCCTCATAAAAAAAGAAGATTCTTTTCAAACATCGACTAGAAAAAATGGTTCTTCGGAAAAACAAAATTTAATTTTTAGCACAATGCGTGTGTACAACGAAATGTTTTCTCTGCGCCTTAGAAGTTCGTTGTACACGGATTTCACTGTATATAGTAAAAGGATTCAAGAAGCAGGTCCTCAGAGTCAGGACGCACCTACACACCCCAAATCGGTCAAACAGTCAACCAAGCCCTCCCTCCCGCCCCCGCCGGTGGGCATCCCAAAAGAAGCTAACAAAAATTTTTGAGTGCATTGAAACTGTCCCCAGTTGACACAGATTGTGCTCATAAAAATGAAATGCCTAACCTTCTAATAAAAATGATGTATTTCCTTCAACTTCAAAGCGAAACTGCAGGACCTTCGCAACCAATTTGGCTCCTCAACAAAGTCAAGTTTTGGCGGAGATTCACATGGAATAGCGAATAGATTATCTTTTCTTTTTTATGAGTACATTTTAGCAATCTGAGTTGTCGACGAAAACTGCTTTCAGCTTAGATCGAATGTAAAAAAAAAAGAGCTTATGTAGTTTGTGCAGTTTCTCCATTTCTGCGCATTAATGCAGAAGTTTCCTTTAAGCCTGTAAACCTTAAACGCATGACAGCGATTTTTCATCTTAATTCTGAACCTGAAGGCGTCTAAAGTTTTTAAGTAAATGTTTTGCTTAAAATGTCATCCAACTAGTATCAATTAAAATGAAATATTGGGTTACTTTATTTGTTTACTGCCGTTAGTATTTCTATATATATATAGTTTATAATGTTATTATCAAATGCAAAACCACAAAAAATACAGAAATAAAAGCACACTCGCACAACTCTAGAAAATATTTTTCGATGAACAAAATTTAGCTTCTAAAAATTTAGTTTAATAGTTTTCGTATTCAGAACTTTTGCTCGTAATTTTTGTATATTTCAAGCTAAAAAGTACGAAGCACAAAGGGGGAAACAGAGGGAAATAAAATTTATTTAAAATAAATTTTAAAAGTTGTTTCAGAACTATTCGCCATTTAAAAACATGAAACATACAGGCCACAACGTTATGAAAAATACAATCTTAACATGTTTTTTACGGTTCTGAATCAAAATATACATGCATAATTTTCCATTTTTAAAAGCCGTGTACTTCATGGTAAACCATCAAGAGGAAAACCGAACGGTAAGCGAAAGAAATAAAGCGAAAAACGTTCTGAGCAACAAAAAAATTGTGAAGTCGCGTAATAAAACTAGGGCATTTTAGTACAATGATTAGTACAAAAACATTTCACTTCAGCTATTTTTTTGGCAGTCATAAATCCTGTAGTAAATATTTCGGCAACATAAAAGCGCTTTTCCTCTCCTAATTCGGTGCCAAATCGTTTACATATGCTAATAAGACGAAGAAAACTGAAGAGAGCAAATAGTAAAGTAGAATCGAGAACACTACAAAGTAGAAATATCAAACAGTGACTCAGCAAACTTGCAACAGGTCATAAAAACTACTGTTGGAGTTCGTCAACAAATTTTACCACAGCCAGACTGCGGCTGATAATTTGCATAAGTAGCGGAAAAAGGGAATGACCTCCTTGTGAAACAATACGAAAACTTTCCTTGACTGAAAAATATTCCGGGTTTTAGCATAGCTATCCAAAACCATACATTCCAACGGGAATTTTGGAATATTTTTGAAAACTTCCAAGTGTTTTTTGAAGAATTTTGCGAATATCAGAAGATTTTGAAAGTTTCATCCAGTGCTACAATCAAACATTTCAAGTCCGCAAAAACATTACTTACATACATGAAGTTCTACTATAATAAATAATATAAATCAGGGATCTGGAGCGGAGCGCGTCGCAAAGAGATTTTGCACGAAACTGGAGCGGAGCAGGAGCAAAAAAGTGCTCCGCTACTTCGATTTTTTTAAACCTTTTAAATTTTTTATCATATAAAAAAATTAATTAACAAAAAAAGGAGAAAAATAATATAATCTATTAAAACTATTCGGAGTACGGAGCGTAGCTGGAGCAAGAATTTGGAAGTCGGAGCAGAGTAACTCAAAAAAAGTGGCTGCTTCAGATCTTTGGTATAAAAACAAAATTAACAGCAATGAAAAAGAAAGAGATAAATAATATAATCTATAAAAAATATTCGGAGTACGGAGCGTAGCTGGAGCAAGAGTTTAGAAGTCGGAGCGGAGGAACTCAAAAACGTGATTGCTCCAGATCTTTGGTATGAAAATTAAATTAACAACAACAAATAAAAGAGATAAATAATATTATCTATTAAAACTATACGGAGTACGGAGCGTAGCTGGAGCGAGAATTTAGAAGTCGGCGCGGAGTAACTCAAAAAAGTGGCTGCTTCAGATATTTGGTATAAAAACTAAATTAGTAACAATGAAAAAGAAATAGATAAATAATATACTCTATTAAAATTATTCCGAGTACGGAGCGTAGCTGGAGCAAGAATTTAGAAGTCGGAGCGGAGTAACTCAAAAAAGTAGCTGCTCCAGATCTTTGGCATAAAAAATTAATTAACAACAATAAAAAAAAGAGATAAATAATGTAATCCATTAAAACTATTCGGAGTACGGAACGTAGCTAGAGTAAGAGTTTAGAAGTCGGAGCGGAGCAACTCAAAAACGTGACTGCTCCAGATCTTTGGTATGAAAATTAAATTAACAACAATAATAAAAAAAAGAGATAAATAATATTATCTATTAAAACTATTCGGAGTACGGAGCGTAGCTGGAGCGAGAATTTAGAAGTCGGCGCGGAGCAACTCAAAAAAAGTGGCTGCTTCAGATCCTTGGTATAAATAATAATATAATACAAATTATTAATAGTTAATTCATCAAACCAAACTTACCACTCGTCTCACATTCACGAACCCCAAAATAATGGCGAGTGCAAGAAACCACAAGCGAATTTATACGAGAAAAATAATGAATGCAAAAATAATATTTCGAACAAATTTGGTATTTTCGAGTGAATCATAGACAAACACTTCGCTATTATACCTGTTATTTAAAATCAAAAACAACAAAGAGAGAAACGAACTTCATTAAAATATAGCTTTTTACACCACACGTGAAGTTCGGGAAAAACCAGAAGAGCAGCTAACACAAATACTAATGGTACACGGGGGGGGGGGGGGGGGGAACTCAAGTTTTCAACGGAAATTATTCAACTGAAACTGCTCAGAAAAAATACAGAAACTTAATAGCCTGATGAAACAACTGTTGGATTCCTAACTAAATTGCAAGTAAGACATTTTGAAATAAGGGCAATTCTTAAGGGTGGTCCAAGCTCACTTCATAATATCTATACAAAACAAGAAAAATCATGCATTCATTGTTGAAATTACACAATGACAGGAAATTGTTTGCGAAATTCGATTTTAAAAAACAGACCACCTAGACGGATTGTTTTGGAAAAAATGCAGTTCTAACATTAGTTTCCGGATCGCGAAGCGAAGGTAACGCATAAGTTATTTAAAAGGCAAGCAGATACAAAAGTCTTGTAACTCCCGAGAGAAGAAAAAAGAATAAATAAGTAAATAAATAAACCACAGCTCTCGAGATATCAAAACAAAGCATAATTTTTCGATCGATGTGTGTCAAAAATGTTTAGTTTCTATTAAAAGTATAACAGTATTATTTAGGATGCTTCGACCCATGCAGGATTAAATACGGAAAAACTGCATTTGCTAAAAATACATTTGATATCGTAGATTTGATGAATGTTTTGCCAATATCTAACACTTCTTTTTTTTTTTTTTTGTAGCGGTGCAATGTTCCAAGTTTTTGAGAAAAACCAGCGAGTTGTCCAATATTTTTTACTACTCGTCGACGTTCGGCATTCTCAAATCAATACTTCAACATTGGACAAACTCGTTGATAATTTGAAATCCAGGAACAGTTAGTTATTCCAAGAAAAAAAGACAGTGCTAAATTAACGCACAAAACGCGAAGGAAAATTTTCTATTCGAGACAAGGTCGTTTGACAGGGAATTAACAATTATTACGCAAATGTAAAAAAACGATCAAAACACTTTAGCGAAAAGAAGCTGTGCATAATTATGTCTGAATTTTGCTAATCTCTATGACATACTTCCAATAATATTTTTTTTTAATTTGCGCAGTTTGATGCATTTTTGTTATAGTCTCAACTGGTAGATCAGCTGTTAGTTGTGACTACTTATACAAACATACTTGAAAATGTAGTACAAAACCTCTGTATCAGTTAAAAATTACTGAATAAAAAAAAAAATTATAAATGAAAAAAAAAAACACTAAATTGCGCTTGTAAACATCTGAGAGCAATTGCCCATTGTAACATAACTTCAGCAACCGCAACTCTTTCTTTTTCTTTCTTTCTTTCTCTCTCTCTCTCCTTTAATTAAAGAAAAACTGTTTGAACCATCGAGGAGAAATCTACTCGATGGTTTGAACCTAAAATGTGTTTTAGTAAAATAAATGAATTTAAAATTAAAATTTAAAAAAGCAAGTTCATTTTCTTCGGTTCAACGTCAAATCAAGGTGGTAACAAAATAATAATAATAAATTTTAAGGAAATTGCTGTAAAATTAATCAGCGTTATGAACTTGTTTAGAAAAGATTAAATGCCACAGCAAAGCTCTTGCCCACTTAAAAGAGTGAAAATTAATTTCAGGACGCCCACAACAATTATATGCCATACATATTGGGGAGAGAAAAAAATCAACATCAGAGTATACCACTTTTCTCAAGTCAGCGTCCTAATTGTAAAACCTGACTGAATTTCAAGTTCAGTGCGCACCTTCGGCCTTTAGAGGAAAAGTGAGAGCTGGCTACATAACCTTAGCATGACCTTAAAAGACAAGCTGCGTGATGTGCAGTTAATAGAAACAAGCCTCCAGCTAATTCCTTGAAAAAATAGTCTTGGGGATATGAAAGACCATTAAAGCAGCTACATAATCATTATTTGGAAGAATGAAGAAAATTATTTTCGCTTTTCTTTTTCAAGGTAGGTAGGTGGACGTGCAGTTAAATGGTTCTACAACTAAGCTAGGAGTATTTGAAACGAAATTTTCAAGCATACAAACATTTTTTATGCTACTATAAGAAATACACAACTGTTTTAAATTTGGTTCTTCATTCCCTTTGTTAAACTCATTTTAATATTATAGCCATAGACTAATCTATGATTAAAGTGCTTAGTAGAAACTTAATAATAATTAACAAGAGACATTTTCCTAGATAACTATAATAAAACCTCAACACAACAAAACTTGGAGATCCAAATGATAGAAATACTAAAATAAAAAAAAAACAAAAATTATTATGTCGAAAAATAAAATGAAAACAAAACAAAGAAAAACAAGGCAAACATAAGATAAAGAAAATATGTGTCATTACCACTCCGATTTTTTTTAACATGAATACAAATATGCAAACTAAAAAAATTACATTTTTATTTGATCTTGAAGTTGGGGTTGACTATCTAGCAGAGTGAATCAAACCTGTCAATTATTTAAGTATATCGGATAACTGCATAACAAACAGTTAACAGACGTAAGGAAAAATGAAGTTTACTACAGTATTTCAAATGAATATTCACGAAGCATTAGTATTAAAAAAATAAATAATGTAGTTGAATAACGTTTAAACATAAAGGTAAGTTGGATGGCAGCAGAAACGTATTTCCGTTTGGGAAGCTTGCTGGAGACAAAATGAAACGATACGGATGAAACTTTGCAAAAAAAAAAATCAGTAAACGAAGGGTTAAGCAGATGTTCCCTATTTCTAATTAAAGCTTATTCTATCTGGATCAATCAATAAAAAATTTGAGTCCTAATATGACAAATAATTGTTGAAATGCGTAAAATATATTTGTTATTGGTAATTTTTACGGTTGAAAGACACACTCAGTTTCAAAGAAGCTCCATCAAGAAGTGACAGCTTTCCTTAACGATAAGATTTCCGACCGAGCAAAAGGTAATCCTATAGAGAGGTTTCAAACAAGTAAGAAAACATTCAGTGACTTTAGGACAATCAAGATGTCAGTGTTCAATTTTATACCTCCCAAGAGAACTTACTAGCCAAAGAGGGTGAGCGAGAAAGGATAGAGGACAGCCATTCTCCCATCTCCTCTCCCATGGTTCCTAAAATGACCTGTCGCTTGGAGGGGCAATTAGTTATATAAAGTGATAGCTTTGCAGGTTTTCAGTCTCTAGTTTTCAGTGCAGGAGGAGCCAAACAAGGGTGGGCTATACGCCACAGGGAATTTCCATAAACTCGATTTTTTATACCTTTCTCTATCAGGTTGAAAAATGACTACGTATTAGAAACCGTCGGACGTTAAAAAAAAAGCGTTGCACTTTAATTACCAGTGCTTTATTACAACGCTTACATACTGTTGCTCATAGGCAATACAATCTCAATTCACTAATTAGACTGAAGAATGTCATTGACGAACTAACGTATTGAGAGTTTACTTTCGTTAATGAATTATAACAGTACCTTAATTTGGTTGCACCAGAAAAACCAGTTATTTTTCTAATTTTATTTCCATAATTATCGGTAAATAGCCAATACCGTTGTATAGTCCACAGGAAGAAAAATTGATTCTAAAAAAATTAAGTTCGTTGTATAACCCGCACCCAGAAAAAAACATGGGATACACCCCTAGAAAACAATACATTCGCCTGTAGCGCCCGATCCCCAATCTGCTTTGGACCATTGCTTCGAAAGCTACGATTAATTTCTCTGTATTTTGTTTTGCAGGAAAAGAGATTTCGATATTTTTGAACGGTAGTTGTCCTTTTAATAATACTTTTTTTTTTAATTTCATGTATTGCCCTCATCGTTATATTGCCCGCAGGTAGTAAAAAAAGGAGTTATTTTGTAGATAACCCGCGGACTATACACAGATAATTACGGTATTTATTTCAGGGGTGCCCCTCCTCAGCAAGAGGGTGCACCCCCGTTAAAAGCTACGGAATCTCCCCTAAATCGGCCAAACAGTAGACCCAGACCCCGGAAAACCCAACAAAAATCCCCCCGCCCCCCAAATTTGAATGGTGCGTTCATTCTGCGCCATGATCCCCAAGCCCTGGTGGGCACCCCTGGGGTACAATATAACGAGCACGATATTGCGTGGGATTATTCCCTAAGACTGCGAAAATATTTTTGTAATTACCGTTAAAATAGATAAAAAAGATATTTTAATAGAGAAAATGTACAGGAAAGATCTTCGCTTTGCATTGCGGCGAGAATGTTTAAACTAACTATAACACTGATATTTATTTTTGGTATGTTTAAAAGTAGCTAAAATTGTTTCGCAACGCTCATAATATTCCGATAACAGGAAATAAAAAAGGAATTGATCTGTTATAACTAAGGATTTTCCAGAACAATACGCATGATTCTTTTTATCGTTATCACATCATTATCAAAAAATTTTCTTACACATACATTTGAATGTCACCTTAATCACAAACCGATAAATGATAAAAAAATGTAATCAGTGCATTTAATATTATCAATACTGATACTAGTGCCGCAACGATCTGTAACTTTACCTCTGAGGTCATAAATACTTTCGATTTCGATATTAAGTTAAAGATTGGGATTGCTTGTTTGACACATAAAAACAAAACAAACAAATAAAATCAAGATCGGCATTGCTTGTTTGTCATCTAAAAACAAAACAAACAAATAAAATCAGACGCACATAACATTTGCGTTTTTATGTTGTTTCAATTCGTTGTACTGTGTAGCACAACGGTTTACAACTT
Organism: Octonoba sinensis; assembly: GCA_038502835.1. NCBI lineage: Eukaryota > Metazoa > Arthropoda > Arachnida > Araneae > Uloboridae > Octonoba > Octonoba sinensis. Next base: position 193,293,917 of record CM076598.1, on the reverse strand, counting down.
TTATCTCATTCACATATTAGTAGTATTATTTTTATTAATAGTTTTTTTACAAAGCATTGAATATGCAAAACATTAGACATACAAAAGTTAAAATTCTATGCACTGAACTGTTGACAAATATACACTTTATTTGGTGCAAATTTTCAGAAAATTTTCTCTCTTAATCAAAAGCATAAGATCGTACCCCGCCCCTTCTTTTCCTCTCGAACGCACTGAGCCTGTTCGTTAACAACAAAGGAAGAGGCAGTTTTGAAAATTGACTTCCTGGAAATAATGTGAAAAGTAAGATAAACTTCTTAATATACTGTCGGAATTTTTTTTTTTTTTGCAAAAACTGGAAACATATTGTTTTGGTTCAGGTATTACCGATTCCAATCAAGTAAAACTTTAAATATACAGTCGACGCTCGATATAACGACCGTCTGCGTCCCGCAGAAAAAGGTCTTTATAACGAGTGGTCGCTATAAGAGGTAGAATTTTCTAAAAAAGTATATAAATGCATGATATGTTCAGTAGTTCCTTTAAAATTGGTAATTTTTCAAAGATTCCAAAATAAATGCTGAAATTATTTTTTATCATTGGAATTTTAAAAAAATTATCACTGCAAAATGTTAAACAGATTTTTAAGTCGATAATATAGGGGGAGGGAGGGGGGAATTACATACACATTTCTGGAAGCAAAACTGAGCTGATATGACACCTGGAAGGGACAGCCTTTCTCCTCTTATTTCGGAGAATCTACTGTTGGAAAAATACGTGATTCAAACGAAACACTACCAATACATCTGTCAACCCCTTTTCCCAATAAGAAATCCGGAAATCCCACGTTTAATCCCCCTCTATTCTTTCCGTACTCTAATGAGTGGTAATCCCTCCCCCCTGTCAAAGTTGGACTGAACACTTATAAGGGTTCCAAGCAGCTTGTCCGTAAACTATAATCAAGGTCATTTCAAGTTACAAATTTAGAAATACGCACTGTTTGGAAAGAATACCAGAAATAGTATCTGCTGAATGCGGTCGCTGTATTGGATTAGATGATACAGAACGGTCGTTATACCGAAAGCAAAGTTACGTGGATTTCATAAGGATCAAGTTGGGACTTTTACCACTGGTCGTTATAATGGAATGGTCTTTATAACGTGTGGTCGTTATAATGAGCGTCGACTGTATATATATATATATTTATTTCTAATGGGCTGCTGTTGGCTTCTACCAATTGCAGATCTAGTGCGCTCACCAGATATTGGTACCATCTCTTTCAGCGGCACCACAATGAGTGTGGTACCATCGCCGCATGATAGTTTTGACGTCTAGTTTCTCCACTCGAAAGGGGGAGTACTCGGACTCTGTTGATGCGAAATTGCACTAGGAATTTAATTTGCCTGAGAGCATCCAAGCCAAATGTCTACTCAAGGGATCTTTTACATGCTGCATAATCATACGACATGGGCGCAGACGATTTTCTGCACCTTGAAAATCCGCCGACACTGCCACGCCCGATCCTGGGGCGTATGAGGTTCGCGTCTTACCATGCCCGCCACCGTGCTTTAAATAATTTCTTATACATTTAAATGTCTCCTCTGGTTTTGCAAAATAGCAAGGGTCGATTTCGCTAGTCTTTAAGTTTATGATTAAAGGTAGTGGTCGGCAAACTTTAGGAACTAAAGAGCCAATTTCACCGTTTTTGGAGTCTGAAATTTTTTTAAAGAGCCATAATTACAATTTATTAAATATTTTAATATAGTTCTTTGATTAATGGATACACTATGATGCATAAGTAACGAATATCCTCATAAACAACTGTCCTGCAAGTAGTAAACATATTAATGAGAGCAAGGATTTGAAGCTACTTGCAAAGTTTTTTTATTACACGAGTTAGTAATTGTTGTTAATTTCAAACATGAATACAAGTCCTAATCAGTTGGAGTGGCTAATAAAGATAATTTCATCTTTATTTTGTAAACATTTGATAATGTTTAGAATGCATTTTCATTTTTTTTTAAGCAAAGTATATTTTTCTCTCTCCTAATTCTAAATTGTAAAGAGCCACATACGGCTCTTGAGCCATACTTTTCCGACCCCTGATTAATGGGAACTGTATTTATTTAATTTTAATATCTCTTTTGTCCAAAGCGTGGGGCACGCCACACTGAAATTGATACGAAGGTTTGTACATTTTATTTGCTTTCTGATTTATTCTGCCCCAAAAGTTGAAACAAGAAGTAAAATAAGTTTTTTGAAAACAAGACAATGTTTAAAAATTACAAATATATTTCTACTCATTTTAAAATTTTATTCAATTATTCTTATAACACTTCCGTTCTTCAAAATAGTTATATGATACTGTATGAATACCACTAGAGGTAGAAAAGATGGAAGGAAATCACTTCTTTTTGGTCATTATTAGCATTGAAGAAAAGTTCACAGTCACATGTTCACAACGCATGAACATAAAAAAGGCCAGATATCAAAGACATGTCAGGCAAGCTGAACTTCCTTCTCCCATCATCGTTTCGGGACTCAGAGACTCCACCACTTAAAACTTAACAAACTATGCACGAGCTGAAACCGACAAAGTTTCATTTCCTTTTTTATCACGTTAAGCAACTACCTATCATGAATGGCGGATGAACTTTTTCCCATCAAGGTTAACCGGAAAAAATGGCTGCCAACAAATAAATAGGTAAATGAAAAAACAATGAACCCTATGGCGGTTCGCATAAAACAAAGGAAGTCAACAGCAGTGTAGCTCGGGTTCCCACAAGAACAAAAATATTACGTTAACCCGGTGTGAAACCTTATCTCTGATGACATTTACCTCAGTAATAAATACAAGAACAAATCCTCTTTTTCAAGATGAAGATCAAACGCAACGATTCTGAAGAGAATGCGAGCACCGAAGAGATGATATTATCAGTACACACAAAAGTAATTGGGCAAATGGTGTTGAAAGATAGATTCAGGATTTCTATTATATTTAACAACTAGAATTAACTATTTATAAATCTTTGTTCATATCTTTGTTTTCAATACTTACAACTTCAAAAAAATGTTTGTCACAGAAAAGTAACCAGTGGTGTGAATCATCAGTGCACAGACCACTTTTTTATACGCGGGGGTAGGGGGGTCAGATCATAAAAATCCTTAATTGTATATAGATTACTCTACTATGATTTGTAACATAGCGGTAGGTGAAGGGGTCTGGAGGGAGTTCTCTACTCCATCCCACTCCCCTGTTAGCACGAGGCCTTAGGGGTCTGGAGGGAGTGGGTTTGATCCTTAAAATTAAAAAAATAACAATTTAAAAAAAATAAAACCTAATAATTAAAGGAACCCTTTTAGCTACGCTCCTGCAAACAATGCTCATGGAAAACACGTTTTGATTGCGGATGAGTAATGAATGGCGTAATGAAACAAATAATAATGAGAGCGTACAACTTTAAAAAAATGTTTGTCACAGAAAAGTAACCAGTGGTGTGAATCATCAGTGCACAGACCACTTTTTTATACGCGGGGGTAGGGGGGTCAGATCATAAAAATCCTTAATTGTATATAGATTACTCTACTATGATTTGTAACATAGCGGTAGGTGAAGGGGTCTGGAGGGAGTTCTCTACTCCATCCCACTCCCCTGTTAGCACGAGGCCTTAGGGGTCTGGAGGGAGTGGGTTTGATCCTTAAAATTAAAAAAATAACAATTTAAAAAAAATAAAACCTAATAATTAAAGGAACCCTTTTAGCTACGCTCCTGCAAACAATGCTCATGGAAAACACGTTTTGATTGCGGATGAGTAATGAATGGCGTAATGAAACAAATAATAATGAGAGCGTACAACTTTAAAAAAATGTTTGTCACAGAAAAGTAACCAGTGGTGTGAATCATCAGTGCACAGACCACTTTTTTATACGCGGGGGTAGGGGGGTCAGATCATAAAAATCCTTAATTGTATATAGATTACTCTACTATGATTTGTAACATAGCGGTAGGTGAAGGGGTCTGGAGGGAGTTCTCTACTCCATCCCACTCCCCTGTTAGCACGAGGCCTTAGGGGTCTGGAGGGAGTGGGTTTGATCCTTAAAATTAAAAAAATAACAATTTAAAAAAAATAAAACCTAATAATTAAAGGAACCCTTTTAGCTACGCTCCTGCAAACAATGCTCATGGAAAACACGTTTTGATTGCGGATGAGTAATGAATGGCGTAATGAAACAAATAATAATGAGAGCGTACAACTTTAAAAAAATGTTTGTCACAGAAAAGTAACCAGTGGTGTGAATCATCAGTGCACAGACCACTTTTTTATACGCGGGGGTAGGGGGGTCAGATCATAAAAATCCTTAATTGTATATAGATTACTCTACTATGATTTGTAACATAGCGGTAGGTGAAGGGGTCTGGAGGGAGTTCTCTACTCCATCCCACTCCCCTGTTAGCACGAGGCCTTAGGGGTCTGGAGGGAGTGGGTTTGATCCTTAAAATTAAAAAAATAACAATTTAAAAAAAATAAAACCTAATAATTAAAGGAACCCTTTTAGCTACGCTCCTGCAAACAATGCTCATGGAAAACACGTTTTGATTGCGGATGAGTAATGAATGGCGTAATGAAACAAATAATAATGAGAGCGTACAACTTTAAAAAAATGTTTGTCACAGAAAAGTAACCAGTGGTGTGAATCATCAGTGCACAGACCACTTTTTTATACGCGGGGGTAGGGGGGTCAGATCATAAAAATCCTTAATTGTATATAGATTACTCTACTATGATTTGTAACATAGCGGTAGGTGAAGGGGTCTGGAGGGAGTTCTCTACTCCATCCCACTCCCCTGTTAGCACGAGGCCTTAGGGGTCTGGAGGGAGTGGGTTTGATCCTTAAAATTAAAAAAATAACAATTTAAAAAAAATAAAACCTAATAATTAAAGGAACCCTTTTAGCTACGCTCCTGCAAACAATGCTCATGGAAAACACGTTTTGATTGCGGATGAGTAATGAATGGCGTAATGAAACAAATAATAATGAGAGCGTACAACTTTAAAAAAATGTTTGTCACAGAAAAGTAACCAGTGGTGTGAATCATCAGTGCACAGACCACTTTTTTATACGCGGGGGTAGGGGGGTCAGATCATAAAAATCCTTAATTGTATATAGATTACTCTACTATGATTTGTAACATAGCGGTAGGTGAAGGGGTCTGGAGGGAGTTCTCTACTCCATCCCACTCCCCTGTTAGCACGAGGCCTTAGGGGTCTGGAGGGAGTGGGTTTGATCCTTAAAATTAAAAAAATAACAATTTAAAAAAAATAAAACCTAATAATTAAAGGAACCCTTTTAGCTACGCTCCTGCAAACAATGCTCATGGAAAACACGTTTTGATTGCGGATGAGTAATGAATGGCGTAATGAAACAAATAATAATGAGAGCGTACAACTTTAAAAAAATTCTACATAAATTGCATAAGTAAAAAAAACACATATATATATTAATGACATACTTAAGAAAGAACAACTGAAAAATATGCATAAAATTTATAGTTGAGCAAACGTTAATATTTATAATTGAAATGTTCAGTTTCTCCCACTTTTATTGCGCGCGATATTTTTTAAACACCGATACTCAAAACTTGGAAAATTTTAAGAACCAGTACGGCGCGTATGGGTCGAATCTCATCACTGCTGGCATTAAACATTAATATGAGGGGAAAAAAAAGACTTTCTCACAGATTCCTTATTTTGTACCTGAGATCCGTAGTATCTCAAGTATATATTTCGAGTTTTTGCGATCAAATTGAAAAATAAACAATTTTAGTACTATAAAACTGGACTTTTCCGTGCGAAACTTAGAATAAAGGTGTCCGATAGAAGCTTTAAAATTTCGGAACACTCACGTGGCTTTGTCTTCGGTGCTCTGTATGTTAATCATGAACAGTACTGCTTTTGCAAAAATAAATGACGCAAGTCATAGTTGCAAGATTTGTTAAAAATCATTAACCCTTATTCTCATGAAGTAGCATTTTGCTACCTGGGGTTTTACCCTACTTTCTATTTGTTAAGTGACGTCAGCGAGTATGTTGCATGGTTATTTGCTAGCCCTTATTCTCATAAAGTAGCATATATGCTCCCTGGGGCTCTCCCCTGCTTTCTATTTGTTAACAAATAGAAAGTAGCGGAAAACCTCAGGAAGCATATATGCTACTTTATGAGAATAAGGGTTAAATAAGGAAAAGACCAACAACACAGAAGAACAGAGACTCAGTAGTTTCATACAAGAAAATCCTACTTTTCTTGACAACGTAAGATGAAATCCAGCAAGACTTTCAAATAAATAAAATATTACGCAATCAGCCGGGACACATTTTATTAAATGCAATATGAGTGTGCTATTGTCCGTTTGGGCAAAATTTTAAGATCGTGAAAGCCGGAGGCAAATACCAATCCTTCCTCAAAAATCGTGCTTATTAGAAAGCCAGGTGCATCACTTAATATTTTGGTAAGAGCTTTAGGAAAAGAAAGGAGACGGATGTTCTTTCTCTCCCCCCCCCCCCCCCAAGCTGAAGAAAAATCTACGCGTGAAGAGATGAAAAATCGATAAACCTGCTTTGGAAAATGCACAGCTGTTGTAACTGGAAGAAGGTTTCTTTAAAATGTTATGGGAACACTTCGGACAAGTTTATTGCAATTTGTGAATTTGTTAAGCAAACATGTAGAAGCACGAAATGTGTACTTAATTCATTATAAGCTACATCAACAAAATTTCTGAGCTTAGTTAAAATTGTGTATTTTTATAAGAACATTCAATATACTTCAAAATAGCTGTCATAATTTTCACGTCAGATGTCAACAGAAAAAAAATACATATGAACTAAATAACAAATAAAAATTGAGATTATCAGAATAAACGGAAGAATTTTAAAAAACACGGTTGAAATTTAACTCTAGTATAAAACTTTTAACAAATAAAAATTTAAAAGTGTTTTTAAAGCCAACCTGTAGACTTTCTTTAAGAAAACATAATTAAATTAAGAATGCATCAAATTAGGTGAATATACACAAACAAAGGTTTATTTCACAGAAATATTCACAAAGAATAAACGCTGATATGTAGTACATTTAACACAGCTGAAGTTCACATTCTTTTTACCATTTCTTATTAATGAAATGTGCTCCCCCACCTCCCCTGGATTTTCAATCATTTGTTTATTGAAGTACGCCGGCCGCGTTTCATGGTCATGGCTTTTTTTCACCCCACTACAGAGTTGTAATACCAACTTTTTGCTTAGGGCTATAAATTTCGAATGTTTTTTCCCCTGTAAGTTGCACGAAAACGTTTTAGTGAGTTCCCGCTTAAATGCGACTTCAAGCAGTAGAGTGCAATATGTTCCATTTGATTTGTGTCACAGGCGATATACGCCTTTTTACCACTCAAACCTTGAAGTTATGCCAAAAAAAACTAAGTCGCTTTTACCCTTCTTATCTGATTTTAAAAACATTATCAGAATGCAAGGCTACAGTTTTTCCCCTGTATTTTTATTATTATTATTTTTTTTTTCGTTGACACATAAATACTTCAGCAATAAATCCCCATTTATGTAGCGACCAAAAAAACAATTCACCTCCACGTAGCAATGTGATCAAAAAATAACAATTTTTACGAATATGCCTGCCAGTTAATAATTCTTTTAACAATTATGCAAAAAAATTACGTTCGAAGCACACAATTTTTATTTTATTTACTTATTTTCCATATTCATTATCTTCTTCATTTAATAACAATGATAAGAATTTATATATAAATATATATATATATAAATAATTGTGAAATTGAACTTTTAGCTAACTCCAACGAATATTCTGAATTTAAAAATAACAAAAATAATACCCGATTAAATAATAACTGGGTCTTTCTCCCCCCCCCCCCCCCCCAACAAATTTTATATATTTCTCATTTTACACATTTCTAGGAAATCACTGTAAACTCATAGACTGATATATAATATTTTGAAGCCACAGTGTCATAACAACGCTATGAAACCCTATTAATGAAGCTCTTTTTTACCATCGCAACCTATCAAACGCTGATGACATCATACTCTAATACAAAATCACCCATCCAGTGTCTCCTTTCAGGCGGATGAATCGAATCTCCTAAAATGCATAACGCCACCTCGGTTTTCATAGCCCTTCTTCTCGTGGAAAAACCCCTAGGCTGGTCCCACAAGTCACCCAAGCTTCAATTTGTCCCCCTTAAAACCCCCACTTCCTTTCCACCAATTGTGCTTGCCAAACACCCTTCAATATCGCTCGATGATTTTGGTATCTTTCAAGTGCTTTATCGATCCCACGGAATCCAATGAAAGTCAGAGGAAGCTGGGATGTGCGTGTACTGAGGCAGGAATGCTAAGTAACATCGAGGCAATGAGTAAAATGGTCGCTATATAGGGTTGCTGAAACACCAAGTATCGCCAATGTAGAGAAGGGTAAATAGGGTTCTACCGTGGTTCTACAGGAAAGGAAAGAACGCGGTGGGTGACGCTTTCCCTAATAAGTCAAGTGACACACTCAATCCCTGCATTACACAGTAAAATTATTCATTCCTTCTCCAGTTTTAAACATAAAAAAAAACTAAGCGCATCATTTAGGATAACAGACGTTAAACTTTATTTTCGATTAAGTGCCATGATATAGAGAATTTTTAACCATTATATTTTTAATAACAAAAAAGAAAAAAGTACATAATTTATTTTTCCAGCAAAAAATCTCTTTAGATCCGTCTTTAGCCCCATAAATTAGTAAAAATGTCAAATAACTAGAAATTGGTGAAAAAAATACTTAATACTTATTTACAAATCGTATCGTTTTTAATCGGTAAGAAATAAAATTATGTTATATTTTAGTTTCCAAAAATTTTAGAAAATGCAAAATAATGTTCACTTAAATAAGAAATACTCCACCCCCCAGGTTGTATAGATTTAGTATTAAGGACAATTCCTGGAGATCATTGTTAACAGCTTGAAGAGAAATTTAATACAGTTCTCCTGCCCCAAACATTTTAAAATCTTCCAGACTTTTCGTAACATAGTTCGTTTGAGCAATTTTACTTTAAAGTATTTCTTTTTAAATATGATACATTGTGTTTGCCTCACAAAAAAAAAAAATTTTAGAGTTTTTTTTTTCCATATTTATATTCAATTATCAATGGATTTTATCCTGGCATTCAGATATTATGCAATTCATCTGAAATAGATTACGTGACAAAAAAAAAAGCCATGTTATGCATTAAACAATACATTTCCAAATGAAAATGTAGGAAATTGGACCAAAAGTGCAGTGCAAATTTTTGTCACTGAACCAGAAAGGGGGGAGGGGGATCACTTCAGAAAAATAATTGACATAGCCTGCGCGCTTATCTTTTATCAACAAAACATTTCGATCTTTCACATTTGAACTTAAAATTAGTCAGCGTTTGAAAAGATAGCTGTTGTTTATTTTAGCGAAGGTCAAGAGCGATTTACATTCGTCATCGGTAATTACAGGACTATTAGTTAAAGGTTTAAGGAATTAACGTAAGCAAAATACAATTTGACTGACAATAAATTAAAAACACATTTATGCCTCAGAATTGAAAACTTCTAGATCATTAGAAAGTAAATAAATATATAATTAAAATGAATAACAACATAATACACATTTGAGACTTATATTTAAGCTAAGGCTTTCTGCTCATAATAAGATATTCTTGATGGCTGATTACCTCCATTTAATTAAAAGATAAAAGGTAAAAAAATCAAAAGAATATAAGTAAATCTTTTACCTTAAATGCACAAGATAGTGGCAAACTCGGTTGCAAAGTTGTCGTCCGTCAGCAAACCCATCCTTCGCAATTATTTGATGCAACAAAGGGTTAGACCACGAAATATTCGCAGGAGAAAGGAGAAGGTACAACAGTAAAACAACTGCCCAATCGAGTCCTCTTACAAGACAAATAGTTTTCTTGCATTAATTTTCAGTACGAAAGGAATCCGATTATCAATTCAGCAAATTGCTAAAAAATACCGCAGCTACTACCTCTTCCTTCAGAGCAACAAAGAATGTTTGCATTACTTCGTATGGAAGTAAGAGACGGCAGAACAAAGCAGCGAAGTAATAAAATATTGCTCGGAATTCCATTTATATGTATCAAAAAGTTTGTTCGTATCAATTCTTAGGATAATCAGAACTAGAAAATCGGTACTACAGTCTTCAAAGAAATAACTTTGAATCCCCTTGCACATAAACAAGCCATGAGGGATCACTGTAAAGAGACACCACTGAACTAACTGGTAGAAATTTCGACGGAGTCCACATATATAACACACCCACAGGCAAAAAAAAAGATACAACCATTAGTCAATCCGATCGTCTCGCCTCATATAGCACGCCTTACCAGACATTTTCGCTTCTGTTTTATGCAGACAGACAGATGGGGTCAGATGCCAGAATTATCAAAGGTGTGCCGATGGTGAATACACATTTCTCAAGAAACGCGTCGCAAAAGGGAATGGTGGCTTTAAATGTGTCATTCCTGTCCCCAGTTTGAGCCTCTGAAACAGAGGGAATTCGTGGGAAATCTAGCAAGTGTTGATCCTCATTACTATCGAAAAGTTGCAAAAATCACGTACTAAACGTAAACTTAAAGAGAACAGATGGCTTGGGAGGTCAAAGGGTATAATGTTTGGGAGAGCTAAAGGTTACAGCCACCGAAAGACAATTTTAATGTTCCGTAACTTGCAATGATCTGTGACTGAGCGCCCTGTTAGTCTCTTTCCTTTCTAATTGGAGAGGGAGCGGTGGGAAAGATGTCTTTCTTAGAGTTTTACTGTACTCGGAATTTTTATTTATTTTCATCTTGATAATGTTATCTCGACCATTAAAATTTCTTCGATTTCGGCGCAACGAATATGCTTCGAAAATTACTTTTGCGTCTGAAGACTTGGAGAGCAATTGCCAAATGAGTTGCAATTGGACAAATTATAATCAGAAATATTGGCAATTAGAACTTTTTTAATTAACCATATGTTTTATATACTATTTATAAATACATATAAAATGCTAAAAAATCGATGAACTATTTGTAGTTAAAAACTTTCTCTTAGCTAAGCAATTACAATTCTTGTCACAAAACGGCATGACAATATTCATAGTTTTGTCGGCAGGGTGGCGTAAAAGTAAGGCACTGGCCTTGCACGCAAAAGTCAGCAGGATCAAACCTGGTCCAAGTTGGAGGATTTTCAAGAGGTAGAAAATCGTCAGCGCCCATGTCGTATGATTATGTGGCATGTTAAAGATCCCTTGATTATCCGTTTGGCTTGGATACTGTCGGCTTAATTGAATTCCTACTGCAGCTTCGCATGAATTACAGCTCAGGTGCCGCCACCTAGAGGGAAACTGAGCGTCAAAGTTCTCATAATGGCATCCGCCGATAGTGGTGCTACTTGAAAGAACGGCTGTCGATTTCCGGGAGAATGCACTAGACCTGCAAAGGTTAGTGGCTATACGCAGCCATATTAGAAAGAAAAAAATCATAGTTTTTTACATCTTATTTTTTTTTAATCAAATATCAAAAAGTCATACCAAAGATGGTTTTCAGTACAACCCATGTTTAGTTTACCATACTTTATTGATTAACTTATTCAAAGAAACGTAATTTTTCTGGTAAAAAACATAAATACTGACCTTCATATTATGAAATGAGATATTTGATACGAGAGAGAGAAAAAAAGGACAAAGAACGTTTACACACCTAAGCCTTCGCAAAGAATATTGAAAATACATAATATTTTAAACATTTAGAGCAAAATAAATATTTGAAATATAGTTCAGGAAGATAAGTTACTTGGACATTCACACTAGTAAATAATCTTAGTACTTTTTTTCTTTTTCGAAAAAAATATTCTTAACGAATGAACGATCTCTAAATAAATAAACAATATCTCAACACTTAAGAGATGGCGAATCTATGGCACGCCCAGAGGTGTTAAACTATGAAAAAAAGAAGAAACGGAATCAAAGAAAGCACGAAAAGAACTTTTTAGCTACTTACTTACGAAAATGGATGGTTTTTAAAAAGTAACAATAAGCACACTGAACACATGAGAAATGAAAATACTTAAACCGTAATTTAACCGACACACCGAACAAATGAAAATAATTAAATCGTAATTTAACAAACACACCGAACAAATGAAAATAATTAAACTGTAATTTAACCGACACACTGAACAAATGAAATTAATAAAACTGTAAGTTAAACGGCACACTAATCGAACCAGGTTCGTCATCCCGGTACTTTTACTTTAGGATTAAAAAATCATAATTACATTTGCCATTGACAGTTAAATATCTAAACTTGTTTAAAGATATTATCAATAAATCAAATAATGTTCAATGAGTGCAATAATAATCATGAAGTAAGTTTCTTTTAACTGAATTAATAATAAGCCAAGTCCACTTTACATCATAATGTGAAAAATGCGTAGAAAACATAAATCATTAAATTGAATTTTAATAAACAACACTTAAAGACAACAGCGCATAAAATGAGTAAATACCTGTTTTATTCAAAACAATGCAATAATTTCTAACTTACAGAAAAAGAACAAAAAAATTATAAAAGTAAAACGAGAAACGCCTCAGAAAAATAGTTTACGAGAATATACTCGAGTTCCCCCCCCCCCCCCCTAGCATTTTTTAACATAAAGTAATAAAACAAAATGCAATCTTAAAAAATTGCGCTTTTCTTAATGCATAGTTTTCTGTTAGAATTACGAAGAAGCAGCTTCTGGCACACACCAACTTTGTTTGCAAATCGTAGGAGGTTACTGGCTGAGGTTAAAACGCAGTTTTTAATGAGGACGAAGATGTTGTTTACATTTTGAAATAAACAGCCAAAAACCAGGAAGATAATTTGAATATAATGTGGAAAGTAATTACGCAATATCATCTTTGCATGCATTTTAAATTCGAAATAACTATTTGCGTTGGAAGAAAAACCACGATTAGGAAGGACAACTACGACGGACAATTGAATTTTAATGAGCAGAGAAAATTAACATAACCATAATGTACGTTCTCGTATTTTCCAGTGCAACTGATCAAAGAATCGTAAAATAGCCAGAATTATCAAAGGTGTGCCGATGATGAATTTTCTCAAGAAACACATCGCAAAAAGGAGATGGCGGGTTCAAATGTGTCTTTCCTGTCCCCAGTTTGAGCCTCTGAAACAGAAAGAATTCGTGGGAAATCAAGAAAGTGTTCATCCTTATGTCTACCGAAAAGTTCCAAAAATCACGTACTCAACGCAAATTTAAAGAGAACAGTTGGCATGGGAGGTCAAAGGGTAATGTTTTTTGGGAAAGCTAAAGGTTACAGCCACCGAAAGGAAATTTTAATGTTCCGTTACTTTCAATGATCCGCGAATTCCTGAGCAGAGATTGTTAGTCTCTTTTCCTTCTAATGGGAGGGGGATGCGATGGGCAAGATGTCTCTATGAGAGTTTTACTGTTCCTTGGAATTTTAATTTATTTTCATCTTGATAATATTATCTCAACAATTAAAATTTCTTCGAATTCGGCGCAACGAATATGCTTCGATAATTACTTCTGCTTCTGAAGACTTGGAGAGCGATGACCAAATGAGTTGCAATTGGACAAATTATAATCAGAAATATTGGATAGTAGAACATTTTTTAATTAACCGCAGGCTATTTATAAATACATATAAAATGCTTAAAAAATCGAAGAACTATTAGCAGTTTAAAATCTTTCTCTTAGCTAAGCAATTACGATTCTTGTCACAAAACGGCATGACAATATTCATAGTTTTGCCGGCAAGGTGGCGTAATGGTAAGTAAGGCACTGTCCCTCGCACACAAAAGTTCGCAGGATCAAACCTGGCCCAAGGTGGAGGATTCGCAAGATATAGGAAATCGTCAGCGCCCATGTCGTATGATTATGCGGCATGTTAAAGATCCCTTGAGTATGGCACACACCAACTTTTTTTGCAAATCGTAGGAGGTTACTGGCTAAGGTTAAAACTAAAGTTTTTAATGAGGATGAAGATGTTGTTTACATTTTGAAATAAACAGTCAAAAATCAGGAAGATAATTTGAATATAATGTGGAAAGTAATTACGCAATATCACCTTTGCATGCATTTTAAATTCGAAATAACTATTTGTGTTGGAAGAAAAACCACGATTAGGTAGGTCAACTATGACGGACAGTTGAATTTTTAATGAGCAGAGAAAATTAACATAACCGTAATGTACATTCTCGTATTTTTCAGTGCTACTTCAGCAATCATGAAGGGTTGGGGGGAATTAGCATCATTTAAAACCAATCAAAATATCGTAAAATTACAACCAATTTTGCTGTGTTTTTATCTTAAATTTAAAGAACACAAACAATAAAGTCTAAAAGGTACGGATTCTAAAATTCAGAAGGTTTGAAATTACTAAAATATTTGACAAAATGCTGGTTTAAGTGATCAGCATTTTGTCAGTTCCTTAAGTTGCTGTTGTATTTCAAGAAAAAATGATTATTTAAAACTCAATATATTTAACTAAAGACAAACGGTAACCGAACCAATATTTCAATGTTATAGATTTTTTAAATAATCGCAGTTCCGTTGTTTTCATTTTCCGTTGTTTTCATTAGTGTATTCTGAAGAATACAATAATCACCATAATATAATTCTTGTATTTGCATTAACAACATATTAAATTAAAGACCTTTTGAAATAAATACCTCCGCTTCTTGAAAATATGCAATTTCAGATAAGGATACATGGTTAAAATCTCTGAATATCATTTTCAAGGGAGGGATTAATAATAGATTATTATGACGCAATTTTCAAGGGTGTTTTCCGAAAGAAACTGGAAAATGCTGGAACAAATAGAAGAAACCAACAGAAAACAAAACAGTTGTTAAAAACATAAATATATTAACCCCTTAACGCATTTTCCCGTGTCTGTCACGGGCGAAAGTTCCCGGAAAATTTGCCCATGCCCGTGCGTTGTTTTATTTCTGATGCCCGTCTGAGACCCGTTCACACTTTGTTTGCATAACATTTCTTTTCTATGTAACTTTTACAACACCTCCCGCTCTCTAGTCTTCCCCTACAACCCGAAATTGCAAAGAATAACTTGCACTATACTCGTTTTTCAGAAAAAAACTCGTGCTTTAAATGGTTAAATTAGCACGGATAAATTCTCTGAATAATTACATCAAATGTAAAACAGATGATTTCAATAATATTACAAGTGGCATTTTTGAGAAAGTAAGCTACATTTTAATAATTTTTATAAGAAACTTATATGCGCCGAAACTTAGATCATAATTTTTTGTATTGCTTTACAACCATTTTATATGCGCAGATATTAGGTTTTAAAGAACACAAACATCGAGTGAAAACGTTCTTTATTTTATTTCTTTAAAGCAGTGGTTCCCATTCTTTTTCACGTCGCGACCCCATACACAAGTATGTACACACACACACATTCACGCAAGGATTCTGACACAAAAACAATACATTAGATTTTAAGCTGTTTCTGAATTCGAACTCATTGTAAATGTGTTTATTTTACAATGTCTAAGGCCTGCAAAATAAACCAACTTACAGTGGAGTTGAACTGAAAGATTGCATTTCTACTTTAACACTGTTCTGCGTCCACTCTAACTGAAAATATAATACTTGGGATGGAACTAAATTAGGTACACAAATGAACCCAATGGGAAGTAGTGCTGATTTTTTATTTAAAATTAGAAATATATGGCGATACCCCATATGAAGTGCCTTGCGAACGCAGATGGGTCGCATTCCAATCTGGAACCATTGCTTTAAAGGTTGGAATTCACAAGATGAATCAGCATGGGGTTAATTTTTACTAAAATTCTCACAAAAATTCAATATTTCTTTTTTCTGAACACACATCCAACAAGTGAATTTTATTACAGTTTTGATATTCATGCACACTTTTACAATATATTAATACGTCTATGCAACACAAATATACCAAAACATACATAATCAGTATGCTAAAAAAAAATAAGCCATTACCAAACCATTTTCAGAAGGAAAACAAACAAACGTGTATGTGCCTTCGGCATGCTTTTGAAGTTCAAAAGCATTACGTTTTAAAAATCAATATCATTTCTCTAAAAGGATTTCTATTCTTTACGCTCGAGACCAATCTAGAAATTCAATTTTGGGTGTTTTTGAATAATCCATAAAGAATTGCGAATGGGCGAAAACACGAAAACTATACTATATTCTAACTGGAAATGCCACTTGATTTATCGTTGGAAAGAATTTGAGCAAAACGAGTTTTAGTGCAAGGGCTTCAATATCATATGAGGAATTTTGTTTTGCTGCAGTAACCAGGAATTGTGCAGGAAACAATGAAATAAAAAATGGTTGCTTTAAAATAGTTTTGATTGTTTAATTTCTCATGTTGTGATATTTTCAATAGTATTGTGATACGTAGGTGTAACTTGAACCCGGATACGGAACTCAAAATTTATATCTACAATCTTAATTTTAGGGTCTTCTCAACGAGATACAGGCCAATGCTGGAATTTGGTATTAACATTGTCCATGCGATCTACAATAGGAGAGGAACTCTCGATATGACGATACTGCGGCATATAAGGAAGTTTGGAGGAGATCCAATATATGTGTATATCACGCTCAGAGCCACGGTCTCGATTGATTTGACCCAATGAGGTTCAAATGCAGGACCCCGCAGAGCGATGGTGCTTCTTCCCTAAAAGCTACGACCCCACCAAATCGGAAAAACATTCGACCAAGCCCCACATACAGCCCGTGAAAACACCCCCTTAAAAATCGGTGTAGAGTACCATTTTAGATTGTCAGTAGAACGTGGTAAAAGTTCGTGCAGACACCAGGGAAGAAACATATCTTCATTTTAATTAAGTGTACTGTCCTTCTCGATGAAAAGTATACAAGATGAGGAGAATATTTACAGATGATGATTTAAATGAAATTAAAATGAAGTTGAAAATGCTTTCAAGGCGGTACAAATTTCATAACGGCCAACAAGAGAGCAAAACTCCTAAGAGCTAACAGCCTGCTCTGCTGACTGAAAAACTTGTAACTATTAGTACGACGACATCAACCCCTGTCTTATGTGTGAAACAGGTGATACACCTTTGTGAATCCGTACTCACACTGAGAAAAAAATACTTTTTTATTTTTTGCGTCGTGAACATGTATAATACTAGTTATTCAAAAAACAAGTTTTTATTTAATTTCATTTTTAATTATATTTATTTATTACCCGCTCCCCCCACCTAAGCATTACATGCCTCCAAAGTCTAAATGAATATTTGTACAAAGGATACAAATATACAAAGAATTATTACACAATGAAGCAATTGTTTTACCTAAGGATAAATTTGTTTACTTTTACTCTCAATACGTGCCTCCCCTTATGATGTTATAAATTAATTCCTATGTATGTTACGTATATACGTATAAAAATTTGCATTTTTATTTGTTTGACCTATGCTTAAACACAACATCAGTAAAGTATTTAAAAATTGAGTAAGAGAAAATTTTGTTTATTTTTTAAATCAAAGTACGGACTTTTGTGCTTGATGTACAAATGTATCACAATCAAGTGTCTCGCAAAAAGGAGTAAAATAATGAAAGAGTAGGAAACAAAAACGCGTATAAAGGAGTCACACTATAAATATACCAATAATAAATAAAGAATGCCAAAATCAAACGGTACCGCTGACCGGATGAAAACAGCAAACAAGGTTTAAACATTGAATTTCGAGCATTCATTATTCAGTAGCGGAAAATGACGGAAATTATGACTCCATTCTTCTCACTAAGACAGAAAACAATGGGGAATAAAAGAATTAACCTTGCAAATGACATAGTGATCAGAGGAAAACGTTATAACTATTTCCAAAATTTATTTTATATGCTGGACTTCATGTCTTTTTAAAGCTTTCAAAAGAGATTCATAACACCGCAGCATGAATCTTGATTTTTTTAGATTGTTTTCATTATTTACAAGAGCGTAAAGTACTGATTTTGAACTCTACAACACAGGGTTCGCCGATATATATCAATCGATATGTATCATGATATATATCCGATATTTATTTTTTAAATATCGGGGATTTTTGATATTTTCATTTTTATGAAGTATACTGAAAACAGCATTATGTATAATATTTTTTGTCTAAAAATAAAAACTCTAAATTTCCAGTTGCTATTGAAAATTAAACTATAGTTTCTAAATAAAATACAAAACGGAGTTGACAAAAACACAACTGAAAATGATTTTATTAACGTGCTCCTGTAATCTCATAAGACCTAATTTGCTTTGGACCAACTGTTGGGATAGCTCCCATGTACTTAATTCTATTTTTAGATTGCACTTGCATTAAAATTGAACAGCCACTAAAAGCAAAATTGAGTTACTTAGTTAATCAACTGTTTACTGCTTCACCAACTACAGCACTTAGAAAGAATTTTCTCTAGCCTTGGTATGGTGCAGTCTAAATAAATTGCGCAACCGGCTAGGAACTGAGAAAGCGGACAAATTTACATTTTCTTTAAAATTTTTAAACAAAAATTAATGAATTTAATGTTGTGTTTAAGGTTTAAAGAAATAAAACATTCTGAGAAGGTTTGCATAATTCGTGTTTTGAAAGAGAAAAGGCTTTTAACTTAAATCTTGTTATAAGTGCTTAAAAAAGAAAACAATATTTTTATTATAATAATTATATATGTAAAATTAAGTACAATTTTACATTAGAATAAGCTTTTATATAATAAGTAAAATGTACTGGTGTGTAAGTTGTATTAAATAAATCTGAAAATATTTATCATCAGCAATAAGTTGACAGTTTTGAAAATATCGGATATTTTTGATATTTTCGAAAATATTATGATATTTACGAATCCTGCTACTACATCTGGAGTTACTATTTTATTAGTTACTAGTTTAGACTAAGGCCCAGAATAACGGCCGAAGTCATTACACAGGATAATAAATGTGAAGCAAACGAAGTTTTAAAAACAATAAAAGCATGCAAAAAAAAAGGTCCCTTTTATACACATTTATACATGCCAGATTTTAAACGTGTTAATTATATTAGTGGAAGGGATGCTTCCCCTTCTATAGAATATCACAGCTTGTTGTGTTAATAAAAACGAAACCTCTGTGAGATTTTTGTTGCAATGGCAGGCTCTTAGCGCAAAAAGGCACGTTCTTGAAACGATCCCGTTACTGAAAGGGCTCAGAGCAGAGCTTGAAATTGGTTCCTTCAATTTTATTCATCACAGAGTTTCATTTAATTATTTCAATCAAACATTTTTCTTCAATCCTTCCACCTAATAATTTAAAGTGTAGCTACAACTGGTGAAATCAGCCATCTGTCGAACTTACAAATTGATTATTAAATAAGCTTTTCTTTTACATGATCTTTACATAAATAAAATTTTCAATTAAAATATCACCAGAAGAGTCCCACAAAATTGCAAAATCCCCTTTTAATGCACAGTTGACAAAATTGCTAGTAACTTCTCAAGCTTCTTCAGAAAAAAAGGGGGGGGGGATGATTAAATCCCCACGTTTCCTGCCTATTAGCCCATTTGGAATTGCAAATAAATATGCAAGAAGTCGATCAATTGGCGTCTGAAGACAATATTATCTGGGTAAATGTATATGGTTCAAAGCGCTAAAAACGTGTTTAAAGTATAAGACAAAGAAAGACTCAGGAACTGTATCAGCGCCATTGTAAAAGGGAGAAGATAAAAGGTTTGAAAAAATAAAACAACATAAACAAAGGTCCACGTTATCAGAAATATGAATTCATCATTATTTAGCTGAATACATATAAGTATATTTCGCTAACAATGCTTTTTAGAATAGCGTTGCAAAATCGAAATGTTTATGCAAAAGGTAAAGCTTGATAAAACATAGAAGTAGAGGTGTAAAATTCTCGGTAATAACCTTTTCTTTCCAACCTGATCAGATATTCGGATTTTACAATAACAGAGTTTTAAAGCTCAAAAAAAAAAAATAATAATAATAATAATAATAAATAATAAATTAACAGTAAAAAAACTGTTTTGCTTTTTTTCCCATAAGCAATATATTGCACATCAAGTACAAGAGATCTGACGAAGTGTTCTAATATAACATCGATCTTTCAATGGAATACTTCTTTTTAAATTACTAAATTGGTTAAATATTTTCCACACATAAAACATAACAGTGTCGTTATTGCTATGAAGCACGAATAATTTCAATGAAGTGTCCCAATAAAATATTAAGCTTTTAATAGCACCCATCATTTAAAACTACTAAGTACTTTGCACTAACACCGACATAACAGTACCATTACCAGATAACAAATACAAAGAACTCTTAAATGTGTACAATCAAAGCTGAATTAATATAACAGGTAGGTCTGAAACCAAATGAGTCGTATATCCTGTCTGCACAACTTCCACATATTCATACATCCAACAGACGTCTACAACCCCTCTCAACATTCCAAGAAACCAATCACATTTAAACGATGTCTATAATACATTCTACGAAGATAACGTCAGGTGAATACTAATAAGGACATCTTTAAAAGGGTTACTACCGAAACAGCTTAGAATCAATTTTTTGATGGTATGAATTCTCCATATATTACGCATATCTATCTATATATATATATGTGTGTGTGTGTGTGTTACTGTGAATGTCCGAAATCGGAGAATGTCGATAACCACCGGTGAATGTAGACATTTACCATCCATCAGACCGGGGATTGTCGACATTTTCCGATTTCAGACATTCACAGTAACAATATATATTATTTTATTTAAAAATACGGTTTTAGGATCAATGGGGAAATTATGGCCTACACCTACCTAATAAGCATTGGAAGAATACAGGCAGGCTAGTAACTATCCAGAGGAGTAAAATTAAAACGGAAGCCGTAAAATGAGCCACGAAATTATATTTTTAGATTTAAACAAATTTATAACAATAAAAGCAGCTCAATTAAGCACACATTTAAGTATGTATTTTTTAAACATTGTTAAATCCTTGCATTATTAATATTTATCCATATATCAAGAAATGCAAGTAACCTGAAAGTCAAAATGGACGAGGCAAACAATGTGGGTGCGGCGGGGGAGGGGGGGAGATTGAAAATGAAGAGGGAGAAAGAGAGAGGATGGGGACATTATCTTCTCGCTTAGAGGCGGCATTACAACAAATTGATTTCTGATTCGAATGAACTTTTTGAGAGAAAGAAAAAAAATATGTAAAACTATATTGTTCCTTACTTTCATTAAAATTATGTGACAGAGTTTATATTTTCGTTGCACGGCTGTATGGAAAGAAACACAGGAGCTATTCACGTTTTGCAAATTTGAATTTTTTAAAAAATTACTAACATTTTTTTTAATTGATAGATCAGAAATATGTTTTATAGAATACAAAGTTAGATGAACACTATATCACTTAATATGCTACCATAATCCCCTGCATCAACTTATGTACCGGGAAAACTCGTCCGAACAATTTGAGGTTTAGTATCATGTGCCAGAATCATGTCAATGTATCTGTTTATTTAATTATTTAAATTAAAGTTATCAAATGAAAATTAAAGTATATGAGTGCAAGGAAAGAGGTCAACGGCTCTGAAGGTATTTAATTCATTTAACCCCCTGGTTACATGTTTGTAAAGAACATTGGTTTCACTTTGAAACGTGAAAATTTCCTCCACTCTTCCTGCAGCTCGTAGCATTTTTTAAAAAAATAGTTAAGACAAATGAATTATTTCTTCATTTAATTATTTTAGTTACTGTTATCGATATATTAACAATATATTATTTTAAGTATATCTATATACTATTTTTAGCATTAATTACCTACTGGAAAATATTTTTGCATTATGCGCGGAGGAATAATTTTTTGTACAGCTGGAGGTCAAGGGTTCTGCAGGTATTTGACCTTTCAACCAACCAGGTTACGTCCTTGGAAAAAATCGGTTTCACTTTAAAAATGTAAAAATTACCTATACTCTTCCTATAGCGCAAAACCAACGTAATTAAGAAAAAAAAAAATCTTTCTTCTCGAGCATTAATGCACAATGTTAGAAGCATTATATTGCAGTTTTCTGAGTTAAAAAAAATACATATTTTTTCGTTTTTCAAGCATAATAAGTTTGATGATTGCTATAGAATCATTTGATATAAATTTTCGAACAAATACAGCTTTAAAAAGACTTCCTTACACAGTATATTTTTTTAATTTTAAAATTATCATCAAAAATATATTTCACTCGGTAAAAGCCGTTCTAAACATTAATGAACTTTATCAATAATTTTCATCATTTTACAAAAAATTATTCCTCCGCGCATAATGCAAAAATATTTTCCAGTAGGTAATTAATGCTAAAAATAGTATTTTTTAATTAAAACAACTTAGTGTTCGTCTAATAGAAGCTAAGAAAGTTTTTTTTAAATCAAATAGCAAAAACATTACAATACATGAAACCTTATAAATAATAAAACATAATCCTACTTATTGCTCAAGTAAAAGGGGGAAATATAAACTAAAAAAACAGCATCAATATTTCATTCAACTGCGGCATTTTAAAAGAAATATTTATAAGCATAAAGTAGGAACTATTACAAGCGAAACCGACTTAGAAAAGCCTTGAACTGAGTTTGCAATCGAGAGGAAAATATGAAATGTTATGCTCAAGAAAAAAAAGAACAATAGAGGGAAAAGAATATATTACAATACTTTACGACACACCACAGCATATATAAGAATTATGACTAGACTTTATTTCTACGTGACAAACCTTAATATTATAGAAGAAAGAGATTGATTTGAAGAAATGCAGATACAATGAAATCTGCGAAGCAAGTGTTGATAATGGATTGGAAGAAATCCACTTGTTTGCAACTTTTTATAAGTTCAATAGTGGCAGTCCCCAGAGATTGAATGCAAAAAATCTGCATCTTATTTAGAAGCAAAGACATCATAACTTGCTTTCACATCAAGTAGAACCTCTTTTATTAACCGGCCCGAATTGGGACCGCACATCTTTAGAGAAAATCCAATTAATCGATCAAAGTAATAAATTATGTATAAATATACATATATAAAACTAAAAAATATATACATAATGTACACATATATAACCAAGAAATATATATATATATATAATAATTCTATGTATATAAAGAAAATATTAGACACATTTAAACACAAAAGAAATGATGCATAGAACTAAACATATCGTGGGAAAAAGAAATCGAAACTTTTTTACATCTATCAGTGAAGAAAAAAGGGATTAATTTCTAAGGTTCTTAATATTTTTGCGGCATAACGGTTTTAAGGCAGAGATCCGGATAATAGAGTGCCGGTTAGGCGAGGTTCTATTGTATTACTAAAAATATTTTTTTTTTTTAATTCAGCAATTTGCTGTAATATAAAAAATGTATTGCTGTAATATAAATTTGCTGTAACAAAATTGGCCTTTCTTGCACAAGCAAGAAAGGCCAATTTTGTACAGTTACAAATTAGAGGCAATGCAGAGGTGTAACCAGAGCTGCGAAGTCGGTTGGTAAAAAAAGGAAACTCCGATACCCTCAAAAAGGAAAAGAGAAAGAAAATTTATATGTACGTACTATATATAGGTAATTATCACGAAATAATGTACTGTCACTCTAATACTATTGTATAATTTTTTAAAAAATGATTTTATTAATAGCATAATTATTCCCTGAAAATAATCCCCCCAAAAAAGTTTCAATGGCGCAATCTGCGGTATGAACCCCCCCCCCCCCCCATGCAATTCTTTACCAGATCAATTATAAATTGAACTACGAGCCTAATTCTTCATAATTACTAACATGTCCAAAAAATAAATGGTCATTTGTTCTGCGATACAACGGACAATCCACTTGAAATTTAATATATCTATGTAATCATGCTCCCAACGCTTTGTATAAAATACAATTACTTTATAAAACGATGATTTACACATTTTAAATAGCCCAAATAGAAAACATCTTCATTCTTTTTTTAAAAATAAATACATGAATAAATAAATACACGTGGAAAAAAAATGAAGCTCTTGTCAGCTCGACATAAAATAAAAATATTTATGAAGTATTACATAATTGAGGACAAAAATAAACTGCGGATGTTATAATGGAAGGGAAAAATACTAGGTCTTGATTTTTTGTTCCCTGTCTCGGCCGCACATGGCATAAATGCAATTCATCATGCAAATTGGATATGTTATTCGGCCATTTACCTAATCAGCGTTCGTTGGCTAGAAATCGATTTTTCAGCAGTTCACCTGCTCCCCAACCTAGGAAAATAAATTAAAAACATCAGCCCGTTTTCGTTTAACGTCAATCTGGCTGATTTCGTTCCGTTGTCATGGGAAGCTAACAGAGAAGTTTAAAATTACAGGAGTATCGTTTATACGACGGCGAAGGGACTATCGAAAAACGTCGTGTAAACGATAAAGTCGTGTAATCGTTTACCCTTCTGGCTAAATCCAAGAATTGGGACCACACTAAAGCGTCGTATAAGTGTCAACATCGTATAAGCGATCGTGGTATAAACGGTACTCTACTGTAGTTTATGGGATTCGTTACATGCTTTTTTTTTTTTCGACTGCAATGTTTAAATTCATATTATCATCGTAATGAAAACGTGCAACAGATCAACAAATGAAAATTCTCAAACGCATATTAAAATACATCTTCTAAATGAACAAGCTTACGACTGGTAAAATGTTTTAGAAACCATAAAAAAGCATTGGATGAGCTCTTTTAATGAGCAATACGAAACTCCCAATTGCATACAAAATGAAATTAAATACAGCGTATTAATTCCGTTTAAATAAGAATCTAGTGAAACATGTACTGAATTACGATAAATGATTGAAATTAGTAGAGGAGGAAAACAGCAGTAAAATAATCTAAAAACATACTAAGCAATATAACTTTACACAGCTTTATAGCTGGAGAGCAAATGTATGATGATGATGTTAAGAAAAAATTTTATTAAAGAAATTGAAATATTTTGTGCGGATGAATATCACTTTACCACTTCGACCATAGATTATTTTATCTTTCTACTAGTTAATGCTCATTTTTTACAGGTGCGAAAACACACATTGAAGAACATGAAAAAGAGTCAGTCACTGCAGTGAGAGAAATTGTCAGAAAAAACTCTTTTTTATAAATCAAAAACTCAACATCGTGCGGAGAAAAGCTGAATATGTCAAATATCGATAATGAGCAATATCATGCTGAAAAAGCGCTGAATATTATGCATAGAAAATGAGCAACGTCGTGGAGAAAAACGATGATATATGAAATAGAGAAAAGGGGTAACGTCGTGCAGGTAAAACGCTTGTACAGAAACTGAATAGTACAGAAAGTTAGCAGAATCACTCAGAGTTGAAAAAACGCGAATACATATATGTATATGAAGAAGAGAAAGTGAGCAAAACATCGCACAAGAAAACGTTGATATATGAAACAGAGAAAAAGAGTAACGTCGTGCAGGAAAAACGCTTTTACAGAGACGGAATGGTACAGAAAGTGAGCAGAATCACTCAGAGCTGAAAAAAAAAGTGAATAGTACATATATATGAAGTAGAGAAAGTAAGCAACATCGTGCAGGAAAAACGCTGGATATCTAAAGTAGAGAAAAGAAGCAAGATTAAAACATCTAAAGCTGACCTCTCTCTCCCTAAATTAACTTTATTCGTCAGTAACATCCTCAACCACTAATCTCTTCATTTGTTTTCCCTGATGTGAAAAACATTATTATTCTGTTAGTTATTAATAATACATAACTGTGCAACCTAATTTCTTATTCTGCAGATTATAAAATAAAATCTTGATACATCGAGATGTGCACCGAAAATTCCACGAATTTCTCTGAAATTTAATTAATTCACACTAAGCGTGCGCCATGCCATTATTGTTCTTTGAAATGTTATGTCAACTATCCCTTAACCCAATAGTCATCAGATAAGTAGCTTCATAAACATTATCACATTTTGGGTCATAAACGTTGGCGTTTAAGAAACAAACAAATAAAAATGCTATAAGTGTCTGGTGTATTTAAATAATATAGTACTATGGACTCATAAATTATTGCTGGTAATTTAAAGGATCGGGATATAAATCAAATAAAAAATCTAAGTAAAATAGCATGATTTATTCAGTATATATATATTTTAACATACCTCTCATTTTATGTGAATTAAAAATGAGAATTTTACAACACCAGGACAGGTTACTTTTCTTTCCTTTTTTTTTTTCCTCTTTTTTTTTTTTTTTTTTTTTTGTACAATTGAGTAAGCTGAAGAGAGAGAGAGAGAAAAACTCAATTTTGACTACATTTAACACATGATGGTTTCATCCTTTATAATGGTGAAACAAAATCACTGCATCAGATTCTTGCTAACTTTGGTTCAAAGAAGAATAAACGATTTCAGCTGGTTTTCAGGCAGCCAAATAGGAAAACTATACAGAGCGGCAGTTAAAGCCCACAAATAAAATAACTAAAGAGACAAATAACTAAAGATAAAAAAAAAAAAGATAACGCATTGGGAGAGGGGAGAATTCAATCACCTGTCAAGTTATCCTCCTGGAAGAATAACTGAAATCTCTCCGAGCTTCAAAACAACTGGGTATTATTCGCGACAGACTCAAACTGGGATTGAAAATCTATAATAATTCTAGAATTATACGCAAGGGTTCTACTACGGAAGAGAAAATTTTTCATTAGGGAGAAATGCTGCACGTTCCCTCATTTAATGTAAAAAAAAAATCCATAATAATTAAGAAAATTCTAACAAAAATGACGGTTCTTCAGTATTATGATAAGCGCTTTTAAAAATTTTCAAGCAAAAAATAAATCTCATTTTGTTGACACGTTTAAAAAAAGGATTTTAAAAAGGTTCAGTAAATTATATTTTTAAATTTGAGTATTCAATTACTGTTGAATTCAATCTTTGAATCGGGAGAAGCTCATTAAATCATCCCAATAAAGGTTATTTATCTTTAGAATGACCTGTTGCTTGCAAAGTTAAAAACAGAAAACATTAGGCGCAAAAGTGATCCTAAATGCTCCATAAATAACTCGAGTTGAATGCGTGCGCGAATGAATCGATCGGAAGGAAGTAATCTGATGCAACTCTCACGCATTGTGTACGATGATATTAGGCAAATAAATTTCAATCGGATTCTAGGGTAACCTGATCTTCCTAAATTTAAAACAATTCAGCGTAACTTTTTTTTTCTGCTAAAAATATGCATAACAATGACAACGTGACGTCAGCAGCGTATGGCCCCCAAGGGGTGACTCGTATTTCTGAGCGAAAAATCAGCGCTGAAATCTCTGCTCAAACCGAAAAATCGATTTCTTTGTTCCTTTTCAGCCAAGGTGTAGGCGATAAGTCGCCAAGTAGGGCACACTACACTCGAAATCAAAATACAAAAGACTTTTAGAAATGCAGCGGCCGCCATGCTTGGCTCGTAGGTTCGCACGTAGGCCAAAAAGGTAGAATCGGGAGGGTAACGAAAGGAGACAAAGACCAACTTTTTTATAATAATAAAAAAAGATGCGTCTCCTGAGTCAGCTGATTGGCTGGGACTGGGAGCAGATGGCCCAGCGGAGGAATGACGCAGCCGCACTTTGCAAAAATCGAACCATCACGTGGATTTTTTGGGGATTTTGAAAAGATACCCAAGACCAGGTGCGGCTTACTTTTCTTATGTCGAGTTGAGAGTGTAAAAAAGAAATAAAATGGAGAGTGTGCGTTCGTTCATAACATTAACTACTCCCCAGGATATTAGAATCCGGAATAATGCGAGCGAGTTTAATTAGATAATGGGGAAAAGCAAATCAAATTGCATAGTTATCAAGGAACGCATCGACATTTTAAAAACCACCTGAGCTTCTACCATGATTAATTTATATGTATTATAGTTTTATTTAATTTTCTCACGCTCAAATATTTCATTTATAATAAATATGGGGAGTGGGAGTTAAATTTGCGCTCATAAAATATAATGCTCAAAATAATTCAGAACAAATGTAATGTTAATGTAAAGTAAAGAAATTTGTCCATCCGTCCAATGAGCATTTTTTTCAAGAAGATAAATTTATGCAATTACATATGTTTCGGAAAGAGTTTTTTTATTATTATTATTTAAATTTGAAATTAAAAAAAAATAGGTTTGAAACAGGATAAACAATAAATAGTTCGAATTTGGTTTAATTTTAAAATCACAAGCAAACGGAGAAACTAATTTTCCCCTGCAAAATTTATGTTTCGTTTGGTAAAAAACAATGAGGTCGTGTTGATTTTTACTCCTTTATCAGAAATTAAAAATAAAATATTGAATATATTAAGAAAATGTTTCTCTCTCTATAAAATGCTTCTCTTTCAATGTTTTCAATGTAAAAGATTTAAAAAAAAAAAAAAACAATAATTTTCATTTTGAAAATATCAAAAAAAATTTTAGGTAATAGTAAACATTAAAACGTAGAGCAAATAAAAATTTTGCACTCGAAAGGAGGGGAATATGGTATAAACTTTGAGCACTTAAACGTTATTTACATTTCGTGCGTACTTCTAAATTGAAAACTTATTGAGATGCGTAAACATTTAATTGCAATTCAAACTCAATTAACACTTCCGAATCGAAAACAATTATCACACTAACTTTTTAAGAATTTTTTACTTAAAAATTTATCACATATACAGCATATACCATGCAAAAAAAAAAAAAAAAATCCTATACATGTATAATAGAATTAACTTGAGTCTTTGAAAGAGATTTTTACAAGCACAAACTTGTAAGTCAAAACAAAGTTTGTCAGATACATTTACAAACTCGTATCAATTATCAATAAAAAGAAAAACCGAACAAAAGTATTAAATTCAAACGCAACTTAGATCAAAACAAAAACCATGCATTAATATGAGCCAAACACGAGAGGAAACATGTTAATGAGATGAGAAAATGACAAGCACGAAAAGAATTTAAAAGCGAAATAAACAGAAAAAAAATCAAAAACCAATAGATCTTTTTTTTTTTTTTAATATACATTTTTAGACACATTCAACAACGTTCAAGTATTAAAATCCCTGAAATATTTAGGTACTTAATAGCATTTCACCCTCTTGGTTCTTATATTGCATTATTTAAGTCTCTTAATATTAATGAAACGATAAAAAATTTCCCTACAATAATTGTATTTTTTGTCATGAAAATACTATAACAAGTAAACTTTGGAAAGTATACATGACGTCACATGTTAAAAGTAATTAAAATACAAATGAAAAGAACATAGAAGGACTTGAAAACCAATGAAAATGTGTTTGACGAGAACATAAATATACTGACCACTTACTAAAAACAGAGAAAACAATATACAGAGAATTAAAAACTAAGTACTCACCTGTCACTAGTAAGTAAAAAAAAAAGTAGTAATTCCACTAAATTTTTAAAGTTTATGAAGAAACGAAATGTTGTTATCGATGTTCAATCCAATAAAAAATTCATGAGAAAGCTTAATCCAACACACCGGTATAGTATCCAAACCCCATTACAAATCCTCAAATGTGACAAAAGCATTTTTAATGAGAAAAATCACTTGAGTAACAAGAACCTGCGCTGAAACATCGACAATGTAAGAATACAGCAAAATCCCAAGGCCATGTGTGCACTTGGGTCAAAACACAGTTTTTACACTGGCGCCTAAGAGCAAGCGTCCTCCAAAGATTCACGTTCCAACTAGCTATTTGGAACAGGTGGGCCCCAACCATCCCCGAAGCAATTCTGCCCCCGGAATTGGCCCCCTTCCCCATTCATGGGAGCCTTCCCCTCCCATTGAAAGAGAAAAATGAAGTACACGAAGTAGAGAAGCTTGAGCTGCTCAACGGAAGCTGAGAATTTTCTAGAATCGCTCTTGATGAACAATATAGAGCAGTTACGATATTTCCTAGATTAGAGGGCGATGTAAGAAGCTCTTTTGATCGGAGCTTTTCAAATATCTACTACCTTACATTACGGAAGTACGTTTCAGACCCGTCAATAAATTAATTTCTCCCTCATCACTTCACGAAAGAGTGCTATTGAAGAATGAAAATAAATAAATGAAAATGAAACGTGATCTCATTTTGGGAAAAACGCGATATGACCTTGACAAAGTAAAAATTACTTTTTTTTAACAATCGTTACAATCTATACAAACATAAATAAAAAATCAACAGAAAACAACTTCGTCAAGTTCAATAAAAAGAAAGGCTCATTTAATACGGAATTTCAACAAGGTGCATTGTAAATTTGACATAATAATGCCAGTAAAACCCGATGCAAAAAAAAAAAAAAAAGAACTTTAAATAATAAGAAAAATGTCCTTCTACGCATTCACCCCCCCTTTTTCTTCCCTCCTTCCTTTTTGTGTAGCCTCCAAAAGCTGATGACAAAATCTAATTAATTCAGCAAGAGTATAGTTATATAATAGTTTTTGTATCACATCAAATAATGTAAAAAAACCACAAACGAACAGCATAAAATAAGCTCTTTTCACCTTAGATAATACGTTTTTTTTTAAAGATAACATTTACCTAAAATTCAAAAGCAACCAGTGCAAGCATTGATCGAAACTATAGGTACTATAAAGTTCACTAAACTACCAATTAAATAACAATGAAAAATAAGATATTTCATTTTAAAAAACGATACTCTATTTTTTAACAATCTAAACTTCCCCCCCCCCCCCCCCCAATGGTTAGAATATGAAAAAAAACGTTTAACATTATTTTACGATTAAAATTAAAACATAAATGTTTACAATACTTACAAGCATATTGATAATCTTAAGCAAAATTTTAATAAATGAACTGACATACGCACAATTAAATTGGTAATAATACCTACAAAACTCACATCGTCAGATGACCTGAAGAAATAATATATTTCACATTTCCCTCAAAGTGAAACTGACATGTAAAAAAAGTAGTTCATTACACATTTTATAAAAATGATAACATAAACGTGAGCGATAAGTTAACAGTAAGAAACACAGTAAAAAAATGATTTAACGTTATTTGAAACCTTTAAACAAAAAAGGAAGAAGGACTTTTGTTACCATTATTAATTTTAAAAAATCCATAACACACAATAACTGTAAAAGACGTTTTAAATACGCAGTAAAAAGAATCTTTTAATGAAAAATCGTTTCATTAATGAAAATTTAGTTTTGTACTATTTTATCATCTTCGAGAAAAGTACACAGTAAGACAAATACAACATTGCTTAGCATAAATCTGCAATTAAAATTGTATACATGTGTTTCAGAATTACAGTAAGTCTCTTCTCCAGATGAAGAGAATGGAATCATGCAAGAGAGAAAAATGCATCTTTAATGTAAGTAACGGGGGAAAAATAAATGCAAATTTAGAATTTAAATAATAATAAATAAAACAAGTGATTGCTTGTTAAAATAAATAAATAAATAAAACAGCAATGAAATGTTAATACTAAATTGGAAGAAAATATCCTCGATCAAATGGAATCTAAAATTCATGGTCATTTACCTTTCGCTCCATAATATGTTTCTTCCTTTGTCATTTCCTGCCATTGCTCTCACCTTTCCACCTCCTCTTCCTAGCACCCAGCCCGCAAACCACTAATTTACTAATACATTCGGACTATCCATTCGAAATGCGACGCAAAATTATTTATGGACCGTTAATAACAATTCAAGACGATTTGCCGAACGTGATTCATTTGGGTGTGGAATATTTGCAAATAGGGGCAAAAGAAATGATCAAACGTTCATCTTGCAAAGAAAAAGGATGCAATTACGATTGATTTGTGTTCACAACAGCAGTTTCAGAAATAATACAATGAATAATCATCGCTGAATATATTAATAAATAATCATTATCTACTTTCACATTAAACATTATTGAAATATTTGAATTTATTTACACTGTCAATAGTGGCTTACGAAGTTCCTTTCCTTTAATGCTGAATATAACGCAGATGATGCAATCATACCGTAAGATCCCCAATATCATTCCTAGAACTCTGACCTTTCGGGGCATCGTTTCTCTACGTGACGGTCGCCACTCGCACGGGGGTGGTGTTGAGATGTAAGGGGTGTCTTCATTTAGTCCAAAAAAAGAAAGACCCGTAGACCGTCGTTTCTCAGCCTGGGGGTCGCGAAGTTCAAGGGGGTCTTTCCCCAGTTAAAGGGATACGGAGGATTTGTGCAAAAAAGTAAGAGCCGCGTACAAAGCATCTTTTTATTAAATAAAGAAAATTACAATCAAGTGTTACAAAATTCAACATTTCTAAGATAAGAGTGAACAACCTCATAAAATAAACTAACAGCAAATTGTTTTAAATAATTAATCATTAATAATTAACGCGACTTTGTTTTGTACTCAAAAGTTTTTGCATATGAGGAAGTTGCAAGGCCGTCAAAATATCTTTTGTCATTTTAAATAAGTCGCAAGACTAAAAAGATTGGGAAAAGATGACTTAAATTGTAACAAATTAAGAAATTTGAATTTGCACACTTTTAAGAAATACAAACTTTAAAAACTCTCCACTCTACATTTCATGCTGTATGTAAAAATAATTTTAAAACATTGAGTTTGAACAAAAATAGTGTAGTATTTCGCGTCATTAGGCATTAAACGTGATAGTAAAAACTTATTTAAAGGCCACTCCTACAATAACCATGCGGCCATGTTTTGAAGCTATCATATGGCTGCTAAAAGCAGCCAGAGTATGACCTTGACACAAAATATCGATCCGGAGAAAGAGTCCATGTGTGCGTGCATAGCACTCGCATAGTCAAATGCTCCTAAAATTGTACTACAGGAAGTAACGGGAAGAAATCAATGACAAGCGAAGATAAAAAGAGTACAGCCGTGACTTAATAAGATAAAGATTTGTTTACATTCCTAACGAAGAGCTTGTTCGCCGTTTAATTAAAACATTCCAATTAGGTTGAGAATGCGCGTTATTATTATGTATTTATTTATTTGTTATTATTATGACTTCCGTTTTTACATAAAATACAGACGATACATATTAGTACTAACTGGCATTTAAAAACATACTTAGAAAGTTAAATAATGATAATAATA
This sequence comes from Octonoba sinensis, assembly GCA_038502835.1. Taxonomy (NCBI): domain Eukaryota; kingdom Metazoa; phylum Arthropoda; class Arachnida; order Araneae; family Uloboridae; genus Octonoba; species Octonoba sinensis. The sequence continues at coordinate 193,260,671 of CM076598.1, read as the reverse complement.
ATTGTTGAGAATTGCTTGAAAAGAGCAAAACAAAATAAAATAACTAAATATATGCGTGAAAACTTGGTACTTGTTTATTAGAACGGCGACGAAAAGGAGCCAAGCAAAAATTTCGCCAATTCGAGTACATTTTTATAATTTAACGAAATTTTCTCTTGGCGCTCTTTGGTCACCGTTTTATAATAGGCAAGTACCAAAAATTTCGTAAAGCCCACCCTTTTATAGTTTTCCTTTTTTCCGTGGATTGAATTTAGAACTATGAAAGGCAGCATTTTTATGTATAAGAAACTTTTGATTAGATTAATTGTTAGAAAAACTTTGCCGTCAACGCTGCTCACCAAATTTGCTATCAACGTAAAGATTGGCTTCATGTTATGGATTTCAAAAACTTACTAAAGCATAAATAAACAAGAAATCTAAAAGAAAAGCCAAATTAAATATAAAGCAGGTACAGATAACGAAAATACTTCATTAAACAATAGCCATTAAACTTCATAACTATTGATTGATTTTTAACTTGATGATAGGGCAATTTATGAGGCAATTTACAGCTTTAACTACCAATAATCCGAAAAATTCAAATAACTAAAATTTACATTTGTTCCACACATGAGAAATTTTAGAAAGATTTAGTACGATGTGGAATTAATCGAATTTGATGAGACCTTACTTAATTGTATTTTGTAAGAGAAACCTATGAGCATTTGAATTACATCATCCGCAGAACAGACAAATAAGTTAATTTGTGAATCTATTTTATAAACACTAACAAAGGATTTAAATTTTGATTTAAAAAGTTATGAAAGTTAAAATTAATAAATTTTAAATGTGCCACGCTATCGTTTTAATTTTAAAATTGTGAAAATTTTCATATCCAAAAGCAGTCCATCAACAACTGGCATGTTAAGAACATTTTGGAAAAAGAACTACATTCATAATTCATGTTCACCGAACATCCAAATGCAACAAAGGCATCTATTACATGAAACAATCAACAAATGAGAGCATAAAGCAGGAGCACACATCTGAAAATTCAAACTAACAGGGCATAAATGCAACTATTAATAAAGATGAGAGAGATATCATGAAATTCCAACAAGAAAAAATCTTTGAATGTTATTTTGAAAAAATAATCTTTAAAAATTTTGTCAGTTTAAGAGAAGATTTAAAGCAACCAGAAAAAAGCTCTTCATCATCAAAACCAGCCTCACTATTTCCTTTCAAACACCGCAAAAAAGAAAACCATCCAACCTCAAAAATGAGGCTTTTCATATACATTTTTTTCTTTTCCTTTCCTTTATTTATTTTTTATTTATTTTTTTTTTATCAGAGTCGGTTTCTTTAAACGGCAAACGTTTAGTATCTCACAGGAGAAGCATGATTTGTATTTATATACTACAAGCTATTCCGTTGGAGATTACCGCTCAAGGGAATGATGACGATTTGAAGCTACTTTTATCACGTGTTGCGCAACGTCCACTTCCGTATTATTGATAACGATTCTCCCCGATTTGTCAAAATTGATGCTTGATTTCTTACTGTTTTACCCTTCTCTGTTGATCTATCGCTCTTCTTACTATTGAATTTTGGTGAAGGTTCTTCATTTTTAAACACATTAGATTCAAGCGAAACATTGTCATTATTAAAAGGAATGCTCCCCCCTCAGAGCGATGGCGCACCCCCTAGAACACTACGAAATACCTCCTAAAACGATGACCGCCCCCAAATCGACCACTTTTTTTTATTTATACAGTAATTCAATCAATCAATCTATTTATTTATTTATTTACAACAAAAATAACGCTATTTGGGGAATTAAATTCATAATTTCAAGCACATATATATATGAAGACCTTCTATGTTTGAATATGATGATGCAGAGAGAATTAACCAGGAAGACCTGCGATAGAAGCAAGAACAACGTCTCAACAATTCAGAAAATATTTAAATATTTACAGAGCAGAAAGTCACAGTAGAAAGCACTTCAGTTTTGAAACTTTTATATAGTTGATTTATTTTCAGCTGTAAAACAACACAATCCCAAAGAAAACTTTCAAAATTAATCAACTCCGTAAACATAAACATTAAGAACAACAACCAACCCCCTTTTAGAATAATAAAACCCGAAATTCGAACAATGGAATCAAATTGCAGCTCATTCGATTCAACATGGTAGCCTTGTATTAAAAAAAAAAGCGCGAGTTATTTTGAGAAACCCTTTAAAATCACTTCGAAAACACATACCTTTGACTAAAGGAGCATTGAACTCTGCGCATTAAAGCCCAAACAAATACCACGTGTAGAGCTTCTCGCTCATTGTGAAGGATGGTTGCGTCGAATTAACGTTCGCTTATTTACAACAGGTACTCGAGGGGGCGCTCAGTACACCTAATCAGCTCCTTGTATTTACGTTGAATAGATCATTACGTATAATACACTCGTTAACTGAAATGCGGTTGGGAGAAAATGAATGAATAAAAAAACGTCGCAGGCGCGTGCGATGGCGATCAATTTAGAAGTACGTATCATGGGAAAAAATGCATGAAACAACACATTTAAAGCAATTTTATCGAGAATTAACGTCATCAAACATAAAAAGCCAATGAACTTCATGCAACAACCCACATGATTACTAAAAACGAAGTTTGTGAATGTTGGGAAAACATCCAGCGGTGTGTGTTTACAGCAGCCGACTATCTCTTGACAACAGGATTAAGTTTGATTGTACTTGGCGCCAACATTTCACTATGTTTTAATTCCAAATGCATAAGTTTAGTTAGTTCAAACATATCGATGGAGGTGAAGAAAATTATATATATAAGTCTTCATACTGCAAGGTGGTATTGAATGTTAAATTCATGTAACACATAACGGATGGCCCCGAGTGTGTTTTCTAATTATTTAATTTTGGATGAAAGTACGTCTAATTAAGTAATCAAAAAAACTAACCGCACAGACAGCCGCATTTATCCATTTTTAGCCTTTTTAATTAATTAGACTAAAATTCGAGATTTATTCAAGACAAACGTTCACATTGCAATGATTTTAATATTAAATAAGGCGAGGTGTCCACCGGGGGAGGGAGTCATGGCACAGACTGTGCCATTGAGATTTCTGGGGGAAGTTCGTTTGATGGGATTTTTTTGGGGGGGGGCATAGTCTTTTGGGGCAGTTGTCTTGGTCAACTGTTTGGCCGATTTGGAGGGCTCATTGATTTTTGGGGGTCCGCAGTTTTTAGGGGGTGCGCCACGGCTCTGGGGGGTAAACCCCTGAATAATCTAAAAATATCTTGTAGCACTCCTTGAAAACGATTAGATTTTTATGTTAAGAAAGAACGTAACACTTTTGTTCTCTTCGAAATGATGAAGGCAACTGCGCCACTGTGAGTCAATTACTATTAAAAATTATGTAAATAATGAACTAAAACTTGATAATTTTTTTCTCTTTGGAACACATTTTCCGGGAGACCAGGTAAAATCACCAAAAAAAAAAAAAAAAACTGCCACCTCAGCAAAATCCAGTATTTGGGCCTGATATTTAATAAGTAAATGAGCATCTAAGAGCGGTATTTAGAAAAGTAATTATGTGCTCTTCAGAAAATGATGCTACTAAATTTCAAACGTATTTCAATTGCAAAATTTTCTTCTTTTTTTCCTCACTCAATTAATGGAGCAAAGTTTCTGAGTTATGAAAGATACTAGTGTGCAAAGGAATAAGAACAAAAGTAGCATGTACTTACTGCTCATATTATTAAAACATTATATGGGGAATATTTTATTCAAGTCACAGCTTCGAAAATGTTTTCAGTAGAAAGAAAACAAAAAACACAACACATTTAAAGAATACACTGCAAGTGAAACCACTATTATACTCTACGAAAAATGTATTCCATATATATTGTGTGAACATCAACTATGTCGAGTTTTAAACAACTTAAAACTTTCCTTCGAGCTACAATTAATGAAGCATTTCATTCACAAGTGTAACTTTTGCAGTTTCATCACAATGCAAAACAAGCACACAAAACGAGGATAATAACAATGTAATGTTATCTATATGAAAGGTGAATATTTAGACAGAAATCTGACAGGAAACTTATTTTTGTTGAATGTTAAACATCATTATAATAACAGACAAAACCAAAAGAATACATGAGAAACCGAATTTTCATCGTAGCCACATTCGCCACCGTGCCAAAAGCGAAAAAATTGCAAATTCTGCGAAATAAATTCTGACTTGACGAAAGTATTGGCGAACGGAAAACTCTTCAAGATTTCCATCGGTAAAAAAGATATAAGAAAGCGATTGCATTTTGTTTAAAAAAGCTTTATATATGCTTTTCCTTCTGATTGCAGTTTTTTATAGAAAAAAAATCATCATTAAAATTTTTTGAAGTAAGTCTTTGGCTAAAACTTTCGAAATTTGGCTAACACTTCTAAAATTTGGCTAATTTACTGGCTAACAGTTTGAAATCTTAGCGCGGGTCCTGGTAGTTATTGGATGTTCTCAAAAATATAATATGCACTTTGAAAAGATGAATTTTAATACTTCCTCTCACTAAATACCATTCATTTAAAAGGAAAACCATAAGCTAATAAGAAGAATAGGGAATGAGTCTAAGATACCGCTGCGAATTATAGAAAACAAATTATTTGATGTTATATAATAATACATATGTATATATATATATGCGGAGGGGCCTATCAGGAAGGTATGGCGCTAATTGTGCCATTGAAATTTGGGGGATGGGCTGTTTTTAGAGGTGTTTGGGGGTTTGGCTGTTTTGCGGAGGATTCGTGGCTTTTTAGGGGGTGAGCTATCGCTCTGGGGGGGGGGGGACACTCCTATACACATGTGTGTGTTCGCGGGCTCAAGAGTAAGTCAAAATATCCTCCTCATAATAATGAGCATCCATTTCGTCATTTTAAAGTTAATATCAAACTTTCGTAGTTATTCTTCTAGTAAATCGGAATTAGAACACCAAGAAGTGGGACGATTTTGAGCATGAAACATCCTATTTAAGAAGTGTTTACATTAGAAGTGCTAAAAACATTCATTTATTTCACAAACCACAATCTTAGATTTCTGAAAGTCTTATGCCCACAAATTATGCCCACCAGCAGACTTTCAGAGTAAAACAGTAAGATATAAACATATCTTACTGTTTTACTCTGAATGATACCAAAATTGTATGGAGTTCATCGCTCCCACCCTCTCCCCAGCTTAGTGGCACAGTGAAAATCACATTAAACTCAAATGCCGTTAAACAAATGACTAGTTCTAAGACGAATGCTGGATTTCTGTAGGGAAATTTTGTGCCCTGAATGTATTTTAATAAAAACAGTATGCTTATTTTCTTTCTTTCTTTCTTTATTTATTTATTTATTTATTTATTATTTTATGGTGAGCTTAAGCTAAGGACTTTTAAATAAAATAACCTAACAGTCAAATCTCTAAACGGATTTCTCGAGAATAATAAATAGAACAACTAGATCTGACAAAAGCAATACGGAAAAGTGGTTAATACAATCGACTCCTGAAAATCCACTAACCACAAACATGCATTCCCTGGAACTTGCAGCTAATTAACTGGAAACGCAACAGAGCATATGACGTCATTATCGTTACGCGGAATTAAGATGTCACACAAATAGCAAATCATAGATGATTTTTTTAAGTGTTATTTTATAGCATGCGTCGTAACAAGAAAAACGGAACGTAGTTTATTGCTCCGTCGTTTGACCATTGTTAATGCTACAAGAAGAAATTGGTATTCAGGAAAACCGCAAATTTTTCGGAAACGGCAAACGTTGTAATGAAGAAACTTTACACAATGACGGAAAGTACAAACATATTGCTTTGTCCAGTGGCGTTCCAAACATGGGTGTTCCCTGGGGCGGTACTTAGTAGGGTCACCCCCCCCCCCATAAAAAAATTGTTTTGTATAAATTTGTAGTTTATAATATATTTTCTGTAAAAGTAAAAAAAAAAATTATATCTTAAGGATTTCCATTTATTTATTTTCCAATAACTCTTCCTTTAACTCATTATTTTGGGGGTGACATTCCCAAAAGGGGGTGACACCCCCTGTAATGCCGCTACTGCTTAATCAGTACTGAGATTCATAAAAAGGAAACGTGACACTAGTCCACGTTTCTGAATGGATACAACATTAGTATTAGAACTACTGACATCACACAGATACATCCTGAAAAACAAAGTTACATTTTCTTACAGTTATTCACGTATTGAGGTAATAAATAATCCATTTAAAAATGGTGTGTTTTACAAATCTGCACAACTTTCAATTTTACAAATCTGCTTTTCTTTACTCATGAATATATAAAAGTCAAAAAAAGAACAAAAAAGAGAACCATACACTCTGCGAAGGATAGGGAGCACTGACTTAGTAAAAGAATCGAAAGCGTAAAACAACTAATTACCAACTCTTTCGGCGACTTTGTTAATTACTGCCGCGAAATTTTATCGGAATGAAAGAAACGCAACGTTCTAATGCATTCAACCTACTGTAGGGATCAGGAAAAAAGAATAAGAGCTTTGAATTATCAATAAGATTAAAGATTTAAAAATAAAAACAGCAAATAATGGTAAGCGAAACAAATATTACATTCGTTTTTTTTTTTAAACCCTGGATTAGAGAAAAGAAGAGCTGCTTTCTTTCAGGGAACGACCAGGAAAAACATTTAATGTAATCGAGATTTTTAATGCTCTCTCTTTAGAGCCAATTGTCTTCAGACTTAAACCATGATTGGAGGCTCGCCAAAGCAGAATTCAGAAGAAGCAGTGTAAGGGGAGAAAATCAAGTTTTTGGGATCATAGGAGCGCGCGTTTATTCATTTTCATCCCTAACTACTCAAGTTTATTTACTATTTAATTAAATGGTTTTAGAAAGTATTTTTTCCCGTCATTGCACGGACTCATTACAAAAAGGTAAGTATAATTCCGATAAAGGAGATTTTCCTTCCTTTGCAAAAGCTACGACATTATATATATTCAATAAATCAATAATATTAAAACGAGGAATTAATTTTATTCGATCAATTAATTTTATTAAATCATGCATCTAATCAAAACGCACGCACATACACATAAGTATGATTACTTCATTAGTTTACAAAAAAAAAGAACAGTACGGTTATATCATACTTGAATAGCGAGCGCTTACGCGGTAATTGAATTTTTACATAAAATTATTATCTCATTGAATAACAAACTGACAAGTTTTAAACAAACACTAGGGAGCTCCGCCCCCAAGGGCACATTGGCTTTCCCAGATATTTCTAACACGTGTTCCCTATACGTCTCGACCCCTAAGAATGACGGACTCCGGACAGACAAAAAGACGAGCACAGATTTCAATAATGTAGACAAGTTTTAAACCATTGCTTCTCAACCTATTTTGGGGTAGAGACCCATTTAAAAGCTAAAAAAGGGTAAAAAAGGCATTGGGATCCCCTTGCTACAATATTTCATTTGTACAAGGTACTATTTAGTTTAATAAAATGGTCTTACTTTCCTGGTCAACTTTGTTTATACCTGAACACGAAACCTCAGGTAGAGAAACGAAGTTTTAGACTTGTACTCTCTGTCGTAAAATCTAAGAACATTAGGATCAGAAAAACAATTGGGCATCCGTTAATCCTTCCATCTTTCAGCAGAAATGTTTTAATCACGTAGGATAAATTCCAATCATGTCTTTTAAATAAAACATTTACTTAATTAATTGTACCAGAAACAGAAGCGTCGGAAGGACTTTAAAATAAATAATCATTCTACTCACGCATGCATTATTCATTTAATTAACAAAGAGTGGACGTAAGTTGTGTTGGATTGTGATACAAAAATATAAAGAAACCGGAATTAAAACAGACACAAAAAGAAATTGGGCGCTAACACTTAGCGACATCTCGACGTAGTCTAACGACACTATCAAAAGCGGAAATCACTGGGTATTTCCGGTGGGGTGAACAGCCGTCGCATATTATATCCCCTCTCTCCCACTCTGGATGAATGTCTTGAAATGTTCCCAGAAATTAGGCTGTGAAGGAAATACCGAGACCGATTCACTTTAATATCGCGAGCAGCTCTCCTCAAGACGTATTTGGGGGCATAGAGGTCATTAGAGAACTCCAAATTAGTGGATTCGTACTCTCGGGATAGAGGGGATGTCGATTAAGGCATGTTGCTGCTCACAGCCAGCTAATGAATTCATCAATTGCTTATAAATGAAGGAAATATACCTTCCAGTTGTTATCAATTAAAGGTAATATTGGTTACATACAGCTATAATTTGATTCATCCTTCCTTCCTACATGAACTATAAATTAGATCAATCAACTAAATCGATTTAAGCTATGAAACAACGTAGACAGATCGTTTACCAAAATTCAAAAGCTAACGTTCCAAAAATCCTAGACAATCACAGAAATATGATTTTCCAAACAAACGAAAATATATATTGCATTCTTCAAAACATCGCGTAACTCTTACGATAATTTATAAATGAGCTAACAGCTAGATTAACGGAGCAGTTATACATAATGAACTTGTCCTGTAAACGATGGAAGTGCTTATAGCGACCGGCTTCGAATAATAGCATTTTACTTTCGAATAATCGGAATCTCAAGTGGCAACATGTCTGTCTATGGTTCACGGGTAGTCAACATAAGTTGATTGCACAGAACGATTTCTAGTTGATCTACGTAAAATATGGGACAACTACCGTACAGCCACAGTGACTTTCGATAAATATCATTCACATAAGTATAAGTGATTCCATCTTAAGTTTCATATACAAACTCACAAAAGTTGTCAGGAATCAAAAAAATAATATGTAACGCTTATGTTCGAAATTTCGGATGATTTAAATTGCTATTGATTACATCATATAAAGATATAATATAAAAGCATTATATTGCAAGGCAAAATAAAATGATATAAAAAGTAAATCATATTGATATCATCTATTCTAAAAATAAGCTTTCCAGTCACAGTCATTTGAGCGTTATCAGGTGCGGTTATGACGGTTCTGATAAAACAATGTAAAATTTCCTGAAGAGGCAGATCACATGCATTGATGTCTAGAGATTTTCCCATGCATAAAACCGTCAAGGTTGTCTCATCTGGGTAAGGTACATGATTACTAGAACTCAAGTAACCGTTACACAGGCGTAAGAATGACGGCTGCATATTTATCAGGCAATTTCTCCTCTTGGAAGGGACAGAAATGAGTCGTCGCATTTACAGGAAAGTTTGCAGGTTCTCAAATGTTACATCGGCGATCTTTCTGGTCGAAAGATGCTTTTATTAGGGATCTGCTAGAGCGGTGAAGCGACGTGTTTTTGCTTGGAGCAGGAGCGAAGCCGAAGAACGGAAATTGATCGTTTGCCTATTAAAAGTACTTGAAGCGGAGTTGCAGCAAGTACTAAGAGATCAGGGCGGAGCAGCTCAAAAAGTTAAGGCCCTATTAAGAAATCTTCGATTAAAAATCAAGACAGTTTCTAACGCAAGATTTTCGATTTAATCGTCGTCTGAAGAATGTAGATTTGTAAAGAATACAGGGGAAAACAACCAGTAAAAAATTTGCTTCTCGGAAATAAAACACAGCTGAAATGAAATAAAGATTCAGGTTTAAAAACGAAGAAAACGTAGATAGCTGCAAATGGTGATTATTGTTATTATTATTTGTATTACTATTATTATTATATTAGTCATTCAAATATCTGTGTAAGATTTTGCATCGAGTACAGCTCCAGAATACGCGCAAAATATCCAAGTTGATTCCATTCGAAACTATTTTAGAAAGAAACTGCCGAAAATAAAGCGGTTCTGTAACAATAAGTAACGTTGAAATATATTAAGGCTTTCATACAGCTGCTGTAATGAATGTACGTACATTTTATACACTAACATCACAGAAAAATAAAAAGGAGACGCCTCAACTTCGCTTTAAACAAAAATATCAAGTTTACAATAAAGTACGAGTTAAAGTGTCACTTAGGATAATGAATAAACTGATATCCACTGTGCGAATTAATGTAAAAGTTGTGAGGAAAGGTAGTTGAGAAAGCAAGTTTCGGAATTCATTCTACAGCAAAAAAAAAAGCAGTAAATTAAAAGTACGCAAACGGAAAACAGAGTTTAAAAAAGAAGAAAGAAATCAAAAAACAAAATTAAAATTCGGAAGGCAACCCCGACGATAATTGCCAAAGAAAAAGGGAAAGTTGCCAAAGAAGCGTGGCATATCAATCCTACGCAGAAAAAAAATAAATAAAATTAAAAGAAAACTCGCCAAGCAGCGAAGCGGATTTTTACAACCCAGTAGTTTGGTTGAGTGACCCACTGTCATGAAAAAGAAAAATAAAAGAAGGGAAAAAATATGACCTAACTTGATGCACGCGACACGTTTAGTGCTACGAACGGCATTGATCAGAATGAAGACTGAACTTCGTAACCTTGTTTTTTTTCTTTGATAATGGGATGAATGACGCCTAACCTTGCGTTTATCTTCATGTAGGGAAGAATAATGTTATTCTTAAATACATCATCGAGTGATGAAGATTGTATCAAATGTAGATATAATCTTTGTGACTGGAACGTTTATTGCTCGAATTTTTGATAAGGCAAATTAAACGATTGTCCCAGGCCTATATCCTATAATTACAAACTTAAAATGTTCGATAATTCGAATTTATCTCTACTCTTTGAAAATTTTACCTTAAAAAAAAGAAAAGAATGAATTTGATTGATTTTATGACCGCAACGAGATGGCTGAATATTAATAAAAAAATGCAAGTACAATTCTAAATATTTTACTCCAAAGATTTTAACAGAAGGTGTTGATATTTCTGTATCAGTGGCCAAAACTTAATAACAATATTACCGAATTTAATCTTTGGGTGCAACAAGAATCACATGTTCAAAACTGCTTTTTTTAAGTTTAGCAACATTTCGGATCGAACTTACTGTTTTAGATTGATTACAGCACAGAAATAGAACGTTAATGACAATATACCTTTATTTGTTTCTATTTTGATGCTACAGAACGCCTAGATTGATAAAGAAAATCAACAATTTCCAACTGTTTGCATGAGACAGTCTTCATAAATAACAACAGTGCTTTGCGCGAAAATGTATAAGTAAATCTACTGAAACAAGAAGAATGAATACACACCAAGAAAACAGCGAATGTGTAGCTGAGAGAAAGCACCAATGCACCGAAAAAGAATATTTTGAAACTACTAAATCAAAATATAGATATTATGAAAACAGGGAGATCGTTTTGCGTTTTCCAATCTGAAGTCATTGACAGTTTTTAAAGCTTTATCAACTTTTGATGACTTTTGTAAAATCAATTATTAAGAAGGCTTACAGTACCAAATATTGAGGGAAAACATAAGTTATGGCTTTTGCTGAATTCATAAATTTTCCTGATGCAAAAGTATTAACATTATAAATATACTACAATTTATACGAAAATTTGTGCGAACCCAGCAATTCAGTTGTCGAATTATTATTACATTTAATAGAAGTTTATTGTTGAAAAGTACTAGTACTGAATAGTAAAAATAATTCCTGGCGACCGGATTAATGTCTAGCTTAATAATTACTACGACATCACATTTACCCATGAGTGTTATTATAACTTTTGCCGTTATTAATCTCAAACCAGACAGTTTGACACTTTTTGGTTTCCCATTAAGAGATGGTCGAGTTAAAAGGTTTCACTGAATATTCAGCAATAATCAATTACAGAAAGGTTCAAAAGCATAAGCGACAGTGAGTGGCAAATGAAGATCTGTGCAGCTGTTCCTATTCTCAGTTTCGTAAACAAACACAAAAGCAATCATGTCAATACAAAAAGCTTTAAATTGCGTTCTTACCAGTGATCATTTCAAAAAGAGCATATCGACTGAGAATTGTTTTAAACTGGTTGGCGAAAAAAAAAAAGAAAAGAAAAAAATCATGAATATAATTGAAAAATAATGCACTCAATTCCGTATACACATTTAAGAGATAATGTACCATTTTAAAACCTATTGATAAATTAAAGCGCAACAGTTTCAATCAACACTTTAACAAACATTTCCGTGTAATGAAAAGAAAAGGAAAAATTCATTTTTCCCTTACCGAACAATATTTGCGTTTAAAAAAACTGCTTTAAAAAGACTCGCATCCGCTCCTTCACGATCAGATGACATTCTTTAAGTGACCAAACTAGTTCGTGAATGAAAAGGCGTTTCTCAGTTATTTGAAATATGAGGCATTTCTCTTTTCAAAATTTCGATTTCCTTTCATATCCCCCCCCCCCCCCCCCCCGTTCGTTTCGCTACCAGAGATACACGTCATTACAATTTCTAAAAGATCAGATTGGCAGTTGAAAACGCGTCAGTTGATACTACGAAAAAGGAAAATTGGTTCGGTTAATGTTTTCAAGAGGAATACACAATGATCATATATTATAGTTGGACTGAAAAGGGTTGACATAAAAAGACGTCTAAATTTTTAGTAATGTTTTTTCCTCATAATTGTAGTTTCAAAACAAGTTTCAAATTATCGGGAGGAAACGTATTTTGCCATATCGCTAGAGTTGCTGATATTTTTTTTCAATTAGTGTTTTTTGGTTATTTGTGTTCGTTGGGTTTCAAGTCCCCGACCCCCATTTTTAGTCTTTCTTTCCTACTCTCGTTTTGTTCCGAACAAATCTTCTTTGAAAAATGTGGGATCGCTTTTGGTTCAAGTTACGTTTCGAAATTGAAGCTTGTACTGTTACCGTACACTAAAAAATTTGGAATACGCAGTTTTCAGTGGGTAAGAAGCAATAAGAAAATATTAGTCAAAAATAATCTGAAAGGTAATATAATAAGAAAAGGGAAAAGGATTGAGAAGAATCTCGGGAAAAAGAAACCACACTCTGACAAAATTTAATGTTCTGGTCCCACTACAAGGCTTCATTGCCAGATAATCAACAGCCACACTTTCTCTTGTTGATAATCTCTACTTTTGACGAAATAAAGCTATATTTAAAAACAAGTAAATAAAATTATTTTTAAAACTGAAATTAGTGCCTCAAGAAATAACTGTTACAAAAGATTTAATCATAAAGCCCTGTGTTTGTTCTCTTTATTTCGAGAAATGTAAGGGGAAGGGAGATAATTCATTTGACAAATATGTCGCCACATGCAACAACATTTTGCTCATAAAAACCAAGTCTGACAGGGGTGCTCACAGGGGGAGGGGTATCATGGCGAAAGTTGCGCCATCAAGAATTTGGAAGGGGTGGGGATTTTTTTCAGAAGGTTTGATTTTTTTTCAATGCGGAATTTTCAGATGAAAAAAGAAGTATAAGTACACATGTATGTATATATATAGATATATAGGTAGGTAGGTAGGTAGGTAGGTAGATGTGTGTGTGTAGGACCTATGGGGGAGATTTTTTATGGGGCGATCGGACACCCAGAAGGCATCAGATATCCGGTATTCAATTGATTTTGAAATATCCGGAATGTCAAATTTGATTATTAAAATTTAATAATTAACATATTTTGAAAACATATGTAAATTACAAACTTACTACGTATTTGCAAGCTTTGAGGCGATTAAAAATATATATAATGTACAGGTTTCGAACATCCGGAAAAATCATCCCTGCGTCACCGAACTTGGGGAAGGGGGTTGCGCCATTGAGTTTGGGGGGATGGGAACACCTGATCAGTGAGATACGTTAATCTAGATTTCGGCACTGTGAAAGCAATCAAAATGTGTCAAAAATCAATTAGAAATTTATGTTCTTGAAGTTATTTATATAAACACCACACTGCACCAGTTTTGTACTCTTATCTTTACTTCTAATTCTCCGTTTCAAAAAAAAAAAAATAATAATAATAATAATAAAATAATTTTAAAAAATCTTTCTTTTCAAAAACGATTCAATCCACGCAGCGCACTCAGTGTATAATAATGAAAATAAATTTACTTTAATACATCTGGCAGTTTAAAGGCAGGATAGTGGAGCCTTTTAATTTATTACTCACCCTTAACAATAAAAGTCAGTGGCTGAAATGCAAACAATCATTTACAAACCGTATGAAAAGACATTGACACCACGTGGAAAACAACCAGTCATACTCTGGGGCGTTTTCACGTGACTCAGACGGTGTTTGCTCTCATTAATACTAATAAGAAGAAACCACAGTAATTCTTATTTGTCTAGAGAAGCATCTTAATGTTAGGTACAGATGCGATTGCTCAAAAAACGTGAGCTAGCAGCACCTGCGCTCTAGGAGGCTGACAACAAAGGCACACCTGCGATTCATAAGAGCTGCAACCCACAATGTTCTTCCAACCATTAGTAGTAATATAAACTGTTGAACAGCCATTACTCCCATTCGGAAACGGAAATTGATTAATGTTATCAATATAATTGCAGTTTGAATGTGTAAAACTTTATATGAGAACAAAAAATTATTCGGATATAGAATTTTTATATTTTGCCCCATATAAAATCATACGAATAGCATAACATATGCCACAGAATTTTTGTACTTAGTAGATATACAGGGGCTGCCCACCAGGAGGTGGGGGTCATGGCACGGACTACGCCATTAAAATTTTTAGGGCTTTTTCAGCGGGATTTGGGCGGTTGGTCGATTGTTTGGGTGATCTGGGGGATACGTAGCTTTCAGGGGGTGCACCATCGCTCTGAGAGGGGGCGGGGCACCCCTGAGATATAATATGTAAAATTGTTTCAGGACAAAAAATAGCTCCTCTACAACTGATTTTAGTCGGCGCTTATATTCGAGAATTTATAACAAAATCGATTGAGATAAAATTTACAGCCGATTGTTACACCTTAGATTTACACACACAGCACAAGAAAAATAAATAAATATTGCATTTGTAGGAGCCTGTTATTACGAGGTAAATATAGTCTTTTCCACTTTTGCTTCAATGAAATCAACTTCTGAATTCTTCATAATTCCTACGGTCGTACTAAGAAAACACAAACTATCTATGAGAAAGAGACACAACGCGGGTGTTTTAAATAAATTTCCGTATTTAATTCGAAACGATTTATGCATACATGTTACTTATTTTTTTCAAAATACGTTAAATTTTCATGAAGTTCACAGAACGACGACAATTACAAGTAGTAAAGACTTTGGCGCCACCACCATTCCATCCTATTTTAAATGATGGAGTTGCCATAAAAATATCAACTTTCTGAATGCAACCCAAAACATTTTTTACAAATCTTATGCTACAAACCTCAAGCTAGATACCTATTTCTCTATTACTAGAATCAAAATAAGGTGTCGAACTAGAGAAAAAAGTGAAATCCAGAATCCAGACAGTGTGCCCCTAAAAGACTTTTGATGCCTTACGAAATCTAGTAAAAATGTGCCGGAACTCCCGTCCTACGAACCTTTTATCCTAGAGTCAACACTAATTACACAAGCGACAGACTACAAACAACAACCTTTACAATTCCTTTTTACATAACCGAATTTTTTTGCCAAGAGGTTTTGGTTGCTTTTGCAAAAGCACATTTAACAAACTAAATTTGCATACTTACAAAACTCATAAATTTCGGAAATTACTTATCTTATTTCAATAAAATTAGGATTGAGAAAAAGACAAAAGTAAGACGATCGTCACAAATTCTTATCAATTTCGTGTAATTTCCTTTTTTTTTAGTTCACAAAACACAAAAACTTCACGTACATTTAAAAAAGGAAAACGATAACGATAGACATAAAACCCCTCCGAAATAGTTTACCATAATTGCAAAAGTAATAAATTAAAACGTAATATCAAAATTAAATCGATGCACATAATTATTTATATCTTTCAAACTAAAAATTAAGATAATGAGTTTCAAAATATGAAAAATCCAACCAAACCCGCTGAAAGTTGGCGTTTACTTTCAACAAAAATTTGCTGCTTTCACCGACCGACATGAATGAACTAATAAAAAAAAAACTGCATACCAGAATAATAGCACCATACAACAACTTCGTTTTCACTGATTTAGTTTTTTCTCTCTATAGTGCCTGCACCATTCAAATGAACATCTGAAAGCGACTCCCGTTTAAAAGCAGCTGGAGGAAAAGGGTTGCTTTCAAACCACCTGACAGATCGAATATGATCACAAAAAATAGTAATTGTGCACCGACGAAAGAAAGATGGCATTAATACCTGTAAGTCAAGGAACTTTGATTTCTGCCTATAATTTGGGCAGTCCTGGCTAGTTAAGGTATAAGGATTGAGAAATCAACACACGTAAGTTTTTTTTTTGGAATTCGTGCTCAATTTTAAAACTTGTCACACAGCTTATTTAATGAAAACATTTTAATGAAAGAAGCGAATCAACTTATGTACAGATTAAATAACATTTTGAAGTTTTATCAAGAAGAAATAAACTCAAGCGCATATTAATGTTAATGAAACTGCATCAACTACCTTTACAGGTTTTTTTAACAAACGGCAACTTTAACTTCTCATTTTAAATATTTTAAAAACAAAACAAACAAAAGGTTCAAGATTTATTTTGTCACATTGCCCTCATTTTTCCTTGAAATCACAGCAAAATCTCTACAAGTTATAGAAAGACATTCTCAATAAATACAAATCGAAAACGAGCAGCTTTACGCCTAAAGATTTAGAAAAATAAATGAGTCATTGGCGTAAAAAGAAAACAATCCAACCCGTCAGTTACATCAGTAAGACAAGATGCAAGAATTCTTGAAAGAGGGAAAAAATGAATAAAAATAACTAAATTCTGAGGAGTCAAAAATAAATAAAAATATTTTGTTTACATGGTATTAAATGGTTTTCTCGAAAACAATGGGAACGATCTGAGTAAAACTGAGGTTAAAGTAAATATTAATTTTGTTTTCCATCCACATCATCCTATTAAATTGTGAGGCTTTCAAAAAATAAAATATAAATAAATATATCATTGACTTGATGCGTATGAAGTAGTGTGATTAAACTTGGAACAAAGAAAGTCATCGATCTGTAAAATAGTTTTGTTTACAGATAAGTTTTAACAACAGCAAGTTTTGAAGTAGTTTTATTTTTTAGAAACAATTCACACAACTCGCTTTTTTCCAAAGTGTATTCTTTTTCTTTTTCGAGTTAATTAAAATGGTAAACTGGAAATTCTTGGAAAAACCATTCATTCAAATGTCAAAGATTGGAAATATCATGCTATAGAAAAACGTGATTTTTACTTGCTATTTTTTCTTTAAAATGAATGAAGAGAAAATGTGTTCTGAAAATTGGCGTTTCCACGCACAACAAAAAACTTATTTAATAGTATGCCAGAGGATTCGAGATAGAAAAAAATAAGTTGGTGATGGTTTTGATATTCCTTTAATTTTACTTTGGTCTTACAGTGTGGAATATTTTTAATAACTGCAACTCATTTATTATTTTTATTTCTAACTTTATATTAGCGTATTTTTAGGGTTTTTAATGCTTTATGATTTTACCATTGTACATTGGGCAATTCTATCGTTTTATCGTATCCGAATTTTGCACTTCCCAATGCACAGCACACACATAGGGATACAACCGAAAGTATCTCATTTCTAACCAATGTTAAAGTACAACTGTTATGACGATTAATCTTAAAATTCGATCTTTAAACTAAACTGAATGACGCTTGCTATTTTACAATCCCTTTTCCCGTTTCAAACGAAATACAAAAGGTACGCCACGCATACAAACACACGGCGCCTCACAAATGTACACATCTGAAATGGCACCAGGTGGGAAAGCTGTTATTAAACAATGTCTTCAGGCATTGTGACTGCATCTTAGACTGTTTGATTTTGAACAGATAATCAAAGTGTATCACGTTTAAGAAAAAAGAGAAAAACTGCTTTTTTTTTGGCGGAAAAGTAAAATGTGGGCATACTAATAAATTAAGTATATTCAACGTAAATTGCGAAAAAAATACACTTGAAGCACATATATTTTTCACAAAAACTCTCAAATCCATTTTAGGTGTCACCCCCAAGGATATCACCCTGGGAGGAACACCCCGCCCCCCTCTCCGAGCCCCGTAGTGACGCTACTATATCTATCTATATACACACACACATATATATATATATTAATTTATTTGTTTATTTTCAAGTCCAGCAATAGCTTACGTATGTACTATAAAGCAACGATACTCAACATGCGGTCCAGGGATTGCATGCAGCTTCTCGAGTTTTTTCGAGTGGGGACAAAAAACCATTGTCTTGGAATTGCCCTTTCGTATTTTTGGTAAGTTTCTCACTTGCATGATTTCCAAATTTCCGTAAGAAACAACAATTTTTTCGTAATCTGAAAGTCGCTTATTTAGCAGACAATAATTTCTAAATTTATTAATAAACAATTTGAAGCTTTATATTTCCTCTTGCGTTTGTATTAGCTCAAAAATCAATTATGTTCGAGAAAGTTCCTAAGTAATATAAGAAGCCAGATAAAGTGGATAACCACTAAGTGCTATTGGGAAACAAATTTAAGGCAGTAGGGAAGCCATCCCCTACTTGAGGAAAATCAAAAATTCCACCTCACAAACCAGCCTTGTTACGCGAACAAGACAAAGAAAGAGCTATTCACCAAAAACTGGAGAGGCACGCTTGACAAACAAAAGGATCACGATTCAACTCAAGCATGACATAACAAAGCCGAACGGGAAAGATCAAGATGACGTCGGGAGTGGAAGGTATTTCCTGTACAATTCGACGGAGGATAGACGGCTCATTTAGTCGGGATTTAGACCAATTATTTAACACGAATCCTTATTGAAGCAACAGATAAAATGTTTTTCTTTTATCAATGATTTGATACGAATCCTTATTCAAGACAGTGATTCAGAAAAAAGATTCTATGACAAAAATTAAATTATGCATTATAATCGTTCCAAGTTACGTTCCACGCTATAAGTAAAGCCGCGTATAGATAAGCTCACTAAAAATACGAAGTTTACATTCACATCCAAGTCGGAGTCGTTTAAAAATGTGTCCACGCCGACTACAGGGTGCCTTCTTTTACTGACACTCCTTAAAAAAATGTTAGTTTGCGTTTCGCATTATACTTGTTTCGATTTCGCATCATTTTAAAGACCCATTCTTCATTAATATTAAAATTATTAACAGTACTACTACTATTATTATTATTTGCATCTTATTTTTACATAATACGGTGTTTTTCTTGTTTTGATCCAAATATTACTTAACAAATGAATTTTTCGACTTGTTGCACTTGCTTAATTTTTATATAGAAAATAGAAATTTTGTAAACAAATGTGTGCTTTCGTTTTTTTTTCTCTCGCATCTATTGCGTCTTTTATATATTGTAAAAAATAAAAATTAAACACTTTAATGTGTGCAGATAACACATAACAGAAAATACATTTTCAATTCGGAAAAAAAGGCTTCAAAATAATTTAGTTCTTTGTTTTAGTATCCATTTATAGATCCTTATTAATATTTTACAAAGAGCAACCAAAATCTTTCGTGCAGTGGCCGGATCGGGTTCCGGATATCAGATGCGTTCTAGGCGGGGAATAGCAACCCCCCCCCCCCCCCACCCCGCCGGGTCAGTGCGTCTCTGCGTGGTTTAATTTCATATTGATTGAGAGAAGCCATGACAATGACAGCATGAAAAGACTATTTAAATTTTCCTCAGATCGATAGATGATTCCTATAAACTCTTCTCTGCTCCTGCTGAAAAGCATGCAATATCAAGATTGCATTCCAGTCATACTTTTAAGGCTTAACTTGAAATATTAAACACTATTGGCTCTATGATAGAGAGAAAAAAAATAGGTGCCCAGAAAATTAAATTTTCGAGTGACATACTAACACTATACTTATTGACATAAAAACGTATCTCTAAAAAATGTTTTAGAAACTATTCTTTGTGCATCATTTTTGTAAGTGCTTTCGTCGTTTAAGATACAAGAAATTAATCAGATAAAAATTGTAGTGGATTTTTAAATTAGTAAGATAATTCAAAACATTGTTAATGACCTGACAGGAAGAAAAATGAGTTTGAAATGTAACCACATTTTTTTATCAACATCAATGTAATTTTTAAATGTTAATAATAATGCTATTAATAAAATCATTTTCTCTAAACATTATAGAATAGTATATGTATATATATATATATTTATTTATTTATTCCCTTTTTTTGAGAGCATTGGAGTAGGTCCTTTATCCAACCGGCTCTGCAATGTTTACAAAGAAACAAAAGAAAATGATATTATTCATGAATAGGGTTATTTACTTCAAAACATACATGGTAATACCAGGGGTGTTCCCGGTCATGGCACTGACTGAGTAGCTATACCCAAAACAACTATAATAAAGTAGTAACCTTACAGTAGCATTTAAACATCATTATCTTCATCTAAAAACTAAAAGTGTACCAAACGTTCTTTTTTTTTTGGGGGGGGGGGGGGATTCAACCAAAACTGAGGATACCAAAGGACGATTGACTTTACTTGACACTAATAGGAAGTGTCGAATTTATTAATTGGAAGTAGCCCAATTGTTATTGCACTTTTTAGTTTTATATTTTTAAACATTGAAAAGGTTTAGTTAGCTCCTCAGAAGTTGCTGATACATTCAAATGAGATCGCTTTCTTAGCAAATAACGAAAGAAAAATGTTACTTTTAAATAAAATACAGCCGTAATTAAATCCTGCATTGATAAAATTTTACAATTAATTATTTAATTAAAGTGTTATCTGTTTTAAGATAAATACTTTTCCCACTAAAAGTTCAATTTCATGGTAGCCTCTATAACTAAAATTGTGCTACAATTAAACTCTTTACAAAAAATATCTAAAGAGCGTACTAAAAGTAACTTCTGCACAACTTTCAGAAATTCCACTCATCATAAGTATAAAAAATGATCATTATTCTATTATATTATTTATCTTTCCTCTCTTGTTGATCTAATTGCTGCTTCATACATTCTATATAAAATAATAAGTATAGAGATTTAAAAATTTCAGAGAAAAAATTTTCCCGCTTTTTTTTCCATATATTTGACCCTCTTCCCCCTTTGTCACATGGCACGCTATGTTGCATAAGCATGACGTCACACTTCTGTTACCCCTCCCCTTGTCACAATTTCACGATCAAATCAACAATCCCAATAAGAACTCTGTTAGTAAAAATTAACAGCAGGGGATAAAAGCCTTTTTTGATCAATAGTCCCTAGAAATCTTAGCTTGAGTAAGGATAATACTCCCAAAAAAGTGGAGTTTTTTTTTTTTTTTTTTTTGCCAATCGATTTTTATGCCTTCGCGCCCGGCGCTGCGCGAGCCTAAATAAGAGCAACGGTACCTAAAAATCATAAATTGAGTAATTACAATTCTATTTTAGTAATTGGAAGAAATTATTTTTTCCCCCTAGAAGCATGGCATCATGTATGAATGATCCCTAAGCAGCTAAAAACAAATATAATTTTGGGTTTGCAGTATAATAATAAAGGAACTTTGTGCACAAGTAAACAGTAAAAAATAATTGCACGTAATTAAAGCACAAATGAGCATTAAAACGCAGACACATGTTCCGGGATGGCTTGGAATCCCTTTTTCATTGCAATAGTGGAGCTTCTATATGCAAAAACATCCAAGAAATTCCAAGCCATCCCGAAACATATGTCTGCATTTTAATGCTCATTTGTGCTTCAGTTACGTGCAATTATTTTTTACGGTTGCAGTATGATGTTTGATAAACTGTCCATATAAAAATGTTCCTTCAGTTAGTGCCGTACCAGGAAATACATTTTACATCTTTGCCTGCTACTTTGATGGTTGCAATCGGAAATCCTCTCCCAACAGTGCGTAATCTTCATTCATAAAAAGAGAGGGGGAGGATGCGTCATCTACAAAGACAAGACATCGCAGGAGAATTAAGAAACACACGGTCAGCTAGTAAACGTATTAAAAATCCATAGGAGAAAAAAACGAAACTGCTCGTGAACACTGCCCACGCAGAAGGGAAAGAAAACCGAAAGGATGTGGTTTCGCCCAACAGGAAACGGCCAACCACGTGTCCCAAAGAGGGTCAATAGCATCTTCAGGTAACCCGTTCGCTTCTTCGCAAGCCAGCTGCTTACTCGCTTCTTTACTTTTTCACACCTCCTGACACACAGATTGAGGGGAAGAAATGGGGAGGGATAACGTCTTGGAAGACTACGTTCCCATCAACTGCGCTCGACGGAGCACAACTTCAAAAATGTACTCTCAGAAAGGTGGAGTTTACCGTTGACTTTTTGTCTGTGGTTCAAAGGGTAGTAAATGGGGCTTGTAATATATTAAGTGTGTTGAGACTGATTTACTGACAATCGACAAAATAATTGCGCCACGACGCGAAACAGTTGACAAGTACATTAAATCGGATTTTTTTGGAGATAATTATTCTCATAAAATTTCTTGGCCATGGTTAAAAGTAGAATAGTTACTAACAATTAATATTTTGTTAATTGTGCAATAAGGTCTTTAGTTATGCATTTTGTTTAAAATGGCATCATTACGGGAAACGAAAGGGGCGGCTTTATTTTTAAGAAAATAAACATCATAATAATGTCATAAAAAACAGAATAACAAGCAATATTTAAATTAATGCAATAAAAAAATTACATGCAAGACGAAGCATTTACCCATTTGCTGACAAAGTTTTTGGGAATTGATTAAAATTCGCAAACGTAAATAAGGATGTATAATTAAAGGTGGAAAACAAAACAAAAAAAAAAAGAAAAAAGATTAATAAGAGTTTGCGTCAAATACAAAAACGGAAATAGGTTTAGAAAGCAATCGTAACTTGAAGAAAGTAGATGATCCACCGGCAATCTCAGATATCTGACGGCAATATGAGATATAAACAGATTTTGTTAACATAAGCGTTAAATTTTGAGAGCTACGGGTCTTTTTTCTTTTTTTGTTCCGTAACAATTTTCTATTTCATGACACAAAAATAAAGAACACATTCGAAATTTCCTCAAATTTTAGGGGTAAAAAAACTTGCTCGCAGAACTTTCAATTTTCAAAAAAAAAAAAAAAAAACTGCATCAAATATTCTTCCTGATAAAGCACATGTCCAAATCAAAACCACTTATTTGTTTAAGAGCTTTTAAACTACCCCTTCACTGACCCAATGTTTTTTTAGCCGTTCTCTCGGAAGTTATTGGAAGGACTAGCTACGTCTCCCTCTTAGTTTCTTGATGATATTTTCAAAAGAAATTTTGCCAATTTTGTTTTTATATTTTGTTTTAATAATTTACTGTATATCAATATTTTTTAATTATTTTAATGTTTCACTCTGCCCCTTTTTCTTTTCTTTACTTTTTTCCCCTGCTTTTCTGCGGGAAAGTAGGATAAAAGAAGAGTAACGTACATTGGAGTATCGTTTATACGACGCCGAAGGCACTATCGAAAATCGTCGTATAAACGATAACGTCGTATAATCGATTTGCCCTTCTGGCTAAATCCTAAAATTGGGACCACACTAAAACGTCGTATAAATGT
This sequence comes from Octonoba sinensis, assembly GCA_038502835.1. Taxonomy (NCBI): domain Eukaryota; kingdom Metazoa; phylum Arthropoda; class Arachnida; order Araneae; family Uloboridae; genus Octonoba; species Octonoba sinensis. Next base: position 193,237,105 of record CM076598.1, on the reverse strand, counting down.
AACGTCGTATAAACGATACCCTACTATACTTTATTTCGTAGCCTGAGCTGGGGAAAACCAACACCAATACCCAATAATTTTCAGATATAGTAATAATTTTCTGCTTCTATCATTACAGGAAACGCAAGGTAGCACATAAATGGAGAATGTTTCCATAAAAATTAAAAAGAATTATTACTATTTATTCTCGTGAGCTGAACGATGGTTAACATCGTTCAGCTCACGAGATTAAATAGTAATAATACTAAGGCAAAATTCAAATTTAAAAATGGCTTGTGACATATGTACAAATAAAAAGAAAAAAAAAAGGAAAAAAAAGAAGCAAAAATTACAAAAAAAAAAATACATTATAGAAAAAATATTTACTGATTGAAACTAAAATTGTTTAAAACAATATCATTTTATTTTCGACTTAGAGAGATAGAAAACAACTTATTTACTTTTACATCATCTCATAAAGAACTTGAAAGTGGAACAATTTAACATCCTTAATTACAGGAAAAATAATAACAATACGATGTTAAAATACTGGAAACTCGAGAGCATGTAAAATAGCACGCTATAATAGACATAGCATATTAATTGATTAAAACCGAGCATACAATTGTTAAGAACAATAATATACTTTTATTTTCGATTAAAAGAGAGGGAGAACGGATTATTTACCTCTGTCTTATACCAAAAAAAAAACTTAAAGATGGAAATGTTTAAAATCGTTAAATAAAGAAAAGACAATAACAATGCGAACTTAAAAATACTGTAATGAACTTTGAAACAGAGACAGAAAACTGCTAAATAAGCTTTCAAGTAAATACTCCAGGTTGAAGCGGAAAAACAGGCTAGCACAAAGGTAAAACTCAAGGTTTCATTGTATCGACCAACAATAAGAGTAACATTTGCAAAAAGTAAATGTAAAGCGCAATGCTTGTGTCACGTAGTCCCCACAGCATGTGTCAGAGTAAACACTCATTATCATAAATAAAGAGAGACACAAACCAGTTTGTGTGGTGTTAATAAAGATTTTCCTAGAGTTCTACTATTTACACACAAAAGCGACACTTTTCGAAAAAATGGAAATGAGAAGCATATCATTACGCAATATAAATATGCATTCAGAGCAATATTTCGATTAGTTAAAAGAGGGAGAAACATTGAAGCATAAAATAATAATAATAACAGTGAAAACCTGACATGTTCTGAAAATTTGAAAACTGTATAATCACATACCACCCGCACTTTTTCCGAATAAAAAAAGAAATTAGTTTTATACATTTGTTGCGAAGCCTGGGACGGGGGGATGCTAGATCAAATACCTCATTTTAAATTAATCAAAACAAGCAATCAATGAACTATACAACATAATATAGCTTTGTTTAAAAATGTAGAAACAACATTTAAAATGAATAGTTGAGGGGAAAAAAATCAGAAAATAATTTATAAGAAGCCGTAATTTAAGAGAAATCAAGCGCACTTTTTATTTTTATTTGTTTGTTTTTTATTAGGGGACTGGGGGATGCTACATCAAATACCTAATTTTAAATTAATCAAAACAAGCAATAAATGAACTATACCACATAATATAGCTTTGTTTAAAAATGTAGAAACAACATTGAAAATGAATAGTTGAGAAAAAAAAATCAGAAAATAATTTATAAGAAGCCGTAATTTAAGAGAAATCAAACGCAATTTTTATTTTTATTTTATTATTTTCATTTATTTGTTTTTTATTTTATTTATTTATTTATTTATTTTACATGAGCTACAGATACAATTTAATAAAAAAAATTATCACAAACGATCAAATGGGAGGAAAGGTGTGCAAGCCAATTCACATACCATTATGTCACTGTAACTATAAATTTACATTATATTTTATATATTAATAGCTAAGTAACGATTTGATTTTTTAAAAAACATTATTGAAAGGCACATGAACATCAGTAAAATGAACAGCGAAAACGTACGATTTCAATGCGCAGGCAAAAAAAAAGTTTTTACAAGGAAATATGATTTCAAACATACTTTTAAGAAATAAAGCTATCCATAGAATTCACGGCAGTAGTTTTTCCGCCAAGAGAAACGCAAGAGATGAGTTATACTTCCGTGTAATATCGAAATCTCTATTCCAGGAGCAAAAGTAGTTGCGAATAGTGTCAGGCAATGCTTGATATTCAAGTTCGTGTAGTAAAAACTCGCGATGAACGCGAATCAGACAGGTGTGTTTCTTTAACACCCCCCCCCCCCCCCCCCCATCTAACATTCGTCCGGACAGCGACTTACTCTTAAGAATTTATTCATGCTTTATCCATCCCGAAAAAAGAATATGTACGAATAATGAAGATGTTTACGACGCCACAACTTAAACTGTGTCAAGAACACAGGTTTCCAGACAGAACAGCAATTATTTTCCGCTTATGGGAGGGGCAATAAGCTACATTATTTCCACAGACATGCTGTTTCTTCCAGCTACAACACAACTTTCTTCAAGGAACAAAAAGTTTTAAATTCGTTGGAAAAATGATAAAAGACTATATTGGTAGAAGAAAACATGAAAAGAAGCAAAATTAAAGGTTGAAGATAATTGAAATTCAGCTTAATTGCAACCGATGGCGACAGGAAACTCGGAAATAATTGCAAATTCCAAAGCGAGATTAAATTCAAGATCTTAAATTACGAATTGCGACCGGGTTGAAAATGCGAGTTTTAATGGAAAGGAAATGGAGGCGTTACATATAAAGAAAAGACTGCATGGGTTTTTCTACCGCCCATGAAAAACTTGTCCAGTGTGCCGCTCAAGAATTACAGTCCAAGATGGACGGCACAAAATTTAGAGAGTTAAGTAAAAGAATTTTTATTTTTTAAAAAATAAATAACACATAGTACCTGGAATTACATGAGAAGTGCGTTCTTTATTAAAAAAAAATGTTGAAAATATTGCTCCTAAATTGTATTTAGAGTTTTTAGATAGTTTGGATATTTCAGTACCTACAATTTCTTTGCAGCTTAAGTAATTGTACCTTTCTGCAACTTTTCGATTTTCTTTTGATGCAAAAAGATATAAACAATTGCATCTCGATCTTAGGTCGAAAAAAAAATTCCATCCTACTTTTACAATGGGTTGATATTCAACTAAAATAATAATAAAATAAAAAAAGATTTCGATCAGTGGATGAGGTTAGAAAAATAGTTATAATTTGTAATGATTAAGATGAATCAACAATAGAAATGTGCCAAAAAAAACAAAAGATAGATGTCATGAGATATTGATTTTGATTGAAGATCACGCTACAACATAACGTACGCTCTTGTAAACATTCCCTTGCTATTATTATAATGGAACAAAAGGAAGTAAAAATTTATGTTGCAGCTTGTTTAGCCGTAATTAAAGGGGACTGGGAACATACCTTTTTGACTTTACATCATCAGCTCCATTTTTAAGTTGCACTCGTTGGCTCGACCGTACACAAAAATTTAAAGAGTTTTTGGTATTAAGAGAGCCCATGGTCAGAACGATGAGAAATATCATTTGGACAACGCCACCACTATTAAGAGATGCGTTAAAATCGCAATTTCATTAAATATGGACCACGTACAAGTATGTAACTTGTTGCAACTAGTATGATTTCCTGCTTTCAAACATTTAGTACCATTTTTTCCTTTTCAAATATTTGTCTTCACTAAAACTTTTACTATTTCTATTATCACTTTGACTTTTCCTAAATTCTTATTCATTGTTTAACTTTAAATTGTCATAGGTGCTTATATTTTAATCAATCTCCGATGATCATTAAGTCGCTCGTGCATAAAAATTGCTTTCATTAATTTTCGAATGTCTCTCGCTCATCGCACCCTTGACAGTTTGAATACTCCCCCCTCGCTCGAACTCTTCTTATTACTCTACTAGTTCCATTGATTATTGGCACACGCCTGTCATTTGGGGAAGGGGGGGGGGCAGTCCTCTATCTGGCTTGGGAAGTATAATGCTGAGATGTGTATATACATGTATTCTGTTGTTTTTCTAATGCAATATACATCGAGTTTATACCCTGTGTCCCCTCTCCCTGCGGTGGCGGGAGTAGAATAGCGCCGACGTAGCTATGCGTGTCGTAAGAGGCGACTAAAATAGCATTATCCGATCCGGGTGACGTAAGGCTTGCTTTGTAGCATGACTATGGCCCCGGGTCGGTAAAGCAGGTAGGCAAAGCTCTGCCAGCCCAGCCCCTATGGCTGGTGCTGGTTGTCAGTTTGTCAGAGAGTTTGTGGGAAGACAAGGAGGACAGCGCCGCAGTCGTGCCCCCTCATACTGGGGGGTAATCCGTGAAGGCCTCAGATGCTACATACGGTACGGCTGTGGTTAGCATTGAGTACCCTGTGTCCCCTCCCCCCTGGAAAATTTTGAAATGTCTGAATTGCCGTAAAATTACAAATTTTTACTTGTTTTTGGTAAATTATTTGGTACATTTTCAGAACTACCCTGCTATTCTGAAAAATATAATATTAATCGAAGAATTTATTTTTGATTATTTATAGATCAAATTATTATTAAACTAGTATTTCTAACTACACGGAAACGAGTTATTGGTAGCCAGCAATTTTGAACTTTTCAATTAAAGTCAATTCAGAGCCTAGGAAGATGGAAAAAAAAAAATACACGAAATGCAGTTTAGCAACTGACAAGAGGGAAAAGTGAGAATCCTAGACACATGCCTCCTTACCTACTTGGTGCCTCCACTCTGTTTTTATTACAGATGGTGTAAGCACAACACACCATTATTTATGCTTCAGAAAAGGTTAACTGAAGAGAATTAATGTGCGCGCAAAAACCGACAACAGCGAAAAGAAGCATAGAAGAGCGTGGCATCATACCCAATCCAAGAGATAACAATCTTCAAAGCCATATCGACCCTGCTAATCTACCCATCTTCAGCAGTTCAGAAATTTTTAGCAGATGAGTGGAGAATTAGTTTCCTCAACATCAAAACCATAACGGAGAAAAAAACTAAGCAGAATGTATCATATTATGTTTCCGCTAGCGGTGTTTTCACAATACATCAGTTTCAAGATGTTTCATAATATGTACACTTGTAATGAAATAATTAATGCTAAAATCGGCAATAAAATGCAGAAATGTGTTTGGGCGTATTCAGAAGAATAAGAAATAATCAAAACGCTGTTGAATTGTTAAATTAAGTACATTTTCTTTATTGGGAAGAAATGAATTGATGAAAAAAAGGCCTTTTGCATAAAATTTGAGAAATGTGAGATTAATATTGTTTAGTGAAAATAGTATTGAATAGGTGTCAATCATTACAAAAGCTCGAGTTTTCAGATATTACTTGCAAAAGCTGCGAATTTGGCATACAATTTGAACTTTTATTTCAAGACTATAAAATGCAATTCAATAGCACAGTCTCAAGTTAAAATTACCGGTACTTTCAGGGTCATGGTTTTCAAAGGACCCAAATGGGGAAAACAGTCATTGTCCGAACATTTAAGTTGGGGATCTTGGAATGAAGTTATGATCTTATCTTTTAACTTCAAAATCCCAATTATCCTTTCCCGAAACAAAAATCCTTCTTATCCTTTAAACAATCCTATTGGATGGAAATTAAAGACAGGCTACACGTTCCAATAACTAAAAAGATATATTATAATATTCAGAAGAAAGAAAAGTGAAACAACAAAGCACCAATTCAGAAGAAAGAAAAATGAAACAAAGTACCAATTCAGAAGAAAGAAAAATGAAACAAAGTACCAATTCAGAAGAAAGAAAAATGAAACAACAAATCACCAATTCATTTATTTAGTTAATAAATCACCGAATAGACTTTTACGAAGAATGTTTCTTCTATGAAAATTAACAAAATCTGGTCTAAACAAATTCATACATCTTATTCGTATGCTTATCTCACCACTAACAATTCCAACTTCATACATCACTTTTACGGACATCGATTCTTTCGGTTTCCATTTTGGCGAAAAAAAGATCAATATTTCGTCTTGGAAAACTGCCAGCAGAAAAGAGGAAAGTAATAATATCTTTAAATATATCTATATACAACCAATAAAGGGCTGAATGTGCAAGTTTGTTTCAAGTACTGAAAGAGCATATTTACCATGAGAATTTCTGCTTACTTGCAGAAAATGTGCGCTCAAGACGAAATACGCAATAAAATCATCCGAATTTAAACACGGGGCCACAGGCTCTTAAATAATACTCATAAATTAAATGTTAAATTGCGAGACGCAACGAAAGAATAACACTTGATGATAATACTAATAAAAATAGTAATTAATTACTTGCATTACTTATTTCCAGACTTCCTCCGCTACATTGTTTATCTCATTTTACAACTTACCCCCCCCCCCCCCCCCTTTTCATGTTTTCATTTTTATTTATTTTACTTTGCCTCATTATTGCTATTTCATACGGAACACTAAATCAAACGAGCTACAAGAAACGTTGCTTATTTTTAAAATAATTTTTTACAATATATTCAAGCCGCAGTTTATATCACAAAATGATCTTTTTTATAAAATTGAAAGATAAGAAATTTCATTTTTAGTTATTCACTTTAAAATAAAGCATATTTCAAAACTTGTTAATGATAATTGGTAAATACTACCCAATTAAAAACATAATTACATGTCCAGCATTTTTTATTTTCATTTTCTACGCAATCACAGAATCGAAATATGAAAATATATAACTCGAAAAATAAGAATGACATTTTTATTTCGAAATGTATATTTTAGAAAAGAATGGTGTAAAAAAAAAGCGAGACGCCCCCCCCCCCCCCCCGGGTTGAAAAATGGAAAGACGCTGAAAACAGTAGTAATTTTATAAATACACAAAATATCAGTTCGAAATAGGATGATCAATTTACGAATAACCTAGGTTATTAAACTTGAGGAATTTTAAGAATGCTTTTAATGATAAAAAAAGGTAGTAACTTCCAATAAAGATCGCAATATCGTACACGATCGTTTTAAAGAGCAGTGCCATATCATCCTCTATGAATACTAATGCTCAACTACTTTATCGGTCGAAAAACAGAAGTGCTTATCGAAAAAAAGGTTTCAGTAATTATTTTTTTTCTTCTTTTCTATTAAAAGTTAAAATAAAAGGCTTTTGCTCGAAAGATCAATTTAAAAGGGCATTTACACCCATTTATAAACTTGTGTCTGCTCTAATGTGACGATTTTCAAAAAAAAAAGAAAGCAACTTCTGGAAGAACAAGGATGAAAGTAGATCGCCTAAAGCTGCCCCTTACCCTCAAGGGGTATCTTATCTGCAGCTGCCGCCAAACTCAAGCGACATTTGCAATTTCTAGTTGGGGGGGGGGGGGGGGGTGAATAACAGGTTCCATAGGGAATGGACCGCCATAAGTTGCCGTGAATCTTTGTTTCGAGCTTTGATATTTTATTTACCTCATTATTCTCATGGGAATTTTCAAACATTAAGATAGCGTACATTGAATGGTATCAAACTTTAGAATAAAAATTCTTCTTAAAATTCATCTCGTATAGTTAAAAACAAGGAAATGAAAAAAAAAGGAAACATAAAAAATACCAATGTTTTTTTAAAAGGATTTGCATTGCTTTACCATTAATAAAAAGATGAGACTGAAATAGGTGTATAAACTTAATAGAAAATTTTAACAACGAAAAAAAATTTACCAAGGAGCAACCAAATTGTATCTATCTGAGTATAGAAAATCCACAGTATTTTTCATCTTTTATGGAATAGAGGATGAGGGAAATGACTGTCGTTTATTAACTGAAGAAAAAAAAACGAATAAATCCACTCTATTTCGAAATGGTATTTCAAGAAATCTCGCCCTAAAAGCGTAAAATAGATTCCTGAATTGCTATTAATAAATTAAAACAAAAAGGGAGGGGACGGCTTTTATTTAAAATATTAATTTATTATTGAAATATCTTTAACACATGCAAATATATAAGCAGATGCACGTCCTCCGAACAACATCTTCCTATCCTATCGTAAAACCATGTCAAATACGTAGGTCAAATAATAGCAGTGAGACAGATGGTCGACATGTCTACCACGCCAGGTGATTTTCATTACTCGAATTACTTGGTGAGATAAAAATAAGAATCCGGAACCTTTCGGGGACTTTTTTCGAACTGGAACATCAGCATTTTTTCCGTGTGGCTCCTGGAAATTAACTTGAATTAAAGCAATGTATATCATCATTTGAGTTAAACATTGCTGCTTGTCTTAAATACCGCTGGCACATGGCTAGTTAAAGGAAAGGCAGGTGTCTTATTAGAAAGGAAGTTGCTGCTGCCTTGTCATTTTCGATAACGTCTTCTAAATTAACTTTAAAACGACAGCTTTCAAAATGAATAATGATAAGCAAGACATTAAAAAAAAAAAAAGTCGTCAGATCCTTCTCCGATTTCAGTAAACAGAAAAACACCTGGACAGAATTAAACCAAATTGCGCATCCCATGTTTCAAAACAGGTATGCTAATGTAGTCATCACAATAGAGCTTCGTTAACTGCACCCGAGGGTGTGTTCGTTGAAGACGAAGTTCGTGTTATCAATATATTTTTAACACAACGTATTTTGAAGAAGTCCAACGTCAAACTGATGTTAGAATGTTCAGTGATAAGCAGCTACTTTGAAATGTAAATGCATTTGTTGCTACAAATGTAGCTGAGTTGCTATAACTGTTGCTACATTTGTTGCTGACTGTTTACTACAAAAAGCAAATCGTTAACAGGGTTAGAAACTTAAGTGAAACCAGAAAGAAAAGGCTAATTATACGGAAATAAAGCTTATCATGTTATTTACAGTTAAATTAATATTTTGTTCTGTTTTCAAAAAAAAAAAAAAAAAGATTGTTAAAAAGAGGATAATGCCAGTGAAAAGATGGAAAGAAAAAAATGATATAGAGGAGCCATTGAAACACTGCTAAAACCAGCATCCCGACACTGCGCTAGAGAAGTGGGCGTAACGACGCAGTGGAATGATATACTATGTGGCCAATAGTGCCACATGGGGTAGGAAGGTCTTTAAAAACAATTCAACTGTGTAACGCACTTTTTCAAAAGCATGCAAGTAAAGGAAAAGGTAAATACCATAAAAATTATAGACTAGTGGTTTGCGGACAAATTACAAGTTCTAACGTACAAGACTCAAATTCTGATGACTAACCAAGTACTATTTTAAAATTATTTTACTTACTTTTGTATCCATAAGTAAGAGAAAACACCTTCCTTTATTTTTTAATATTAATAATGAGGATTCTTTTCTGCATAAAGTGAATAATAACTGAAATAAATATATATATTTTCCTACTTTCATTTAATGCAATAAATTGCCATGTTTGAAGCAAGTATAATAGCATGACGAATATCTGAAATCAATTAATAAGTAGGCGACTAATATTGGTTTCTTAGAATTGTCACCTACTGTTAATGATTGCATGCTTTCAGAAATTTTATGATTTTGAAAGCACCGAGACAGATGGATTCTGAATTGCTGCAGTGGCATGATTCTAAAAGCTTTTAAAAAGTTCAAAATCATTAAAAATTTAAACAAGTAGAAAATATTGACTTGATATAGGACACAGCTCATGTTTAGACCTTTGTTCCGTAAGTCCTCAATATTTGGAAATAAAGGGGGGAGGGGGAGGTAAATTGAAAAGAACGTACTCATTTGAATTTCAGAACAGACCACGTAAAAACAGAAAAAAAAGGGTAAAAACTAATAGTAAAAACAATAATTACTCAAAATACTCCAAATATAAAAATAAAATAATAATGAAATACTAGCGATACCAAACGATAAGTTCTTTGGCGACAAGTAAATCTGTTAGCATTTCTACTTTGTTTTAATACCAATTAAAGTCAAAGGACTGAAAACGATTCGTCCAAGTTTCTTTCAAAGCAGGAAGAACAGAATAAATCCGATGTCTCGCCATGCTCAAATCTTTTGCCCCCAACTAGGATAATTGGTGGTGTAGTGGAAACGCGCCGGTACGGCGTTCCGGTATATTTCTACTAAGCGCAACGCACCACTCCGGAATGTTATTGTGAGGAACACTTATTTTATTTGAAAATAATTAACTTCTCTCTCAAACAGAATTAAACTGACTAAAATGATTTTTTTTAACCTCTTCACACCATATACTAAATAACGTTATTCTAAATTACGCGAAAGATAGTATTCATGTATTGATAGACGCGGAAACGCTAGCGTAGTAAAAGACTCAATATAAACAAAACTCCTTCTAATATGTTTCTTCCCCAGTAGTTTTTGCGTTCCTTATTGAGTTTTGAGCATTCTTTCCGGCTCGTCATTTCAAACTTTTGCAAGGGAGGGGGGGGGGAGGGTACATATTGATGCATATTACAGGTGAAAACTTACAAAATACATGAATATATATATAAATACATTTCATTTCTAAAAGTCAGGAAGGAGCAATTTACACGCCCTTCCTTGATCACCCAAATGAAGGGCATGCTTTCTTTGTATGGGATAACTAACATTAGTATTTTCGCTTATTTGTATTTAATGTTAAGAAAAAAGGAGGAAAAAGCATCAAGTTTGCAGGTGAGCAAAAAAAATATAAATACCTCACATTTTGAGAAAGGATTTAAACATTCTTGGGTTATTTAAGCGTCTTATTATAATAATGCGCATACGACGAATGTACGTATTGAGGACTATTGCATAATATATTCGATGTAGTCTCCCTCGCTGACTTGAACATATTCACTTAATTATTTTCCCCACTTCCTCTTTCAAGAATTGCCACTTCTTGAAAATTTCCATAACGTGGCATCACCATTCGTGGATAGAAATGGCATCACGCGATGAATAATTATTTCACGAACTTCCCATAACAAGTAAATAATTAAATGAAGAAAATCGAAATTCTTACTGGAAAAATGCGTTAAAACCCTCGATATAACTTAAAAGGTAATTATTATTTATCATGGAAAATATCTAAATATATTTCCATTATTAATAAATATATTCCCAGTCCCGTAATTTGCAATGAGAGTATATATATATATATATATATAATTTTAGCATCACCAGGGGGCTATCGGGATATAACCCTCCCCCCAAAATTCCGATACTTAAAAGAAGCCATTTTAAAAACAGGTGTGGGGACGTAAACAACCCACACGTTTTAATTACTATGTTATTTCCTAAATTTCAACTTCGCTACATAAGGGCGCAAACGTTAAACAATCAAGAAACTTGATTCACTCGGCTGCTATTTCAAATTGGTTTAGAAGAGCCTCGACTCTGTACGACAAAAAAAAAAAGCAATAATTTGAGTTTACTTTTTGTTGAAGAGTAACTTCCATGAGTGATTCTAAAATTCTCCAAAATTTCCAAATTTCCGAAAATTAAAAAAAGAAGAAATGGGGGCGGAGGGAGAAAAATAAAGGGTAAAACAACAAATGAAAAAATCGTTTTTCCGGAAATTTTTTAATTCATTAATATGAAGATTTCTTTGACGAATATCTATGCTTTTCTTTCTATATTTATTGAGATGAACAAAATATTTAATACATTAAAAGAAACAATAACGTTTCAGGGAGAAAACGACCTCCGGTACTAACATTTCAGTGGCACTTTCATTTTAGTATTTGATTTTTTTTTTTAGTCTACATATTCATACGTAAGTATGGCCTGGGGGAGGGGGGAGTGTTCGTGTAATTTCTATTTTAAATTCGTGGTGCATGCGTTTTCCGAAAATTTTGCGCGAAGTTCATAAAATTATTTCATTTAAGTGATGCAGAAGCAGGAACCGGGCGTGGAGCAACGAAATTTTGTTCGAAACTGGAGCGGATTCGGAGCAAAGAATTTTTTTTGTGCTCTAATGCTTCGATTTCTTTTTATTTTTAATTTTTCGTCATATAAAAAATAAACTAAAAAATATTAATAGTATCTATTAAAATCAGAGCGTAGCAATACAAAAAAGGGGCTGCTCCAAATCCTCAGGAAGGAGTACATCAGAATTATTTGAAAATACAATTTTCGCAAAGTTTTCTACAGTTAAAAATAGTCGTAAGAAACGATAGCAATTCACAACATTATTTTAAGCAAGTATCAAAAAATATTTTAGAATCTTTCTCTTTTCTTTTGTAAATTTTTCAAATGAGAATTTAACCCTTCTAAATAATGATTTAAGTATAAAAAAATATAAGCTATAGCTTCAGGCATAAAGAATTGCATAATTTAAACACAGCATTTCCGTTAGAGAACATTTCCCCGCTTAGAGAACAGCTGCTTTTCAAAATGTCAAGGAATGCAATGGTAAAGCAAACCACCTGCCAGCCCAGAAGCTAAGAAAATAGGAATTAATAGTTCATCTTTTACACACACGCATAAAAAGTCGAAGACACCAGAAATAAATACTTCTAAAGATTTCAAAGATGAATGCGAATTTTTATTTAATTATTTACTTTTCATCTTGTAAATAACACATAAATAATTACCAGCTTAGAACCATTATGAAAACTCAATGAAAAAATATTCAGTAAAAATGAATTAATAAATCATGACTACCATTACGAAGTATAAGCAAACAATAACAAAGACTTTATACATTTAAAAATATTTTCTGTAATTTAATATACATTTGTTGTTCCAGGTGTTATATTATAAAAACGGTTTTAACTATAATCACTTTGAAAAGTAGAAAGTAAAAATTAAAAAATGGTAAGAGAAAAATTGGGAAGACATATTAAGAAATGAGTCAAAATTCATCGGCAGACACGGTTAATTAAATTTTATTCACAAAAATAAATCCATAAAGTATGAATGCAAATAATAATAATGGATCTAAATAAAGGAAGTTGATTTCCCATAAAAATACTTTCCTGGAAGAAATTGTGTTGAAATAAAAATCATTACTCCAAAAATAAACTTTTGCTATGACTTATCTCCAACATTCTGGTCCTTTCATTGACGTCAAACTTATTTTCCGGAAACGGCATTTAATTATTTTAGGTATCACGAAGGCAGAACTCAGAAAAGTAATTTCATTTATTGCTGCAAAATATCACTTTCAGATATTAAATGTACTTGGGTATACAATAGAGCACGTTCAGAAAACAAACCATATGATTCAATGACCCGAGAGGTAATCGACTCAGACGAAGGGAAAATGAAGAAATTAAAAAATAAAATCTTTGCTTTGCGTGTGCTTGACCGCGGAAAAGCTTTTGATGTCTGTTTGGAAAACGACTTGTTTACAACTTAAATACCGTCTAGCCAGGTTTTTCTTAAATGTACTGTCTCGCCAAATTTAGCTTTTAACTTTACAAAATTAATAGCGGAAAAAATATCACTTCTGGTTCCAAGCAGATGTTTGATATCGATTAAAACGTAAAATTGGGGAGGGGGGCTTCCGTGTTTTCTGAAATACGTTAACTGTTAGAGCTTTAAAATCTTCATAGAGACTTGATTCGCTTTGTTTATTATATTTCTTGGATTCAGGAATACAAACTAAAAATGATTACGATTTGTATATGAAAAAAAAATCAATACAAAAGGACTTTAAAATGAACAATTTTCAAAAGTTTCACAGCGTCGAATCCTGTGCACAACTAACAAAATAATTTGCAGGTAACCAAAAACAAGGACCATGGGAGGAGAGGGTGCTTACAAATGATTACTGTAATAATTAATATATAAGCGGAAAAAATATAATAAATAAATAAATTAAGATCTGCATTTTGAGTTTTTTAACCATTTTTCTTGCCTCTCTTCTTTCATTATTCTTTTTTCTTTATGTATTTTTTTAATCAACTTAAGAACTGATAAATGTTGCACTGACATCTGGAAAAAACAGTATAAACGGTGGAGGAGGGGGGTTACAAACACCGTAATCCATTATGTTAATCCCGCGAAAGTAATAAATACAAGCATGAAAGATGCATAGAAAACGGAACGCATGTGTATTTAACAAAATACAGTAAATATCATAAATGAAGTAACTGATGAAAAAATGTTGTATTTAAGCCCTTTGAAACATTATAATAAAACTATAATCTATGAGTTATTTAGGAACAGAAAGTAACAAAAGTAATACGTAAAATCACGCAATGCTCCCCCCCCCCCCCCTATTGTTTGGAAAGCAACTGATACAAGCACTGGGCTCCCAATTCGGAAATATAGCCATTTAGTTATGCATAAATATGCTCAGAACGATAGATAGCAGCGGAGCATATCAACCGTCAGGTTACAAGTCAACCAGTGCACGGAAACCAGAGTATAAAATAGCAGAGAAATAGAGGGGAAAAGTTTGGTAGTACAACAAGCAGAAAAAAAGTAACATTGTTAGGAACCAGAAACAATGGTTTGTACTGCCAGCTGCCTCTCACCAGCTAGTCTCTGGCTGAGGCCACCTGCTGTCGTAAGAGCGGCACTTTCAATAACGGTTCGCAAAGAGGGCTGTTTCCCTTGAAGCCAACCTTAGGAAAGAGCGGAAGCGCTAGATAAAGATTTTTTTCTTCGGTAAGATTATGCATGTAGAAAAATCGAATCGAAAGCTTTGATTTGACCTAAGACGCTATGCGCTTTGTTTAAAAAGATATTTTATCAGCTATCGGCGATGAGATCAACATTTTTCACATGTTTATCAAGATCACAATGTTAGGGGTCGATCCAGCATTTTTTAACAGGGTCCGTGTTTTGTGAATTTATGATGATTTTTGCGAAAAATCAAATAATCTTGTGAAAATTTAAAATTTAAACACAGAGTGATAAAAAATGTCATTACTGTTTGCAATGGTGTAAAAAGAACGATTTAGAAGCTTGGAATTTCCCCTGACATATGCATCCTTTATTTCAGTTTGTATTTTAAAATAATAATAATAACATAGCCTGTTTGCACATTTCTAAATAATTAGATGAGGTTTTTATTGTTTGAACGCTATGACATGCAAAACTTATCAATAGTAACTTATAATAACAACAAAATATGGTAAAAGCTAGGGGACATCCTTGCAGAGGTGAATAGGAATTTAGTTTTTGTGATTTCAAAAGAAAAAAATTTTCAGGGCACATTATTTTTATCTTTATCAGAAAAAATAAACTACTAATCTGAGAGATGAAAAGAAAAAGAAATGCTCAAAAGAAAAAAAAGGGTATAGTATATGCCTTCAATTAATTACATATAAGGGCGCTGTCTACTCCAAGGTGCTGCAGGGCTCAAGCATAACCCCAAAATATTTGTGTAGGTCACTTTTTAGGTAACATGCATAACAATTTGACAAAAAAGCAAATGCTGTATACCAGTGCTTTTTGCTTTATACAACTTTCAGGAAAAAAATGTGTAGCTTAAAAGATGTTTCACATTGACCGTAATTATCTGTGTATAGCCCGCGGGCTATCTACGAAAAAACTTCTTTTTTTTTTTACTACCTGCGGGCAATATAACGATGCGGGCAATACATGAAATTAAAAAAAAAGTATTATTAAAAAGACAACTACCGTTTAAAAATATCGAAATATCTTTTCCTGCAAAACAAAATGCACAGAAATAAATCGTAGCTTTCGAAACAATGGTGCAAAGCAGATTGGGGCTCGTGCGCCACAGGCGAATGTATTGTTTTCTAGGGGTGCATCCCATGTTTTTTTCTGGATGCGGGTTATACAACGATGCGGGTATTTTTTTTTTTTTTTTTGGAAGGAATTTCTCTTCCTGCGGACTACACAACGATGCGGGCTATATACCGATAATTACGGTATTAAAATATTTCAAGTACCTGCAGTGATGTCAATGTTATATTTAACTTCAATTCATTCTCTCTCTCCACTTACCATGGACAGCATTGAGCAAGTTATAGCATGAAAACTCACCTCTATAAACTAAGAGCCATGTAAATTGAGTACTCACCTTACTTACCTGAGAACTTACTTTTTATGCTCAAAATCTTCTTAGACTATGAAGAAAATCTTAGCTGCTAATAAAAGTCAATATTTTACTACTTACTTTGAAAGCCTTTATGCACACAACTAGCTATATTTTACCTAATTGAACTGTTCAATATTTTTAACAAATTTTCAAAGAAGGAAAATTTTAATTCCTTTGGCTACTGACATTTATAGATTGAAATTTCCTTAAAAAAGGGAAAAGAAAGAAAGAAAAATAATGAAGACAAAAAATATATTGAAACGTTTAGGAAGGGGGGGGGGGGTGTTTTTAGGTGATTTTGGCAGATTTTTAGGGGGTTATTGTTTTAGAGGGCTGAATAGCTTGTTAGGGGCACACCATCACTCAGGGGGAGCGGGAATCCCTGTATTTTGTAACCAAATGTTTCATTTTGATTCCCAGGTGTTCAAACCTAGGGACCAAATTTAATGCCTATATTTTGGATCACTGCTAACCTCTTCTTTCCTAATGTAGCATGTGACTGCGCTCCCGTAATGGACAAAAAAAATTTTTTCAGTTAGACTTTTTCAAAATATGCATTATTTTGTGTTAATAGGCGTGTATTATTTCTGATAAACAGAATTTTTCATGGCCACATACATATCTGATTAATTTAAAATGGCCACTAAATTTGTCATTGTGATGACTAAAAAAATGTACCCCAGGCGTCATAATGACAACAAGGTGTAAATTCTTATTTCTAATGCTAGGTAAGCTTATCGTTAAGAAAGCACTGATGGAACCAAGAAACCTTATTTGTTACAAAAATAATGAAGAGGAATACTTCTTATTCTTTTTAATTTCAAGTAATCAATTAGCAAACACTCAAAAAGATGGAACAAAAGAAAGGGCTAAATTTTACATTTGCATTCAATTAAAGAATGAAAAAGGGAAAGGTTTTCGTTTTATTTTATTTTTTTTATTTACTTTTTTTTGGAATATATATGAATCATGACGAGGTATAGAACAGGAGAAAATATCAACGCCCGTACAACGTATTTATTTTTCCTTTTTTCTAATATTTTGAGGAATTGCAAAGAATTAGCAATTGTTGCAAAGGTTACCAAATTGCAAAGACATAATTAAGGAAATAATTAATTGCGCTACTGATAATTTTAGTCCATTGTTCCAACTATTAGGAAGTTTGAAATAAATTTCAGAAATTGAAGATCCCAATGTTTATAAATTTCATAAAATTTAGATACACGGGTGTGAAATTTTTGAAGGTGATGTTAATACTTTTTTTACTAGATCAGAGTAATGTAAAAAAAAAAAAGAACCAATATAGTAGACTTTCTAAATATAATTTTAATGGGAGTCCTACTTATATAATTTAACATAAATGTATTATATATTATTACTTCAATTGTATACATGCATACAGATGAGGATGAATGGAAAATAATCAATTCCAAGTTTTAATTAATTAATTTTTTGAATTTAACTTCTGGAATTAAAAAGATTTTAATTAAAATCCATGAAATTAAGTACCTAGTGAAATGTTTTAAATTCAAGCTCACATAAGCGCTTGCAAACGTAAATAAAAATTGCTGTTCCTATTACATTTGAAAGCAAATAAAGCTAATTTCTGCAGAGATTTTTAACTTCAAAAAATCTTGTACAATTGCGGGAGGGGGGAGATATCCAAGTCTAATATCTTGTTTAAATTTCATTTTGAAAAGACCAGATTTTTTCAATCTTTTTTGTTTAAAAAATCCTATACTGCTACTATCACATTAGAATTACCCTACATCACTAAAGAAAGCAAGCAAATTTAATAAAACACAATAGGAAATACTACTCTAGTAATAAATTCCTCTTGAAGCGGAGATTAAAAAAGAAACATAATTACGCTCCGCGCGTAACACTACACTGGAGATCATCAGCTGTTTCTTTCTTTTTTTTTACTAACTCGTGGACTTCCAAATCTAAACAAAGAAAAGTCGCGTGCTTTTAAGGGTTCGTGACTTCAAATGCCACGTGTGAATATTTAAGTCGTAATTTGAAGTAAGGCAGTGGCGGATCCAGAGGGGGGGGGGCACGGGAGCCCGTGCCCCCTCCAGACGCTTTAGGTAAGGACTAGAAAGAATTGACTTTCTTTTCTTCCTTTACGCAAAAAACGAGGAAAAAGAAACTATTTTGCAGATGGAGCGATAAAACTTCTATTCTATGTGACTTCTATTCTTTCAATTCTATGTGACAAACTGAGATAACTGGGTAATTGCTAAGACAGAAAGAAGCAGACACCTGCAAAATCACTTAGACAGTTGATTTATGCTCACGTTAAATCTTCAATAGACTTGAAGAAGACTCCATTTGACCCCCCCCCCCCCCTAAATTTTCGCGAAAAAGTTATTGGTGATTTTGCGAGCTGAAAATTTCGCGAATTATATATGAACAAAACCAAAAGTTAAAAAAAAGTGCTCAAGAAAATAAGTGCTTTCACAGTATATATTCCTTTATTATATATGTCCAGTTTTAAAAAAAAAATGCGTTTTTTTGTATTTAATTAGGGAATAATTAATTAAAATTTTATTGATAATTTAAATTTAATAAATCAATTAAGTTTAATTAAATAATTGATTAAATTATATTTGGAAAGTAAAACGGATCACAGTTTCTGGAGTTGTGTCCCCCCCCCCCCCTCTATTTTGTTTTTAAGCTGAAACCACGCACATCAGCCACATTGTGCCCCCCCCCCCCCAGAATTTTTTTCTGGATCCGCCACTGAAGTAAGGGGACATGTTTAAAAAAGTTTGTCTTGTTACTATTAAATACCTTCTTGTAAACACGTGTTCTCAAACGTAAGGACAGAATTGACATTTTGAAAATTGAGAAACGTATTTGAATAAAGTTTCTTCCAAGAAACGATATTTTAATGTTTGCAAGGCAAAAACCTCCCAAACTCATTTTAATAACAAAGAAAAAAGAAAGAAGCAAGAAACAATAAAACATTTTAACTGCCTACAAAGCATTTACGAAAATATTTATTATAAACAAGTTAAAAACGGATCAAAATGCAAAATTGCTTTTAATGTTCTATAAAAATTTTAAAAGTCAAATTCATGAATGTATGTACAAATGTTCAAAAATGTTCATGTTTGTAGTTTTAAGCAAAAAATACGATCTAATAATATATGAAAACAATATGATACACTTCAAAACAACATATTTTTGTCAAAGAATATCCATTTGTCAAAATAATACAATGTTTGTCAAATGAGTAATTTACCAAAACAAATATATATCAAAACGACATATTTCAAAGTATGATGTAAAAAAAATCATTCTGAGCAATTTTTTCCTCTTTTAGAAAAACAATTTAAAGTTAGCTCAAAAGTATTTTATTTTTTAATAAGCACTATATTAATTATCGTTTACTAAATAAAAGAAATACAACAGGATACAAAAAGTTCCAAAAGTGTTTATATCAGTAGAAGTAAGTAAGAGCACTAGTCTTGCACTAAAAGTTTTAAGTATAAAAGAAAAGAAAACTTGATTTCTATATTAAGCAACATTATCACAGCGGCCATTTAAATAATTAAATGGTTGGCGCGGTTGTTTTAAATGTCCTGTCGATATTCTCCTTTATCGGCGCCACCTGCCAGTCGCCAAGCAAGTAAACAACGGCGCTACTGTTTCATTTTTGCTGATATAGCACACAAAATACAAAACTATATTATCTGATAATCACGTGTTTATATTTACTCATTTAATATTTTATTGAAAAAAGAAAGAAAGAGTTATCGACAAGTGCTCCATGAAATGAATAATACTCATTTCACTGCTGCTCCTACACACTTAATAGTTTTTCGAGTAAGTTGGAATGAAGTACATAATTTTGAAGAAAATTAAATGCGAAATAATTAATCGTGCAAAGAATCATCAATAAATAAATTAAACTCAAAGTACACAAAATAAATTAATAGAAATTAATGTACCTTGATGGCCCGAAGAGACAACATGTTTCGGTTTTGCAATTTAAGTCCACGGGTGCAGCAAAAAGCGAAGAAACTCAAAAGAATGAAGTGCACAAAACACAAGAATGATAAGTTTGGCGAGGTCTATCAACGAGGAGCACACACAAAAGGAATATCTTCCATAGCAGGGAGAAAGAAGCGCACGGAAAACTGGATGAACGCAACTCGCTGTACCTGAGCAGAGCAATGCCAGTGAAAACTGCATCCGAGGCACCGAACGTGTAGCGTGTAACCATTGGCAAGACAGAGAAGCTGAACAACAAAAATGTTTTCCACGCTCGCTCTCGAAACACGGCTTTCGGTTCCGTGACGTCACAGCGTCGCTTGGGCAGCCAATCGCTCTCGCCCCACTCTGTTCCCTATTCCTAGGGTCGGACTCGATGCTTTCCCCAGACCCCCCACATCCGTGCTTTCGCTCCACAAAACCCAACAGTCTCGAACCACCCCTCGATTTCGGAGGATGTTGGCGTTACGGCTAGCAGGCATGCGTACTCGGTGATATGTTCGTGGATCACCTCCACTCGGATGGGAGGGGAGGACGCGACTCGGGAATCGATAAGAAACTACGTACGCTTTACGCTTTCCCAGGACGACAACCTCATGACACAATTTTTCACCACTCATTGAAACTTTTGGATCCTCTTTAGACCGCCCCCTGGTCTTATCACGCGTCACTCAGACAGAGTTACCTTAACCTTCTAATCAGTACCGCTCACAACTGATACCACGCTGCCTTTTAAAACAAACAACTCATGTGTCCAAAAAGAAACTTCTAGCTTTTTAAAAGGTCCTTTAAATGGAGACACCTTTCTCCCAGGGACGTTGCACTTTCACTCAACGGGCTTTTAAATGTCTAGCCATGGTAGTGATTTATAGCTAATAGTACTTCCTTTTTGTACACTTATAGTAAAAGCTGCAAGGAAAACTTTAAACAGCTGTTTTGAGGGTATTGGAAATTTTACTAACAGTTCGAATGAAATTACCTACTATAAATTTTATGCAAAAATTCCGCAATTTATATTCCAAAATGCATTGCCCCATTTGCAGAAACCTACTAAAAACATAACATTTATGTCCACTATTTAATGAGAAATTAATCCCTACCAAAAACAGCTCACTCCTTCCGAGGTGACATTTTTTTCACAAGAAATACCCCCGGCCCCCAACACGGAGGTTATTTAAATAAGTTAAGTCTTAATATCATATAACGCTTTGGTCAGCACTGCGAGCACGGAATTTTTCTAAGTATATTCACTTTCAATGCTAACCACATAGTAACTTGCGTTTTTTTCTACGACAGACAAAAAAAAAAAATGCCAATGCCGGTGTGTGATTAAAAATTAAAAAATTCTGACCCTTAAAGGTTTAAGAAGTTGATGAGCAAATTTTGTCAATACATAACAAATAATTTTTATAAAACAGTTTTCCAGGGGTGCCGATCGGAGGAGGGGAGGAGGAGGCATAGCGCACACTGCGCCACTGAAATTTTTAGATGGGGGTGTTTTCAGGGGCTTGGTTGACTGTTATGTCGATTTGGTGGTGGGCATCGTGTTTTTTTTTGGGGGGGGGGGCGGGGGGAGCGTGCCCCTACATTTTCGAAGGCAAGACAGAAAGAATTTGTAAAGCGACCACGGCTCTGCATACGTCTTAAGTCATTCCATTTTATTGCTAGCTTTTTTTTTAAACTGTTATGCGCCTAAGTCATGGGAATAAATTTTCCTTTAAGTTTAAACACACGTAGAAGAAGACGTACGTAGCTACCTTTGCAGTTTATACACATACCTATCATATTTTGAAATATGTCACCTTGATATATATTTGTTTTGGTAAATTAATCATTTGACAAACATTATAATATTTCGACATACATTTGTATTATATTATGTTGGTAAAACTTTATATTGTATGACAGACAAGCGCTGACCCAGGACCAAGCAGTCCGAGCAACCGCCCCGGGGGCGGGGGCCCCACGTCAAGCGGGACCCCACGCTGGTACATTGTTACTGACTTATAATGAAACAAGAAGTTCCGTTTAGAACTATAAGCCTACTTTCCCATATACACTGACATCAAATTTATAATCCAGCTATTTCTCTATCTTTCTCATTTAGCTTTAGTTCTTAATTACTTCAAATATACTCCTTTCAACGGTTAATACATATTCATTCATTCATATCATTAATTTTTTTTTTCATTTATTCACTCATTTATTTATCCTTTCTTTCACTCATTCATTTATTACTTCATTCAGAATTATCCTTAAAAATACAGATAAAAAAATTTCATGAGAAAATAGGCTCATTTAGTTCTGGATGAATTTCGTATCCGTACATGTTCTACGTCATAAGATCCTACCGATAAAGTTTCTTCCAAGCAAATCCGTCACCAGGATTTATACAGGATTGAAGTTTTCCCGTAGGCGATAACGTTTTTTTTTTTTTTTTTGAACTGCTCAAAATTGAACGAAAAATTGTTCAAATCAAAAAATAAATGAGATGTATGAAAATGATATTTCCTCATTGGGATCTTTTTGAATTTAAAAAAAAAAAAAAAAAAAAAAAATTCAAATCAGACAATTCCCTCAAAAGTTATTGGGGGGGGGGGGGTCAGATAGACCGACCAAAACACCATTCTCCCCATCCCTACTTTCATTTTTTTTATTTTTCAATCTTATTTATTTACTTCAATTAGTTTTGACCTTTCTTTATATTTACGATATTTCCACGATACATTAAGCACTTTTTTTTTTAACTTTTGGGGGAAAGTAGGCTAAAAATGGTTCACAATGATAATGAGGGACCTGCAAAAGTGTTTCGCCCAGGGATCTCTGTCGCATATGTCAAGGGTGCGCACCAGGAGAGGGGGTCATGGTGTAGAATGTGCCATTGAAATTTCTAGGGGGTGTTTTCAGGGACTTTTGGGGGGCTTGGCCGATTGGGGGGATGGCTTTTTATGTGCACCATCACTCTGAGGGGGGC
This sequence comes from Octonoba sinensis, assembly GCA_038502835.1. Classification (NCBI taxonomy): domain Eukaryota; kingdom Metazoa; phylum Arthropoda; class Arachnida; order Araneae; family Uloboridae; genus Octonoba; species Octonoba sinensis. The sequence goes on along the minus strand of CM076598.1, from coordinate 193,214,214 downwards.
TGAGCACCCCGCATAAATGATTGTTGTGTTGGTTTCCTCTTAATGTGTTATTTAATAACTGCAGTGATTAAACCATTGCGTTTTAAATCTTTTATTCCATCTCTGCTCATATAATCAAATAAAAACCAAAGGTAGATTGCGAAATGGTAGGATATTAAAACATATCTCCTTCCGAAAAGCCGATATCTAAAAGAAGGCATCCATAAATAGCTCCCAAGCAAAATATTCCTAATCGAAAAAAAAAAGTACACTACTAGATTGCGACTCATTTGCCAACATATAAAGTCTATCTTGATGACAGAAGTTTCTGACCGCTGTTCTTGAACATGACAAACGACGCACAGCAAAGGAGCTATCAGAACGGGGTGAAACGGCGCATACATAAAGTCAGAATATGCAAATGATTTAATTTTGAAGACCAATGACTGATCTATTCGAGCTTCAGTGCATTGTAGAGGAGCATACAGATAATGCATAAAATATAGGACATTCCAGTGGTTCCGTTGACCCAAGTGGCCACGTGGACCGCACCAACGTCTCGCAGACGAAATCGCGAACCGAATAGTTAATAGCAAATGTCAACTGAGAGAGAACGTGCAATGAGGTTTTCGTACACGTGAGAAAATCGCATCATTTTCTGCGATTATGATAAACTAGCTTTTGCCCGCGACTTCGTTCGCGTAGAAATTTTGTGTGAGAACTGACGGCCTGATTGATCAAAATGAGATCACTGTGGGCGAATATTATACAGTAAAAGGCGTTCCTTTGAGGGCTGTATTTCTTGGCGGCAGAAATCCTAAACAAAATTAAATGGCGTTGAGAAGTCGATGGCTTAAAAACCGCAACATTATGGCACCAAACACTGTTTTTGGCACTAAACAACTTCGAGTCCCTGTCCGGATTAATCGATTTTTACTCAATGAATGCCAAAACTCAATTTAACGAACTTTAAGGAAACGCCTTTTATGTTATGCTATCCCATTGGAACGGTGCTTTTTTTCCCAGGATAAAAAGTAGCCTACCCCTAAACTATCACTATGGGAAAAAAAATTATTTCAATCCCTTGCTCTGGGAAAAACAATTCTATCTCACGCAACTGTAAATTTTTCTTGGATAGAAAGAAGACTATGTGCTATTAATTGATGAAAAATCAATTAGCAAGGACTGGGACTCGAACCCAAGTCTCTCAGTCACCCGCCAAGCGTTCTACCACTTAAGCTATCAGGCCGTTGCTGACCTTCTTTCACTTTCATTTATAACTATTGAGCCACATCCTCCATCTTACGGTAATGCACTATTTTTATATAATGATATCGTACGGAAACTGTACCTTTTTCCGGTATAAAAAGTAGCCTATGTGATACTCTATAATCTAACTCTGTGCTAATTTCATCCAGATCAGTTCAGCTGTTCTGCCGTGAATAAGCAACAAACATACATCTAAATTTTCGCATTTATTATAGTAATAAGATAAGATTAGTATTCACCATTTACGAAAATACATTTTTATACCCAAAAATCAGCTTTCTATTAATTAATATGTAATTGAAAAAAAGAACAAAATGACGAATAATTACGTAGCCTAAAAGCGCAACGCAAGTGGTTTGACGTCATTCTTTATATTTGCTTGAAATGATCGTTTTTCTTGAATATAAATAAATAAATAAACAAATGAACTGTATACCACTTCAATACAATGCTTTTATTTAGTACTAAAAGGCAGTATTCGCATTAGGCGCGGGGGCGCCTACGCCGCCTGCCTTTTTTCGCTAAAAGGCAGTATAGCGTTGCCCGTGCGCGAAAAGCAAAAAGAAGTTGCGGCGGCGAGTTTCCGCAGAATTTAAAACAAGCCGTCTTCCCGTCACAGTGCTGCCCATGATAAAAATCCTTAAAAGTCGTTGCTTCCAGGGCCCAACTTACAAATTTGGGGGCCCAGGGCACAGAAAAAAATGGGGCCCGCTAAGTTGCTTGCACTGAAAAATTAAATGTTTTGCTACATTAATAACACTTAAAACGAGTACCGTCACTAAAATGCTGCGTTTTGTGGTGCCGTGGGTATGATGTGAACCTATCACCAACTATTCCTGGGTTTGGATTAAATATGTTTGTAAATGTGTGTCAAAAAGTTGTAAACGACAAGTGTTACGACACATTAAAGCCCTTAAATGGAATCAGTAAGTCTCACACCATTAACCAGCATGACACAAACTCTGTTTCTTGTGAATATATATATATGTACATACAATACTACTATAGTATGTTAACCAAATAATAAAATTACCCTACTTATTGAATTTATGATCATCTTATACAACCAATGAAATTCTTTAAAGGTACGTTAAAGGAACAGTCCCCAAAATAAATTTCTCCTTTCTCCTTCACAAGAAAAAAATATATATATAATAATAAACGTTTTATAGATTTTTTTAAAAAATTCTTTGTGAATTTAAACTATTTGGGGGCCCTCAAAAATCAGGGGGCCCTGGGCACGTGCCCCGAGTGCCCTATGTGAAATCAGGCCCTGGTTGCTTCGCCGACTTTCCAACTGAACTTAGTCCAGAACAAAGGAGCAAAAATAATTACAGAAAAATAAAATAAAATGCATAAATGAAATAATAATAACAATAAAATAAATAAATAAATTCAGCCCCATACGGCGAACAGTGGTTTATTTTATATGCGCAGAAAACGTTCTCCCGTAACGGCGTTTCTCGTAGTTAAAAATTTAAAAGAATTCATCTAAGGCGGCTTCCGTCCAGCGGAATTTTTAATAAGTCAAAAAAAGGAAGAAAGAAAACCTTTGTTTTATTTGGGCAATTCCAATTCCATGTGACTCACATTGCCATGTGAAGTATTTTGGCAAAACTAAATTCTATATATATCAAAGAAATACCACATCTGAATTAAATAAAGTTGTTCACAGCCATTTTTGGTGCATTAAGCAACTAGAAATATCAATACTTTAAAATACTATAATGCAAATATAGATGGTATTTGTGCCTTAATTTAGCATTGTGACTCAAACAATTACAAAAAAAAAAAAAAGTCAAGTTTGGCGGGTTTAAAATGAAAACCTATTTTATGCAAAAAAAGACATTTCCAAGTTATGATATACACAAAAATATTATTGATTTTATTGTAATTAACTTTTGTTAATCAATGTTTTGAGTGTGACTCACGTTACTTTTCTTACGTCAACCATTAATGCTAACATATAATTGATTTTAAAAAATTTTATTTAGTAGCTTTTACAGACTTATTATTACATTTATTGAAAAGTATGTTTAGTTATGTATTTTAGTTAACTTAACCGACATTTAAAATTAATTATTAAAGTTAATAAATAAGTATATTAAAGCCAATAAAAATTTTAAACAACAGTATTTTAAAATAAATTATATCTGTTTCATATTGAAATGATGATATAATGTAACGGTAAATAACCTCTTGAATTAACAGTAATCGGATAATTTAATTTCTTAATCAATTTAGATAGCGGATAAAATATTTTATTTTCTTTCTTCATTTCTGTCAAGAACAATAATTAATCTGAGCAAGATCGATTGTTTTCTACTTTAACTGATTACGTTCACCTTTCTTCCAAAATTTCGATGTTACACAAGCTTCATTAATATTCTGCAAGGATTGTACCGATTATTTTCAGACGTAACATTGATTTATTCCTGTATGAACATTTTATTAGACATTAAAATAAAATTACAAAAAACAAGCTAAAAAAATATATTAAAATGAAAAATAAAATAAGCCGATTTAAGTTAGCTTATGTTAAATTAACTTCCAACTTACAAAATAATTGAAACGTTTATAGGATGAAAAAGGATTGAAATCTCAAGCACGACATGTAATTTTCAGCAAAGCACATGTTCGATCTGGAATTTCCAAAAATAAAAAAAATAGGTCTTTACTGACATTTTGCGAAATTAAAGAAAATGTAATTAAGACAGTAAAGAATGCAGATGTGCACTGATAGAAAGCAGCTTAAAAACTAAATGACATTTGAGTAGGGGTTGTCATAATACTTCGATTCATAGCCATAGAAATGCATAAATGCATTAAAAATATTGTTTTCTTTTATGTAGCTTTTAGTGACAAAAAGTGTTAATTAATTGCTATTTTTTATCCTTTTAACATTCTAGAACATAAAAATTGCAATATAAATGGTGCAAGAATCTCGAATTTGTGCCTTTTTGTATTGACAATGGACAGGAATTGACAATGTGCGCAATTTGGCGAAGATTTTTCACCCCCAGTGATCCTTTCAACTTGACCAAATATAGTAGCTCATAACTACATTTTTAGGTCTTTTCGAAAATTTTACGAGAAATCCCTCGGGAGCCCCACACTCATAATTAGTGGCGGCGAAACATTAAAATTGGGTGTAGACGAGAGAATTTTGCGAGCCCTCTTATTTTGATCAAAGATTACATTTAAAGTAAACACACTAAAATATTCCGTAAAAAGAGATAAAGGAAACTGTTTCTGTAAATTAATGAAGACCTTGTTTCAAATCAAATAATCAAGTTTCTTGATAAGTTTCTCAATAAAATTCTTGTTTTTCCGCAATCGGTACAACTACAGAGAAAGATCTATTAAGCTAAAGGTAACTCAACACTTGAGATCTGTGACTACCAGTTCAAAAATTGTCAAGAAACACATTATATATTGCTGGTGCACGGTTTATTTCCTGCTTTGCTGAGCAGTCTAGCCCGTCGGCACAAGTCCTCCTTTCTCCAAATGCATCTTTGGCCAAATGGCCTACGGCACCGTGAGATCAGCAGAATTCACATTCGACTTTGTGTACCAAAAATAGTAATTCAGCGTATTCAAAGATGGCGCCACTACTGCGGCACACTATCTGCTGCTATCAAATTACAGAATGTTCTGTTTCTTATTCTCACATTTTTTGAAAACTTTATTTTCCTGTTTCTAGTTCTCTAATTTTACGTCAGACTCCGGATAAATGATTTCCAGGAGATTCTCATGTATTTTTGGGCAAAATTGTTTAGAGTGGATTAGTGACTCTAAAACACAGCCTCCAAAATAACTTTTGAAAAATATAAGGGGGAAAACGAAGTACAAAAAAACATTTTACTGACACATAAGCGAAATATACCTCTGAAAGTGATGCATATACGGTCAACTCTCTCAAATCCGCGTAAGATTTCCGATGTAAACAGTGAAACTTACTTTAGTTAAAAAAAATAGATATTCTTTAAATTTTCAAAGTTAAAAGGATATTTTTTAACTTGAAATGTTTACAATAATTTACATCTGCCTTTTATACGTTGAAAACAATGTATTTTCAGCTTATTTTTATGTTTTTTTTGAAAGCCACGTGTCATGCGCAATATTAGCGTTTTGCCGTAATTAGACATCAATCTTTTTGCACCTGACTTCGGTTTGCGATATTTCTTATTATTTTTTCATTAGTACACAGTTCAAATCGTATTCAGCAGATATATTAAGTTATTTTTTGTATAAATTTTGTATTTGCATCGATTTTATGGTGCAAATCCTCTTCCTTGATCTAATTAATGGAGACAGTTTTAGTCGCCGATGCGCTCGGCGATGACATTTTTAGTCATCATTAGAAATTTTTTGGTGGCCAGTTGTCGAGTGGCGACCACCAATCTGCACCTTTACAATGTAGTTGAATAAAAAAATTCATTTAAAGTTCACACACACATATATATATAAATATATATATTGTATCTAATTTTTATAAATTTTCTTTCTTTTCTATCAATCTCTTTTTAGATTCATGCCTGTATAATTAGTGGTTTATCAAAACATTTTTTGAGTAATAAATAAATAGGTGAATGCAACATTATAACCTCGCAAAATGCTTACACAGACCAATGACCCGAAATCCGCAAAATTCTAAAATCCACACAATCCCAAGCAGTGTGGATTTCGGAGAATTGACTGTATATAATAACTTTAATTAATGAAAGTTAATAGCATCAATTAACTTATAATATATTTTGAGCAGGACTTTAGTAAACTGACGTACAGCAGAGATGAAGACATAAAAGAGGATATTGAATAAGTGAGATATTACTGTACTCAGAAAGATAAAAGAGATTGAAATATTCAGTATATTTTGATAAATTCTATAATCAAGATACTGTATTAACGTCACAGACGTTTGATATTGTACCTTCTAAAGTAATATATATTATATTCCAATAATTTAACATAACGAGAAAAAAACCATTAAAAAAATAATAACATAAACATGCTCTTTACTTCCGCTTTAAAATATATATGCAATCCAAGGAATATTGTTGTCTTAGACTTATGCTTTACTGCACAATGCATATTGTAAATCTTAAAATATAAATATACAGGAAAACTCTTTAAAAAAAAAGGAAGAAAAACATGATACAAATAATCCAGTTGCCGATTTTAGGGGGGGGGGGCACTTGCCGCCTTCAAAAGGAATAAAAGAAATATGTTATTATTCCATTACATAATTTTTACTTATTTTTCTGCACTTTAGTCTAGATTAATTGGTTTTAAGGAACCGTAAATAACATAAAAACTGTGATAGAAACTTTATTGTGTAAATATTTGAGGGAGAACCAATTTTTACTTCCTTGTGCTGGTCATATGTTACAGTAATAACTTACTTTACATATCCGAGAGTTTATTTCATTTTTTCATGAACAAAATATTTACTCTGTGGGGTACAAAAAAAACACAAGGACAGAAAACTCTTGTGTTGGTTTGCATGAAACTAGAAAACGACTGACACACTGACAGACACGATACCACGTCGGAATTTTCCCACTTGTACTAATTTGTTTTTCTATTTTTTTTCCTGTTGTTGTACAAAGCGTAGACCCCCTCACCCATCAATCGAGAAAGAAAAGAATTCTACATCACCCTATCACTCTTCAGTTCTTCGAAATAGCTTCAGAATAATTTTACACGCCATCTGTATTGTATCCAGATTCTGAAAAGTAACTTAAATGTTCGTTAACAATCTGGCACTGCAAGGAGGAGCCAATTTTTGCCACAGAACTTTTTCTCCACCAGACTCCTGCCTGTTAGTTGAGGCCTTAGGATTGCTTGCGCACAGAGCTTGTGGCCCTATATTTCAGTGGCCCTGGTTCTTCGCAGGCCCCTGTGAAACCCCTGTCAAAGGCGCTGTCTCAGAAATAATGCACTGAAACAAAACTGATTTTCTCAGAGAAAAGTTTCTTGATATACAAAGCACAAATAGCTCCTGCTTATCTTCTGAATATGTTTAAAGTCTCGCTATTTGTGTGAATGGTGTAAGCTTTTGTCGGGTTATGTTTTGTGTGAAAAACTTTTTAATGTAAATTTTGATTTTTATTTAAAAATTTTTGGGGAAGACCGTCCCCTCTACCAAATTATTTTTTTTTTTTTGGGGGGGGGGGACAGGGGACGCGTCCTGGAATCCCTATAAGTCATGATGCACATGTTTTTAAAACCCAGAGAAAATTATATTTTGGGATAACTAAAGTAATTTTTTCCAATTTGAGTAATCCCGCTAATGTGCAATTAATCCTCTAATGCTGCAATTAACTTCCAATAAGATATCAAAGGGTTAGAAAATGTTAAGTCACTAACATGTGGGAGTATGAATAATTATTTTGGCAAATTTTATAAATGTATCATAAATCCAGTATGTATCTTTTTTAGCCTACTTTCCTGTAAAAAATTAATGAGCATGAAAGAAGGCTCAATGTATGGTGATAATATCCTTCAAAATCAAGAGAAGTCAAAAAGAAGTGAAGTAATTAAATAAAGATTGAAAAATAAAAAATTTGAAAGTAGTGTTTTGAGATGGGGAAAATGTGTGTCTGTCGGTTTGTCTGCCCGCCTAATAACTTTTGAGTGAATTGTCCGATTCGAAAGATTTCTTTTGCTTTCTTTTGTTTGAAAGATCTTGCAGAGGTCATTTCATTTCCATATTTTACTTTTTGATTTGAGCCATTTTTTGTTCGATTTTGAACAGTTTAAAAATTTTTACCACTAGCACCTATGGGCAAAAATGAAGCAAATTATGTAAACTCTGGGCACAATATCCAAGTTCCCATTAGCAAGCTTGCAAGCTTATTGGCTTGAAATATTGATTTGAACAATTTTTGAACAGTTCAAAAAAAAATAATAATAACATACACCTCCAGGGAAATTTCAGTCCCCTATAAATCCTGATCTAATTGACGGATTTGCTTGGAACAAACTTTATCGGAAAGATGTTAGGATGTAGAACATGTAAAGATACAAAGTTCAACAAGAACTAAACGAGCCTATTTTTTATGAAATTTTTGAATTGGGATTTTTAAGGACCTTTTTGAATGAATGAATAAATTAGTGATTACATAAGTGAATGAATGATAAAATGTATAAATGAGTGAAAAAATAAATGAGTGAATAAATACATGAATGAGTGAATTAGTAAATAAATAAATGAATGAATAACTGACTGAATAAAAGAAAGAATGAGTGAGTAAATGAATATGTAATTAACCATTGAAAAAGGTGCATTTGAAGTAATTGAGAACTAAATGAGAAAGAGAGAGAGATAGCTAGATTATAAATTTGAAGATGGTGTATACTGGAAAGTAGACTCGTATAGTTCTAGATGGAACTTCTTGTTTATTGTTGAAACATAAAATGTTTCAAAATCAAGTTAATTTAGTGTTATTGTACAGTGTGTTCGAGAAAAGGGATTTTATTTTTGTTCTCTGACACACAGACAGAGTTTGTTTAATTATTGCGAAAATCACCTACTCTTTTACTTCTTTGTACAAAGTAAAGGTAGTATTGCATATTGAAAATTCCTACCTAGGCAGGGACGTAACTAGGTCTGGGGCAAGACCGGGATTTAGCGCCCCCTCCCCCTTATATACACAAAAAAGTATATGTATTTAGGTAAACGTACACATTTAGTCAATTTGGCACCCCTAAAATGACGTGGCGCCCCGTCTGCCCCTCCCCCTAGTTACGTCCCTGTACCTAGGACCTGTACAAGGTCTAGTTGTCCAAATCTTCTTTTAGATGCAACTGAATGTTCTAAACAGATTGTTTTACGGTGGTTTTGTCTAAAATTCAAGTTAAGTCGTTTTTCGTATGAAGATAATTTTTCGAAGGTATCACTTGATCCATCTCCATAGTTTAAGATATTGGCGCCCCATTTGGCGACAACTTGATAATATCTCACCAGATTTGGTGCCAAAAGCGAGAACCCAGATCTAGTGTCAGTTTTGCATATGTGCAGTATTTGGTGGCTTTCACGTAAAGCTCTCACGCTATAGCACTTACAAGAATTACATAAACTATGTTATAAAACTGTTTCCTACATCAGGTCTCAAGAAACTAGGGGTTAAGTAAAGAAATGTTCTTCTCCTCACCCTAAGGGTTTATATTGAATTTTTGACCCTATTACACATTCCATCTAGTTATCATAGTTTGAATTTTCGATCACATATGCTAGTATAAACAAAAATTTCTTCACCTCTGAAATTGGTGAAAGTCTCTACGTTTACTAAACCTTATAGGTGTTAAAAAAAGAATAAAATATAAATTCATGAAAAAATACCCGAAGGCGAATGAATTTAAGAAACAACTTTTGATGCGGTACATGAGTACATGCACCCATTCTTTTAGTTGTTAAAAAGGGTGTTATTTAAGGCTTTAGAAGGCTCAAAAAAAAAAAAAAAAGATTTTGATTTTTATTGCTAAAATCTATTCCTAATATATCCAAGAATATGTATGTAAAGTTATAGAGGCTAATTCTGATTATTTTCAAAAATACTGCACTAAACATGGACAGGTGTCCCAGCTGGCATACAAGTGCTCGGGAAGCTGGAGCGTGCTCCTGTCCCCTCCCCTCCGTCAAATAGCTCCGACCTATGTATGTTAAAAGGTTCAAAGGTCGTTCGAATGAGTTTCTGAGGAAGTTGAAGGTTTGGCGCAGGAATAGCTGATTAGCGTATCATCACTGTAAGTAATAGAAAATCAACATTTTTCCGTTCGTAAACTTTCAAGTGTGTTTTCTCGAGTTTTCGTTTTTATGATTTTTCTAAACTGGCGGGCGTAATTGCGAGAAAACTAGACGACCAATCAAAACGAAACAAAGCTTATTAGCCGTCATTTTGTGTTCTCTTCTATTTGAACTAAAAATATTCATGAAAAAAAAATTCTTAACATATTTTTTAGCAAATTGAAATGATTTTTTTGTTGTTCCAAAAGACAATTTTTTTTTTCAAACCTGAGAAAAAATTGTAATTTCAAATTTTTGGATTTTTCTTAGTTCATATACAAGAGAAATATATGAAAATTTTGAAAAGTTTTTGTTTTTTTGTTTTAGATAAAAATTATGAGCTCCATCTTGCCCGCCGATTGGATACTGCAATTGCAAGGTGTTGCACAAATTTGTATAAAAATCGGCTGCATTTGAATATTTTACCCTTAAAATTTTTTCTTTCACTGGTTCAAATATATAACAAAATGATCCGAAAACTTCGCTAGAGGCTTACAAGGAAATCATGAGGTCAGATGCATCAGATATTTTTTAACCTACCAATAGCATGGTGTTTCAGTATTAACTGCCTGAGAGTATCCTTCAAAAGCTCCCAGTTTTCACCATGTGTCCATATGGCAATAATTTTTAGTTTCATGCGAGTGTTCAGTGGATGATAGTTTAATACTTACACGAAACCATTTGTTCCATAGAAATAAGGTCCTCTAGACAGATGAATATTGTTTTTGTGTAAGAATATAAGTTCCCAAATGGACTGATATAATTGAAAGTGTATGCACATAACCTTTAAGTTACAATATCTGTGTCATCATACGTGTGTTAACTTATTTAAATTTTAAAATATAATGAAACATAAGTTTTCTCTTATCTTTCTCATGTCGCTGGAAGCTTTATATACTATGTTGGCTTCTGAAGGCACAGCCATTGGCAGTTTTTCCTAGGCTTTGTACCTATTTGTATTTTGCTTTTGGAAAAGTCGACTTTTATTTTGTAACACGAAGTTGATTTAAAATAAAACGTTGTTGGTCTACTCATTTTTCAATATTAAAGTAATAAAGAAATAGTACTAGCCTGCAAATGATAACTAAATGATAAATTTTCTGAGCTGGCAAATGGTACTGAAGGTCTTCCTGTTCTAAGAGTTAGGAAGTAGTAAATTATTTAAGTAGTTTTTGCATTTTGGCAAATGGTGCCTGCCGGTCTTGTTTGATACCATTCTGATGATGTGTTACCCCATAGTGTTCTTGACATCCAAGTTCCGATGTAACCAGGTATTGCAAAATATCAAACATTTAAGTCTGCTGACATAAGAGATCCTCATATTCAGGTTGGATTTGATCTTTGCTGCACATGATTTTAATAGTTACTTCATTTAAGATTTACTTTTATAGTATGATTTCATCACTTTTATGATGTGTAAATGGTCAATTAAGGTTGAATTTGTGGACATAATTTTAATGAATATTGATTTGAATATTTACTTTTGTAAGGGTCATTCCATATCAAATCATCCAGACAAAAATGAAAATGAAACTCATGGTCTCAGATTTTTATGATTTTTTTTTTTTTTATTTGTTCATTTTACTATCACGATTACCCTTGCAAATTTTTTTGTTGCTATCTTTAATACTTTTTGAGATATCAATTTTCAAAAATGCGTTTAAAGAGACGTCTTTGCTTTACAGACAAATTTTGTGCTAGCGACGTAGTTCAAGCAAAAAATTCATAACTTTGCCAATTTTCATGATATCGCAAAATTTTTTTCCCGCATAAGGTTCAGAATAACTTCAGAACTCGAAGAAAAATGTATTTAAACAAATACCTATTAAATTGTGCAGTTAGTATTAGTCCAAACTTGGATTTCATAAATATTTGAAGAAAAAACATGAAATTTTAGAACAGCAATAAAACTAAAAGGCACTGCAGTAACCAAAAGATTTTTTTTGTTAAAATAATCCTCCAAGTATAAACTAAAAGGTTCTGAAATAAAATTGGTGTCTTTTTTACTGCAAATACATTTAATTTCACAGTAAGCAATTAAAAAGTCCATATAAAATAGCTTTTACAACATTACAAGTTTAAGACAAATGATCAAAATGCTTTATGCTAAAATGTAAGTACAAAGATAAAACAACGTAAAAAAGCAAATTCAGAATAAAAAGGTAGAAGAATAAAAGGTGCTTTTTATTCTGAATTTGTGCTTTTTTACATTGTTTTATCTTTGTAATTACAAGTTTGTGCTTCTTATTATAAAATACAGACAATATAATGCAAAATAAGATTATTTCTACAAGAAATAAGTTCATAATTTAATGTTTATAAAGTTTTAAAGAGAACAAACATAAAATTGAGGTAGAAAAGAAGTCACTGAATCGTGATTTTTTAAAGTATCTAAATATAATGCAGGCTCATTTCCTATTTACAACCTGCAACATACCAAATGACCAAAAGTAACATTTATTTTAAAAATAAAACTATACACTAACAGATTGTTATTAAATTAAGCGTTTGTTATTAAAAACAGCGAAACATTTTCATGAATCGTCCTTGAGTCTGTTTTAAAATGTTTTTGCACTGAAGATCGATTGAAGTAATCTCCTTCTGTGGATAATAATACATTCTACCTGATGCTTTTGAAATTGGAGGATTGACACAAGAAATCACGTTGCTTATAGGAATACAGCAAATATTTTTTGTGGGCCAGTAAAAAGATGCAGCTGTTCCATGGGGATGCATGAAGGAAACTTTAACGTCACCTTCATCTTCCAATTAGATGTCATAAATACAGGCAATGTAGTTGTGCACACCAATATCAAACATTTTCATTTTCACCCATAAATTTTTCTGTGTAACCAAAATATTATTATTATTTTAGTAATCCTTAAATTATAAATTAATAGGCACAAAAATAAAATTTACTTTTTTGACTGTTTTAAAAGTAACAAAATTGGAAGAAAAACTACTAGTAAAGATTCCCTGCTGCTGCTGCAGAAAAAGAAGTGGATGTCCATAATCTGTGTAAAATAAACAAAAATTTATCATCTTTGTTTTTTTTTTTTATATTTTGAATCTTATATAAAAGCTCCCTTGAAGATGTGGAGGAAGTGCCCGCAAATGAATGAAAAAGAAAACAGAGTCATATGGAAACAGAAACATCTGTCCTTTAAGAATTGTTTATGTAGACAAAAACACCATCTGGCATAATATAGTTTTGAAAAATTTCAAACCAATCAAAAAAGAATTCTGGAAAGCTCCAGGACAATCAGGAAGAATATGCTTCAGTATTTATATGAGCCTCAGAAGATTTTTTAGTTATTTTTTACATTTCATTTGACTACTTGTAATGTTTTACAATTGTGAACCCTCATTTTTGTTTCTTTACAGTGCTAACTAAAAGATGTTTTAGTGTAGTATCCGGGAGTTGTTTCTGTGTTCTGAAAAGTTTCTTCTCAAAATTTTGCACATAACAGTTTATTTCTTGAAAATGTCAGAAAATCTTTCAAAACTGTGTAGTATTGGAAAAGGAAACCAAACTGAATGTCATGCATCGAGTTACACACAAAAGCAGAATCTGATTAGTGTTATGTCATTGGACCAGTCAGAAGTTAATTTATTAAGTCTGAGAACTGGAGTGTGTTTGAATGAATTAATTACTGTCTGTGAGCATCATAAAGCATTTTTCTTACAAAAGTTTGAAATCTACCAAAAGTTCTGTGTGTACCCACTCAAATACAAAAGAAAAAAATATCAAAATCTTTACGAGTAATAAGTTTAGAATTTTCGCAAAAAATTAACAGCATATAAAAATGTGTAAAATTGGTACCTGGGCAGAAAATATGCAATATCTGTACAGATCAAGTTAACAAACATAGTACTTTTTTTGCAAGAGGAAGAAATGATCAGCTTAGAAGCATGTACTTCCAAACAACAACATTAGTAGAATTAAATTCATCTCTGGAAAATTTAGGAGAATCACTATTGAAACTTCATGGGATAGCACCACACAGGAAATCAAGTTATGCAAAGAGAAAAGTTGAATCTATTACTATAATACACTAAAGTTTAAAGTAAGCAAAGTTTTAGAAAAGGAAATTCTGACAGATGATGAACTTCCACTTGCAGTGACAAAAAAAAAATTGAACAAAAAGCAAATGATCTGGACAGATTAATAGAACTAATGAAAGAAAAGCTTTTGATATTACAACTTCAGATAGAGAAAAAGTACAAATTTTAACCTTAGCTCCTGCTTTATGGAGTAGAAAAAAAAAGCGAAGCATTTAATGTCGGTGAATATACTGCCCGAAAAGCAAAAGACCTCCTAAAATATAAAGGCATAATTGTAATTGCACTGCCTGATCCAAGAAAAGGCCATCCACTTTTGTGAAAACGTAATTATGCTTGTAAAAAACTTTTACCGAAATAAAGAATACTCTAGAATAATGCCAGGTACTCAAGATTAAGTAAGTGTTTCTAAAAATATATACATGCAAAGAGCGTTGCTGCTTGGAAATCTAAATGAGCTGTATTCTGCTTTCAAGTTAGATCACTCGGGATATTAAAATTGGGTTGTCCAAGTTCTGCATGCTTAGACCTAAATGGTGTGCATTAGCAAGTCCAGCTGGGACACATTTTGTTTGTGTTTGTACGATTCATGAAAATGTTTCGCTGTTTTTAATAACACACACTTAATTTAACAACAATCTGTTAGTGTATAGTGTAATTTTTAAAATAAAAGTTACTTTTGGTCATTTGGTATGTTGCAGGTTGTAAATGGGAAATGAGCCTGCATTATGTTTAGATACTTTAAAAAATCTCGATTCAGTGACTTCTTTTTCTTCCTCAATTTTATGTTTGTTTTTTTTTTTAAACTTTATAAACATTAAATTATGAACTTATTTCTTGTAAAAATAATCTTATTTTGCATTATATTGTCTGTATTTTATAATAAGAAGCACAAACTTGTAATGTTGTAAAAGCTATTTTATACGTACTTTTTAATTGTTTACTGTGAAATTAAATGTATTGGCAGTAAAAAAGACACCAATTTTATTTCAGAACCTTTTAGTTTATACTTAGAGGATTATTTTAACAAAAAAAAATCTTTTGGTTACTGCAGTGCCTTTTAGTTTTATTGCTGTTTTAAATTTTCATGTTTTTTCTTCAAAATATTTATGAAATCCGAGTTTGGGCTAATACTAACTGCACCATTTAATAGGTATTTGTTTAAATGAATGTTTGTCTAATTCTGTAAGTTATTCTGAACATTTTAGTGAAAAAAAAATTCTGATATCATGAAAATTGGCAAAGTTATGAATTTTTTTGCTTGAACTACGCCACTAGCACAAAATTTGTCCGTAAAGCGAAGACATCTCTTCAAACGCATGTTTGAAAATTGATATCTCAAAAAGTATTAACGATAGCAACAAAAAAAATTTTCAGGGGTGATCGTGATAGTAAAATGAACAAAAAAAAAAATCATTAAAATCTGAGAGTATGGGTTTCATACCCTGGATGAAGTGGTATGGATTGACTCGTAGTGTGATTTTATCACTTTTGTGATGTGAAACTGGTCAACCACTAGAAATGACATTGCTTTACTAATTAATTGTACTTTTAATATTAGTATTATTAATTAGTATTTTCTAACATTTGTCTATTTACAATTTATTATTTGCATTAGATGTCCTAATCTGATGTTTTAGTTTTTACTTAATGCTTAAATACATTAGATATGCATTTAAAAAAAAGATATTCCTCCTCTTTAAACTTGTACTTGTCATTTGCCTCTCTCCAATGACACCCCACAGATTCTTTTTTTCTATTTTTCACTTCCATTTAGTATTGTTTTTGGTTCTCAACCTTTAATTTAATGTAATAGCAAAAATTTCTCATTCCCAATAATCAGCCAAAAAAAAAAAATTTTTTTTAGTGTGCCATAGGAGAAATAAATTGCGCATGTGGTGGTTTTGCTTTGTTTCTTCAGACAGATGATGCTCGACCCAAATATTGCAGTTTACTTCTCCCAATGTTCTTGGATAGCAGACCAAGGTTGATTAAGAGTGCTGAAATGCTTTGATATGACGTTATTCACAGGTGCCCCTAATATACAAGCAAAGCTAAAAGCTAAAGGCTCAAATGAAAGAAAAGCAAGTTCTTTAGCTACAAAAAAATAAGAGTTAATATGTTTAATTCTGTTTGGTTGCCTTTTTTATGTACTACATATCTGCATACAACTGAAATTTGCCTCTTTACCTGGCTGCTTTTGAATATGGGAAATGTAATGGTAATAATATTAATGACTCAATAAGTGTAGTTCAACTTGAAAGCATTATAAAGAAATATCATACTTGTTAATATGTAGTTCTCAAATTCAATTTTGCCCCTAACTTTCATAAAATGCGGGCCTCCAAATGTTACTATTTTTCTTGTACTTAAACTACTCTGTGAAAACATAACTACACAGCCAAAACTTAATTATCATCTATATCAGAGGCTAATTCATTTCTTTTAATAACTTCTCATCTTTCCTAAAATATTTTTCAATGGAATTAGCATATTTATATAAGTATCTAAAAGCATAAAGGCGAAAGCCAAAAACAAGTGCAAAGTTCAAATTTGAAGCAGAAATGAATTTTTAGGAGCATTTAATAAGATTATTTACTCACCATTTCAGAGCTCGATAATGAAAATAGACCAACCCAAAACCAAACATGAATTCAGAAACCTGTGGAATTAAAACAAAACAAATTACTTTGATATTCCTATTAAAGGATAGGAAAAAAATATTTATGCTTGTAACTTTTTAATTAGTGATATACAGAAAATCAATTCTTGAAATTGGAGGGGGGGGGGGGAGAAAGAAAATTGAGAAAATTAATTTTTAATAACCCAAATTTACTCCAATTCCATCTCTGATTAATCAAATATGAGTAATTTACCAATTTTCTCATTTATGCATCTTTACTCTTTAGCAAGCTATGTTAAAGGGTTCATAAGAGTGAAAAGGTTAAGAAACATTAACACAGAAAATAATTATAAGCAATAAGCACCTCTCCCCCACCAAAAAAAGTCCATGTGGACGTAAAAACTGTTGGTAAAATGATGAATTCAATTTACAAAATTTTAAACAAAAAATTTTGAGTTGCTTACACACACGAAGAAAACAGTGGGGTGGGGCTTAAAAGTGGGGGCCCCCTTTTAATGATTATTGAGGTACAAAGCTTTTATTTCTACAAATAATTTTTAATGCTCTTAGTGCTAATACTCTTAGTCATCTTTGGTTTCATTTTGTAAATGATTCAAAAATAAAGAGATTTAATTTTATTTCAGTCTTGAATTTAAAAAAATTCTTTTTTGTTGGTTATTGCTTTTAAATTGCAGTTGTTGTCAGTAAGTGCCAGCACAAAGTTTTTAACTATTTCTCTTTTTTCCTTTCTATTTATTTAAAATCCAGGTTTTATTGGCGTTCTGAAATAAGGAAGAAAGGATATGGTAATAAAGGCACTTTGAACCCACTGTTCATCTGCACAGTTGGAATTGCATTCTTCCTTGCTATTCATGCAAATAAAATCATTTCTTTCCCCTTCATTTTTCTTCCTCCTGATTTATAAATCTTGTTTTTTAGGCTGTAGTAGCTTCTAAAGTTGAGAGCCAAATTAATTTGTGCATACATTCAGACTAAGTAATCATTGTACTTATTTCTCAGATCAGTTTTTCTTTGCCCAATTGCTCTCATCTTTGGCAAGAGCATGTCAGCTAGAGGTACCAATTGTGTTCATACAATAATTATTTTAGGAGCAGGAACATGTTAACTTATGTGTTTTGTAAAGGAAGAAAGCACTGTATTTATATGAAGCAGTATTTATATGGCAGATAACATTGAAGGATCTGCATAATCATTTTGGGATGGAATAGGTCAAGTGAAATTTGCAGAAGCAAAATCCATAGCAGAAGATAAGTTGTCTACTGTTATTTCACTTAGTGCAACTGAACCAAAATTGGATTTATCAAATACGTCTCGATTAGTTTGGAAAATGACTGTTTTAGAAACACCATAAAACAGCTTGCAGTAACTTGCTTTGAAACCTGGAACTGTATAACTACACTTCTCGAATGACTTCTAAGCCAAGTGTGCTCTCCCCTTAAGTACAAAATATACCACAGACTCCTGAGTATCCGTTTTGTGACTATTCCGCCTAGTTTTATTTCTCTGTACTATCCTGCCTAGTACCGCGATCATTCTACGTTGCTTGAGATAAATAGAGGCTGCATACTAAATAAGAAAATCTGTATTATAACTAGGGATATAACGATTAGTGATCTGGCCGAATACAGAATATTTGGCGATTTCTTCCAGGCCAAAGCCAAATATTCAGCAGATGTCTTAGGCCGAATACCGAATATTCGGCGGCTGAATATTAAAATTTCCAGAAAATCGTTGTAGTAGAACGTATTTGTCAAATTTAAAATTATTCACAAAGTCAAGCACAAATTACACACAGTCTATGATGCATGACTAATTTTTTTGTTCGTTAAGAATTTAAAACTGTTTAAAATTAATCTATTTTCTCTATAGTTTTGAATATAATAAAACTAAAAATTTCACCCACAAGTGGAATAGTAATGACAGGTTTTATGGTAGTAATCATTAGCATTATTTTACTACTTATTTAATTCAAATGAAAGAACTACTATTACTTAGTGAGCTTTTACCTTGCTCAAAACTGTTTTATGAAGATATTTTAAAAGTTATAAAAGTAAATATTTTTATTTTATGGTGTTTTTTACATACCTATTTTTAAAAGATCTGTTAAATTTTAATACACTTAATTGGAATAAATTTTTATTTTCAAAAACCCCCAATAACTTATATTATTTAAATATTCATGACATATTCTAGGCTTTTCCTATTTCTCTCTTAGCCAATATCCACAATAAATCAGTCTACCCAAACAGAGTCTGACTTTCCCTTTGTTAATAATAACAAAATAAGTTTCTCATATTCTCCATCATAACTAATTATTGCGAGCTTTTGGGAACAAATGCTAAATATAAAATACAGTATTACAACATTAATATCTGTTTTGTTCAGTCAAGCCTAAAACGAGGTTGAAAAAAAAAATTTTTTTCTAAATTATTTTTATTTATTAAAATTATGTTTTGGGGATGTATTCTTTTTCAATAATTATAACGCTATTTTAAATGTTTAAAATCTACTAATTTCTTTATTTTTTTACATTTCTACTGCAGCAGAACTATTCGGCCGAATAGTCCATCAATATTCGGCCAGGCCGAATTTGACCTTACCCAGTATTCGGCCAAAGGGCCGAATACCGAATAGTGGCCGAATATTCGTTACATCCCTAATTATAAGAGTGGGTTTTGAGATAAAAACTTTTTCATCTGATATTGGTGGGGCAAAGCTTATACGGTTTTTTGTTATCCAGCCTACCCTTCTGCCACATTAAGAGTCTTTTTCTTTCAAGTTGGAGAAAGTGCATGGAAGTGATAGTTGATGCCTTTAAATTTCCTAAAACTTTCAGGATATGTTAATGGCACTGTGATAAGAAAAAATGAAGTCTGTCCCCTTTAAAATATAACTAGTTTGTCCTCTAGAGGGGTTAAAGTTCAAGGTCGAATATAAAGTGAAAATTATATGATCCTGTTACTTCTAAAACATTGAGCCACCCATGACAACTTTTTGACAAAATATGGAAACTACTTTTCAACAGGTACATATTAGCATAAATAATTTGGTGTAGTTTGAGGGCAAAGGTCATTCAAAAATGTCATTTTTGTTGCTTTTTGTCCCGTTTTACTACATGAATATCTGCTCAAGCAACATGTTACCTACACAAATAACTAATGGATTAAACTCATACCATAATACAGTACTTAGAAAAAAGTAAAACGGCATGGTTCACTCTTGGGTTTTGAGCTTAAACGTTTACGTTTATAATTTTCAAAAAAAATTAAATTTAAAGTTTATAACTTTCAAAAAAAATTAAATTTAAAGGTCAATTACTCTGTAAGCCACAGGTTAATCACTATGAGACACATATGTACTTACACTTCATGTGGTGTAGTTTCAGACCCAAGTGAAAAACCTATGGTGCATGGAGAATTTTTTAAAATACATGCTTGTTTACATCCTCCACAATGCGCTTTACATAATGCAGCATTATGCTTGTTTCAGCTATTTCATAGGTTAGTTTTAGCTTTATATTGATCAAAAATCAATGCTGAAGTACTAGCTTGGACAATGGACATCTTCAACATGCCTGAAGATAAAATGTTTCACGGGACTGTCTTTGATCAATTTTATGCAATTAAATTACAAAAAAAGGGGGCAGGGGCAAACTGAAAGTCAGAAAATTTCTCATTAGGCTATTATTTCTAATAGAGTGTTAGCAAATCAAAACAGGGAACATTCTAATATTTTTCTAAAACCCTACTAATTTGTATATAAGAATAAATCTGCTATTCTGACAGCAGTTAGTGTGTGCACAAAAAAGCACAAAGGTTATTTATAAAAAAAACTAAACAGTATGTGACAGAAAAAGTGTGACCATTAATCTTAGAAACGGCTATTTTGAATATCTTTATACATTTTTCTTTTCTCTTCATGCAATGTGCAGCTCTGTAGATTTTTTGAATATTTTAGTCAGGCTTGGAGTAATCCCGATTACGTAATCGTAATCGGCTGTAATCGATTACATTTTGACAAAATCGTAATCGTAATCTGACAATGGCATATTCTTATAATCATAATCGAAATTGCGTAATCCCGTAATCCCTTTTCTCCCGTAATTTTAATCGTAATCTTAAGGAAAAAATCCGTAATCTGCTGTCCTGTAATCGTGTAATCTTGACCTGCTGAAAGCTGAAATTTTTAGCTCTACCATTGAATAAAAGAGATAAGATTACAATAAAAAGGATTCAAGCCGTGTACTGAAGTCATATCCTAAGTGGTTTGTAACTTACGGGCGATCATAATATAAAAGCAAAAGGTTCTGTGTGGCGTCACAGAGCCTTGATGGCAGGACCATATAGTCTGCTAGAGACGCTTGTTGTCCTGATTGTTGCAGTCTCTCAGAATTCTTAATTGCGGCTCCACTCTCCACGGGGGAATGGCTGGAGAGCCCGAGAAGAAAGAGAGTGTGGATATGTCCCTCACATCGCCTTGGGGCTCTCAAGGGGGTCTCCTCGCGTCGTCCGTTTCGTAAAAGAGCGGTAATCTGTCCGCAAGTCAAAAAGATTTCGGGGTAGATAAGATACAGTCTATAGAAGGACCAAATGCATCAGTCATTTTGCTTCCTAATTATCCCTTCAAAACATATTCAAACGGTTGGGCAATAGGCGAGAGTCTGGCCCCGGCATAGAATGGACGCCCCATTTTCCCTTTCAATAATCGAAGCAAACTGCCCCCGAAAATCTAGTGGAAAGAGTACTATCACCTACACACATAAAGAGACACGAAATGCCTTTTGGAGTTTTTCTCCTTTCTTTAACGGCAGAAGTGAAGAATTTTTCTAAAGAATAGCACATTTACACTTCAGCAAGTTAGGAACAGGCGTTACATGATGTATGAAATCTTAACCCTGGTACGTGTGATTATTATTACTTTTTTAAAATATGTTCTTCAAATATTATAAAAATTATATACATTTAAATCTTAAATTTATTTATATTTTAATGCTAATATTCTTTTTAATTAATAGGTATGTAAAAGAAAAGTGATTTATGTTCATTCTCCCAATTGTTTTGTACATGCATGAATTAATATTTAGCAATTATTTTAAACAGTTAATTATCTTTTTCTTCTTAGAATTACCTCAACAGAATTTTTTATTTCAGTTTAATCTTGTACGTTAAATTTGTATTGTAAAACTACTTGCACTTTTTTTTATTAAAACAGTTACATGGAAAAAAATTATGTGCTCGTGCATGTTTAAAGAAAAACCCACAAGAAATCATATTAAAATATTATAGTCACTCATATTATAATTATTCATCATATTACTTTTTAACGATTACTAATTTTGTAAGAGTTATTTGAATGTTCATGTTCCAATTTTGAAATTATTCTAAAATGCAGCATTTATTTTCAAAGGACTATTTATGTCTTACACTATCTGAATATTTTATCATCCCGTGCAATTCATACACATCTTATAAGTGATTTCATAAAGAATCATACAAAATTATTATTTTCAGTAAACTAATTGGTGTTATGTGAAATATTTGCATAATTTAAACTGGAAAAAAAATACAATGGAGAAATATACCACATTTTCAGAAATTGCAGCCAACTAAAATTTTGATTATATGCACACAAAATAACAATGAACCAGGTAAATCACTTATGCATCGTCTTTGTTTATATACAAAATACGATCAATGTAGTTATCCCTCACATGAGTTTTAAATATTTGAAAAATTCTGAATGTGCCTTTCCTGATTTTATATGTATAAAGATATATATATTATTACAAATTTCTCATTTCTGCAACGACGTCATAATTCAAGAACTGTGATGTTGAAATTATTTCATTATAATTGCATTCATCATCATTTCAGTTATCTCTTATTAAATCAAAACTTTTAATTTGTGACACTATTGCAAAAATGAGAGTTGCATGCATAATATCGGATAATTTTATGCAAATCTAATCGTAATCAAAATCGTAATCGGATGTCATAATCGTAATTGATTACACTTTTCAACGACTGTAATCGCTGCCGTAATCGTAATTACTTTTTGCCAACGGATTACAATCGTAATCGTAATCATAATCTCTCAATTTCTCCCTTTGTAATCGTAATCGTAATCGATTACGTTTCTTTGTAATCGACTCCAAGCCTGATTTTAGTACAACTTTGTTTTCTTTTCTAATTCCACTGCTTTGTTTTATTTACTTAATTTTCCTGAGAACATTGAACAACCCATGATGAAGGGCCGTTGGGAACGTTGAAGTGTGTAAAGCATAAGTCGGGAGCTTGAGCGCTAAATAATTTATCACTAGTGCTCGTTTACAAAAGCGAAGACTATCCGTTGGGAATATTCTATCCGGCAAAGGGGGTGATAAGTTGAGATGGGCACTTTTCAAAATTATATGTTACGCTGTATTTTTTTGTTTTCCCCCAATTGTGATACATTCCGTTTCCAATTTGAATCTTTAACACAAAAGACAAAAAAAAAAAAAAAAAACCCACACACAGAAGGTTTATTATTTTTCATAAAAACTAAACATTTCCTAATCTTTATTCATCCTGTCACCCCTATTTCGATGAAATAAGAAGCAAACCTGATGTATGTGCATATTCAAGTAAAGTCTCGGCTAAGAAAAACAGACAGTACACATATTACTCTAAAAATGAATGAATGAATCACTTTTCATACAACACATTTTCACTCCACCTTTTAAGAATTAATTTGAAAAACTAAAACTCTAAAATTTATTTTTCACAACAATTATTACAAAAATAAATAAATAAATAAAATACTTGCTTTCCAGTACTCTTCGTTCAATCTGTAAAAAATCTGATATGCTGATAGAGCTAAAAAGGAAACAAAAATATTAATTGCATCAACACATCTAGCAGCTTTAAAATATATTACAGTCAAACCTCATTAATTCAAACACGCTTAAAACGAATTACTGCCAAGACGAACAACATTTGCAATCCCCGTCCTAATGTATGTACAAATAATGCTAATTTCTTCATTTAAGATGAACACGCTTAATTCGAACTATCAGATAAGTTGAAATCTTATTTGTGGTTCCTACCGTTCGAACTTCAATTCAATAAGAAACAAACACGTCATTTTTCATTTTTACCAAACAGTGAAAAAAAATGAATAATTCATCAGAATGCCTGAACAGTTTAAGATGCCAATGAAGACTTCTGGAGCAATTGTTCAGAAAGGAGCAGGAAATAATATCTTACAACTGAGTACTATTTTTGAAAACAATACGGTATATCTACGATAATTTTGAAAGATTTTCTCTTGATATGTAATTTTAGTTAATAACGTTTAAAGTTATTGAGTTTTTACTTTTAAAACTTTTTATTTGAGAACCAGATATTCTTTTTTTATTAATCACAAATTCGTAATTTATAGCATTGATTTACATACACATTAGGGACTCAAATCATGCATTGTGTACTAGAAAATAGCGTGAAATTTCACTTTTGCTTTATGAAAAAAAAGGATTTCATTATTTTTCGGATAAGACGAACTACAGTTACGACGAATTTATTTTTAAAGTCCCTTTGGGTTCGTATTAACGAGGTTCGACTGTATTTGCAAACCAAAGTAAAAGTTTAAACATAGTTGAAAATTCAGTTTAAATTACAGAAATAAAACTTTCTTTCTGTGTCAATCGGCATACCTTGTTTTCAAAATATGCACAACCTTACATCAACAATCTACACTATTATTATGCAAACATTATAAACAATGAAATATTTTAAGCCCGAAAATATGTGCATAAAGTTAAATGACTGTTATTTTAATTTGAAAACTTTCCATTGCTACAATAATTTTCTTAGTTAAGTAAAACCTCAATGCAGCAATACTTAAAGAACCCAATGCAATTATTGCTATAGCGGTATACATCATTATATCAAGAGGCTATACAGATTTAATATAAAAACAATGCATGTCCAACTTCTTTTGGTCACGGAATTATTCGAAAAAGGATCAAACTTAACAACTGGATAGTAGCTTGTAACCCAGTTTTCAACGAAGAACTAGTTTCTAGGAAGGGAGCATGGAGTTCAATGTGCTAAGCAAGCTTGACAAAAAGAGAATTTTAAGGTGGGTGAGTTGGAAAATTTTCTTTCTTTTATCGATATTTGAAACTGAATTACGAACATGGAGGAATGGGGAAAAAACAACATTTCTTTAGAAAACACATTGGTTTACAGGGGATCAAAACTGCAAACATAGTTTAACTAAAGTGGGAATGAAATTTTTCAATTTGATTAATTTAATTTTGAAAAATCATGAACGTTTAAATGTTTTAAGCACGAATTTCTTTCTTTTTCAAATAAATTAAATTATAGTCTTCCTAACTGTAACTTCAAAAGTTACTGTCAGGACAATAAGGTAAGACGCCCCACACTTTGTTCACTGCCAAGGACCCCCAAACTTTTTAATCCGTCCATGGATACATATTCTAAAATGTAAAAAACACTACCTTACATTTAAAAAAAATTATTTTAAATACTACAAATGTTTAATCACATGATAAATGGGTCATTCTCCAAAAAACGTCAGAAAACGTGTCTCTTCAAGTTATTTTTCTTATTTATAGAAATTATCTTTTACAAAAATTAATTAAAGGTCCTTACTACTTTGTGTTTATAATGACGATAAAAAATTTTGAAAAATATATAATTTGTATTAAATGTTGTGTCCACGGAGTATGACTAGTCATGTCTGTGGCCTGTCTCACAATGATTTGGCATGTGAACTTTGGTCTTTTAATTCCTAACACAGCACACTTTCTAAACAAAATAGATGTTTTTGGCTGAAATGTCCTTAAAATAACATATTAAAAAATAATTTCCATTATTTATGATTTTAGATTTTTAATAATTTTATCAAAATAACCTGTCTCACGTTTCTCATCATGTCCGTGGACAAACTTTTGATGATTTAAAAAAAAATCAACAGATGGTGATAGCAGTCAGATTTTTGACTGAGAATGTTTAGTCAGCCATCTTGTTCACTTGTATGGAGATCTGAAGTTTGTTCTTTTGAGGTAAGTGAGCTTTTAAAATTCTTTTCTAATGTGAATGATTTTTCAAGATCACAGCATCATGTCTGTGACCAAGAAAAAATATAAAAAAGTTGATGTTTTGATGTTACATTTGTATTATACAGAAAGAATAATCTATCATTTACTCAATCAGCATGCTTCATGGTTTAGGATTAAATATTCGCCACCTCTGAGCAGTTAGTTTACTATTTCATCATGTCCGTGGATAATCATTGTCAGTGAACCTGTGGTCCACGGACATGATGCATGTTTCCACGGAAATGATAAATGAATAAATGTTTTCATAAACTTTTTGAAAACTGATTTTTGCTTTTAATATTGTTGAGTAGTGTTGTAATTAATTCTATATATATCCTCTAAGACTATAATTTAATAAATTGACCTAGAAGTTCCCAGATTTTTTAATGTACGTACATTTTTAGCGCAATATGTTTACCTCCAACATTTTTACCTTTTTTACAACATTTAAAATGAAATTTAATAAAATTTTAGGTGATGAATAAAAGTTGCTTAGGTCTCATTCATAAATATTGATATCAATTTAGAAGGGGGAGGGGATAAGTCATTGATATCCTTTCACTGTAGAAAAATTGAAAAACCTGCTCTTTGTTGATATTGTAGGGTGGGAGGGGGTTCAAAATTCAAAAAACTGTTATCGATGTTTATGAATGACCCTTGATCCCCCCCTTTTTTTTGCATAGAATACTTTTTTTTCAATTGTCAATAAACTGAATGTTTATTATAGACTAAAGAATGCCTTTGAAAAAGAAAAGACCAACTGAAAAAGCAATAGCTGAAAGAAGAAATGCAAAAATGCTTAGCATGAGACGTGCTAGGGAAAAATTAAAGGCCAATCCAGTGAAACATGAAGAAGAAAAGAAAAAAGACAGGGAAAGAAAGAAAGCCCAGAGAAAATCTATAAATGAAATGACAGAACGAGAACAGAGAAAAGTAAGGAAACAATGGAAGATATGTCAAAAAAATACCGTGATAGAAATAAGAAAAGGGAAGCATTGATTCACAGCTTGGAAGACAACACTCCTCCAAGTACACCTTCATCCCCAAATACCCCTGCTTCCACTTCAAGGGCTAAGAGTGGAATGAAAATCAGAAGGAAAAATAATTTTAAATTAAAACGAAATATTGGATTGGAAAGAAAAATATGAGAAATTACAAAAAAAAGTGTGAAAGTATCGAAAAAGGTTACATAGGATAAACAAAAAGAATACAGATGGATCTCCAAGGAAAAGGGTTGCTAAGTTGATAAAAGGACAAGTCTGTTTCGATGATGTAAAAAAACAATTGATATTTGCAGAAGTTGTACAAGAGCAGCTCAAAAGCAATTATGCAGCAGAGAAAAAGCTGAAGAAGAAGCATTATTTGGCTGAGATGTTAAGTGGCAAAATTGTCAGAAAATATAAATTGCTTACTCGAATTGCGCATATCACTTCCGAAAGAGTCATTAGAAGATCATGTACAGGAGTTGATAAAAGATCTTTACTATCTAAGATTAAGCTAGTAAAAGATGTAAAACAATTTTTTGAACAAGACGAAGTAAGTAGGCTATGCGCAGGAAAGAAAGAAACAATAACAAAAGGCAAAATTAAAAAGCAAAAGCGTTACCTTGACTCCTTTTTGAATTTGCATGTAAAGTTTATTTCATGCTATGAAGAGCATCAAAACTTGCATTATTCGTCATTTTGCAAACTGAGACCATTTTGGGTACTAAAATCTGATTGCAGGTACAGGGAAACATGTCTATGCTCACAGCATGCAAATATGGAATTGCTCGTTCAGGAGCTTCATAATTTGCAAATTATAGAAGAAAAATCCCCATACGAGGTGTTAAAGGCAATGACCTGTAATGGACTTATGGAAGAAAAGTGCTTAGAACGCACCTGTAAAGATTGTGTTGGGAAAGACATAGTATTTCATGTCAATGATGTAGATAATACTGTAACTTATAAACAATGGATTACAAAAAAAGAAACGGTAGGGATAAAAGAACAAGAAAAAGTAATAAAGAAGACAAAAAAAAAAAAGAAATTACTTCTTCAAAAATTGAACTGATAGAGGCTTTTAGAAAATTGCTTAAAAAATTTCCATCTCATGTTAACAACATCCGACACCAGTATTCTAGTCTGAAAAATATTAAGGAAAAGTTGACAGAAAATGAAGCACTTTTGCATATGGACTTTTCTGAAAATTACAATTGCAAATTCAATGAGGAAGTTCAGTCATTTCATTTTGGAGGATCAAGAGAACAAATTTCTTTACATACGGTAGTTTTATACTACCTAAATGAAAAAGGATTTTTTGAAAGTGTACCATATTGTACCATGTCTGAAGATAGAAGACATAATTAGTCGGCAATTTGTGCTCATTTAGAGCCTGTTTTGCAAGAAACGAAGAAAATTGTTTCTAAATTAAAAACTATACACTTTTTATCTGATGGTCCCACCAGCCAGTATCGTAACCGGAGAATGTTTGTTTTGGTCATTAATTTTATTGCAAAAATGTTGAATGTTGATAGCCAACATTGGCATTTTTCAAAAGCAGGACATGGAAAGGGTGCTCTGGATGGAATTGGAGGTTGTCTAAAAAGGCAAGCAGATAGATTCTTCTGATCTGTAATTTGCAATAAAATTTGATGTCATTACAGTGTGGTGTTTTATTGTTTACAAAAGTCATTGAAGTCTGACATAATTCAAATACAAGAAATATAATTTTATTTTAAGACAAAAATCATAGTGTGTTATAATTGTTGTGAAATAATATTTATTTAAAACAAACGTGGTCTTTACAATCAAATGTCTATCGTTCATCATGTCCGTAGACAGGATAGTCATGTCCGTGGATCATCAAATTTTAAAATTTCGATTTAAAAAAAAATAATAATTGTTTGAGCTTGTCAGATGTTATGGTTCTGATGTAGACTGTCAGTTCAACAAGAATTCCAAGTTTGAAAGTATTTCTCTTTCGTTTTTTTTTTTTTTCGCATTTACCGTCTCCAAAACTTACGTTTTTTGGAGAATGACCCAAATTTCATAAAGGGATGGCAGTAGGTGCCCATAGAAAGTACATTTTTAACAATAAAAAGTTCCTGAATATACACTTGTCTGTCACGTTAAACGTTAAAACCAGGTTAACAGTTTTGATATAGGGTAATGACGGAACATTACTAAAACAGAAGAACCGCAATCCATTGGTCAAACATACTATATGGTTTTCCGGTATGTATTTTCCTGTTTTAAGAGTATCATCTGCTTTTATATTAACAAGCATTTCCTCTAGTTCCGAAGATTCAGGATTTTCAAGGTTCAACTGTACTTGTAACATTTATAATGTGAGGTTATCTTTTTAGAAAAACATTTATTTAAAATGAAAATACAGTAAATACATATACTGTAAAAGCACTTATTTTCCTGAGCTGTAATTTTCATGAATGAAGATATTGGTGCATAGGCACTGCTGGCTCCTTATCATTGAGCTCTAGTTGCTCTAATGCAGGGGGTATAACAATTCTTCTTCTCCCCCTCCCCAGCATTTTAGGTGAAGAGGTCGCCAATTATGTTTCAAGTGATGTTAAAAATAAAAACCTTCAACCTTAAAAATGTAAAAAAAAAACCACCAGATGAATGAAATATTAAAAAGCACTTTTAGAATTTAAAATATTTATTCTCGATGTTATTTCTTAAATACTGAAACAAATCTCAAAATTAAAACTTAATTTCCGTGAAGTCTAGAGGGGTCTGGAGATAGATATTTCTTTCGCTTAGCTAATAAACAAACAAGGAGCATCGCTTAGGAAAAATTTGGATAGAAATTTATTTTTACGATGAAAGAGTTCTGAATTACACCCTACATCAGCATTCAGTGTTGCACCATATATAACTAAAACATTGGGGGGGGGGGGGACTTTTCACTATTCTGAAATATTCAGAGGAACATGTCCCCCGTCCTCCCACCAACAACACTCATGTATCAGCAAATTTTATATGAACAGAACCGAAAGTTGAAAAATCTGAAAAGTACCCTTTTTGCATAAGGCATTTTACGAAACCTTTTTTGTCCCACCCTCCCCATTGCTCTAAAAACAACCTGCAGTGCTTATATAATAAAATTAGTTGTATTATTGTTCTATATTCAAAAAATAAATGTAAGAAAATTGTCAAAAAAGAATTTGTAACTGTGCAATAAATCATTAAATTTTGGTAACTGAAAAATGTTTGATTTTTTATTATTATTTGAGGTGGAAAAAAAAGTATTTTGCGAGGCTTAAATTTTCACGATTACAACGGGCTTGTGAAAATTAGTGCTTTTACAGTATATAAATTATGTATCTACACACATATATATATATACCTTTAGGATAATCCTCGAGCAATAAGCAAAAATGGCCAAGCTTGCAGTGCAATTTCACATAGTATGGGTCCACATTGAAATACGTCTCTGCTTTATTTTCT
Organism: Octonoba sinensis; assembly: GCA_038502835.1. Taxonomy (NCBI): domain Eukaryota; kingdom Metazoa; phylum Arthropoda; class Arachnida; order Araneae; family Uloboridae; genus Octonoba; species Octonoba sinensis. Next base: position 193,183,918 of record CM076598.1, on the reverse strand, counting down.
TCTTTTGCATTTTCTGAAACATTTTCTGAAACAGGTTCATCAGAAGATGTACTTATAGCAGCTATTTTTTCTGATAATGCATCAATTTGTTTTTTTTCATTGTTTTCATTCGAAGACAAATTATGATTAATGACGCATTGTTCCAAGCATTTCACAGCCTAAAATAGAAATTACAATACCAATTATGTTAAACAGAATTACATGTTTACACTGTAATAGTGTCGATGATAAACATGCAAAAAATTTCATTTCAAGAAAAACATTCGAGATAAAATGAAACATTAATGAAGTATTAGATTTTAATGTGATATAGGGGAGAGTGTTGTACCTTGGGACATTGGCAATTTCTAAAAACCTATTGGCAACATTAACATTTTTTAAATTTCTAATTGTGACCTTAACCAGCAGATAGCGTCACAGTAAAAGGCAGCATTATAAGCACTGAGTTGATGACTTGGTGAGAGAAAGAAATATTCATCACTCAAAAGTAAATATTTTTCTCATTCTAAGTTCATTAACTGAAATAGCATTTGTAAAACTATTCTACTGAATTTTAATTGGATATTGAACAGAAGATTTTTAAATGTTTTGGTTAGGAGAAAGTGATGATACTGCATTTTGATTGACCACCATTTTGATTTTATTTAAACCATGTGATGATTGTACCTTGGGACAGTAAACCGTGTTGTACCTTGGGACATGTTTCAAGGTACAACATACACATGGTTCTTAATAATTTGGATATATTTTAGTATAAAGAGAGATATTCTAATCAAATGCAGTCTTTCAAATACAAGAATTGTTAGAATATGATGCTATATTTTAGTTCAATAATGTTACGAATTTGTCAATGTTGTAGTATCCATCAACACTTTCATCCTACATCATTTTACTTTGAACCTAAGCTAGAAGGTTGCTATAATGAAAATCGTAATGTATTTTCTTAATTTAGTGCTTTAAAAAAATTAAGTTTTTGATTTTTCGTATAAAATTGGTTATGTATATGACTTTTGCATGAATCACGAAGTATGTCCCAAGGTACAACAGGGTGTTGTACCTTGGGACAATTTTCAGTTACTACTTAAAATGGCTGGCATTTTTATATTTTTAAACTGTTTGAATTTGAAAAAATATATTATAGAGGAGAATGTTGGTGTATTTAAATAGTGTCTTCAGACTTTAAATCTAATTTTAATTTTTGAAGTTAAAAATTAAAATGTGAAAAGTGTCCCAAGGTACAACACTCTCCCCTACCTAGATTTGTTAAAAACTAAAAGTATCTAATTAATAAAGAGTTTTAAGTGTCATTGCAAGACATCATTATCCATTAAATTTCCCTCGACAATTTACCGCAGAAAGCAAGATTTTCTTTCAAGAATCAAGGTTAAGAGAACTTGGTTGCAAATAACACAGCAATTTGAAAAAAAAAGAAAGAACTCTAGTTCATCTTTATACTCAATGTACCATAATGTAAGAGCTGATTCAACTTTCAATGTTAGAGGGAGCCATTACACCTAAAAACACAAATCATAGTTGTGTCCTTTCTGCTAAACGATTGCTGTGGCCTCAACACCACTTCCTGAACGTTTTAGCTCTAAAAAGGCAACTTTAGGGTCCCTGGTCCTTAAAGCAATCGTCTTGCAATATATTATGTATTATATTTATTTCTTACCTGTAACATTTTACTTTAAGTTTAATTTGCATAGCTGGGGCAAAATGTAAATCTGAAAATAAGTCTTTATAAAGTTAAAATCTTGTTCATAGTAGCTAGATGACATAAATGAATATTGTAAATGATTTTTGTCAAGAATTTCTTATTTTACTGATCAAAGGGAATAAAATTTTACAGGTAAGGAATAAATATTTGTAAGACTTAATATTACAAGGTTTAATTGTTTTTAGATTATTTTTGACAAAAGAAAGCCTTAGGACTATAATTTTAAGGTAGTATGGGGGGAGGATTATAAAATGGGTTTGTGTGGAAGCGTTCAAAAAACAGAAATGCATTACATAAAGAGAGGTAGCTCACTGTGTCCAAGTCTTCTCTTCTTTATATGAAAATATAAAGATATAAGCTGGAGATATAAAATAAACTGTAATTACACAAGTGGGTTATTACGCTCCATGGATTCATATCCTGCACCAGAAACTACACCACATGGAGTATAATTACAGCTGTGTCTTAAAGTTATTGACTCTTGGCTTGCAAAGTAATTAATTGACCATGAACTTCACCTTTTCTGGAAAATTATCAACATTCAGACCCTTTAACTGCAAAAACCAAGAGTTGCTTTATACTTTTTTTAGTACTATGGTGTGTGATTAATCCAATAGTTATTTTTGTGGGCCACTTATGTCTTTACCAGGAAAGTGGGAGGCAGGAAAATGTGACAAAAAACATTTCAAATGACTTTTGTTCTTAAAAACTCGAGGGTTCAAATGAGCACCTGCAAGGCATAGCCCATTTGACAGTCAGTAGAATTTTGGGCGAGGAGCCTTTTTGGAGAGTTATGCTCCTGGTTTCTTCCCTTGCTGGAGGTGAAGCCCGGATCATCAGTTAACACATAAGTGGTACTAACCAGGGATCTGGAAAAGCCACATTTTTTACTTGTTCCAACTACGTTCTGTGCTCCAAATAACTTTTACACATTAAATTATTTATCTCTTTTCTTTAGTCATTAATTTCTTTTAATATGAAAAAAAATTAAAAAAGTTAAAAAAATCAGAGCAGAGAAGCACAACAGATTTCTTTGCTCTGGCTCTGCTCTGGTTTAGAGAAAAACTTGTTGCTCCACTGCTCTGCACTCTGCTTCAAATCCTTGATGGTACAAACACCACTAAACCACAAGGGACTAAATACATGGGCAATTTAGGAAAAGACATTGCTTAAAAAATAGTCTAGAGTAAAGGAGAGTTAGAGGGGACATGATTCAGTTGTCTAAATTCATTAAAACAGGAAAGGCTGATGGGCTAGTTATGTATTGAAGGTAGAACCATTGCTTTAAGCGTTTCGATTCTCAGGCTAATCTTGAAATTAGGGAAAATAACTACTTCAATAAGGTTGCCGGCAGTTGGAATAGTTTACTGCAAGCGACTGTGACTTGCAATGGGGTAAAAACTTTTAAGAAGGCTTTTGATGTTCATTGGGAACTGTTAAATTGACTAGTACCAGCCTAGCTGGGCCCTGTGCCTGTTGCTGGTCGTCACTTTTGTATTTGTATTAGATCGACCCCTGGTATTGCTAACAAATACTTCCCATTTGAAAACTGGACTGGAATGTGTAAAAAGAAATTATTCAGTTTCAAATAAATAATTGACATATTTATTACTAGATCAAATCAACATCATCAGAGTTCTGACGATTTCCTATCTGAAAATCTTGCCCACAGAGACGAAAAATGTAATGGTCAATTGTAATTAACAGTCTTCTCAAATTTTCATACATAAAACTACAAAATAATATTTATCAATTTTTATTTGAGATATTTTTCATGTAAAATGTACCTTTTCAGGGAAAAGTAAAATTCTATTTTAGAAAATATCATTTCGCCATAAAAATAGAATTATTCAAGTTTTTGTAGCAAGAAGGGAGTAATCCATAAGCTTAGCCCTACATCTTTTGCATTGGATATGACATTCTTAGTAGCCCTGAACAGCAGTTTTGATTGCTATTTTGTAATTTTGTGCTTTTAACGTCAACATCTATTTTGATTTTTAACTAGTAAATAGTTAAATACAATAGCTCTACAAATATTTTAAACAAAAACATGTTTATTATGAAAATGAAGTAAATAAAATTAATCATTGTTGACTAAATAGTTTTATAAATTATTTTCTAAACTAATATCAACTTAAAAACATTAACCAGAAAAAATCTTCTTACTAAAAGGAAAATAATAAACGGATTAAGCTCATTTCCGAATTGCTCCAACATAATTGCAGTCACACAGAACACACGAGTTTCTTCAATGTATGTTTGTGTGTAAGCATTGTAAAATTTGGCTCTGTATTTGAATCAAGGGCGTATTCAGAATTTTTTTTTTGGAGGGGGAGGGGGGCTGACTTCAACACACTTATATTAAAGAAAGTTTCAGGGAGGAATATGTGCTACGTTATGAAAATTGTCGGGTACGACCTTAATTTGAATCAATAAATATGTTTTGTGTTTAAGAACAAGCATTATAAGGAGCTGTTTGAAAGCCCCCTCCCCCCCCCACAAATGTTTCTTTCTCAAAAATGTATAAAAGGATCAGAATGAAGTGGTGGAAGCCTGTTACCAGACTTAATGTGTCAAGCTTTTTTTTATTTGTTCCCTTAGTTTTAATCAAAACAAATCATACATCATAAAAACCAAGCTTCATGATATTTTGTCTTTATCCTTTCAATCCTGTTTTTCAATCCAAGCCTTTCAATCCTGACAGCTTCTTTTAGTGCTGACTCCAGGATGAAAGGGCCGCCGGGGGGAACTCCAAAAAGGGCACCCTTGAGTTGTGCTTTAATTTTTTACTGTCCCCCCCCCCCCCCTTAGCTTAAATTTTTACACGTAAAAAAAATTAAGCGTTTAAAAAGAAGGTTGCAATCATTGCATGTGTACCTCAAAATATAGGTTTTCATTTTGAAAAATATATGCGTATATGTGTATCACTTATGCACATTTTCATATGTATTCTGCTGGAAAGTTATTAACTACTCAACAAAAAAAAATTTAGTTCCTGGTGACATTTCTCCATGAACAAGTTTGGGAGGGGATTACCAAAGTTGCAACAAATCCGGAAAAGACCACCCACAAAAGTACTCCCAATGTAGCGGTACAAGTCTTAAGGCTGACTTTGATTATTATTGGCAAGTATTTCAGGTGACAGTAATCTAGAATATTCAAACTTGGTGCCATTTTAAACGTCAATCATAGAGCTTTCAAATTTTTCCTTAATCATTTTGCTTCTAGTTGAAACATTTGTTTTTCTGTTTAGAGGAGGGGTGGGGTGAGAACTTTGGAGAAAATGGCTTTTTATTTTCTCTCAATATATTTTGTCCTTTTTACCATTAAAAAAGAAATTACATCTGGTGATAAAAAATGCTGCACAATTAATTATATGCAAGAAAAAACTACAGTTACATAAGATAATTTTTCACAGGCAAATGGGAGCCACATGCTAGTACAATCTTTACTTCTTTTATGGGCAAATTTTATGAGAGGAAAATAGTGTGCAAATTATGCTTGTATTCAACACCTTATTTAATTTGTTAATTTTTTTTCTAATAAAACCATAAATTTCGGGAGGTGGAGTCCAAAGTCTTGGAAAGAAATAACTGTATTTAGGCCCAATAAGCGTTTTGCTGTTCGCTGTTTAGAAAATAATAAGAAATATTGTAAACCTAAAGCAGATGCTAAAAGATTGCTGCCGGATTATACGCAGTTTGACCGTTTTCCGCGTGCAAACGAAGAAACGCATATACATGAGTCTCAAATACTATTTTTAGCACATATAAATTGATTAGTATGTAGAAATTAAAATGTTTACATTGAAAAGAAATGCTTATTTGCCTTTGAAAATAGTATTTAACTGTTTTGTCTTAAGTATAAATTTTGCGAAATGACGCCGACGCCTTTTACTGTTTTTTTTTTTTTTTTTTTTTCAGTAGTGGGGCTAAATGCTAAACCCAGAACAATTACACATCATGGAACCCCAAATTCGTAATCCCAAAATTTAAAAAAAAAAAAAAAAAAAAAAAAAAACGGCTCTTGATTTTAATGAAAAATCGGGAAGCATTTTTTAGTTTTCTTTTTTTTTTGGAAATAAACATTTTAAAAATATGAAAAAATGAATTGTAATGAACTTGTTTAAGATAAAAATGTACAGTTTTCATAATCGTGTCCGAAAAAGTTTTCATATTTGAGATCGCGATTTCTGAAAAAGGGTTCGTTTTTGCGATTCAGAGTTCTTATTAATTATTGCTTTAATTTTAAGTTGATATCATAACATTTTGCTTTTTCTATTTTTTGTACTTTTATTATATTTATTATTGTTTTTTAGACTGAGCTCTAAATTTTACGCAATACAGAAAATTCGTAAAATTGAAGTGCGGGCTTTCTTTTATTTTTCCGATAATCTGATCTTTTGTAATTAAAAGACTTTAATAAGTGGCTAGAGCATATAAAATCATGTCAGAATTTGAGCAAATTCTTTTCTTGTATTGTTTAATTAATGAGGTTAAAAAAAAAACGGGAAAAGTCTCGATTTTTCGATGTTATGCCACGAACGTAAGTCGACTTTTACTTCGTCTTTTGTGCCAAATTTCTCGACTTACAAACGAGTATATACAGTATTAAAAAATGCTATTAATGAATGAAATGCTAATGGCAAATTATGAGTTCTGATGCTATTTACAAAAATTGTTGAATCAGGACCCAAAATCCGGAGAGATCGCCGCTCCGAGCGTTCCGGATTTGTTTTTTTGCTCCATTTATTTTTTTGAAATCGGGAGTTTTCCGAATTGCCGCACATCATCGGCAGGTAGCGAGCCGCAAGCAGTCCATCCTGACTATAAATAGCATAATTTAACTAGCAGATGTTGATATTTGTTTAGGGCTATAAACACCACCAGTTGTTCCAAGAAGCTGAAGACAATAATGCTCTAGCGTTCTGAGAAAACTAGTGGGGACAAATAAAGGTGGGGGATCCTGGATTGAAGTTTTCCTATTGCACTTCCTGCTTTGAAGTCCGTTCGGCCGATGTGTCCAGGACCTTATAATACTGTGACAAGGGCTGGTCCGTAGAACGTTTTCTCCCGTCCACGGTGCAAAGCTGTCGTGACGTCATCAAGTTGACATAGCGCTTGTTCCCAATACTGCGAAACGAACTCCGAAGCCAGTAAAACGCAAGTTTTTCTCTTGATTTTAACGTTGTAAATGAAAAAATAAAGGGGGAGGGACACAAACACAAAAATGAATATTTATTTATTATTATTTTTTTTGTCAGGAATCATCTTTTAAAAACTAATTATCGCAGTTTAAATCTTGAAGTAATTACGGGGTGATTCACAAATGATGTCGCACTTCGAGAGAGGTGGGATATTCTAGGAATTGTAAGTGGATGACAAGGTGAGGGGGGGAATCAGAAGATAAATTTTTTTTACATAATTTATTTCATTTATTTATTTGTATTTACGTTGGTTTTATTTTGTATAGTAAACATCAACGCTGTTTAAAGTTTCAATGAACTTCTAGTAGAAAGTTCACATTTAAAAAGAAATTTTCTTGGAGATTATAGAGCGGTTATTTTTACAGGATTAGAAATATTAGTATTATATACTAATTATGTTTACTCTCTTATATACTAATTATGGTTTCTGTTGTAAGCCTAAATTTCATTCTGTACAAATTAAATACAAATATAATTATTATTGTTCTTACGCTCACAAGTGTCATTTCAAAATAAAATTGAAAATGATCTATAGAATAGTCCCTTGTTTCTAAAATGCAAGCTCATAACGCTTATGTATTATAGCGTGTCAAGTGACAGGGAAGGGGGGTACATTGAAATTTGACATGTTGTGACAAAGGTCGCCGTTGAGTCAAGTAGATTGAAAATAATTGAGACAAAATTAATGGGCGGACCCTACACGCTCTTATTAAATATATAATATAGATATATAGGTAATGAATGAAAGAAAATAAATAGTAAATAAATATAACCAACCGTTTTAACATAGTATTACGCAGAGAAACCTGAATTTTAGAGAGTTTTCTTTTGCAAGTAATAATTATCCGATCTTTCTAATTTTTGGTTCCGAAAACTTTTTTTTTTAATGTTGACTCTAAAAAGATTAGTTAAAAAAATGTGTTTGCAACAAAAAAAAAAAATTATTATCCTATTTTTTTTAAAATAAGTTCTGAAAAGGATTTCTTTTCCTTCTTTCTTTCTTTTTTTTTTTGGTTCTGAAAAAGAACCTTTGTTTTTTTTTTTTTTTTTTTCCTGTTCTAAAACCATTTTTTCATTTTTATGTGTTTTTTTTTTTTTGCTTTGACTTAAATTTCTGTTATTTTTTTTCTGCCGTCGTTTTGCTAGATAACGAATTTCTTCATTTTTTTATTTGCATTTCGTCTCTTAGGGCAGAGTCTCTTTAGGCACATTATCTAATAGAGCATTAGCATTATCATCTACTAAATGCCTGCTACAGATATCTTCAGCACGCTTTTTAAGGACTGGTCATTTTTAATCTTTCTTTTGCCTCTTCCCAAGGCCGTAGCCAGAATTTTTTTCGTGGGGGGGGGGGGGGGGGCTGACTTTGAAACACTTATGTTGAGGAAAGTTTCAGAGATGAATATATGGTACACTGCGAAAAATTTCAGGATTTCCCCCCCCCCCCCTGGATACGGCTGCCTCTTCCAGTTCTTTTCCCTTTTCTTGCAGTTCTCTCAGCCACAGTTGTTCCTTTGGCATTTTTATTGCGAAGTGAAAGTTTCAAAGTCGGCACGGCCCCAGTTTTCAGAATTTTATTGGTTTTCATTTCAAACCAAGCAATCTATTTTTCAAATCATCTTCGTAATCGTCAACTGTAAAATATTCGCTACAAATTCTAGCGTTCTTTTCATTCACTGGATCTTTTCGTTTACAATTTTGCAACCATATCTTCTGTAATTCCAAATCCTCTTAAAACACGTGGTAAACAATATCAATTATCCTTTGTTTTTCGATAATAATTACAGCAAACAGCAACTGCAGTGGATCAGACTGAATTCGGAAATGTCACCAAGCAAGCGTCCGTTTTGTCAACCCAGTGACGTCAAAACAGGTTTCCCCCCTTTCGAAACTGGTCGAAAGTCGGCACTCATTTTTACAAAGGAGTGGACCAGCCCTTGTAAATATCTGTAGTCCTGCGATGTGTCATGGTCTGAATACACCGCAGGGCGCATAGAAAAGGGAAGAAAGAGGCCGCCGGGCACAAAAAAGATTGAAAAGGGCCGCCGGCGCAGCGCCCTGCCAAAATAGCTTAGAGTCAGCACTATTCTTTGAAATGCATATTCAAAATCATCCTTAGGTGACCTCCGAAAGATAAAGACTACAGCAAGTGCAGTTAAAATGAGTAGCTGCCCTTTCATAATATACCCTTTTCCCACTGCAGTTTCTCAAATGACTCTAGCGCGTGTCTGCTGGTTGCAGGAACAGCGCGCAAACGAACTTTTTTTGAGTGGAATTGCAAAAAATATTGCAGGAATCGCGCAAACCCTGGTTTAGGTCAGTGATGGGATTCAAATCATTCAAGAACCGGTACACTTGAAAAATTTTTGGGTTTTTTTTTTAAACAGGAAAAAATCATAACGAAATAATCAAAAAAAAAATACAGTAAAATCCCATTAAAATGCGGGTTTCGCGGGACACGTTTGGCATCCGCGTTATAACATAACGGGGTATACTGAACCTGTATTGCGGAACCATATTCACAAAATATACTCGCTCTTGTTGCATTACTTTTAACTTTATCGATTATTCCATTTTGTTTGCTGTAATTCATGCGTAAAAAGCACTTTTCAACTGATTAGTTAGTCTATCGAAAGATAGGTTATTCAGATTAAAGTTTTCTGCTCTTTGAGGTCTCCTAAGCCAAAACCATATGAACCACAACGAAACCCATTGTGTCCTGAGAAAATGTGGGCCAAAAAATCTCGTTAGGTTATCAACATGGGACTATGAAGGGGAAGAGATTCTAGAAAAAAATAGATTTGTGCGGAAGAGGAGGACCGAACTTTTCAAAGAAACAGCGTTTTAAGCCTTTATACACTAACTCCGGACTGGAGAATATGTTTACTGTTAAAGAATCTAAAATAAAGGTAGATAACACTATAAAAAAAGTTACACAGGCACAATTAAACTTCTGAAAATGGAAGATAGTTCAGCATTGAACTCAACAGATTTCCAGACTGTTTGAGCTCCGCCCGTGTCAAGAGAAACGAGCCAGAGCGATTGCACTCGATTTGAAAATCAAGTTATAATAGTGTCCTAGGTTGAAAGACAGAAAAAGCCTGAAACAGGTGTACATCAGGACTTAAAATGGGGCTTAATATCTGTTACTGTGTGGGGGAGGGACAGGGAACCTCTTCAGCTGCAATATTTGTTAATTCGGAAGAGACCATGTTGGCATGATTTCTTTACAATGCTAAATAAAGGAATCACCTTTAAATGGCAATGATAAAGGGTGGTTTAAACCTCCGGGGACATGATAGCGACCACGTTATATCGAATTCCATAGTATACTGAGGTGCGGTATTACAGGGTTTTAACGTAATAATAAATAAATGAAGTACATGCTCACATTCTTCATACTTATTTTAACAAAAAATAATTTACTAATATTTTTTTAAATATTTCCAGATAGCTTTTTGGTGTTCACTGGCTTCGATTTTTTTTTTCTTTTGACGCGAGGATCATCTGCAGTGTGATTACTATTCTCTAACCATTTTGTTACCAACGGCTCCTTATTCCAATCTTTTAATGATTATCCAACTAAATTTATCGTCATTATATTTGCAAAATTTTCGACAGCCAATTTCTTTTCTCTGTATAAATTATACTCATTAAGCTGAAGCATCTTTCAGCAGAACTAACTGGAATGGTTTTGAGTTTTCATGATTTCAAGTAGGCAAAGCTTATATTTATGTTCTCTTATTGAGTAAATGATCAAATATGCAATTCATTGTTTAAAACATAGGTTTCCAAACAAAACAAAGAAGGTACTCATTTTCTTTGTGTTTGAAACAGGCTTGGAGTCGATTACAAAGAAACGTAATCGATTACGATTACGATTACAAAGGGAGAAATTGAGAGATTATGATTACGATTACGATTGTAATCCGTTGGCAAAAGTAATTACGATTACGGCAGCGATTACAGTCGTTGAAAAGTGTAATCAATTACGATTATGACATCCGATTACGATTTTGATTACGATTAGATTTGCATAAAATTATCCGATATTATGCATGCAACTCTCATTTTTGCAATAGTGTCACAAATTAAAAGTTTTGATTTAATAAGAGATAACTGAAATGATGATGAATGCAATTATAATGAAATAATTTCAACATCACAGTTCTTGAATTATGACGTCGTTGCAGAAATGAGAAATTTGTAATAATATATATATCTTTATATATATAAAATCAGGAAAGGCACATTCAGAATTTTTCAAATATTTAAAACTCATGTGAGGGATAACTACATTGATCGTATTTTGTATATAAACAAAGACGATGCATAAGTGATTTACCTGGTTCATTGTTATTTTGTGTGCATATAATCAAAATTTTAGTTGGCTGCAATTTCTGAAAATGTGGTATATTTCTCCATTGTATTTTTTTTCCAGTTTAAATTATGCAAATATTTCACATAACACCAATTAGTTTACTGAAAATAATAATTTTGTATGATTCTTTATGAAATCACTTATAAGATGTGTATGAATTGCACGGGATGATAAAATATTCAGATAGTGTAAGACATAAATAGTCCTTTGAAAATAAATGCTGCATTTTAGAATAATTTCAAAATTGGAACATGAACATTCAAATAACTCTTAACAAAATTAGTAATCGTTAAAAAGTAATATGATGAATAATTATAATATGAGTGACTATAATATTTTAATATGATTTCTTGTGGGTTTTTCTTTAAACATGCACGAGCACATAATTTTTTTCCATGTAACTGTTTTAATAAAAAAAAGTGCAAGTAGTTTTACAATACAAATTTAACGTACAAGATTAAACTGAAATAAAAAATTCTGTTGAGGTAATTCTAAGAAGAAAAAGATAATTAACTGTTTAAAATAATTGCTAAATATTAATTCATGCATGTACAAAACAATTGGGAGAATGAACATAAATCACTTTTCTTTTACATACCTATTAATTAAAAAGAATATTAGCATTAAAATATAAATAAATTTAAGATTTAAATGTATATAATTTTTATAATATTTGAAGAACATATTTTAAAAAAGTAATAATAATCACACGTACCAGGGTTAAGATTTCATACATCATGTAACGCCTGTTCCTAACTTGCTGAAGTGTAAATGTGCTATTCTTTAGAAAAATTCTTCACTTCTGCCGTTAAAGAAAGGAGAAAAACTCCAAAAGGCATTTCGTGTCTCTTTATGTGTGTAGGTGATAGTACTCTTTCCACTAGATTTTCGGGGGCAGTTTGCTTCGATTATTGAAAGGGAAAATGGGGCGTCCATTCTATGCCGGGGCCAGACTCTCGCCTATTGCCCAACCGTTTGAATATGTTTTGAAGGGATAATTAGGAAGCAAAATGACTGATGCATTTGGTCCTTCTATAGACTGTATCTTATCTACCCCGAAATCTTTTTGACTTGCGGACAGATTACCGCTCTTTTACGAAACGGACGACGCGAGGAGACCCCCTTGAGAGCCCCAAGGCGATGTGAGGGACATATCCACACTCTCTTTCTTCTCGGGCTCTCCAGCCATTCCCCCGTGGAGAGTGGAGCCGCAATTAAGAATTCTGAGAGACTGCAACAATCAGGACAACAAGCGTCTCTAGCAGACTATATGGTCCTGCCATCAAGGCTCTGTGACGCCACACAGAACCTTTTGCTTTTATATTATGATCGCCCGTAAGTTACAAACCACTTAGGATATGACTTCAGTACACGGCTTGAATCCTTTTTATTGTAATCTTATCTCTTTTATTCAATGGTAGAGCTAAAAATTTCAGCTTTCAGCAGGTCAAGATTACACGATTACAGGACAGCAGATTACGGATTTTTTCCTTAAGATTACGATTAAAATTACGGGAGAAAAGGGATTACGGGATTACGCAATTTCGATTATGATTATAAGAATATGCCATTGTCAGATTACGATTACGATTTTGTCAAAATGTAATCGATTACAGCCGATTACGATTACGTAATCGGGATTACTCCAAGCCTGGTTTGAAACTAGTAAAAACTTGTACTTCTGATTTGCAATATCAGTAGTAAGGAAGGGCATAGCCAAGAGGGAGAGGGGCGGCTCTCCCCACAAAATGTTAAATGAAATTTAACGTGACAGGAAAAAAACCAGTAGTAATACAAAAAGTTTTTAAATTTTGTTTGAAGTTAAATTTTATAATTTTCTCATAACATTTCCATGCATTTTGCTCTCTTACAACTGGTTTAAAACTACTTGGGAGAAACTTTACTCTCAATTTCACTATGTTTTGGAACTTTAAAATATAAACACTGCCCTAATTGACTTCCGTTAGATTGACATTCATGAAGAGTGTCTGCAAAAAACAGAAAAAGTGGCAAGTGGTCTTTGGCATAGATGACAAAAATTCACTGCACCAGTTTTCTTAGCGTAGAATCTATTTATAGAAATGCCCATGGAGAAAGATTTAAATTGCAAATATGAATTTCATTATAAAATATTATTCAAAACAAACATTTAAAGAGAATATTGTGTTTTTTTAAAATTTCGAAAGAAATATCATAAATTAATTGCAGCTTACTACAAATAAACATTTAAAAATAGTTATTCTCTCGCATGAAAAGTGCGACAAATGTGCGTTCAAAAATATATCAAACAATGGAAGTACATTTTTCATTGTGATGTATTGTTACATGCACTAAAATTATTCAATATTTTTTAAAGTTTATGGCACTAATTTTAATATATGATATTCAAAAGTTTATTTTACGAATTCATTTTAACAACACTTTTCAGTGCTGTGATTGTATTACATTACTATTTTATTGAAATGTTTAGAACTTAAACGATCCAAAGATTTTAATTCCCTTGCTTATAATAGTTGCTTCTTATAGTTGTTGCAGGAAAAAGTTTTGCATAACAGGTAAGCTATGTAAAATGAGCTAAACTTACCATAAAAGCACATTTAGAGAACAATTGCAAATGAACAATTTGTAAAAAATAAATTGATCTTGGACCTCTCAGAGCTACACTTTAACAAGCAGATTCAACACTTCAGGTCACAGTTCTTTCGAAAACTTGTTCAGTCATAATGTAATAACATATAAATGCAATTTACAACAAGCCGCAAATGGAAAACCTTGCTGTAATTTTATGGTCCCCTCCTCAGGATTCTTTATGAACAATATCTTCTTCCCTCGTTAATGAGTTTATGGAAGGGGAGAAATTGGTCAGAAACGAAGTACCTGCAGCTAACACATGGGAAAAGCAGCTTGACGAAGATAGGGACGAATGATAGCGATGGGGAGCTCACTTTTTAGCATCTTTTGTCTGTGCAAACTGTGGGGGAAAATAAAAAAAAAAAAGAGGCAAAAAAGGAGAATGGAGTCTTGCTAATTTTCAAATTGCGGTGACTCAAGCTATGAGGAGCCAAGCCCCCTGAGAAGAGGTCATAAAGTATGTGTCCTATAAGAAGGGACATAGGTCTGATTCGACCCCACAAATACATTGTTGTTTCTTTCCCTTTAAGTGAGGGCAAAAAAGTGTGCAAAAAAAGTTTTTCAACTTTGCATTAAATTTTGTTTTGTTTAACTAAACCAATAGGGGGAACTTGTGGAAATTTTAAGAACCGGTACGCAGAGCTTTGAAAAAGTTTAAGCACCGGTACATGAGAACCAGCGTGTACCGGCTGAATCCGGTAACTGGTTCTGGTTCAAATTTTTAGGTTTGGGATAAATTTTGATATCATTTTCTTTTTCCAATGAAATTCTGTATTATACTCAACTGCAGGGCAGGCCCTATACATGTGCAAAATACACGGGAGTCAGCATTTTGGGGGCGCCTCAGCGTCAAGACAGCAAAAAAACTTTTTATTAAATAAAAAAAAAATAATAAGCCATGTTTTGCAAAATTTAATTCAGCAGTTTGAGTTGTTAAGTCTTAACATAGGCAGACCCAATGATAGTGCTTCCTATAGCATTTTTTTTAGCAGCGCCTGACTCTGTTGACTTTAGCTGAAAGGACAGCGCTGCTGCGCTTAGGTGTGCCATGATGCCCTTCATACTCATTTAAGTGCACCCTTTACGCTTTTCGTAAGTCCTTTTCTATCCTTTCGGTGCCCTATAGCCACTGCACCTTGCAGTCCCCACCACACTATTTCAAAAAGGCATATAGCTTTTTCAAGTATTATTTTTGTCCTCTAGTCCTTGAAATATCAATGACACTTTGAGGTGCATTCACAGCTATGGCGACTTTCGCATCTGTCATAATAGAACGTTGCTATGGTTATTAAATTAATTGTGATTAATCATCAATTCCAAGTGACATCACAATACAATCAATGAATCATGGTTGGTGGGAACATTTACCCCATGGTGACAGCAACATTAAGTTTGTCGTAGCTCACATAATTGGTTTCTAATAATTCAATTATCACATCTTATTCTCAACTAATTGGCAATTAGGAAAAGTTACTTTCACCCAGAGAACCGTGATTTGTTGATGGCGCTATGGAACTGATGATTCTAGTTGTTCAATTTATAACCACAGAAGCACTTTCTAACGATAGACGTAAAATGTTGTCGGCACTATAAGCCTGAATATATACTCAAACAACTGTGTTTAAACAAATCATTCCCCGGAACTACTGTGATATAACCCCCCCCCCTTGGCGACTTTTTCGTTGGCACCAAGAAACTGTCGCCAACAACAAGATTTTTATGTCGCCAACTTCAAGCACAATACAACACTCTTGGTGATGATTATATCGCCAACAATGTTACGTCATACACATAGCAAACATGTCAAGAAAAATCACTAAAAAAACAGTAAAATACCAAAAATTGCAAATTATATCTTAGACACAATATCAACACTACTATGTAAAGCACGTACAGCATTTTTCAACAGCAATTCAATACATTAACGGATCGATAATTACTCGAAAAATAGAATTATTTGCTTTACAAACACTCAAAGTTGAATAAAACCCTTTCTTAAAAGAACACGTAATTTATGCCCAATAATAACTACTGCAATGATTCATTATTGAATAAAATGATATGCATTCTTTAATGAAAAACATAATTAAAATATTGCGCAATTCAACGCAAAACGAATGTTTATTAAAGCTGTGGGAATTTTAAAATAAGAGACTCCATTAGAAAATATATAACATTGATAAATTAAAGCACATATTACATCAATCTATTTGAAGCCTACACTAAAACTAGCATAAAAACTAGACAACAAAATTAATAACGGTCATCACTTCAAGTACATTTTGTCTTAAACTATTGGAAACCAACATTAAAAATACCATAAAAACACTTCGTTGAAAGAACACGCATTTCATGCACAATAATGACTATTGCAATTATCATTACATAAAATGACATGCATTATTCAACGAAAA
Organism: Octonoba sinensis; assembly: GCA_038502835.1. NCBI lineage: Eukaryota > Metazoa > Arthropoda > Arachnida > Araneae > Uloboridae > Octonoba > Octonoba sinensis. The sequence continues at coordinate 193,167,569 of CM076598.1, read as the reverse complement.
ACATAGTAAAAATATCGCGCAATTCCACGGAAAACTTCAAATACATTTTACATTAAACTAACGGAAACCCACTTTATCAAAACTAGCAATGCCCCTAATTACTACAGCTAATATTTTAGAACAATTGAAAATTCATTGTTTTATAACCTTACAAACGCATAACATAAGCAGATAATAAACTAACAAAAATAAAGAACTCACTTTAAACCAGTTGGCTTTTCAATGTTAATCCCAAATAGCATCAAACTCACAATCCAATACGACGAAATGGTCCGAAAATTACCACTTTATTTTTCTTTGCTTTTAGTCACAATTAACCAAACTTATGCACTTATCAACCAAAACAATTTCGTACTTCAGATAGCACAAACTACAAACCACATTTCCGTCAGATTCGAAAAATGGCGCCTTAACAAACTAATATGAATTCATTTATCTCCCCATAATATAAAACAATTGAACCAAATTAATTCACTTTAACACTTTACATTCTTCCTTTATCAACAGGAAATATCTCCACAACTTTCAATATCTTTAACGATGAAATTAACTACTAAAAAGCTACCTATTAGTTAAAGAGAACTTTCTAAAAGTCCAACCATCACTCTAAAAACACCCATTGCATAATCAGGGTTGCCACACATTACCTCAGGCAACATCGATGGCGCTGGGTAAACGAAAAGATATCGCCAACCGAAAATCATTACAAATTGGCGCGCTAGCTCGAATGTCGCCAAGGGGGGATTATATCACAGTAGTACCCATTCCCCAGCTGTTTTCCCTTCAATGCAAAATCTAAGAACATCTGCGAAATTAGTTTCTGATGCCAACACATGAAATTTTAACTGCTAAAAATTATACAGCATAGCATTTTTTTTTTAAAGTCACACTACCTCCACGTGGTCAAGACTATCCGTGTTTAATAAGTGGTGGATTGTTATGATAAAAGTCTTCACAAGACAAAGTTTTTTAAAGCAACAAACAAACAAAATTTACCATATACATACTATAAACTTAATAGGGCAGGGGTTCCCAAACTTTTTCAAGCCGTGGCACAATTCGAAAAATTAGAATTTTCCTGTGGCACCCCAGTCGTATAGTATGTAGGCTTAGGAACAAAGAAGGTTTGTTATCATGAATGCTTCACAGCACTCCTCGTCTTTCACTGTGGCACCCTAGGGTGTCGCGGGACCCAATTCGGGAACTTCTGTAATAAAGTAATCTCTCAAGCAAGCCAGATATCCCTTTCGCCATAAGCATCATAGTAAAGAGTCAAACTAAAGAAAAAAGAAAACCTAGAAAGTCTGCAGTTAAGTTGACTGTAGGGATATTTGTTTTGAAATTATCTCTCGCCATCAGTGGTGTAGTCCTGAAAAAAAAGTTGGGGGGACGCTTATACAGATAGAGACAAGCAATTGAAATCAAAAGTGGGGGGGATGCTTGTATTCAAATAAAAAGGTAGGGGGACGCCTTCCCCCCACGACTACACCATTGCTCGCCATGAATCCCCTTAAGTACTTCAAAGAAGTGAATTTAGAAAGCATGTCAGCATTAAATCTCGAAATGTAAAACTTTAAGAGTGAAAAATTAATGTTTGAAGTCGGAAGTTGTATTGATAAAATATTGACCAAAAGAAAAAACCGTATTTTGAAGGGGAAAAAAATGCTTTTTTTTCTGCTATTGCTTTATGAGTATGGGGCTGCAGAGTCAAGAACTTAGGCAAGAAATCGATCTTATTGCAGGAATAAAAAAGAAAATTCACATGCCTTTCTTACCACCAATGTATAACATTTTATACTAATCATCGATCCATTTAAATATGGTATAGGTTATGACAAGTTTAATGAACCAGGTTGTCATAGTCAGGGCTGCAAAGACGGTTGGGTAAAAGACAAACTCCAACTCCCAACTCCTTTATAAATATATTTAGGCATGTAACGAATCTTTGGCACATTTTTAAGCGACCCCAGGCTGACTTTGACTCCTCTGCCCTAAAATTAGCCTAACTTTGACTTCTCTGCTCCAAAATCATCACAACTCAGACTCCACTGCCCTGTTCATTGTGCAAGAAGCATCAAAATGATTTTTGACGAACTGCTCATATTTCAAACTCGTTTACACATATAGGTATGCAACTTAAAATAAATTGATCTTTGCACCTTACTTAAAAGAAAAGAAATATTTACTTTTGTTATCAAGTTTTTCATCTTCAAATTCTCAGGCAGGTTGAGCCTGAGAAATCCATATAATGTGCTGTCGACATCCGCCAAAGTTTCAAGCTCTTCTTCAGTTAGAGTAAGGCTTTCTTCCTTTTCTTCTTTTGCTTCTTCGGTCATTTTGTTGGAGCTTCGAAATATTCATCTGATTGAAAACAATAACGTAGTTGTCATGTTAAACCACAATATTTTTCATTAACGACAAAAAATAGCAATATGGAATACAAATTTTACAATACGCAGCGACACATTTAAAATTGTGGTAGTAATCATCAAACTAAAATTACGTTCTAAATGAAGTCATTTTAAACTTTGCAAAACTAAAATTTAAAAATATTGTTTTTCATTTACATAATTATCAAATTCCGCAAGAACACTTTTCTGAACACACAAAACTGACAAATGCTTTCCGTTGGAAAACGTTTGATTTATGTCAATACTCACAAAATATTACTCGCAAATTCAATTTTACAAGAATACTGAACACAATAATTATTGTCAACAAACAGAAGTAGCGGCGTAAATAGAAGTTTCTCGATCAAACGGGAAACGTAGCACAGGAACAGTTCGTAGACAAATAGTACAACGGACGCCAACAGATGGCGCTATTGTACTCACCGCTGCTGCAGCAACCGTGCAAAAATAGCATGCACAATGCAAAAATAGGTAAATGTAAAATTACAATCCAGTTTTTAATTTGAAGGATAAAAAAAATTGTTATGTATTTTCGACTTATTAATATACTTATTACTTAAAAGTAAAAAACATAAGGTGCAGATCAAGGCAGTAGCCAGAAATTTCTATCGGGGGGGGGGGGGGGGGGCTGACTTTGATATACTTATTTGAGGAAAGTTTCATAGAGCTATGCTACAGTGCGAAAAATTTCGTGATTTCGGGGAGGGTTGTTTGGCCCGGGCCCGTGGGACCTCCCCTCTGGATACGGGCTGGATCTGGATACGGCATAAAAATAATGATATCAGTAATGAAAGGAGAAAAATATTCATTTCACCTAAACTTCTTTTTTTTTCTTTTTTGCCACACAGATAAATAAATTCTGTTATAAATCTCTTTCTTTACTTTCATTTCAAATGGCCAGATGGTAGATATGGACGAAAAGTGTACAAAAAATTTTGATATTATTATTTTTATTCCTTTCTGGTAATTTCGTACGTTAAAACCTTATTATATAAAGCTAAACAGCGCCCTAACGGCCATTTTTAGAACTTTTTTTTTTTTTTTTATGATTCCTTGAGCGCAGCTCGTGTATATTTCACATACCAAATATGGTGTCAAGCCGTTGAACGGTTTTAGCTGTAGGATGTCCTGTAGTAGGGGAAGTTTAATTAGTATAACCACCCTGTACATTAGTTTGGAGAAAAAAATTCCTTGTTAACACAACACTTCACAAATAAATACAACTTGTAGGCTATACAACCCCTAATTTATAAATTGTTATAGACTGGAGAGATATCTATCATATCGTGTTTGTAATATTAAGAAGAAATAAAGTTGATTTTAAAATTGTGTAAATAAATCAACAACATGGGCCTCAGTGGGCGAGCGGTCTAGTTTCGCTGCCTGCCTGCGCGCAGTGAAACAGGCGTGGTTTCGAGGAATGTTTCTCGAACCCTAGGTGTATTTTCTTCTTTGTATTTGTATGGTAATTCTGTTGTACTGGCTTGTTCTATCTGTCGTATTGGACGAGAGTTTGAGGCATATCCTTGAGAATAGCAAATTAACTCCGAAATAAATGTGACCTGAAATGGTCGTTTGCAAATAAATCAACACTAATAACTTCGACCGTTCTTGATCAGTGCTGCTATCTATCGGCATTTATTCGGGTGTTCTTTTGTGGTTACCTTTGAAATTCCAGATTTTGAAAGCTCATTGTTATGACGAGTAAAAATGTACTTTTGTTTATTGGTTAAAAAATAAATAAATAATATTTCTAAAATGCATAAAAAAGTATAAATTCAATTTAAGCATACGAGCTGTTACCTATTTTTTGGTGTTTGGTGGCATTAGACGTGTACATGTCTGAACTTCTTTATAGAAGAGATTAAAGTCTACAACGTTTAAAAACTGGGAAATATCTCATTGAAAGAAATCTAGAGCCTTTCTCTTGCGTAACTTGCATAATTGCATTCTACTTTCTACTAATTCATTATGTATATATATTTTTTAAATTGGAACTATGTAAAGTATACTTCATAGTTAAAAACTGTCAGAAGCAGATTAATTTCCTGTCTCACCAAAGCTAGTAAATATTCCACGCATGATCCAAGTTAAAAACTGGTTGGATTTTATTCAATAGTTCTAATATTTTTTAAAAATCCTTTAAAGCAATCGTAAAAAAAAAAACTGCCTTATCAGTTCTGTGTAAGATTTAAGCTTCATTTGATATAGGGACTGAATTTAAGACAATATCATATAGCAAGAGAATTAAAAGGATACGGAGTCCGACTTTTAAAAATTCGTATTCCTTAGTTTTATTTTCTAATAGGGAGAAAATTTCTTTCTGCATATAAATACAGAATTTAATTAAAATATTCAGTAGGCCCTCGATCGATCGTTTATTCTAGCGGGACCATTCAATTCGAACGATAGATAAGGGAAAACGAAAAATTCGGGTCAACACAATGTAAAATATCATATCTGGAGAAAAATATATCGTGGAAATACATTTGCTGTTAGACCTACATAACAGCATAGACAACCATAAAAACATAGAAAATTGTGAATAGAAAAAAAAACCCTACATGTTGCAGAATATTTGCAAAAGAAAATATATTTTTTTCAAAAATCTATTTATTAACTTAAAATATTGGTAAAGTTTCTCTTGTTTGTCTTTTCTTAAAACAAACAATAAATGTTTAACATTTGTGTCATCACTCTGTTGTCTTTCGCTTGGTCATGAATTAGCTTCTTCGTTTTCTAATAGAAGAACAGATGGCAGCACTATAAAATATAATGCATAATTTTGGTGTCAAAGGTCTTCGGTCTTCTCGTTTTGGTCCAAATCTCGTTCAAAGTTAAAAAAAGATAGTCAAGAAGTAATTTTTTTTTAATTTCTAGGTCCTAAAACGTCCGATTGCTTATTCATTTAGGAAACTGTAAGAATATAAATATGTCAACTCAATATAATGTACAGCACTACACATAGTAAAATTTTGTAGAAAATAATATTTTAAATATATGTTTTAATTATTACGTTAATGTAAAAATGCATGTGACATGGCATTATATGAATATGCTTAACATTTTGTTCAATATTCTGATTTCCGAAATTAGTTACGTATCAATACTTCAATTTTTGTACTTTGTATTGATTTTAATGCACTTTAAAGGCAAGTTCTAAATTTATTCGGTGAATATTCTTTAATCAGTTCTCGTATGTTATAAAGTCCAGAAATATTAACTTGATATTCAATATTCGAATGAAATTTTATAGTAATGCAAAATGATTCTAATCAACTCCTTATTATAGCAACTACCCGTTTTTAAAGGCAGGCAAAGGCAGTAGAGCATAAGACTCCTCTCGCGCATACGGGCAGAGCCCCATTAAGACGGTCGGGGGCCCAAGGCACAACATTATTTTGGGGCCCCTTATGGTACGAAAAATAAAAAAATATATAGATTAGATATTTTCAGAAATGTTTCCTACAATTTTGGGACCTACAAAACTTGGGGGACCAAGGCCGTGGCCTAGTTGGCCTTCGCAGCAATCAGGCACTGCATACGGGGGGGGGGAGGGCAATAGGGGCATTTGTCCCCATTTTCTCAGGGTCAGTTATTATTAAAGAATATACAGTCGCTCCCGTTTATAACAAAGTCGAAGTGGATATCCACAGTGATCCATAGAGGCCTGAAGAACGGTGGTGTCGAAACGTACTGGAGCGCCATTCCCGTACTGCTTCTCTGCGATTTTTTCCCTTTTATATAAAATCTATTTTGATTGTATTTTTACAGTATTTTTTATTTTAACATTAAGTATTCTTTGTTTTTTCATTTCTTATATTTTATAACATTGTAACGTAGCCTGCGAACGCGAACTATTCTATCTATCTGACCCAAAGTCAAACGTTCCGGTACTGGAAAATTTACGAGTGCACCCTGTTAGGAACACCTGATGCTTGCTCGGCCTGTTTAACCCTTTAACTACCGGAATATATTCACAAATCTGTTTGTCTGAACGCCAAAAAAAAAAAGTATTCAAAAATTGCATAAATGGCGATACATCTATTTCTTATGTATATGTCATGAGTTTCTTACGAGAAAAAGGCAAAACTGTTCCAATCAACATTAGTCGTAGACGCCCCATTTTGACCTATGGTGATTTTTTGAGAAAAAAACTCTTTCGCCATTTCAAATTTTGTTATTGGCTAAGCAATAAAAAAAGTTCAGGAATCGGATAGGAAATTTAATTTTGAACAAAAAATTTCCAATCAACATTTGTCGCAGACGCCCCATTTTCGACCTATGACGACCTATTAGATGTAGCTTTTTTTGCTTGCAAATCGGCTGCATACTGTATCAAAAGGAGGTGGTCAATACCCCCTTCTGCACCTCTAATTTTGCCATTTTCAATAGAATAAATTATTACTTATAATGTAAAGAACATTAGAACAAATTCATTTTCATTTGTTCAGCTTTTTATTCCGAGACGTACATTTTCAGCATAATTCATCAAATCGCTTATTAACGTTATCCGTACCACAGGAAAGTCTCTTCAAATCGTCTATTGACGTTAAACGTATTTAAAGGGTTAAACAAAGTGCAAAAGATGGTCGATCGTTTGGGTTGCAGTCAAAGTATCCAATTTAAACATTTCGTTCGTCAATGCTTTAAATAAAAGACGAGTGCAAGTAGTTCTTAAACAAAACAAAAATGATTTAGGAGAAACTTACCTAATATATGCAATAGAACCGATGCTCGATCCATTGTTCGAGCTCCATTTCCAATATGCTCGATCCAGTGTTCACATAACGCATCTTTCGTTCTCCGGTATGTATCGCTTTTTTTTAAGGGTCCCGTCATGAATGCTATCTTAGTAACGTTAAATTCACTCGCTTAGATAGTTTATGAAGCTAGCACATTCCGTATCTATCGTTTAAAAAATTTATCGAAATTGGAAAAAAAAAAAAAAAATGATGACGATTATGCATTAGTTGACGAAGAGGTTCCGACATTTGGCTTGATTTCTGTTTTAAAAATAATCGCAGAAAACGAAGAAACATATGATGATGTCCACGAATACGAAGAAGTCAATACATAACCCGTTCCAATATTTCCTGAAGTACTTAAATTACTTCAAACGAAGAAGTCTCTTCACACAGATGAAAGAGAACAGAAATGTGTCACTAATGTTGAAATTTATTATTTGATTACAGAAGATAAAAGCAGAGCTGCGGTGTCGGTTGGGAAAATTATAATGAAATTCAAGTAACGGCTCTGATGTCGAATCATCAATGATTATGTCTTGCGATAACATCGTAACAACTCTAACATTGATAACGGTTTTAAATTGCAAAAATGTTTAAAATGTAAAATTCCCTCAATGGATTGACAACATGGAGGAACCCGAGGAAAAATAATTTTCTCTGAGCTTATTTCTGAAAGTAGTGGTGGTAAAATTTTTCAAAACGGTCAACTTATGAGCAAAATCCCTACCTTTGGAAGCACATAGACAGATCAACAATCATCTTGATGAAAATAACATTGGGAGTCCCACCCTAATATTATATCTGGAAATAATTATCAAAACTCTTATTGGAAGGCTTCCTCTAATGCCTCTTATGAATGGATATTAAAAGAATTGAACAAAAATTGTTTCTTTCCCTTTTATCGATCTCAAATTCATAAAAATTCATCCCATGGACTACTACTGCCTGTGCATATTACTCATCTAAAGAATGATGAAATAAATAATGAAGTTTAGAAAGCTTACCAACTCCGGAACTTAACATCAAAATTGTGCCTTTTTAATTCAATGATGGAATTGTCTAATGCATTTCATTCCTCATGCAAATGAAACAGACCGCCAGTTTTTGTCATATACTAAGGAGCTTACAACTCCTTCAATTGCGATTTCGATAAAAATCCGTCTCCAAAATGCATTAATTGCTGTGATAATCATACTGCAAACTATTCTAAATGTCCAAGCCCGCCCTGGCGGCAAAATTGGAAAAACATCTAACTCATGATACTATAAAACCAAAAAAAAACACTTGTACAAGATTTAAGTAGCATCCCGATAAACATTTTAAACTCATCTCTGACACATACAAAATTTGTTTTTTAAAGCAACAACTTGGACGAATCTGAGGGACATTTTCAAGGAACGATTTGTTTACGACTCCTGTAAATTATAATTAATTTTGTTGCTTTTGGCTGCGTGAAAAGCTGTAATTTGTGTGTGGTCCGAGAAGAAGAAATGTAGCATATGGCTGGTTTAAATTTTCTGCAATATTGCAATCACTTTGGATTGCCTATGGTGCATTTAGAACCCTTGCAGTACCTGGAACATCAGCTCGAGCGTAATATGAAGGGAAATACGTGGAAAAAAACCCGAAATGAGTATGAAAAGTTTAAAAAAAAGAAAAAAGAAAAAATAGGTCAGAAGCCAGTTACAGCATTTATCCCCCTTCCCCTTTTTTTCGCAGCATAAGTTTTTTTAATGTTTCGGCGCCGATTTCCAACGTATAATTAAGAATGCAACCGAATCATTAAAGGATTTATAGCAAAATTTGACGACGTAAAGCACTCTGCTTCTAGTTAATTATGTAAATAGCAAACTGGATGAAATGCAATGTGATATCAAAGTTTAACATGCAATACCAGGCATTAGAATGGAGAATGCATAGCAGAATCGTATAAAGATTGTGACGAAACTACGGACGAACTCCGTCAAAAGATTCGCTCAAGTAGTATTAGGTAATTACAAATCAGATTACTGCATTTTAACTCATGGTAAATCAATTTTTCAAAATCGGAATTACCTTACGCTGAATTCACATGTTTATCTCCTTCCCCCCCCCCCCCCAAAAAAAGAAAGAGGATATATTCGAAAAAACACATTTTAAAATTTAAGCAGTAGTTTAACACAGTTTAATCAAAAATCAACTCAGCACAATACTATTACAGAATTACAGCATTTTAAACCTTCACGAAATATTTTAAAGAAGCATGTTAAGAAAGCTTTCATAAGATTAAATAAAAATGAATATTGTACTGATGATATTCTTAAGAAAAACATCGTTTTACAGAGGTTTAAAAATCAACAGAACATTGTGAAATTAAAGGGCGATTTACATCACGATGCGCATTCAACGGGGTGTAAGCGAATTCAATGGGAGCGAAAAATATCATTTTAGAGGGAAATATAGTTGAATCGGATATTATTGAAAAGAGTTTTTACTTATATATGATTTTCAAAAATTTTCCTATTTGTTGTCATAAGCTGGGTAAAAATTCGTTCACCAAGGTCAACTATTTCGCAAGAAAATCTAGATGCCTTTTATTTATTGTCAGCAGATGAGATAATTTTAAATACAATAATTTCTGATAGTGCATTAATATTGTCGCAAAGCAAAGCAAATTTCTAAGTGAAAAATTATTATTGTAGACTTTTGGCTATGTAATTTATGTCAATGTTGCATTTTGAATATTTAAATATTAGTAGCCGGGCCCCCCCCCCCCCTACTAATTTGCTGTTGATGTGTTGGGCTGGCAATTATTTTTCCAACAGTCCACTCCTCGGACCGTTCTGCGGACTTGAGTACATTTCGTGATGATTATTTACACTCATGGCCGGATAAAAAACGCTTATACTAGTTGCGGATTGGAAGTGTTTGGTTTGTGAAGCAAACTAGGTAGCTAGCTACCCAGAGGGCCAAGCTTAAAGACTTGCTGGTTGCATAGTATTCGAAGGAAATGTTTTTTTCTTAAACGCTATCACAATGAAGCCGTTTGATATGCAATAGTCTAAGAACCGGGGAAGGGAGGATGTCATATCATTTACCCAAAATAGTAATGCGTGAAATCATGTTGCAGTTAGGTTGTATCCAAGAAAGAGCAAGTACACCCCGTTGTTTGACGAAGAAGTGCATAAATGGAAGTAAGTTTCATATACCTTTTTATTTATTTATTTATTATGTTTTTATTGATTTACTAGTAATATTTATAATTATTAATGTTATTATTACATTCGCAGTGTTGAATCTTAAGGCCGGCAAAGTTCATTTTATTAAATTGTACGCAGTTTGTCATATGCACAAAATTCATTATCTCACTGTCTCTGGTTGATGCCTTTAAAAAAAATTAAGTACATTTTTAAATTGACTATGTAAGCAGTATTGAAACGTTTTAATTAAAACGCAAAAATTTTGTTCGCTTGGTGTGTTCTCGTTCAACAAAAAAGACATATAGCAGATTTTTGAAAATTAATACACATATGATAATATAGTGGAGGCACTTGCCTTTTCGGCATTCGCCCTTTACAAAGCCACGGGAATTGCTGGCCATTTGTGAAGGATCACCTATTAATAAAAATATTTGAACAATAAAATGCCTTTGACCAATTTGATAATCAGAAAGGTACTCATATTTTTAATTTTTAAATTGAAGGTTAATACTTACGAATTAAAACAATCCCTTCGTACAATACGTAAAACATATAAAGGTTTGTTTGTACTATAGACAAGCTAGGTGCACTGACTCAACACCAAAAGAAAAAGAAATAAAAATGACAAATTTTTGAAAATTCTAAAAAATGTTTAAATAAGTACTAAAACACTAATAATCACTTATTATTTAAGATTTTCTAATAGTTTTTACTTAATTAGAGGAGAGTAATTAGAACAATCTCATCATAGATTAGAACAATCTTTTCATACAATGCCTTGTTTCAAATTCTTTTAAAAATAATTGCAGCTCCTTATAGTAAGTAAATGAAGCAGATTCCCATCTATTGTGATGTTTGATTATTAGATTTCAATGATTTTCCTGACCGAATTGTAAATGTATGATACAGAAATTGTTTCAGACGTTTTGTTTGAGTTGATTAAACCCATACGTACTCTTCTGTGCTAAAAGAGGACGATTCATCAGAATATGAGCAAAATTGGCCTTTAAAACACCTTTCTAAAACTGCTTATTAGTTCCTCTTATTATGGGACAAAAACTATTACTTTTTTTTTTCTCGCATATCTGAGGTATAGTGTTTTACTCATCCCCCAATCCCCCGGTTTTCAGTACCTTACACCAGACTGTCCGAATAATTTCGATCAGTCTTTTTACCCGCATACGGCACGGTCAAACGGGTGCTATGTTTTTAGCAGTCTATGTATGTCAAGGCCGTATCCAGAATTTTTTTCGGGGGGGGGGGGGGGGGGCCTGACTTTGACACTTATGTTGAGGAAAGTTTCAGGGAGGAATATATGTTACATTGCGAAAATTTTCAGGATTTCTGGGGGGGGGGGGAGGTTCCGGGCCCGTGGGACCCCTCTCTGGATACGGCCTTGATGTATGTATGCATGTATTTACGTGTACTCCTTCGTAGCGCCTAAACTATTGAAGGACCACCCCTCCCCCTTTCTCCTGTTACACCTATTTCCAAGTTTCGCTTATAGTAGCTCTGAATTAGATTTTAATTATTTCCATATTTCAATGGTTGTATATTTTCTTATGTTTTTAACAGGAGCCTATTCAGAGGACAGGTACCCAGAAAAAAAAAACCCGGATACGCAAATTTATTTTTTTTTCAAATGCCGTGGTTGTGTGCGTTGTCAACTGCAAAAAACAAACATTCTAATTGGATAGATAAATAGAAACAATTTGACGGCGCACAACCACGGTATTTGAAAAGAATTATATCGTTAACAATGTGGAACTTCCAGAAGACTTTAATAGAACTAAATAAGCGGGAATATCTAACATATCAAAAGACTTGTCTTACTCAATAGGCTGATGATAGCAATCAGCACCTAACTTGTTTCTATCTATAAAGTTTTTTCCGTACTCGAGTTATTGGATTTTAGCTTCTAGAGCTATCCTAATAAGAGTGATGATTGAATGTAGATAAGTAAATGATGTAAAAAATATGGTTATATATTTTTTTTGTTTTTGATAATAGGTACAACAGCTTTTGTGACGTTCAAATTGCATTTTTTCCTGCCTAACTCCACTTACCACACATTTTACTGTACTTGAAAGTAATGAAATATCTATTTACGATCAATTTTTTGAAGTAAAATTAACACAAATATTAAAAAAAACACACACACACAACAGCCATACTTTTAGGCATAACAACTGAAATTAAGAAAGCTTGTGCAATTCCATCTATAAGTTTCGCAAAGTTTTATGCTTGAAAATTAGCTCTAGTTTCAATAATTTTTGTAATTTACTATTATTTTGCCCCTATGCTATTTTTGAAGTGCTTTTATTTTGCCCTCTACACCCTTATAAAAGTTAAAATAATAATAGTAATAAAAGCTGTAATTTCGTATTTCGGAAAACGTTCTTCGTTTAGTTACTTTTTTAATTTAGATTATTTGATGGTTGCTTATGGGAAAAACAGGCGAAGCAAAGGTATGAAATCTGAACGACGCTAATACTCAATGAGTGGTACAAAATTTTACCATTAAACTGATTGTAGACAAGATTAGTTATTTGTTGCACAGATTTAAAATAAATATTATCCCTAATCTGCAACTTAAATACAGACGCTTGTTTCAGACGAAATATTGTTTCTTCCTTTTTGACTTTTATATTTGTAGGAAATTTCAGAAAACAGAACCTTCAGTGTGTCACAAATGAAAATTTTCAAAGATTAGATTTTAGTTTTAAATTTTACCTTTCTTTTAATTTTAAATAACTTTTTAAACAGTTCTCAGTTTTTTTTAGCTAAATATCTTCCAATTTACAAAGAAATAGAAACAATATATTTAAATGTCTCTAAGAGTAAAACTCCTCTATACAGGCCCTGACTATCGCACGGGTACTCGGGGCCAGTACCCTGGGCAGGAACTTTCTGAGGGGGAGGACATTTTTGGATAATAGTACTTTAAATTTCTTTTTAATAAATTGTTATATAAAATAACCAGTTTAACTAATATTAATCACTGGTAATTTTTCATAATAACAGGTTATTCTCAATAATAACCAATTTCACGTAGGCCGAGGCACACATACGTGTGTGCAATGTGCATGTAAGTGAACTATTCAAAGGGGGCAGGAAAAATTGGATGGGCCTTGGGCATGAAAACTCGTTAGTCGGGCCCTGCCTTTATAACAGACACCAGTGGGGCAAAAATATTTGTCCCTAATAGAGAGGTGTCCACAAAAGAGGCTTTTTTTTTAGGGGGGGGGGGGGGGCTCAATGCTAATAAAACTCCTCCTAACTGGCACCTCTTAGACAGACAGTTTTTAATCCCCCTCCCCCATCCCAGCAAAGCATTGAGCCCAAGAAAACCCCTCTTTAAGGGACAAATATTTTTGTCCCGTTGGTTTTCGCTATAGAGGAGTTTTACTGTATGATACCATTTACGCTATTGTTTTTAACGAGAATTTAAAAACATTTCCGATACTAAATTAAATAAAAGTATAACGTATTTTGCAATCTAAGAAAGGTCGCACTTATATTTCCAGATAATCCTTATTCTTGAGCTTCGATGTGAGGAAGAGGGATGGAGTAGTAGGGCAATGCGACTAGTCCGAAAAGAGAAAGTGAGTGAAAGAAAAAGAGCAAAGCAAAAGAAATCAAACAGGCGACTAGAAAACCGAAAAAGAGCTTCACGAGAGAGTTTTTGTATCCTCATCCACGCTTTGCGCTTCCGGGGGTTGGAAAGATCCCGGACAAAAAGGAAAAGTAGGAAGAGTGGAAAAAAAGACACTATGAGACGGTTTATCTATTGGGGGCTTCCATTGGAAAAGAATGATTCGGCTGGAGTCGGAGTCATAAAACTCCATTAGGGATGGGAAATTGCCGTGTAAACCCTTATCTTTGGGAGGATGAATTGTATAATGGGTTCCTGGTGCGTCTTATCGTATACTCTTCAAATGAAGCTGTAACGGCCGGACCACGGACTTACAATGAGCCCACGGGCTGTCATCTTCTTGCCCACTATCGCGTCAGGATGGTCTTCACCCCTTGTCTAGGGGGACATGGTTGGTGACATGAATGTGAAAGGACACCATGCTAGAACGAGTCCTGTAATATTAAAATACATCTTCGATGCTTATCTGATTTAGCTCAGGGCGTTCCACCAAAATGAAGCTTTGTAGGTATAAGTCACGAATAATGGTCAGCCGATAATGTTGTTTTACAAGTAGAGATCATAACTTACATTTTCCCCTCCTTAAACTTGTAATTTTTTATTGATAGTGAAAGGTAGAACTCGACTATTGATTCCATTTACCTTTTTGGTATTCATAAGGTGAAATTAACTGATGGAAAATTAAATCTTTACAAAGGTGCTGATTAAAGGAATCAGATTCAAAAACTATCTCTCTAAGTGACACATTTATTCATTTGCCCGTTTAGCGTTTGCTTACGTTTCCCCCCCGATGGTCATTTCAACTTCCTATGGGGGTAGTAAACCTATTCAGCAGAAAATTCAACATCTATACATATTATTTCTCTAGCCTGTTTTTCCGTCAGTCCGCGAGATCTTCCTTATTCCTTTATCAAATTCCATGATTCACCCCTCATTTTAGGCTTATCGTGCGGACTAATAATGAAAAATAGACCCCCTGTCTAAAAATGTACCACTTCTCTTAAATTTGAGATTTAAAATCATCTGAGAAGAGGTCCTTGAGTGGATGTCAAATTGGTGTTGTGTATGCTGACGCCATCTGTTATCAAGTAAACAAACAAGAAAGTATTATGTTATGATTGCGTAGAAAACTGGATAGCTGTGTCTGTGTGTTCAGCTTTTTCAGTCTTTAGGCTCTACACATTCATTTTGTGATTGTTTTATTATTTTTAATATCTAAATAGTAGTGGGGGGGGGGGGGGGAAAATTGTAACAGCTATTTGTACTGACGGTATGTGTTCAAATATATGTCTTCTTTTGTACCAACACCCGTTTACTTTTTTCTATTCTTCTTCGTAATGTCCTTGCTCCCAAATTAGTGCGGAATTCCGCATCGTCTAGTTTTACTTTTATCCAAAAATATCACAATTACTTTTTTTTTTGAAAACAACACTGGTATCTTGTATGAAAGATTTTCACACAGCATTTTATACTTAGTGAGTAGCAGAGAATTAGTTTCTTTCACTCATGAATCCAGTACGAATCTCTTTATTACTGATGTATCGAACAATTTTTACCACATTTCATGTCAAAGATCAACAACTAAAAATGTCTTTTCGTGATCATATTTGAATCATTTACCCGAGTATAAAACATAGAGAAAGCATTTTTATAAACTATATAATAAACCTCCAACCGTAGAATGGTATAGAATATAGATCATAGTCACCAAAAATTCCGTCGTTTAAATAACACATAAACAGACGAATATTTTTTGCCCGCGTAATGACAGATAAGAAAGGGGGGGGGGGGGGGTCCGACAACATATACCTAACTCGTCTCACATCAAACAGGTGTCTAAGGCATTTATTATCAGTAGGATAAGACGAATGGAGGACACCGATTTCATTCCAATTTATTTGAACAGACTGTTTTGTATCCATGAGCCACCGGTGACAGTTTACCCGGCGTTTCCGGTGATGTTGCTCTAAGGCGTACAATACTGCCAGCAATCTTTCAAATCCTTTTCAGCTATTGCAGAATTGGGAAGATTCCATGTTGGAAGTTTTGTTGGAAAGCAATTGGGAACGATTTCTTTGATCCTCCCTGTCTGATTCGGTTCTTATTTATTTATGATCTTTCTTGCTGTGATCGAAAGCTCCCCCACCATCCGCTAGTCGTTTTCCTGTAAGTAAGCTGAACAACAGGAAACCATTTATAGCTCAGAACAGACTTTTTGGGCTGAAAGTTTATGGTTGCTGATATTTTGAGAATACGATGCCATTTTGTGAAAAAAGAAGTAAATAGCCTGTAGCAAGAACAATAAATTAGGAAATAAAGTCATAGTCTGGTGTTCTTAATATACATGATACTTTATTGTGTGCATAAGGTTTCTTAGGTTTCAATAATTGTCGACTACCTGCATCAATAAATACTTCATACCAATTGTTCTGGAATCTTCTACACAATTCTACTTCTAATACCTACTAAAAAATTGAGAGCACCGTTTATAGCTGTAATTATTTCACAATTGAAAAACGGGGGAAAAAAAAACTAAAAAACATAGCAACGTAATCTTTACTTGTAAATAGTCGATAAAAATTTTTTGATATAAAAAGTCATGAAACTTGTCATATGAAAGTAAAAAAGTGGATATAAGGTTAAAACCTTTTCAACATCGGAAATAATAGCTACAATTTGTCCTTTCCCAACCCCTAAAAGAGCAATTAACGATTTGAAAATTAATCTTTAAATACAACACCAGAGTATTTTCGACTTTGTAATAAAATTTTTGGTAACTGTCTTTACTTGAGAAGTGAATTTCTTTTCTTCAGATTTACTTTCAAAATGTTTGTTGAAAAATTTAAGATGCAAATTCAGTGACTGAACTGTCAATTGCCATAAGGCGATGATTTCAGACGATCAAACTATGGTGAATGATTGGTTCTTTTAAATATAAAAAGGAACTTTTTAAAAAGTTAGTAATTAAAAAAATGTTTAAAACGGTAGAATTTGGGGGGGGGGGGGAGAGAATAAACTTATGATGACTGCTTCACATCAGTGAAAATATTGCCTTAAGAAGTCTTAGGAAAATGGGTAGTCTGGAGAATTGATCATGTGTGTACCGGAATAAACGCAAACCGTTATTTTGAAATACATTAGTTTTCCAAACTGCTACTTCTAGACCGTGAAATAGGTTTTTGGAAGCTCCATTTGTTAACCAAAAACAGAATTCAAGAAAACGTTTTAGAATGATTTGCCATAACGCCAATGTTATGCAAAACAATCTTCTAATGGTTACTACAACCAACGTTTAACAAAAAAACATTTCATGAAAAGGAAACTTTACTTTTACATGAAAGCAAATTGTGTCCAACGTTGTAAAGCAAATTGCAAAATTTATTGAGTGGACGCGTTTGGGATGCTTTAAGGAATTTATTTCACAGTGCAAAAGGTTTTGAGTTTAGAGACGCTAAGAAGCAATCGCACTGAAGATTGACTTCATCGTGATTCTTGCTTAGCGTCTCGAAGCGAAACTTTTTGAAAAATAGTTCCTTGTAACCCTGACACACATTTGTATATAGTTTGCAATTTAGTTCTTCAACGCTGATCTTTTACAGTATACATTTTATAAGTTTGCTTTGGATGTTTGTAAACCCATGTGGTTTGTGGTTTATTAACTAAAACGAGGGAAATTAATGGAGAAATTTCTCTTCTGAGTCCTGTTCAATACTTTTTTCTTTTTTTCTAATGGGCTGCGTACATTTGCAGACCTAGTGCATTCCCCGGAAACCGGCATCCATTCTTTCGAATAGCACCACTTTCGCCATTGAAACATGAGAATTTAGACGTCTAGTTTCTTCACTGGTAGGTGAAACTCCTGGACTCTGACGATGCGAAACTGCCCTAGGAATTTAATTCTGCCGGGAGTATCCGAGCTAAATGGATACTCAAGGGATCTTTAACATGCCGCAAAATCATACGACATGGACACTGTCAATTTTCCGCACATTGAAAATCCTTCGACTTGGGCCAGGTTTTGATCCTGCGAACTTCTGCGCACGAGGCCAGTAGCTTACCACTACGACACCTTGCCGGCAAAACTATGAAAATTATCATGTGTTGTGACAAGAATTGCAATTACTTAGCTAAGACAAAGTTTTAAACTACTAATAGTTTATCGATTTTTTAGCGTTTTATATGTATTTATAAATAATATATAAAACATACGGTAATTAAAAAATTTTCTAATTGCCGATTTTTCTGATTAAAATTTGTCCAATTGCAACTCATTTGGTCACCGCTCTCCAAGTCTTCAGACGCAGAAGTAATTTTTCGAAGCATATTTGTTGCGCCGAAATCGAAGAAATTTTAATTATTGAGATAATATTATCAAGAAGAAAATAAACGAAAACTCCAAGTACAGTAAAACCCTACTAAAGACATCTTTCCCATCGCTCCCCCTCCCATTAGACAGGAAAAAGACTAACAATCTGCGCTAAGTCTGTCACAGATCATTGAAAAGTTACGGAACATTAAAATTTCCTTTCGTTGGCTTAACCTTTAGCTTTCCCAAACTCTCTGATCTCCAAGCCATCTGTTCTCTTTAAGTTTACATTGAGTACGTGATTTTTGGAACTTTTCAATAGAAATGGATAAACACTTGCTTGATTTCCCACGAATTCTTTCTGTTTCAGAGGCTCAAACTGGGGACCGGAAATACACATTTAAAGCAACCATCCCCATTTATCGTTGTATTTCTTGAGAAATGTATATTTCTCATCGGCATTCCTTTGATAATTCTGCCATCTGACCGTATTTTCTTGCTTGAGTAAAACAGAAGCGAAAATGACTGGGAAAGGGTGCTATATGGGGCGAGACGATTGGGTTGACTAATAATGGTTGTAAGTTCTTTGCGGATTCCGTCGAAATTTCTACCAGTTTGTTCAGTGCTGTCTCTTTGCAGTGATCGCTCATGGCTCGTTTATGTGCAAGGTGGTTCAAAGTTATTTCTTTGAAGACTGTAGTACTGATTTTCTGGTTCTGATTATAATAGGGACTGATACGAATAAACTTTTTGTTGCATATAAATGGAATTTCAATGTAACGGCTGTAATTTAGGGCTTCACATACAGAGAAAATAAAGTTTTCTGCTTAGTCCAACATTTTTGAAAGAAAATCTCATACTTGGAGCATTAGTTGATTTTAAAGTGATTGCTTAGGCTAATATAGTAATTAACTTTCATACCAATTTGTAGATTTTCGAAAATAGATTCCAAAAGATTAATGAGATACGGGAATAATTGGAGCACACAATTCTTAGAATTTGTGTAGTCCAATAGACTGCAGCAATGGAAAATGAAATCATTCACATGAATATTATGGACGCCCTCCTTCTAGCTTAGTAGATAGTGTAATTAGTAAGAAGGAATGGATCAGTCAACATGCCCTAGTCACTCTAAATAAAACATCCAACTGTTTTCATTCATTTTTGAAATTTTAATGACTAATTCTTTTTAAATGCCTTTTTTCTTCTCCCTTTTAATTTACATTATAATTTACTTTTATCTTTTTGATTTACGTAACTTGTTTATGTGCTTATATCTGTAAGCTTCATGCGATACTTTCGAGGTATATGAAGATTTTGTTACTTTCAAATTAAAATAAATAAATAAATTTAAAAAGATGAAAGAAAGAATGAAAAGAAAAACAAACCTAAAATCAAGTTTCTGCACAGAATTTATGCATTGAATCAAAGCTCTGATCATAATTTAACTAACTTTGGGGCTCTATTGATTTTAATTCTAAATGAAAAAGTTCTTTGAACCTATGAATATTTAAAAATGCAATTCCAAGTTTGGTACATAGACGATAACACTCTCCGAACATGCGTTAAATTATGATTAGAGTGAATGTATTAATGCAAAAAGGGCCACATTTAAGAAAATTCAAGTAATTATAGCGAACAAAATCCTACATGCCACAAATGCTTTTTACCAGCTCCATTTCAGAAGAGCGTTGATATGCCTAACGTAATAGACAATTCTTTACACCTAAAGAAATAAAAGCGAAGGTTTTAAATGCGCTTTCGGGCTGCAAACAGTTAAAAGCTACATTCGCTTATAGTCAGACAGATAAAGCAACGGACAAAGCGATCGCATTTAGGACGCTTTTTCTTTCAAAAAGCAGACCAAAATGCTATTCCTTATTGTGGGGCTCCTGATGACTTAGCGAAATTCAACCATTCTTGGAGTAGAGCATTTTAGATCGAGAATCCATTCATTTATTTGGAAGTAAACGGGAAATGAAACTGCGGAATTCAAAGTTTCGAGTAAAAAAAAAAAAGTAAACTGAAAAAGAAAGAAAAAGTCGTCGAGGAAACAAAAGAAAACCAAACGAGTCGGAAAGCAGAAGCTTATTGCCCCCCAAAAGGATTATTCTTCACTTTCGATGGAATAAAAATCCCTCAAGGGACTTTCGTTCAATCCCCTTCGATGATTTTTCTCCCTCTCGCTTTATCTCTCTTTCCTCCCCTTACACCTTCCAAACGGTCTATTAAAAGTCGTTTCCCGGTAATCGAATTTCGAAGCTGAAAATAAGAAGGGGCAAAGGGAAGAAAAAAAGTGCGTTTAAACGTCGCTATCGACCGGGCTTGTGTATTTTGCAAAAGCGCCCCCAATGAGCTCGTTTAGAGCGAAATAGATCGCCACGGATTTGGGGAAAAGAGGTTTTTACTGAGCGGTCGTTCGCGTGGAGTGGATTCAAGCTCAATTAGCCCACCCAATCCATTAACTGCCTTTTCGTTTCGGAGCCAAGTGGAAGTGCGCAGCGGAATCGAGATTGCTCCCGTTTACCCCACTGTTTCTCCACTTTTTTCCGGTCACCAGCCCTTTCCAGACTATCGCCCGCTTTTTAGGTATATTCGCTCTTTCTCGAAATTTAAATTTCACCTGGGCACCCTTTTTAAAAGCTAAATATTACTACTTTACCTTTTTTTTAATTTTGAAAACTTCACCCCTGTATTACCCCTTTTATACAGAAAAGTACTGCCCCCTTTTGGAATATAAATTTTCGTATCACCACTTGTGAATCTACATTTATTCTCTATTTTAGGTGCTTAATTTCGTTATAGTCTCGAATATAAAAGCAATAGTTCAAAATTACTGCTTACTGCCTGTCTTTTTGTAAATTAAATGACAAAAATACACAGTGAAACCTGTGTAAGTTGACCACTTGCGGTGCAGCACTTTAGTGATCAAGTTAGACAGGTGGTCAACTATAGAGGGTGAGGTGAAGGGCTAATTCCGTTCCTGACAAAAGTGGTCAATTTAGACAGGTGGTCAACTTTACAGGTTTTATTGTATTCTCAGAGAAATAATCCTAAATATCACGAATTTTGTTAAACATTTGCACAAAAAGCGTATTTTGATTAGCGACCATTTTTATAATTAAAATGTTAGTAACATATAGGGGAGGAGACTGGGACAGAGTAGATAACTCCCTTTAAATCTATTACAATCCAATTCCTATAGTTCTTATGAAGTCTCACAGACTGTAGCATAGTTATGGTTGTTTACACTCAAAAATATCGTACGGGAAATACTTAGGTACCTATTTTGTGCAGATTTTATGTTTTGAGCAGCTAAAAGTATTTTTTCCATTTTGAAGTTTTTGAACTTTTATCAGGACCATAAGTACTAATATAGTTCTTGTAGAAAGGTAAAATCATGCAAGTGGACCACTTTGTTGAGTTCACAGAACTTATTTTTTTTTACTCGTAATAGACTGAAGATATTTTTGTAAAAAAAAAAAAAAAGGACAAGGCAACAAAGGTTTGAAGAATGTCTGAATTTTTTTCAAGTGCATAGCTTTTTATCCTTTTTTAGCCTACTTTCCCGTAAAAGTAAAAAAAATAATTATAAAGCATGAAAGAAGGCTTAATGTGTCGTGAAAATATCGTTAAAAATCAAGAAAAGTCAAAAATAAATTAAGTAATTAAATAAAGATTGAAAAATAAAAAATTTGAAAGTAGGGTTTTGAGATGGGGAAAACGTGTGTCTGTCGGTCTGTCCCCCCCTAATAACTTTTGAACGAATTATTCGATTCGAAAAATTCTTTTTGCATTCGAAAGATCTCGGTGAGGACATCTAATTTCCATATTTTATTTTTTGATTTGAACAATTTTTTATTCAATTTTGAACAGTTCAAAAAATTTTAACATTAGCGCCTATGGGCGAAAATGAAGCAAATTATGTAAACTCTGGGTACAAGATCCAAGTTCCAATGAACAAGCTCACTGGAAGAAGTTCTTGGCGTGAAATATTGATTTGAACAATTTTTGTTCATTTTTGAACAGTTCAAAAAAAAAAAAAAATTAACGTAGTGCCTACGGGGAAATTTCAATCCTATATAAATCCTGATCTAACGGGCCGATTTGCTTGGAACAAACTTTATCGGAAAGCTCTTATGACGTAGAATATGTACAGATAAAAAGTTCATCCAGAACTAACGAGCCTATTTTCTTATGAAATTTTTTGATCGGGATTTTCAAGAATATTTTTGAAATAATGAAAGATTAAATGAATAAGCAAAATAATGAATGAATAAATGAGTGAATAAATACATGAATGACTGAATAAATGAATGATTGAAGGAATCTGTATTAACCGTTGAAAAAGACATATTTAAAGCAATTAAGAACTAAAGCCAAACGAGAAAGAGAGAGAGATAGCTAGATTATAAATTTGAAGCTAGTGTATACGGAAAGTAGGCTCGTATAGTTCTAGACGGAACTTCTTGTTTTTTTAAGAAATACAAAGTGCAAAAATGGCCCACTGTGCCCCGGTCTCCCCTATATTAGGGTGGTGTTTAATTATATGATGGGAAACTTTTTGGGGGGAATTCAACTAACGCAACCCCCCCCCCCCCCTTCCTAGTTTTGTGACACTATCATAAAAAATAACGTAATGCAAAATTTGAACTCATTCTGCCAGTAATAACGCATGCCCCTGGGACGTTGATATTAGCAGGACATCATGTTCTACAAAGCACCCAAGTGTTTTCCTGATCTTCTCCTCTGCTATTACCTACGGGTCTCAACCATGGAATATGGCTTTCTGAAGTAGTTACAGTTCGACCATGGAATTTTGATAGCTGGAAGCTTCTGCGCATGGCAGAAAAGAACGAATCCATTCGAGTTTTAGGGAAGTTTGTTTTGCAGGTGCGTTTATTTAGTACGCGAATCAGAATGTTTGCTTCTCTGTTTGTTGAAAGCAACTAAATTTATAAACTGGCATATAGCATCAGTTCGGAAGTATGCTAAAGGAACTAGAACGAGAAGATAGAGGAACATTCTTTACACCAGCAGTTCCTCCCTTGAACATGAATGGATTCTTCTTGGCCTGTGCCAGCCGGCTTGCTTTGGTTGATGGTAGAATTGTAACAGCGTATTAAGACGAACTTTGTAAATGGTTGGCTAATAAGAATAATCATATATTCCTCAGAATGCACTGTAGACTTGGTTGTGGCTCACGGTGGTCCCATGTTATTGTTTGCAGTTACGCCTCCATTTAAATGTGACAAGATTGGTACGAAGTGAAGTGATGATGGTGCTTCCTTTGAACCATTTATCGCTTTTAGAGAGAAAGAATACACTTTTCATCTGGAAAAAAGGTTTAACTAGCTTTTTAGTACATTTTTAACCTCAGTTAATAAAAATATTTTCATTTCATTCTTTAAATTTAATGAGGCGACAAGTAACTGTTGAGTTTATAGATGAAATGTAACACTGATGAGAAACACAGAATTCATAATGCTAATTAGTTTGTAAGTTGTTAGTGGCTTTTTATATCGCTACTTAACTTGCTTACACTATTTCTTGGAGAAGTGAAATTAGTTTCTCTTTTGTCTCCCTTCTGCGAAAATTTAATAAATATATATTATACTGAACGAAATAAAAGTCAAAATAAAAATGAAGCACTGATTAAAAAAAGAAAGTTCTAAGGAAAATCTTAGTCTTAAAATGCTTATGTAGCTACTAATAACAGTTAGTAATTATGCAGTTATGTAATTACTAATAAGGATACTAAGTTGGACACACATAAAATGAGGCTTATTTATTAAAAGCTGAAAAATTATAAACACTTAAATGTATGTTATTCGTTTGAACAGGAAGTCCTTTAAATGATTAAGATAGATAGTTTTTTCTCTTGTCAAAAATACTTAGCATATTTTCTAATGAATGATATTCGACTTTTAAATTGTTTTTATATATAGTTTTTATAATCATGAACATTTGGTAAAAATAGAGCTCATTTCGGATAAATCTATCTCATTTAAACCATGAAAAAATGAAATAAAGAAAAATGAGCGCTCACATAGGAGCTTCAAATTACTAGGTCATAAAAAACTTTATTCATAAAAACATCCATAAAAACTTGCAGCAAAACCAATTCTTTAAGCCTTTATATTAAAGCTTAAATTATGCTTTGCCTATCGTTTATTGTTCCTGGTTAAGCAATGCATAAAAAATCACTTATTCTGGCGCTATTAGGAGTAAAAAGAGGCATAAAAAATTATGAATGTATCTTGCAAAAGACTCCGACACAAAATTCCCATTATGAACACCAAGTTGTGAGCATAAACGAGCCAATTATTATGCAATCGCTTTTATCACGATAATGCCACTGTGATTAACGGTATGTTATCAAACTAGTATTATGAATGAATCACAAACCACGCTTCTCGTACCCCCCACTAGTTTAATAACGGCGCGGGCCTCTTTTAAACGGGACAAATTGCGGAACGCCAGTGGTGGAAATCTAGCGGCCAAAAGCACCCAGCAGCCATTTTAGCTCCGCGGGCGATAATAGATACTTAGCGGCGCGAAAAATAATATCCCACCCTACGGGGGGCTTTGTGGGCGTAAAAGTGAAGCTAAAACTCTGAGCGGCCATCACATCAAATTTCCTCAGGATTATTGAATCTGTATAAGTTTATGCTGGAGTGATGCAGGCCTCTGTGCTTACCCAACCCCCCGAGGATTTGTTAATGTACTCACAAAGCTTTATGAAAGGCCAAGGCCTCCCTCGGCGCGATGAATGGTAATCCACGGCAACCGACTAAAGTGCCTAGGAAGCAAGAAGCAGGCTGTCGTTAATTTGCGGTAACTTTGTTCCTGTAGCTGACAAATGTGGCAATGCGTGTGATCAAAAATCAATATCTTTTTGTTGTTGTTTCTGGCTAATATTGGGGGAGTTTTAATATGTCATGAACTTTTTCCTTTTCTTCCTTTTTTTTTAATCAAAGGTTTTATTCATTTATTTTTTAATATTACCTTTTACCAAGCTGGGCAATGAGATGCATTACGAGCCAGATTCTATGCATTTCACTGACGTACAGATACGGAAATACATTTTTTAAAGAAATTTCTGTAACAGGGAATAGATGTTTAAATGCAAAATGAGGGAAGGAAGGGGGACAGATCATGGCCAACTAGCTTATAAGACCGGAGAATTGATTAGTCACACGTGTTGCATTCCATCCAATAGCACAGAGGGAAAAAGTCAATCAAGTTTAAGCGAAGCAATTCGGTATGGTTTTCTTCGACTTCAGTGGGACGGATAAAGTCACGTGATCACAAAGTTCTCTAGCCTTTGGAATCTAATAGTGGAAAGACAAAACCTCCCTCGTAGGCCAACGGTAATGTACACAGGTCGGAAAATGAAGGTATAGGGCTCAAATGTCTGCATTGTAAACGTTATTTTGAGAAACGAGAAGATGAAATTTTTGTCGTGATACATTTGTCAGATATTTTATCTAATTATTCTCCGCAATAATGCATAAATACTTAGCTGCTACCATTAAATATTCTCCAGAAAAAACAGCTGTTTCCTTAAGTGTCTTTCATAGAGATGTGAGTCGAGAATAATTCTTTTGTGAATCTTCACGGAGAACGAGAATAGTCTCAGAGTATTCTCCTGAAGTGCAACTTTGAAGAATTATCGAGAATATTCTTTTTCGTTAAAAGTAAATGTATCATTTTATAAACATCATTAATGTTATGAAATAAGGCTCATTATCAAAGCATGTAACCAAACTTATTTTTAGGGTTATTTAGCCCTTACAGTGATAACTTCATTTAATAGTATTTTCTCTGAACGGTGAAAAGGATTTGTTCAGCTGAGTTGTTTAAGAAATTATAAAATAGAATAATATGGACTTGATGTTATAATTTGTGCATAATTGCATTCTTCATATCATCTGCCAATACGATAAAATGTATACACCACGAGAACAAGAAAGTACTAAATAAGCAACGTATTTCAAAGAAAGTTCATCTCGGACAGGAAGTAAGATCTATGGTGAATTGTTTAGTTTTTAAGTAATTCATTTATTTGTTTATTTTTCATTTTTATTATTTATTTACTTATCTTTGACGGTTAAAAAAAGTTTTACTTAACCTTATGTATTTTTAATGGAAAAAAAAGCTACTACAAAAGTGGTAACGACACGTATGAGTGTTACATCCAAAGGTAGATCAGAGATCCCTGGCAACCCTGCCTTTTAACGGGTTCTCGGAACTGTGACGTCGCGGTCCCCTTCTGCTGGTTAATTGGGACCGGATATGAGTGTTTTTACTTGGTTTAGTTTGCATCCTTTCTTCGACGCGTAAAGCAAACAACTCATTGCATTTCCATCTTGTACCTTGTAGTCAAAAGTTCTATTGCTTAGTTCGTCATACGATTTAGAAATTGTTAAGCTATTAAAAAATGGTATCTTTCGCTGTAGCTGACTGCAAAAATGGAAACAAGAGCAATATTTTATCGTTTTCCAAAAAAACAACGAGATTCGGAAACAGTGGGTAATTATTTGCCGCCGTCAAGATCCATTTTTACTTGAAAACGCTAGAATTTGCTTGATACATTTTGAAGAGGAAGCTTACATCAGACAAAAAATCAGAACTTTTGAAAAATTGCAGATTTCTTTGAAACAGTGAATGACGTATTTGATGTTCTTAATTCGAGAACGAGCATAAATAAAGTTAAATACCGATCTGCTTTGGGATCAATCATAAATGGTGTCACGCTTTGAGGGGGGTTTGTGACAAGGGGAGGGGGTAACAAGAAGTGTGACATCATGCTTTCTGCAACATAGCGTGACATGTGACAAAGGAGGGTAGGGGTCCGTTGAAGTGTGACATATTGTAACAAAGGGGGGAGGAGGTCAAATATGTGAAAAAAGAGTGACATCATTTATGAACGGTCCCTTCACAGGCGAAGAGCCAAGAAATATATTAAACAAAATGGAAAACTTTATTTCTAAGTTGAGAATTCTAAACTAAAAATCCCTTCTTCCAATTCAAAAGGGATATATTGTATCAATATCGCAGCCTAAAATTACTTTACGATCATTTGTCAAAAGAAGGCGTTTCCTCCGTGATGACCAGTCGTTTGAACCAAGACGCTCTGGAAAACCTTTTCGTGAATTAGGATTGTTTCATTTGCACCCATCTCCTGTTGATTTTAAAAACAAGTTGAAAATGCTGTTAATCGGCTTGAAACTTCCTTCTGTGAACACTAATATCATTGCGGAAAATGAAGATAAGATTTTAAGCGCAAAGCGTTTTTTTGATCTGTCACAAAATTTGGAAGAAAGCAGCAAGCAAAATTTTGATGATGGCAATTGTATTACTGACGACTTTTGTTCTACTGCAAAATTTGAAAATGAAGAATCTATGGAAGCTGTACGCTACTTTGCTGGATATTTGGAGGTCCTATAAATAATCTGAATTTAGATGAAAATAAACCGTCAAGTTCAACTGACTGGATTGAGACACTTTCTAGAGGAGGATCGTTAACCCCAACAAAAAACTGGGAAGAAATTAGTGCACAGTTGAAAGTGATTTCATTAACATTCATGGGAAAAGAAAACATTTCCAAATCTGGTAACATAATTTTTAAACTTCAAACTGGGCTAGAAGCGAAATTTCCTCGAATAGATAAAAATCTTCTTCGAACTTATGCAAGAGATAGGACATTTCTTTGCATAAAGTACTTGAACAAAAAGAAGAGTTTATGTTCAGTAAAGTTCATCTCAGTCCCGGGCGAGAAAAAAGTTGAAACAATTTATGAATGCTTAAATTTAATCTCAAATGCCAAGGTAAAAATATTTTCCTCTTTTCTGAATAAATTAATAGTAAATGTCGGCCTTGGTGAACACGTAATGTTTTCTAAATTACACAAAAAAGCTGATATCTATATATAAATAGGCAAAGACAAAACAGTTAAGTACCATTTTCTCCTGCGTTTGTCAACCTTTTTCTTACTTTTTGATTTATTAAGTAGCTATAGCTATTTATGAGTTTTAGTGTTATCAATAAAAAAAAAAATTTGAAATATATATATATTTTCCATTTTCGACGTAGATTCGAAGGTTTTTTTTAGAAGTCTTTATTCGGCATACCTTCATATTACTCCTTACATCTGCAATCTACTCAATATATTTTTTTTTATTATTTATAATACAAAGAAGAAATGTCAAGAACAAAACAAAAGAGAAACTGTAATCTGTTAAATGAATGTCAAAGCAAAATAATACTTAAGGTGTCGGTTCATCCATTTCGAAAATGGATATGTTTGATAAGTCGGGTTGTTTATTCAGATACAATTTCAACAAAATAAAAACAATTTGATAGAATAACCTAAAGTGAGATAACAAGCTCGGTGTCGCTTCGAATTTTACTTCGAATCAATGAAAGTGAGTTTGTATTTCTAATTTATTCGATAATACTAAGGTGGCATGAAGATTTTTTATTTATATTTTCTTTACAGGAGAAGAACAGAAAGATAAAATTTACGTATAATATGTGTTACAAATGCAAAATTAAATTCCTAACTCAATGGTCAATCAGTCACACTGAGGAGAGATTATGCTAATTGAAATATTTAAACAAAACAAACTGCTGTGAAACAAAAAACTAGAAAAATGTCTAAAAGTTGTTTAAACGTTCGAGGCTAAACTTGAAAAATTAAATGAATTACGGTCGAGTTTCTACCGCTGGACGAACTCTAATTTTATATTATTACCATTTTACTAAAAGGATTTGAAATGAAAAATATGGGTGTGTATGCGTCAGTGATTATTAGACGTTTTACATTTGAAAAAAAAAGTCCCATTTTATTTCTAAAATTGAACTCATGCTCTATAACTTAAAAAAAAATAATGATGAATTGTAAGCCAATTATGTTTTATTTACACATCGTAGGTCATATATGCACACAGTAAACCTAAACAATATGCACTTACGCGTGTTTCTGCGTAAGGATTTTCGAATTCCTCTTTGGTGGGGATTCAGCGAAGAGTTTATCACGAAGACCATAAAGTTTCATTAAGTGATCATTACCGATTCTTTTCTATAATGAAAATCAGCAAACAGGGATGTCGTAAATTAAATAGGATATATGATGAAGTAAATAAAGTCATTGAGGCGCTATAAAAAGGTAAATAGAAACTTGGACAGCAGATGGTATCAGAAAATCGGCAGCCGCAGCTAAATATTAACCCGAACACAGCTGCGATTTTTTGAATGGACAGCAAATTAATATTTCGTTCTAAGAGCCGAAGCTGAAATTGAAATTAGATGTAAAAATAAGAATTTAATTATGAAATATGCGAAGCAGAATGGTGCTAAGTAACGAAGTCTGGCTTAATTTATAGCTTCATAATCGTGAAGGCTGGCAGATAATCCGAGCAAAAACGGCACCGAAAGTCGTTGGGAAAAAGCTCCATTTTCTTTTATGTGGTGATTGGGAAGACACTTCAACTAAGCTCTGAAGATAATTAGGTGTAGATTTTTAATATATTCACGATAGATTCCCCTCGTTGCAATGATTTTTTAAGGCTCGGTATTGCAAAAGATTCAATTTGCGTATAACGGCTCTTGTTATCAGAGCTGGCGTCAAACAAAAGGGCTGGGTGTGGAATTTTTGGTAGCGCACAAGGGGTTTTTACGCCAATCAATTTGGGCCATTAGCAGATACATTTGAGCAACGTTAATGAAGCGCAATAAATTTCCCCGCGACCAGTAATCGACGCTAATAATTATTATTCAAAATCGCTTTTCCTCCTTTTCAGGCGGCCATCATCGGCCTTTGATTGGCTGGCTAGGCGCGCAAAAGGGGTTGCGGGGGTGCGGACCGAATCTTTTTGTTCCCAAAAAGCCAGCGCGAGGCAAAAACAGCGACAAATTATCGACTTAAATACTTAGTTAAATAAGTCATTAAGGACTTTAGAAACCATTTGTCTATAGTAATTAACTGGAAATAGGAGATGAAGCATTATAAAATAAGCCATTAATGCTGCTGAACGATAAGTGCGAACCGATAAGGGAACGGAGCTTTTTCTACAGTTTTATGGCTCCCCCCCTCGTCTGCCCACCTCCCACCGTGGAGAATGTGACGCGATAATTATTATTCCGGTCGTCAGACTGTGACGTCACTCAGAGGAGCTGAGCGAACGAGGCAGTTTTAAAACATTTTCCAGCAAAGATAAAAAGTTTCGGAAAAAGTTAGTTGGACAGTAAAAAATAATTGTACAGCTCTTCGATCTCACAAAGGAGAGGGCTAAACACTCGGAATGTCAATCAATGGCCGGGAAAATGTTTTTTTCCCCGCTCCTTAAAATGTCTTCGGCGAACGAAAACGTTTCTGTACTTATTAAACTGGGGAGTCGCAGATAGCTCGCATAATTAAAGCTTCCAGATACAACTTTCTTTTTAACGGTCAAATTAGGAGTTTGCCCACATGAATTTAAAACGCATAATGGCCCTGCCTCTGAGAGAAGGTGTTCCTCAAGATGTGCAACTTCACTCGAGAGTAAATTTTTGCTTGTAGAGATAGGTGTCGGAATCGCTCGTAAGAATACGAGACACAGCAATTTCGAGCGATGAAAGATGGAAAAAATATCACTTAATATTTAAAATTAGCAGTCTTTGATGTTTTGAAGGAAAATGTATTTTTCGCATGCATTTTCATTTTATATCATTAGTTATCGCGATATAAATATTACCCTGAAATTAACTCATTTTTTAAATTTGATTAAAATTGTTTTGCATGCGAAGCGGTGATTAAAATATTATTTGAGGAATATGAATAAGATAGTAAAGAGTAAAATTTCGTAAAATAAAAATTTTACTTTTTTTCTTTTCTTTTTCTTCTTTTTTCTTTTTTTTTTTTTTTTTTGAGGAGCCTTTTCAACTAGAATTTCTTCCAGTCCAACCAAAAAAGTGTAAATGATTTAGGCAGCGTAATTAAACAATGGTGTTGTTGTGTAACAGCAACATATCATCGACTCCCCCTCCCCCCATCCGTTTTGGTAAATGACGCAATAATAATTACTAGCTTTTTTGTTTAGCCCAATAAGTGATAATCGCTGTAGACGTATACAGTTAGTTGGTGAAAGGTAATCATTTTAATTCAATTTCGTGACTTTTATTTATTGTGAAAAATTGACTGCTTATGATTAAGTTTCAATTTTGTTACACTGAAGAGAACTACTTAGTAGTAGTATCATTTTTTTCAGGCAAATAAATGGTATTCCAATGAGAGCAGCATTTTTAGAAAATCTTTTCCTTCATTTTTATTAACTAAAATAAATTTATTGAAAAAAAATCTTGATTCAAGGCTTCAGGCATATTGATGCCTTCATCTTGATGTTTCATTTTTTTCACTAAAAGTTACATCTAAGAGTTAAAGCTTAATAAAACTAAGGAAAATCACTATAATGAAAATTATCTTGACGATAAATCCCAAATTTTTAACAACAAAATTAAAGTAGGTGTTTATGGTGAAAGGGAAGGTTTTGATTTCGAAGGTAAAAAAACTCTAATTATCATTCTAATATTCCCACTAAATGTTTTTCAGAAACACTATTTTTTACAATTTAGCAGAACTTTAAAAATAACATAATATGGGATCTTTTCTTGAAGCCTGTAAAAACCTTAAAGATTCTCTTTGCTCAGATAAATCTTGCGAAAAACGACTGATATTTTGAAGATTTTTACACAAAAAAACTTTTTATTTTATTATTATTATTACACGGTTTTATTTAACTGGATTTGTCATGGAAGTGTGCTACACGGTTTTGGACCAGTATTACTACATAAATTATCTTCAAACTTTGCGCACAAGCTTATCTTTGATGACAATACAATATTCCATCCATTTTATAATTTATTATAACGTTAATTAGAAAAAAAAATAATAATTTTGACTCTGAGGAAGTTATCAGAATTATTATTTGTCGAATGGCAACGATAGCTTTATTTGCAAAACAATTCGAGTGCGCTCGCTTCGAATTACTCGGGAAAACGACGGTGTGTTTGCTATGTTTACTTAGGTTATTTTAATTTAAAGGTATGCACATTTTCTTTCGTTTTTTTAATTGTTTCAAGTAGAATGGGATTTCAATTGTATGCACGTATTATGTTGTTAATTTTTATGATGAGTTCCTTACAAATGATTCAGTTTCCCTGTTACGCCATTGCCCCCTTGAAAATTTTGAAGGAGGGCATGTGCCCGAGTATAGTCGGCGCTTATGCTATGAACCCCTGATAACGCCATAAATGCAGTTTAGAAGTCTATGATATGTCGCAAACAATTTATCGGTGCTGGATTGCATTAGATTGAATACTCGATATTCTACAGTTATACATTATTAGCGTTTTCTAACCAATATTCCGGAAACAATATTAACGGTTCCGTAAGGTATGAAAAGTCTTGATTGTACTAATTCCTTCTAGAGTAAAATATAAAGCTATTGGGCCACTGAAATCGTGGTTTACAATGTGATGTCTTATTTTTAATATCACATGCTATTTACTATGTGAACTGTTAAAACTTTCAGTACAGTGCCACAACCAGTATTTCACATTTTCACAAGGGGGGGGGGGGGTTCATACTAGTCCTTACTTGTATGTATGTATATATTAGAATTCTAAGATTAGAAATTCCTGGTAAAGAGATGAACGGGAAGGGATTTGCTCACAAATAGTCAATTTTATCATCTATAGTTCACATCGTAGCTAAACTGATTGAGTGTAAACAAACACTACTAGGTACATTAAAAAAAACATTTGCCGTTTCATAGCACTGAGCGAAGTACAGATAGAAATGAAAAAACAGCAATGCTACAGACTTTTTTTTTTAATTTAAAAAGATACATTGTTTATTTTTAATTGGTACCTTCTGACTAAAATTGGGGTTAGCAATATGTGAGTTACAAATAAATGACCTTACTTTCAACGTAATGATAGAAACTTTAAAAAGCGTAAAAATGCCACCAATCAACTAGTGAAAGGGTATTTTGCGAAAAGACAAAATAGAAATCGGGTAAGTGCACTAGTTCTCAATCAGTTTATGATTAAAATACTTTTACTTACATCGTATAAAATTTATGAAAGTGAAACGGCTCATCATTGTGTTCAAGGTCTATGATTGAGTTCATACACATGGCTGTGCACTGGATTTTTGAGGCTGATTACTGGAGCCTTTTCTCGTGTTCAATAATAACTTGATTTTTTTAAGAAAAATGTTATTTCTTAAATGGTGCAGACTGTGCATTGAAATTTTTAGTGGGGTTTTATCGGGGATTTTGGGGTGCTTAGTGGAGTGTTTGGTCAATTTCGGTTTTTCATCGCTTTTGTGGGGACTCCGAAGTTTTTTAAGGGATACGCCATCGCTCTGAGGGGAAGGGGGCACCTCTGATAAATCTAACCTTTGAGTTTTTAGAGCTTCGTCCCGAACTCAAATTTGATGATAAAAGGAAATGAAGTTCATTTTTTGGGAAGGATGCTAAAAGTGAAACATTTTAAACTATTCGAAAAATGTATCATCAAAAATAGAGATTTCAAAAAAAAAAAAATTTCTGGAAGATAGAGCTCTTTGGGTTGTTTGAAACACCATAAAAAAAAAGAAAAGAAAAATACGCAAAAGCATACCAAAATTAGCAAAATGGCGAGGCTCCTCCGCAAATTATCCATTATTTTAGAGCCGTTCTCCTACTGTCAATCAGCTGTCACTTGATAATTACCTTGTAAGGTTAACTTGAAGGTTTAATTCCAATCCGAGCTCTTATTCTTTGTATTCAGTGTTCAGTTAAGAAGGAGGCAGCAATTACAGTCGGTATCCCCTTGCTGTTTTGGTGTCACTTCTGAGTTGGTTATTCTATTGATTCGCACTTATTGTTCTTTCGTAAAATTAGTCTCGGTGATCATCAAAATAACATATTTCAAAAGATACTTTTTCTTAACACGTTGACTGCCGGCGCTGTTTGTAGTTTGTGGATCTCCAGACGATAGTTTAATTTAATTAAAACATATTATACAAAGCATTTTATTAAGTAAAAAATTATTAACTTTCTAATAAATGTATTGAAAAATGAAAAAAAAGTCAGCAACAACAAGACAACTTGTAATTTGGTCTCTTAACAAGTTCACCTCCTACGAGTTATCTCGTAGGTTGGCAGTCAACGTGTTAAATATGAGTCGTCTGGATTCAAAACCAGATACATCCACTTTTTTACACTTTCTAATAGTTAAAAAATTAACACCATATGAAGATTGCTTTAAAGTTTCTAAAACAGCTACCTCGTGCTAAAAAGTGTGTTTGAAATGCGCCGGTTAGTTACAAAACCAGATCCCTCCCCATCGCCCATGATTGTCGGCTCTTCTTTTTTTCCCTCCAAATATGTTCCAAGGAAAAATGATTTTTGTGTTAAAATTTCAGCAAGTTAAAAGTCTATCCCAATGCTCTTAGCTAGAAATTCGAATTTCTTAGATATTAGTTTTTTGACCCGCCGTGAAAATTTTCATTGTTTGGATGTAGCTGGTTTTGAAACTAGACGACTCATATGATATTGACTACAGTATTTCAAGAAGATGCCAGCTCCATTTCTGCATTTTATCGGTTGTTTTTTAAGTTGCGGAAATTTTCTCGTAACTTTCCTTAAATCATTGAGTTGAATTTCAATTAATTTACGCAACTGCAATTATTTCTATGCTGTGGTTTCAATAACAGTTGACCTCCAAGCAACAAACTGGGAACTGTATCACATTTTTTAGTTCCTATGATAATACGAGATTATGTCTGTACGTTGAGGTGGGTTGTTGGGAATTGCAAGAAACATCCAGTGGTGATCTTCAGGAGCCTCAAAATGGAACGAATGCTTGAAACTTTTACAAAACTTTTAATCAAAATAATCCAAAATGCTGTCTATTTTAAATTTTTGTGTACCATATCACTTAACGCCTTTGGAAAAACTTCTGTTTTTAAACGTTTTGTAAAAATGCCTTAGTATCTACAATCTCAAAGTTATCTTTAAACATCATCATGGGCTGCAATAGTGGCACAACTCAAAAAAAACGCGTTTTGGACTAAGAACAGATGTAAATATGAAAATGCACATTCTTTTCAGCAGTAGTACTAGCAAAACTCATCAATATTAGGCCGTGAAATTTCAGCAAACTAAGTCATTTCCAATGCATTTTCCCTAGCAATGAAAACTTTAAACCCTCTTATCTCAAAACATGATTTTTTGAGTTGTGCCACTAATGCAGCCCGTGAGCGATATATAGAGTCTTACGTAAGTGTCTCAGGAAACTCATAAATAACTGGTTGACTAGCTGAATACAGAAGCTATTATAAAAGTTAAAGCAGAAAGCATCCAAAAAGCACGGAATTTTAATTTTTTGTTAAATCGGACCATTACAAAAATCACTATTACGTGACATTATCGCCCTAAAATCCATTTTATTGGAATTGTTATAAAACCATTGTTTAAATGGTAAGAAAACTACGTTGAAACTCCTCCCGTTTGTTGCATCCATTGAACTATAGGGTAGGGAACTCAGTGTAGTTCAATGGTAGCATCAAAGCGATGAAAAACCGGCTTTGTACACAAATCGGATTTTTCTCCAGATCTACGTTATCAACTCTGCGGCGAAATAATTTTATGCTCCACATTAGTCTGATTTCTTGTTGTCTTGTGACATAGAAATCAGTTCTAATAAATGCCATAATAATTTTTTTTAATTTTAAATAGTATTTTACATTGTTAGTTTTAAAATAAGATGCATTAGGTTCTTAATTAAAAATTATAACAGATGATCCCCATTTTTCACCTTTTTCAGTAGATTCTCAGATTGTTGAAATTTTACACCTGCTAGAATGAACACTAATGGGAGTTCCTCAGAATAAAAGCGAATGATTTATGTATGTGACAAGAAAAAATATGGATACCGCTGATTTAGAGGATCGTTAAAAATCTCTTATTTCAATGGATGATGGAGAATATTTCATATGTAATGTTTGATCACATTATATGTATTTTTCCCACCCCCCGAATTTGTAATGAAAGGCAACATACTCCTGTTTTCTATTTCCTGTTGATGTATATGAATAAGCAAAGCATGCGGTTCCCTTCTTTTCACCAAAGTGTACCATTTGAGTCACGAGTGTTACCCAGTAAAAAATCTCCAAAATACAATAAAATAAATAAATAATAATAATATTAATATTCCAACTTCACTAGAATTTGTGGAATACTTATAATTAATATATCTTTATAATGATATTATTTAAAACGTTTTTTTCATTTCATAATAGCGAAAGACAGTAAAAATATCATATTAGGTAACACTCATGACTATAAATGTTGTTCATTCTACAAAAAATTTAATCAATTCCTTTAATTTTAATGTGATATAGTCAAGAAACACATTTAGTAATGAAATGTCTTATTTTCAGAAAAATAAACTCTGTCATACTTTATTTAAATGTAGTCGTCTTGTCCAGTAACACTCATTACTGTTAGAGTTAAATATCTCAGGTTGTATGAAAAATTAAGCTTGAATAGCATTGTATTATTAACAATCAAGTATTCCCAAGCATGTATTCAAAAATAAATTAAACAGTAATAATTTTTATTTTTAAAAATTTCTAAATGCTGTGTAGGCAAACTTTTGAAAATGACCCATTAATCAATTTATTTCTTTATGTTTCTGAAAGTAATGTATGCAGGCAACCACTAGAACTGTTTTTGTAGAAAGAGAAAACTTCTTTTAGAAAATTGACTGTTTTTAAAACAAGCTGGGCAAAAAAAGTAATCGATTAGACCTAGCAGTTATAATCAAAAAGTACAAATTAAACTGCTTTATATGGTAAACATTAAAAAAAAATCCTTACTTTTTATAAAATTGTTTCCTTGCATAAATAGTACCTCTTGGTGGTTCTTCCCCAGGAAAGCAATTACTTAAAATACGGTTCATTTTAAATGTTACTCATAAATTGACGTTTACAAATGCAGAATTAACAGCACTTTTTCAAAGTTAATAATTGTTCAAAACTGATAGTTACGACACATATAGTAATTGCGAAGTTCGGGTGTGGTTGTCAATGTAAGACAAACTAATGAATACGTTTCCAAAGTTACTATTCAAAAATTTTGTTTCTTCTTTCTTTCCAAAAATAGAAGCATAGAAAAGTGTTTTATAATTACGACATCGATTCGTGAATAGTACTTTTTTCTGAATGGGAAGCAAAATTCGCACATCAAATCTGTCGTATTTTTCACGGACATGTAATAGATACACATAACAACTTGTCAATGATAGGTGAACGTAATGGAAATTGCTATTGTATTACAATCGCAGCAATTATATTTGACTTCTAAAAGCATATTTGCAATTAAATCTTTACACTTTTGTTGTAAAAATGTTTGACATGGCACAGAGTGACGTCAAAATCAAGAGGAAATTTATGAGGTGAAGTAATGAATCCTGTTATTTATGCGTCATTAATTACGTACCATTCCGTCGTTAGATAACGACCAATTTTATACTGAAGTTTTTATTAGCGTATCAAAATGACAAATATTTTGTTATTTTCCTCATTATGAGCTATATTCAGCAGCAACCTTCCTCCTTTGTCTGAATGAAGTGTGACAGTAGCAAACAGCTATTTATTAATGAATCATTTTCCTATTTTTACAATGCAGGATCCTTTTGTTGATTGTACAAAAGTGGAAACAATTGTTGTTTTTTACTTTTATGCCATACTAACCGAAGTTACTTCTCTTTCTTTATAAGTAAAATTTGTGTTTCGGGTGAATCTAAATATATGACGCTCTTTTTGTTAAGCATCATAACAGTTAAGATCTATGGATACGATAAAAGTTGAAGATATATTAAGGTTTTAAAGTAAAGCAACTAGTTTCCTTTTTCGTAAAGTTAAATTTAATTTTGTGAAATCTTTTATTAGTCGACTCTTTGTGGTATTTTAATGAATAATTGCTTTCTTAAAAACTATGCATTTTCTTTAGTTCCGTGCCAATAGTCGATGTTCGATTTAGAAACATTTCTGCAAATTACTGATTAAATATATTGTGAAAAAGAAGATAAAAACCGAAAACAAATGCTGATACCAATTATAAAAACTTTTTGAATAATTGAAAAAGGACGCTTTTAAAATAAACATAACTTTGATTTAACGATTTCTTTAAGTTAGCAATAGATTTAAAAAATCTTGGATTTGATGAATATTATGTTATATTTCCCCGAGTTAACGATATCCTTGATTTAACGATAGTGCAACTGTCCATAGACAATCGTTAAATCAAGGTTATACGTAAAGGCTATTCTTTATAATTTTTAGCCCGTGAGAATCATTAACTGCTATTTTTCTTCGCTTAGCTCATTTTCTCTTGCGATGAAGAAAAGGCCTTTTGTCGTTCCGAAACGCTTACATGAAATTCTTTCCGCAAATTTGAGTCGAACAACGTTTGATTTTTCAAAATACATGTGAGTTATGTCTTTCCTTTTTTTCCTGTAAATGCTCTTCAATAATACATACTTTCGTCACTTCTACATGAAAATCATACTCTGATAAATATGACAACTTTAAATTTTAAAGTTGTTGAAAGATCACATAAAAGCTTTTCATAATACTTTAAAATTATGCTGCGATAAATGTATGAATTTTAGGAGATAAAATTGCTGAAAGTCATATTAAAGCTAATAATAACGATTTCTTGCCAAAGCTATTTAGTAATGAGAGAAATTTTTGAGAAGTTACATAAATGTCAAAATCTTTCTCAAAAGTTTTGATTATTTGTTGTATTATTACGAAATTGTAATTACGTTGATTAAGTGTCTTCAAATATTGCTTGGGATCATAGTATCCGTATGCATCCTTGCTTTTCAGAAAGCTATTAATTGCTATTGTAATATGACATTTAATAATATTTGTTGTGTATTATACGGGAGCGTCAATCTAAACAAAAAATTAAAATTTATTAGTTGTAAAAAACTGTTATATGAAAATAGATCTGTTCCCTTTTTTGTTACGTCATAAGTATGGCAGGCTGCTCTAGACTTTTATTTTAAGAAGTCATGAGCTTGTCGGGTGTTCTTTTAATGCCTTTACTCATGACTCCTTATCAAAGTTTATTTTCTTTCTTCTTTGCAATGAATTTGTTGTAATGAGCTTTTGTATTTAAGTTATAGAATTGTTGTTCAAAATGAAACTTGAATTTCGGGTACAAATTTTATATTTCGACAAAAAATTTGAATTT
Source organism: Octonoba sinensis (assembly GCA_038502835.1). NCBI lineage: Eukaryota > Metazoa > Arthropoda > Arachnida > Araneae > Uloboridae > Octonoba > Octonoba sinensis. The sequence continues at coordinate 193,127,971 of CM076598.1, read as the reverse complement.
GAAAAAAAAAATGCTTCTGGAAAAATAGTTTGTTACACAGGACATTGGTATTTTTTCCTGACATACATTTAATTACGATTTTAAGAAACTAATCTCGAAAATCTGACGCGTCCAGTATTCACGATTCTGGAACCTTTCTATTTTCTTATTTTGAACGTTTTCCTTCAACAGTAATATTTTACATATAGGAAAGGTGTTTTAAGGGGATTAAATTCTATTCGAAATTTGTACATTGCTTGACATGGCGCATGTTTAAAAAATATCAGTATTTACAGATATTTAGTCATATATTAAACTTATTAAAAGGAAACGTTCTAGACTATATAAAATAATTACTTGCGTAAAATTACCTTGAAGCAGGATCGTTTCTGATATGTTTGGGAATTGTCAAACAATAAAAAGATGACCTGATTTTCCCTAATTTCGTTTTGATCACTGAATTAATGTGTAAACGTATAGCATTCTAGTTTTCCCCGCCACGGCGTTGTACAAAGTCTAAAATCAAAAGAAGTCGCTGCATAACTTTTTATGCCATTAATTATAAGCTTATTTCGGTTATTTCGTTCTCATGATATTTGGTGAGTTATATGTGATAGACAGACAGATTTTCTTTGACTTTATAATGGTACAAAAGATTCACTAGTGGATAGGTTAAGCCGTTGCGTATGATAAAAATGTTTTCTTATTCGGTTCTGTTGGAAGTGTCAACTAATTTTTTTCTTTTCTCATGTAATTGAATTTAGAATTTTTCTACCGCATATTACTTCTGTTTAAAATAGAATGCAAGTGTTGTAGTTCCCGCGCATTTTCAAACTTTAAGTGGGCAGTCAAGATAATAGCTAAATCATATAAAGGGCAGCTAGTGTATCATATAATAGCAGCTACATCATTTGAGAAAGAATTTTTTAAAATTCCTTTAAAAATTTCCTGACCGATTTTTAAAACTTCGGTTTTGAGGTGCGCATTCCCGCCTTTTAGAATACTTTTACGACTAAATTTTATGACTGTGTGGCTATATTCTATAGCTTCATCATACACAGCGACGTGACACATGGACATATATTTTTGTAACAGTAGAAATATGATATATACATGAGTCTTCAAAACAATTTATTTATTTTTTTTGTAAATTTATTTGCTTCAATACTCCCCCTCCCCGTCTTCTCATTTATTGGAAAAAACATATCATAAGGTAACTCCATCTTTGAAACAGTATAATAATTTATTGATGAAATTTCAGTTCTTTACATACAACAACTTTTAACTTCGATGAAGATTTGTTCAAATTGATGCATACTGGAACAAACAGTTAATCTAGAAGTTCCACTTAGAGCTTGTCCATGGATGCTTTTTTGTTGAACCAGGAAGCTTAAATGGGTTTATATTTTTCTTGCCTCAAAATAATTATGCAACTAAAAGTACTCGTTTATGTATAAAACTCAAAATCGGCTTCTTATTGGAGGCAAACGTATAAAAGCTGTCCGAAAAATCAAGGCATGAAACTGCATCTTCTGGGTAGGGGGGAAAAGGGGGGAGGCTACGAGCGTATTTTGTAAAAAATATCCAGTTCGCTTTGCTGTAACGCCTGCCATTCAGAAAGTGATAAGATCATTCCAACGGACGCAGGATATAAAATCCGTGAAGGCCAATTGGTCGTACCTGCCACTTATTGAGATATCTTCATGGAGACCCAAATCCCCGATCCCTTAGAAGAAACAGGTTTTTCCGAAGAAAGTTTCACTTATAGAAAAAGAGAGTTCGGGGAGACTGCTGTTTTGATTGACGTACAGAATAATAATCATAGAGTAGTTTTTATTGCTTGTGTTCAGACAGACTTGTCATTTGTGGGGTCGAAATTTACCACCATGCTTGGAGTTCGGTTTATGGTAACTCTGAAATGCAAAGAAAGCTACAAAAACAGTTTCAGTCCGGCCAAAAAATCGGAAACTAATCTCCGGAGCTGATTTAACAAAATATTAAATTGTATTATCACGACAATGAAGTGTTTTTTTCTGTGGATTTTCATCCCTATGTAGCCTGTGTTTAACATTTTTGGCGATTTAGTTCTCTAGCTTTTTTGACACAAAATATTAAATAATCTACTTGAATAAATATTCAGGTTCCTATTGTAAAAGAATTTGGGAGCAATTTTTGTACCAAAATAAGAAATATATATATCAAAATAGAAATTGACTGATTTTTAAAGCGAACAGATTTCCCGTTTTCCTGTACCATTTGAGGTGGCGAAAAGAAAGTACTGTAACTCTCACTTTTTGAGAAATATCTAGCTAAAAGTTCATACCTAAATTCTCCACATTCGAATCACCACAATGAAATACAAGTTAAAATAACTTATTACGGAGCTGCTATAACTAAATAAATTGCTATTATTATATCATGGATTTTTTTTTACAGTACTTTTGGTAAAACACTTAGTTTTTCTTTTCAAGCACGAACAGGAAATCCCAAAATGTGTCCAACCTTTAACTTCAATTATTTGTCTAATATACGTTTCTTTTCACAAAATTTGCAATCTGAGGCGAAGTTATCTATTAAGCATCAAAAAATGTCCCTTTGAATTCTTTGCTAAATTTCATTTCTGAATCAGGTATCTTTTGTACTTCTATTTTTAATCCTTAAAACACACAATTGAAGATTTTAATTGGAACGTCTTTACCATGATATATATATTTATCATGATACCCTTTATTTAGTTCCAAATGAGTACGTGTCCGGCTCTTGTTTTGATTCGTACGTCATAACATCGCAATCGGCGTTATTTGGCAGTATCAGCTAGTGTCTCTTGCACTTTTCTTTCGGAAAACGTTTTGATCTCTTGAGAAAAATAAGAGATATAAGCTGAAAATTGTGCACTGATTTTAAAATGCATGCTTTTATATAAACATCAAATAAGTTTCAAGCCTTTTTGACGGGGTTCGTTCATTCTGAAGCAAAATATTTTGTTTTTTCATTTTTTTAAGGATTTTTGAAGTTAAATTTTTGAGACGTTCAAAATATAGTATTATTATAGCCCGGTTTACAGGTGAAGTAAAAAAATGGTACTTTAAAAAATGAACGTCATTTTCGGTAATTTTATTGCAGATATTGTTAATAGTAACGAGCACATTATTAAATTCATGTTTAATTAATTAATGGAATGAGAAAGTAATTAATTAGTGTACAGTAATTACAGAAAGTAGAGGCTGAATTTACAATCAGCAGGTCTTGGAGTGAAGGAGGATATATGCTCATACTGCACGTAATTTTTGTACTGACTTTTTATCCGTTGTTAAAAGTGATGTTCAGGAATAATATTGAATATTATCGTTTAGCGTTCAGGAACTATCTTTTATGTAAGCCATCTCCAATATTTCTCATTCAGGCTATCAAAATGCGAACAAGCTCTTCAGGGGCGAAATAAAGTGGAAAGTAGCAAGATCGTGACAAAAGCTTTACGAGGATAGATGGTTTCGTTAAATCACTCGAGAAATGATTCCGAAAGTCGTAAAACGACGTTGACACCTTTCCACGACGTCGAGAGGTAAGAGACTATAAAGTGGCCCGTAAAACAACTAATCGAGTTTTCCTTATAGTGAACCTCAGACATTTAGTTCTTCTGCCTAATGAATAGATGACCGGGCACTCGCCTGCCTTTGTTGAGGAGGATTATGTCTTCACAAGCACTTGACATTTAGAGCAGAGGGAACGACAATTTATGCCAAACCCCACTTCGTTCCCTTTGCATGAAAAGGGAACGTTGTGGAGATCTGTTTCATTGAGGCATTTGAATTTTTCCTTTTTGGGTGGTTACGTCTGGTTCTAGTTCATTACTGATCACTTGTCAGCTTAAGCAGAGCAAACGGGTGTCTACTATCTCCTCGGAAGTATTCCGAAATTTCCTCTGCCAAAATAATGTGTTATAATTGGAGAAACATTATCCTATCATGACGGCAAACTTTGACTCACTTATTAGGACTCAATTGGGAATTAATTTTTATCATAAAAATTATTTTTTGCTTTCGCACTTTCGTTTTCATCATTCTTGGAGTTTTGGATACGTGGCTTTAGGTAACATTTTGTGAGATGGTGCACTTGAATTTCAGGAGGGAAGGGAAACTGTGAACGCGCTGTAACTTCAGGTAGTTGTACAGCCACAACAACATAGTATATAATTAAATTCATAAGTTTATTCTTCTCATCGTCTATGATACAGAATCGTTTTTATTGTTTGTTTTTCGCAATGTAATGGCTTGAATTTTCATTACTGTTCCACATTCACTGTGATGAGCGTATTACATTATTACATGATGCTTTTTAATTAAATGTTTTTTCAATAAGAAATTAATCTTAAGTTACTGTGCAAATTCTTACAATGCTTTGTAGAAACGAATATGTTGAAAAATGGGCTGCTTTCCTACCGAAATGGAGAACTGGAGCATCTGGTACTAAGGATAGATGGCACGCCGTTTCCATTCCCTACATATGATTGGTAATGTTGTCTGTTTCAAATTACAAACAAATTGTTGTTAAATATACAAACGGATTAATTTGGAAATATTTAAGACATACGCGGTTTTTGAAGCTAGTTATGCATTGGATTGTTTTCAACAGCGGATTAGTGTTGCCAATAAATTAATCTGCTAATACATACTTAAATTGGATTGTTTTCAACAGCGGATTAGTGTTGCCAATAAATTAATCTGCTAATACATACTTAAATTAGTTTTAACAAACTAGGAAGCGTAAATTTTACTACTTGCATTACCCTGCTGCATTTTTTTCCTAATAAATTAGTTAAGTAACAAGAATTGAACTTTCTTTCTTTGAATTTATTATTTGCTTTTTAATGCACTACGCATAATATTTCCATAAGAAAAGCAAACAAAGGATCATGGACAGAAGGAAACGTTAAGCTGGCTATAGAGGTAATACGCGGAAATATGTCGCTCCAAGTAAATACAACAGGCAGCAAATTCAATATGCTGCAATGCAGCTTGAGACATAGGCTGAAGAAAAGGACTACAAAGCGAAAGATAGCTCTAGATCTAGGGAAGTTTATTTTTTTCCTCACATATGTCAATGTATCTTGAGTTAACTGTTAACAAGATCAAGGTATTCGCAGAGAGAACAAAAGGTATGAGCCGTGAAGAACCGAAGCACTAAAAACGATTCCCCCCCTCCCGCGCACAAAACTTTTTACTGCTTAAAGAAACTTTGTTTTACTCAATTAGCATCAAAAATGATCTTTTAATGTGATGAGTTGGAATTCAACAAAACAAATTGTGTCCAGTAAACTTGGTAGCTGCTGCAAAGCAGAAAGGAAGTTCCTGTCAATTTTCTAAATTTTTAAGCGAGCCAAATCCACTTTTAATTATATATATATGTTTATCTAAAACTGAAGGAAAATATAAACTAAGGTTGAATATTATTTTTAACAACTGAAGAGAGGCGATTTTGACAATTGACTTGTAATTGTTATTAATATAATCTAATTGTTTTCAAAAGCCGTCCGTCCCACCCATGTGCGTAGTCTCCTCTGCTCTATAAGGAGCGAAGCGAAAAATAGGTGTCTTAGTTTTAATCCAGATGCCGTTCTCAATTACAGCATAAAAAATAGTGATGGAAATGCATACAGAAGGAATGTAGTCTATAATATTTACCAACAGTTTGGCAAAAAATTAACGTTTTTATTATTTTTTATCATGTTTTCCAATTGTGCGCCAACTCTATCCTCTTTACCTTATATGGATTTTTTTGACAATTGAACAAACTAAGTTTTCTAAAATCGTAACACCCGGATCAATGGAAGTTTTTTTAAATAAAAATGTCTTATCATTGCAAAATTTGTAAGTTGTTTCAAGTTGAAATTCGTTTTAATCATAGTTCAATCTATGCGCTTTCGATATGCAATATTTTGAGATCGGACTGAAACCAGGTTTTCAAGTCAAAAAATATTTAGAATAATTTTGATTTCTGATAAAGAGGAGGAAAATATACGAAGAAATCAATCTCCTCTGACGCAGAAATGCCTGTAAGTTATTTCTGTAATTTGTTAAATAATTTTATCGACCTCAGTGAACTTCAATGTAGTTTGTTCATAAAGCAGGTGCTTAATGCCAGTAGAGGAAAGTACTGCTCTTAGTTCTGCAAATGAAAATTCCTCCACTCTGTTTTCTTTCGTTTACACCACACGGTAGAATGCACCTGCCCCTAAGAGTCTCATATCAACCATCCATCCTGGTATATTTCCAGGTGCAACGTTCCTGTATTATTGAGACGTATCATGAAAATGGGAGACTTGTCAGCCACCCTCTACTTACTGTGTGTGAATAACACCAAATTATTTCCCCACTAGTTCCTGTTTTTTCCCTCTCTCCATTTCTCCGGGAAATTTCGAGTGAACTTAGAACTCAGTTTCAGCTGCACATCATACCTTTCTAGTATTAGATTTTCTAGCTCTAGATGTACCCTTTAATGTTGATTAATTAAATTTTACTTTTCTCAAGTTGTTTCGGTAGTCACAGTTTCAACAAAAATACATTTTCTATCCATAGACTACACCGAACCGGTTAATTTCGATTTACAGTTGATACAATACATATTAATTAATTTCGCTGTCCACTTTATTCATTTTTAAAACTTTTTATGGCTGAAGAGAATTAAGTAAAAATATGTTTCTCGTAACTACAATCTCAATCAAAACATTCGGTTCAATTTTTATCGCAACTGCAACTTTCAAAGATAATAGTGAACTACAATTCCAAGCCAGTGACATACCGAATAGTAGCTAAGAGTCCGGTACAGAATTTCGTATGTATCTAAATACTTAATTTTCACAGATCGATTCCTTCTGAGGCAAAGTGGGTTATTAAGAAACATACAATGTAATAAAAAGCAAAAATAAATAAATAAATAAATAAAATAATAAATAAATAAAATTAACTTTAAGAAAGGAAACTTTTAACTTATTCAGTTACTGAACGAAATGATGTTTCCTCCATGTCTTTATCATCAAAAAAATAGAGAAAATATAATTTAAAGAAATTCCAGTCAATGGGATTTCTTTTTTAAAAGTGATTTCTTTTTAAAAAATGATTATTTTTTTAAAACGTTCAATATCACTTATTTCCCAATACAGTTAATAAGAGACAATCCTATGATATCCAACTCGCTCTCACATAAAAGTTTTGATGGAGTAAGATGACACTTTAGTTACTGAGTATAATTTTCAGATTCAAAAAAAAAAAAAACTTTTACTGTGTGTGAGCGAGCTTCTTTGTTCATTTTTCATATCCACAAAATTCATTTTCAAAACTGAAACCTGATAACTTTGAAATAAATAACACTAAACAAAAAAGATCAAAAGCATTTAAATCGATAAACATGTCACTAACGTAGTAAATTTTGACTAATGTAATGATTTGCATCATTTTCATCACTAAGGGGACTAAGACAGTCTCTTATTTACAAGGATGATAGTCCATTATTACTTAGTTCAAGATGTAAACAGCGTTAATAAAAAAGAAGGAGATTGAGAGAGAGAAAAAAAAAAAAAAACCTACCATAACTATTTTTTAAAGAATTAATCAACAGTATTTATTCATAACGTAAATTAACCTGAATTACCAGCATTTGAGACGATATACTTTTGAAAAATCCTTACAAATGAAAAAAGTTGCTACTTATAAACGTGAATTTCATTTATTACTTTTGGGGGAAAAGTTTGGAAAGGTTTATTACATGTTGCCCATTCTAAACATTAATCAATTATTGATAGTTCTTACATCAATTACCTTTTTTAACTGAACGTTTTTACTCTCTGTTAGCTTTAAAGTTTGTGCTCCTACGTATAAGCGATTTTTGTTGGTTGTTAAAGTTAAACTAAATTAGAAATAGATTTACTTGTCAAGAAATTATTTTTCTTTCACATTATAAATTGATGCTTTTATCTAGAAGGAAAATTCCTATTAAAGCTAAATTGTGTTGCCAATTTTTTAATAATGAACAGACTGTAATTATTTGATTATTACAGAACATTTTCCTGACTTGCATTGATTTAGTTCTATCGATTTTTAAAAAAAATCTTTTTTGGAATAAAAATATGTAATGGCATTTTATGTTTATAATAACCTAAACAATGAAATTCGGATAATAGACTCGATGTTAATAATAACAATAATAATGATCAACGACTATCCCAAAACGGTAAATTACTGCCAGCGTTGGTGGCCATGGCTAAATGGGTCTCTTATCCTCCATATTCTCCAGCCCAATTCTCGAATTTAAGAACGCGAGCTGCATGACGGTTAAGCTCGAATAAGCAGCTATTGAGTCAACACTTGAAAGATTTCGAGGCGGCAAACTGAATAGTAATCACTCTCCAAGCTTTCCCCCTGCCAAACAATTGCAAACGCTTTTACACCATCATAAAGGTAAGTAAGTGTGCAAGGAAAAGAAAGGGAAAAAAGCTTTGGAAAATCTGCCAAAAAGAGCAGGAGAGCAACCAGCCGCAAAACGACAACTGTCCTTCTCACTTACAATCGGCTTTCGGTCCACTAATAGACTGATTTCACACGATCCCAGAGACGATGCCAGTTCATCGATTCGTGTCCGACAGACTGGCTGCTTTTTCAAGTCGGAGTCAAGCGTCAATAAGCCGGTCCCCAAGCCGCATATTTCATCTGTCAGCAGCTATTGTTGTCCAACTTCCCTTGTCGGCGTCAGTGTAACCTTTTGTACTGGGGGTCTGGAGCAGATGCAGTTAAGCTATTTCATCACACCTTGAGGGATTCCTTCGATCCCCTTTCAATGCCTCCCCCTCCTACTAGGAAATAGATGGTTTTAGGTCCTTTATGTCTGTTTGTATGCATATACAGTCAGTCCTCCAGACATCGAAGTCATGGGTCCGAAAGAAAGTTTGACACAAGCGATGTTAGCAAGCATAAAAACCCAAGATGGTCTGTCTCCATGTATATTAAATATTTTAAAGCACTGGAACGTATGGTATCGTCATTATTCTCCGATAAATTATTCCAAACACGGTAAATAATAAAAATAATATATTGATAAAGCTCAGTAAGTATTGCATATAGAACAATTTTAACGACGGTAATTATGCAAATACTAAGTATCACGCGAACATAAATAAATTTCACTTTCCGTAAATTTTACGAGCCTTAAAAAGCATATTAATTTTAAAGGATGCAGGAGTTTTACTTTGTTTTAATGTTTTGTTGGAAGCTCCAAAAGGTCAAAAATTTCTGTGCGACGCAACTAAAATTTCTTTTATTTTTAAACTCTCATTCAACTTCCTATAGACTAAGAACGAATATTAACTTTAAAGAGAGCGAGTATTTGAAATTATTTTTTGTTATAGAATGTCTGCAAATGTTGTTGCATTTGTTTATGATGCGTAAAAGAAAGTTTCGATGCACATTATTAGGTCCTTCATTATTCTAAAGGATAAGAATTTATCATATAGTTTATGATAAGCAAATAAAGTCTTAGAATCTGTGTTGAAAACATTGAACGTTAATATATTATATGTATTGTGTTAAAGTAAGTGTTAAAAACAAAAAAAAAATGGTCTGGTAATATGTAATATGGTAGTATAAGTGAAGAAAATAAAACATATTTGGGAAGGAACGAATTTTAGTGAGACATGTAAAAGTATCATAATTATTAGAAAAATGACCACAACAAACTTCTGTTTCCTTTTTCGTTGGGATGCCTCGGGTATTTTTGTTGTTGTGTTTGCGCTTCTACTTGTTGCTGCCCTTTGGCTTTTAAATAGCTCTGAGCTCATTGTTTAACTAGTTTTTATCTATTTTTACAAGGAAAAGGTTTATAAGAGGTACCAGGCTTTCTCACTCATCAAAGATCATTTTTGATTTCTCTGAATGCTCTAAATTCTGTATATGGTAATATACTTGGAGTAATAATTGCTGTTAAAATTTCGGGGCTTAAGTATTATAATGCATTTTACTATATTTTGCTTCAAAAAATTCTAAACAGAAACTAATTTGTCTTGCAAGTATTTCACTAAAATATTTGTTTAATTTCCCTTATTTCTCGTGAAATATCCGCATCGTACGCATAGTGATGTTAACTGCCTAATAATTGCCTGAAGACAAGCTTCCATTTTAGAACACACAGAGAAAATGTTCACCATAGAACAACCTCCGGAACAACGGCAGATACGCGCAGAGCTGTGACGTTTGCACAAAGATAAAACATAAGTGCAGCCGAAGTTCGAAAATAGCATCGTGAGGTGATGTAACGACAATTATTTCCACATTACAGACCATCAACGTAATCACCTTATCACCCGAATATCATCCTCTGGTAAGATAACCGGAACCAGAGACGAACCAGAGGGAGGGAAAAGGAAACATTTCCAGAAAGATATCAGAACCCATTTCAGCCCAGTAGAAGAAACAAGACCGTTCGCCTTATCAGACCGTTTGCTACCTCTTCCAGCATACGAGGTCCAAATCTAATAGCTCCATTTAGTGGCTGTCTGAAATGTCGGCTCGTATTTAAATCGCGTCCTTTTCGGAAATCGTTTAAGAATTGGCTTCTTAAAGGATTCTCAACGGCCGGGACTTTCATTCATTTTCATGTTTGATAGTGTGAAAAAGTAAGCTTCCTGAAAAAAAAGTACCTTCAAGTGAGAGAAATTAATTTTTCCATGTAACCTGAGTCGTAAACTATCTTAACGAGACAACAAAAGAAAACATTTCAGTTAGTTGTTTATTAGGGACAAAAATATAAACAATCATATCTAAAATGTTTCCATATATTAACAGCATTTGTTTTATAAAAAAATATTTAAATTGCATACACAGCATGGAAATTAGAGAAGTATAGTTGATAAACTTCAGCGATGTGCTAATTGATAACAGTTTTTTAGCGTTTAGCTTTCGTATTATTTTGCTTCTTTCTCTCAAATTAAAGAAGTCGGCATGTATAAAATTGCACATACATACATATGTCTATGTGCACATATGATTTTGTATGCATGCCAGGGCTCAAAATTAGAGGTCGTTCGTCGTATTTTGCAACTAAAAACTCCGATTTGACGACTGCGATTTCACATCCAGTCGTCACTTTTGACGCTTAACCTTGCATAAAACTTTTAGTTTGACAACCGCAATTTTCCCCCAAGTCGTCATTTTATATCTATTTATTCATTTTTTTAAGTCTAGTATCACTTTGTACAATTATATTTTTATACACATATTTTATCTAGTCTTCTGTTTTTGAGTTTTTACAATACCTAGGAAGACTCGTAACTTCTTGACTTTCAAATTTTTGAATTGTGAATTTTTACTTACAAATGAAGTACACTAAATTGTAAATAGCACTTGAAAAAACAGTTAAGCCAATTAACGCATATTTTATTTCATTAGGCACTGATTAAAATAAACGTTTGTAATTGAGTCATAAACTTAAGCAGGATTACCAACTTCTCAAAAGAATAATTCTAAAATTACGCCTAGCAAAAAATTTTTGGCAACTAAAACAAATCAGCTAGGTGCCAATGACGCCTAATTTCGAACCCTGATGCATGCTGCTAAAAGTAACAACAATTTTCTTTTGAATGAAACAATTTTATAAATTCAAATATAATACGAATTATAAGTTTTTTTTTTTCTAAAATGCTGCTCATATTGTATTATCACATCTTTATTATAATCTTTACAGTAAATGTTATCTTTTTTTTTAAATCATCGAACTTTTACGTCATAGCGTCATAGTAGAAAGACTGAATGTTTCTTCATAGGAGTGAGTGAGGGGAGTCAAACAAAATACTGAAATCCAGTTTTTTTTCTCAATATTTGTAGATGTGATGGGTTACAAATGTGTTCGAAGGCTAGTGTGAAACTTAGACAAATAAATAAATAAAAATAAAGGTTTTTGGAAACTAAAAAACTCAACCGATTTATTTGAAACTTATCTGCCCTTTTTATTTTGAAGAAAAAGGTCACAAAAAATAAAATATTTAAATTGACACCCTAGTGTTAAAAAATAAATTTAAAAAATGAAATAAAAATTAAAATAATGCTGATATAATTCATAGTAAAATTTTTGGGGGACAGAAGAAATAACGTAGAAAACGACACGAATCTATTTCAGTAAATATGGTTGTAAGTTGTAACGTTATTGGGTAGTCACAAATTTTGTTTTAAACCTTTCATTAAAAAAATAATAATAAAAAAAAATCAGACTTTTCATTATGCACGTAAAAGATACCAAACAAATTTACGGTCATTTTGGATAAAAGATAGTGGAAAGATAGTCTTCTAAATTATACAAAATCAGATATCAAGACCTCGATCGCCTTGCATTTAATATATCCTGTACTACTAAATGTTTCTCTAAATATCACTTTTTCATCTACGATAGAGACATCGTGTGTGTGTGTAGGGGGGGGGGTGTACTTACAGGTTATTTTTTAAATTAAATGATACCTCAGCCTTGAGCAGAAGTGATTTTATTTCCTATTTTAATAACAACAATTGAAAATTTAACTGAAATGCAAATCAGTACACACACTTTCTTTGTGTATACTGATTTGCTTACAATGGAGCACCGATGTTATTGTTTTCCATGCTTTTAATATTTCCAGCGCAACTCAACACTTTCCTGTAAATAGCAGTTTTCCGCTAGGAGGGACTCGTCGTGGAGAAACAAAACTTACAGGCTCTCCCCGAAGTGAGAATAGGCTACCTCAGCCTCTGTGGAGAAACGAGCCCATTCGGACTTCACTATTTTGTCTCATTATACCAAGCGGTCTTTCTATCCAAATGAATGGATAATAGTATTCAAACAATTTTCTTTTCTTTAAATTCGGTTAAAACATTACCCTTTTAAATCTTACAGTTAATATAAAATGACACTTTTTTACATAAAATTAAATTATTTTTTGATTGAAACCAGTTAAAAGTAATAATTAATGCAATAGGATACACTTTTCTTGAATGAAAGTAATGACTTTTTATGACAATTTAAAATAGTTGTTCCACTAAAGACATTGTAAAATAATATAATGTAGTTATAAATGAAATAGAATTTCAAGTAAACTGAATTAAAAAAACAATGATATGCGTAAGTATGGTATCAAAATCTAGAATGTATCTTCTGCATGAAGAAAAGTATGCTCGTCACGTGAACAGTGAGGTTGTTATATAGAATGTGAAATAACATCAACTTAAAAGGAGGTGAATCAGTTATCTTTCAAAGGTCGTTGTAACGTAAGGTCGTTATAACGCAAGTCGATTTTAACAACAAATGAAAAGTAATGATTGAAATGAAAATTTCTGTGCACATAATTGATTTATACGCAACTACAATACCGATGACTTTATTCCCATGCATTTAGTATTTCCCACACAGCTATACGTTCTCCCTGTAAATAGAAGTTTTCCGCTAGGAGAGAGTCGTCGTGGGGAAACAAACTTATAGGCTATCTTCGCAGTGAGAAAGCACCTCAGCCTTTGAGAAGAAGTGATTATTATTTATATTTTTTTCTAATTTTCTAATTTATACTTATATTGATTTACTTGCAAGTCGTGCTATTTGTGTGTGAAGCCTTTGTTTGCCGTGCATTTAATATTTCAAACATAACTAAATATTTCTTACTAATATGTTTTTCACCAAAATAGAGTCATCCTGAGGTAATACATACTATCCATGCTATCTTCGAAATGGGTATCTATCTGGGCCTTTCAGCAAGAATTTTTTTTTACATTTTCTGTTTAATTAAGAACTAAAGGTAATAATTGAAATGTAAATTTCTATATAAGGTAAAGCGTTATATCGAAACGCCATATATAAGTGAATAAAAAACACGCATACAAATTTAATACTGAGCTTTAATACTGAAAACAAATGCATGTTTTTGAGAATTCCCTAAAAAAATATTTCTTCAGATATGATATTTTGCAAAGAAAACGCAACTTATAGAAATGTTATTCCTTTTTCTCTATGCCCGTCCCTGCCAAAGTCCATAAATTACTCCCGTCTGCGGGTCTTATCATCCCCTTTCTCTATCCCCCTCGGCTCCCCGGGAGCTAGAAACATTAGGTGATGCCGCTCGCTGTAATTAAGAGGGACTTAAGTGCCCTTGTCGGTTTGAAGGGAAGGGAGTGCTTGGCGAGCATTTAACATCGCCAACTTGCTTTTTAAATTTATGTTCGGTAACTAAAGAGTTTTTCGCCACTTAATAAGCGTTAAAATGAAGCTGGAAGAGGCATATAAGATCCGCCCTTTATAATTGAGGGGTTATTTTTCTTCCGTTTTTACGGTAAAAATAATTTATTTCATGAAAATTAAAATTATGATCTTAGGTTTAAGCAATAATTAAATTACTTATATGTAATGCCGTTACGTATGGATTTTTGAAAGGGAGAGGGAATTAAACCCTTTCTGCAGTTTTTTTTCTTTATTTATTTTTATTTTATTTTTCAGTTTACTGAACTAATTTATCGAGAAAATGTTTTAACAATAGGACTAAATATGTTTAAGATAGCTTCACGATTTAATTATTTTTAATTTCCTAAAAACACTATTATTTTATATTGGGCAAATTTGCATCAAATGAATAAATTACCGTAAAATGGGACAACTTTGTGCCTCTTTTTGAGTTTTTTTCATAATATGCCTATCATATTATGCTCCAATAACTCCGAAATTTTTATCCAACATACTACTTATATATCTCGATTATCCAATGCTGGGTGGATTTGTTCTTCTTTTTTTTTTTTTTTTTCATAGAAAGGAAGGGAGAACTTTGTGTCACTCTCTTTTCTGCCTTTAAAACACATTGAATCTTAATGTGATGCAATTTTGACCATGTGTTTTTCATACTCAGCTCATCTTTTATGCAATGGACAGGGAAATTAACTTGTTTTCGTCATTTTAATAATTTTTTTTCTTAATTTTTTTTATCAATTTTGAAGTGTCGAAATGGAAGAAGACGAGTTTTTAAAATTTTTAATGAGAAACTGTTTTAAAATACTACATTACAAAAAATAATATTAAATTACATCACATGTCAGATTAAATTCTAATAAGAGGAGTCAACGCTTCACATCGACTAAGTATAATAACCCATTACTAATGTGTTTGGGTGGACTGTGGACTAATGTCCCTCACAATTTGTTCTTGGCGGTACCGCACTTCATCCCTAGGGTTTGGTCATGACCAAAATTTGCCTTTCTTCATCATAGCAGATATTAGCGTTTCTCCTTTATCGTCACTCTCACTAACCTTAATCCCAGAGTATAGTTTCCCACAGTTATTTCATAATTATATAAGCGTCTGTGGGTGTTTCGTTTTCTGCTGTCTTTTGTGTGCCATGCTGATGGCGCATCACAGCATTGTAAAAAGGGAATGAAGCTCAAAAAGTAAGAAAATTGAGTGGAACAAAATAAAAAACTTTCCAGTTCATAAGTGTTTCAAGCTGATTAAATTTACCTATAGATAATAATTGAAAGTTTACCGTTAAAATCTAATGCAGTGAAAAATAAAGAGCCAATTTAAACGCCATGCCATTCGACTGTGTAGGGTAGAGGATATATGCTGGAGAGCAAATTTCCGTCATAGCTGTGGTAAAAATCTGGATATGTAAATGAAAAACGTTTAAGATCATAAAACAGCATTACCAAAAGAAATTTTTTAAAAAAGGAAAAAAATTGTATAATATCGATAGTAGTTACATTTGTTTTGAATTCTATTCGTTTTAAATATGTTGTCCTTAACTGCTTTTGTTCTTGTTATCCTATTTTGTTGGAAAATTTCAAAGGTCTATTACAACGAATATAATTATGAGGCTCACAAGAGTTTGGTTTAAATTCAGCATCATTTTAAAGGTAATTTTTCAAGCAAGACCGAGGAAATGTGCTCATTGATTAGGCTTAACCATTGGAAGCATTCATCAAATGTGCTTTTAAGAAAGATCATTACCTAGTACTATGATCTAACAAAAAAAACGAAAGTGAAGTTTTTGTCCCAATTGATATCTTCCTCTCAGTGACATTAACATAGGGCCATCGATAAGTGAATCTTCAGTTGCTTTGATGATTGGTGTGAACCGAAAGTAAATTGTGGAGGGACCATTGGTAGAAAAATCAGTCGCCTCCAAAACCATAAATTGACAGTATTTCGCTCAAGCTTTATACTTGTCGATTATTAATTCAAGTTGCACCTCATAGATATCCCTTGCAGTTAGCATTCTGTTTATAAGTGTATCATGTAGCCCATGTTCTGTGTCTAAATGTGTAACCTCTTAAATCTGCCCGACATACCGGCGGTAGAAAGAATTGTTTGCATGAAATGCGTGGAGGTGTTAAAGTAACATTGTTTCTGAGTTTAATTATTGTTATTTTAATGTATATACAATATAGTTAATAGTAATGGCTTGTTAAAAAAAAAGGCAGGGGCTTTGCGATGATGAAAATTGAAAAGGAATTTTGGAAATGGTAATTGCGCATCCACCAAATGTCAACTTCAAAGTAAGTTTGATTCTCAAAATGATCCATATTCAATGCATACCTATTCCCGTAAGATTTCGTAAAGTGGCTTTCACGGCACTTAAATGCTCATTATAAAAAAGCGTTCCATGAAAATAAAATACCTCTGCGCCGAGAAACAGCTCTCTCCCGGAATTTATTAAAGGGGGTTTTTCCAAAACGTTTTCCTTAGGCAGCTAGGAAAGAGCAAACGACACCGTTATTACGTTTTCAGTATCGAATTCGAAATAAATAACGGCGAGTGGCACCAAAAGGTTGCTGCTTCAAAACGGGGAGGCGGGGGATTGTTCCATTGCTCACTGTCTGGGGCTCGTCAATTCCGTTCGGAAGTGAACCCTCATTCTTTTTCCACCCGACAGGGGCCATTCCCTTAGGTTCGATAATTCCCGTTTATTACGGAGGCTAGCAGCACCTCATTTCCATCGGCCTGATCGCAATCGCGGCAGCCACTGGGACCCTATCGCTGTCGTTCTGCGCCGGAAACGGCCCACAAGGGGTGACTTACGTCTCCGCCACCCCCTTACACCCCCTTCACCCGATTGCGAAAAACACGTCATTGGATCAATAGGCGTGGTCCTACCCATAAAAACACTTATTTAAACCCAACTGTATATACATTTAAGACATATTGCTGCTTCTCTTGAAAAGTGAACCAACTCAGCAGGAACTGAACTGAAGAAATGGGAAAATATTTTTGTTGATTTCTTTCTAATATGAGCGATTATTGATAAATTATATATTTTTTTCAGTGTCAAATATTCCAAAAACTATTAAAATTTCTTGTAGAGATAGCTCATTGATTCCTTGGTAATGAATGAAGTGAGACGTTATGAAAACGATCTTCTTTACTTTGCGTTACCGGTTTACCTTAGAATGTGCTTTCAAGACATTATACTTACCTGTTATTAATCCAGAAGTGATTACCAGTGTCTTTACTTGGTTCTCAAGTCAAGAAAATTTCCAGCAAAGTATTTCTTACCGTGTCAAAGCAGTGAAACTAACAGTCCTTACAAATACTAAATAGTGTGTTATCGTTTAGGGAGCACTTTGCGACTCAAAACAATAACAGTAACAGTAATAAAGTAATAAATTGAATGTCAAAAATGTTATTACCGTAATTATCGGTAAATAGCCCGCACCGTTGTATAGTCCGCAGGAAGAAAAATTCATTCTAAAAAAATTAAGTTCGGTGTATAACCCGCATGTTTGTATAACCCGCACTCCAGAAAAAAAAACATGGGATACAACCCTAGAAAACTGCATTCACCGGTAGCGCCCGAGCCTCAATCTGCTTTGGACCATTGTTTCGAAAGCTACGATTTATTTCTCTGCATTTTGTTTTGCAGGAAAACAGATTTCGATATTTTCGAACGGTAGTTGTCCTTTTTAATAATTCCTTTTTTTTTTTTTTTTTGAATTTCATGTATTGCCCGCATCGTTATATTGCCCTCAGGTAGTAAAAAAAGAAGTTTTTTTGTAGATAGCCCGCGGGCTATACACAGATAATTACGGTAATTTTCTTCCTTCGAAACTTTTTAATCTCAATTCGAGTTCAAAATTATACTATTATTTTACTACTACTGTTGTACTATTATTTTAATGTTATATACAAGGTGTTGCCATGAACATGAAAAAAACTTAGACGGAATATAGTTGGGATTCGATAGAACAAAAATCGCCGTACCCCCAGATACTGCAGTCTGTGTTTACTGAGTAAAAATTGCAAAAATATATGTAAAAAGGGTGTGACTCCGATGAGAAAAAATGCTAATGATAAATAGTAAGACTATCTATTTTGCAGCATGATTACAGCACAGTGCACAAAATAAAGTGCAATAACAAGTTTAAAAAATAAAATTCAACGGCCATTTTCTGTAATGGATTCGCCAGATCTCCTTTCTAACATGTCCTCTGTTGCACATTATATATATATACCCCCTCCCCCTTTTTCTTTTTTAAATCCTACATGACCGTCCGGTGGCATCTTTGCCATCTGTAGACGAGTAGTCCGATAGAATATTGAGAAAGTAAAAAAAGTGAGTAAGAATTTGCGCCAATAGAGTGGTCTTAACTTATAAACAATAGGGAAACTCTTGAGGAGGTGACCACTCATGTTACTCTGTTGGCAAAGAGGGCTACAAGTTGAGTCCTTGACTCCTATCTGATGCTTTCTGAAATTAATCGTATCCAGTTGTGAAACGAAAGCAAAACAACTGCAACAGACCGAGGCAAGGAACTGAGGATTACATTACTTTTGTTGAGCTAGATATTCCACCTTTTATCCATAGCTACCTCACCTCAACCAACATCTCTTCGGGAACTCTAAACATGATACGCAAATTTCTTTTCAAAATAATCTGACTTTCGACAGGACCGGCTGAAAGCAGCGAACGTTTTGCAAACTTTCGAAGGAATATGAAATGAGCTATTCCTGAATATACGGGGCTATGATCTTGCATGAAATATCTCCTGAGGGTAAATAAAACGTATACCCATTTTTAACTCTCTCAACACTTACTCTGACAAGCCTTTAGGCAAGTTGATTGACTGTCGATTAGGAAATATGCGCTTGTGATAGGATTGATCCTTCTCAGTAAAAACGTTTGAGAAAGATTGAATATTTTAAATAAAATGTCTGCCGCAACACTTTTAACATTCGTAAAATAATATCTTCTATAGCTTACAACAGAACAATATTTGTGCATTTTGTTGCATACTGATACTTTGGAAGACATAATTGCAAGTGATAAAAGTATTCTTCGTTTTGTAGCATTGTAAATTTGTTAAATCGCCTCCTTAATCCCAGGGAAGGATTTCAGAAATTGCGCCTAAAAAGATTCTTTTCTCTCTCTCTCCTCTACAACTCCTTATTACCGTTTTATATGAAGCTTTAGAATGTCGAATGGGTCAAGTGAGTCAGTTTAGTGAGTCATCTTAGGGAATGTGGGGCAAAGTGAAATAGTTAAGATAAATTACATTTTTCACAGTGAACAAATTTGAAATTTATTTTAAAAATAACAGTACATGCACTAATAACTATGAATTTTATATTAGAACTTGCATTGAAATATTATTTTTCGTTTTAGGCAGTAAATTTGTGCGTTACAATAAAGTGGAAAATTATATTTTTGCCCCATGTATGGGGATAAGTGAAAAATTGAAATACTTTCCTGATGAAATAATTTTCTATGGGATTAATAACTCTTTGCATTCGTATGTCGCCTTATGGTAGTCCTAATTACATGTAGTGATTCATATTTACGAGTACAAAGGGTTATGAATACTTTTTATTAAACATGAATAACTAAATGAATGAAAGATTGATAACGAGCCAATGAATAAAGGAACTAATGAATGTAAAAAATGAATGATTAATTAAATGAAAGAATGAAAAACACTTAAATGAATCAAAAAGTGAATGAATAAATAAATGAACGACAAATTTTGTTACTTGATGACGGGTGCAGTGACAGTGAAATTAAAAATGTATTTCACTTTGCCACATATGCACATGACAAAACTTACTGAACATTTGAAATCAAAACAAGGCAAACATAATATAAATTAACGCTGCAGTGGACTTTAGTAGGCTTTAATTAATGTTTAAAATATTAATAACAATGAATTTTATCATTATATAACAGCAAAAAATATTTTTGACTTAACATGAAATATTACAACATGAGCATCGAATTCTGAAAATGGCTTGCATTAACGTATAGCTCGATCTTTAGAGTTGACTACTTTTTGACTGAAATCAACTACAGTAAAACCCCGCAAATCCGAACCAATTGGGGCTGTAGCCTGTTCGGATTTCAATTTGTTCGGATTAGCCGAAAACTATTCATGACACAATAAACGAACCCTCGTTACGGTATAGGACTTATCCCTACACTGCGCAATTTTTTTCTTCTTTGTAAAATATCTTTTTCCTGTTTGTTTGTGGTAGTTATAAGTGGGAAACATATTACAATTTTTTTATTTAATTCGAAAAAGTAGAATTCGAGAAAATTTAACATGTTATTTAAAAACAACACTGCGCATTTAGGGGTAACAATATTTTTTTATGTAATCATTTTAATAAATGAAAGAAAATCAATAATAAATAGGTATGCATTATAGTCATAAAATAGCACTAAAATAGTAACACGCAGCAGCCCCGCCAAATGATGTCATGGTTATGCGACGTTGGCGTGCAATTGACTCCGCTGGAAGGTCTTCGTCACTTCGACAATTGAAGTTAACTGACTTCAAGTGAAATTGATATTTTGTGAGTTTGTATTGTTATAGTAATTGTTTTATAAATTTAAAAAGTAATAGTTTTTAATTGTTTTGTTGTGACAAAATAAATAAGTTTCACTTTTTTGCGTGTGTTTTTCAAATTTAAATTTGTTAAAAAAACTCGTTCGGATTTCCCGGGATTTCTTATTTTCGGGGTTAGGATTTGAGAGGTTTTTCTGTACATGTTTCGTAACATTGCACATGCTCTCGTAAAAACTTTGAGTTACAACGTTGAACAGGAAATTTCCAGGGATAAATTGAGCAACAGCTATAACGAAACGTCGAAAATAATTGTTAAAATTAAAGATTTGAAATTCTCAGTAGTAATCTCCTGGAGAAGTCTCTCAAGAACATTCTCAGAAAGGACAATATTCGATAATATTCCCATAAAACTTAGTTATAATAATAGCACAATAACATTTTAGATGTGAGTGACTTACTTCAAAATAAAAAATTCTTAACAAACTTAACAAGCATAGATTTAAATGTAGTATTTTTTTTAAAGTTCTTTTTAAGATTTTCTTGAAGCAAATTACTTTATATTCAATGCTCAAAAACATCCAGAATTGTTCGCAAACCGTTTCTAGTGTTCAAACCTGTATCAAAATCATAAATAGTTTTTAAAAACAGTTTTGAGAGTCTTTTCTTTTTTTTTATTTTATTAATTTGATTGGTAGAATTAAAAAATATATATTTTTAGCAACATCTTTCAACTTTTCAGTTGATTTTTCTATACTATATACATTTTACAAAATCATTTTGATGGATCTTTCTTGGATAACTTTTTATAATTAATGTTTGAGAATTCTTCCAGCAATTAATGGCATCATTTAACCCTTCGCATTCCCCCCATTTAACCCTTGGCATCATTTAACCATTTTCATAGTCGTGGTACATTACAATGTACTTTAGATTATGACTGCCACACGAGAAGAAATTCACAAAGCCTACTCAAATAAAAAATATTTCATATCGTTTTCTTAATTAACCAAAACCTTTTACATTGTTCAAATAAAATTCTTCTAAATGAATTTGTCATTATAATGGTAAAATAATCCGAAAAATCTGAACCTCAGGACCAGATTGACGTAGGTCCAAAAATGGCGATTTTCAGGTTATAAAATAATTATTTAGTTGTGAGAAAATTAACCATCAAGGGACAAAGCATACATATTTTTTTATAGTAACAATCATGTTTTGTAGCCTAATTCATATAAAAGCTTTGTTACGTAGCAACGAAATAACTCTTTTCAGTTTTTACGTTCAGTTTTTAAACTAGTGATAATGGGACTTACGTTACGTAGAAATGTTATTTACTTACTTGGACTGTAATAACTGAAAATTATTTCTTATTAATGATGTTTATTTGAACATTCTCAAAATATTTTGATCTCTGAGAAGATTCGGGACTCGCGTCCCCAGATAAAATTAATTGAAAATGTCATTAACCGCAATGTGAAGTTTTAATTTTCAAAAGTTGTCAAAAGAGGAAACAATTAGATAACTTTCAAATTTGTAATAGAATTTCAAAATCATCGTATTCAAATCAAAAATCCTATTATATGTACTCAAACCTCAAACTAAATACTGATAATTTCTTAATCATATCTTTTCAGTGAAACGTGCTAACATATTTTAACCACTGACAATTTCCTTTAAATTTTTAGTGCTAATTTTAGTTAACACCCAAGAAAGTAAATCTTGGGATTAATAAATTGACTAGGACTAGTCTTGTATTTGTGTTTGTCTTCTGTTTATCCTTAAAGTAAAATTCTTTTGCGTACCACTTTTTCGCAGAAAAGACAACTTGCTTGTAAATTCAAACTTCTATATGTGCTCACTGGATTTTGAAAAACTTTACTATTTTTATTTTATACACTTCCATCTCAAAAGTTCCTTCCCAGAAAATTACTGAATTATTCCTTTTCGCTTACACAATTCCCTTTTTCCTCACCTCTTTACTTTCGCGTTAAAGATTTCCACCTACTTTTTCAGTGCTTTAATGCTTCCTTCGAGAACAAAAATGGCGCATATCAATGGCGAGCTAAGAAGGTCCCAGATGGAGCTGAAAGACACTTACATAATGTGCTGAAAAGCCCAGGGTTGCAGAGGAATTTTCAGCGCCAAACCTTAGACCAAGAATTCAATTGGACTATAAAATAATATTTAAAAGTTCTTAGCCGATACATTCCGTTTTTATACTTAGTTTAATGAAAACGACTGATAATTTCCAAAAAATGTCAAACAAAAGTCATTTTACGGTAAAAAAAAAAAAAAAAAGATTGTAAAATATCGTGTTGGTTCCATTAAAAAGAGCCAATGGGAAGGAAGGAACAATAATTCGGAATAAGAAAGAATAATTCGGTGATTATAAGGATAATTATACGAAACAATTCAAAGCCGAAGAGTTAATCGTTTGACTAAACGTATCCTAGTAGCACTTTAAAAACTATCCCTTCGTATTGATTGATTTTTTGCTATGAATGCATTTCTTCAAACGATAAATTCAATTGTACTGTTTGAATACATTTATTACGAGTTTTTATAGCTTTATTTAATAGGTTTTTTCAGCAATATTGATTCGAGAGTCGGAGCCATTGCTAAGAAAATAATAATAATAATAATAAAAGCGTCATTACGTAATACTTGGAGCAGTTTTCTTTAGTTTGTATAGTCCTAAATTGTAACTGCAATTGTGATGAGCAAACGCAATGACTGAAGGTTTTATAAAAGTTTTATTATTAGAAGTCTTTTTTGGAAATGGTAGTACAAAATTTGAAGTCGCTAAAGAATTTTTTATCCTGTAAAAATACGAAATGTTTTATTTAATCATATTTTCCATGTGTTTTGTTTAATTTACTTTTGGTTGCTTGTAAAAGTGCGAATTGCCATGCTCTTTCTCTTTAAGTTACAAGTGTTGTTTTTAATCACTATTTTTGTAAATGCCTTCATCCATTTTGTGCAATTATTAATTTTTTTTCATTCCTTTTATCAAGTCACGTGTGATTATACATTTTTATAAGTGCCTAATGAGATTAACGTTTATTTTTTAAAATGTACGAATTTAAAAGTTGTATTCTTTCCTCTGGTCAATTATGTTCATATACTAAGCCAACTGATGTAGCATTATCATTTTTTATTATATATATAGCTAATATTACTTTTCCCAATTTTTTTTTTTAAGAGTGATTCTACTAGTCCTAAAAAGAGGAGAGTAGACACTTTAAGGAAATATTTATGGTTGAACCGATTCACCTCAACTTTCTTACTAATAGGATGAGAATAAATAAAAAATATACATAAATTTATGAGTTGTTTAAATAAATTATGAAAAATTATTTCAAAACTAGAAAACAAAACTAAAAAAGGGTAGAAAAATCTGATAGCAAAAATAAATTTTTTGAATAAAAACTACAGCTGTAAAAAGATAAAAAATGGTCCTATTCACCTCGTTTTACGGTAGTATTGTGTTGCTACCATTAACTGTTGAGGGAATTTTCCAGTTGTGGATTTTTTATCATATTTTTCTGTTCTAAAAATCATTGTAAAATCACCTCACATGCACGTTTATCTTTTTTCTCAAATTTTCGGTTTAGTTTTGTACAATTAAAAAAGTTTGACAAAAGAAGAATTTTTTACTAACTACTTTAGAGTTTTTTTTTTAAACGAAAAATCTTCGGATAAAAGTAATTTTCTATTTTATCATGTGAGGATAATTTTTGATACTTTTAAAAAATTAACGTCAATAAAAAAATTTAACCAAAAATTTGAACAAAAAAAAATGCATGGACTCTGATACCGACTCGTATTTAGTACCATAAAACAGAAATAAAAACAATAAAAAGTCAAGTTAAAAAACGTTTCAAAGAGAGAAAAAAAAAAAAGAAACTTCTCTAACAGCGGGGACTTTTGCATTAGCGGACGAGATTCTGGTGCCGAACATTCAATACTGAGAAAATACAAATTCTATAATAAATGAAATTGGAATGAGTAGTTTCCGTCTTTAACCATAAAATGACGAGCGGAATAGCGTAGTTAAATTAACGGAGCGACAATTTCACACTGAGAGAATGTCCTGTAGCGCCCTCACGTTTCATTTCCGGTCAAATAAATTATTATAACTATATTGATGCTTTTGATTAATCAGTCAGACGCAGGTGAAGACAAAAGCTCAGCATTATTTTATCATTTTTAATCAAGCTCTTTTTTTTTTAAATTAAATTTCACGTGTTAAAAATGTACATTTGGGCAGGGGTCTGGAAATGTGTGCTAAAGGCATTAACTGTGCAGTAACTGTAACCGGTCGAACGCTGTTGATGCTCGAGAACTGCTAGACGCATGGCGTCCTTTGGTGTATGCTTATGTTTGCTTTATATATAAATGTTCTGTGTAAGTGTTGTGTGGCAGCCTAGAAGTATAAATAAATAACAGCGTGCGATTAACATCATTTGTCGTTACACGCGTGTCGAGCGTTCGACACTCTACCCCAAAAGCGAACAACACAAAATGTAAAGTTTAGAAAACAATATATATTTCAATATTTAATCCAAAACGGTAATGCATAGAATTATAAGTGGTTCACAAGAGTTGGTAAAAAACGAATTGATCTCCTCCTCCCTCCCCTAAAAGTGATTTTGTCAAGCTAGCAAAAAGCTATGTCAATTTTCCGGAGACAAGTCGGCCATGGCTCATCCCTGCTACTACTGGTATGCAGCTTTCAGCGCGGCGGGCGAATAGCTCACTTTCATGAAGATGTTAGATCGCAGTAAAAGAGGTTCCCAATCGTCCGGTTGACGTAGCAGTTGCTGAGCGTTATTGCCAGCTGATTGATATAAAAATCTTTCATCAATTTACAAAATGAATAGTTTAAAAAAAAAGTGAAAAAATGAAAAATCTAAAGCAGCAGACGAGGAGAAGGGATGCAAAGACTTTTCTTGTATGTTATAATTTCTGTAACTTTCCTAAAAATAAAATACACCATTTTCTAAGTTTGAACTGCTTTTATCACCTGTTTTTGAATCTGAAGTGAGGTGGCCACTGCTTTACTATGTCGGGCAAAGAGGTAATTTTCGTAAAATATTTTTGCAAGTATTTAACTTATTCCTAAGAAAATTAAAAATATCGCTACGTACTAAGATAGTTCAAGTAAAATAGCCACTGATATTGATTAATGGTTTTTCATTGATTACAAGTCCGTTTAAAAATCAGCAAACCATGGCTTGACTTCTTTACCCGTCTCTCCACTATGCGTGTGTGCTTCAGTAACTCTAGGTTTGTATTTTGATTGAGTGGATTTTAGCGAAGTACCTTGAAGTTGTTGAAGAAGCTTGTGACATGCACTCCCCTCTCCCCCTTTGTAACTTTATTTACGCGTATACCTTGCTCGCGTTTTAACTGTTAAAAGCTGAAAGCTACATTATTGGAAAGTAATAGTTGCCAAATTATTCAAAATCGCAATATTTGCTTTTCAAGATCACAGTTTTGGAAATATTATTCCCGAATCTTATGTTATACGTGAATCTACTACTTTCGTTTGTTAAAATGCCACTAAAATATTTATACAATTTCAAATTTTAGTAAAAGTGAAACCTTAAACTATAGCTCTTTGCTGCCTCTAAAAATTGGAGAAATATTGAAAGATATTTCGGGTAAACAGAATGATCAGAAATAACTATGGCAGACACAAAAAAAAAAAAAAAAAAAAAACTTAGTGAGTAGTTTCACGAAATTCAGGTGAAGTTCAGAGGATTTCACACAATATTAGTTTAACGTTTTTCAAAATGTCAATAGTAGTTATTTTGGAATGAAGTTTTCCTAATTATGTATTCAAATTTACACAATCTAATTCTCTGGAAAGGAAATCCTGTAATCTTCATAGATAACGACAACGTGTTGTGCATTTATATTTAGTCTACTTATTTTCAGAGTATGTGCAGGACTTAGAGAAAAATAAAAATGAAGGTATCCTCAACAGAAAATTCGACTAGTAAAAGTGAAAGCTTATTTATTGAACGTTTGTTTCCGTGAATGCTTTTTAGGGAAAAGTCTGTCTGGTTTATCATTCATTTAATTCTTATTGTTAGTTAACATACATAAAAAGTTAATTTCGTTTTCTTTGAAGAAGTCTTAAACGAAGCATTTAAGGACTTGTACTTAAATGCTGTACTTGGGAATGCACTTGACGATGTAAACTTTTAACTTGACGATTAAACTTTCCATTATGAAGAAATTCTGCAAGCACAATACATTTTACGTTACAAAAATTTTCTCGTATTTTTCACAAGATTTAATTCAATAAAGTTTAATTTTTTTCCTTATTTTCCCTTTTCTTATTTATGAGTCGAAACTTAACTACATCTTTGGCAATGATCAATTTTTATGTACTAGAACAATTAGCTGGTACATTTGGCTAATGAGTTGGGCTTTATTAAATTAATTACAAACAACAATAAATGAAAATTTTCAAATTTTACCTTAAAAAAAAACCCAATGTCGGATTTGTATCATTTTACGTCCAGTAATCTTTATTCCGTGAATATGAGAATATAAAGTTTAATATCAGGATAATATCATACGTTACTGGAAAAATACATGGAGGCAAACCGAAATAGGAAAGATTAGTTTCAGCAAAAGAAATTTCTACTTTGACCTTCCCTCTGGTAACTGACGGATAAAAATTGCATTGCCTCCGAAATTAACTTTTGATTGTAGCCCCTGAGGTCTCCGATGTTTACACAAATTAAAATGGCGAAGATTGTTCTGCTGTAAAGTTCCTGAAAGTTTTTCGTTTTGCTGAAGTAAATATTCGTGTTTAGTTTCTACGTTATTCTTTGAGGAAAAATAAATTCGATATGGATGTTTTATCGAATGATTTTAGAAGACACGATGTTTTCCCCCCTTTACAAAAAAAAAAGATTTTTTTTTTTGGGACCCACAAAACTTCTAAAGCTGGACAAGACCCAGTATTTTTCCCAAATCGACATCTTGTAACCTTTGGTTTCCTCAGGGCATTGAGCGTCAACAAAGTAAAGTATATAGCATGACCTTTAATAGCTGAATTGAATTCATTTATAAATTTTATGACTGATCTTTGCAGCAGGGTTGCTAAATCTTTGTCCGGAAAAATCGCCCTGTTTGAGACCTCCTGGACTCAATGAAGGTCAGGCATACTTTTAGGTTTTAACTTGTGTAATACTTTCCATTATGAACTTAAACAAGTCATTTGTTGTTTGACTCAAGATTAGCTTTTTATTTTACTTTCTCTAACTTCATTTTTTTATCAAATTTTAAGTTAAAATTTCATTTTTAACCAAAATGTGAAGACAAGTACCCAGAAACATGAAAAGGGTTGTACTGATGAAATTTTGTCGGATATAATTATAGACAAAAAGTTAAAAGTTTTCCTATTAAAAGTAATTACTTAACCTTAAAGTGGAGCGGTTAAATGATTATATCATTAAATGAGTATATAAGGCATAAGAGAGAGAGGGAGAGCGCAAATTTTCCAAATTACACCAAGGAGATATTTTACACTTTACAAAAAAAACATAATTTTTAAATGAATGATGATCTTTTGTCTTAAAAATTTAATTTAAAAAACGGTCATGGAAGCTAGAAGTTACATAAAAAATAAATCCAAAACAAAAACTAATCTAAACCAAAATTGTTGTTTCATTTAACTGTTTTGTGTAAATGCGAAATATAGGCCGTTCCTAATTCATAAAATCTGTAAAGAACATAATAAGTGTAGAAATCAAAGTAAGTAATTAGAACACGGATTTCAAAAATAATTGCAGACGCTTGTCTGCAGTGTTTTCGCAATTTCAGATTCAATTTTGTTGACTTTTTTCAACTCTTGCTTCTGCGCCAAGATGAACTCCCTTAACTTCTTATAATATATACTACAAAAATTTCTAACTCTTATTTTCTTATAAAAAAAATTCCCATTCTGAAAAGTTCTGAAGGTAATATGCAATCTGTTGGCCCCCAAACGCACCGTATTATGAAGACAACATTTACCAAAAGTCCAAAATAAATAAATTATATGTATAAAATAAAATTGATAGAGATTTTCTACGCCTCTTATAAGAGCTTGTATGATTTTGTTAATTTACCGGATATCTAACAATGGTGCAGTCCGGCTGAACGTTCTGGTACGGCGCTTCGGTACATTTCTACTGGGCGGAACGCCGTTCCCGAGCTTTATTTCGAGTAATATACTTATCTTTGCTTTATTTGGAAGTCTTAATTTCTCAAAAAATAATTTTTCAAAACAAACTAATTTGACTGCTCAAATATGAACCCAGCATGTTCTGTTTTAATATCTTCAAACTATATAAGAAATAACATTGTGTAAGCCAAGATTGTCTCAACATGGAAACACTACCTTAGTCAAGACTACATTTTTTTCCTTTCCCAGTAGTTTTTGCAATCTTTACAGCTTCATACGTAGTACGTATTTAAAGCAAATGCAAGAATTCGCGATTCTAGAAATACATAGTATCATTTTGTAATAATTAACAAGATAAAAAAACATTAATGTTTCTTTAGCTAAAAGAGTTGCTACTTTGTCATACTTTTTTATTTTTATATTGTTTCTTAGTAACAAATAAGTAACGCATAATTTTTAACACATCTATCTTAAAAGTACTATTAATGTAACGTGATTTTACACAATTAAAATATATTGATGAACAAAGAATGATTGCAACGACAGCTTAATTTTTTAAAAAAATCCTCCAATCACGCGTTCCGAGAGAAAAAAAATCGAGCGCTATAAGAGTGATTTCTAACGCAATTAAGCAGCGAATCGAAAGTGTTTTCTGTAAGCACGCTTTTCCGATGTTTCCCGTGACTCCAAGCCTGTCCTCTCTCCTTCGCCAAGCGGAGCGAGGCATACTCCCGAAATAGAAGCCCTGAGACTGATTCCTGTCGCACGTTCCCCTAATGCGTGCCTATGCAAAGCAGTTCCCGGCCCCTGGACTGACTAAGCCTTTGCTTCGGGTTGTGCTTTCGTGATGTATACGTGCCGATCATCACATAACCATTTATAATGTCGTCCAAATCCCTCAGCGACAGATCCTGAGGCTTCTTTAACCCGTTGTCGACGTCTGTTGAAAAACCTCGCACCATCATCAAGAACTAGGTTTTCAAAGCCGCTCGCTACGCCGGCGCAACTTTAGCGCCGAAATATGGAAATAAATAACTAGAAAATAAAAAGACGAGACCTTACACTTCTTAGTGGCAAGACAAGGAGAAAATTGATATTTTTTGGAGCCTTTGACTTCGGAAGGGGTGAACTTTAAGAAAGTTTATGATACAGCCGCGCTGATTGATAACTTTAGAATTCGAAATGGTTTCGAGTTGCATCAGCGTACTTTGAATCGGAACTCGGAGAGTGGTAATTATGGGAAGAAGTTTATGGAAGGAAATGGGAAAGCCGAGCTTTTTGCTTAATGATCCTTTAAATACTGTTTGCGTTCGGTACTATAATAGCGTAATCATAATTGCCATAATTGCGATTTTATAAATTAATAAACCAGAGATATTTCATTATTGAAAAGGAAACATCGCGCAATTGCTTATTAAATACATAAATAAAACAAAATTTTACGATGTTTTTTCTCCTTTACAAATAATAAATTAGTAAATTAATATTTTGTATTTGTTAGTTTACTAATTTATCTTTGTAACAGCATTGATTTAATTTCCACGACAAGGAACATTAAGGCTCACATGGATAACCAAGGCTGCTCTCAGGAATTGCTGATTTGCAGAGTTTCTAAGAAATACGTGCTGAAATTACCACCTCGTTTATTATCAGTAGCTTATTAGTATCAGTTAAGTGCTCTAAAAATTAGCACGACAAATATTTTGTAGTTCAAAATTTCTTGTTTTCTTTTCAAAATAAAAACCAAAACAAGACTTTTCACTACTTATTGTTAATATTTACTAATGCCTAAAAGCACTGTAGTTATTCGTACACACAACCATAGCGTAGGTGCTCTACATATTTATATGCTTTCCATTTTCTCTTTTATCTCTTGATAGTGATAATTGCAAACATTGTTCATATAGTTTTTCAATTATTTTAATGAATAAATAGAAGTTGACTTTTGCTTTTAAACTGTTTTGAAATTACAAATTATTTCATTAGTTTTAATATTTAAATACGAAAATAGTCTACAATTGCGCCGTCGATTCTGTAGAAATACACCAAAAAATAAAAAAAATAGCAGAAGCTGAGCTCTCACCTTGAACGTCCTCAATAACTATGTCCACAAAACCTTTCACTTCTATCAATTTAGAAAGTCCTAACATGACAACAATCATTTTCTTGCGCTTCAATCTATTTTTCTCTTTCAACTGAAGATGATCATAGCTTCTTCCAATATGCATTTAACGTCGAATTTTAATCACTGCAGCTCATTATTCCTTTTTTTCATTACTAATTTAATTTACTTTTAAAGTATGTAAAAATATAAATCACGATATTTAGTACTGTAGAAGTATTGCTTTAGGAGAGTTAGCTGTTATAAAGAACCTTAGCCCCAACAGTTTGTAAGTATTTGTTAATTTTTAAACTTATCAAGAAAATTCAGAATTGAGAAATTGAATTAAAAGAAGCAGAAGATATAAATGATACGTACGGCTTGTAGAATAAGTTTTACATGCAATTGAAATGAATGATTCAAGGTACCCGACTAACCGTTTTTAGACCAATTTTGACTTAAATATCAATTTTATGTTTTTTACATAAAATGAAATAATGGACTTTTCTCTCTGGAAAGCCGTTTAAATTTTACACCTACGTCAAATAGAACCGAAGTTATGGTGATTTTAAAAAGCATCTAGCTCTCTTTTGACTAATCGGAAGTTAGCTCGTATAGCTCGTTGATTATAGTATGTCATAGAGTATAAAAATTTTCTAATGCATTTAGGAAAAAAACATATTTATAAAGTAGAAATTTTAGCTAATATTATTAGAGTTTAAATTTCAAAAGTTTATTTTGCAAGAAATACTGATAAAAGGATGATCTTGTCTTTTTTGTCTTACGTCTCGCAACATGGTTTTTCGTTGTTTTCTTTCAATTCAACATATTCATTTCTTCCATTATACATACATAAATACACATTTGATCAAAATTTTAAAAATTTGGCTTCCGAAGTTAGTCGGGCATCTTTAGGGACTGAATTTCCTTTGGCGTGTCTGCGGCTAGCATGAAATATTTCTTCGAAACCTTTCAAAAGAAAAAGAAAATAAACGGATTTTTTTTTCAGCACTTAGAGCATGAAGATTTTACTCCGCACTTCAGCGTATAAATTATAATGTCATGCAAAAATATGTCGAAGAGTTTCATCATTGTCTGCTACACTCTGCTACTTTTAATGTAGGCCAACGTAAATCATTCCTTAATATTGACGGCGTTCGGTAATGCTCGTTATCAGGGGACCGCTCTGGCAGGAATGGGAACGAGCTACTTTTACGAGTTTTATTAAAAAACTATAAAATAGAGGGCCATTCATCGGGTTATTGTTTCTGCCAAGATCTCTTAGCACGAGAAGGACGCTTTATGCCAAAGTGCTTCAATATGTCCATCAATTTGTATGCTTCTCACTGGCTTCCAAATACGCTCCCCAAAAGGTTCACAAGAATGATTTACGATTCCTTAATTATTTTACCTGTAATACTTTACGTTTTTTTTTTTTTAAATATGCTCATTCATAAATTAGGAAGTTTCAAATTGTTTTTTAATATTTTATTGTGTGCTAATGGTATGAGAAAAGTGTGTTACATATATGTAATACAACATAAAAGACTAAGTAAAACTTCACTTCATGGGAAAGAGAGCTGGCTGCAATGAAATTTTCAAACATGACGAAAATGATAACAGTGAAAGACGCGTATAAAATTTTATTACAAATTTGAGCTCAAGGACATTGAACTTGTTATTGCATACAGCCGTTGCAAAGGTAATCATTTCCATTCCCCCCCCCCTCTCTTTTTTATTAAGTCATATTCGTTTTGGCGCCACTAGAGTGAAATTTCAGTATGCAACGGAACTGTCCTTTAGAGTGACGTCATAAATTGGAGCTGTCTGAATGGTTTCAAAAGTCTACTTTTCGATCTTTTGCTATTATATGTTTCGAACTTTTCGCTTTCTACAGAAAGCATTCAATAATAAATGTTAACAAAAAAAAAAAAAAGACGTATTCTGTTGATGTTTTAGTATTTCTCAAATACCGAATACAGGTTGTTTTTTATATCAGTCACTTTATTTACACATTTTTTATAACAAATTCACACGCTTTAGTTATTCCGTAACTTTATACTTTACCCCCTCTTTTCTCTTATTTTCTTCCCTGTTGCACTGTTACTGGGCAAAAGAAAGACATAACAAATATCTGGTAGAATCTTGACATTATGCTAAATTGTATCTCTCTTCAATGGCAGTTAAAAACCGTGAAAGCATTTAGCAGATTAGGATTATTTCAAATAATTTCAAGATAAACGTTTTGAGACGATTTATTTCAGAAAAAACGTCATTAATAATATTACAGATATAAATTAAGAAAAATTTATGCTTTCGAAATGCAGTTAAAATTTGCAATGACTCTTTCACTCTTTTTCTCAAATGAAAAGATTCCAATAAACATTTTTAAAAAAATTCAGCTTTAATTATTTTTACAATTCAAATAATTAGCGGTTCTTTGTAGATTGGAGCCTATAACTATTTTCTGTGAACGTGAAAACGTGAAATCAGTGGGAGAAAGTATATTAAGCTTTTGGTCATTTGTCTGTATGTCAGAGTGTTTAAGTCTATGGATGACCGGATATCCAATGTTGTATAGCCTAGTTTCTGCAGCATTTCATCCAATGCAGTCGATGTGGCAGGACAAATAACCAACAAATAAAAGTAACTATCCGTTCTCTCACTTATCACCATACCGAAGCATCCGCTTCTCTTCCGCAAGCGCTCCGGATCCGATAAGAAAC
Organism: Octonoba sinensis; assembly: GCA_038502835.1. Lineage (NCBI taxonomy): Eukaryota > Metazoa > Arthropoda > Arachnida > Araneae > Uloboridae > Octonoba > Octonoba sinensis. Next base: position 193,094,158 of record CM076598.1, on the reverse strand, counting down.
CCAAAGAACTCTAATCAAGGGTCCTCTAAGAGCAGCGAAGTGGGGGTTGCGGGGGCTTCTCGCCGTGCTCATCCGGTTCTATCTTCCAAGCTTCCGAGTTGGCTAGCCAACTCGATTGAAGAAGTATCGCCGAGTTATTTATTGTGAGACTCTGCTTGCAAAAGAACAGCTGATAAAATTGCGGAGAAATTTGAGAGGAAAAAAAGAACCATTGGAAAAAGTTTGTGTGGCCTGTGGTGGAAGTTGTTGATGATTTCTCAGCAATAATTCGGCTCTCTTATCAGTGAGAGTACCTATTCGTAAGAAGCTTGGTAACGGCTAAAATACGTTACATCACCTTGGTACTTTTTTTATTCATCTACCAATAAATTTTAAGATCATTAAAGATGGAGATGGGATTGAAGTTGACAAGAAAGAATTATTTGCGTCTGAATAAAATTTAAGGTAGGATTTCGCAGTTGCAATTCATTGCTGTTATCAATGAAATATGCTCATATGTAAAGGAGCTTGGTGAAGCTGTTAAAGAAAAATATGTTACATGACCGTTTTTTTCCCAATTAACAATGTTTTAAGATTATTAAAGATGAGAATGGGGAGTGAACTTATCAAGAATACGAAAAGGATTATTTGCATGCACTTTAATGAAATCTTGATGTAAATACAAAAACTAATGAACTTCTTTACAAACTGTAATTTACTTCGACAATAGCTTTAGAAGGTTAATTCACTAATAAAAATACGAAAACCATAATATCTTTAAAATAAAATTTGAAGGTTTCTCACTGATTATTTGATGCTTTTGTCAGTGGCAGTAGTTTTAGTAAAGAGCTTGGTAACGGGAAAAGAGAAATACGTTAAATCATCGTGGTACTTTTATTTATTTATTTTTTCATTTAACAATAAATTTTAAAATTATTATAAATGGAAATAGGGGTGAAGTTACCAAAAATACGAAAAAAATTGTTTATATCTGAATAAAATTTAAGGGTCTCTCAGTAGCAATTATTGTCTGTTATCAATGAAACATACTGATCAGTGCGCAGCTTGATGCAACGACAAATGATAAATTAATTTCTTTACTAATTTTAACTTACTTCAATAACTTCTCAGAAAATTTTAAGATGGAAATGGGAGTAAAATTAGCAAAATACGAAAAGGATTGTTTACATCTGAGTAAAATTTAAGGGTTTCTCAGCGACAATTCTTGGCTATTATCATTGAAACTTATTTATCAGTAAGCAGGTATTGCAATGGTAAAAAATAAATAAATTTCTTTACTAACTTACTTAGTTCAGTACTTTCAATAGGATAAGCGCGCTAATAAAAATACAAAAAGGATAATTTCTTTCTAAATTTGAGGATTTCTCAGCGATTATTCGTGGCTATTATCAATGAAACGTATTCGCACTTAATTGTAACTTAGTGTAACGACCAATGAAAGTTTATATTCTTCATTATAGTAACACTAAAATAGTTTTATAGCAAAGTTATAATTTATAAATTCAACTGTTAGGTAAAAGAACGTGGAATAGCTAGAATAAGTCTAATTAAAATTTGGTGCAGTATTTCAAAGATTTTGTATTGAAAATATTTATTTACAAGAACAAGTGTAACATAAAAAAGGAAAATTATTTTCATGCAGAAGTGTCAAATAAGGGAAAACAGAGTTTACCAAGGTAGGCGCGTGTTGCTTTTGTTTTCTTTTTTTTTTGAAAAAAAAATCTAAAGAATTTCTTTCAATTAATATCTCTTTCCGTAGACAGAAGGAGGATCTACTTTTAATTCCAATAAAATAATCATTTGTCATTCAAATGAAAATATCGTTTTTTATTGCAGGTTTACGTGGAAAATTTGAAACATAATTCGTTTTCAAAGAATTCATTTATAATTTAAATTAAACCTGAACAATTTTTGCTTCCTTTTTAAGTTTTTTTTCTTAACTTTAGAAATTATTCTTTAGTTATAATTTGTAACTTTTGCCCAGAGATCTTGACAATAATAAAACAGAAATGCTCAGTTGTTTTCTGTTATTGAACCGGCAATTAAAACAACTTAAATCAAAATTTTTCAATTTGAAAATCTCGTTCTTTTTTTCTCTTTAACGTCACCTGACACTAGAAAATAGTCCCTAACTATGAATCTTACATTGAAAAAATAAAGTAAATACATAAAATAAAATACATAACTGGAAATGTAATTTCTGCTTTTAAAGTGAAATAGTTAAAAGTTATAGCTCCCCTATAATCCTTGCATTTCTCCATCTCCTGAAAAAACATCAATTTAATTACCTAATCAGCAGGGCTCTTAAAACAGCCCACCATTGAAATTTGAAGAGACAACTTTCAAAAGTTGCTCATTATTTAGATATATCGCCTGTAAATTGATATTGATAAAATTTATTCCTCGTTCTTCAGTTATAAATTTATCATATTTTAAAACAAGTGTGATCTTTTTAAAAACTCAAACGACCTTTCCTCTAATTTAACTACCCGACGAAATATATCGAGTATGGGTTAATGTGTACTTCCTATAATAGGTACCAATACTTAACTTCCATTTTTTTAGAGTTCTCTATATAATCATTGATCCTCATTACAGTACTCCCTTCCCACCTACATTTTTAAAAAGTAAAATCTCCAAACCCTGGTCTTCAGCAAATCAACCGCCCCTAAAATCTATATACACATGCATTATTAGCGCACCTAATTAACTAAGTAATTAATTTCCCGAGAGATAATCAATCACTGAGTATTACCTTTGCGGAAATTAATTACTTCAATAAAAAAGGGTGTTATCTTTTCTTCAATCAGTAAGCGCCCGAAATTGTTAAATTATGACTTTAATGGCCGGAAGTGAAGTGTTCATGCTTTACTCAAAACTGTTCTTTTTACTAATTATTGGCGAAGAATTTTAAATGATGTCGGAACCAATCAAATTCATGCTTCTTTTCAACGATCTGTTACTTTCTAATGTTGAAAAGCAGTTTAGGATCTCTTAATTATTTTTGAAATAATGTCAATTTTTGCTTTGTTTCTTGCAATTACAGTCATTTGCAAATATTAGTCGCTTAACAGAAAGTAACCTTTATGTAAAAAAAAAAAAAAATCCACAAACTAAACGGAACTTTTTGAAGAAACAGTATTCCTTGGGTAAAAGCTATACAGCTTTTTTAAAAATATGTCATCTCTACCTTAGTTTCTTTTTTTAAATAAAACTTTAGTTAAAATACTGAAACGAAAAATTCACATGAAATCCATTCGACTGTTGTTCATTTAATGTTTGGAATTGCATGCAGCGAAATCCCGTTTCAACGACCAAGTTTTCGTTACATAGGTATTCGCTGTACTAAGAGTTTACTAAATGTATTGTGCATATAAAAGGGGGAGAAAGGGAAGGGGTTCGTGTTAGGTCTGATAGCTGTTAAGGAATGAAATTAAGTCAAATCTATCTCGAAGCAATTTATTTATCGTTGGCGATTTTCATCATTTATCATTCTTTCATTACTTTCAATCGAAAAGCCTACAAATGGATTTATTTTCATGTACTCCAATTTTTAGACCATCCTTTTTCCAGCTATATATCGCATTTTGTAGTTTTGTTTTCGTATCTAAGCTAAAATTACGCGTTATGTGTTACCATTGACAAAAAAGTTATTAATATTGACCGTTTGTTTCTTCAGACACTGTCAACTCAATTCAATGGCATTTTCAGCATTGTTGTCACGCGATGTGGTAATTCATAATGTCACCCGTTTCCTCTGGATGCAGCAGTATCTCTTCCTGGGTTCCCCTAAACGCTGCCAGAATTTCTGCTCAACAGGTTTTCCCCCTTAGATCTACAAGTAAGTGAATCAGTCAATGATTATTCCAAGTTTACAACATGGATTCCTGCCTCAGAAGGATGTTCTCGAACAATTTCGGAAGCATTAAGATACATTACATGTTAAGTGTAGCGAGCAAAGGTTGTTTTCCATGCATTGACATATTGCTGGAGGAGAAACAACATTTACAGAATTCGTTTATACTTTAGCGAAATCTCTAGAACAATGATTCTCAGCCTTTGTTTCTTCACAGTGCACATTTAATAAGTTAAAAATGCAGTGACACAGTAATGCAGTGAAGTTCCAATAATCCGAAGTTTGGTATTCCGAATTTCCGCTGAATCGGAAGCCAAAAGGGGGGTTTCTGATTCAGTGCAAGTTTTATTGTAACCTTAGAGAAAACTAAGGTTAGAATAAAACTTGCAGTATACTAAGAAATATAATGTACATTTTTGGAAATTCAAAGGATTCATTTGGACAATCTAGTGAATTACATTGGTTTGAAAAAAAAATCTCAATTTTTTTCGTCGAAGAGAAGAATTCCTTTCCTTTCAAGCCAAATTCCGCTTAAAAAAAAAAAGTGAAGAAGAAGAAAAGAAAGAAAGAAATGCGTTTTTGCTTACTCTCCCGACTCGGGTTTATAAACGCGGTGTGTACTGTTTTAGTTAGCAATTTAAGTTTATAATGATTCCGCCTAATCCAAAAAATTTTGTTAATCTGAAAACTGTTTAGTCCCAATCTTCGGATAGTCGGGAGTCGGGACTCCATTGTAATAAAAAAAATTTAATAAAGAAAATTTGCTGCTAATGCACCTAAAAATGTATATAAAATAACATAATTTAGAGAGAAATATATTATCAATAAAATTCATTTTAATTTGAACAACATATTATGGTATTGCGATGTTATAAATTATGTAAGCAAATAATAAAAACCATTAGCGAATAATGCAAAGAAGTTTGCGAATCAGCATTTAGCCAGTTTTCTTCCTGTGCTGACATAGTTATTTAAAATTCTCCAATTTGTTTATCAATCGCAATCATCTTGCGTGTATCGTCGTTGAATGAAACCAATTAAATTTTAAAATGCACCAACTCTCGGAGTAAACAGGATAGCATTATCCGAAAACCTCGACCAATTATATGAAATTTATTGCCTATCGTATTGTTCAAACGACTCGACTTTAAAACATTTTCAAACTCGCGAAAACATAACGGGCGACACAAATCGACCATACGACCGCAGCATTAGCAGAAACTGCCCCGCCTCGTATGTTGTTTAAAATTAGTCCTTTATAGCACTATACAGGGATCCTAATCGCCAACAGCTTTCCTTTTAATTAACATCACCCTCAGGGATCGACCCTGATCGGCTCCATGAATGACTCCATTTGGAAGTTTCCAAAGGGAAATGGTACAACTGCCACTGAAACAGTTAAACGCTCTCAAATGCCGCGTTTTGTTGGTGGCGTTTGTTATGAAATGGAGCCGAAGGCGTGTTAATAGCTTTATTCTTCCGTGGTTCCAGCTGCTGAATTGTTACTTGAATCGTTCTATCTGCTTTTCGGCATAATGAGATAAATGGCATGACCTTTGAGCTTCCAAGTCTATAGGCTTGTTAAAAATTCGGTCGCTTTTCTACGACGTCCTTAATGATATGTCATTGGCAACATGAAATTGTATATTTGATTTCTTCCTTCTAAAAATAATTATGAAATAAGAAACAGTTGTTTACAGTAAATTAATACAGTCGAACTGAACTGTTTCATAAAGTTCAGAGTCTAAAACCTGCTTATGCTGGAATGTTCAAATATCCCCACATTCCCAGTGGCGGGACACAGGGGGACGGAATCCCTTGAGTTTTATTCCAAGACAAGCATTCCATCACTTTTCAAAATTTTAACCCAAGCGTCACCGCACTTTTTGGTTTCAGTGACTTCTGCTTGTATCTGTGAGCGTCCACCCGCCTTTTCCCAGGACTACGCAGCTGCTTAATACCTCTGAGCAATCGAATCTGTGCTCTATATGTATGCTTGGAGAGATGGAATATCTCTTCCAAATTCAAAAACTTGGGGCTTCTTCTAGAATTGAAGGTATGCTTTCGTATTCAGCAGCAGGATCAGACTGCATCATGCTTAAACTTGACGTCATGCTGTCAGTGAAGTTTGTCAGGCATGTTACAGATAAAAGATCTTCAGTAAGTATAAGAATTTAAGTAGAATGGTCTGCAGAAAATGTTAGATCGGCGTTCTGCAGATTTTTACGATTCAAAAAAAGAATTAAGGAGCATTGAATTACTGTCAAAGATGACAGCTGTAAGTAAAATTCCCCAAAGTACGGACTATAGGAGGAAATAATGCGTAAATAACCCCTGAGCATACGGAGAGGGGAATCTGTAAAAAATAATATACGCATAACGATGGACACTAATCTTTAACTAACGAATATTCACTAATCTTTAACTTCCACAAAATTTCAGGGGAAATTACGACACACTGAAAAAAAGGTCTCTTTTCAACTCCAAAACTTGTGTACGTAACTAATCTTTAACTTCCACAAAATTTCAGGGGAAATTACGACACACTGAAAAAAATGTCTCTTTTCAACTCCAAAACTTGTGTACGTAATTTGTCGTATTACTTTGTTGTTCTTCATGATACAACTACCACAAAAAGAAGTGCATATTGGCAGCCTTTTTTATTCAAATTATTCAACCCCAATTTTCTATAACACCAGATTATCACGAAAAATAACAAGTTTTAGTGGATAAATTCTTTAAGTAATTGCAGTAATTATGCATTCGTAGCGTAATAAATTAGTAACGTACATCAAAAGAAAGAAAAACTTGTCTAAGTATTTGAAGAAGTATTTAATGAAATGGATGTAAAGAAGTGTATATGTTTGAATGCACAGTTGGGAGAGAAACAACCAAAACACTCCTTTGCATTTGGATGCTATTTGCACGAGAGACACATGAAACATGTCGTTTTATCAGGAATAATGTATATAAAATTATATTATTAAAATTTTGTTTAGGGGTCCTTCTTCATATTAAAATGAACATAAACTTTAAAGGTTTGAATGGTAATCCCCCTTTTTACGACAAATTTGTATTCAGCATCAAAATTTAACTTTGTATACCAATTTTCGTGTAATTCTGTTCCTCCGTTGCTAGAATTAAATTGAGAAAAACACGTCTCGTAATGTTAAAAAGGTTTGTGATGATTTGCGTATAATATCTAAACTACCATGGGTATGACAAAGATTGGTTTTTATATAAAAATACGAATTAATCCTACAATAAAAATGTGATTTTCATGGTATAAAATATTAATTTAATATTTTTTATGAATTATGAAATTAGTTTTTGAAAAAATTATGATCAGATCACCATATTATATTTTGATGAAAAATAAATAAAGATGAGCTTTTACAAGGGTGCCCAACATCTCAGCTCAAAATATGCAGTAGTTTTTATGCTACACTTAAAAACTCATTTTACTGCGATTTCAGAGACCGTATAACTGCAGCTAAAAGTATAGCAAACTGAAATGAGGCGAACTGAGAAATAAAGTAGAAAATCATAGTGCGCCAAATCCAAATATAAAATGCAACCCTCAAAACACGTTTAAAATAATGTGAAAAAATATTTCCCTGTGTTCTGCTAGAGAGTCATTCCATTTCAAATCAGGCAGGCAAGCCTGAAGCCTGTCACATGACCATCATGAATTTTCTTTAAAAAATTACAGTATTTACAACTAAGGGACACATAAAATATCTTAAAAGGATTTTGCAAGATGTTTTTCTCCAGTTACAGAAGTTTAAAATTCAGCGCAGAATTTTCAAAAAATCTGCAAAATACTCAATTTAAAACGTCCACTGTTTCAAAAATATTAGACCAATTCGAATTTTTTGAATCCGATAAAGAAAACGAATGGTTTTGAGATCACTCTAAAGTGCTCTTATGGAAGCACATAGTTCATTAATTGGCTCGACAGACTTTTATAATGGTGTGTTTCTGTTCATAATGATTCAAAGGAGAAAAATTATTGATCAGAGGTAAGTTTCTTGTGTTTTTTAATTCTTTTCGGAGCGGAATTGCACGTACTTTATCGTTAAATAATGTTTATAACGTCATGCAGTCTTTTAGATACATTGCATACGGGTAAAATAGTATGCAATAGTATGTATGCAAAATAGTATGCTTTTGATGACTATCATTTTCCATCTACTTACCAAGAGGTGTATCTTGATCCGTGCTGACTTGCATTTGATTGCATAATGGCTCTAAAATTTTTGATCAAATCACGGAGAGATAAATTAAACTTAACGAAACACTAATGAGAACATTAATCGCCGAAAACGAAATTTCTAAGATAATAATCAGACATTTTTCATTGACTTATTAAGAGATGTATCTCCATTCCAGATGATATAATTCTGAGTCCGTAATATGGTCGTAAGATTAATTACATGGCGGATAAATGAATGAGCTTTCACCAAACACTAATGAAAACATTTAAGGTCGTTGTTTTGATGATATGCAAGGAGTTAGTTATGAGTAGGTTAAACGTTTTGCAATATGTTGCCCTAGCTCTTCGCCCTAATTCCCTACTTCTTAGCGTGTAGCCTTATTAGGATGACTATACTGACTATAGATTGCCGCGTGGTGCGGATAAGGTGGTCAGTGCTTCCCAAGCCGAGGATCGAGCCTGGGTCCGCTTGGAGAAAAAAAGCTTCTGTAACCACCAAATTTCATGAAACACATGGCCATGCTTCCTATCTACGTAAATCACTTTCCTCAGCGAGTAGTAAGAAATCGGGGGAAAATAGTGTTTTAAATACAGTTTGCGAGTCGCTTCTCACGGTACCATCCATTTCGCACGAAAATACGGGAAAACGAAGAATGCGGGGCAACATGGAACATTATCGCCGGAAAAATATATAGCAGTAAAAAAACTTACTTTTAAAAGCTAGAAAATTTGAAGGAAAAAATACAAACTGCAAAAAAAAAAAAAAAAAACTAAATAAAATTAATAAACGGAATTGAAAATCCGTTTATTTACTTTGAATATTGAGAAATTTTGGCTTGAACGCACTTTTCCTTCTTAAACCAAGCAATAAGTTTTAACGTTGTGATACTTTTCAGTTATATTTCGCTTAAGCCCTGTGAATAAAGAAAGTTCGTCATTATTTGAAATTCTTTAAGTACTTCAGCATTGTTAAAGTCGGTTCAGTACTGATTTTTTTCGTCTTCATGGGCTCCCATTATTTCATAAACAGAAATCAAGCCACATATTGCAAAATCTTCATCGAGTGATGCATAATCGTCAAATACGATGGGAAAGGACTAAATTTATCCCCTTCCCCCTGCTTTTTTTCAATTTTCAACGTCGGTAAAAAACATTTACGACAGATACGGGATTCTGTTCGTTTCAGAAACAGTCCAAGCGGGCAATATTAACATTAGTTGAGCTGTATTCGTGACAGCCGTAAAAACCAGGCGATATAATATATACAGGAAAATGAAAGATGTGAGAACGATGGATGGAGGTTCTGTGGTAGTTTTTAAACTTTACTGTAGCTATCCTATTTTATAAGAAAGTTTCTGTTTTCGTTAAAAGTAAAATATTTTGCTTATTAAAAGTTATTTTTGTAATTTTATATAGCTATCTCATATAGAAGTTTCATTTTATTCTTTGGAGGATGAACTATAAATTAAACGTAATAAGTAAAATGTATCCGATCATATGTGAACTGTTGAACTTATCTACTGCCATATCGAGGCCCCTGCATAATTTATAGAAAAATATGAGCTGCAAAAATGTTGCCCCACTAGAAAACAAATTCTGTAGATTTTATTGCGACCGTTCAGATATAGAGGCAAATGAAAACGAAGTGGGAAAAAAAAAAGCAAATATCTTTTTTTTTTTTTTTGAGGCATGGGTGTTTTTCTTTTCTGATATGGGAAAAGACTTGTAAATAATCGAGAGGACTAAAGTCACACATCACAAAGAATTGAATTAATGTAACTGAAAAAAAAATTCCTACCCTTCCATGCGTACTGAAAACCCGAAAAAAAACTAATTTTAAATAGTTATTTGTAAAACTTCGATTTCCTGCTGTTCTAAGGCATACTTTTTACCTTAAACCGTCTTGAAAGTGTTGTTGCATTAAGACAGCTAGAGCGATAGTAATGAAATATTTCTTATTTCTTGAACAGTGGAATTCCGCAATGCTCGCGATAGATCATTTCTTACTTGAAGATGATCCTGATGATGAAGAGGAAAGAGGTATTGTTGGAAAATAGCAAAAAATTATGTGATAATGATGTGATTTTGTGGGTGTCTCAAAGATGGGTTTACCATTGAAAATGACCTGACACACACTTTCATAATTTAAGTCATATTTAAAAAATCTGGGTTTTTCATTTCAGAAAATTGCACTGAATTTCTTGTGTACGTTGTATATATAGGAGCGTCTTATGCTTCAGTTAAGTACGGCAAATTAGAAATGAATCACAGTAGGCTGAAATGTATGACTATGAGTGAATAGTTTTCATTCATCGCTGACTATTCACCACTATTCTTCAACTCTGCACCATCTCAAAAGCTACGACACTAGAAAAGAAAATTCTAATTTTTAATCAGTACCGCTCATAACTGGGGCTAAGTTGTCGCCCAATAACATCACTTTCGAGAACCCTCAAAGTGAAAGAAAAAGTTTATTTTTCATTGGTTTTGGTTTATTCCCCTTAATTCATCGGATGAAAATCTTGAACTTTTACGCGTAATTATATTCTTATTTAAAACTCTTCGTGTCAAGTTAAAAGCTCAAATTTGTTTAAATTTCTTGTCCGAGCATCTTACTAAACTATATAAGTAACTCTTTTTAGTCACCTAGGTGATTAGTAAAGCATTAGTTTTTAAAATGAAGGGTTTCTGGTCCATTAAACACGAATTCTATTTTCTGTGTTAGTCCATATTCTTTGAAAGCATTATCTCATGGGTTTTTTCGAGATAAACTTCTAATTCTTTATTTATTTTCTTTTTATTGTTATTATGTTTTTTTTTATTGTTATGTGAAGGAAAAAAAATGGATGTCATGTACATAGTAACAATGACATAGTAATAATTATCGAAGTTTTATTTTATTGACAATAAATTAAAGAGAAAAAAAACTTAATCCCCCTCCCACATTTTTTTCAAAGCCTAATGAAATATTTTTCTTGATTTTTCAGCAGAAATTTCATAGCATTATATCAATAAACTTAAAAGGTTTATTTATTTATTTTACATTGCAGGTTATTTTAAAAACTGTTACTAGTCTAATGATTAAAAATCTACTAAACGTATGTAACTTGATTCAACATGACGAAACCAGCTTAGTTTCTTTCCGTCCGTTAACATATATAACTGATGTTTAATTTTCACAGTCAGATTATTACTTAAAACACAACTTAATGTATTTAAAATATTCTTTTAAATGTGTTAAATTTTAATTTATTAAAGTTCTTTCACGTTTTAAAGTTCAGCGTTTGATTTGTAAATATTGTATCGAATTTTCTTCGTTAATTGGGGTGGGGTGGAGAGGGGGAGCTTATCAGCTGTAGTTGAATGATGTAAACAAGTAATTATTACTTATCTCATTTAGAATTTCCTTTTTTTTGTCCCTTTGGATGTTGTTTATATCATACTTTAGTGCGTTGTTTTTGATGCAAGGTGAATATTTTTCATAAAAGAGAACAAAGGGATGTTAGTCTACAACAATAAATTTTATTTCTGAATATATTACGAATACACCTGGAAATAGGTTTTCAAAAGTGCAGCAAATCTGTAATCAAGTTTTTTTCTGCACATTGTGAGAGTTTTATAGGAACAATATTGGTAGTCTGCGCATTTCGGCTAGTTTAAATACAAAATACTTTTTTTAAACATAACCTTCCTGTGACAGAAAACAAAGCTTTATTTTGCATTCAAATACTAAATTGTAATTTAGTATCTCGCAGAAAAAATATTAGCATAAAAACCATATAAAATCTAAAACTTACGTATTAAAAATAATTCTGATACAAAAAGGATTTTGATGCAAGGAGGATTTTAACCGGATCATATGTTTTCATGTTATCAAAGTACATCAAAATTTTGAGCTTCAAATACAAAATGCATAATGTTTTTGATAATTATTCAGAATAATTGTCAAACGTTAAATCTCAAATACGAAAAATGCATTTTATTTGGTTTTGAAACCTTGATGAGAATACCGACTATAACTAAATATTCAATACAATTAACTAAATAATCAATACGATTTTCCAACAAAATATTATAAATTGAGATTAGCCAGACAATAATGTTTCAAAATAAATCTGTTTGAAGTTGTTTGGGAGGTTAAATAAATGTTTATTGAAACATTTTTGAACCGCGTGATTCTCAGTTACTTTGAGATGCATTTATACTTGCGAAATTTTCAGTGAGTTACAAATTTTCTTCAGATTTTAAAAGAATGAAGAATTGATGCGTAATAATTGCAAAAAATCTTAATATTGTATTCTCAGGTTTTTTTCAATTTTTTCGATGTACATTTTAATAACACAAAATGTAAAAAAAAAAATTCTATGAAGTCTGACTAATTTACAGTATCATAATTCAGGACCATTAATCATTAGAAAATTACAATCATTACAGATAGTAACTGCTTCACTTTGTAGTTAAGGTATATTTATTGATCTTAAAATCAAGCGAATATTGAGAAAATATTTTAGAGAACTGCTTTTAAATTATTAGTTTTACATACTTTTCCAAACAAATGATTTAAAGAAATTTACAACGTAAAAATTACTGCCTCATGAAATTAATTTCTAAAATTTTAACTAAAATTGGTCCGGCAATTTTTTGAGCAAGCACTTAAGTATAAATGATGAAGTACCGTGCACAACTCTAATTATTTTTATTTTTATATTGCTAGATGAAACAATAAGAACGCAAAGTTTGACTACGTGGACAAAGTGCGTTTTTCCTGTAAACAGCAGTTTTTTCATTCATTTGAGGAGAATTATGCTTTAGCTTCACAAGCTTTTCAGACACAAAAACACATCATTTTTTTTCATTCACAGACTTATATACAAATAGCTGACACTCAGCTTATACTAATTTACAATGAATGGAGGCTAGAATTCACTGCTAAATGCTTTTCTCGACGTAAAGCATAGGTTCAATTCGCTTAATTTTAGAAATCGATTGTACTATACTTTTAGACCATTGTTTGTTTTTATCTTAAATCACTATCAATAATTGAAATGCATATAATTGTAGTTAAATTATTGTTAATTAAAATATTTCTGTTGAGAGAGATAGTATCATGTGAAAATAACTATAACATTATTTTAAAAAGTAATGTGAAGAAATGATAAAGTATCTTTTGTGTGTAAATATGCTTTCTTAATGGCCTGATAATTTTAAAGTCCTTTTCATGCTTAAAAATATTTTAAATAGATTTCGTAAATATATTTTGATTAGGAATATTACAACCACGAAATGTGATTAGTCAAAATATTGTAAAAAATACAAAATTTCGATAAATTACAACTCCTAAATTATTAAGAATTTCACACAATTGATTCAGTTTTGTGTACATCAATGCAATACTAATGAAACATTGCAACAGCCGAATAACTGATTACTGATATTCTGCTTGGCAATGTTTCTTTTAATATTGCAATGTTACACACAATAGATTAGGAAATTTATTTTTATTCAGTGCGTTTGTCGATGAACCATTTATACAATGACGTCATTTGTGCGTCAATAAAACTGAACGCAGGAATGGTGATTTTTTTCCCACGCATAAATGACGTCATCATTAAATAGAACATTGCTGTTGATTTATTTAATTAGTACAATAATTTATTTCAGAGTTTTCAACAAAAAAAGGAAAGAAAGAAATAATGTGACACTAGTAATGAGAGAACCTGCATGTGTCGGGTAATGGGCAAATGTGAATTGTTTTGAGAAGTCTACTACTTAAAACTCCAAAAAACCAACTGTTTCTTTAAAATTGTCCCCTGTATTCTTTAAATTACAACTTAAAATGAGCTTTAAATTTAAGTGACCCAAAACGGAGCGGGATTTGCTTATGACATCACGATTCCGCTTCTATGTTACGAAAGGAGCTAAAAGACGAAGGGAATCGAGTGAAGTTACGTTTGTTGTTGTTTTTATTACCACAAAGTTGGCTCTAATTTTAATCTTATTTAAGTTATAATGCATACATTTCTGAACGACTTTTTTTTTAAAAGCATTCTCTCCACCAACTGTACAAAAATAAAATTAATGCCTTTTTAACTGTAAAATTTCGATTTCAATTAAGTGAAAAACAAATGCAAATCTTTTGGATGCCAAAGTCAGAGATGCCCACCCCCTGAGAGCACACTCTCAGAAACACATGCTCAAATCTCACGAAACTTTCGTCGTATTTGACGAAATGGCTTCGTGAAAAATGCTCCGAGTAAACCTTTCGTCAAATTGCCGAAATTTCTATAGTAATTTTTTAAAGTCATGTGATCTCGCGAGGAAAGTTTCGTTATAAATGACGAAATTTTCTTGACGATAGAAAAGTCCTCAAAAGTGACGATTATATTTCTGAGAGTGCGATAGCACAGACCCACGAAAAAGCTACGGATCCTCTCCCCCCCCCCCCTAAAATTTCAATAGTGCAGTCTGTACCATGACCTTCCCCCCTGGAGAGCACCTCTGCAAAAGTTAAAGCAGAACAAAATATAGTTAAATATTGATAACAATTTTTCAAGAAATCGAAAGTTACATTCTTTAAAAACTTTTGAAGTAAAGTAGGCTTTTGTTAATTGTTAATGTTGGTTTATTTCTATATATTTGTCTACACTTAGAAACAGCAACTTTTTTGAAAACTTTCCTTTAATGGTTTGATCCCGGACATAAGTTAGAAATAAGATTTTAAGTTTAAGTTCTGGGAGAAATAATCATTTTCTCTCTCTTTTTTTAAATTGTTCATTTCTGAAATGTTTTCATTTTTTTCTCTTTCTTTTTCAAAAGCTAGAGATGCAAATACAATAAACGCCCATTCATTTGTATATAAATTCTAAATAAAAAAAAACTCCGCTGGCCAACTAGATTACAATTTAACCATTAGAGTTACCCTTTTTAACATAATAATTTTAATTTTAAAAATAGTGTACATATTTTTTTGGCACAGAAGAGAGTGAAATAAATCGAGAAATAAAAAAAAAAACCTGTAAACTATTACTCTTAACAAAGTAAAATTCTTTTATTTCTAAGAATTATAATAAAAAAAGGAGTGATCCAAAGAGCATTTTACGAACATTTTATTCAATATAATGAAAGATTCCTTTTAGAAAAGCTTATCAAAAGCAAAACAATTTTAGATAATTAAAATATAATTAAGTAGTTTACTTAAAAATGGTATTCGCAACAGAATAAAGAAGAAGTTGCAGACACTTTGCGGTTTTTTTTTTTCATCGGGCTTGATGGCTTTTCACCAATTTTGTCTTTTCTTTTGCTCCTTTTGGGACACTAAAAATGTTTTGTTTGGTGTA
This sequence comes from Octonoba sinensis, assembly GCA_038502835.1. Taxonomy (NCBI): domain Eukaryota; kingdom Metazoa; phylum Arthropoda; class Arachnida; order Araneae; family Uloboridae; genus Octonoba; species Octonoba sinensis. The sequence goes on along the minus strand of CM076598.1, from coordinate 193,078,749 downwards.
TAAAATGTTGAACTATTGCAGCTTGGTACAATACAGTACTTGTAGTTAGTGGATGCAGCCATTTTTCAGCATACTAACTATGCTTTACTTGTGCGGCACGGGTTTTGCAGTATCAGAAGGGAATGAGAGTCGTAGTAGTCGTGTATCGTGACGTCATCAACAGAGTTGGGGGAATTAGCTGCGTTTAGGGGGCAGGGCTAGTCCGGCGTTTTTAAAAATATTTATTACAAAATACAGTAAAACCTGTAAAGTTGACCACCTTTATAAGTTGACCTAAAGTGCTGCACCGCAAGTGGTCAACTTACACAGGTTTCACTGTAACTAGTCCCCCATCGAGCTGAAATTGGTGTCAATCGTCTTAAAATGGCATAAATTTTCATTTAAAGAAAATAAAAAATGCATGCAGGTTCCTCATTGGCACTCATTTGCAGTTCAGCAAAATACTGGGAAGATAATTAATAACTCTAAACAATTAAGCGAATTGGAACGAAATAGCGATGCACGAATTTCGTTGAAATGTTCTTAAACATAAACCAATGATCAACATTTGAAACTGCATTATGGATCACTGCCTAGCCAATGTCCAACAGTCACAAAACGCATTTCCATCAGGTATGCTTCTGAAGTGAAGTATAACCAGGAAAAAAACCGAAGTAAAAGTTCAGGAACATTAGACGAGGTCTTAGGTACCAGCAGATCCTCATCTTTCCATCGATTCACCAGGAACTGTGTTCTGGACTTGTGAAGTTCCAATCACTGAGGGCACACTGTCGATGGTGAGGAATAAATGGGATAAGGAGTCATTAGTGGACCTAGGAGGGGTCTCGTGATGGCAGCTGTACCAAAGTGAGCTGGAACTCCATGCAGAAAATGAGAGGCACCTGCAGCTGTCATCCCAAATCCAAAGGACGGGAGCAAGGGACGAGTAGCCATCCGGAGTTTCTCGATTTCAGCTTCTTTGAGGCGCTTTTCCTTGGCTCTTCGGTTCTGGAACCAGATTTTCACCTTTAGGGGGGTTAAAAAAAGAACGCATTTAATTTCTAGAAATTTTTTAAATGGTGTGTAAAAATCAAAACTTCTACTACTAATAAAGTACAATGTTCGGTTGTGTGTGTGTCTGTTGGCGGTCTACAGAACAGACCGTTGAACCTGAAACTACCAAATTCGGTACAGATATTTTACAGGCAAATGAGGATGTGTGAAAATAATGAAAATAAATGTTTAAATGCTTTTATCTCAAAAGCCATTTTAAAATGTCTTAGTATTGAACTAGGGCAGCGATATCAAAATTGCAAATAATTATCTTTGACATGGACTGTAGGTTAGGTGGGGACAAAAGAATTTCTTCTTTGATATTGTGTTTTCTACCACTAAAATTTTCAACTTTGCTTTTTTGATTACTTTCAGTGATGAAATTTTAAATACGTAACAAAAGATGTCATTTACAGCGTGTCAGAACAAATCACGTTGCTCAATAAAACACTTACCTCACCATTTTACCATCTGCTTATACCATTAAAATACAAATATCAATTACAAAAATGAAATTTTAAAATTCAATTCGAATATATAATCAACGTATTTTGAGTTATGTCTTGACAAATGGCTGTTTTGAAATGGAGAAGAATATTGAGTAGAAGCATTTCCTATGCATATACTATGTTAAATCTACTTGATCTTTAACAGAGGAATAACAAAAAATAATAAATGCCCTATTTCCTAGCAAAAGTTTAGCCGTAGTGTTAGTGCTTAAATGATTAAGAATGTTGAACAAAACATTGTTGAACTCATTTAGTTTTCATAAACTTCCGCGGAGTGTTGTTCCTTTAAAACCTGCTTCAACATTTCCCCAATGTTAGACACAGCTCGCTAGGTCTATAAAATGCCCAATTTCTAACGGCATCCTTTGAAAAAATTTGAATTAATCTCGTTTCTGAAAAGAAATCCAAATTCTAAACTATTTAAGCTAAACAATTTTTGAAGTTTTTAAAATAGCGAAGATTTTTTATTTTTTTTTATTTTCCACTTTTCTGAATTTAAATCTTTAATCAGCTCTCACATTCTGCTCCGAGGCATTTAGTTTAGCTTTTCTCCTCTTTTTTCCTACTTTTGGAGCACTCATCGCTAAATGCCTTGTCAATTGCGTTTCTGAGAAAAACTTAAATGAATTACTTAAACTTTCACATGTATACCAGAAATAGAAAATACAAATGCCCGCTGGATAATGAAATCACATCAGTTCTGACCCAAATTGATTTTATGAATTAGATGATTTTCAAATCCGGCAGACATTCCCGAATTCATTTCGATTCGTAATTAGTCAATTACAGGTTTTAATTATCATGCGAGCTCACAGGAGCTCAACCCCTGCACTCCTTTTCACTTATATGTGAATTTTGACACATCAGACGGAATTCAGATTATTTACGTACTTCCTCCGTTATAGATTAACTCCTAAGTTAATTGTTCATTCAAAATAGCTTTTTGAGTGGATAATAAACTAATTATTAACTTAAGATAATTCGGATTGTGATTTTGGGAGCTGATAAGAAGTGCACTGTAAAAAGAAATCCCGTAAAATGTACGGTTTTAAACCGGCACCTGGGTTGGTTGTGGAAAACCATAAAAGTTACGTGGTAAATACGTAGCCGCAACGGTGTTTTACCGTAAAGTTATTCCCGTACGGAAAAAACCGTTGCGACTACGGATTTACTTCGTAACTTTTATGGTTTTCCACAACCAACCCAGTTGCCTGTTTAAAACCGTAAATTTTACGGGATTTTTTTTTACACTGTGTCAGTTTCAGAAGAGACAACAAGTTGTACTTTCAATTAAGAGATTCCGGAAAGAGCAACAAATTTCCGTAATAATCACAAGCTGAGGAATGCTTTATGATTTTCCCCTTGCATCCCATAAAAGTACTGTTTACAAACGTTAAAAAATATCCTTACCTGTGTCTCTGTGAGGTTCAAAGATGCCGAAAATTCCGCTCTTTCAGCTATGGATAAATATTGCTTCGAACGAAATTTCCTTTCGAGGGCCAACAGCTGCTGTGTTGTGAAGGGTGTGCGAGGTTTTCGGTTGCTTTTGTGTTTCCGTAGCTGGCACTTCATGGCAGGGAGTTTCGGAGGTTCCCCAGTTTCTGAAATAAGTTTTTAAATTGTCAATTTTAAACGCATGTATTTGGACAAAGTACAAAATGACTTTATGAAATTTACTTAGAAGTTATATTCGACGATGGGGCATTCACGGTGCATTTGAAATTATTCAATTGCAAAAATTAACTTTTTTCCCATTAAATATATTTCGACGCTAATGGTAATTTCAACATAATTTCGCGAGCGATCTGGCAATACCTCCTGTCTACAAATTTTTCGGTTTTCAGATTTTCCTTTTCATTAACTTTATTATTGAATAATCACTTAAAATACCCTTCGTTGAAATATTACGGGCTTGGTTTTTAAGCAGACGTCACGTTTGATCTCAACGTCACATGCGCATGTTAGAGACAGCGTTTGGATGTCTGGAGCACGCGGACTAGAGAATATGTGAATTTAAACTCAACGCAGCGGTGAAAGGGAGCATGACGGCCGCTTAAAACCCAAACCTTAAAGTTCTTAAATAGATTTTATTTAAAGTGAACAGTTACTCACTAAAACTATTCACTTTTTTTTCTTTTCTCAGTTTTTGTTGTCGTTTACAAATTCTTGTCATCAGGAGACAATAGTTAAAGAAAAAGTTTGAAAATAACTAAAAAACATTTTTTGATAGACATATAGAAACTTCTTTTACAACACACTAAAAAGTCCCTGTTTCACAGTCATTTTTGATTAAATATTTTTTTCTACGTCATAATTTATGCAATTTACAGCAACAATATTAGAAATGTCTAATGTAAATAATATTAGGACCTAGGAATATTTAATTTGTTGACGTACGACGTAGAGAATTATGTCAGTACATATTACGTATAACAATTTATACAAGTGGCATGGATAGTTTGTGTTATAGATGAACTTTGATCAAAGACCCAAACTTGTAACTAAATAGAGAAGTTTTAGCCAGTTAAAATAAACAACTCTTAGAATTTTAAGTAAACAAAGCAGCAAAACCAAGAATACAGCGAGCAAAATTATTAAAAGAACAAACACAAAAATGAAACAGAAAGATTTTTTTTTTTCATTTATTTTACTTATTTATGTATTTTTTCAGTTTATTTTAAGTGGAAAATAAAGCAATATTAGTTAAATTTTCAGTAAAAGCATTATTAGTTCTAGTATAGAGCAAGAAAGAATATTAAACCTATTTAAAATTACGAAATAAAAATAAAGTAGGCAGTTTAAATAGAACGAAATGTGTCTGTTGGTCCGACTGGACTTCCTCTAATGACGTTTGACAGCATCCTCTCATTCGGGTAGAGTTTTTTATTCGAAAATTTGTTGCTTAGATACGCATTATATTTTTTAATTAATTTATTTGTTTTTATGCGAGCGTGATTTATTGTTGAACTTTTTGAATAGTTGAAAAAAACATTAACATTATGGTGTTAACGCTTTATAACTCTCGGTAAAAATAGCTTCGGCAAACTTTATCAGAAACAATATTTTTCGCAGGCATTTCAAAATTTTATAGGGCGGAGGCAAAGGGTATTTTTTCAATCATTTTATGCGTAAAAAAGAACAAAATGCATAAATTCAATGCATCTCTATAATCAGGAGGGGTCAATTGACCCCTCCCCCCTGATCGCCAAAATGACAGGCCTGATTTTACGTAGAATATAATGTTAAAATGTGTTTCGATTTAATTAAATTAAGCATTTTCTGCTTATTTCTCTCTCTCTCTTGAGAATTATTCAATAGCGAGTGCATGAATGAAATTCAAAACTTATCTGAAAATGCCTTGAATGCTTCACATATGTGTAACCAGGGCCTGATTACCGCAAAGGCCAACTGGGTCGCGGCCTTGGGCCCCCAAATTTTAGGGGGCCCCAAATATTAATAGAAAAATCTCCACGCTTATTTAACTTTATACATTATACCCAGTATTTTTATTTTTCGTACCATAGGGGGCCCCAAAATAATGTTGTGCCTTGGGCCTCCGACTGTCATAATCGGGCCCTGTGTGTAACAAATTCGTTGATGGTGTGAGGAAAAGAAAGCTCGATTAGCTCTGAATGAACTACTACGTTTAATTTTTAATCACAGATTAAATTCATCAATCAAATTAGTGCGCGTTTCGTAAAATAGAAGCTCGATCAACTTTTATTTTTATTTTTTTCTGCATGAACAATTTAAGCGTGGAACTTTTGTCAATATTGAAATCGATCTTCATATCATTCAGAAGTTAAACTGATTAATCATACAACCAACTCACAAAGATTACTTTAATTCTACCCATTTAGGATCCAATAATAAAAGCCCCGACACATTTAAGCCTATTAACAACATTCAAAGTCAATTTAGTGAAGTGCGTATGTTTTATGATACACTGCGTTGAATAACCCGTTACAGAGATTTAACCCTCCCTCTCCTTCCCCCTCTTTTTTTTCTTTTTAATTTTATCAAACGACAGAGGCGAAGCTTGCATCCTAAATGAAATCGTTTATCCTATCCGCTCCCCCTCCTCTAAACACCCCAGAGGTTAGTTTGTTATCACTCTCGTGCGAAAAAGGGAAAGGCGGGAAAAGAGGGGTTCCGCGTCCCCCGTGATCATTATCGAAAACGGGAGCACGTGTCCTGTGCGTTATGCGGTCTATAACGTTGATTACGGAATCGTATAAATAACAGAAAGGAGTCCTTCCCCTAAATTGTAGTAACTGCTTCCTCCCCCTTTTTGATATCCAACAATTGGACTGTTTGCTGGAAAGCAAGTCAACAGGAACGTAGCACGCTATTGCTAACCCAACTAAAATGTCGGTTTTGTTTTTAAAAACCCTAACGCTTTTTAGCTAATGTAAACGACATTTGTCATTAAACAGAACACACTTCCATTGATATAATCACACAAATTCGAAATCTAATATATCTATATTCATTTCAACTCAATTCTGGTAATGGCCTGGCCAACTTTCTTGTTTGAGGAACGGACGTTGTGCACTTGGGACGGACCATTAGTCGCAAGTAAAAGCTCTTTACACGCAAGGACCCATTTTAGGATCCCTATTTCTTTTCCGTCCCCCAAACATTATCTAAATCCACAAAAGCTGCGATTAGTCTAATGGGAATGGAAAAGACTCGCACCAACAATTACCAGAAACAAATCAGACGCATTAAAGACAATTAAATAAAGACACGCCAACGTAACCAGGGGTGACCAATCTCATATCATGAAGCAGTAGCTGGTTATGCTGAGTTGACTATCTTTCTGTCAGAGTGTTATGTAAGAGGGCTAGAGGTGGGTGTTTCTATTGTCCCTGCGCGGATTCTCTTTTAAGGATCTTACAGGTGAAGACAGTAGATATCGTTGCATCGACAAAGATGCCTAAAAGTCATTTTTCAGCAAATAATAAAATATTTAGTTTTTATGAATATAAAAATTGAATATTTAATCATGAGCTGAAAGGAACAAGTCATTGAAGGTATAAGAGCTTTGAATTTCAATAAAGTAGATAATCTATGTTCTGAACGCGACTGGCATACACTAAAGGTAATAACGGATAAAATAATTAAAAGAACATTACATCCATAGGTTATGCGGTATACAAAACGAAATCTAACACAGAAGAAATGTTAATTACTTAGAAAATAATCAATCAATAATAAACAATTAACTCCCAGCCGATTTTGCAGTAGTATGTAAAATCTCATTTCATATAGTTTTGATCGGAGTTATCAAAAATACAACAACATAATTTATATTTAATTATCTACTATTAAAATTCATTTGATCTGTTTTAAATCTTTCCGGCGAGGATATTGACGACTTCTTCAGCATAAAATAGAAGTATGAAAACTCAAAAAATAAAATAAATATACATTTATTAGGTGAACTTGTGTAGTTAGGAACACTATGTGACTTAGAGCATAATTTTCTGTAAATATTTCTTGACATATACATAAAAGAGAATTAAGACAACAGACAACATAACTTCCAGTCATAAAGATTACCACTTAATTTGAACACAAGTATTTCTTTTGATTTATTATAATAAAAGTACGAAGTTAAAATACTTTATAAACTAAGTATAGTTCTTGTCCAGCGTAATGGTTCGTTACAAAAACAATTACTATTTACTAAGTAATTAGTAATCGTTCCAGTAATAGTACTGGAAAGGTTATCTAAGAAAAACGCTCATCTTACGTATCCCAATTGTTTTGGTACTTTAATGAAGTGTATTTTAATATCTTTTTTCGAAATCAAACGGTAATCTTAGGGTAAACAAAAGTTCAGATTTTTAAAAATAGTTATTGCATTATTAAAAACATGACTGTTTAAAATATGATAATAAACGTAAAATAGAAAAAATCATTTCTTATTTTAATTTTATAGAATAAGGGAGTTCAATGAAAGCAGCAATTACAATTTTCTTCACAAAAATTGAGCATATGCAATTTTCTACTGAAATATGTAAGAATTTAATCACAAAAGTCAGTATTCGCCTAAACCAAACTCTCTTATAATTGTAAGCACTGGACCGTCTAATTAAAATATGTCTTTTGTTATTAGGCTGACTTTCTAATAAAATGTAAACTCATATTTACGCTTATTGAAAATGTAATGAAATGAGAACTAACTACATGTTAAAGTAAGAAAATATTTGCAGTAGTTCCCCATATGCTTCACGATATATTAAAAATTAAGCTCCTGAAATGAGATTTAAAAAATGATTTTTATAGTATGAAAATAATAATAATTCGAAGAAAACTTTACACCTGCTTAACATTTTCGTCCTCATATTTCAACTTATAATGAATTACTTTTTTAAATTTCAAGCAGATGAGTCTCAAGGAAAAATGTATGCCCTCGCAAATGGGATTAATGAATAATTAGATGGTGATAACTGATGTAAAGCAATCACATTTAAGAGGGAGAAATAATCTGTAATGTGGTACTGAAGAGCTTTATTAAAATATATTTCTCTAATTGTAATTCAATGCATTATAAGTTTTTTTTTTTAAATCACCTCATATAATATTGCAGTTTCTCTGACGCAACTTTTAAACATATTTTGTTACATTTAAGATTTGATTCTTAAAAAAAAGAAGAAGAAAAAGTATGTAGAAATAGGGGTATGACGTTCTTTAAAAGCGACATTTCTGTGGTTTCTGATAGGTTAAATGCACTGTGCGGATTGATGTCGAAATAATCTGTGTTATAATTATGACATTTAAATCTCTTCACTAAAAGAGAATGGTGGGAAAATTTAGCTACTGAAGAGAGCAATATTTCTTCGCTTATAAGAGACAACAAAGAAACGTATTTTTTAACAAATTTTTTTTTGAAGGAAATGTATTGTTTATGTTTGTTTATTTTCTTAAAGCTTATGATGATTAACTTGAATTTCACGAAGGGACGGATGAAATGTGACGTTAACATAATTCATAGGACAGTAACTCGTAGAAAATTCAGATAATTAAGTTTCTAAAAAGAAACGATTTACTAAAACTTTAGGAAACATTTTTTTAGAAAAGGAATAATAAATGTAAATAAAGCACAAATCACATTTCCCATGCATTAAAATGTCTGGTGTTAGAATAATGAGATAGAGATGAGTAGAGATAAAGAATCTAAGCATTATTTTCTGCCGAAAATCAAGGAAAACATATTTAAAATACTAATAAATAACATGAAAACACTTAGTTATACATATATATAAACTTCGGAGCGATATTTATAAATCAAACCTGGGGGAGGAAGGGAGGACGTATTTAGTATTGCGCTAAAACATGTCTAGTATTGCAGTGAAACAATTATAATAGTGTGGTGACAAATCCCAGTCTTGCTACACTGAAAACTGATAATGATTGAACGAGGCAGTTCAATGATATTAGGTGCAATTCAATGAGTATAAACATAAAATTTTCACACATGGCGAATTCTTACGAACAAACATTGCTTGACGCAATATTTGTGTCCGTTATTTTCTTAGTCTTCTTTGGAACAAGCCATCTGTATTAATAAAATTAACGCATAACGTCCTGAAATATGCAGATAACTGAAAAGTAATAAATAGGCTAAATAAAACATTTAGAATTACTTAGTGACTTTGATTTGCATGACGAGTAAAACATTTAGACTGAGAAACTTGAGTTCTTAGTCAAATAAAAAAATAATATGTTCAAAATGACAAACATTAAATATTGAGATTTTTCAGCGTTATTAAAATAAACGTATAACCTCACATATGCGGAGAAAAAATGTTTAGAGCTACACACCGACTTTGATTTGATTGCCGAGCAAAACAATACATTAAAGAACTTTGTCTTACTTTGACAAATAAAAAAATAATTTTTGCAAAATACAACATTGTGAGAATAAAAAAAGCAGAAGGATGTGGAATTTTTTTAAAAAGCTTTCAAATGTATTAACTTTTACATTACATTGAGTAGGTTATTACTTTTCTTAAAGAAATTTGAATTTATTAATTTTTTGAATAACACGTCATTCTTTTTTACAATATTTGTTACTAACAATTGAGCATAATGTGCGGAAAGTTTCCATAAAAAGAAGACTCTACTCAAATATTTAAAGAAAATTAGCCGGTTGTATCTTTTTTTCATACGTCATAAGTAATACATATATTTTAAACATACATATTCAAATTGCTAAAAAAGATGTGTATTTCAGAGCATAATAATTAATGATGTTTACAGCTGAAGAATTATTGCGTGTAAAATTGTACATGAAACTCAGTTAACTGTATTATAGAAGTAGCGAAATCTGCGCTGAAGTAAATTATGTTTCCCAAAACTTTAAAATTTTTAACAAGCTCTACTGGAGCAAAATCAGCCTCAAATTGCTTTTCAACACAGCTTTAAAAAATGTAAACAATATGGCGCTGAAAGATTATTTAAAAATAAAAACAACCTGCAACTCACTTTGGAAGAAGTATTGATTTTAAATAAAGTTTCCAGACAGCGAGTTTCCGTTTGAAGAAAATAATATGAGTATGACGAGATGTTTTACAATGAATCAACAATATAGTATATGATTATACCTAAGCTCGGTATATATTTTCTAAAAATAAATAAGTAAAAAGGACAAACAAAAACAAACACATAAAACAATTTTAAATTATGTAGAAATAAAATTTCACGTTAAATTAAAGTACAAATGAGCATTAAAAATCAGAAAACAACCAATTGCGAATTCTAACTCACTGCAGTATACCGTCTTTTTTTTTTTTTTTTTGACTTGGTGACTTTTCAAGAACATGGACGATATTTATTCAATTATTTCTCGTAATATGTTCAACTTAAATTGTTTAAAATGTTACAAAACATTTTTTAAAGGCAGAACGTTAATAACATGATTACAAATGGATATACTTCGAGTAAAACTGTAATTATTGAATTTTATCTAAATGTTCAAAACGTCAGAGCTCGAGAAAACATTATACTTAATCGAAAAATTCTTCAAACACCGAGAAACTTCAAATACTATAAAAATCAGCAAATCTCGTACCGATTTTCAAACGCGCGAGTACGAAAGAAAAATCGAAAGATTATATTCCCGATCATGACATATTTAAACTAAAAATGTCATGTCATGCATGTTTCTCTAGTGTCACCGTGAATTACAACGACATGAGACAGCCCTCTCTCTGAGCATCCTATTTCTCCCGCGCTCTATTGTGACCCTAATCCTAGATATTATGGGCTATGACTAAGGGTGTTCTACACCCGCATCAGAAGCTTAAATATGATTTCTGTCCATAAATTGATGTACCGGAGCACCGCAAAGCAGTAGCATACTTTGCGGGAGGTCCGCAGAGCAAAAGCGATATTTAGCGCTCTTTCTTTTCGGCATTATTTCGATTTATACGATTGCTTTTAAAAATCAGAAAAATATTTCTTTGTTATATCGCTTATTTTTCTTGCCATGCATTTCAGTGTCGCCCATTTTTACATCAAAATGCCTTTTTTTTGTATTAATTTAGCAAATCATAATCTTCTTATTTGATAATTAATTTAGCAAATCATTACCTTTTCTTTATTCGATAATTACTTTAACAAATAATTATTTTATCTTTACTTGGTAATTAATGATTCATCTTTTTATCTTATTGGGTATAAAGAAGTGGGCAGATATTCCTTAGGAAGTAAAGCGTTTGCATTTGTTCCTGAATTATTAATTAGCAATTCAGCGTTTTATTGCATACGCAAAAAGTATTGTATGTACGTGTTTCGAGCTTACAAGAAATCCTTTTATGAAAGCATAAAGTTGTGAGCAGTTCTTAAGATTGTTAGAAATATAAATTTCTTTTTTTTTTTAACTTTCCTTGTATATCACACACTTGCGTTCTCTAATTATTTTTTTTAGTAAGCCTTTAGACAAGTGGTCCTCAACAGGTGTTTCGTGGTGTAAAAGGGAGCCAGGGGTCAAGAACATTGTTCGATTTATATGGACACATTTATTTAAACCTCCTGAAAAAACAAAACGAAAATACTGTTAAAGCTATATTTCAGATTACTGAGATCCACACAGTTTCTTATACATTTTTCTTTTCCCTTTTAGGGTTTTAGTTTTTGCACTTCTAAAAAACGCTCAAATGCTTTTTTTTTTTTTCCTTTTTCGTATTTTTAAGGAATTTTAAATGTCCTGCTTATGCACATGTTAGTAGTAGCCTGAAATTGAACAGAAACAATCGCTATAGTTGTTTTAAAACGTTTTCTGCTTTATTTGTTGTTAAAATGAAACTAAACTGCGAGTTTTATGTTCTATATGTTTCGCTAGTATAGAATAACGAGTCCGGTAACTTCAGAACGAAACAAAACATTATTGCGCAGAATTGCGTTTATGAAAACTTGGTTAAATTAGACGTCGACATGGGGAAGGTAGTAACTCAGAAATCCTGAATATTTTTAGAAGACATAAAACCTATCTGAAGTCACTTTTCCATAATGTGTTTATTGATAAAAACAATAAAATCATTTCAACTTCATAAATAAGGTTGAATTATGTCAACATATACACAAATTTGAAGTTTCATAAACTTGAATATATCTGTTTCTTCGTAAAGAAAACAAATTTTGGAATTCTGACTTACTACCTTTCCCGTGTCAACGCCTCAATTTTCAACTTATGCAATGTATGTCATATCTTTAATTCTGTTGACTGCAGAAATATCCAAAATATTAATCTAATATGTAGATCATATGTAACACAATCTTTTTTGACGTGGGAACTGATTAATTAAAAATTTAAGAGCTGGGAATGAGCGAGAAAACAGAAATCAAAGCAGAAGATTTCCTTTTTAGCCTACTTTCCCGTAAAAGTAAAAAAATAATAATAATAAAGCATGAAAGAAGGCCTAATGTATCATGAAAATATCGTTAGAAATCAAGAAAAGTCAAAAATAAGTTAAGTAATTAAATTAAGATTGAAAAATAAAAAACTTGAAAGTAGGGTTTTGAGATGGGGGAAAAGTGTGTCTGTCGGTCTGTCTGTCTGTCTGTCTGTCGGTCTGTCCCCCCCTAATAACTTTTGAACGAATTGTCCGATTCGAAAAATTCTTTTTGCTTTCGAAAGATCTCGGCGAGGACATGTGATTTCCATATTTTATTTTTTGACTTGAACAATTTTTTGTTCAATTTTGAACAGTTCAAAAAATTTTAACATTAGCGCCTATGGGTGAAAATGAAGCAAATTATGTAAACTCTGGGTACAAGATCTAAGTTCCCATGAACAAGCTCACTGGAAGAAGTTCTTGGCGTGAAATATTGATTTGAACAATTTTTGTTCATTTTTGAACAGTTCAAAAGAAATTAACATACCGCCTGCGGGGAAATTTCAATCCTATATAATTCCTGATCAAACGGACCGATTTGCTTGGAACAAACTTTATCGGAAAGCTCTTATGACGTAGAACATGTACAAATAGAAAGTTCATCCAGAACTAACAAACCTATTTTCCTATGAAATTTTTTGATCGGGATTTTCAAGAATATTTTTGAATTAATGTATGATTAAATGAATAAGCAAAAGAATGAATGAATAAATGAGTGAATAAATACATGAATGACTTAATAAATGAATGATTGAATGAATATGTATTAACCGTTGAAAACGGTATATTTGAAGCAATTAAGAACTAAAGCTAAACGAGAAAGACAGAGAGAGAGATAGCTAGATTATAAATTTGAATTCGCGGTATACGGGAAAGTAGGCTCGTATAGTTCTAGACGGAACTTCTTGTTTTTTTTTTTTCAATTTTCCTCATACGTTGCAAGAAGGCTCTAGCAATGTTTCAGACATTGTTCAAGAAGGCATAATGCTCGTTATGTAGTTTTCTAAATGTGTAAACTCTAATGTTAACACACATTAAAGTTTTTTTCTCTGCAAAAAATGTATTCTTACTAACAGGTTTAAGATTTAAAACCAATTTCAAGGTTAAACTGTTTATCAATTGGCACAAAGAAAAATTGATTCTAATAAATAAGTTGTAATATTTTTATTTGTACATTTTATTTCACTGTTTTTCTCCCATTTTTGCCCCTTTAATTTTTTTTTTTTTTTTCAATTTTGTAATGCAAATAAGCTTGTCTTATAAACAGATTCATGCCATACCAAACTGCAGTACTTTATAACAAAAATATTTTAGGTAAATCACGATTTGAAATATGCTTTATTAAGAATAGTGCTGGGGAACATGCTGTTTAGGTTGAAATTTGCTTTGTTAAGATTTCATATACATTTTTAAGAGCTATATTAGGTTGTCTGAATCGGTATTCAAGATTTTCCCCCATCCCATGTGGTGGGGCTAGTGTGGGCAAAACACCCTTTAAAAAAAAAATACATTACTAAAACACTGTGCAGCCGAATAATTTCATATATCAACCAAATTAAAGGTAAAAGTCAAAATTTTTGCAGAAAAGTACATGACGCGTAAAAAAATGTCTTTAGGGCATTTTCTTTTCTTTTTTTTTTTTTTTGCAAAATTTATGAAAAATGTCCTAATTGGCCTCCTTCTTCCCTACCATCCGTAAGCGGCATTGATTTAAAGCATAAAGTACATTTCAAACGTATTTCACTTAATGTATCCCTACTTTTCAATTAGTACATGCAAGAGTTCAAAAAAAAATGTTATACTTTCATTCAATGAACAAAATTTTAAAGAAAAAAAATTCTTTGTGGGATTCAGAGATTATTGTCAATAAACTTTTTGCTTCGATGAAATTATGCTTAAATTATTTTTATTGTATACAGTTCTTGATTAACTTATTTAGTTTGCAATCAATGACATATTAGTTACAAATGCGCACCAAATGAGATAGAAGAAACCGTTTAAAATTTATATTAAACGAAGTTATGATAAAGATTTAAAATGTTTTAAAAACTTTTATTTTCAAAACATTTTTAAATGATTGGTACACATATCTGGCACATATATCTATGTGCAGTCATGTAAAAAGTTTGTCTGATGAAAATCTTTTTCATTTACATACTGGATTCATCAATAACTAAAGTAGCCTTTGAAATCTTACCATGATGAAATTTGAGAATATGTTATAATTTGTCATCCTTGAAATGCATTTCTATGACACAAAAAAGATTTTACTCCTCTCGAGAGTGATATTTTCAATATTATAATTATTAAATATACTATTGAAAATATCATATATTATTTTTTTCTTTTTATTTTCAGTGGTCTCAAAAATGAGAACGGTGCCGAGTCATTTTTCAGAAAAGGGTTACTTAAAAATAAGAACTCGTTTTTTCGAATCTAAGTCATTTTGACTGAGAGCTGTTCCGAGAACATAATGTTCTTGAAAGTAATCTATTTTATTCCAACAATAAGAATTCTGAGTTAACAGTGAATATGTACTCTACCTCATGATAAGATTTACGATTTACATGCAGTTATAAATGATTTCGAGTTATATATTGTAAAAAAGTTTGTTTGATGTCATAAGAAAATTCTTTTCTAAATAAAAGTGGAATTGATAGCAGTTAAAATATACTCTACATGAAAAAAAAAAAAAACTTTTCCCAAATTCTTCGTCCACTTTGATGAACTAATACCAATTTCTATCCTTTTACATTTCAAATTTAGAGATAGTGATCTATACCATCAACATCAAACGCTACCTAC
This sequence comes from Octonoba sinensis, assembly GCA_038502835.1. Classification (NCBI taxonomy): domain Eukaryota; kingdom Metazoa; phylum Arthropoda; class Arachnida; order Araneae; family Uloboridae; genus Octonoba; species Octonoba sinensis. The sequence continues at coordinate 193,063,496 of CM076598.1, read as the reverse complement.
ACTCAAAAGTTCTTATGACATAAAACGTTTTTAAATTTTAATCCAAAATAAATTGAGCAGTAATCCTTACATATTCATTAAAATATCATTGTTGTTAATTTTTTTAGTAGCATTATTTCAATCATCGTCGTTATCATTATTTTATGATTGTGTTACTATTATTATTACCATCATCGTCATTATTATTAATTTTATGTTATTATTATTATCATTCTTATTGTTGGCGTCGTCATTGTTATTATTCTTCTACAAAATAACCATAAATGAAATAGCCATTAAACTAAGCAAGCCCATTGCTTTCCTACTATCACAAAACTACAGCGTTTCTTACTAAAAAACTTCATGAGAATGTGCGAGAGCGAATAATTTTTTGACATTCAAATCTTTTGACACTCAAAATTGTGAACAATCATAAATTTTCTCCAATCTTGCACTGCTATAGCAACTTTGGCGTCTTTAAAACCGTTAGAGAAGAAGAGAAGATAAGTGAAATGTCTACCTTTCCTGAATTTCGCTTGGTTTTGAGAGGTCAAAAGCATGCCGCGGCACCAACCTGGTATTTCCATAAATCTCCCCTCCGGAACACCCCTGACATCAACTTTGACACGGTTAGCCCTTCCCGTTGCGAGAGTTATTGACATTTTAAAGTATCCCTTCAAGCTCCGAACCGCTGAATGTTGCTTTTAAAGATCCCTTCAAAGAGTTATGAGCAAATGATAAAACTTAAAGCTACAATAATCGAGTGGTACAAATTGCCTTTTGAATGTTTGATGAAAATAAAATTTTAGCTTCAATTGTTAGCTAATTTATGTTTTTTTTTTTTTTCCCACTCGTGAAAACTTTTAGTGATGCAGTGAAAATTCATCATTACATCATCATTGTGAATAGGAGAATTTTTCTATGTATATCTTAAATAGAAAGTTTTTAATAATTTCTTGCTAATTATGAGTTAAAAAATTGAAACTCATTAATTTGTATAAAATTTCAGCCGTTATTTGCTTTTTCTCTGGTATGTTTTTACCGTAGACAATGTCTTATTTTTGGAAGAAACAAAATTGTGAATAAGTTGTTGAAGAAAAGTTTTGAAAAGCTTGTTTCACGAAATGCTGTCGGGTAACTTTTTTTAAATGGATATTTGGTATCAGCATATATATTTCTAAAAATCTCAAGTCAAAATATTTACCAATGAGTGAGAAATTTTCCGTTGACATTTTCTTTCCATTAAACTTAATATGTTGACATTTTTTAAAGGTAAATCATATTAAACAGTCTCCAATTAGTTGAATTACGCAGCTCATCTTCAATGTATCTTTTGTCATTTTATTCATTCTAATATTTGATACGCACAATAAAGAATGCATTAAATGTCTTTGTGCTTAAAATCAAATATTTCTATCTTATTGCATAGATTCTACATTTATGTTTCCGAATTCTTAATTTCATTTATATGAATTAATTTTTTTGTAAGTTTCTGCTATGAGTTTTCTTGCAAAATCGATATCAAATTTCTTCAAATTTTATCCTTTTTCTCTTTTTAATCAGCATAGACTTAAACCTCTATACCTGCTATTTGTCTTCACATTATTTGGTTTTATATTTAATGCAGAGGGGCGTAAATTAGTATATATATATATATATATATATATATATATATATAAGGAAGATAAAAGCATTATTTTAATTTTGAAGGTATTTTTAGTTAACTTGAGGAGACTTTTTTATCATGTAGAACTTATGTAACTGTTTTCGTTAACTTCAGTTTATTTTAATCAAAAACGAAAAAATGCGTTCTTTTTTTCTTTTTTCTCTTTCCCTGTAATATTGCTTGAGTCGAGAAAGAAGCATCTTCAAAATCTGCAGCTACGTTTCCTTTCCAACTTGATGTTAGAGATATAATGCTATCGCCTTTGAAGATTGATATATCCATTAATAATTCTAACACATATTACATATCACATCAAATTGTTTGAAACCTTTGCAATCAGAATTTATTCAACTAGTTGTAGTATTGAGGCTGAGCAATGTCTTTCGTCTACTTCTCTCTTTCGTTATTGCATCACAGAATAAATTTCATTTATTAATTCCCTTTTCCTTATGTTTACACGTCATTAATTAATTAGCATGTCTTTACACATTATTAATACAATACGAAATTGCTCGGTTTTCATACGCTCCCTATGCAGAGCTGTGTAAAATTCATTCTCTTTCTTAAGTATAAGTATCCAACACACTTGCAGGCTGAAAATCAGTGAAACAAATCACATTTAGCAGTTGGTATTGCATGCATAAAAATTCCTTCTCGAGACCTTTTTCAGGCAGCAGTAGACATTAAAGTAAAAAACGTGCTCAATGGAAACTTTATGCAAAGCAAAATTAAGCGTATACAAGGTTTGACAGAGCATCAATGTAACAACAGTAAAAGAGATTATATCGCTACTTAATGATGTGTCATTGTATTAATTTAAAAAATGACTATCCAATCCGTAACACACTTTTAAAATTAATAAGGTAAATGCTATTAAAATATACAAATTCTGATATTTTACTAATTTAGTCATAAGTTAAAAAACCTGAGCATTATATGTTATTTCTGTCATTCAAAAATAATACAAAAAAGCATTTTTATTAAAAATAATTGAAGGATCATGTATAAAACTAGTACATTGTGTCAGGAAGCTTAAAGCAAATTCTAGACCACAAGTCTTATCATAGAAATGTGTGTACTAATTATAAATTACACTTCTGTTTCATATATTTGCGCTTTTTATTGAGTTTTTATTCTTTTTCTGTTTTCTATTGAGAAAATTTTGAAGATTTAGAAACGCTATGTTTGTATTGAGGAGGAAATTGTATGTTGGTGCTCGATCCATAAAAAATATTCAGAGGTTAAATTTTTACTCCATACATTTACATTTGTTTAACAATTGTCTCAAAATACAATCGTATTAAGGAAATTACTAAATATTTGTCTGCCTTTCAAGTCTATTAGGTGCCTCTCTAAAGCTTTTTTTTTTTTTTGGAAAAAGTTCGTTATTAGTTCTTCTAAATTCTGTAACGTTGCTACTATGAAACAATATACAACCAAACTTTTTGGTATGTAAAAATACTTATTTCCCTTTATTCAGGAACACAATTAGAGGGGAAGCGTGGTAGCTGCCATACCTTGCGGCAAAAGGGGCGGGGTAGTGTGCCAAGCTAGTATTCTACTGGAATATCAGAAGCTATTCTCATGTACCCCTTTCATTAAAATAAAACTTTTATCCACTTAAAACATTTTACCGCGCTAATATTAGTGTTTATATATTTGTTCCAAATACCGTGTTGCTCGATCCTCCGTATGAAACCTGAATCATTTTCTAATTCTATAATTGTGTTAAATTCCACAAAGAAAAGTATAGGAAAATCTTTAATTCAAGTACAGGAAATAACTTTACGCCAGTTAACTTTTGAGATTCCTCCCTGAATCAATCAGTATTTTTTCCTAGTTATTAACCCACAATTAATTCTTGCTGTTCTATTTATGCCAACCTTGGTTTTCGTTCAAGTCCTAAAAATCAAAAGTGTTTACCAATCTCCCCTTCCCCTCCACTTTCCTAAAATAAGTATGAATTAATATTAAACTCTATACAGAATCAAATACATTGAAAGGAACTTACTGTTTGGCGGGGAAATGGACCGAGATGCTTGAAGCCAAGGAAATGCAGAGCCTAATGGATGTGCCCAACATGGGGCTGCTATCGGAACTCCTGCAGCTTGGGACTGTAAAGTAATAGGCAGAGACCCTAAACCGGCACTAATAGTTCCCGTAACTTGTGAATTTTTACTGTCTTCGGTTGAGTCCAATATACCATCGACAGTAAATCGTTTCGGCGTTTGTTCTACAGACCTTCTAGCAGGTGGTGAAGGGGAATTTCGAAAAGTTCTGCTTTTATCACCTAGAAGATAGTCCACTGAGAAGGAAATGCACGATTTTGATACTGCTGATGCATAAAATTTTTCAGGCCCACCTCTTGAAGCAAGTAAACGGTCATTAGGATTTCTGTAAGGGGGCGTAGGGCTGTGTGAGAGGTCATCCGTGTCATCAAAATGTCCCGAAACAGGAGGTGAGGGGGATGACGCGACTGGTGACGGCATGTTGACCTCTGCCATGTCTTGTACTACCGAACAACTGAGCTGCATGTCCAGAAATATTTTTTTTTTCAGACAACAGAAACAAAAGTAGAACACTTTATCCACACCGTCGAGTACACGTTCGAAGCATGTTTCTGGAAGTCCCACCAAAAACCGAAACTTTCAAAATCGGTGCCCAACGACTCACTAGCTTCCTGATGTTAGTATGTAGCATTCATCTTCTGATTCTTTTTCCCCATCAGCGGCAGTTAAAAGAGGCGGTAACATCAAAACGCGCAAGTTTTCCTATTGGCTATTGATTGTGACAGATTCACTAGTGCGCAGACGGGGACAGCCTCTACTTCGGAGGGACGGACTGGCAGCCCCCTTTCCATATCCTCGGAAGCCACAACCCTCGGGCTAGCAGATAGCATAGCTTGTCAGGTGTCGTGTACATTTTAAGTGCTCTTAATTAACACATCAGAGTCGTTCTCCCCAATTTTTTTCTACCTCGCAGGGTAAAAAACACCCGAAGTTATGAATGACAGGTCGTTTTTCGTTGCTGGTAGCGAGTAAAGATATAAGAACTTCTGAGTGGGGCACGAGCTACAGGTCTGGGATACAGTACAGAGAATTTGACAGGATGACGGGTTCCAATTAAGGACTCTAAATAATTACACTAAATGAGTTTCAATTGAAATGTGATGTGTTTCAACTGTGAAGACGCATAGTAATATACTTTCAAGCAATTGTTTATATTTGATATGCGGGTATCTTAATTATTTTTTTTTATAAATGTTTATGCAGTGAAGAGAAATGCTATATTTCTTGAAAAAAAAAAAAATAATAATTGTACTATATCTTGTAAACTCATGATAACCTTCTTTATACTTAGATTAACCTTTCTTTTTTCCAATTTTTAAAAAATTTTTAGGTATGATCTATAAATGATGTAAGGACTAATAAAAAATAAAAAAAGTTTATGAAATAAGCCTGTATAAGGAAGACGTTTAAATAATTAGTCATTAGGAATTGCAATTTGAAAAAAAAAGCAAAATCCAATTTTCAATTACAATATTCAACTCTAAAATTAGCGAAACACACATATAGATGTTTCAATTATTTTGTATAAAAAGACCCCTCATATAGAAAAGACGATCGAATTACTTATTTGCTAGTTTTGTTTCTACTTTCGACAAGATAATGGAACACATAACTGGAAAGTACGATGAAAGAATTTTAGAAGTAGTGAAATTACGAATTATTTTATAAAAGCTACTTCAAGTATTAAAATAGTGCAAAGAAAAGAAGAAGAAAAAAGAAGCAACTATTGAAACTAAGGAAACAATTGAACTATTTAAACCAGGAGATATCGATGATAATCAGTACTTGCTAAAAATGTCTTGAAAATTATTTTAAAACCACGTCAATTGTTGAATAGCTTGAATGCATTAATTGTAAAAAGTGGGTAAAGTTTTACTATGTATGGGTGAAATACGCAATACTTGTGTAAGAAAGTATAAAACTAAAAGTTTAAAGATGCAATTTTATTTTTATGCTACATCTTTAAAGTTTGAAAGTACTAAGTTATAACTTAACTTTTTATGTCACTTTCAAACTTTAAGGATAAACTTTTATTTAGCTTAACATGATTAAAAGGTTTAGTGTTGTTTACAAAACTTAGAAATTTTGATGTTCTTTTGCGTTTAAAGGAGGTAACTATTGTTTTATCTTCTTTTATGGTAATAAACGAGCAACATTTTTCGTGTCTGCTATTTTAATTGACTTATTTTCGTGGGGATAATCTCTCTCTTCACTGGGGAAGCTCATCTCACATGTAGGGAGAGGAGGCTAAATTCGATCTTGTAAAGTTTCTTCTGCTACTCAAAAGTAAACATTCAAATATTAAATTTCGGTATATACAATTAAACAATGTAACATAATACTCTTCCTACCGGAATTTCCACTGCTATCATTGATAACTTAAAATTTGGCAGCCACTTCTTTTATGGCGGGGAAATTCTCCTCGAATTACCCTATATAAAAACGGCGTTATCATATAGCAAAGAACTAAAAACCTTTTTCTCGGGGCCAATTCATGTGAAATCATCAGGCCATGTTGCTCAATGTTTTTGATTGCTTTTACTTGTTGACAGTTAATTTATAGTTACCTTAAGATCCTAAAACAAGCTTTAAATATATATTGTTTTAATTCTTGAATTTTTTTTCTTCAGCAGTTTTTTTTTTTTTTTTTTTTGCTTTTGTCCGTAAGTGGTCTTCATGAAAATACAGAAATCGTTATAACTTTTTTGTTTCTCCATTTATGATAATAATTGTAAAGCAATTTTATTCTCTAAAGAGTACGCTGAATCTTTATTGCAGTCTTTTTTTAATAGTTCTTCAAAAAAAATTTATCAACCATTTTTTTACAACGAAAAGCTGAATTTTTCGTTAAAATATTTCGCAAAAGAAAGTAGAACTCATCTCTACATTTGTCATTTGAATAACATTGCTCTGAATAAACAAAAGTTTTATTAATACAATTATTTATATAGAAATTTCTACTCATATAAAAACATGTCAAAATTTTATGAAAAAAGAGAATGTAAAAAAAAAGAAAAGTTAATAGGATTAACAGAATAGGTTTAACAACATTCATCCATTCATAATATGTTCGCCGCAACTTAATTTGTCACAACAAAAATTTACCAAAGAGGCAAAATATTCTTACATTAGTTCTGCACATTGTCTTAAAAAAACTTATTGAATCATTTAACTTTCTTAAAGCGTGGTTCTATAATTATTATTAAAAACTTAATTAAAACAATTCATAAATAAATTTTGTGATATAATTATAAAGTTTCGCTAAAATTTGATCGTACACCAGCAGCTGTACTTCAAATTACTAATTCCAAAATATATAAAAAAAATTATGCTTAAGATGAGTTATAACATTTGTATAAAATTATGTAAAAATTACAGATTAATTCCTTAGAACTGTTTCGAAATTTCTTCGTGGTAGTTTAAGACATTTCAACCCTGGAAAGAAAAAGAAAAGAAAAACGCTGAAGCAAAAAGACTATACCGGAAGAAAACAAAAATGGCATAGCTAACGATACCATCTGTTATACAGAAATGAGTGGGAAACATAACGAATGAACCTTCCGCTCCGTATTCACGACACGACACCCCATGACCTTTCCCCTCCTCCGTTTTTTTAACGGGGGAGGGGGTTAACTGTAACTAATAAGATCCCACGCTTTAAGAAATTTAAGTGATTCGATAAGTTTTTTTTTTAAGACAATGTGCAGAACTAATGTAAGAATATTTTGCCTCTTTGGTAAATTTTTGTTATGACAAATTAAGTTGCGGCGAACATATTATGAATGGATGAATGTTGTTAAACCAATTCTGTTAACTGTACTAATTTTACGTTACAAATATGGACACTGGGCTTTTCTTAAATAACGACACTGGCCGTAAAAAAAAAGGTAATCTCTAAATTTTACGAAAATTTCTTAGAGTGTAAAATGCTTTTCTCAGAATAAGTATGAAGCATTTGGGGGCTTTCCTTCGTTGTGTGTAATTATCCAAATCTGGCATTTTGGTGTGAAAATGCAAAATTTAAAATTTTAAAACTTAATATGTATAAAAAGGACTGAAAGAAATGTCATAAAATTTTATGAGGATTGCTTTCTCGTTAATATAAATACGTAACAAAGTTTAATATATGAATGTGCTTTTTGTAATTTGGAACCTCGAAATAGGCTCAAAAAACCACATGTATTTCCATATTGTTTTCACATCAAAAAGTCGCGAACAAGGCTAAAAATACATATACAGCACTACCGGGGCAAAGAAGCAGACAAAAAATCTCCAGTACTATAAAAAGAAAAATACTTTCACTCTTATAGTACGGATTTAAAATAGAATAGAGCTGGTTCATCTATTTCATTTGAGAATGAATATGAAAAACGTAAAAGTGAACCGAGAGAAAAATCTAACAAGAATGAAAAGGCAAAAAAGAACTGTTGCGCGATGCTTTATCTCGTAGCAGAATAAGCAATGAGGGGAAGTCAAAGAATTCAGAAATGAAACAAAACAACTTAAGATCTAATCTGCTTATGTGATTATATCATATACAAAACAGGCGTGGATTTGGAAATGATTTTATTGATTATAGAATTTTGAATTTTCCTCTTTAAGGTACATTTTAATACGAATATATGCTATAAGTTAAAAAAAAACCTTAAAATCAACTTTTGGTGTAATTAACAATATTAATTTTTCGATATCATGACTTTTTTGGATATGAAAACAATATGGAATACAATTGATTTTTGAAGTTTCAAATCATTAAAACCACATCTATATCACTTTGACAAGTTTGTCCTCTTTTTTAGATATTAAGTCTTAAAGTTAGCATTTTGACATCGAAATGTCTTGATTTAGTAATTACACCAAACGAAGAAAAGCTTTTAAATGTTTTTTTTTTTTTAATTTTGAGAAAAGTACTATGATGTACCTATTCAGTGAAACAAATGTACGAGAGAGTCTTACTTTCCTCCACTAAAAAATTTACCGTAAAAAATACAATTTCCCGCTGTCAAAATGGTATTTTCAAGCTTCATTCTGGTAACTGTTTAAAAAACTATCAGAAAAAAAAACTATAATCAAGATTCAGTTCATTCTTTGCGGAATATTATAGCTTTTAAATCCTTTTGATATAATTAGAAATAAAAAAAAAGGTTGACATTTTCTGTAAAGTCGTATTTTCACGAAAAACCTCTTAGGATATGACTAAAAAATGTCTGTAATAAAAAATTTTAAAATTTTTTCATTTTATTCAAGAATTAAAAATCATTTTGAAACTTCTTTATTGCTTCATGTTAGCAACAAATTGATTGAAAATCATTAAAAATAAGAAAAGTCAAAAACATGTAGCAACTTTTTTTTTTCCTTTTTCTGGATGATTGCCCATGAATTGACTGAAGCGTAAAAATACAAATTAATTGAAGATTAAAATGCGTTTTTATTGCGATTTTAATACATTTCATAATGCTTAGATCTAGAAACAATTTGAGAAAGATAAAAAAATTTAGTTTCTCAAAAAACTGCTTTGACACAATTTCTGAAAAGTTTAGCTCTTGCTAAATCGCCGGTAAAGAAAGAGTGTTAATGATGTGTAACGGAAAAACAAGTAATAATGTTTGATATAAGTCATTAAACGCCGTGGAAACGTTTAGTCACCGAGAGAGCAAAGAATAGCAGTTATTAACTGCAGGCATCGCAGAAGCTTGGTTTCTAAACGAGAGAGTGACATCTAATAAAGTTTAGCGCTTTAAAGATGGCCGTTAACAATGTATAGTGCTTGAAACTGAGAGGTGAAAAATGCAGTGTCTCATCAAGTGACAGTACTGGTTAATTTAACCAAAAGGAATTGAATCTAAAATAAACCTTGGATAAAAGCGAAACTTCAACCCTATATAAAGGGCTGATTGATAATAAAGTTAAAAGAAAATGAGCTGAAAATGTTTGAAAGAGGCCCCCAACTGTCCCTTCCAAACGGTAATATATCTTTTTTCCTCTACCAAACTCACAGTGATGTTCATTATCATTGTTGTATTCTGAGTCCACTCAGTATAGCCAGTCCATTTGGAACAGTAGGACGAGTCTAAAATTACCCCATGAGAACTATTTATTTTGGCCAAGTCGTGACAGCTCTATCTGCTGTTTGTTGTACAATTAGTCAAACTGCATTATCTCATTCAAGCCCCCTTTCTTTTCACAATTCTTATCCATCCCTCTTCGGCTCTAGGGGTGAAGAGAGACGCTCCTTTAGCTGTGATTTACTTTTAGTCAGGAATATCATTCTTTACGCTTGTCAGAAAGAAATTGGTAGAGTAACCCTTGGAAAGGTAGTTTGAAGATGTTTTGAAATGGTACAAAAGCACATTTTACGCTACCTTATTTATAGCCCAAAAATAAATTTGTGCAAAAGGGACCTGCTAGCTCCATAGATACAACCATCGGTGTAGTCTGTGCCACCAAAAACAGTTGAGATCTAATAATTGGTGCAAAGTTGCATATTATACATCGTTTCACCTTAAAACTTGGCACTGCGCAAAAAAGCTACAGCGCATTGGAGTGGATGGCATACCACCAGTTTTTATTTCAATTCAAGCGATCTTCGATTTTTTTAAAAACACAATCGTACCCCCGCTGTTTTATGTTACAATCTGTAAGATATAGTAGTTATCTACTATATCTTGCCACATGATTTTACTAACTACTTATTAGAAATTTCTAATTGGAGGAGTAACATGTTTTGAATCCTTTATAAATAGAAGGCAAATTAGTTTGAGTTGAATAACAATATTGTTTAAGAAACTTATGTTTATAAACTAACCCAAATATATTTGAAGCATAATTTAAACATATTCATCGAATTAACATTAGCAGAAAGACATGATAAAGCATGTGTGGTAAAAATGATTGCTACAATATTGTTGGTTTTTTAAAATGTTTTTTTAGTAGAAGTAGGTAATTTCTTTTTGAAATAATCTTATTATTAGTCTACAAAATGAATATTTAAAAAATTATACAATTTCATCCAATGTTAAACCTTTTTGATCTAAACGAAGTAATTATTTTATCATTTTTATTGATAATAATTTTTTAGTAAAATAATAAAAATTTGAATACGAGTAGCGCTTCATATTAAAACGACGTCTTAGAGAAAACGTAGCTTTTCAGAAATTATTTTAAAATAACTGTCGAAACGCAACTTAATTGAAGCATTTTTGATCCCAAGGCATCTATTTCCCCTGATCCTACCATCAAACATTTCATAATCTCCCGAGGGACTTTTTTCCCTTTAAAATTCAAACCTCCTGTACAAAAATACTTCATCTCTCGATTATTTTAAAACGAGCTGAAGTGCCCAAAATCAATAAAAGCTTTCCAACATCCAAAACGCGCGACTTGGAAAATAAAAGAATATTTTTGCCTCCAGAGTATCGGCGTCAAAGAAAATTCCCCGGGGTAGGGCCGCGAAGGAAGGAAAAGGGACTAGGGTATAGAGGGGGATCCTAGGGTACGAGCTGCTAATGAGTCGACTCAATGGCTGCAGGAAATTAGGCCCATCACTCTAGGCGTCCAAAGCTAAGACCTGCCCTTCATTTACCACGACGGGTGCCACGTTTTTCTTCCGGGGGCAAGAGAGGGGGGGGGGGCGGAGCTAATAAGTAAATAAATAGTGTAACTTGCTTCTCGCTTACAAATGCGTAACGGCTAATTACGCTTTTTCATTACGTGAAATTTTTTTTAATCCCATGATTTATTATTTTTTTTTTACAGCGGAGTGAAGTCGATAAATTTAAAGATGATTGCAATAGAAGCAATTTTTCCCCAATTAGCATCGTAGTTCTCGATAAAATGCTAGCTTGCTCTCGTTTTTTAGTAGTTTTAATATTCTAAAAACATACTTTAAAACGTTTTTTGATTCCGTTCGTAAAATTTGTATTTTAAGGCCATTAAATGCCATGTAAGGCCATTTTCAGCCATGTTAGTAGTGCCCGAAGGTCTTGCATTTAATCAACAAGTGTATGGAAATTTCATACACGAGTTTCGGATCCACACAGAGCTCCGTTACGCACATATCTATAACAAAAGTTACTGAAAATTATAGAAAGCAAAAATAGTAGAGAGAGAGTCAAATTCGTCAGAACCGGGGTTGAAAGAATATCAATTTTGGAAAGATTGTGGATGTCATCACACCATACTATTTGGCGCAGGCAATGACGAAAAAACTTGATTAGATGTTTAATTGTTTATCATTTTTAACTAAATTGTTTACACTCTCAAAAATAGAGCTCTCACTTATGACGATTTTCCAATCGTCAAGAAAATTTCGTCATTTACAACGATTCTTTCCTCGCGCTATCACGTGACTTTAAAAAGTTCCTACACAAATTTCGGCAATTTGACGAAATGTTTACTCGGGGCATTTTTCACGAAGCCATTTTGTCAAATACGACGAGAGTTTCGTAAGATTTGAGCATGCGTTTCTGAGAGTGTAATAATAATTTCCCAATACTTATTTTTTAAAAATAGAAAAAGATATTATTTTCCTATTTTTAGAGATTTTCTATAACAAACGCTTCCTGTTTTCTATATTAGTTTGCTCTAAAGAACATTTTTAAAGCAGCTGACCAACCACTGGAGTCAAATTCTGTAGTTTTTGTTTTGTTTATAATAAATACCTCGCTTAACCTATTGATGTATTTGCAAATAATTAAATCATTGTCTTTTTTCCCCCATACAAAAACCTGTTAGTTCACTTTGATTATTTTTTTGCAGTGTTTTTTAAAAAGTGCTTCTGTATATTTTAGGTTGTGCTGTATTGCACCGAGTAATGCGTACTTCTTGAGTGTTTTTTTAATTTAATTTAATTCAACTAATTTATTTATTTATGCATCTATTTTTTATTTTTCTAAAAACAAAGTTGGATTTTGTTCAACTCTGGCATGTATTCTGTCTGAGAGAGCTGATGATTTAATGCTTTTTTTTCTCCTTTTTGCATGGGTACACTCTCAGAAACAGAACTCTCATATTCGACGATTCTTGAATCGTCAAGAAAATTTCGTCATTTACAACGATTCTTTCCTGGCCCGATCACGTGACTTAAAAAAGTTCCTACACAAATTTCATCAATTTGACGAAAAGTTTTCTCGGAACATTTTTCACGAAGCCATTTTGTCAAATACGACGAAAGTTTCATGAGATTTGAGCATGCGTTCCTGAGAGTGTATTCGTGTTGGCAAAATATATGAAGCTTGTATTGCGCCTGATCTTGAATCAAATTTGACTTTTGAAAATAACATTTAGGAATGAAATCACGTTATTTACTTTATAAAATGTAATAGGGTAGATTAGGGTGAGAGGGAGTCGCCGTATTATACAAGAGGCCGTGTCACGTGGTTCTACCACGCGCACGAGCGGAAACACCTTACCGGTTAGATCATAGGTTCTCAACCTTTTTTTGCCCACCGCCCACTTTGAGAATATTTTTTTTCTAAAGCCCCCCTTTTTTAATCTGAAATAGCTATTCCCACGAATATATTTTTAAATGTGTAATATTATACATTTTATTCGTAGATAGGATATGACTCTATCCTATTTCTGTTTTTAAGGAAGACTATTTTAATGAGAGCAATCAAAATGCACTTAACTATATGGAAAAGTATTTTTATTAAAATTTTCAGACATCGAATTCGTAACTTTACTAATGAGAAGGTTGAATTTGATGCATTTGAAGAAGTTTGCTAATATCAGGCTCGATTTTACTTAAAAACAATCGTAAGTCGCCGCGTTCAGTAATATGGAACTGATTTCTCTTTTTGGTTACCAATGTTGCTACAGTACTATAGCCACGTTCAGCTAAATGTGAAGATGGGAATGCTATCAGAAATCGTGGAACAATCGACCATAAACCTAATACTTTTGTTAGTACATAATCAACATGTTTAGTCTATTTTAGACTGTATTTAATTGATCTGCCCACGCCCCTCCGTGTCATCCTAACGCCCCCTAGTTTTCTTTGGGTCTTTTACTGCCCCCCCCCCCCCCCTGAACGTCTCAAACGCCCACGTTGAGAACCTGCGGGTTAGATGGAGTGAAGGCGTGTGCACAGTGAGATGATGCAAATATGAACACAGTTGTATGTGGTGTTTTTGAATGATTTTGACACCCAGATTGCTCTGGCAAGTACCCGAAATCATATCCCAACATACTTTACTTAGTCATATTAGCCGTAGTTTTGATAGCGGAGAAATAACTCGGTAAGTTTTAGTGAGTTTGAAGTGTGAGCTTTCTATTAGTCACGTAATGGCGTCCCCTTGCCGCTGCTTCGCTGTGCTAGGCCAACCGGCGTCTTTCCCTATGCTTTGGGGGAAGAGGACGAATATTTTTCGGGGGTAAGATGTCGGTTTGTATTGATATACATTTAAAATTAATTTCTGGAAACGAGTCCGATGATTTCTTTTCAGAAAGAAAATCTAACTGAGGACCACGTAATGAAAATGACTCCTGAAGAACACATGAAGGCGGGGACTCTTAAATATAGGCTGCTGCATTCTGTACATCCGTGACTGAAATGAGAATATTTGCATACAAATAAGTTGGACGTTTCAAACTAAAACACAGTTTCAGCTAAGAAAAAAGATCAATGGGTGCGACTAGTTTTACCCATTTCTCCAAAGAAATCCCGATATTTGAGTCAGAAAAGCAGAAGGGGGGGGGGGGGGGGTCTTTCCTTATTACGAGCTCTGGCTTTTCCTACCAGTCGTACGTTTGTAAGTCTAACGCAGGCTTTCAGTCAGAGCCAATTTTCTTAAAACAGAAAACCAGCAGTTCAAACAAAGGATAAGCAAGAGTGAAAACCTCAGGCCCATCTGACAACCAGACTTCAGATATCTCACAGCCGAGTACATCTAAGCAGTCATGCTGCTAAGCCCGGCGCTCAGTGACATCATTCCGACACGTCCTAAAGAAGGAAATGATCCAACTGCAACCGAAGTCCTGAATAAAGTTTCACCAGTGCCATCCTACGAGAAAAGAAAACCAAGCAAGAGGAGGCAAGATGCTCAAGAGGTGACATCCTCAGATGTTAATGTGGGAAAAAAAAAAGGAAGGGGAAAAAACCCTTGAGAAACAAGCAAACGAAGAACCAAAAACTAAGTCAACGGAAAACAAGACGCTAAGAAAAATAAACTGACAAAATCCGAATCAGCTAAACTAACTACGACTTTTAAGAAGAAATTGTTAGAAAAATTCCGGAATCCGAAACGATGAATCTTCGACGGAAGAAGAAATGGATGAACTAGATATTCCATACCAAGAAGCAGACGGGTGAGGTGTGAGGATTTTGTACGCATAATTGAAAACGAGTGTTCCGAGTGCTTAGAAGAGTACAACGAAACAGCGGGAAAATATGATTGAATAAAATGCATTGTGTGCAGAAGTTTTCTCCATAAATCGTATTCTAAATCTGAAAACAAATGTGCAGTCTGTAGAAGGAAGGAAATATTACTTAAAAGGAAAAACGAGCAATTAAAAAGTATTGTTATTCGCATGTACATATAATATGTTTACTAACGTATTTAATGTTGATAATTTGCAATTGATTTAATAACACTGTGCTTTGTATCGGTCATCTTACCTCAAGATTGGGGTAAGATGACGGAATGCAAACGTTTAGAGATTTTTTTTTTTTTTCGGTAAAAAATAGTTTTTAAAAGAAAAACTTATTTTTTACTGATTACAAAAGTACTTGATAATTGATAAAATGGTTGATTAAAAATAAAATCAGTGTGCTATTTTTCTATAAAATAAAGTTAAAAACAGCGGCGTCTTCCCCAACCTTTTCTATCTGTAATCTAATTTTTAGTGGAGAGTGTTGTAACCAAATCAACTATCCTTAAATTATTAGAGAATAATTAATCACTTCTGCAATTAATTACTCGAAATTTGTCGAGTGATTATTTCTCAACAAAGTGTGGATATTATTTCCTTCAAATATAAAAAAAGATGAAGAACTTCAATAATTTTGATTATGTCTTAAACTGCATCCTGGATTTTTAAAAATTTGAAAAACAAAAGCCTCTGTCTGTGCCTAACTCTCGTTAAAATTTAAAGTAGACTAACCATATCGGCCTCCTGAAAACTTTTTTACAAGAAATCTGTTAAATCGAAATATGATTTCTTTTATTCCCTTTTTAGATTTAATAAAGCTACCGGTGCAGTTTGATTTTAAAAAGTGTCTGGTGAACATTTCTCATGAATTGAATTTATTTTCTCATAGTAATTTCTTTTAGAGTATGGGAACACATTACCTTTAGTACTTTGTGCAACAGTGTAGAAATAATGAAAAGCATTTTTGCACTAAAACAAACCTTTCTGGAAAAAAAGCTAAAAATTTTCTTAATTGATTACAGCTTTAACAATACTCGTTTAAGGACCTAGTTTTGACTTATTATAAATCAAAATCTTATAGCACGGAACAGATTTCTTACACTAATTTTGGCCCTTTGTAAGAAGCAGTTGTGTGATTTGTTTAAATAAAATTGATTTCAATTGGAGTTTTCTGAATATTTTCCTACTTCAAATATTAAAACTGCTTTAATATTTGAAAAAAAAAAAAAAGTTCCTTAATACAAATACGTAGAAAAATTTTTGCACAACTCTTGAATTTTAGTTGTAATTGCCTGGTTTTGTCAGAATAGATTGATATTAATGTGAAATATGAATCGATTCTTACTGAAAGAAACAAGGGTTCCAGGATAGAACTCAACCATAAAAAGGCTCCAACTTAACAAAAAAAATTAAGAAACGCTGATTTAAAGAAATTTAAGTAAATGATTTGTGTTATGTTAATTACATGAATAAATTTGAACGCCTCTTATAGGAAAAATGCATCATTAATACATTTGCATTTTTTCAGTAATGCTGAGCTAACAATTTAAATATTTAAATTGTGGATTTAATTAATTTTTAATTAACTTTCGTGAAGCCTCCTTAAAGGCTAATTCTTGCAAATTACAAAATGTTAAGAAAAACCACTTTTTTGGTTCGAAACTTACGCTCACAATATTCTGCCAAGATTTTTGCAACTGCAGGAGTCAAAAGTTAGTTTCCAATTCTTATCTTTTGAAATCTACAATAGCTGATCCTTTCATTGAAATCTCAAATGTCAAGCACTTACAAAAACGAGTTTAGCTCAGCTGTTTATACTTTCTATAGAAATCTAGTCGAGGATAAAATTCAAGTGAAAAGACACCAGAGGTGCTCGCTTTCTTGCTGGGTGGGCAAGCTTTACGACGCTAGCCTCTTGATCTAAAACAAAGTTAGGTGATCATGGATGTCTTTTAAAAGCAAACCGAGCTTATGATAGGATTAAATGGCGACCACGTGTTAAAAGAACAAGTCGGCAAAGTGGGGAATTTAAAGGCCTACCTGACGCTCGAGTAATCTAAAGAATCCTATCCCCAACGCAGCAAGAGGTCTAACTACGAATAAACACTTTTCAAGTTTTCAGAAAGGAATATTGAGGTTATAGGGTAAGTTGTTTTCTTTAAATTATTGTATGATTACACGGCTTCATGTTAGTGCAGATTGAATCTGAATTCATATGAATTTTTTGTAAGGACCTAACTGTAACCACTTTAGTTTACTGATACATGTATTATTATATCTTGTCATGTCTTGAACGTTACACTAACCTAGAAGTAAGAGTCAGAAATAGTTAAGTCCTACCTTTCCCACATAAGTTTGCTTGGAATGAAAGTAATTAGAATCCGTTGAAGTTGTAATTTGATAATGTAATTTTGCTTCAAGTACTGACTACAACGAATTGAAGTTTAAAATTACTCAAAAGTGAAAAATAAAGCTTTGGTTAGGTCTTTCATCACTGAGTAATATTGCAACAAGAGCATAGGAAGGTAAAGTAGTTAAAGGGTTCGAATCTAGATTGCGTCATGAATGAATGGAGTTTCTGACATTCTTTGACAAAGGATGTCAAATCCATTTCCTAAGACAAGTTATTTGTTCTGATAATTTGTGCTTTTTTTTTTTTGTACTCATCCTTTGCTTTGTTCACTTATCCTGTCCCATTACGTTCTTCGTGTAACGTATTAAAATACAACAAATTTAATGAAAATATTTCTAATTTCGTTTATTCCACGCAGTAAGACTGACTTAATTTCTGGTTTGGTTTTGGGTTAATTATAGTTTGAATGTTTTAACTTGAATTTCTATTGCTTTATTATTACTTTTGCGAATATTTTAATTAAATTAATAAAACGCATGGTTCACACCTTCTCCCCCCCCCCCCCCGATAATAGAAGATTGCGTTCACATGAAACCTCTTTAGACCTTTCCTTCTTTTGCCCTTTTGTCACAAAAATAAAAAATAAGATCACTCTTTATATGATAAATAGCTAGACAGATAGATAGGCAAGCAAAACTGATCACCGTGGATGGCTAGAAAGCAATAAATGAAGTTACATATTAAAAGCACAATGCCAACGCCAGATAATGTAATCTCAGTATTGTAGTACAATAGAAAATATGAAATTACGTATAGTATTGAAAATTTGAAACTAGATTTAAACAACATTGTGCTGTCTGCAATATTTGGTATAAGATTAAGATATGTTTTTGAGAATAAATTGATCGAAAATGATGGTGGTAGAACTGCAAACGCTAATTTAGTCACGCATATAGGAAAAATTATCAAATAATCATTTGAACCTTTTTCATGTTGAATTGACGATTTGACAATTGTGCTTCATTTATGTTGATTTCTCCCTTTACTCATCTCAGTCATGCATAGTTTCACCGAATGAATGAGCAAAACTGACGAAAATCAAGAAAGTTAAATTCCAATTCGATTTATAATTTTCCAAAATTATTTATTAAACAAACAAAAACAGTTAACTGCAGTAAGTAGTACTTTTATCAAATGTATTCATGTATCAAAATAATTAAAGGAGTCTTGGAAAATACTTGTATATATATTCCTATATCCCTGTACCTAATAAGTTATTAATGACCATCTTCCTAATATTAAGTGGTGTACATAATTTTGTATTTCTAGCGTAAGAGTCAAATGCACTTTTAAGATTTCCCAAAAAGTTTCGAAGAGAAGTCAGAGAAGAATAAGTTTTTTAAAGTGAATAGCTTTGTATTGAAAAGAAAAGCGGATAAAATATACGATACATTTACCGTTTAAAAAAATCAACCAAAACAGAAACACAACAGTGATCCTCAAATCGTGTTATCAAATCAAAAATGCATTTTATTCAATACATCCCGAAGAATAAGGGCCCTTTTTTAAAATACATAGCTGCAATCGGTTCTTGATGTAAAACATCTTTCTCGTCGTTTTCATGGCTTCCGACTAGCGATGACAATTTCGGTGTCATCGCTTGCAATGATCTCTTTTCAAGAACTTCGCCTTTCTGTCTGCAAGAAGTGGACCGCATCGCATGCTGGGAAAAGCTTCTACTTTTTCATTCTTTTTGTGCCTTTTTTTATCCTGTTTTCTTAAAAAGCGCAATAAAAAATGTATATGTATACACTGGACCTTGACTGTACTTTCGCATCCTACGGAAGTATCTGTCGTAGAAAAGAGTTCTTTTAAACGAAGCGTTAATCCGTCTCCTGGGCCCCCTGCTTGCCCCTCTGCCATCGCTCTTTAGGGATGGGGTGGAAGAAGAATCGCGAATAAAATCAAGTGATTGAATAAAATATATCCAACTATCCCTCCTCAATTGACACCACGACTGCTCGATTCCGGAAGCAAAGCCATCGTGAACTGCTTTTGCCACCAAAGCGTAAAGTTTATTTTATATGTATTTTCCCCCCTTTTTTAAGGGAGGAATTTGCTGATTTTCTATTCCCTTTTATTCGATTATTTATCATTGGTTTTAGCTTTTTTCCCTTCGAATATAGAAAGACTAGTTTCTGAACAATGCACAGCAATATATTGTGCAACAATTAGACAACCAAACTGGTGCTCATTTTAAGTTTCTGAGGGCAATATTGCAGCCAAAAAGTGTAATAAAAAACATCAACACTTAATACTAATCAACTTCCATCATACTAAATGTATATGGACGATATAAGCTTTCAAATATTCTTTAATCATAAAAAAATAATAGCACATAAAGTAGTAGTAATAAAAAATGCAATAAAAAAGATTAGCTCAATACTAACTAACTTCCATCATACTAAATGTATGTAAATATGAACGTTCAAATATCTTTTATTCATAAGAATTAATACAACATAAAGTAGCAATGGAAAGTATAATCAGCTAATCAATTTCCATCATACTAAATGTATGTCATCGATATGAATGTTTAAATATCCTTTTTTCAAGAAAATTAACTCAAGTATCATCAAATATCCTTTATTCCCATGATTTGAAAAAGTTGTTTGCTCTATATTAGCAAAACATTCTAATAGAAGAAAGTATTTGTTTTAGGGCTGTTTTGTTATGATGATTGGCTATTTTTATGTCCCATGGAAAATGGCATAAAAATTTTTGATGTGCAGGTTGCTAACTTGCTTCTAAAAAGTGATGTATGCATGACATCATTTTTAGATCATCTCGATATATATTTAATATAGATAATTAATAAATAGACAGTGCATAAGTATTATAATGTATTTACAACATTGAAACATGGATTTTCGGAGACTGGTTCCAAGCCCTGATATGTAAACTGTAACCTCTTAAAAAATAATAAATAAAAACTTGGAGATCCCCCCCAACCGATCAGTGAAAAACCGAACTTTTTTAATTTCTAACGCCCCCAGACATGTAGTACCTACTTATTCGGCCTCTACTCTGCGAGGCTGTATCGAAATTCTACGACTGTAAGTAAAATTGCAGGGTGCTGCGAGGAAAAAAAGTAGCCATATAATTCCTGATACAATATGCGAATTTACCTTACACTAAACGGCATTTATCTAATAGTGTTGCACGAAAGGAAGTGATGTGTTTGTACATCGTAATTACCCTTTGAAAATATAAGAATATTTTCAAAGCTTTAAAGTTCATGGCTTTGTGAGAGAAAAGTGAAAGATGAAAGAGGCTTTCTCCGTTTTGAGCTGCAATGATCAGTTCAAGAACGTGTTAATGTTATAAAACTGTATGAAGAAATTAATATATACTAATGCAATAATTCAGGCTCTATAGTTTAAGTTTTTAAGCTGTTTTTCACTGACTGCTGTCGACTTTAGTCGACACTCTATAAGTTTGAAACAAAAAGTGATCATTTCTAATTATTCAATGGTATATATCGAAAATATCTGTAAATAATAGGTCATGCAATTACGTAGTTAATTAAATACTAAAGGTATTCGCCCCATATCACCATCATCCGTTATATCAAGAGCATAAATTAGTTTTTGCATTCAATTTAAAAATCCTGAACTAAACATTATCTTAACACTTAGCAACAACGAACTCCCAGTCTGGAAAAGTTCAAAAGCTGTAAACGGACTCTTTCTGTACTCTTGAGTGACAAAGTTTCAGCCTTTCACCCTTTCTGCTAGACTATAAAAAGACTATCTCACTTCTAAAGTGTGCCGCATATAAGGGAAAGATTCCCTCAGAATTTTGTATTTACCACACACTTTACCACGGTTTTCTGATGTAAAAAGAGAAAGATAGAGAGAAGAAGAAGAAGGGGGAAAAGACAGAAAAACCAATCATTGAGCTTATAAATTATATTCTAATATAAATCTCTAATATTCTAATATAATCATTGAGCTAATAAATATATTCTAATTAAAAATTACAAAATGCTTAAATAGTTAGAATCAAAATGAGATAAAATTTCATTATTTTCTTCTTTGCTGGACTGTGATCAATATTTCGTATGCAAAGTGTATTAGTATGAATACGAAACCAAAACATAGAAACTTTACTTCTCAAAATTAGCAATAAACTCTTTGACTGTATGAGAATCTTTTATTACCTGTTGCGGATCAAGGAATAATTTCTAGAGAGGGTGCGAGCCCCCTGGGAGTAAAAAGTGGTTTTCCCTCGTTCATTTTTTCACAATAAATTTGGCGTAAGAGTGTTTTTATGTTTTTTAGGGATCTCTAAAACCAAGTAATCTACAAGTGTAGAAAAATTGTACGCTAATTTACTTCGAATGAAAACATAAAATATTTTAAAAACATTTTAAGCGAATTAACTGTAAAAACAATTTCACCAAATGCCATATTAATGACCCGAAATAATTGGAAACATTGTCATAAGGATTATCAAAGTCATAAGGTCTACGTAAGTAAATGGACTTTAAGATTTTGATTATTTCTCCAAACTTAGAAGACTTGATATTTGCAGTCTCGAGCAAAACGAGAGCCTCGTAGAGATATGATTCAGTTGTTTACTTTCATTAAAAGTTGATGCGCAAAATTTCTGACCAGAAGGCAGGACCAGGGGGCTGTTCAGTGGCTATGATTGTTGAACAAAATCATTTCATTCAAATATGTTCTTTTTTAGACAATGCTTTGGAAAATTTTATTTGAAATTTTATTATTTTGAAATTTTAAATTTATCATTTAAATTTTATATATTTTTAGCCAATACTTTTTTGAAATTTTAGACAATACTTTTGTGCTATCGAAAAAATAGCAAACAAGAATTTCATGAGATAATTACAAATTTCTTTAATCCGCAACTGGTCATTATGTACGAAAATTTTTCTAACACTGGTTTTGAAATTGAAATTTTATATTTTTTTAGACAATACCTTTTTGAAATTTTAGACAATTCTTTTGTGCTATCAAGGAAATAATTAAAAAGAATTTAATGAGATAAATTCAAATTTCTTTAATCAGCAACTGGTTATTACGTACGAAATTTTTTTTAACCCAGTGTTAAAAAAATTGCTTTAAATATAATTTGAATTTACAAAATGCTTAAATAGTTCATGATATGGTCTCAGAAACTGAACAGCATTTCCTTCATTTTTCTTTTCTACTGTCAGACTACTATAAGTGTACAGACCATAAATTTGAACATGAACGATTTGTTAAAAAAAAATCATATTTTTAAACTTCTATAAGCTTTTTTCTGTTGGAAAAACTTTCTTTCGGTTGTTTCACAGGATTTTATCACCCGTACCAGTTTTTCCTTTTTCCGACAAAATATTTTCCCCCGCACTTCACTTTCCCTTCTACCAAACGAACACTAAGCTAGAAAAAACCTTGAATATTTAAGCTCGACGCAGGGTTCCGCCCGGATGTAAACTGAAAGGCTTTAAAAAAAAATTTAAAGAAAAGTACACACTTTTTATATGAAATCCCGTTTTGTATTCAAACATCCTTACAAGAAACTTATTATCAGCATAATGCTTAAAAAAATTATTTTCCTCTCACAAGACTTCAATTGTAAATCAAAGCTAACGAATAGCTACCCCCGTTTATAATGTAAGGATATTTTTATTTATATTTTGAAACACAAGGCATAAAAGGTTTTTTCCCCCTCCTCCTGATATTCAACTTCCGAACTTCTAGATTTTTTTTACTACTCATATGTCCGGAGGAACACGTTTAACTTCCCTATTTTTTTGACTTGCTTTGTTTTAATTTTTTCTCAAAATAACAGTGCCTATTCACTACCAAAAGAACGGATCTTCGTGAAAACCATGCAAAAACAATAGTAATTAATTTATTGCACCATATCGTCATTTTTTTAGAAAAGTGTATCCGCACTGCAAAAATTAATAAAAAAGTTTTAAAAAATCCGCCAGCATATAATGCGCTGAAGCAAAATATCGCAAGCATGTTAAAGAAGAGACTTCTTCATTTACTGTAAATTATTTTTTGCTGAGAACATAAAATTATTTTTTTCAACTTTTTCTTCGATATTAGTCATATTATAAAGAAACATCTTCGCAAACTTAAATTTATTTTTCAACCACCTCCCTCTCTCTTTTTCAATTCTTTCGTTCTTTTTATTTGTAACACTGGTGGGATACCAAAGTGAGTTGATCGAGAAGAGAAAATACAATATACACTTGTTTGTCCAAAAAAAAGGTAAATGTTTTAACGCATTCAATGTGTAAGTGTAATAATTAGTCCCGAAATTAAATACTTGACAGAAATTTCAGTATCGAATGTGTATGAACTTGCTGTATCCTGAGAAAGTTTTGCGAAGTGATACCCTAGTCGTCGGTGAATTGATTATAATATACTTTATTCTTAAAAGATAAAGTAAACAGGGTACAGACTGCAAAATTTGGATGACGTCGCTTTTTTAATAATGGCTAAACAATGGTTGATCACCAGATTACCACCAAAAACTCCTATTCTTTCTTTCTTTACGTCTAGCTGATTTTCCCTTGTTTTGAATTAGGTTATAAAACTCTTTCTCTTTCTTGGTTCTTCAAAAAGCTTCTCAACACTGGTTCTTTTTCTTATCTTTTAAAAGTCAAAAAGACATGATTTCTGATTTAAGAGGAGGTCTTTTTAGATTCACGGTTATTTTTATTATTATTATGAATATTATTATTATTATTTTGCAAACTGAAAAGCTGTACAATATTGCAGTTGTTGCATGAATAGCTTTACAAAGCTTTGAATGCTTTCTTTTGAAATTAATGTAAATTTTTTACCAAGTGTCATTAAAATATATTTTTGTTTTACTAAAAAAATAGGGCTAGAACTTCAGCCCTTCAAAACTTAACTAAATAAACTTAATTGCAGTTTAAATTTTCAAAAGAAAAAAAAAGGTGCTATTATGCTATTTTTAAGCCCAATTTTTTGTTATTTTTAGGTACTATTTTTACCTTCATCCCACAGGATCGGCAGTTCCCTTCAAAGCCTTGGAAACGCTAAGTATTTGTATTGTATATTATAGGAAAACAAAAATTATATAGCATAACTATGTATACTTCTCCACCTATTTTTATTCAACTTTACAAACAAATTAAAAAGTATAGTCAGTTTTCCATTCTTAAACAAATTTTCCAAAAGATTTAAATTATCTTTTGGTTGACTTAAAATGGCATGCTTCGGGTTTAAGTTCAAATATTAGCTTCGGAGATTCTCTGTTAGAATTTTTGCTTCTTTCCTAAGCCTCGTTTCTTCAGCCATAAAAATCGAATGGGGAAAAAAGAGAACAGATGAGAGAGGGAAAAAAGTCATAGGAAATATCCATCCAGTAAAAATCAACTCCGAGTCGTACAGTGTCTACGGCAACACATTTAAACACCAGTTAGGATCCGAGAGGCAGAGAGATTTCTTCCTTCACGTTGTGGTGTTTTTTCTTTCGGTTTTTTATTTGCCAATGGGTTTGCTTTTAAGGCGGATAAGCCATGAACGGAAAGCTTCCGATGGGGCGGGCAGCAAGATTAGGGCTACATGTAGCCCAGG
Source organism: Octonoba sinensis (assembly GCA_038502835.1). NCBI lineage: Eukaryota > Metazoa > Arthropoda > Arachnida > Araneae > Uloboridae > Octonoba > Octonoba sinensis. The sequence goes on along the minus strand of CM076598.1, from coordinate 193,038,428 downwards.
GCGGAGCCAAACTACCTCACTTTCTGCTTCGAATACGACCTCTTGGAGACGGGCCAACGACGCTCTTGACCTGAGGGCGCCCGGGGCTCCAAAAAGCAGTGCCCATTCATTCCCTATCACCTCGGCGAAAGACTCGCCACTGTTTATCAGCCAGCCAGGGGCTATCATGAGGCGTGTCCACTGCATCAGATATTTTCTCCACTTAATGACACCAGGAGTTCAACAAAATCGTTTCCTGGTCTCCAATGGTCAAGATAATACAGCTCTAGACAGAGCCTGTCTTTGGTCGTTAAAGCCAACCCGTAGGCGGCATGTTAAAAGTGGAGCTATGCCATATTTGTCAGGGTGTTAGCAAGAAATGAAAGCAAAGCTTTTGATGGTTGTAATCCTGTTTATCTCTCTTTCACGTGCTTACTGCTGTTACTTTCTACTTACACAAATTGCTAAAATTTCCGTTTGCTCGGAATAGTCTTTAATTCACTATATGAGCTGGCCATATCGTTAGGTCAGATGACTATTTGTTACTCCCTTAATTTGAGTGGTTATAGTGAATAGGCAGTTTACTTTTCGCAGTTTAACCTTAGGCCACAGTATGAGGATTATGGTAGATTTTTTTATCGTTACATTTATTCTTTTGCAATTGAATAATATTCTATTTTTAGCACTATTTCTTTTTTTAATCTATGCTAAAAAATAAGTGGTCGGGAAATGTTAAAATATATCCGTTTAGTTTAGAACTAACCACAGGAAGTTTCAGAAACAGCAAATGAACATTTCATGATTTCATTAATGTTTCAGTAATTGAAAAAAAAAAAAACTTTAAAATATGAAAAATATTTTTAAAAGACTTCTTTTACGTCATTAAGATTTTTTTATTGATTTAAACTTAAGGACAAAACGTAACATTTCTAAACTACATATTTATTTTTTAAAATATAATAATTGTGAGATTAAAATCATTTGTAATAAAAGCATTCATCATGCAGCTACCTTCATTTTTGAAATATGTTTGTATGTGTAATAGGTTAGCTCAAAACCTACTTCGAAACTGTTAAAAACAAAATTAGACTAGCAATCAATAAAACTCATTAAGGGAATTCCGCGTTGAAGAATCTTTACACGACCACAAATCATAGATGAACCGCACACATAGGCAATGCATGTTCTGTGGATGTGCTCCAATGTCGTGTCGCTCCAACGGCACAAGAAGCTGTACCATATGTGGATGCGGATGAAGTGATTGACGTATTCGGGGACGATGTGTTGCGGTGAAGCCTACTGCCAGGGCTTTGTTCCGAGCTTCTACTTGTTCATCTGGTTAATTAGAAAACTGATAGCAGGTCTTACATGAAAAACCGGAGCCTGCTGCCAGACTATGAAAGGCTTGAGAAAATCGCAAGTTGTTTTCTGATGCCAATGATTTCATCCATTCGGATTGTTCAAATTGATTTTTTATTTTTTTTATGAAAAACTCGTGAACTTTATTACTTTTGGAATACAATAAGAAACGAATATTGCTTAATAATGTAGTTAAGTGTTTAATAATACTTTAATGTTAAATACAATGAAATTTTATGTTGCATGACTTTTTGCAAATAAATGAATGCCAAAAAAATCTAAATATGTGATAAATAATTACTGTCAATCTTAAGGTAGGCTAAAATTTGAAGAAAGGTTAATGAACACATTTTTAAGAAAACAAATTATTTTAAACTCTGGGAATAGCGAAAATAAATACCCAGAGTGAAGAAGTCCGGTCCAAGGAGGATTGAAAAATGACGGGTAAAAAATGATCGACACTTTGAAAACGGCTTCAAATTGAATCAATATGGCTAACAAGTAATGAAAGCAAAAATAAAAAATAAATTAATTTTAAAAAAAAGAAAGAAAAGGGAGTTCAAGTAAATGACAATGTTTCATTAGATTTACGTATTTTGTGTCATTTTTTAGTGGATAAAACTTTTCATTTCGATTGCTAATGTGAGTATTCAATACAATCAACAACCTTGATAATACGGGCAATCATATTTTTAAAAAAGTGTTCGCTCATTTAATGTAATAAATTTTGGACACTTCTCTTATTCTTCAGTTTAAATTTTATTTTCATTGATAACAGACTGTTGATCCGTTCTATCCGAAAAAGGGCGGATTCAACTTCACGCCTGCGATTAAATCTCGGTGTAGAGAATTGCCTCGTGAACAACAGGAAGTGCGAAAACGATCTTTAACCAAAAACAGAATATCTCCTGTCATGGTGCTCATTCACAATATTTTCAATGACTGCTTTTATGTGAGCTCATATTATTCTTTGGATACCCGCAAGAGGCTGAAATCGAAAACCTGGTCTTCCCGGACAGTAGATTAACCGACTTTCTGGCTTTCCAGGTTGCCTATTCTTCCATTGATATCCTTACCTGAAAAGTAGAAGGGAGCACTGACTTGCTTTGTTATGAGAGTGGTGCCCCCCGCAGTGACATGGAAATGTATGTGAAGTGACTCTATCTTCGAGAACGCCTCATTCTTTGCACGACAATCGTTAACTGATTGTTGCCCCCTTCCTTAAAGTTGGTGTGAATCTGTCGAGCACCATCTAAAACCAATTATAATCACAAGGCCCTTTTGAACTCCTGCAGAGCTTTAGCAAGATTCTTCTTTCATCCTTTACCTTTTCAATACTTGATTTTGAGGATTTGACCAGAGGCAATGTCAAATCGTGATGACATGATTTGTATGCATAGCAAAAAGAAAGTTAATTTTCTGTTTAATATTCTTTTTTGAACGCATTGCCAAAAATACCTCAGCATATTAAAAATTAATCTGTTGAATAATGCGATAGCGTTAAAAAATATCGAAATAGTCCAGCGCGTTTAATATAGTTCACAATAGATTTTTACAAAAAACCTAGTTATGGATAAAATCTATTGCTCGAATAGTTTGGTAATCCTTCTGAAATATAGTAACGATTATTATTAGATAACAAAAAAATAATTCGATCGGGAAAACAAAAAATGAATGACTGTATTGCCCAAATTTGAGTTTTTCTTGTAGGGGTGAGGAGTGGAGTCTCTTTAGGTACCGGTATATATACTCCTGTATAGGTCTATCGGAGTAAAAATTGACCATCTAACTTTTTAAGCGGAAAATTGAATAAAATTAAATTTTCGTGCATAAGTCCAATATCATTTCACCGAAAACAATTGGTAATTTCATCGAGGATTTGGTATGTACTTTTTTCTTTGTTGAGTGTTAGATGGCAGGTTTGATTGGGAACAAATTTACACAAGTTTGCCAAAAATCTTTAATGCACAAAATAATGCTTAACTTGTGAGTTTGTGTTTACATATGTGTGTATTTTGAGAAAAAGGTGTAAGTTCTGTTCACTTTAAATTACATGTTTGTCTTTTTACCTATTAAACAAATACGCTCTTCGACTATCTGAGTGCAAAGAACCTTTGCTTCCCCCCCCCCCCCCGTCTGTTCCTTCTTAACGGAATATTCGCAGTAGTCGAGGTACGTGGGGGAAGATTCTCCTCAGCGTGATGTGTCGTGATAGGTGGGGAAGAATTAATCTCAGTGTAATGTGTCGAGAGAGGGCATCTTCATGTCTTTTCGATCGCATCTATGCCATTTGGTCAAATACAAACATCAGAGCAAGGTTTGTTTTTTTACTTCCACTCACAACTGTCTCCAGTAAAATCTAATGATTTTCATTCTCAAGCTATTCAGACATCTCATTTGATATAACGTAATGTCGCCTAATGTGTTTTTATTATTATTATTTATTTATTTGTTTTTTTTTTAATTTAAATAAAAATTCGGAGAAATTTATGAAAAATAAATTTAATATATATATACCCAAACAAACAATTTAGAAAATCACTCCTTGGAATTCAGTTCTTTCTTCTTTTTCAGACGAACAAGCCTACCCCCAAAGTCGATGCATCGTTTGTAATTCCGCACACCAAAGGCAAACCATTTAATTTACGTGCTATTGGGAAGCATTCTCATTTCGAACACAAAAATGGTAAGACGACATTTTGCATTAAGAACATCAAACGACTTTCGTAAAACATAATGCATCCAGGCAGAACTCGAGGCCCAGAACTCAAGGCAGCAAGCATTTCAAAATATAACAGATGTCATGTGATATGAGCATGTTTAATGTTGATCGTTCCGCTGTAACAGCCACTGTTTTGATTTGCTCCGGCTCCGTTCCAACTTCACTCCGTGCTCCGAATAATTTTAATAGATTATATTATTTATCTCTTTTTTATTTATTTTTTTATGACAAAAACTTTTAAAAAATCGGAGCCATGGAGCACAATAAATTTCTTTTCTTCGGCTCCGATCCAGCTTCGAGCAAAATCTCATAACGCCACTCCTCCACCTTTCGCTCCAGATCTCTGCAAATTATCACACCTTATTGAGTCTGATTTTACTGACCTTAAAATTTGACGAACAGTACAAATACAAAAGTGACGACCAGCAGCAGACATTGGGCAGAGCTAGGCTGGTCCTAGTCGATGTAACTTCCCAATGAACATGCAAGTAACAGTCGCTTCTGGTAAACTATTCCAACTGCCTACAACCCTCTTGAAGTAGTAATTTTTCCAAATTTCAAGATTAGCGTGAGATTTGAAAAGCTTAAAACAGTGACCTCTGGTTCTGTTTTCAGCACATAGCTGTAGCCCATCAACATTTCCCATTTCAATGAATTTAATCAACTGAATCATGTCTCCTCTAACTCTTCTTCGCTCAAGTCTATACATATTGAGCCTTTTAAGCCTAACCTCATAATATGTCTGAAAGACCACTTACCAAAATACTCACTAGTATTTGCATTTAGTTTTGGGAGAACGTAATGAAATATATTAATTTATACAGAAAACTGATTATTGAATTCCACAAAACGTTACTTCCATTTATACGAATCGATACACTGCCAGAATTGCTTAGTGGGCCCGTATCGCCGTAAATACACCCCCGGCAATTTTATTCGCTCATTCTCTTAACTCAAGTGCCTTATTTGGTTGTAACAATTTTGAATATTCAAGTGAAATTTGAAATTTCATGATTCATGTCATGTTTGTGTAACTTCTGTCTGGTGTCGTTGAATTTAGAAAAGATAGGATATATGATCTCACGTTAGATACTGTTTTAGCTTTGAAGAGTGTGGGAATAAACCGCTAGTGACTATCTACTATTGGTCCGCATAATACATTGTGGTATCGAATATCCAGTTCTTGGGGTCGTCGAAAGGTACCGCGTGTTCCCGTGGCTATCGAAAGTAGTTATCGTTCGCCACATCTCCGTAGATCACCATGCTCTCCCCCTTTCGAAAAGTTTATCTTTTTTGCCCGCAGAACTGCGAAAGTTCCGCACCTTCCATTCAGCACTCATTACTATCCATTATCCGTAGAGGGTGGTTCGAATGAAAAGGAGGGTGGAGCATTGGTGCGGAGCTGTGATTTCATGCCGTTTATGGAGCAATCACCGTGAAAGCGGCCCGCAAAAAGACTCGGCGTTTTGTCAAAGAACTCAGAATTGCTGAATGACAGACGATGGCGACGCATGAGAAGTCATGCGGCCCGAAACAGCTCATTGGCAGCCTCATACGATACCCCCCTCCCTTTTTATCACATCGGGATGATTGGGAGTCAATGGCAGATGAGATTCCCGCGGAAAAGCGATTAACAATATTCCGTACGTCGAGCGTGAGATTCTCTATTATTACTCTCATTGTTACTCAAACGGTTTTTCCCATTTGCTTCGAGCTCCAAATTTTTCGCGCTTTCAGGCTCTAATACAGAGAACAGCTTTCGTTTTTAATTCGGTTTCTCCTCCCACATTAAGCAATTGCTTATTGAAAAATCTGTTTAATGGATATTTTTCTTTCTGCCTTTTCAGTCTTTCGTTTTACTATTATGTCCTACTTTCAATGCATTGAACAAGGCATCGAATCGTGACTAAAAGTATGAAAGTAGTATTCTTTTTTTTTTTTTTTTTTTTTTGAGAATAGAGACTTTATTGTTTCCAAGCAAAAGTGTGATCAATTGATAACAAACATTCCTTTGAAGGTCCGCGAATTGTTTTACTGTTAAGTGGAGAGAGAGGGGAGGGGGTTGGGAGTACTCAGTTGCTACCAATAAAGTGGCTAAAGAAAAAGTTCATTTATCTCCTATAAAAAATAATTATAAAAATCAATATTTCTCGAGAAACAATGCACATGTTTTAACATATTTTCAGTACAACTTAATATACGTAGTACCAACAAGGGCGTATTCTATACAGGTTCTAAATATCAGGTTGAAGATTTTTGATCGTTAATATAATCTGCCGTGTCGTTTACATGGAAAGGCGTTATCGAGAACGCAATACTTTAGTTTCATATTTTCAGCCAATCACTTTTTTGCTTTTTTAGCCTACTTTCCGTAAAAGTAAAAAAGGAAAAATAAATAAAGCATGAAAGAAGGCTTAATGTATCGTAAAAATATAGTTAAAAATAAAGAAAAGTAAAAAAATGTGAAGTAATTAAATAAAGATTGCAAAATAAAAAAATTGAAAGCAGGGTTTTGAGATGGGGGGAGAATGTGCCTGTCATTCTGTCTGTCCCGTCCCCATGACCCCCACTAATAACTTTTGAACGAATTGTAAGATTCGAAGAATTCTTTTTGCATTCGATAGATCTCGGCGAAAACATCTCATTTCCATTTTTTACTTTTTGATTTGAACAATTTTTCGTTCAATTTTGAACAGTACAAAAAAATTTAACATTAGCGCCTATGTGCGAAAGTGAAGCAATTAGGTAAAATCTGAACACAAGCTCCAAGTTCTTATGAGCAAGCTCGTTGGAAAAAACTCTCGACGTGAAATATTAATTTGAGCAATTTTTGTTCATTTTTGAACAGTTACAAAAAAAATAATATTAGCGCCTACGGGGAAATTTCAACCCCACGTGAATCCTGATCTAACCACGGATTTGCTTAAAACAAACTTTATCGGAAAGATATTACGTTGTAGAACATGTACAGATGCGAAGTTCAACAAGAACTGAACGAGCCTATATTTTCCTATGAAATATTTTAATAGGGATTTTTAAGGATATTTCTCAATGATTAAGTAAATGAATGAATGAGTGAAAGAAATAGTGAATGAATAAATAAAAGAGTGAAAGTATGAATGAATTAGTGAATGAAAGTGAATAAATAAATGAATGAATGAAAAAATAAATAAATGAGTTGAATAAATACATGAATGAGTTAATGAATGAATAAATACATGAATGAGTTAATGAATGAATAAATACGTGAATGACTGAATAAATGAAAGAATGAATGAGTGAGTGAGTGAATGAATATGTATTATCCGTTGAAAACGGTATATTGAAGTAATTAAGAACTAAAACTAAATGAGAAAGAGAGAGAGAACGAGATAGCTTGATTATAAATTTGAATTTGGTGTATACGAGAAAGTAGGCTCGTATAGTTCTAGACGGAACTTCTTGTTTATTATAGTATGGTGTTTGAAACAGCAACCGGAAACCATAGAGCTAATAGCTTCCTCTCCTGATGATATCAACCTTCCTGAGCCCAGTGCAACGACGAATTTCGGTACTTCAAAGGCATGGGTGTGGACCTTTCCATCCGTTGGTTTTCGTGCCATATTAAAAAGTTCACCTCGACTCGGGAAAAAGAAAAGCAATCAATTTGTTGGCATACCACTGGGAAAATCGTACAATAGGATCTTTCCGAGGTTCTCAAGCACGTTTGTTTATTCAGGATTTCCTAACTGGAAACACCCTTCCTTCCAACGACATTATTTAACTCTTCGCCTATGATCAGCAGCTGTGAATGGTACAGCGGCGATATACTTCTAAGGTCACAAATGATATATTACCCACATTGATGATGATTTCCGCCAGTTTTCTCAGTAGAGTTCTTTTGACATCATAGTTTAAAGAATATTTTAGTATTCTTGTTCGATGATACTAGAAACTTGTAGTGGAGTTGGAGTAGCCGAAAAGCTGGGGAATCTAGACAGTCTCAAGTGCTCTTTTCTTACCATTTTAGCCTACTTTCCCGTAAAAGTTTTTAAAAATAAATAAATCATGAATGTAGGCTTAATGGACCGTAAAAATATCGTTAAAAATAAAGAAAAGTTTAAAAAAGTGAAGTAATTAAATAAAGATTGAAAAAACAAAAAATTTGAAAGTAGGGTTTTGAGATGGGGGGAAAATGTGTCTGTCGGTCTGTCTGTCCCCCCCCCCCTGGGAGTGTAGGGGAGGGATTGCCTAATAACTTTAGAACGAATTGTCCGATTCGATAGAGCTCGGCGAAAACATCTCATTTCCATTTTTTACTTTTTGATTTGAACAATTTTTCGTTCAATTTTGAACAGTTCAAAAAGTTTTAACATTAGCGCCTATGGCGAAAGTGAAGCAAATTATGTAAACTCTGGGCACAAAATCCAAGTTCCTAAGATCAAGCTTATTGGAAGAAGATTTCGGCGTGAAATATTGATTTGAGCAATTTTTATTCATTTTTGATCAGTTCGAAAAAAATTAACACTAGCGCCTACGGGGAAATTTCAATCCCATAAGAATCCTGATCTAACGACGGATTTGCTTGCAACAAACTTTATCGGAAAGATAGTACGCTGTAGAACATGTAAAGATGTTCAACAAGAACTGAACGAGCCTATTTCCTGTGAAATTTTTCATCGGGACTTTTAAAGATATTCCTCAATGAATGAATGAATGAGTGAAAGAATGGATGAATGAATGAATGAGTGAAAGAAAGAATCAATGAATAACTGAAAGAGTGAAAGAATGAATGAATGAGTGAAAGAATGGATGAATGAATAAATGAGTGAATAAATGATAAAATAAATAAATAAGTGAATTAATGAGTGAGTGAATGAATATGTATTCTCCGTTGAAAAACGTATATTTGAAGTAATTAAGAACTAAAGCTAAAGGTGAAAGATTGAGAAAGGAATAGCTAGATTATAAATTTGAAGTTGGTTGTATACGGGAAAGTAGACTCCTTTAGCTCTAGACGGAACTTCTTGTTAAATTTTTATTTTGCCAAACATCGCTGTCAGCTAGCGATGCCTTTTTAAATGTTTTTAGTTTTAGCATACGAAATATTTTACATTTGTACTTTTAACTTATGAATTTTTAGGAATAAATTCTGCTTTTAATATTTACTTTCTTAAAACTAATAATACACTTCACTTATTTTATACGTTTCTGCTTTGTAAAGACTTTTACTTATTAATTCATTTGGGGGTGGTGATCTCCACCCCTCCAATAAATCCTTGCTTACCTAGCAGCTTTTTTTTTTTACCTGCTGCTACAAGTACCGTTTATGAGATGGCAAATTTTGAAAGAACTCCATTCAATGGCGTAACTATAGTGTGGCAAACTGCCACGGACCCCCGGCCCAATAGTTAGCGAGGTCATAAGTAATCTAATAATTTTAACAAAACTTAGTAAAAACTATAAATTTTATATAAATATTCAAATTCGTTAAAATTAGAACAGCTAAAGCCCACATGCAAATTTAAATAAATTATTAAGATTTAAACGCATTTATAAGAAAGGGAGCAATTTTAGGAGGCATCCATTGGTTGCTCACTTTTTGCCGCGATACTTTGGCGAGATCCAAGAAAGTACTTTTTTCGTGACGCTGGCGAGCTAGCGACGTATGGTGTTAGGGGAATCCCAGATTTGTATTTTTTAAGTAAGGAGGGCATACGCATTATTCATTTGATTAGTATGACAATCGGTCATTTGTGTCCTTGATTTTTCGTATTTTTGTTTTATTAAACCTGCAAATAGAGTCAAAGTAAAGTTAATTGTGAAAGTTAGATTTCAACATGTCTAGTTTTAGAAAATATCTGAGTGGAAGCGAAAAACGAAGGAGAAAGAGTGAGTCTGAAGAAACACTAAAAAGTTACCCAAAGTTAATCAGTATTTTAAGAATGATGACTTTATTGATGAGAAAACAAGTAAACAGTGCTCCGAAAGTGACGAATTGGACGCAACTAAACGTAACAGTATGGCAGACACAGCAGCTGACACCAGTGTATGTAAGAACAACCATAAGGCACTTTTCTCTACCAGACCCCTACCTGTTAGCCGAGGCCTTAGGATTGCTTGCGCACGGGGTGAGGCAGTGCGGTCCACAGATTTTACATGCACGTATCCCCAAGTGTACATGGTGGGTCTTCAGCGGGTATCGAACACGCGACCTGCCAGGTGGAAGTCCGATGCTCTAACCACTAGGCTACCACGGCCTAAACCATAAGGCACTAGCTAAAATCAAAGTGAATTATATTTTAGTGTGATTGCATCTTCACCATATATTGCTGATAAGGGTTGAAGTCTTGTTGAGTTTTTAGCGAAATGCGATCCAATTTTACAAGAGCTGTTAAGTAAGCCAAAGGACCATATAAAATACCTAAGTCCCAAAATTACAAAATGAGTTAATTTTTGTTCTGGTTCTAAAAGTAGAAAATGTACTCCTAAATGAAATAAACGTAGCACCGTTATATTCGATACTACTAAAGATATTTCTCAATATAATGACTTAGTAAAATGAAATTACAACGTGACGATTTTTTCTGGGGCCCACATCCAATGAATTTGCCAAGGGCTATGGTATAGTTACACCACTGAGTCCATTCTAAAAAAGATGAAACAAGGAACCTCTTGAACTTTTAAGACCAGGGATGGTGAACCTTTATCTATTAGTGCGCCAGTTAAGTTACAGTTTATTACTTTCTAGTGTCCAGTGTGCCACTGGATTTCAAAAATCCTTAAAGCTTCTGCTTTGATTCTAAACTATCGAATTGTATTTTTCAAGTATATTTGCTGTTACGTTATTACCTTGCGTCGGATTTAAATTGTCTAAACAGAATCTTGAAAATATTTTAGTTTAGTATTAAGATAAGGTAAAGTGGCTTAACCCTTTCTAAGGCGTGGGAAGTATGCTTCTCACCAAATTCATCAAATTATAGACGTTTATAGTAAGCTATTTTACCCTTTCTGATTGGCAGAATCTTGCAAAGACTCTGGGAAATATATTTACCACCACATGCATCAATATTCAAATATTATAACTATCCCCCCCCCTCAAAGGGGAAAAAACATGCTAATCTTATTTACTGTCCTATATGAATTTCTGTTTTGAAACAAAACAAAATCTGAAAACTATCTTAACATACCGATACTTCAAAAAAATGACCCTTTAAAGGGTTAAAACAAACATTCCGTATTGTAGGTGAAAAAGGAAAATAAAGGTAATTAATGTTAGATGGATTTAACTTGTTATCGTGTGAAACCTTGGATCTATCAACACAAATAAAAATATCTTATTAATTAACTTTTCCTTTTCATTTAAAAAATTGTGTCCTCTTTTAGAGGCTTCACTTAATATTCTTTTTACTTTTCAACACTTGACGGAGTGTATCGGCATTGTAATTCTTTCCCCGCACACTAGTGTTGTAGTTCTGAAAAAGGGAAAAAAAATTGTGGGGTGATGCTTTATAGATACAAGCAAAAGTTTAAAATAACCAAAAGCGGGAAGCTTGTATTAAAATATAAAAAGACTGCGTCCCTTTGCATCCTATTTCGACTGCACCACTGTCGCACACCTCCTAAGAATTCAACGAGCAAAACAACACCTTTTAAAATTTGTCAGGTGTAATTTCAACATACATTGTATCATCATACAGAGCATTTTTTGCACCTCATTGCAGGGTTATTCGTTTTTATTTATTGGTAACGACGTTGCATCTCTGAATTTGAAAGCTTGTTAATCTTTTTCTTTGGCCCCATTATTGATTCTCAAATAGAAAAACAATGTGTTATAAAAATGATATAATGAGATAAATCATACCTGATCACCATACCTTATCTGTCAGATATGTTGAAATATAACCTATTTTTCATTTTGTAGCCCTTGTTATTTTTTTGTGATAACAGAGGTTATAGCAACATAGGTTCAATCTATATTTTTGCCGAGTATTTTTACTTTCTATTCTGACATTTGTTCATAGTAGTATCTTTCTATGGAAACTTCTTAGTTCTTCCATTCTAACATGTTTTCTGTGGAGTTGCATCAATTTTCAAGTCCTAAAACAAAGTTTTTGTTCTTTGAAATGCCCGTTTTTAAGGAGTCTTTTCTGATCAGATGGGTTCGTTGAAAGTAGTAATAAAATTATCACCTAAAAAGCGAAGACAGTTGAGATATTACTTTCTACAAATTTTTCATAAAGTAATAAGAAAAATATAAATAACAACAAAAAAGTAAAATAAAAAAATACAAAAGCTAAACTTGGAAAATACGATACATTTATTAGAAAAAACAGGAAATCTTTACAAAGTTTCTTCCAAGCGCACTAGTGCATCGTTTAGATATGGAAAAAGGAAAAATATATAAATGTAAAAAGGGAAAATTAAAAATTTAAGAAATTATATAAAAATATAAAAAGAAAAAATAAATATTAAGTAAAATATTTTCTATTTACGTGGCTTTAAAAGCTCAGTTTTTTATTTAAAATATGGATGACAAAATTCAGCCTTTGATCAGTATTATTTCAACACTAAAAAGTTTCTTCTCAATAGTAATTAAAAAAAGGATTGTAAATGATTTCATAGTGGTACAAGATTCTTCTGTTTTGCAACCAAACAACATTTTAAAACATATTGCATAAATATTAAATGCAATTGGAAATTACGCACACAAACCATTTCGAAAATTTCATACAGACAGATTCACTGCAACAGTAGTACCTCAGAAATGAAGAAAATTTACAGGCGCACGACAAAAGTTTATTCTGTCTTCGTTAACAGCAAAAATGGACGTATGATAAAAACATACAAAATAAGGAGTCTATATTACTCTCATTAAAAGTGCTTCTCTATTCCTTAAACTATTTACAATCGAAGCAAAAATGCTCACAATATATTGTATTCCTCAAACTTTGCACTCAGCAGAAAGTTAGTTTTGTACGTCAAGTAATGCTTAAATATAGGAGTATTCATATTTTCTTTAAAATTTATAATGGTATAGAAATATTTTCGAGAGTTTTAATTCCGGGATAGGTACTCTGGAGCCCTTCGTACCCGTTGGGAGAAAAAAAAGCACGATATGTCCGACAATTCGATATAACGCTGGTCAGTAAAAATCATAATTCATCTAATGTATAAGTAAATGACGTCTGAGCCTACAAAAAGTTTACTTATATAACGACGACTTTCATTACGAAAGTCGTCCTCATATAAGATAAAAATAATAACAAATAAAATTTAAAAAAGTAATAATAATAAAAGAAACTAAAACTTATATCACAAGTATTATCGTTTATATCAATGGTGAAAAAAAACAAAACAAAGCCAAATAATACTCGAGGCCTGTCGGAAATTATCTGCAGGTATGTTCGTTTGGAGAAGGAGTTGTCACGTAATCTACACCACATTCAAATGAATAAAAAAATATCCGCTTTCCGTTTACTGAAGGAAAAAAAGAAGCAAAACGCTTTTCCCAAGCAATAAAATATTTTTCATTTCAGGGGTCTCAAATTTAAAGCAAAGTTTTTTCTCTACCTTTCATTTTTCAGGGGACAGAAGAAAAGATAGATCTGGATAAGCGATGCAACGAGAGAGTGTCCAATCACACAAATCCCCTTAATCGTCCCAGAGGTTGGGCTCTTGGCAACCATAATTTTGCAACGTATGTATGCTCAGATTACTTTCGTTAGTTCAATTGCAATGCTCAACCAATCATTAACACGTTCACGCCGGGGCCGATTTTCATGTTTTTCGTTGTGAGGCGGCGCTCGAATTCATGCTGCTCTTCATCTGCCGATGAGACAGTCTAGTGCGGGCCACCGGTGGTACGCGCCGGCGTTAACGTGTTAAAGGTTAATTCCATATGTAACAGAAATGCAAAACCACTCTTTTTTGCTTTATTTAAGGCACAAAATATTAAAAGTCACAGCATGTTTTTACATAATAATTCAAAATATTTAAATCTTCCACTATTTTTAAAGAAAGCATAAAATGTGTAAGAACACCAAACCTTACTAAGGTATTTTAATATTTAGTACTTGAAATTAAAGAAAAAAATTGTGACAGACCGGAAAACATACATACGGAATTAACCTAAAGTTTCTAGAAAAGTAAAAGAGTGCAATTGCTGTGCCCGTTGCACCACACTGCGTCAAAATGCATTTCGAGCTCCATTTTGCGCCAAAATAAGTGTCTCTGAACTTGCATCAATTCATGCACTAATTTTTAATCCCGATCTTCTCATTCAACATCGTGGTTTGGGACAACCGACGATTGTATTTTATTGTATAACTTAATTACTTCAACTATAGGGCCGTGGTAGCCTAGAGGTTAGGATGTCCGACTTCCAACCGGAAGATTGGGTGTTCGATACCCGATCCGCTGAAGACCCCCCCCTCCTCCCATGTACATTTGGGGATACGTGCATGTAAAAACCGTGAGCCCTGAAGTCCCGGAGCAGTTCCGTGGACACCGGAGGGTGGAGAATTTCCCTTCTCTTCACTCTTAGGTCAAAAAAGGAAGGTGGCTTATTTGTATTGGCGCCATCTGGTGTCATCCAAATAGATAAGGAGCCAAGTCATACTTCCATCGTTGTGGTGTTCGCTAAGGTGAAAGGCGCTTCTTAATTCCTGGTCGCTCTGCGAAGAGGAGCTTGGATACCCAAGTGGCATTAGAAACAACAGCTTCAACTATACAATTATACAATTTTATCAACTATGCCAATTTTACTCAATTACTTAAATTAAAACGTTTCAGAATTTAAGTAAGCTCTCTCTCCCCTTTAATATTTTTTCAGGAGGCAGAAACCTACAAGTTTAAGACTGGCGCTGGTTTTAACACTAGATTTACCAGACCAGTCATTTTGATTGTTTCGAAGCTTCCCTTTTGCCCTGAGGATTTTGCTTTGGGGGAGGGTTAGGACCCAAGGCAAAATTAGTGCTAAAGCGGATATTTATTTCCCGGATCTCTCGCGTGAGTTATCCGTACCGGATTCCTGGTGTTTGAAATCTGTAAACTCGAAACATAAAAATCAAACTTTAAAGGCCGGATAACAGGTCTTACCGTGCAGTGACCAGATCGAATTCCGTACATGTAAAAATAATCGGTCGGATACCGGATATCCGATGCCTTCTGGGGGGGGGACCGGTCCAGTTGATCCCCTTCCGTCGGTGCGCCCCTGCACACCGACGGACTCAGCGACACTCTAGACCGACATCTCTAGAGTGGAATATCTTATAACCAAGTAAACCTTTATTAAAGTTTTTTACATTCATGATAAGCTACTAGATGTCAGCACCTGCCTTAATCCTACCGAGTATTTTATACTTCTCACTTCAGGATCAGTATCCGCAGGTTGTTATTTTAAAACCTATTCTATTACATTAAAATAATTGCCCAAACGTCTTGTACTAAATGTTTACAAAACGAAATTTAATCAAGATATTTGAAATTTCTGAATCAATTGTGTTTCAGTAAAATGAACTAGAATGTAGAGAGCTATAAGTTTAAAGAGTGCCACCCCACATAAAAACTACGCCCCCCCCCCCCAAAAAAAAAAGAAAAGAAATAATCCCATTGGCGCATTCTGCGCCATGACCCTCCCTGATCAGTTTTTCATGAAAAAGTAAGTTTAATTACCAAAGGTATAGACGACACTTTAAACCCAAAAGTAAGAATTTCCACACTCGGTAACTTTTGCCTCTCTGCAGGCTCCGTGTATTTTCTGTATTGACCTATATGAGAGTCAAAATTGTAAAATGTCTCCCCAAGCAAGACTGAAAATTTTCAAAAGTTCAAATGTTCGTTTTTAATGTTTCAAAAAGTTTCGCGTAAGTAAAAACTGTTGTGTAAATAAAAATCCATTAGCACTGAATGACGAAGGACCTGCCACAATACTTAGAGAGATATCTGACAAAAATAAGAAAATTATTGTGGATCTTCAAAATGAAAAGGAGAGTGCATTCTTATATAGTTGTCATACGCCCCATACTCGGATATTTCGATGGGAGAAGGAAACTTCTTGTATGAGTTATTATCGAGGGCTTCCCTCGTGGGTAGAAATTCGCGGTCTGTAAATGTAAGTGTATGTACAGTTTTACCTTTACCCGTGGCGGATCCAGAAAAAAATTCTGGGGAGGTGAACAATGCGGCTGACGTGAGGTGGTTTCCGCTTAAAAAAAAAAAGAGGGGGGGGGGGGGACACAACTCCAGAAACTGTGATCCGTTTTTATTTCCAAATATAATTTAATCAATTATTTAATTAGACTTAATTGATTCATTAAATTTAAATTATCAATAAAATTTCAATTAATTTTTCTCTGATCAAATAAAAAAAACACAATTTTTTTTAACCTGGACATATATTACAAAGGAATAAATACTGTGAAAGCACTTATTTTCTCGAGCACTTTTTTTTTTCGCCTCAACTAATACCGCCTTAACGCAATTTGTAGCAGCTTTCGGAGCAGGTAAAATGTCCTTTCTGTATCAGTTTGGAGCAGAAGAATTGGAGCTGTTTGGAGCAGAAACCTTTGTATCAGTTTGGAGCAGAAGGAATCGACTTTTGTATCAGTCTAGGAGCCGAAAATATCAACTTTGTACCATTTTTGGAGGACTTTTCTTTATTTTTTAAATATATTAAATGGCTGTTATAAAGCAATGTTATTTTCATACATCAAGTGTAAGAGTAGTTTCAAGTCTTCAAAATGATCGGAAATGTAAACGTCAGACATCCTTCAAAAACTGGATTAGATTATTTAAAAAACTGGATTATTCTTATATTTCTTAAGAAATTTCTTCAAAACCTATTCAAAAAGTAAGACCCCTTATAAATTATAACCCTTATAAAGGTTTTTCAATACTTTTCTCAAGAGACGGATTATTTAAAAAAATGTTTTGTTGTTTTTTTTTCTTCTTCTAATAGTTAAGAGCAGCTGGAAGAAAGCTTAAAATTTTCTTCTTTTAAAAAATCATTGCATTCTCTCTTTTTTGTTTAATAGCTAAAACACTATTCTTTCAAGAAAATAAGCAAAAACTAATATGAAAGGTTCAACTATTTTAAACTATTTATCATTAATTAAAATTTGTTTTTTAAATTGCACTTATTTAGGTATAATCATTGTGATTAGAGTAACAGTAAATTTTTCAATGAATTAAATATAATTTCATATTTTATCAAAAAAAATATATTTGAAGTCGATCCTATTTTCTACCTGCAGTAATATTCATTATTTTTCTGATTAAGAAATATTCCTTTAAATTTCAATCCTAAATACTCACTTAAATGCTCTGGAAGTAATTAATAAAACTATAAGTAAATTGCTGAGTTTGCAGCAAGAAAATTCAAGAATCAAATTATATTTTTCAGTTCTATAATAGAAAGCAAAATGTATTTTTTATTATATGTTGATAATTTAATATCTAATGATTTTTTCCCCAACAATTTATCTTTACATCTTTGAAAAATTGTGTAATAATTACAATTAAATTTTAAGAGTCCTAGGGTTACAGCAATTGAATGCCGAAAGAAACTAAATTGAATTAAAAGAAAAAGGAAATGCGTGGTAATTTCATAACACTCAGATCTAGTTTAAAAATTGAAACATGAGTACTTTTATGAGGTCGTTCATCCACAACAAAATTTCTATTTCTTCTAATAATATTGCTTAACATATTTGCCAAAGATCATCAATTCATTAAGATATACGTACATGCTTTTTTAATGATTTTCTAACTTAGCTGTAATTATTTTATTTATTTTGTTCTTTATATTTATGTTTTTTAATTGCTTGTGGTTCTATGATATAGATTACAGAGCTTAAAGAGTAATGAGAAAAAAAAAGAAGCTGCAATTCAATGTTTAATTTTACAGCGTTTGAAAGTCTACCTCCAAACACTTTCGGGAACAAATATATATTTTCAAACAATGTCTTTATTTAAAATAAAAATACATTTTATTTATTTACTTTGAGAAGAATCATTATAAACAGTTAAAATGAAAAAAAAATCCGATTTTTGTAGCGGATGCAAAAAGATTGTAGAACGTATGCGCTCCTTTGCTTACACGTGGAAAGTAAGCTTAAGGAATTTTAAATAATTGTTATAATGGAGCAGCAATCTTTTTAACATCTGTTCTGTTATTGAGTTTTCACATTGATTAGTATTTCCTAAACATTAGAAAACACAAAGAGCACTGAGGAAAAACGCCAAGTTTTTTTTTTCCCACGTTTCATGAAATTGTAAACTTTTTTATCTATTTCAAGAAAAACTTACTAAATAAAATGTTTAACAGAAATAGTGATAAGAGAAATGATTTTTCTCTATAATACTACAAAATATTAGAAATCGTCTCACTGTTTCTTCTACAAGCGTGGGATTCCATCACTCATTCTGCTCAGTTTTCTCATCCATATTTGATGTTCTTAAGAGAGAGTAGAGCTAATATTCATTAATAAACTGCTTCAAAGGTAAAAAATCAGTTGACTAAAGGAAAAATGTAACAAATGATGTCGATTTTAAGGTTAAAAAAATAATACATAAAATGTTTTCGCTTTTTTTCCGAAAATCGCGATTTGGCGCAAATTTGCCGAAAAAACGCATTTTGTAGCAGAATGTAGCAGAAAGATCGTTTTGGCGCAGTTTTGCGCAATTGGCGCAGCCGTGGGAGCCCTGCTAATTTAGAAAAGGAAATTTCTTAGGGTTTCTATATTTAGGTACTTTCGGAATTTTTTAACTTTTGGTTTTGTTCATATAAAATTCGGGAAAATTTTCAGCTCGCAAAATCACCGATAACTTCATTTTCGCGAAAATTACGGCTCGCGAAAATAAGTGCTTTTACAGTAACTAAAAAATGTCAATTAGAAATGCAATTTGATCAATTTCTTTATGGAATTTAGATCCCTCCTTAATTGAGGTTTTCGGCGATAGAGAGTAATAAATTAAAATATTAAAAACTTGAATTTACCTTTATTATTAAACCTTACACTGATATTACTAGCTACTTAAAGTTTTTATTTAACACATACACAGAAAAAAAAAAAAACTGTAATTCTTAAGTATGAATAGGTAAAAATCTATAAATTCTTCAAATCGTAATACTGAATTTTTACATTTTTTTGCATCTACTTCTACAGTGGAGTTATATTTTTATTTTAAATTACTTATAACTATAGTTATAATCATTTGAATAAAAGTATATAATAGTAATAATCACCTTAAAGCATTAAATTTTAGACCACAATTTGCGCATAAAAAATAAACTAAATAGCAAAATCATCACAACTTATTATTTAAAACCTTACATGCACAACTTTACATGCATTTCAAACAATTTTCTTTTAAATTTCATCGGAAACACGTCTAGGACTTCCTCTGCTGTAAATTGTATATTTCTGTTTATATTCATTACAGCTAAACCATTAAGGCCATTCTCCTTCATTGTACTGCGTAGATAGGTTTTTAGGCGCCGTAATGCTGAAAAGGAACATTCTGCTGTGCTTGTTGTCAAAGGAAGAATTGCAAGAATTTTGATGTTGGGTAAATTTGAAGCACTTTTACACGCTTCTATAAGAGAACCAGATTCATTGCTTAGCTTTTCACAGATCTGATTCCATATACACAATTCTCCCGTAAGGCTGGAAAACATGGCAAATCTTCCTCGTAAATTTTGGAGCTATTTATTATATTTTCGATAGAACACTCGGAAAAGTACTTCGGAATTAATTGCTGTAAATTATGAAATACTTCAAGATTTGCCTTAGGAAATCTATACGATATTTCATTTATGAGAAAGTCTAAGAATGGCAGCCATAATGTTATGCGGAAATGATTTTCAATTGTTTGAGTCGGAGTGTTAGACCGATGAATTTGTTTGCTTATTATCCTTCGAACTGTAAGTTCGACTCCCATCTCTTCAGCAATTTTCTCTGCTTCATTAAAAACATCTTGAAAATGTTTTCCATCTTCCCGAAAATCTTTTAGACAGTTCAGTACCGATTCAACGAGTTCAGTCGTTTGGTGCCAATTAATTTGCTTGTATTGTAACTGTCGAGCTAAGGGTAATGTTACTGCTAACATTTTGGCAAGTACTATTAAAGTCACGACAAATTCTGATGACTGAATTGCATGTAGCAACGAAAAAGCTATGCGACTGGATTTAGCGTTCATATCACTGAGCTTTGACATCTGCAAAATAGTTTTTTTTCCCCTCGTTTTTAGCGTAAAGGAAGAAAAAAAAGTCAATTCTTTCTAGTCCTTACTTAAAGCGTCTTCGAGGGGGGGGGGCACGATCCCCCGTGCCACCCCCCCCCCCCCGCTGGATCCGCCATTGACCTTTACCATCAACCGAAGCGATCTGCCTGGCAGAGTGCCAAGAAGAATCCATTCATGTTCAAGGGAGGAAATGGAATATGCCGTTTCTGTTCTCGTTCGTTTAAAATACTTGATTTCTTCCGAACTGATGCCATGTGCCAGTTTATAAATTTAGTTGCTTTCAACAAACGGTGAAACAAACATTCTGAATCACGTACTGAATAAACGCGACCAAAACGAACTTCCCTAAACTCGAATGGATTCGTTCTTTTCTGTCATGTGCAGAAGCGTCCAAATGTTAAAATCCATGGACGAACTGTAAGAGGAAGCTTGTGAGTACTTTTTTTATCGCTTTGGTTCAATAACGGGAACTTAGTCGACTCGTGCGGAAATAGGAAAACGCAAAAGGATGTTGGTACAAAAGAAGACATGTAATTGAACACATCAGTACAAATAGCAGTTACAATTCTTTTCCCCACTATTATTTGGATGTTCAAAATAATAAATAGTCACAATAATAATGATAATTATTTTTATTAGTAGTATTCGTTGCATTAAAATACACTAAGGAAAAAGTTCCATTACTTAAAATATAGTTACTGTTGGTTGGTTAGGCTCTACAACATTCATAATATAAATAACTGTGTAGAGTCTAATGATTGCATTAATTTAATACACAGACGCTGCTGAAACTGTCCAATTTACTACACAATAAAAACAGAAAAGTTTGTTTGTTTACAGGATACCAGAGGGCGACAGCATACGCAACACCAATTTGGCATCCATTAAAGGATGTCTTTGTAGATGATTTTAATGTCAAATTCCAGAAAAGCGGTACCGGTTTTAGACCGAGGGTCTATTTTTCGTCATTTGTCGGCACGATAAGCTTTAAAATGAGGGGTAAATCACTTAACACGACGATACTGAGAATTGAGGGACAAATGCTTCATGTGTACATTTCCTCCATAGAACCCCCATTACCTTACCTTACTATGTATTGACAGTAAGTCGGTTCAATTGTGTTTTCTACTGAGTTGGTTGTTTTTCTGTAGTTAATACATGTTGTATATATTATGAATTTTGCATTATTTGCACAGCTCTCAAGAGGGGGTGTCAGGCATGGCTAATTCATACAGATTGGCCTTTGGAAGGGACCCAGATTGACATTGGAGTAGTCCACTGGATAAAATGTTTCTACGGATAAGATGCAATGAAAAGAGGGCGAGAGGCAAGAGACAAAACTCATGTGAGGCCCACCTTGGCTCTCGGCGAACCTGGACACCCCTGGCAGCCACTTAGTTCACACATTTTGTTTTGTGTGTGTGTGCGCGCGCCTTTTCTTTAGTAGAGGAATGTGGAGCAAAGTGAAATGGTAAAATAGTTACTTTATTTGCAGCGCCACCTATTTAATAACTTTTTGCATATGTTACATAACATGTGGTTGATTCCAGTCCAAACATAGTTGTCTCTAAAGATCAAGGTACATTATAATACAAGCCATTTTCAAGATTGGATACTCATATTGAAATATTTTGCGTTGAATCAAAAATATTTTTTGTTATACAATCATATTATCATCAGTTCCTATTATTAATACTTTAAATATTAATTAAGATTTACTGATGTCCAGTAAAATGTTAATTTATTTAACGTTAGGCTTATTTTGATTTCAAATGTTTCGAACAATTTGTTAAGTGCATGCGGGGAAAAGTGAAACATTTTATTTCAATTTGCCCGGCACTAATATTGGGCATCAAATAACTAAATTTTCAATCCACTAATTATTTGAATGAATTAATCAGACTCAAATTAATTAAATTTCCATCTGTTTAAAATCAATGTCAGACACTGAAAGGGAAAAAAAGAAATAGAAGGAAAGAAAAATAGTTCAGCTTGATTTAGCCGGAATTCAAAAATAATCAAATTGATTTTACTGACATTTTTCAGACTAAATTTAGTGAAAGAGAATTTAATCTATGTTTATTTCAAATTATTTAAGCCATCCAGTGGCATAGCCAAATACTCTGTAGAGCTAAAGGCTTACTTGAGTTCGAATCCTGGTAGGGTATCGGTATTGATTGGTCTAGCATTTTCTTTGATTATGTCCTAGTGGCTAGGGTTCCACGTAGATTTGAAGATGCCCTGGGGATCCATAGCAAATCTCTATGCCGGTTTAGATTAATATAAGTGCATAAAATGGTCGGTCATTTTAGTCACCACGAAGGCTTAATTCCAAAGAAAGAAATGTTGGAGCCCTATATTGATCAGAACTTATTTCTATACATGAACAATCTAAATTACGTGTAATGTGTAAAAATTTCTATAAGATTGAAAAGAAGATCTCCAGAGCTTCCATGCAAATTAAGTTCCAGTTTTAACAAAAGACAAAGAAAATTATCACTTTTTCACTTAGCCCCATACATTGGGGCAAAGTAATAATTTTCCACTTTCATTTCAATGTAAAAATTTACTGCCTAAATTGAAAAAAAAAATCAACAGAAGTTCTATTATAAAATACATAGTTCTCTCTTTAGGTACTGTTATTTTCAAAATAAATTTCTAATTTGCTTATTTTGAAAAAATGTAATTTCTCTTAACTAACGAGGTGTGATTGGAAAGTTTTAAGAATGGGTTTGGAATTTCACAATGGCGGTACTTACGTGCTACTGTGATGCATCTGCTTCAAAATAGTGCCCCTTCTAACTGAACACAACGACTCCGACGGTGTTTCCACCTTTAGTAACATTCCTAATTTTTTTTCCCTCGAGTGTGTTAAGGACGCTCGCCGTATTGGCCTGGATGCCTTCATTCGAGTCACATCGCTTCCAATTCAGTAAAAATTTCAGTTTAGGAAACAGGTAGAAGTCTGCAAGGGCTATATCAGGGGAATAGGGTGGTTGTGGAATTTGGTCCTGCGGACTTCTACCTGTTCCCTAAACTGAAATGTTCACTGAACGGGAAGTGGTTAAACTCGATTGAAGACATCCAGGCGAATACGGCAAGCATCCTTAACAGACTGGAGAAAAAAAATTTCCAGGAATGTTTCCAAAAGTGGAAACACCGGAGTCAGTGTGTTCAGTCAGAAGGGAGCTATTTTGAAGGTCATGCATCACAGTAGCACATAAGTACGCCATTGTGAAATTACAAGCCCCATTCTTAAAACTCTCCAATCACACCTCTTATTTCACTTTGCCCCACATTCCTGTACCTTTCATTTAGTTTCACTTATGCACACAAAAATTTTGGATGCCATCACATACCTTGTGTACTCTGTTTGCACTTGAAATCTTCAAAAATATTTTGTTATAAACATATTTGGACACTATAAAAATATTATTTATACAGACAAAGATAGATATGGTATACATTAAAACAATGAGCAACTTAATTTGGACGATGTGTAATTGCACTTTATAAAAGATCTCGAAGGTTCACACAAGACAATACATACTGTTTACAAATAGTGCAAGAAAGTTACAATTTTAACAAAATTATTTCTGCCCTTTTGAAGTTTTTAACAGATACCTGGTGACAAAACTAAGTTTCTTCAAATTTCTCTACAATGCACTTTTTTTCACTGGAAGTTTTCTGCCTAAAGAACATTTATTCCGAAAATTCATTAGTAAACATTTTATGCTCTTTTTTTTTTACAAATGAATTATCATTACATGATTTAATTTCAATTCATTGTAAATTACAAACAATTCAAAAAGTTGTCCCAATGACATGTTTCCTTATGATACTATTTTCAGTTCCTGTATTTATTGCAGTTCCGTCTGTCAATATGCGTTTTTTAAATATTTTGAGAACTTCTGTTAAAAAAAGCAACATCAACTGTACCTAGCTCCTAAACCAGAAAGAAAAACAAAACACCTTTTCTCCATGCTTAACCAGAATTATAGTCTTGTCTCTCTGGTCGTCAAAATGTACTCCATATGCTGATAAGAGTCTTTAATCATTTCAAAGCATTACGAACTTTATTCTCTCCCTTCTTGATTTTGCTACAATCAACTACATTAGGAGAGTTTTGCCTTCAATAATTATTCTCATACCTATTAAAAATGTATTTATAAAAATTGTAACTATAAGGAAGGGAAGACATTTTTTTTACATAATTCAGTGAGATTTATATAAGATTGAAAAGAAGATCTCCAGAGCTTCCATGCAAATTACGTTCCAGTTTTAACAAAAGACCAAGAAAATTATCACTTTTCATTTTGCCCCATACATTGGGGCAAAGTAATAATTTTCCACTTTCATTTCAATGTAAAAATTTACTGCCTAAATTGGAAAAAAAAAAAATGTCAACAGAAGTTCTATTATAAAATACATAGTTCTCTCTTTAGGTACTGTTATTTTCAAAATAAATTTCTAATTTGCTTATTTTGAAAAAATGTAATTTCTCTTAACTAACGAGGTGTGATTGAAAAGTTTTAAGAATGGGTTTGGAACTTCAGAATGGCGATACTTACGTGTTACTCAGAGGCGTAGCTAGGTGGGGGCAAGGAGGGACAGCTGTCCCCAGGCGCAGTGTTAAGGGGCACCAAATTGATGTTAATTTATTTTATTTTTAAATGCGAAAAGAAAATTATTTGAACTGAAGAGGTGTGAATATGTTCGACAAAAAAGTAGGAGCACCGCAACAAACCATATCGGGAATGAGCAATGTAGAACTGGAGTGCGTGGGAAATCAGACAAATAATTTTGAGAAGCCAAAGTGTCCCATTTTTTCCTTTATAAGTGAATGGTCGCTAATAAAAATGACAGTTGAAACGGCTGCTTTTTAGAGCTTTATCATTTAGGAAGTATGCAAGTTTTTTAATTCCCTTTAGGAGCGCCCCTAGGCCTCCAGGGGCACTGGGGGAGCGCAAAATCTTCAGTTGTCCCCGGGAGCTGAGAACTCTACCTACACCTCTGGTGTTACTGTGATGCATCTGCTTCAAAATAGTGCCCCTTCTGACTGAACACAGTGGCTCCAACCGTATTTCCACCTTTGGTAGCATTCTTAATTTTTTTTTTTTTCCTTGAGTGTGCTAAGGGCGCTCGCCGTATTGGCCTGGATGTCCAATAAACTCAAATCGCTTCCCTTTAAGTGAAAATTTCAGTTTAGGAAACAGGTAGAAGTCTGCAGGGGCTATATCAGGGGAATAGGGTGGCTGTGGAATTTGGTCCTGTGGACTTCTACCTGTTTCCTAAACTGAAATGTTCATTGAAAGGGAAGTGGTTAAACTAGATTGAAGACATCGAGGGGAATACGGCAAGCATCCTTAACCCACTGGAGAAAAAAAAATTCCTGGAATGTTTCCAATAGTGGAAACAGCGTTGGAGTCGGTGTGTTCAGTTAGAGGGAGCTATTTTGAAGGAGATGCATCACAGTAGCATATAAGTACCACCATTGTGAAATTACAAGCCCATTCTTAAAGCTTTCTAATCACACCTCGTATTTCACTCTGCCCCACATTCCTGTACCTTTCATTTAGTTTCACTCAGGCACACAGAAATTTTGGATGCCATCACATACCTCGTATCCTCTATTTGCACTTGAAATCTTCAAAAGTAATTTGTTACAAACATATTTGGACATTATAAAAATATTATTTATACAGACAAAGATAAGTTATACATTAAAACAATGAGGAACCTAATTTGAGCGATGTGTGTTAATTGCACTTTATAAAAGATCTTAAAAGTTCACACAAAACAAGACAATACATACTGTTTAAAAATAGTGTAAGAAAGTTACAATTTTAACAAAATTATTTCTGCCCTTTTAGAGTTTTTAACAGGTACCTGGTGACAAAACTTTGTTTCTTCATATTTCTCTACAGTGCACTTTTTTCACTGGAAGTTTTCTGCCTAAAGAACATTTATACAGAAAATTCATTAGTAAACATTTTAGCTCTTTTTTTTTTTTTTTTACAAATGAATTATCATTACATGATGTAATTTCAATTCATTGTAAATTACAAACAATTCAAAAGGGTGTACCAATGACATGTTTCCTTATGGTACTATTTTCAGTTCCTGTATTTATTGCAGTTCCGTCTGTCAATATGCGTTTTTTAAATATTTTGAGATCTTCCGTTAAAAAAAAACAACAAACTATACCTAGCTCCTAAACCAGAAAGAAAAACAAAACACCTTTTCTCTATGCTTAACCAGAATTATAGTCTTGCCTCTCTGTTCGTCAAAATGTACTCCATATGCTGATGAGAGTCTTTCCTCATTTCAAGGTATTACAAAATCTATTCACTCCCTCCTTGATTTTGCTACAATCAACTACTTTAGGAGAGTTTTGCCTTTAATAATTATTCTCATACCTATTAAAGATGTATTTATAGTAACTATAAGGAAGGGATGACGTTAATTTACATAATTCAGTGAGTTTACATTTGCGAAAAAGAATATTTTATTGAAAATATATTTTAATTTACTTATCATTTTATTTGTTTGTTCTTCTAGCCTTCTTTGAAATACCTTGAATAATTTGATCTCATAGATGTATATTTGAGAAATTTTGTTTTTGGTATATAATATTTAGGCTCTTTTTAGTTTCATTAATTATAACCTTCATTTATTGATTTTAGAGGCACTATATTTTTTTGCTTTTAGTTTCACTTTAAATACTTTTGGCTTGATTGAAATTGATGCTGTAAGCCGGGTTTAATTTCTAATAAAAGAAGTGTTGATTGCCTATTGTCTTCAAAACTTATTTTCATACCTAAAAGCCTGAATTATGTCTTAAAAGCAGAGCTCCTCTTGTAAATTAAATCATAGTTTCCAACAAAAGTAGTCTAACACAATTTTTTAGCACTTTGCATGCTAGAAGGGAAATATTTTCTCTAGAACTTTTTACAGCTTTTTAAAAATATATTAATTTCATTACATAATCGAAACTTTACTGCTTATAGCTTACATCTACATAATAAAAAATAATCATGATGTTAGTGGATCATATAACTCTACTTTTATGTCAAGTTCCTTCTTTTTTCTCTTTATGTGTAATTTAAAGATGTCTTCTGATGTAAGAAAACTATAAATATCAGATGCTGAAAATACATCTTTATCATTAATTTGCGTAATAACATCGCCTGGTTGGATACCATGCCTGTAAGAAAAATATTTTATCATTTAGTAATGTATACTTCACAAGACATAAAAAGAACAATGAATTGGCAACATGGGGTCAACAATGGTATTCTGGAGCTAAGAATGCAGAACAGACACACAGAAGGATACAAGGATACCATGTGTCAAGCCAGTGAATTAGGCAGAAGGAATTAGAGTGAAGATTGACAGTTGTGTCTGGAAGTGTTTGATGTAGTCTAGTAATAGGACCCTTGCTTTTCAAACAGCCACACGGAATCAACTAAGAGTTTTGGATAAACCTACCACTTCTCCTACGCCATGAGGCAGTGGCTAGTAAAAGTATGGCTTTTTGCTAAAAGATAAGGAAATGATTGTGCTGTCCAGCAAAGCTCTAAAGTAGTTTCCAGACAGAAATAAAATTTTCATCTTGTATGTTTAGAAATATACCTAATTGATTGTACAGATGTAGGAAATATAAATATGCTATACATAGTTCTGATAGAGCAAAAAAAGATAATGGGGATACAGAACTTGGAAAACAAGCAGAACTAAGAGCTTTGATATCCAAAACATGTGAACTTCATATGGTATG
This sequence comes from Octonoba sinensis, assembly GCA_038502835.1. Lineage (NCBI taxonomy): Eukaryota > Metazoa > Arthropoda > Arachnida > Araneae > Uloboridae > Octonoba > Octonoba sinensis. The sequence continues at coordinate 193,010,361 of CM076598.1, read as the reverse complement.
ACAGGGTGTCTACACATTTGCAAAAAGGAAATTTCATGTCTTTTTTGAGACAGTTCCGTGATACATCTGATATTGGCCAGATGTTGGATATCCAGTGTTCCCTGCATCACGTATACATACCAGAGTACATAACCAGCTCAAATGGTTAAAATTTGTAAATTCTATACATATTTAACATCCCACAGCTTCCAAGTACGTTGTAAGTTAGTAATTCACATAAATTTTAAAAACATTTTAATTAATTAATTTTTTCAAATGAAATTTGACATGCCGGATAACCGTGCATTCTGTGTAGTAGCCGGGCTGGATTCTACACGTTTAAAAACCTGCCAGATAGAGGATATCTGAGGTATTCTGGGGCGAACCGGTCATTGGACAGAAATTTATGTGACCTATTTGAAACTTTTGTGGCTTTATCATTACTTTCGTGACCAATCTCCAAATTTGTACTTTTTTCATGACTTTTGTGACCTGTATAAGTACCTCTGGTTAACAGCCTATAGCCAGAAAGTCAAATTTTACTTTTTAAAACATCTTTTTTGATTAAGAAACTTTCACATATTATTTACACAATTTGCAACAGTGGATACATAAAAGTTCCTACACTATATGATTGTATATCACGCAATATCAGCTTTTTGAATCATGATTAAAAATAAAATGAAAAAAATTATGATCCAGCTTAAAGAATGGAGCTTTAAAGTGTTACTAAGCATCAACACCACTCCATGGTGTTGCAATTGCAGTGTTCTAAATGTTAATCAAAATTGGTATGATTGAAGTGAATAGGGTCTTGCGAAAAGACCCCGATCGGCACAGGGATCTTGCCAAATATCATTATCAGCTTTTTTGTTCAAATTTTAGAATATAATCAAATTGTTACATTAATTATATGATTCTATGATAACTTATACTCCCAAGGCTAGTACTATAAATTATTTTGGTACATAAATACTCTTTTTCTCAACCAAGGAATTACAGTGTATAGGAGATCGCAATCTGTCCAAAAAGTTTTTGGACATTTCACCGAGTATTTAGAAAAATACTTTATTCATTGGAATTCAGAAGGGGGCTATTGCTCACCCTGGTCTTGAGATTGCAATGCATTTTTAAGAATGCATATATATTTTGTTTTTGTAATGTAATATATAAAGAATGCATAAAGCCATTTGCACCTACCCCCTGAAAAAAATCTAAATGATGGGGCTCTTACCCATTGTTCAGAAGTGGACATTTCAATGTAATTAAGGGTTTTTTTTCTAAGTTAACCATTTCGGCACGAGCGACCATTAGATGCGTGTTTGCGTTAGAATCCCGTCAGGGTCGGATTGCACAGCACCCATTGTGCATCCAGTTTGCTCTAATTCTTCTTTTAATATGTGGCAAACATCTTTAGAGATGCTCATAACCTCTTCTATCACTCTTATTTTGTTTCTGCAGTCATCCGACACAGTTTGATGAATTTTAGCGATGTTTCTATTAGTTTAACAGTTTTTGGCCTTTCTGAACGTTCATCATCACCCAGGCTGGTATTTAAATTCTGCTGCGAAGTCCCCATACACAGCATCTAACTCTTCATTAATCAGTGTAGGCATATTGCCTTTTAAAAACAATTATCTAATAACAGCTGGATACTCTATTTTTCCATTTTCAAAAAAAAAAAACAAAAAAAACGCATTAACTCACAAAAATGTCAAGAGAAAAAATCACGTTCAAAATGTCCGAAATTTTAGCTGGGAGTTACCAAACATCGGCAAAACAAGTTACCGAACTTTTATTTTACTACTGCTGCCATCTTCATATCAAGAGCGCAAACTTTTCAGACAACCCTCGTACATGAATTTTTTTTTCCCCGCAAGGTCAGATTACAGTCTAATGAGTTTGGAAATCATGGGCTTTTTGCTAGTGTATATAGAAACATATGATAATGAGTCTCAACAGAAATACACAATAAATAACTGTTTCAAGTTGTTGCTTATAACTTCTGCTCTCTGTTGGGATGGGATCAGTGGCATAGCTAGCTTAGGTGACACCCGGAGCGGGTATGGATGGCGTCACCCTCCCCCCCCCCCCCCCCGCAAAAAAAAATCCATATCAAGGTGAAACATGAATTTTAATGTAATATATTGTTTTTAAAAAGAAGAAAAAAAATCCATTTGTATCATTGGCGTTATAGTATTTAAAGTGTTTGTTGACGGCAAAGGTGTGTTTAGTGGTTAAAATCCACTTCAAACATATTTTTGTAAGGCAACACTCTGCTCGGTTAAAAATAGAAAAGAAAATGACAGGAAAGAAAACAGTCTAAGGTATTTTTCATTATATAGAGCTGTTGAAGGTTATTATTTCCCCGTTGTGACCAGGTGTCCCCCCAGAATGAGTGACACCCGGGGTGAGCCGCCCCTCTTAGCTACGCCACTAGATGGATGGGATGATAAGGGAGAAGTTCTAATTATTATTAGTTATGTAGCATTTTAAAGTATTTTGTCTTCCCTGGCTTCAATTGAGGAGTATAATTAAAGAGCAACACACATGAAAACATATAAGAATATTGATGTAAAATATACAATAATTAAATGATATTCAGAAGCAAATAATTGAAGTTTAGTAATATTTGTAATTTTTTGAAATTGTGATTCAAAAAAGATGATATAAAGCTTAGAACAATGTATGTAGTTAGTTTTGAAGCAAAAGAAAAGACTTGGCACATGAACCCAAACTGTCTAATGTCTCTCACTCCCTCTCTCTTTATTTTTGTTTAAAGATTTTTGCTGATTATTTAGAAGTATTAATTACTACAGTATTCTTCAAATATATATTTTATAATGCTAAATGCAACTTTTTCCTGCGCTTTTATATTTTGCATCAATAATCTGATGTCAATTTAGGTATTTTCAAATGTTAAATATATAGTTTTTTAAGTAAAACTTATATTATGATTAATACATTCAACCATATGTTTTGTAGTGATTTAATTTGTAATGTAAAGGATGCATTTTACACATTTTTATGAAACACAACATACTTTTTACGAAATTCTACGCATGTTAGGCTTATTGAGAGCAAACGCTCTGACCTGTAATAAAAGCTCCCCCTCCCCCCGTGGGAGCACTTCATTCTGTGGCTTCTGTCCCAAAAGGGTTATGTAATTCAAATAGAACTTTTTTAGACATATATCAACGACATAGTTTATGTACATCAATACCGATATACATAAATATGTCAAATAACATTCAGATAATTTTGATTCATCTAATAAATTTTTCTATCATCAACAGTCCAAAAATTGATAGACTCGAATAACTGAAATGAGCACAAAAATTATTAATAATACATAAAATCATGATTTATGCACATATATTAATCCAGAACTGGTAACTTAATCCTGAGCCGTAACTGAAAGCATAAAATTGTTATTTTGCAATTCATTTGTAATTCTGAATTCCATAAGATATAAAGGGTTCAATGGCTAAGAAATGGCAGACATGCATCGCATGATCTTGACAAACCCAAAGACTACTGGGAGCACCATACATCAAATACATGTACCCCTTTACCCGAGTAGTAATGTCTATCATGTTTTCTGGAATTCAAGATTAGAAATGATGATCAATGCAGAATAAGGTGTTATTTAGTGGTTTATTGCTTGTGTTATGCCCATACATTGCAACAAAAATTGCTTGTTCAGATGTTTTCCACATCAACCCTTAACATCCTGCTTATGAGTTTATAATCATCCCCTAATATAAAGCTAAAAAATAACATGACTGATTTACTCAGTCTTTTTAATGTCAGAAAACTTACTCAAACGATGGTGATCCCAACATAACTCTCCAAACCATCACACCGTGATCCACATCTGGAAATGAAGGGTCACGCTCTCTCAGTTCTTGAATTACGGATGGAGTTAAGGTCAGCATAGTTATTCCTAAATACTTTTGCTTTTTGCTTGAAGAAGTTTTCTTGCTAAACGGATTCCAGGTTTCTGAAAAAAATAAGAAAATGTTAAATATTTAATATGAATAACACATTAAAGTATTAATTGCTGGAATAAATTCTTCCTTTTTTAAGCTTATGTTTAATTTTACACTCAAGACTTCAAAATCTCATTAATTATGCATTTTGATAGGCAATATAGATAATGAAGTTTTGAAATCTTGAGCACAAAATCATCTGATAATCGACTATAAATGATATACAGTGGACACTTGCTATCTTGCAATCGATAGGAAGAAACAATAATTCCAGGTATCAAAAATTCAAGCTATAAAAAATCCTAAGAAACTTATTCAGATGAAAGTAGGTAATAGTACTGCGTATATCATACAAAAGTGAGCACAAAACCAACACTTATATTTTATTTATTTATACAAAACAGTTGGATGAATATTACGTTTTCTTTAAACTTCTGTTTTGTTTAAAAGAATTTGCTGCAAATTGATGGTGTAGAAAGCTTCACATAGACCTCAAAAATACTTCCTCACTCATAGTAAAGCTATATTCATTCTATATAGTACATATAGTATTTTACAGTAGTATAAATAAGATAGGATAAAGTGGTCATAGTAACAGACTTAACATGCACTACTGTTTTAAAATTACATAAGGTTACTTTATTTGATTACACTATTGCTTAATTTACAAAGGAACTCATGGGCATTCAACTCCTGTACTTTTTGAATTTTAAGTGAATAATTCATTTCTAAACTGATTTATAACAAATATTATTAATCTCTAAATGTTTAGGACTAGCAGTAGTTTGAACAAGAACAGTACATGAAAGAGAGGGAATTAAAAATAGCTAGGTTAAAATATATATTTTCCTCTCATTTACCATTCACATTTAAAAGCTTCTTTTAACTTTTTTCAAGAAAAATTATGAATTTCATAGTCATGTCTTATTATATTAAAAATTTAAAAATGACTTACAGGCTTTTTTGTGATGATAGAAAATGCATGTAAAAGTACTCAAGATACAAGTTTAGAGTTGGAATCGTTAGCTGTGCAAAAGGACAAGACCACCTACGCAGCAGCTAAAAATAGCAAAAGAGACTGATATATCTAACGAGTCATTATGAAGATGGGGCTAACTTTTGATTATAAAGGTCATTAATAAATTCAGTTTAATTACTTTTTTTCTCTCAAAGATGAACTCTTGTTGAGTATTTTTATTATGGTTATATATAATATATTTAACACGTTGACTGACTATGAGATAACTCGTAGCAGTTGAACTTTGCTGAGAGACCAAATTACAAATTATTTAGTAATTGCTAACTTATTTTCAATTTTTAGTACATTTATAGGAAGTTTGTAATTTTTTACTCAATAAGATGCTTTGAACAATGTGATGTGATTAAATTAAACTTTTATCTGGAGACCCTGAAACTGGGAAAGTCGCTATAAGTTAGCGTGTCGGCAGTCAACGTGTTAAATATTGTTTTTACGAGTATGACCACTTTACCCTATGTACCACTCGACTCACTTTAACCCACCACATGATGTAAATTGGTCATAAGTACATCTCAAAAAAAATTTTCATAAAAATGTTTTACTCAATTTTTTGAGCCCAAAATTTAATGCAATGTCTTCTTTCAGAAGGTAATGCAGAATATCAGAGAAAAAAATCTTTTGAACAAATTTTTATATTTATCATTTACCACAGTTGAAAAACAGGGATTTTATAACCACTTTACCCACCTGACCCTAAGCATTAAGATAGTAGTCCATTGCTTATGCAGATCAACTAGAAACCATTCTGCGAGCAGCCTGTAGGCACTGCTATAACAATCCCATTTGAGCCATTGGTGCCCTTAATGTGAATCAACTCAATATATCATACTCCCTGTTATACTCGATAACAAGTAATCAAAATGTAACACATGTAAAAAAGTAATAAAGGAATAACAGAACTTCAAAAATAATAAGATAGAGATTTCAAAGTTAAATATTTTCGACTTTTGATAAGACAGCACTTAAAAACAAATAAAATTTGATTTCTTATTACAACTTTCACCTTAACACTCATACATATAATCTCACAAAATGTCATCTCACAAAAAGTTATAACAAATGGCTGTGAACAAATTGTAATCTTGCATGCAAAATATATTCACCAAAATCCACACAGAATGACTAGATTTTTCTCACTAAACAATTATTTTCACTTGTTTATAATTACAATAAGGTTCTATAGCAAAAACAACATCATGAAAGAGTAGGGAAAATGTGACAAAAAAAGGCATAGTCAGCATGCATGTGCAATTAAATTGTAATTACAGTGAAACATCTCTAAAGCAACCTCTCGTTCTGGCGAGCACACATCCCAGCATTCTTTTATTTTATTTTCCATATGTCTTGTCTTCTATATTTTATATTCTTGTTGAGAACTCTCCTGTATTTCCTGATCTTTGATCCCTATCCTTATCTATTAACTTGCGACATCTATACATTTGCATCAACTGTTTAAATTACTAAATGGAAATAAAAATCAGCTATTATTCAATGATCTTCTTGAATGTTATGATCAAGGCCGTAGCCAGAACTTTTTCGGGGGGGGGGGGAGGGGGCTGACTTTGAAGCACTTATGTTGAGGAAAGTTTTAGGGAGGAATATATGCTACATTGCGAAAAATTTTGGGGTCTCGGGAAGGAGGGCCCACGGGTCCGGGCTCGTGGGCCCCACTTCTTGATAAGGCCTTGGTTATGAAGCGAAGCCTACAAGTGTCATGGAACATTTGAGTGATCACTGTGGAACTCGAAGGTTCCGTGGAACACAATTTAAGAAATGCTGCTATAGACTATTTAAAAGTCTCACTCCTCTCGGTTTTCAAAGACAGCAATGATATATTTTAGTTTACCATTGTGTAAGTTTTTTCTTTCTTTCTTTCTAATGGGGCTGCGTATGGTCATTAACCTTTGCAGGCCTAGTGCATACCCTGGTAATCGGCATCCATTTTTTTTCAAGTAGCACCACTGTCGGTGGATGCCATTGCCACTGAGAATTTGGATGCTCAGTTACCGCTAGATGGCGGCACCTGAGCTCTCATTTGATGCAACTTGCACTAGGTATTTAATTTAGCCGAGAATATCAAAGCTTAACGGATACTCAAGGGATCTTTAACATGCCGCACAATCATGCGACACGGGCGCAAACGATTTTCTGCATCTTGAAAATCCACCGACGTGGGCCAGGTTTGAACCTGCGATCTTGGGCGTACGAGACTTGTGCCTTACCACTGCGCCACCCTGTCGACACACTTGTGTAAGTTAAAACCTTGATTTGTAGTATATAACTGAACCGCTACTCCTAACAATAGATGATTGAAATATAGGCTGTCATTTTGTATGCTCTGCTGCAGCCTCCCATTAGAGGACGAACTGTGGAGGATGGTTAAGAACACATGGGTTTCCATCCCTCAAGATACTATACTTACACGAATTCAGCTTGTACCTCATAGAATCACTGCTTGGATCTGCACAAAAGGGGTTCCTACTCTTTTACTAATTGTGCATCTTTAATCATTACACACACACACATACAAAATTAAATATTACATTCCATGCTTTGTCATAATTACATATAATTACACTTAACTACACATGCATGCTGTCTATGTAGCAGTTTTCAGCATTCTAACCGCTCTTTTATGGTGATGTTTTCTCTATGCCCAGCAATGGCAATTTCATTTTGGTAAGTGAAAAGGGACTCTGTTACCTGAAAACATCAAGAAAAAAACTTTGGACTGTGAGACAGACTTGGTCACAAACAAAGGACATACAGGGACTTTGAATGCTCTAAATATATTCATTGAAATTAATGTTATTTTTAAAATAATGATAGCAATATTTTTTGATTGCTTCAGTGCCTAACTGTTACCATTTTACAATTGAGCAAGTGTCTTTCAAAGGTATGTATTTTTATTTCTCTTGTAATCACTCAATAGAATAAAGTTTTAAGTTGTTTATTGATAATTTGGTATCTCCATAAATTTGTTTATTATTTAAAAGATGGTTTCCGTTTTTGCTAAAAACCTTTGTTTTATTGATATTTTAAGGCTCAGTTGAGTAAATCACTATGAAGAAAAACTATGTGATGGGGCACCTTCAAAAACTTATATACTGTATGAACTAGCATGCCACTAAAGTTGAAGGAAAACAGTTTTAGCAGTTGATGCTTAAAGTGCTTTTGGATGTAATAGAAAATACAAGGTTAAAGGGGAAAATATACATAAATTGTCACATTGCACACTTGGAACGAAAAACCTACAAAAATTGTAAGAGCTAAAACACAAAAAATTTGGTGATATTTAGCAAGAAAAAAGATAAAATGCTAAGAAAAATTAAGAGTTAAAAATACTGTCAACAAAGAAAGTAAAAGGAAAATACTGCTACTTTGTTTCTCTTCTGTCCTTTTTAAAAAATCAATTGCTCTATCTGATGGAATAGCAAATGATATGCCTTCTGTTACTTTCATAGTATTGATTCCTATAGCTTCGCCATCCTAAAAAGATATCATAAATTCAATTCATTTTAATCGCACCTGAATGCATACAAATTCACTCATCAAAAATTTGACTCAAGCAAGAAAACTTTCTTGTAAAAGGAAAACACTTATAAAGGAAAATCAAGTCAAAAGATATAGTTGTTTGCCTCAAGAAATGCATGTGGTTAATTTAATGAATTTCACAAAGGCAGTTCTTTTCATTATTCAATAAGCTAATATTTGGAATTTAAAGAAATGATATTGTGGTTCTTGACAGATATAGCTGAATAAATTAAGGAATTTTTGTGGCTGATACGACATCCAAACACATGGTGTGCTATAAGAAAATGATGAAAGAAAAATGGCTTTTTATTGTTTATTTTCATTCAAAACAAAACATTTAAAATTGGCGTATTGGCGGAAATAGCTGTCAGAAAATGCATAATTCACATTTTAGTTGCTCAAAAGTATGCACTTTTTTGCAATCTATTTTTACATTTTTGATAAAAAAAATTCCAATTATAATATTTTTGACTTATAATCATGTAAAGTTTTTCTGAGCAGTATAAAAAAGATTTCAATTGCATTATGAAAGCAACATTTGTCAACTTTCTAAAATTCTATATTTTTATATTATTTATAATGTTGTGCACACACACACACATTGTATGTGCATCTCTTTTAATTCAAATCACTCTTTAAATTCAAAACTTTATAACAAAATAACATTCCTTAATTTGACATTAATGTTTTTTTTTTTTTTTTTTTTTTTTTTTTTTTTTTTTTTTTTTTTTTTTTTTTTTTTTTTTTTTTTTTTTTTTTTTTTTTTTTTTTTTTTTTTTTTTTTTTTTTTTTTTTTTTTTTTTTTTTTTTTTTTTTTTTTTTTTTTTTTTTTTTTTTTTTTTTTTTTTTTTTTTTTTTTTTTTTTTTTTTTTTTTTTTTTTTTTTTTTTTTTTTTTTTTTTTTTTTTTTTTTTTTTTTTTTTTTTTTTTTTTTTTTTTTTTTTTTTTTTTTTTTTTTTTTTTTTTTTTTTTTTTTTTTTTTTTTTTTTTTTTTTTTTTTTTTTTTTTTTTTTTTTTTTTTTTTTTTTTTTTTTTTTTTTTTTTTTTTTTTTTTTTTTTTTTTTTTTTTTTTTTTTTTTTTTTTTTTTTTTTTTTTTTTTTTTTTTTTTTTTTTTTTTTTTTTTTTTTTTTTTTTTTTTTGGCTCCAAACTGCTTTCAACATTATTATATATATATATATATATATGCACACATATAGTATTTTCAGGAGTATGCGCCGCACCCGGCGTATGCACCGCAGTCGCGATATGCATTCAAGGAAAAAATTTAGCGTATGCGCCGCATGCCAAAATTTTAGTTATTATAGCACAATTTGGTGAAGAAAAGTAGAATAAATTAAAAAATTTAAAAGCTTTCATTATTTTAATAATCACTCATACTTTATTTGTATTTTACACTTGGAGGAGACATCGGTTCGTTATCTAATGCAACTATAAAAAGCGCGGAACGAGGACCCTTTTCTCCGTGTCGCTCCACATTTATTTTAAGTGGTCATCACCACAGTCGGCAATTTTTTCACTTTTTTTTTTCATTGCATACTCCCAAAAATACTAATGCATTTAAGAAATTGAGAACATAATACTATAAATACATTGCACAATTAAGGTAAATTAAGAATTTTTATTTTAAATAAAAAATTATAATTTAATAACTTGCTCACCAAATTAACTAAAGGGCCACCAGAGTTTCCCACATTAATAGCAGCATCTGTTTGAATATAATCTGATTTTTTATGCAACCCTATTTCTTTACCTTGTCTATTTGCTGAGCTCACAATACCAGCAGTAATTGTATGACTTAGTGTTAAAGGATTACCCATGGCAATTACAAATTCCCCAGCACGCAGTTTTGCAGATTTTCCAAGAGGAAGCTCAGGTAAATTTTTCTGAAAAAGCAAAATAATAACAATAATAATAACATACAAATATAACTGAACATTACTATTACTATAGTAAGAACAATATATTTATGGAATTAATTATCACATTTAAAAAATAATTATAAGTTATGTTAAAAATTTTTGAAATAACTAATGGAAGGACAGGTTAGACTTTAAAAAATATATCTATATATCCTTCATCTTTCAACACAGTAATTAATCAGCATGGGTTTTCATGCTTTTGTAAACATTCTTGCACACACCACTGCTAACAATTAAAGTGCTATTTGAAATTAAGCAGAACCTACCTACACATGACTGACTCTCACATGTGAAAAAGTGATGATATTCACTCCATGATTTTGAAGACTGATAGATGCAAATAGCTTTGCTAGATACCTAGTGACTACTTCTCATTGTGCCTACTGCCATATTCAATGGAGGCAGCATCATAAAGTGGAAGTATTTTACATGGCTTAGACAAAGTTCTAAGATCTTAAAGTTGAAAAAATAAACTGATAAATTCTATACCTTCTATACAACACTGCACTACCAGTTTCATGGCGAAATTTTAGGGGAGGAGGGGCTTGTCTCATAAAAGATAATAATTTTCATTCAAGCTTTGAAGTTTGACAATAGGCATGAACGAAGATTTAGCTCCACTGAACACCAGGGTTTGTTGATTTAAATCATTTTTTAAAAATCATTAATTAAAATCATTTTTGATTTTCTTTTAAAATTAATTTTTATTTTTATAAAGTGTTCTAATCATAAAATATGTTGTATTTATCACCCCTGTTTCAATTAGAAAAGCTTCATAGGTCTGTCCGAATCTGTGTGTAACATATTTCAGCACTTTAGAACTACTTAGTATTTAAACTTCACAATATTACTCCTATTGCTTCACAATAGTACTTTTGAATCTTAAGAGCCTATGAGACCAATTCATAATAATTATAATGCACTTTGTGTTTTCATTTCAAAAATAGTGCTTTAGATCTTCTATTAAAAAAATAAAATACTTTAGATCTATTAAATGAATATCTCACAGTATATAACCAGAATGTTTACCCAATGGGTAAGTTAAAAAACATAAGGTATTTTATTTACAAAATAGAAAAATTATTAAAATGCACTCAATAAAAAATTAAGTGCTCATATAATGCATCATGACACAAAATTGTTTTATTTATTTTTAAAAGTAAAGAATTTCTTTAGAAAATAAAGAAAAGTAAAGAACTCTGCGACCCCCTCCATAAATATATAAAAAGAAATTTCGGTGGTGGGGGGGGGGGGAGGATTGTTAAAATGATATCAGGGAATTTTAAATTGACTAGGACCAGCCTAACTGGGCCCTGTGCCTGTTGCTGGTCGTCACTTTTGTATTTGTAGGGTCAGTTGGGGTAATTGTAAACAAGCTTCATAACTACACTTGTGGTGATTTTGAAAACTTAACTGCGGGTAAGTGATGAACTGCCAACATGAGGAAGACTTTGAAAAAGTTTCACATGTTTTGAAACAGCTGTCGAAGCGTTACCATTGTTTGAAAATGACATGGTGAAAAAAGTTGTTTTACAAAATTTAGTGATCTTGCATTTTCCTCTCCAGCTCATCTACAAAAGCGATGTAAGCGGTTTCAACCATTTTTATTTGTCTTATGGAATAATGGAACGCTGCTAAAAACATTTAGTTATGAATTTAATCCTCCCTGTTATTTTTCATGTACAAGTTAGGTGTTTACAATTACCCCAGAAATTTCGTGCTCTGGGGTAATTGTAAACACTTAAATTTATCCTATTTCTAATATTTTGGTGGGACAATAAGAATTACCATATAATTCCGAAAATCCCCCCCACCCTTTTTCCCCCTGAAAGTCTTGCCTTTCACCCCATGGGGGGAAAATCTGAATTTCGGCAAAACTTGAAATTTAGCATTAGGGGAGAGTGTTGTACCTTGGGACATTGGCAATTTCTAAAAACCTATTGGCAACATTAACATTTTTTTTTATTTCTAATTGTGACCTTAACCAGCAGATAGCATCACAGTAAAAGGCAGCATTAGAAGCACTGAATTGATGACTTGGTGAGAGAAAGAAAATTTCATCACTCAAAAGTAAATTTCTTTCTCATTCTAATTTCATTTACTGAAATAGCATTTGTAAAACTATTCTACTGAATTTTAATTGGATATTGAACAGAAGATTTTTAAATGTTTTGGTTATGAGAAACTGATGATACTGCATTTTGATTGACCACCATTTTGATTTTATTTAAACCATGTGATGATTGTACCTCGGGACAGTAAACCGTGTTGTACCTTGAGATTTGTCTCAAGGTACAGCATACACATGGTTCTTAATAATTTGGATATATTTTAGTATAAAGAGAGATATTCTAATCAAATGCCGTCTTTCAAATACAAGAATTGTTAGAATATGATGCTCTATTTTAGTTCAATAATGTTACGAGTTTGTCAATGTAATAATGTGTAAATTACACATTACAGTAATGTATCTTCTTAATTTAGTGCTTTAAAAAAATAAAGTTTTTGATTTTTCTTATGAAATTGGTTATGTATATGACTGTTGCATGAATCACAAAGTATGTCCCAAGGTACAACAGGGTGTTGTACCTTGGGACAGTTTTCAGTTACTATTTAAAATGACTGGCATTTTTTTATTTTTAAACTTTGAATTTGAAAAAATATATTATAGAGGAGAATGTTGGTGTATTTAAATAGTGTCTTCAGACTTTAAATCTAATTTTAAATTTTGAAGTTAAAAATTAAAATGTGAAAAGTGTCCCAAGGTACAACACTCTCCCCTATAGCATGGGGAGATAATCGGAAGTTCTATACCCGATTTTGTAGTAGGATTAGGATTAACACTCTTTCATTTTATTTTTTCTAAAAAATATGTATAGTAAATGAGAATACATTTAATGCAGGTAATACTAATAATTAATTCACTATGACATTCACTTTTTTGACACAGTATGGCTCAACAAGCGCAGCATTTTGACAGAAGAAAAGTTGCTCTTAGAATTCACAGCTGAATGCTATCCTAAAATGGCTCACTCAATCCACATGTGCATCGATGCAGGGAAACGGCGTTCTGATGCAACTGCTCGCTGATTGGTTGAGTCTTTGGAGCGCAGCCGCTTTCCTCCTCCTACCATGGTTCGATGGTTGTCATATTGGGCAAAACTTCGCCGATCGGGCTACTTTTTTCCACGGCTATTGATTAAAAGCTCACATATTTGGCAATTTTTCCAGATGTTTTTGACTGCTCGCTGGCCGAAAAATTTGGCAACCCTGATCGAGTTCTACGTAGTTTCTAAAGAGAGAGGGCAACTGAAATCGGATTTCTTTGTTATTATGGGATGGGGGGAACAACGGAATTTAGGTTCTCACTGAAAATTTACTTTTTTGCCCCATGGGGGGATAATCGGAGATGGGGGCTTTTTCGGAATTATAAGGTATATTTTGATGTAAATTACACTTTTATGTCTATTTTACATAACTGTGGTTGTTGTTGCTAATGCCACTTGGAAATCCAAGCCCCCCTTGCAGGGCGACTATGAATTAAGGAAGCTCCTACTGATTATTAATGAGCTCCGCTAGAATGAAGTACACTTGGCTCAGAGGGGCTTAATGATTTTGAACCAGCTCCCAGATGAGAGATCGTCGCCTAGGTTGGTCCCTCATAGGAAATTATTTCTAACTTGGTGGACATTTGAAGAGATGAAGTATTTTACATGCACACCTCCCTTTAGCGCACTCGGTCTCAGAGTAATCAGTCGCGGGAGGTGGTCACCCTCCCAAGTGTTGACCACAGCGTGTTATGCGTAACTTTCAGTGTGCTGTGGGATCCTAGCTTAACCGACTGATCCACTGCAGGTCACATTTTAGATAAATTTGTCGCATTACTTGATTTTTTACAGATATTTCTCGTTAAATGATCTCAACCGACTCATAACATAACTCAGCGGACCACAAGCGGCCTGTTGGCTGCAGATGGAGAACCATTGTTCCGGAACTTCTCAAACCTTCAAGCAGACTGTGTATGAAACAATTTTCCATTTGCATCAACCTTATTCGAAAATAAATCACTTTACAATTACATCAGATCTCTGGGGTAATTGTAAACACAAGTTCATTCGCTAACAAATAGTCATAAAGTCAAAATTTTTGCACACATTTACTCACAAGAAGTACAGTAGTGGCTACAATGCTCACAATTTTATCTCTGAATTCATTCAAGAGGTAGGGAAGGACTAAAAGTTAAAACATTGAAAAAGTGTTTACAATTACCCCAACTGACCCTACTTCATTTTTTAAAAGTTGGAAGAAAAAAGAATCATACTAAATTTTCTTTCTTTCTTTTATTTACTTAGAGTGTACCTAAGAGTTATTCTTGGTAAGGTCAAATTTGATTTGAATCATGCATTCTTATCAAAATTTGTTTATCCATGTTATTGTTAAAAAATAGTGATTGTCATAAAAATAGCTTAAAATACGTTGTTTGATTTGTAACACCATTTTTTATAAATGTAGCATAATAAACATCCAAAACATTTAAAATCCATTTCAAAAAATTTTTTAAAATCGGATTTTTTTTTAATCAGATTGAAATGGAAAAAAATATCATGTTTTATTTATCTTTTAAATTAAAAAAATCA
The DNA here is from genome assembly GCA_038502835.1 of Octonoba sinensis. Classification (NCBI taxonomy): domain Eukaryota; kingdom Metazoa; phylum Arthropoda; class Arachnida; order Araneae; family Uloboridae; genus Octonoba; species Octonoba sinensis. The sequence goes on along the minus strand of CM076598.1, from coordinate 192,995,260 downwards.
CGAACCCTGCCGAACACCACTGCGACAAATTAAAATGAAAGATTATACATTCAAAAAAAAAAAAAAAAACCCCATAATTTTCAGACAAATTTCACAGAGCTATATTTTATGCTTAAAAGTTCAACTCAATTACGATGCATCAACTTTTAACCACATGATATACATCTATCAACAGTGAGCAAATAGGACGCTTGCATATGTATCTTCCTTGATTTAAAAGTGAAGAATTTTTAACAAAGCTTTCTAGGCATTTTCTCAATTGACAAATGAGGTATAATAGTGACACGATAAATAACACAACTAAATTCAATGTTCAATGAGAATGTTATGAATTTTTTTTGCCTTTATAAAAAAAAGAATGAAAAAAAGAAAGAAATCAAAAAAAGAAAAAGAGGGAGGGGGCAGACAAGATTTTGAACCATTAAACTCAAAGAGAAAACTCTCTCTCTCTCTTACATCTTTTCCTCTCTTCTCCCGAAAACAAAGAAAATATAATAAAATATAAAATTTAAATTCCAAAAAAAAAAAAAAAAAAGTACTAATAAGATTTCAATCAACTATTTAAAAATCATTCTATATTTATTAAATTTTCCTAATTTTCTTAAAATGTATACAGTTTCAAAGAAATCAGTTTATGTATTTAATTTATTCAGAAAAGACATTTCTTAATAAATTACAATTACCTTAATTAATAGCTAAACTATAAAAGCAGGAATGCTTTTCTCCTTTCATGGACTTAATAAGGAAAAACTTAAAATAACCCTTTTTTTTTGGCTCAAAGCATTAAATACATTACTTTCATAATTTTTAACTGGGAATTATTCTAACTAATCGATCATATACATTTTAATGATTACAAGTAGATTTATAAGACAAATGATCACAAATGCTTTGTGCTAAAATATGAGTACAAGGAAAAAACAACGTAAATAAAATATAAATTGTCAAACCAATAATGCAAATAGCTATTTTGAGACTACAAAGAAGCCTCCTCATCAGTGCAGGAAAAGAAATGCTCAGCACACAACTAGAAAGCTGTGAGTAAACAGACAACAATCAGAAAAACTGTGGGTATTTATATTGAATGGGTTGAATTAGAGTATAACTATTAGAAACAAAACGGAATGGAATGAAGATTACTAACAAGAGGTCAGGAAGGATATAGAGAAACACATACAGGAAAAAAAAGGAAAAATATAAAAAATGTTTCCAAATATCAGGAAAAAATGGAGTACTGGAAAAATCATTTATTAAAGAATAAGAATTTTTCAAACTATAATAAGCTTTCCAAAAATCAAGGTCATAGACCAAAGCACATTTACTGATAATTCTAGCAGAAGAAAATTCAAAAGAATGATCAAGTCCAACAATGCCGAGCATAGAAGAGCACACAAATTCTTTACATGTAACATAATTTTCATGTTTGCGTTCAGACAGTGCTTTGGAGCCATGTTTACCTATGTAAAAAATAGCACATTTACAAGAAATACCATAAATACCCCAGTTGCTATGACAATCAATGGGATGATTCAAATTTACAAATTTTATCTGATTTACAGGAGAAAATGCAGTATATCAAAGTAAAAATTCTTCAATATTTTAGCAACTTTCTGACTGATTTTTGGATAAAAAGGTAAAATAATAGTATAAGCAGACTTACACACAGAAACAATACCAGAATGAGAAGACTCAATTAACTTGTTATAAATAGAATCAACGACTTTAGGAGAATAGCAACGATTCATAGCCACAGCTTTAATATAAGAAAGCTCAGCATGCAAAGAAGAGGAACAAATATTCAAAGCACACAAAGCGTGAAGTTTCCTTGTCTCTGTTCCTATTGGCTAATCTTTAATCTGATCCATTCAGTATAAATACCAGCTCTCTTTCTGGTTGTTGCTTGTTCACTCCCAACTTTCTAGTTGTGTGTTGAGCATTTCTTTTCCTACACTAATGAAGAGGCTCCATCGTAACCACAAAATAGCTATTTGCATCATTGTTTTGGCAATTTGCTTTATTTACGTTGTTTTTCTTTCTACTTATGCAAGTATATTTATTTACATTTACAAACATATTTAGCTTGCTTAAAGTATTTTTTAAGTATCAGCATAAGTGTAAAGGTTGAAAACCAGGTCAAGCTAAACGTTTTATTGCAATAGAACAACCTATAATAATATATATATATATAAGAATATTTATTATGTTTGTTTTACAGTAGGAACTAAGAATTAACACGTGTTTAAATTTGCTACAAAGGTTTTACTATTTAAATGTAATTATTTTTTGTTTCATTTTTTTTTTCTTTTTGAGCCTTGTTAATGCATGAAAAAGTAAGAAAAGTGACAAAATCTTACAAAAAGTGTGAAAAGTGACGAATAGTGATGAAGAACAAAAAAAGTGAGCCCTACAAGCTCTGCAATTAGAAGCAAGTATTGTGCAAAAAATTTTCCATGCAAAGTTATAGTGTGGGAAACAGAATTAAAATAACAAAAATTACAACTTACAGCTTTTATCCTCACTGTTGCAAGATCTGTTTCTGTATCCAAATTTTCTACAACTCCATCAAACTCACGGCCATCATACAATTTTACTACAACATGTCCATGATGCGAAACAACATGGGCATTAGTTAATATCAACCCATCAGATTTCACAATGAATCCAGAACCATTTGATGTTGGAATCTTTCCCCTCGTCACTGGATGCCTATAAAAATTACGCAAAAGTTATTTTTTTGCTTATAAGTAGTAACTTTTATTACTGAAATTATGAGTCATACTGCACCATAAATAAATTTAAGAGTTTTTAATACTGGGTGCACAACAATGATTTTGTTTCAAATTCCTGTTGCAAAAGGTTAAAGATTATAGTTTTTATTTATCATTAAACAGGGCTGGATTTTACCCGTCTACAACAAATATTTCCCATCCCAGTGGGAAAAATCTTGAAAAACTGATAGATGCTGGGAAAGGGGATGGTCGGGTAGTACCGAACGCCTAAGCTTCTATTACATTACAAAAAGAAATTACGGTTCATTTGGAACAAATTGCATTCCATGTAAAAGTTTATTCTTCTACAAAAACATTTTAAAAACCATTTTTCTATAATAAAAACCATCTATCATTTTTTTGCACTTTTTTCAATGATTACTTTTTGATCAATTAAAAATGTGGAGGGTTGTATTGGACACATAGAAAATGTATTAAAAGAGATATTTGGTTTTACAAACAAAAGAATTCGTGAGGCAGAAGTAATTTAAGGGGAACGGTCAACTTTTCCAGTGCCTTTAGAGCCAATGTTATACATTTGATGACATAACAGCTGAATGAATATTGCTTCAAACATTGCAAATTTTGGAAAATGAAATATAAATTTTAAATACAAAAAAAATATTTTCTTTAACTTTATAACAATTTACGTCAAAGGAGTTAAGCAGAACAAATAAAATATATCACATTCATAAAATACACGGTTTCGTCCAAGACCAGCAAAATTTTCATAAACCCAACCTTTGCATATTCTCCACTGAATCCAATCTTCATCAAATGTTTCAGAACACATAATGCAGTGGGCCTTTTGGCCCCCATTCTCCCTTTTTTCTTCAGATTTCATTTCGGGAGTCTTAAGGTGCAATAAATTTTGATCTCTTAGCTTTAGCCGAGTTGCCTGTTATTTTCTCCCTTTTTTTCTTTAAAAAATTCTGTTTCTCTAGAAGCTTCTTCTTAGCTGAAGATACTCTTTCCTTTTCTTCTTTCTCCTCTTTTTTTTTTTTTTTTGTTCTAGTTTCTCTTTGTAAGCACAGAGTCGAAGTTAAAATTTCACTTTGATGTCCCCGATTTTCCCCGACTATGAATACTTCTTTGGAAGTGCTAGGAAGTGATGATATCTCCTCTAGAATTGATTGAGATGCATTTTATCGCAAAGAATTTTCAACAAGAGAGGAATTTGTACTTTCATTTTTCTCGATTGCTTGAGCTTGTTCCATCTGCTCACCTGCAATTGGGTTTGAAAGACCAGGGAGGCTCAAATTCTTGGTACATGTTGTTGCATTATTGTCTTCAATAGCAACGGTGGACGTACAATTTTGTGATTGATCGGCCTCAGAAAGTGAATGAGCGTAGTGCAAATCATCAAAAACATTTCGGTTCAACGGAAAAATACCCATACGCTTAAAACCTGATTGAGCTAATTCCATTTGACATATTTTTGGGAAAACCAATGTTAACTAAGCCTGCTATGCCTTTCAAAGTGATCTTCATGTTTAGATATTTCCGCATCCATCATGATATGTGTTCTTGAAAGGCTTATGGGATGTGTGAAGGGTAAAGCTCAGCAGTTGAACATGATGTTCTTTTGTAAATGATATTACATTAATGTCTTTGTGACTTGAATGCCCATTCAAAATTAAAAGAGCGGGCTAATTATCTTTTGGATTTACCCACTCTACAAATACTTTCAGTCACTTAAGGAACTCTTCTGCTGTGATCCATCCGCTGATCCCCTTTAAACGTTAGCTAATTTCAGGACATTTCTTAAACACTGTTTGATTAAATTTGGAACAACTTTCCTCGTTAGAAACTGCAACACTTTTGTCCAATACAACCCGCAACAGTTTTGTCTGGTACAACCTGAACGATATAGAACAAGATGTCAGTTACCATATACGTGTGGCTAAACTTAAAAGATATTTATTGCCTGCAATTTACAGTATAATGAAAATGAATGTCTTTTTAAGAAATAACTAATAAAACAATTTATACTTACTTTCAGGTCAGCTATGACACTTATAAGTTAATTACGGTCAATTGAAAAGCTTGTAAAATTACAAAAAGCTAAGCTAAGAGCTAACAATGATGGTGTTTGCCTAAATGTGGTGTCATATGAACTTTCCTCCTTCAATATAAACAATATGGTTTCTTGACATGTTCTGCCACCTGCAGTAAATAATAGGGATAATACTTGTCCAATACTAAACGAAGTCTGGTACTCCCTGAGTTTCCCCTACGTAAAATGTGAAATGATCCAATTAAGGGTATAGTTTACACCTTTAAATTCAAATTTTCAGTTACTATCCAGTGTCCAATGGACACTTTTAGTTTCAATGTATAACTGTTTGTTAGTTTTAGTTTCAATGTATACTGTTTGTTAGTTTTAGTTTCAATTTATACTTTTTTTTGCGAATAGTAGCCATGATTTTAACTTTTATGGAATCAATGGTTTTTGGCATTTGAGACCAATTGTAACTCTTATTCATGCAATTTTATGTAATGTAGGGCTAGGCGCACTATGGAGTCTTCAAAATAGTGAAAAAAGTGACCATTAAAATGTAAACTTTTGTGTGTGTATGTTTTTATTTAAACTGAATATAACTTTATGTAAAATAATGATAAATGTATTATCATAATAAGGAAATAAGGAGTTGGTGAAAGAGGAGAGAGGAGAAAATAGTTTGTATAAAAAGGTAAGTTATAGGAGGCAGGGCCGGCCCAACCAAAAGCGGGGCCCGGACGAAATAATTTACAAGCCTATATATCAGTGGCGTAGCTGTACCCAGATTTCAGGCGGGGTTTCTTTGGGAAAAGTGAGCTAATTTCATTGTTTTACGAGAAAAATTGGTTAAATTCTAGACAATATTCACCATTTCAGGGGGGGGGGGTTATCCCCAAAACACCCCCCTTATCTACGCCAGTGCTATATATATATAAATGAAGGGGGCATCAAAACGGCCTCCAAAAATAGGCAGTTTTCATGGAGTGCTAAATTATGTCAGAAATTTTTAATTCTTGTAGCAATACGCTAGAAAAGGAGCTTAAAGAAGAAAACAATAGCTGTCACACTTAACATTATAAAGCAATATAAATACATACGATCCTGGATGCATCTTTTCTGCTACGGTATCATCTTATACTTTAAACTGATCTGAATTCCTCATTTTACCTATATTGTTTTAAATGAATAGTACATAACAATAACACCCTTTTGGCGTTTCAGTGTCCTATTAAAATATTAACGTTGATGAAACAATTATATTAGTTCAAGAAAAGTTTCAGTTTAAACATAAAAATCACTCAATAATCATTACTAAAATCCAAATTTTAATGATTACATAAAATAATTACCTGGCGTTAATTTCAATGTAAACCACTGAAGGAGCCGTTTTCTCAACGACATCCGCTAAAAAATTGAATGTTGCTCTGGGGCGAGCTCTGTTTTCATCCTGATCTTGAGAAAAACATTCTACAATATGCAATGGTTGGAATAATAAACCATTTTCAGATGAAATGTTGAAACGCTTTTTGCGATTAAAAAATGTTGCATATGATACTAAACCGAATCCAAATGCTAGTCCAAAGCTATAACATAAAAAAGCTGTCCTTTGCTTATTTTCTCCCCGACAAGTTCCATTAATACTATTAAAACAACTATTATTAGCGCAAAGACGATAAGTGGAACACAAAGATGTACACTGCCTACATGTCACCAATTTTACACAATTCTTAAACAGCATACTAATTGGTGTTTCGTTAAAAAAATAAACCGAACAAAAAATTGAGATGAAACTTTTCAAGAGCAGACGAAAACTTTTCCCTTTTCATAACTGTGAGGAATAGCAAATGATGTTCTTCTTTAAGGCTCATAACGAATGGAAAAAGACAAATGCATCCGTATTTTCACAAACGTAAGCTTTATTGCCTTTAGTCATATCAAATGATAATAACTGCATATTTTAAAGTATGCAAAAGCAACAAAATAAATCATAAACAATTTACAGCGGAAACAAAACAATTAGTTAACATAAGGCAACACTAGGCTCATTTGGTTTCCATAGCTACAGCTCAGTATTGCTTGTTTTGTTTTCTTTGATACAGAGACGCCAAAAGTAAACTCTACGTTATACATCATATTTTCATCACAAAATAATATTTGGTTGGTACCCTTTATTGGTCAGTTTAATGCTTCATATTTGATCATAATTTGGACAATTTCACATCACGCTCAAACCCGTATTTAAATATTTCTGCACCTTTTTCTAAGTAATGTGACGCCGCCCTTCCAACGGGAATCGGTATATTCCTACTGGAATTTTACGTAAATGATTAGTTCCTTTACTCATTTAGTTTTACCGTAGAGAATTCAGTAATATTAACTTCTAGACCGTATTCTTTTAATAGATATTGATTTATCATCTTAACTTCTCCAATTTATGTTAAATTGTTATAACTGTTTATATTTTTAGTCATTAATAAATTCATTTGATTTTGCTCTGGCTTTTTCATGTTCTACGTCGTGTTAGCTTACCATGTTAAGAAAATCCTGACCCAACAAAAATTATTTTAATGCATTGTAAATGTCTTTTATTATAAAACTTTTAGATAAAGAATATTTTTTCTCTCCTGTGAACAAGCACAGGAGGGTATATATTTAAGGGTATATGTGCTATTAGGATCATGTAAGACATGATCCTAATAGCACATATACCCTTAAATAATAATGGGGTTACATTTATCTCACTTTTTCTTTTTAATAAACCAGAGTTGAAGTCTCCATTTCTTTATCCTTTGCACAATTTTGTTTTTTAAAAAATATTTAAATCCCATTCATGAAATAAAATATTGGTGGAGTTTTTCTAGAACCAATGAAAACTCTCCAGTTGAAAAATAGGAAATGAAAAACAATGGTTAAGACTTTAATTATATGTATCCACCAGAGTGCAATTTTTTCTTCATGTAATGATGGCAAATACAGTGAGACACTCTTAAGAAGTTTCTGTTGAAGAAATTTTTCTAACTTGATCTCTTCTTTTCTTTATGATCCCAAATTCGTTCCTATTTGTACAATGTTAATTTTAGCCTTTTTAGAAGTTTAGTTTTCTAATTTTTCCCGATTGAGAAGTTTTTGGCTGGTCCAAGTTTAAAATATTTCAATCTTTCCTGTTCATGTTCTCATTTTATGAAGCCCTTGAAACAGTAAGAAATTTTAACTTTGATTTATTATAAGTAAACTGCTACATACGCTTGACACTGTATCACTTTTTTTTATTAATTCATATTAACAAGTTGACTTTGCTAAAGATATTTGTTTTTAGAACTGATTACATTTCATTTCAAATGTTTACTTTTCTAACTTTCTAAAAATGAAACTTGGCTGTACTCCTCATGAGGCCCCAGTGCTAGATCTGGGGGGGGGGCAACAAATTCAATTTAATTAAGGAATTTTAAGTTTTGGAACGAGAGAATTAAAACCCCAGTTTGGCGCTCCGATTTGATCAATAGTCAGCGATTTTGCTAACGATTTAAAGAATTATTTATATGTACAAACTGTCAGAAACTCTAAAATTGAGTTGTATTGAGTATGGTGCGTCGTTAATGAGTCGGCCGGCTCCTGTGGCAGGCCAGGGCTCCTGGGAAGGCAGTTTTGGGGTGCGGCAACTTTTTCTATGTCAAAATTTTAATTTTAAAAAGTTCAGGTTTTCCCCCCTTGTAATAGTGAAATTATAATTTGGAATATGTTATGCTAAAATTGAAAGTATATACTAAACTTCTTGCAGTAATGATGTAATCCTAAAGTTAAATATTACTTGCATATAGACAGTTTTTAAGCTAATAATTGAGAATATGCTTGTTTTAAAGTTTTATTGTATTTCAAAAGCTTATTAATAACTAAATCAAGTTCACAAAAATCAAGAAAATAAGTAAATTATTAACATAAGCGATAAAATGAGCCAATCCTAAGCTAGCATATGTGTAAATAGCTTTCAAATTTCAAAATAATCGTAATATTTTCAGGATGCAAAAGGATTGAACCCATGAAAAAAGTAAGCACTTTTCCACGAAACATCTGTTTAACATTGGTATGATTCCAAAAACAAAAGAACCAGAGAATTTTACCTACACAAGTTAGAAACTGAAAATGTCTCTAAAATAATTCAGATAATCTTCAAAAGAAATAAAATTTTTCAGAATGAAAAACGTTAAATTGTTAGTGAGACAAGTCATTTCCTACACGGGCAGGTTAATTTATTTAAAATTACCTTCAAAGTTATTATAGTTAAATAATAACTCAAGGGTCCATTTAGAAGAAAACTGGAGTCATATTTATAGACTTTTGAACAAGACCTGAAAAACAGACCTTTCAAAAATTTCCTAACTCTAAAAACGAAAATTTTACGAAGTTATTGTCCAAAAATGAACCCCTATCTACCGATAAAAGATTACTATTTTCTGAACAGAATTTCGAATAAACATACACACAATGATTACTTTATTTCTTACTGTAAATTAGTTGTCGGCCCTGTATTTGGTAAAAAAACGGGAAAAATTACTTTTTTTTGCGTAAGAAATGCATGTCGCAAAGTTTGCAGCCTTGAATATAGAAAAATGGAAAAAACAGCATTTTAGTAAATTTATATTGTAGATTCCAGAACCTAAAATCCATGACAAACATTCAATTTCCCTGACTTTTGAGCACTTTTCACTGAAATCCATGACTTTCCATGACAAATTTCAGTCACAATCGAAATACATGACTTTCGATGATTTTCCATGACTTTTTAGGTGTGTGGACACCCTAGAAGAGGCATGGGGCCGGATTACTAAATATGCAAAGTAGATGACTGCCCAGAGGACCCACAGCTCTGGGGGGCTCCAATAACTCCTGAAGTTAAAATGCGAAAAAAAAGGAAACAAAAAAGTTGGTTCTCTTGTGTTTTAGGAAGTCCAACCCTAAAATGTATCCTCCTAAATCCTGTCCCCTTCCACCATCTCTTTCTCGTTCCTTCCGTTTTTTGTCAAACCTGTTTTCACTTAAGCCGAAAGAAGACGCTCTAAAGAATTTATTGTTACGCGGGAGAAGATGAAACAGCATGGAAGTACCTCAAGATTAACTTAAAGAAACCATAATGATAAAATTTCTCAAATGGGAGCCATATAGAACTCATAAACTGAACATTAGGTCCATTGACAGTGATAGCAAAACTTAATTGTCACTCACTACACTATTCCCTAGTCTCCGCAGAGAAGCAAAGGGTTCACAGGAAGCAGTCCCTTGAAAGAATGCCGACGATTTCGCAAGGCCCCGCTGATTTGACCAAAACCCCATGACAGTATGACGATAGTCAAAAGGGTTATTTCCACATAAGCTCTTTCTGCCTTATGACGGTCTTATCAACCGTACTGCCTGGTTCTTGAAATATTATGTGCAGAATCGTCTAATCATCTGAAAGTTCTGAAGACCCTACACCAAAAAAAGTGAATATATCATTCATCAGTTCAATGCAGATTCTGAAATAACAAAAAATGCATCAGATAGAGCATTTTTGACAGCGTGACCGGCATTAAGGATTTTCTAGGAAAAAATTTCAAAAAATATTTTTTAAATTGGTAAATGAACTAATATTTGAAATTTGATTAGCTTTGATAAATAAATTCTGATTGTGAAGATGAGAAACGCAGTTTCAAAATTTTATGTGCGGTTGAAGTATTTGTAAACATTGCAGGGTAGTCGTAAGTACAATATATATTATTCTCTTCTTTTTGAAAAATGTTTTTATATGCTCATAGAAGGAAAATCCATAAAAGTAACATTTTGACCTATCTTATAATTTTTTAGAATGCAATTAATTAAAAAGAACTTTGATCATGATGATGCACAATAAATCATGCAAATCGACCACTGTTTACTGTGCAGTATTTTCTTTTTAATGCTTTCGTGTTTTACCTACACAATCTAAAATTGCAATTTTAGTGCAATTAGTGACCCGTAGACCCTGCAACTGCAGTGGCGTGGAGGCGGGGGAGCAGGTTAAGGGGCATTTGGTCAAATTTAAAATATGCTATGTTATTCTGGGAGCATGAATGTAATTTACAACTGTGGGGACACTTTTATGATGCAAGGCAGGGGCCAAGTCAAGTTACTCCCCATTGCAAACCATCCCCCTCCCCCCTTTGTCAGGAATTCCTACCTACGTTACCTGTAAGCAACCCTAAAAATTAAAAACTCTCTTTTGACAACTTTATTATGAAGAATTTTATTTGAGAGAACCACTTTTAACTCCATTGAGCTCCCTCCAGAACTTATTTCTGGATCCACCCCTGATCTATAACATCACTTAATTTTTCACATATAAAAGGAAAGATATTGAAATCATAGGTAGTTACTTATAGCTCCAAATTTTCATGTATTATGCATCATGTGTGGTTATTTGAAAAAATTATTGAAGAACTTCTGTTGATTTAATTTTTATTAGCTATAAATCTAGTTATAAAAAAATCAATAAGTTTGTCATAATAGCAATAAAAGTTTTATATGTACATTATTCAATAACTATGTAATATTTTTATGCATATTAAAAAAATTCTCTTTTAATTTTTTATTAGCTTTAAATCTAAGATATGTAATATTTTTATACATAAAATAATATGTCGTAAAAATAAAGGGCGCTCAAAAGCTCTTCCTCGCAAAGATCCGGGGGGGACTTCAGAAATGTTTTAAATTTGAGTCCGTAAAAACGCCATTTTATGCTATGTTTGGGGAAGTTAGGGAACGGAATGGGGGTCGAAAAAGATCAGTTAGCAATGCTTTGCAAAGTAAAACAACGAACTGAAATTACTCTTTGGTTTCTTGACATCTGAGAGAGTAAACTTTGATCTCTATGGGAATAGAACAAGTGACTTTAACAATTCTGATGAGGGTGGAAACAAAAAGAAATTGGACAAGGAAAAGCATTTTGATGAGGCCAATGCTCAAGATGTGTCGCTTCAAGAGGTTAAATCCAGAGCTTTCTCATTGTATGAAATCTTTGAAAAAGTTCGGTTTTCTTAGCGATTTCCCTTCTAAAAATGATGCAAATGTCCGAAAGAGAGAGTGCCTTAACATTTGTAGAATCTTACTGTTGTGACGTTGAACTTCACTTTTGGTGATGAAAGGGTCCATTTCAAACATTTCATTTATCAACTTAAAGACTTCCGTAAGATCTGTCCTTCCAGCATCTCAATCATATAAAATTAGTTTTGAACACAAACTACAGTCAAAGTTTTCAAATGCAGGGACTGCTTTGAAAATGTATCACACGATGATGATTAAAAATGCCACAAGTAAAAACATTTTTCTGAAATGAAAATAATAACACTGTCATTGATCATGAATGATCCACTAAAAATAATTCTCTTCCCAGAAGGGGTAAAAATTTCTGTAAAAAGACAGAAAGTAAACCGAGTGTTTCTGTAAATTTATGCACTTGTTTAAAATCAAACAATCAAGTTTCTTGATAGCAGATTCTTAATAAAATTCTTATTTTTCTGCACTCTGTACAACTGAAGAGAAAGATCTGTTAAGTTATGGTAAAACTGAACACTTGAGATCTGACTACCAGTTTAAAAATTGTAAACAAATGCATAATACAGCACTTGAGATCTGTTGCTACTAGTTTAAAGATTGTAAAGAAATGCATAGCTAGTTTCCAGACTCCAGAAGCATCTTTGGTCAAGTGGCCTAAGACACAGGAGTCACAACGGAACTCACCTTCAATGTTGTATACCCAAAATAGTAATTTAGCTTACTTACAGATGGTGCCACTAGTGCGGCATGTTATCTGTTGCTATAAATTTACAGAATCTTCTTTGTTTTATAACTTATATGTTTTCTCAAAATCTTCTTTGTTTGTTAACTTCCTCTTGTTTGTTTGTTATCTGTAATTCTCTTTATTAAAGACTTTTTCCTGTTTTGAGTTCTCTCTAATTTTACGTCAGACTCCGGGTAAGCGATTTCCAGGAGATTCTCCGGTATTTTCGGATATTTTTTTTTTGCAGTATATTTTAAAATGGTTAAACTATGAAGATGGTTTATAGTTTTGGAACAAGTTAATATTGGAAATTGTTTCTGATAAGGGCTATAAGTGCAGCTACGGCAGTTTATCGAGTATAACTTTTAAATGTTTTATTTTGAACCAAAGTTTTTACGTTTTGCAATTTTAGTAAAATGGGGGTTTAACAATTTTCAGTAAAATTAAATATTTTACCATATTTTAGCATTATGTATTCATATTTAAAGAACTGTGTTAAGGATAGTGAATCTCAATGAAATAAAAATATATTTAATTTGTCGGTAAAACGCTATTTAAAAAGATTTCTTAAGAAGATTAAACACAACACATTATTTGATGCAACATGCAATAAAACTTAAGTGAATGCGTGTACTTTAATCTCATTTCTACCATGTCATTAACAATAACTAACGCCTATGGAACCCCAAATCCTTAATCTGGCCCTGGGGGGAGGAGCTTGTAAGTGTCATTTGAGAAGGCAGACACGTAGGTAACTCTTTGATATGGGCATTTGTAAGATGGAGTAGGGGGGGGGGGGGGGGCTTCCCTTGTACTAAAAAAGAATACTTATTTTGTTCTGCATTTCCATGAGTATTTTTATGGGTGTAAAAAAGCATTTAAATTCATAAACGTTTTTGTTTGCTTTTTTCCTAATATTTTTGCAATCCTAAATGAGTCTCCTAAGGCCTCAAAATGCGCCAGTTTGCATATAGTTTTCAAAATTCCCCCCCGGACCCCCTTTAACTGTCAGAATTTCATTTCCCCAGTTAAGGGTGATCCTTCGTATGACTCTGCCCCTAAGGTTGAGCTGAAAGGGCCAGGCTTTGGGAACATTAACGAAAGTTTTCTGGGTTTATCAAACCCCCAAGTGAAAAAACCTCAATTTAAAAAAAAGGCTGGTGCATAAAAGTGTATGAAATATGAACATAATTGGATGGTGGTGTTGGGCGGCATTTTTATGTTTTGCTCCGCCTTGGAAAACTCCAAGATCCGGTACTGTCAGGCCCGTCATTTAGGTGATTGGATGGGAATTGACACCCCTACGATTAGAATTAAATTGAATTTATAAATGTTTTTTTTTTTTTGTATTTTACCTATAATATGCATTGAAAATATAACCTCCCCCCCCCCCTGAAATGACAGGCCTGCTTCTCGTTACCTTTAAGAAGTATCAAAACTGTAGGAAGCTTTGAAATGTAGTCGATTTACATTGGATGTGAATGTTTGGAATGCAGTTCAAAAGTGACTTCACAACCAACCAAAAACTTCTACCAGGAAGGGACACGGAAGCTTGTGGCTCATTGATCCAAATACATTGCTCAATGTGGAGAAAATATCTAAAAGTAGTGTTTTTGTTGAACACCTACCTATTTTCGTTTAACCCCTTAATGCATTTGCCCGTGCGCTATTTTATTTTTAATGCCCGTCTGAGATCCGTTTACACTTTGTTTGTATAATATATTTTTTCCATGTAACTTTTACCCCCCCCCCCCCCCCCCACAACCTGAAATTGCAAAGAATAACTTGCACTATACTAGTTTTTCAGAAAAAACTTGTGCTTTAAGGAGTTAATAAAGTTGCAGAATAAAAAGCTTATGTAATTTTTAACTTACCTTCATAGTTGCCTTTTACCTAGGTACAACTGAACTTGTATTCTTTAAATTGCTATTTCTTAAAATAGTTTTTATAATGCACAGAGGAAAATGACTAACTTTATGAAACATTTTAATTCAATCCATTTCCTCCAACTGGATATTATTTTATTCAGATGGATTTATACTTTACTCTTCGAACTTTAAATGTTCTTCACTTAACAAAAATATGATTGCTATTATTATCATTATTCAGGATTGTTATTTACATGAAAAGTAAAGAAGAAGTTATTGGCCCTAGATACATCTTGTACCTATACCACTTTGTGAAATTTCTCAAAAAACCTCGATTTGACAAAATTTATTATAATATGCATTTCTATGCTAATCCCAGCAGGATTGTAATTAGTATAGTGCATGTCTGACTGCAGGTCAGTTTCACATTTCAAGGGCAATGTCCATTTTTGAGCATTGAAAAAAAAGCCCTTAGTACACTCCCCTACATTAAGTTTACAATCATTTTCATTTAACATTTACATATCTGATCTCTTGAACACACACATATATATATGAACTAAAAAATATTTTGTTAGATTTAAAAAATTCTCATCTATTTTATCATTCTCACAGAAATAGCTAATATTTTAATAACTTTTGAGCTTCTTGGACAGCGTTTCGCCAATTAATCTACTAATGAAAATTAACAGCATTACAATGAAAAATGTTTGCAGTATCTATATTCTGCAACAAATATAAAAATTGTATGTGTCACATCTGTGTTTTACGAGTTTTAAACAAATTTAGTTTCGTTCACTTAGCATAGAATGAATATTTTTTTCTGTTAATATCAATTTCTCATTAGATGAAGGGGTTATAGCACAAACTGTGTCATTGAAATTTTTAGGGGGTCTTCTTTTTTTAAAGTATTTTTAGGGAGGGTGAAGGGAGTACTCTGTAGCTTGTGCGTGGGTGTGCCATCATTCTTATGCACCCCTTGCAGAGCCTAATATAAATATTTAATTTGTACTTTCATTTTCATTTTTCCTTTTATATTACATATTCCTCCCAACTTCTTATGTATTTGTTGGCAAAAATCATAACACTCTTCTTAGTTGTTTTAATCTACATATAAAGCATAGGTTCTCAACGTGGGCGATAACGCCCCTTTTTGGGCGTTTGAGACATTCAGGGGGACAGTATAAGACCCACAGAAAACTAGGGGGCATTGAGATGGCACGGAGGGGCATGGGCAGATTAATCAATTTATAGTCCAAAATAGACTAAACACGCTGTGTGTGTACTAACAAAAGTATTAGGTTTATGGTCGATTGTTCAACGATTTCTGATAGCATTCCCATCTTCATATTTAGCTGAATGTGGCTATAGCACTGTAGCAACATTGGTAACCAAAAAGAGAAATCGGCTCCATATTACTGAACACGGCGACTTGCGATTCTTTTTAAGTTAAATCGACCCTGATACTATTAGCAAACTCCTTAAAATGCATCAAATTCAACCTTCTCATTCAAGTTACGAATTCGATGTCTGAAAATTTTAATAAAAATACTTTTCACTATAATTAAGTATGCGTTTTGATTGCTCTCATTAAAATAGTCTTACTTAAAAACAGAAATAGGATAGGGTCATCTACGAATAAAATGTATAATATTACATATTAAAATATATGTTCGTGTGAATAGCTATTTCAGATTCGCAAGTAGAAAAAAGGGGGGGGGGGGGCTTTAGAAAAAGAAATATTCTCAAAGTGGGCGGTGGGCAAAAAGAGGTCGAGAACCTATGGTATAAAGGCTGAAACTAGAACTGCATAGCATGGAACAGGTGCTTGAATTTGAGTCGTTCTATAATAAATGCTAGGTGAACCCTTTACCTTTCAAGATAGCTTCAGGTGAAGTATCAGTACCTTCCTTGTATGAAATATCCCCCCCCTCCTCAAAGTGAAAAATAATTTGCTGATGCACTCCAGTCAATACTTTTGGCTAGTCAATTCTAGGAGAAAAGTGAACATGCCTTGTATTTGCATGTTTAACCCGTGAGCGAGGCCTACAAGACTAGAGATGTTCTTTTCGAATTATTCATTCAATAAAATTAGTCAAGTTTTATTCTAACTACATTCTAGAATACATCGGTACTGAACTTGCATTTATCTGATATTTTATTTTTGATTTCTTGGATAAAATGTTATCTTTTTTAGAGGGTGAAAACATGGCGACAAAGTGCGCACATTTCTGCAGATTAAGAGACAATCATACAATACAGTATTTACACTTGAAGTCAGTTTTATGTCAATTCACAATTCTAAATATATCCTACCATTGTGTTTAATTTCTTGTTTTGTTTTTTAGATATTATGGCAGAGAAAGCTGAATGTCTAAAAGAAATTTTACCAACAACAGGCCTTTTATTTCAGCAAGAATTCCAATCATTTATTCTTAGCAAACCTAAACTTATACCATTGAAATCTGTAACCCTACAAAAGTTAGAGAATATGCAGCAAGATGCTGAGAGAAAAGCCAAAGAAGAATTATCTAAATCTAGTAGCTCAGTTTCTAATAAATAAAACATTGACTTTAATCACTGAAATGTCTCGCTAAAATATATCTTTGTAAGAAAATGATGTAAAACACTAGTTATGCTACGAACACATTTCAAAAAATAAAACATTTTGATGAAATTTTGCTTGTTTGGAAGTTACTTCATATACAAAAAAAAAAGCAAATACAATGCTAAATTTTCTCAATATAATGTTTTAACCAAAGAATAAATTCAGTTTTAGAGCAGTAAGAACTATTCAGAACAGTTGTCAGTTATAGTGGCATCTGCTTAATGTTATAACTGCTGGATTTAATTAAATGAATGATATGAGCAGTGGATACAAATACACAAATTGTATTCCTGATTAGAGGGAAAAAGAATCAAATACTCTAAAAAAATTTTGAATTATGCATTTAGAGAAAATTTTAGGCTGCATATGGCCTTCTTAATTACGAAAAACATTTTCTAAGGGGATTAAAGCTCTTTAAATTAAAAAGAAAATCACCATGAATTTATGAAAAATCAAAATTGGTGCAACTTCAAATAGAAAAATTTGATCTTACTTTTGTAGCAAAGAAAGGGTACTAATTTTGGAAGGCCAATGGTATTGGTACAACAAGGAGAAAATTTCCAAAAAGGATGCAGGATAAATGAGGAGGTATCAATCAAAACCACACATGTCCATTTTCAACAAAAATTGAGTTAGCAGCTAATTCAAATATAACAGGATGGTTCCTACAACACTGTATTGTTATTTTCAGTCAAAAAAAAATGTCCCATTTGAATTCTGTTTTAAAACTTAAGAGTCCCAAATCAAACAAGTACATGTCCATGGGTTTGTTTCAATCAGAAAACAACATGTCCATTCGGCCAATGGGAAGCCCCCATTTTGATCACATGACCTGGAGATGATTATACACTCAAGTTTTGTGCTACATGTTCTTGAGGTAATGGTGGACGTCTGCAAATGTTTTTAGGTGAAAGTAAATTTTTATTAAGTTTTATGTTTAAAAACTAAGTTTGTTAGTGTTAAAATGGATGAAGACGGTTGTGTAAGAGTTGGCGATGAGAATGAAGGTTCACGTAGAAAGTAAAAGACAGTAAGTAAAAAAACTTTGTCCAATATTAAAAGGCATAGTGGTCCTACGGGATTAAAAGTGTTCACCCCTTGCAAACACATGAATAAAACTACAAAATGTGCATTAGTTTGACCTGGAGATGCACTAGAGGTTTGAAATATTCTCTTCAAGAAACTAAATAAAAATATTCATGATTCCATTATTGCTAGCTGGATAACCTTGAAAAATGTAAAAAGGCGAAGGCCTAGGCCTAATTCAGAGACACAGAAGGCTAAAAAATTTAGTTTATCATACTCTATTATTTCAAAAACTGGAAAAATAATACCAGTATGTAAGAAATTTTTTATGCACATAACTACTATGAAGGGAACCAGACTGAATAATATTGCCAAAAAAATGAAAGAGGGAAAACCTGCTCGGGATCAGAGGGGAGGTGATAGAACAAGTAAAAGGTCTGCACCCAAAAAAGCAGTCCAGACTTTTTTTTAGGCAATTTAAAGGGAAAAGAAAGCGACTACAACCGAAAAAAATCTAAAAGGATTTACCTTCACTCGGATTTAAACATAAAGAAATTGTGGGTTATGTTCAATGACTCAGTTGGTAATGAACATAAAGTGAATAAAAATGTTTAGAAGAGTTTTCAATGAATTTAATATTGGATCCCCGGCATCAGATGTCTACAATGCGTGTAATAGAATTGATACACAGCTAAGGATTGAAAGGGCTAAAAATAATAAAGATTTGCAACTAATCAGCAATCTTATGATTGAAAAGAGAGTTCACATAAGAAAAGGGCTAAAGCATTTCATGAACTTTTAAGAGAAAACAAAGACAATGAAGTTACTTTCTGCTTTGATTCGCAACAAGTGCAACCGCTCCCCAAAACTACAATACAGGAGGCCTATTACAAAAGGCAAATTAGTTTTTATTCTCTATTTTGTTGACGTTAATGCACAGAAAGCTATTTTTTACACCTAGACAGAGGATGTTAGAGGTAGTTATTCACACGTTAATGTATTATTTGAGAACAGTAAAAAGTAACGTAGAAGAGATTATGATTACTTATCCGGTCCGAGGCCATAGCTCTCTCGCAGTGGATAGGGTGTTTGGGAGGGTAGAAATTAGAAAAGTTAAGAATACAGCCAACTATTGCAACAAAGGAGGAGTACTAGTGTCTTTAAGAGGCTGTTGCAGAAGTACGTAAGCTTGGGGAACATTGGTCCATGATTGACACTAAAAGTTTGTTGAAACGTTTTAAGAACATTGACATAATCTCTGAAAAAAAAAAAAAAAGAATTTTTATTAAAAAAGAAAAAAACCATGAACAACAATAACCATGAAGTGACAGAGGTAAAAGTGAAAGCCGCACAGAACTATAACTTTGAAAGTAATTTCGAAACATACAAGCAGCTTCAGGAAAAGGGCTGGACATCAAATACAACGTTCTCAACTCCTGTGGAGACAATCCCACCTAGCAATACAATAAAATCTGCAAAGATGAGGGATGTTGAGTCATTACTAGTTCTAATGTACAGTAAGGAGTGGGTAAATAATTACTTCTTATCCTGGTATAAAACCATTATCGTAAAGGAAGCAGAAAATGATTGCATTGGTGATAATGACGAAGAAATTGGACCTAACGACTGTGACTGTTTGAAACCTAACATTGGACTGCACATTTAAATCTGAATGAATCCCAGTAACTTGCTTTGATATCAATCTTGTATCAATAAATGATGTTTTAACACTTTAAAATGTAAAAAAAAAGTGTTTTGTCTTTTCCTTAAATCATTCAGTTTTTCTAAATTCGTTCAAAAAGAAACATGTCCATAACGATTTTGATAAACCAAACACATGTCCTAATTTTTAAATTTAATTACAGGTTAATTGGTGTTCAAATATTTGAAAGCTTTCTCTCAACAATATTAATAAGACTAAATCAATCTATATAAATACATAAATATATTTTTTCATAAGATTATTTAGAAACACGTTTTCCGTGAGTTGCCAAAAATCGTTTAGAAAGGACCTGTGGTTTTGATTGGTACCTCCTCAAATGTTTATGTCTAATTTATTTCTTTCCCTATTTTCTTTTTTCATTGTTTAAAATTTTAAACACTTCTAGAGAAGTTTGAATTACCTAAAATTTTCCATTTGGAAATTCATTTAGTTTTGTCAGATATAAGTATTGATAATGATTACCGCAACCTGCCTGATGTAATTTTTGAAGTATATTTTTCACCCTTGTAAATATGTAATTTCAGAAATAGTTATTTTTGTTTTCTATAAAAAGATTTTAAACTTTTTTATATTTCCTTAAAATGTGAGAGATCCTTACTCTACAACCTGTATTTTATATTATTTCCACTTTTTATGCCAACTTATTAACCACAAAAATGGGCAAAAAAATTTAAGACCTGTCTCAAAGAAATTTTTTGAAGCCCCGCCGCATATCTTAATCAATATTTTTAAGTTGGGGCCCTTTTTATGCTCTAGGCCCTGGATCATACCAGCCTGCAACGCCCTCTGCCATTGCAGGGCCCTGTTGTAGTAGTTGTCACAAATGCAAAAAGAAGTCTTTAGTACTAATTTTTCTTTTAAAAATAATTTTAACTTTCAAAATTCAAGTATATTAGTTCAAAAAAAAAAGTTTTCCCTATTTTTTCCCATTCTTGGGTCCCTCAGAAGCCTGCGACTGGATGCTTGTATTAATTTTAAAAAGTGGGGAACTATTGCATTAAATTAAAACAGTGGGGACACCATCTGGCTGTGTACCCGCTCAACTTCACCACCATATAAAAAGAAAGTAGTTTCTAGTTTTTCAAAGCCCCCCCCCCCCTTCTAATTTCTTTTACCTATCCTTCTTCCCATGCTAAAATCTTTTAATTGGAGCTCACTAGGTCAATCCAAAATATGTATTAAGCAAATGATAAATTTTGCCAGCAGCAGAGAGACGTCTGCAGACATGATTTTTACCTGCAAGTCTGTAGGCTCTGCTGAACTTAGTACCGAGGTCCTGGGCACATGTGTTTTTGTTTGGATTGATATAATTATCAATAAACTGGCTGGTTAAAATAGCCTATTTAAATGTCATTTTCATAAAAATCATTTAATTTTACTTTTCCTAAAGTGTATTTGCTAAAAAAAAAATGGTACTTTCAAGAAAAGGATTGAAACTTAGAAGATTTGCATTGTAATGATTTTGATTATTTCCCAACAATATAATGCTTATCAAAAAAAGGGAGAAGGTTGAAAACATTTTTCTCGAGAAATTATTCAGCACCCGAAAAGTTTTAGTGGTGTTTCTCATTGATATTTTCCAAATTAATAGCAGAGTAAATATCAAAATGAAATGGGGAATAAAAACCTGTTCATCATCCTCCATGTCAGTAAAATATGAAACATGCATCCTAGCAAGAGAAGTTTCAATTAACACTTTTAGTGAATTAGCAAGGCATTCACACCATCAAGGAGCTATTGAATTTCTCCTAAAACCAAGTAATTGCTTATACAGATAGATCATCTGACTGACTTCGATAAAGGTGATGCTGGAATCTATTTCAATAACATAAACGGTCAACATGAATGCCTATAACATTCGTACAGGAAAAACTTCCTTACATTATAGCCATTAAGAAAGCTTTGGACATCTAACACAGCAGAATAGTTGAGGGTTCCCGTTGCATAGACATAAACTCACTTCCCAACATGATATACAATGATAAAATATGATGGAAAATCTGCCGAAAAAAGGATATGGGGAGGGGGAAGGAACCCAGAGCTACTACAAACTTTCCAAACTCAGACTTCTTTAAAACTACATGTGTGAAATATTTCATGTCTTTAAATAAAATAGATGGACCTTTGTACATACACACTTACAAAAAAAAAAACTTTGTTAGAATAGGTGTGCAGAATCTTTCCAATTCCAATAAACATTTCCTCACTTTTAGTAGAATGTATAAGTGTATGAATGTAAAGAACAAATCTTTTATCAACATCAGCACTTTAATATGAATCAGCATTTGGAATAAGGAAATAGACAAATACATATTTTGTACAGAAAACATTTCCAATATAAAAATATCACTATAAATTATTTACAAAATGAACTAAAATGATGCCAATGAAAAAGCCGACAAATTAACCTATAACACGTGATGTAACCAAGCACAGGTTGAAACACATGTCAGTAATTCTTTGTCTAACAGCAATCTTGCCTTCCTATATCATGTCATTTATCAGGTGCTTTACAAAAAGAATTGCACTTCTGTTACATCCCTAAAGCATTAAAAACTTTCAATTAAATAAACAAAAATAGTATGGCCCCAAAAAGCAAGTCAACAAATTATTACACTTTTTTGTCTTCAACTTTACAAAGAAAAAATATTTTGCTACAACAACTTTCAACTTTTGAATATCATACATAACTTGTAGTTCAGTCAAATGTATTACAGCTTAACATATACTTAGATTTTTAAATAAGATTAACAATACCATATCAATATTTTACATTTTCAAGTCTGATATAACAATGCATATAATTGGCATACAACTTGTGTGCTTATGTGCATGATAAATTAACATGCAATGATATACACAAACACACAAATGGCCATACATGCAACAAATACAACAAAGCATTTTCACTGTGCATTATTTGTAGGAAAGTTTCAACTTTACACAAATAACACCAGTCAATACTCACAAAAGCATGTGTGACATATTTTGCAATCAATAAAACATCTATACATCACTTTACAATACATAAGCTTCATTTAACATTCAATACTGTTTCCATTCTTTTATTTTTCTTTGGGGAGAGGCAGGAAGAGAATACCCAAACTTTGGGCTTTTGATATCAAGCAAGGTTGTACATAAATTTGGGATAGACTTGAAGAAAAGTAATTCAATAAATATTTTTATTTGTTCTACAGAAATGTCTAACAATATCATATGACATTAAGAGTACACAACTATTTTTGATTCATAAAAAGAATTTATTAGAATTCTTTTAAATGAATCTCAGTTAAGAAGTTTCAACTCATGTAAGAAGAAAAACAATTAAATTTTAGTGGATCTTGGAAAGCTGAACTTATGGTTTAGAGTCTTCTGGCTCATGAGATTGCAACAAAGCCAATGCATCTTTCACGGCATGGTATATGATGTTCTTGACCTAAAAATACATAAAAGTATGAACTATAAATACAAATTGTTATTAATTGTTACTTCAAATTGCTTTGCAAAAAATACCATTTTCACTCTACTATTTTCATTTGAAAACAAATGACATATTCCATAAACATAGAACAAATCTATGAGCTATGAAGTTAAAATTATGATTTGAAAAGTCTTAAAACAAAATTTTATAAAAATGGATGCCATTTAGGTTTCCTTCTCACAAAAGATGGTTTATGTGACAAAAGAAAAGGGGGAATAAACTGAAGTTGTACTGTTTTATTCAGTGCTGCAGAGTCTGTTGGAAAGAGGACCGACTCCCACTCCAATGCCCTCATAAAACAGAATATATTTTTATATATACGTACTATATGGGTGATTCTCACAAAATATGAAAAAGTAGTTGCTCCAATACTATTTTATAAAATTTAAAAAAAAAAAGATTCTATTTTTTAAAATTATTTTACATTGATGTTAACAAATTCTATTTTAAAAATGAGGTTAAATTTCATAATTATTTTTCTCCCAGGCATATCACCAACAATGTTTGGAATAATCTTGCTAATTTCAAAATCCACTATACATTTTTCTCTGATTAATTTCTTGGTATCTTAAATGATTAAAGTACTTATAAAATTATGACCAAAAATGATTTTAAAAATATTTTTAAAAGATATGTATTTATGTCAATAAGTATAGTATTAGTATGTCACTCGAAAATTTAATTTTTCTGAACACCCTTTTTTTTTTTCCTCTATCATATATGTGGAAGGTGTGTTTAATACTCTAAGTTAGCCTTAAAAGTATGACTGGAATGCAATCTTAATATTGCATGTCTTTCAGCAACACCAGAAAAGAGTTTCTAGGAATCTTTTCGTATTTTATTTTATTTGTTTATTATTGTTTCTATTTTTACAATTACCGAAAAAATGTGGTCTAAAAATCGGCATAACTTTTAAGAGTGGTTGAAAATGTCTGAATTTAAGTAATTCAAAATTTCAGACTTTTGCGAAATTTTTTCCCGAACATTAGAATTTCCTCGATTTGTGAAATATATCTCTATACTAATCATCCATAATACTTATTAAATTAATTTTCCTAAACTCTTCATAAATCAAAGAAAAAGTTTGGCAAATATTAATGCTAATTTTTACTACTGGTTCATTTGAACAGACTCGGATGGAACTGGATTGAAAATTTTGAATCGGTGTGGCAAGAAATCTGTAGAAGACAAAATGCAAAAAGGGTTGAAAATAATCATCATAACAAAATTATTCCTGTCCTAGCGCTAGTAGAAAAAAAAATTAATGAGTTTACAGGGGAGGATAAAATGAGATTTCAAAATGCGTAAAAAAATTGCTACCGATACAAAAAAGTGAACTAACAGCTAAAAAGCTTAAATTTTATACCTAATGTGTAAAAGTTTGCAGATATGATTTCTGCATTTTTCTCTTATTTACCTTTAAATTAATTTTAATCTAAAATAAAGCTAATTTCCATATATATATGTCTCACATTTGTCTTTTTCATTCAGTCCCTTACGCTGAAGTATATGGGGAAGATAGCTGTAATTGTGACACTATCAACTATACAAATGACGGCTAGGAAAAATAGGAAATGGCAAAATGAGAAATCATGACTAGTCCACCGTTGATTAGCCATTGGTCACACAAACCACCGAGTTTTATTTTGCGGTAGTCCAAATAAGTCTTGAGTGATCTCGGTTCAGTAGATCACCAAGGATTTGAAACTTATGTATGTATATATATACACATGCCTGCCAACTTTTTTTAAAAACATATTTTAATTTTTCTTCTGGAAAGATGACAAAATCTTCTACCGGAAAAATACTTTCAGTGCAAAAAAAAGGACTGATAAAAAAAATCTTGTTTTGTCCTCTTTAATCCTCTATGTTTCTAGTTTAAACCTTTGTTTACTTTTTTTTTTTTTTTTTTTTTCAAGTTTGAGAAGTTGGCAGGTATTTCCTTTACATTCCAATACATTAAAAAGAAAAAAAAACACTTATTTGTACAAAATTACACTTTAGGTCCGGGCTACAGATGAAGTAATAACTAAAATAAACAATGTAAACATCGGGAATTGCTACAAAAAATAAATCATTAGCTCCACAGAAAACTTACTTCATTAATTTGAGAAAAAACATTTTACAGAAGTAACCTCCGCAAATATTTGTACAAAAATCATATTAGATTTTCTGCAGATTGAGAGCGCACACAAGGCCAAAACCACACTTTAGGCGGGTGTCTTTGAATCCACTTTCTTTTCTTCTCACAGATTCTTCTCGCACTGCAAAAGTTGAACCTTACTCCCCCAACCCAATCTCTTAACAAATTTTTAGCAAAACTTTTTTTGCAACAGATTTTCATCATATTGTTGTAAAACATGGCAAAAGAAATCTACATTTCCATGGTATAAAAGCCACTAATTTATGTGTGAAGGTTCACCATGCATCTCTAAATTAGTAAAAGTCAAAAATAGAATAGTTAAACACACAAAATAATTTTTTTATAGCTGAATACAACTGTACATAACCAATCAAAGAAAATACTGTGACACATTTAAAATGTAATGGGAAAATGAGGTGTATGGTATTAACCTAGTGTACAATGAATCCCCATTTTCCCCTATCTTCTAAAAATTAGAATTAATATGTGTTTAGTAAGCATTTACATTGTCCAATGTTTGAAAAGTTGAAGAAATGTTTAATGCATAATAATGTTTTAGTTGTATTTACATTCTTTTTAATGAAATGTTTATTTTAATAATTTAAAATTATAAATAATAAATTAGAAAAGAAATTAGTCTTTAAAAAAATTTACAAATCTACATTTTGTTCCTTATTTGGAAATATACTCTATTATTATTATTTTCTTAGTTGTAAATAATTTTTCTGCTCATATTTCTAAGAATAAAATCTTGTTTCTAAAGTATATTAATTTCAACCATCAAGTAGGCAAATGCAAATTTATGGTATGGAACTCTAGGAACTCTCCTGTGATTTCCGTAACTAACAACAAATAACAAAAACACTCTGAAAACTTGCTTCCAATTGCTACAAAGTTTTGTAACTTCTAACAAACCTTAAAATCATACTTGCATAGTTTATTTAGTATCTATTTTTATGCCACTTGAACAAGGATGATTTTGAGTTTAGCAGATTTGAGTGGGTTCACAAGATTCTGCTGTATTCAGCAATTAGGCTCTTTAGACTGGGACCTATTCCCAGCCCTGTCCCATCTTATCTCATAGATGATAGAACTATGGAGAAGTGTTTCTCCTTAACCCTCCACCCAGGTGATGTAATCTTAGAAGGCCTTGAGCTGTGGCAAAAGAGGGAAGATAGCAAGCTGTGCACTACAAGGAAGGTGAACAAGGCTTTTTTCCCTCCTTGTCTGCCAACTGGTCACTTCTTGTTACTGTTAAACACTTAATTGAATACAGCCTTGTAATGGTTACTGCTAGTTCAATATCTCTATTTGCCTTAACTACTGCTATGATTCATATAAGCATACTTCCAAAAGCTAATATTTTCCTAGTTAGAGCATGGAAAACCTGTTTACAACCTTTTAAATACATTTTTAAAAATTATTAGACCCCTCCAGACATTAAAGATTACCCTTTAGTCCCCACAATCCCCCCCCCCCCATAATACATTTTTGACATTAATATATTGTTATAACTGTACATTTAATTACAGAACAGTTCTTATAACCAACGAATAAAATAGGAAAATAGTACAACCTATTTCATAATGAAGTGGTGAAGATGAAAAGAGGTACTGCATAGTGAAGAGCAAGGTTACTGCTCTTCTTGTTGGAATGACTTCAGTAGGAGTTTTCCAGCAGTGCAATACTATCTTCAGTGATTTCATGAATTTACCTCACCCCCCTTTTGATTGGATCTACTATCGCCCCTCAGAACTTGCCTTCCTTAATGCAAGCTCATAGCAAAGGTTAATGAATATATCATGATAGTAGAAGTACAAAGTGGCGACTGATGATGGGTGCTACACAAATTTGCATATTTTTATACTTCTTTCGTGATAAATATAAAAATGGAAATAACTCCTTCAGTTACCTTTTAAAACACTCATTTTTTTTTCTCATTAAAAATCAATAAACAGATATTTAAAAAGTATATTATGCCTAATTTATGTATGTCATTTTATTTCAAGATTTCTATACTGCATCACTGAATACTATCTATAATCACACATCACATTGCTTCTAAGGCTTCCACTGTGCTGTCGACTGAAATAAAATGAATTTAAATTTCAAGATAGTATAATCAAATTATCAAATCACTAAGCAAGATAATTTTTATAATGCAAATATGTTTCTTTTGAATGTGTAATATTCTTTGAAAATTGGAAAAGAAGTGGCAAAATACTCATTTGAAACTTGATATTGCGAGACAGTATTGCAATGTGCAAAGGTCATGTTGAAAGTTGTATAAAGCTTTAAAACTTAAAATGGAAATACCGTAATTATCTGTGTATAGCCCACGGGTTATCTACAAAAAAACTTTTTTTACTACCTGCGGGCAATACATGAAATTAAAAAAAAAAAGAAAGTATTATTAAAAAGACAACTACCGTTAAAAAATATCGAAATATCTTTTCCTGCAAAACAAAATGCAGAAAAACAAATCGTAGCTTTCGAAACAACGGTCAAAAGCAGATTGGGGCTCAGGCGCTACAGGTGAATGTATTGTTTTCTAGGGGTGTATCCCATGTTTTTTTCTGGGTGTCGGTTATACAACGATGCGGGTTATACACCGAACTTAATTTTTTTAGAATGAATTTTTCTTCCTGTGGACTATACAACGATGCGGGCTCTATACCGATAATTACGGTAATAGATGCCATTGTTATTAATAAATTTTTTCTTATAGTGAAAAGGAAACCTAAAAGAACCATTAGGAAACCATTGGAAAGCTCAGGTATTGAATTCAGTTATGGACAATGTACAGGACAGTTAAGCTCTCATTTTACAGATATCTGAAAAGGCATTAACTGCGTGTGAAAAATAAGTCTTAAAATAAAATTGTTATAATTTAAGATTATGTGTCAAAAATGAAAACTGCTAGTCTAAGAGGAAATCATTTAAAAAAGTATTTTGTAATCTGAAATAGAAACCACACCCCTAATTTTACACTAAAATATTTTCCACAAATCAAACCACATTTGGTATAACCTAACTTTAAGGACATAACAAAAATCTAATGAATAGATAAGGAAGTCAGAATCTATAATCAATTTTTTACATCATCTATAATTCTGCTGTAACACATTTTAAACTTTAGTACCAGGAATAACTATTGTATCAATAACCAGCAGCAATACAACTGTAAATTATAACAGTATTTTTATACAATTTTATTGATACACAACTTACTTCAGAAAAATAACATATTCCAGCAAGCTATGAATAAAATGATCAACATTTTGGTATTTCTGAAATTCAAATATATTTCAAACACATTTTAAATACAATACACAATAAAATGAAAGTACTTACAGTAGAATGAAATTATTGCCAAGAAGCAGTTTTGCATTAAAAAGAAACAAACTTACTTTTATTGCCTCTGATCAGAGATGCCTGCATCCCTTTGTCTTACTTACCTTGAATGCAAGCTGAATGCAAGCTGATTTTTATAGACAAATGACTCAATAAATTAAATTCTATTTTTAAAAATATAAAGGCTCAATTTCATAATTAATCTATTGCTCTTAGTGATCAGAAAAGAGACATTCAGTAACATATGTTATTTTAATCAAATATAATTCATAATCAATATCTTTACAACTTGTGATGAATGCAAAAATATTTTCAATAATGATAATTAGAACATTTGAAATATAAATCTGGTTTTGATTCTTGTAATTTTTTTACGGAAAATAAAAGTATATGGTTGGTTACACAGGACATGGAAGCATATTTTAAAAACTCACTTGAAGTTTATCTTCCTGATTTATTGGACCATCGGTTAAATTTCGAATCTCTTGGGTGAGGAAGAAACTATGACCAATACTCTCAGGAGACACAAAATCTTCTGAAACTTTGACACAGCTACATAAATCCCGAATCTAAAAAAAGAGGGGGGAAAATGAAAAACAAAACAGCAGAATTTTTCCAATAATTATATACACAAGATGCTTAAAACTGCAAAATTTAAAAAAAAAATGCAGTAAAGAATTATGTAGTGGATTTTTTTTTTTTTTTTA
Organism: Octonoba sinensis; assembly: GCA_038502835.1. Taxonomy (NCBI): domain Eukaryota; kingdom Metazoa; phylum Arthropoda; class Arachnida; order Araneae; family Uloboridae; genus Octonoba; species Octonoba sinensis. Next base: position 192,965,791 of record CM076598.1, on the reverse strand, counting down.
CAGCCACCATCCAGATTCATTATTTTTTTTTTAAAAGTGACTAAAATTTCAAGAAACTTATAAATACAATAAATATGAGAGAATGCAATTTCTTTTGCGGTTTTTGAGCAGAGAAAAAATTACTTGATGAGGTGATCCAGCAGGAATAAAAAGAGCATCACCATAGCATTGTGCAATTGTATACGGCTCAACGCCATATTCCTTGTACAGTCTAGATCTCAATTTTTCATCTAAGTACCATCCTTGACTATGGATAGGATCATGGTGGGGACTTAATTTAACACCCCTTTCTTCAGAAACCTATAAAATAAATTAAACCTCTTTATGCTATTCAAATAGTCTGGAAGTATATTTTAATCTAAAAATGTATTAAAAATACCTTGTTCAAGAAGTCCCGAATTTTATCAGCATCACGAGCATTAAAAACATGCCATATAGCTCCTGGCTTAGATCCTTTCTCTTTAGCACGCAATTTCATTAAATTATCACATCCGCTATCTTCCAAAGCTTCCATATATTCTGTTAATAAAGTATACATTAATAGTACACCTTAAATTTGTTCAAATAAATGAAATTTAACAGGACTGCAATCCTTATGACAACTTTAATTACATCAAATAAAACTCAGACTATCTGAAAGATGTGACAAATGCCAAATTCAGATGCCCCAAATTTAATGTACAATTGATTTCATATTTCCATATTTTCACCTCAAAAAGTTATCATACTGCCTAATTTAATTTATTACCTACATCAAAAGTTGATTTTTAAGGTTAATTTAACTACAAGTAATATGCTTTATAGAGACAAAATTAACATCACATAATCAATAGAAATATTTCCAACTTCATGCCTGTTATGTGCATGCTGTGAGAAGATAAGCATATCAGAACTTTAGTGTTTCTTTGTTGAAGTTGCTAAAACTCTGTCTTGTTTGTCAATGTATATATATACATTTTCACTCAAACAGACCAACTGCTAAGAGAAATATTTGTCCTTATACAAATTCCTAAAAATGTGTCAAAACAATATTGAATACAATCAATATAACTGGAGTTAATTACAGTGACTAAAATGAGAGATGCAAAGCATAAAATATAGTATATTATGACACTTTTTTTGACCAGGAGAAAAAAGGGGACTAAAAAAACAATCGAGAACAATTTGACATAGACAAAGACATAAAACAATTTGAAAACAATCACATTGGCCAAAACATCTTACCAGGCAGTAACTCATCGTTATTATCAGGATCAGGTGAAACATAAGCTAACACATTTACAGCATCACTAACATCAAGATGAAGATTTGTGGAACCTTTTCCAAGAGAGGAACTTAAACCTAGAAAAAAGTAATCATGAATAGGACATTATTCACCTACATTTTAACTAAAACCTTTTCAACTTTCAGTACAGCAGAAGATTGTCAAAAACCTACATAGTTGATACATTCTCTCATACAGTTACTTTACAGCAGTAGCTCAGAGTAAATAAAATGCCTTAATTAATAAATTAGACTTAAATGTTGACTGCATATGATGGTTAAACAAAAAACAAGTAAGAAAAGGAAAAATTAAAGATCAGGCATCAGACAAATATTCATAATTTGAAAGCATAACTTCAAGAATGCATATTTTCGTAATCCTTATGAATTAAGGAAAATTATATTCATTCTATTTTAAAACATTAAAGTATAAATTAATTTTCTTTCGGGGAAAAAAAATGGCATTTTAGTTTATAACAAGAAGCTCTGCCTAGAACTACAAGAACCTACTTTCCTGTATTCACCAACATCAAATTAATAATCTAAGTATCTCATTTAAGTATTCACTAAGTATCTCTAATTTCTCATTTAGCTTTAGTTTTTTAATGCTTCAAATACACCTTTTTCACCAGTTATTACATTTTCACTCACTCATTCATTCATTCACTCAGAAATATCATTAAAAATCCAGATCAAAAACTTTCATGGGAAAAGAGGCTTGTTAAGTTCTGGATGAACTTCATAACTGTACATGTTCTACATTATATGCTCTTTGCAATAAAATTTGTTCCAAGTATATCCATCTGTATCAGGATTTATACAGGACGGAAACTTTCCCTTATGCACTAATGTTAATTTGTTTTTTGAACTGTTCAAAATTGAACAAAAATTGTTCAAATCAAAAAGTATTTCACGCAGAGACTCCTTACAATAAACTTGTCTGAAGGAACTTGGGTCTGGGGAAAGTAGGCTAAAAAGCAGTACTATGTTCAACAAAAGTTGCTTACCATATGAATTATACATTTTAGGCCCCAGATCAGGCTGAACAAAGCAATCAGGAAGACGGCTTGCCATATTAAATATCCCATCTCTATGGGTATACTGAGGAAGGGGAAGAGCTTTCATTAAGTCATCGTATCTGGTAGGCAAAAGCTCAGAAAATTCATCATTTGGTGGCCAGTCAACCAGTTTCAGAGTTAACGCTTCTCCATCCTCACCTCTCATGCGTTCTAAAATAAAGAAAAATTAATTTGCCTTTATGTTATTCTGTAGCACATAAGATAGGTTTCCAAATCCCTTTCTGCAATCATTATACATTAAATTACAATAAATTATTTCCAAAAAGGTATGCATTAGCCAATATATTTGTGATAATATATTGGCTAAAATATTGATAAAATGATATAATAAGATAATATATTGATAAAATGAAAATATAATTACTTTCTTTCATGAATAAATATTCAGTAATTTTGAGAAAAAAAAATTCTTGAGTTTTTGGTAAAAGTTTTGAAATACAGATTAAATAAATTGGCAAGGGGGCTAGGGCGGGAGGGGAACATTCAAATCTTTACTCAACTGTTTGTATCTTCAAATCCTTCCCAAAATTTTCTCATTGGTTGATTTGGCAGTAGGGTCCCACAATCACAATTAATGAAATCACATTTATAATCACCAAATTCTTCTAAGAAGCTTTCAGGAGTCCAAATGGAAGGATCCAAGTTTCTAGACACATCAGCAACAATTACAGGCTACAGAGATGAGAACAAACAGTTATGCAAAAGTATGTAATGGCTAAGAGGAGAAATTGTCTCTCAATACATAAAATACTATTATATAACAGATTTAAATGTCGGACATTTTTGAGGAACATATGTTAAAAAATAAATAAGTTGAAATATTTTTGTTACTTTCACTAATTACATCAAAACGAAAATTCCAACTCCCAAGAAAGAAGCTTTAAATTTAAATTGTGTTCTCACTTCTAATTCTTGCAACTATGAAAATCACACCTAATACGAATCTGGTCATATCTGTATCTGAATATAAAAAGTTCACAGGAACATATTTTTTAAGTATGGAAGTACTCAATTTTTTTTTTTTCAATTCTAATAAAAAAAAAAAATAGGAAAGAAAACAGAGAAAAGACCTACCTGAGACAGAATCAAAAATAATGGCACTCTATCGGATTTCAAGTGTATGTGTAGTACATTGATGAATAAATATTTTTTTTTTTTAAAAATAATAATAAGGATGAGAAACATATTTTTTTTATTTTCAACAATATTTTTAGGATATATTAAACCTTCTTTAATGCCTGTATTTTAAACTTTTATGAGGAAGTAGGCTGAAAGGCAGTGCTATGTTCATCAAAAGTTGCTTACCATATGAATTATACATTTTAGGCCCCAGATAATTTAAGTGTTTTTTATTTTTAGGGTGGATTTTAAAATAGGTTTTTTTCTAGTATGGGCAATGTTCAAGCTGCAAGATTTTAGCATGGTTGTTCTTTTAAAGACATTGATTCCTTCCACTTAAAATGCAATAGCATGCACATGGTAGTATTTATGTGTTTTAGTGACAAAATATTCAATATTAATTAAGGATCATTCACCACTTCACCAACCCACTCATGGCAGTTTTGTATCAAATTGTGGTCTAGTGGTTAGAAATGCAAACTTTCACCCAGACAACCTGGGCTTGATCGATGGCATGGGAAAGTTTTGGTTTCATAACTTGGATAAATGCATTTCAAACAAAAAAATGAAAATTAAAATAAACATAACGATTATAAGATGTTAGAAATTGGTAGTCTTTTTACACCTATTGTAGCTTAGCTATAAGAAAAAAAATCCAGTCTTATGGACATTATCTTTCAACAATTATAACTGCCTTCCCCATACCACCACTAAGTGTCATAAGATTAAAATGCTCATTTGGTGCTTAACACATAGAGGCAAAAGGATACAAACTGAGGAAATAAAAAAATCCTAGCAAGTGTTTTTCCCTTCAAAATAATAAAATTATTGGATATTCAGATTTTTAGCAGTGCAATACTTTGTGGTGCTAAGCACAAGTCATGTACCTGCATTTTTAAGCAAAACTGACCACCTGGTAGTTCTTCTATCATTCATTGTATCTAAATAAAATGTTTTATGGTCGCATATAAAAGTGAAATACTGAATTTTTTTTTTCCGAAAAAGTGATATCTGAATCAAGGAGGTGTAAAACTTTAATCATCAATTTCTCATTTAGAGCTGTGCTGTAAATACCACTTTTGTATTTAGCATGGTAGTACTGCACTACAAAAACAAACCAAGAGTATGTTCTGGGAAATGTCATTAAAATATGCATCTTAATACAAGAAATGAAATATAAATTTAGTCAAACAAGAGCAATCATTGATATTACCTGTCCCCTTTTCCACTGTTCTTGAAACAACTGCATATTCCCAGAGTGGTAAGGTTCTTTCAATAACAAAATCTTCCCGTTTCCAAGCCAAAGGTGGGGGATTTCAGGATACAAAAGGGAACTTTCGGCAAGCATACAAGTTCGGATAGGAGGCAGTTCTCGACCAGATCTAGACATTTGGTAACGTCTAGTAAAATGCAACAATTGTTTTTCCTTGTACTTTTTATCAGACTTCCTCACTTTTTGTTCTATAACACATGATATTACTTCATCTAAAGTGCTGGTAAGAGTTTTTTGTGAACTTGAACCGCTACCACCTTTTCCACCCATTTTGCCAGTGGGCCGAATTAGAAGCTCTCTAAGAGTAGAAAAGTTATCATTTTTATCCTCATCGTCATCATCACTATCATTTGAATCGTCAGCATTACTATCCTGATCCTCAGATAATTGTTCTTCATCCTCTTTTTCTTTTTGATCATCCTTTATTTTTGAAGAAGAATTAAGAGCAACATCAGCTAACCAACTTAGAGGGGAACCTCCACTTTCAGAACTATAACCACCTAAACCATCCTCTTGCTTCACTATGCCATTCATTGATGCTTTCCCAGAACGCTTCGCAGATCGAGAAGATTCAGAAGAGCCGTTGCCATCTCTGGATGAATCTTTATCCGACGAAAAGCATTTTGTGACAGCACTCATGAGCTGTAAAAAAATGTATATATAATTGAACTGCATCATATTAACGCACTAACATTCAAAATCTTTACATTAATATAAATAAATCTTTTACTAAATAATTTCTAACGCTAGTAAATTGTAAATGGAACTATACAGCCAACATTGATCCACAGCAGGCAAGAAATGATAGATTAATATAAAAGCTTAGAAACATTTTACCTTTTCCGAGTATCATATTTCCCTCCCCTTTTTACGTAAGATTTTCCCAATCATTGTACGCATCACACTTTTTTCTACTATCATTCAATATATCTTTAACTACTTTTCAGTTATGTGGATACATTTTCTACATGTTAAGATCACTTTTACAAAGACTAAGCTCAAAACATAAAAATTGTTGGCCATTATTAATTACTTTTTCTTTGTTCAGCAAAATAGAACTCAAGAACTTTTTAACCAAGTTCGAATGTATTTGATTTTACTAAAAATATCTAAATTTAGTTCATAATATGAAGATGGGTTTTTTCAAGCCAGGTTTTTACATATGAATGCACTAATTGATTTGGGAAAATTTGAAATAAATTTATTTTTAAAGTAGATCTATTTATTCATTATTATAACTACTATTTATAACACCCAGTCCCCTTCAGCAGTTGCTTAGTGTTAAACTATTTGGACTTTGACTGCAAACTGTTCTAGTGGTATAAGTAATACTCACGAAAAATGTTTTCTAACCACTACTTGTTTCGATCACCAGCTGCTTTGGTGGCTGCTCAGAATTTTATTTTTAATTTACCTTTAAATCTCTACCCCCCTTCCTTTCCATTGGAATACCATATTGAAATACCCGCACCTTTTTTTAAAAGAAAAAAGTTTCGAATTGGGCTGCAGGCCTGTTCCAGCTTCATAACAAGTTGGGACAACACTATTTACTCAATCCTATCACATGCTAAACTTCCATCTGCAAGATTATATTTTTATATATTTTAGTGTATATATTTTTCTGAAGCAAATTGTTAAAGCTGTCGGAAAAAAAACCACTAACTTTATAAATCTCAAAGAAACAAGGTTTTCTTTATTAAACAATTTAAAAGAAGTAAAGAATGTTTCTGAAACATGTTTAACAAACAAATTACAACTATTTCATGAAGTCTCTTTTATCCCAATATTTCTGAAAACATCTCGAGGTGAAAAATATTAGTTGAATATTTCATTTAAAAAAAGCAACCAAAGAAGTTACCTTGCATATGCCATTAGTTGGATTCTTACTATCTTGATCACAATCATTCAGACCACAATTACAATATGAAGGAATGTTCCATTTTTGACGAATTTCATGAAGTGATTTTCCAACATCCCATAGAGCAGAACCAGCAATAATTTGAGTTAGCAAAAGTTTATCTTGTTCATGGACTTGCCTATTTGAACAAAATAGCCAGTTGAACTCATCTCTATCTTTCCTTGATGACTGATCTATGAAATGAGAACGAGAACAGTAAGGTTATGAAAATATAAATTACACAAAAAGAATAAATATTTTAAAAGAATAAAAATAAAAGTTTTGCAAAAATATTTTTAATCATTTGAAAAACCTAAACAACTTTATCTGAAATTAAATTAGCAAGTTTTTAAATTTCATTCTGCATGCAAAAGTGCACATTCATTGTCAATCAAAAGTTTAACAGAAATAGGGAAAGCAAATTTGCTTGCAACTAGTCAATCAGAATTATTGGCCTGTATGAGATAAAATCATCTTTGCATTAGAGAAGAGCAAAACTGTCATATTTCTCTACACTGGAATTCCCTGGCAATATCCTAATTTCCTGGTGTCGTCACCACACATTAAAATCATTACATAATTATATATATATAATTTGAAACACTTTGTATAACCATTATGCTTCCTTTTTTTTATATAGACAAATAACAATATTGAGACACAAATATATGCTTACCTTTTCTTATTCCATTTTTCCTGAATTTATAGCAATCAATACAAACAACAAATCCACATTTGTGACATACCCAATGAATATTGAACAAAGTTGTTTCACATACATCACACATTTCACGTACACCCTGCACAACCCTCTTCCAAGTAATAGTAACATCTAAAAATTTAAATTATGTAACAGTTAATACTAAAAAGAAAAGGGAAAACAGTCACATGCTTATAAAATATGCATTTATATTGCTCTCTGCGAATATGATAACTTTTATCCCCCACAATGTGGAGGCACTTGCCTTGTCGGCATTCACCCTTTTCAATGCCTTTCAAACCATTTAGGGATGGTCACCTGATAGGTGGTCAGATTACCCAAACATGCTGTAGTTGGATGACACCCGATAACACCACCACGACTATGCCCCCCCCCCTTTTGGACCTGAGAATGAAGGGGAGAGAAATTTGTCTCCAGCCTCCTGTACCCTGCCTCGGGACTTCAGGGTTCATGGATTTTACATGCACGTATCCCCCAAGTGTACATGGTGGGTCTTCAGCAGGTCAGGTCCCAGAATATAACTAGGAAATAGCTAATGACAAGGATTTCTTTGATAATCTTACAAAGAATGTCATAGCCATCTAAGGAGCTTATAAAAATTCAAACGCTTTTTACGATAGATAAAACTTTAGTCTCTGATTTTTTCCTATCCATTTTAAATAAGAAGATTAAAACGGTGTGCTCATTTTAAATTTGGAATAAAGAAATGGCAGTCCAAAAAGCATAGCCATTTCGAGAAAAACATTAATGTCATTAATGATATCGATGAAGATATGAAAGAAACTGATGCTGCCAAAAAGCATGGATTGTCACGCAACATTTCTGAAAAAGAGTAAACAAATCGAAGAAGCAGTGCATTCCCACCAAATTAACCCACAAAGGAAAAGGATGAAAATTGCAACAAATGAAGACATTGATGCAGTGGTTTTAAAATGGATGCAAGCAGGGCCGTTGCTAGGTAAATTAAGTTGGGGAGGAGGGTGAGTTTGCCCACAAAATATTTATATATATATATAGAAAGAAAGAGAGAGAGACAGAGAAAATGATTGAATTACTTATAATTGAAAATAATGCATATAGAAAACGAGCTAAATTTTTTAATTACTAGTTTTTGCATCCCAAATGAATTGAAAAAAAATCAAAAATGCCGATTCTATAGTTGAATTTGCAAACAGAGTGAAATTAGTGTTGTCAAAATAAGTGTTGAAGTGAGCTTCAGACATTGAAGAAGTGATCGTGTGAGTGTTATGAATAGCTGTCAAAATAAAAGTTAAACTTTTGGTATACATATATTGGTTGATATATATACTCAATACATATCATAAATATATGATTTGTATATAAATATCATGCTATTTTCCAATGTTATCACAGTTTACTATGTTTCCAAATATATATATATATATATATATATATGTATGTATATATAGATATTAATGCCATTAACAATAGACAATGATAAAGTTAAGAAATCATAGCTTTTGTAATATTATGGTGCAAAATGGTTAGTAGAAATTCTTCTGCAGGGGGGATAATAAACATGTGAAAATCACATAATAACTAGGCAAATATGAAGTTTAAGAAAGGATAAAATAAAAAGTTATGAAAGTGTACAAAAAAATCTCTTTTTTTTTGTACACTAAGAAGTGGAAAAGAAAACAAGGTTTTCATATAAATAAATCTAACCCTATGATTCATAGCCATTCACATTACTTCAATAACATATTTTGCATAGAATACTTACCTGGAGATTCGTGCAACTTTTGTGCTTCTCTTTCCATTTCAACCAGATCACAAAATTGATCTCCCATATGAGTAAGTAAGAATTTTGAAGTTTCAATTTCAATATCAGCAGAAGGTGAATCAATTGGAGGTAGCCACAGTTTTAAGTCTTCTACTGCAGCATCAGATGGTTCAGAAAAACCAGCACTCAATATGGTTCCATTTTTTCCATATCGAAGCCTGCCAAAGCAGAAGAAAAGTTTAACACAAATTGCAAAACATTTTACTTATTTATTACTTTTACAGTTGAAACAAAAGAAAAGAAATGTACACATAAATGAGCAAAGCTTTGCAGAAGTAAAATTTTAAACCATATATTTCGTGCAGATATGGATACATTAGGTTTCATTACACTGATATTTAATTTCCAAGCTTTTAAAAATCAAGTGAAATGAATCTCATTCTCCAATTTTGCTAGGCTAAGAATAACAAAATAATAATGGAACCTGCTCAGTGTCACCAACCTCGGGACTGAAGAAACTTGACACCCTAAGGAGGTGGGTAGGTCATTTTTCTATCATTAGACCTAAAGGCACAATAAAAAATTGTAGAGGTGATAGCTTTTCCAGGCTCCACTGTATCAGAATTTTATTATTAATTTTTAATCTTCTAATTTTTCCCATTTATTCATTTTACATCAGCTATTTTAATTACTCATAACACTGAAGATTCATTAACGAATCATCTTTTTAATAATGCGTCGTTTTAAAAATGAGCATTGGAAGTAAGCATTAAGAAAAGAACTAAAATAAAATGCAATCTAATTTAGGACTGGAAATGTAAAGTTCTCATTTTATCAGATCACATTTTTTATAAAGGACCTCTTTTAAGATCTTGTTTTTTGTACATCTTTTTCCTTTTATCCCAATTGTAATTTTTTTGAACATTACATTAAAATTTTTCATTTCTCATTTCTTATAACCTTATTACATCAATCTTTTAAAACATGCTCAAATTTTGGCCTGCTTGACTATTTCAAAAATTTAACTCTAGAATTCCTAGTATTATGTGTTTTCAGGATAGTCAAGCTTTCATGCACATAAGTACTCCAATCACATATAGGTATTGGAGAAGAAAAATAGCACAGCACTTTTTAAGTATTAAATATATATATACAGTGGAACCTCTCATAAAGATCTTTTTTTTTTAAGGTCTAAAACTTCCAGCTATAGGCTCAATATTAATTTTCCCTCCATTAAAAGGCTACTTATTTTTTGTTTCCCTCCCAGTAAGACCACTTTTTCAGAAGAACAGGTAGGATTATTTGCCTGGTGGAATTTTGAAATATCCTTATCTCTAGAAAAACAGGACCCAGCTAGTAGGTGGAGGAAGCTATTGTTCCTGTTCCTGGAATTGGGTGTATGCTAAACACCAGTGCAGGGGACTTGATCCAATGAGCTTGATTTAAGATCACTGTGAAGTGTGAAGTACAGAGTCATTTATGGGGATGATTGGTCCACATTCCATCTGTTACCTTTCTTGTAAAGCTGACATTTGTAGAGTTCACAAGGCATTTCCCTCTTGTTTCTTTTTCTTTTGTTCTTTGCACTACATTTTAATGATGTCCAAAAGAGTTGCATTGACTTTAGAAGAAAAAGTGAAAGTTTTACAAGCACATGACAGTGGAATCTCGGAGCGAAATTGGCTGCACAGTTTCAATGCAGCAAACCTCAAAGTTTCAATCAAAGCAAACTTTGATTAATTATTTTTTTAAAATTGTACAGTCATAAAATAGTAGTAAAAACAGGTTTCAGGATGGTGTTTTGTTATATGATTGCATGAAGCTTTGTTTTAGCCATTACCTCTATTCAGAGACCACCTCTCTATAAGACCAATTTTCTACAGTCTGGTGGGTGGTTTCTTTAGAGAGGTTTCATTGTATGTGTGTGTGTTTAAACAAAATAAAAAATTTTACACAACATATGCTCTATATTTTAGTTATAGACAATTTTTTAAAAATATAATCAATATATCTTTATCTTACTCTGAATTCTTAACTTTAAAAGAATTATTCATTTATAGCTAAGAAATTTCATTTACAAATACATACTTGCGATAAGCATAAAATCTACAGAAAATATTTGGCATCTTTTTACTCCTCTGATGTGGCGTCATACGGCACTCTCTACATTTAGGTAACCGAGGAGCAACATCACAGCATGGCCCATCTTGTAAAAAAGGTTCTCCAGTTTTTCTTAAATATGCTACTGAAGGCTTTTCTGTTGTTTTTGTAGCAGTAGAAATTTTAGATTCTATAAATGGATAAACTCAACATTAGAAATCTTTATTCAAAAACTGATATTTATGCAAGCACATTTTGTTGTATTCTGTAAAAATAGGAGGGGGGTTGCAGGGGCCAATAAAGGACTCATCTTAATATCTATTTTTGACAAAAATAATTTCTTATTGCAATTGATATTCTTATTTTAGTAAAATTTCATATTTTATTTTATTTTTTAAGATACCAAAACTTAAATTTTAGTTGGAAAAGTACAATATAATCTGATTTTTTTTTTAAATCATGTTTATAAGTTGAAAATGTGCTATATAAATTATAATGAATTTTTTAAAAAATATGACCCAACCCCTCCCCCCAAATAACTTTTGAAGGAATTGTCCAGTTCAAAAGATTTTTTTTTTTTTTTTTTTTGCACTCAAAAGATCTTGGCAAGAACATTTCATTTCCATATTTTACTTTTTGACTTGAAAATTAATTTTTGTTCAATTTTGAACTGTTCAAAAAATTGTAACATTAGCTGCCTATGTGAAAAATGAAGCAAATTATGTAAATTCTTGGCATAAGATCAAAGTTCCTTTGCACAAGCTTATTGGAAGAAGCTCTTGACAGGTTTTCGATTTGAGCAATTTTTGTTCATTTTGAACAGTTGAAAAAAAAATTAGCACTAGCGCCTACGGGAAATTTGAATCCTATATAAGTCCGAATCTAATAGATGTATTTTCTGGGGACAAACTTCATTGGAGGGAGCATATGACGTAGAACATGTACAAATACAAAGTTCATACAAAACTAAATGAGCCTATTTTCCCATAAAACGTGTTGATTTGGATTTTTAAGCATATTTGTGAATGTATGCATGAATAAATGAATGAGTAAGAATGAATAGCGGGGGGGGGGGGGGGGGAGGAATGGAAATTAAAAAGTAAAAAACAGAAAGGGGAAAAAATCCAAGTATTTTGGCATAATAGGCTTTATACTATCCACAGCTCAGAAAATAACCATAAAAATGACAAATGAAAAGACTACTGCCCAATTCCATGCAATGAAACAAAATTATGCAAGATTATTTTCTACGGACGAACAAAAAAGCTCAAATGAGCTAGAAAAAGTTGTACAAATGTGATGTTTCCATTAATCAATTGAGTCATTCATTTCACAAGTAAATTTTCTTTTAGTTAGAGTAATAAGGTTCCAATCTAAACATGCAGATTTTTGGGAAAGTGACTCATCGTTATTATTTTATTTTATTTTTAAATTGAAATTATTGAAAGTGCTACTTTAGTTATATTTTTGGAAGAGACCTATTATTTCGGTAGGAGTGTAGTGAAGGCCCCAAAGACCATCTGCCATTGCAAAAAGAGCTAAGAGTTCAGATGATTTACAATTAAATAAAAATTTCAACCTTTACTAACCTTTCTTTTTTGAATTTTCATCAGCACTATTTTTTCCTTTCTTACGTCCTCGTTTCCGAGATGTGGAAGATGAAGCAGTGTTTGAACTTGAATCTTTGTCAAAAGAATTAGTTTTTTTCTTTTCTTTTTTTGGTGATGGTTGATCATCTACAGCATCAGAATTATTGCCCGTTTTCAGCTTTTTATTTGAGCTTGAATTACTAGGGGACCTTTTTCGACTTTTATTTTTCTTCTTATTTATTATAACATCAAAATCAATGTCAGATTCACAGCTAGAAAAATCCTGAATTCTTTCAACATCAGCAAAGTCCTCACAAATTTCTAAATTACCATCTTCACTACTTCCAATTTTTGAATCATCCAGAGACTCTTCACAAATTAGACCTTCATTAATAGAGTTTTCAGACATAACATCTTCTACTTCCATATCTAAATCAGGTTCTACTTTATTATCAGGCTGATATTCTATTGTAATCTGTGTTCTTCTGATTTCAACCTTCTTTTCTGGTTTTTTCTCAAAGGTTATTTCAGGAATATCATCTTCTTCTTCTTCCTTTTCTTCAACTTTAAATTCCAATTTTGTTTCTGGTTTTACTTCTGGTTTTGTTTCAAATTTTAGTTCACTTTCAGCTTTAATTTCTTGTTTAGGCTCAATTTTGAGTTCGCGTATTGCTTCAGATTTTATCTCGCGCTTGTTTTCAGATTTAATCTCTCGCTTAGCTTCAGCTTTAATTTCTCTCTTAGCTTCAGATTTTATCTCACGCTTGGCTTCAGATTTAGCCTCTCGCTTAGCCTCAGATTTAACTTCTCGCTTGATTTCAGATTTGACTTCTCGTTGAACTTCAGATTTAATATCGCATTTTGTTTCAGTTTTGACTTCTTTTGATTCAGGTTTAACCATAGATTCAGTTTTAATTTCAACACTTTGTTCAGAAGGAACCTTTTTATCTTCAGTTTCAGAATGCCTTTGTAACCATGCTTTTTTCAATTTAGTGTGATTGCTACAACTTGTAGTACCAGAAAGAGTGGAAGGGTTACTGTTTATCACAATGGAAGGGTTGCTATTTATCACAACATTGGTAGCAACTGTTTGATCTTGATTGGCTTCAGAAGCATTTGCAGCAGAAACAGAACATTTTTCTGATGATCCTGATGAAAAATTATTACAGCCTTCAACTGACTCATTATAAAATGCAAGAACACCATTTTTATTCGAAATTTTAAACTTTCCAAGGCCACCGGTATAGTTTTGAGATTTTCCTGGGAAATCCGACTCTATGACTGAACTTGTATGAGAAGATACTGGTGCACCAATAATATCAGGCATTAAAGGTGGTGTTAAAACATGGTCACTTTTATAAATTAAATTAGACGAAATCATTGGTGAAGGTGGATTTGATTTTGTGTAACATAATGAGTCCATTGCTTGATGTTCTGATAGCATAGGAGCATTCGATATTAGTTGAGGAGGAGTGACAATTGCGTTTTCATTATCATCCATACCTGAATTCTGAACTTGTGGCAATAATTGAGGAGGCATAAGTGCATCATCAATAGATTTTGGTCGTTTTCTAGGTGCTACATCAGTAACCAATTTCCGTTTCACTAATGGAATACCAGAAAGAACACTTCCTGTTTCTTGATTTTCTGAGGGTGAAATGCAGAGGTATGGAGAGGAAGTCATGTTGGTGTTTGACAACTGAATTGCAGCATGAATGGGTAGACCAGTTAAATGTGGCGAAGCCTGGCGAGGAGAAAGTGCTCCAGGGTTTGACTGAGGTATGTACAAATGTGCTGGTGAAGGAGATCTATGACTGGAACCTTGCACATTAAAATGAGCTCGACTTGATAGATGAGCTTCTGGCATCATATGCATTTTGTTTAAGTTCATGTTTGCAGAATGAGGAATAGCATGTCCCACAGGAGAATAGCTATGATTTACACGATTTGCAGGCATCGTATAAGGTGCTGAACTTGGGCGACAAACTGATGTACCAGCACTTGAATTTGGGATGAGATGTCCATATTGTTGAGAAGATGGAGGACTTCCAGAGTTCAGTGGAATTTTTGAGGGAGCTTGAGAAAGTGCAAATGAAACAGGAGGAGTGTTAGAATTAGAAGTATTACCAGAATGAGCCGAAGCTATATACATAGGATTTGGAACCAGTCCTTGTTGAATAAGACTATAAGAATATGTAATGCCAGGAGAAGTACTTTTGGAGACACTCATTTGTGAATATGGTGGAGGTAAAGATGCTGAAGCAGAATTTCCTGTAGGTTTATTTTCCCGTGTTTCATACTTAAAATTATAATCTGTTTTTTCATGAGTTTTGCAATCTGCTTTTACGAGGTTTTGAGGTTGCTCTTGTAAGTGCTGATATTGAGATGCGATTCGACTAATTGATGTTGAGGATGTATTTTGATGCGCAGGAGGAATAGGACTATTACTATTAATTGCAAATTCATAGGGTTTGAAAGCTCCACCACTACCAACAAGAGGCTGGTACATTAAAGTACCTCTGTCTTGAACAGGAACCATTACTTTCATCTGGGGCTTAGGTGGTATTTGGTTTACAATAGCTCTTTCATGACTTGAGCCAGGACTGTAGGATTCCTCAGGAAGAGGGTCTTTTTCTCCCTTAGGTGGCAAACCTGATGAGGGTTGATTATTGCTTGGCACTCGAACAGTCTGACTGCTAAGAAAAATATTTATTATTATGCAAATTTTTAAAAATAAGTCAAAACATCATTGAATACAATTAAGATTTAAAGCATTTGTACTCGAAAAAAAAACATTTAAGTGATGCTATGAAGCATAAAAAACTAGCAATAATAATTACTTCTTTTATTTGGATGGTAATCAGCAAAAAAGCTTTGTTTAATCTAGCAGTCATGGAATCTATCTAATAAATGAACATAAACTCGACATATTACAAAAATTAAACTTGACAGCAGGTGTGGGGCAGGTGTTTTTTGACAGCGGGACAAAATTACACAAAAGGTGCGCATTAGTAAGGTATTTCGGGTCAGTGCTGCGGGTATTTTAAATCAGTAGTATTTTTATTTACCCAAGCTTATTGAGTTCCCCTGGAATACAATTTTATTCCTCCACTTAATTATTTATTTATTTTTAAAATAAAACTGAATGATACACATTTCTATAACTTCAAAATTTAGGTTTTCCATATTTTCCTGCAACAACCCAGGTTTACAAGAATGCCTGTGTCCTTTGGACTCTGAACCGCAACCCTGATGCATATACAGGGTAGTTATAATTTAACTTCCCCTATCCAGGGCATCCTACAGCGAAAACTGTTTAACGGATTGACACCAAAATTGGTATGTGGACGAGTATACACGAGATGTGCTTAAGGAATCATGAAAAGATGTTCTAAAAATGGCCGCTAGGGGCGCTGTTTAGCCTTATGACAGAGTTTTAAAGTAGGGAATGACCAGTACGGCATAAAAATAATGATTTCTGTATTTATTAAAGGAGAAAAGTATTCATTTCATTATAACCTAAACTTTTTTTGGCCACACAGATGAACTGTAATACCTTTCTTTGTTTTCATTTTAAATGGCAAGATGATAGATATTGATGGAAAAGTGTATAATAAATGTTAGTATTATTATTTTTATTCCTTATTGGTCATTTCCTAACAATGAACAACATTCAAAGTTTTAATAAAATTGGCTTATTTTCAAAACACTAATTTATGTGTGTTTACAATTACTCAATCAACTTCTAGTAGAAAATGTATCTATTAAAATGTTTTCGAAATATATTGGTAAATATTTTTGGTAAAAAGAGATTGAATATTAGGCAAAGCTCCCCTCAAAAGAAGTTATTGGTTTATTAAAGCCAAGCATTTTTCTAAAACACAGACAGCTCATTTCAGCAGTATTGACCTTATTTCCCAGCAGACTCGAGCCTCTATCAGACATTCGTACCACCAATCTATGCCCTCTGATTGGGTTTTGATCTACAGTTAGAAGGTTCAAATTAGCTGGTGAATAAAGCTATAAATGTACAATAGATTGCAATAATTAAAAAAGGAGAAGGAAACTAAGCAGTCAAGAAAGAAAAAGACAACAACAGAAGGACAAATAGGAGAGAGTAATCTTTCAAACTATTGATAATTCTCACCTATTTTAGGCACAAATTTACGCGAAAAATTCGAAAACTAGAGGTTTCTGTCAAAATGAAGTTTGCAAATACATGAAATTATGGCGCAATTCAAGTAATTTTAAAGAATAATATTTAATTGAAAACCATGATTTAGAGGACTACATATATATGTGCTGTAACTAAAAGTACAAAAAAAAAAAAAATAGTCTGCCCTATCAAGTAAAAATGTAATTACAAATGTTAAGAGTTCGCAATAATTGGTACATAATCTGACTAGGCTTTAAATCAAACTAGTTTTTGTTTAGTTAATTATCTTAAATAAAGATCGAGTACTTTGCAATAACATTAAAAACATTTTCCAAAAAAGGAAACAATGTAATACATAGAGAAAAAAAATAAAGAAGGAAAAAGGAAAGAAAAAAATATATATTTGTGATGAAATATTTCATTCAATAGCAAGTTAAAAGTTCAAATTCAACAGAATAACTATTTTAGTGAAGACAATTATAAAAAGATAAGATTTTAAATATGTAATGTAGAATCATTGCCTACAAATTGTACACAACACTAAATGTGGCTTAATTCAGTAATTCCAAATTTTGAGGAAAAAGTAAATTAAGAGGGACAAGTTTCTGATTAAAATAAAAATAACTGTGGCTTTTGTAAAACAAATTATAGACTAATAATAATAAATAAATAAATAAATAAATTGAACTTAAATTTTTACCTGGAAGAAGTTTGGGGTTCTTCTCTTGCTTTCAATTCAGCAGGAGTTATGTATGTATGCTGAAATGGTTGGTATCCATACAAGCTGAATTTATCATTTATCATTAAAGGTGGTGGTGGTGGTGGTGGTGGTGCAGAGGAACTAACTGGACTAGGGGGAGGATTTTGTTTTGGAGGACCACCATGACTTGCCATTTGTGGTGAATCTTGCTTTGGAACATTCCTTATCGATCTTGGCTGAAATAAAACAAGGGTAAAAAATTATTGTACATGGATAAATATAAAATTAATGATAAAAAATTCCATTGTGTAAAGGAAACATAGCACACAAGAACTAGAAAACATTGTCTAAATATACTGTTAAAGGGAATTCTTTTTAAGGAATACTGAGAGGAAAACAATACCGAGAGAAATATAAAAATATGAAAATCCTACACACATATTAAGTTTTAACCAAACAATTTTACATGCATTTCATTTTTCTTTTTTTCCGTTTGGCAAGTTAGATAGATTTGTACATGACTAGTCATGAGCTAAATAATGATTTTATCATAAAATAACCAATCGGATATTCTTTTCTGCATGATAGAAACTGCACATTAGAAAATGTAGAATAATGCATCTTCTCAAGTAATTGAAAAGAAAAAAAATGAGTGCTTCTAATGACGCTACCGTGTTTCAAAATAAATAATTAAAAAGAAAAATTGATTGCGAGGCTGACCTAGCATTTGTGCTTCATGATAATTCGTAACTGCTTTCTTTAAACTGATTCATAATATTCATTGCAAGTTTTTTTTTTTATATTTGAAATTCAATATTCTACAGATTTAGTTAAATTATGCACACATACAAAATTCAAAACTGCGAGGTCATTCTAAAAGATAATATTTTTAAAGAGATTTTTTCTTTTCTTTTTTTGAACTATGTTGTAATTCTGTTAGCCATTTTAACTAGGGAAGAATTGTCATCGTAAGATAAAATTAAACATTTTTTAAGTTATTAATCCATCTACAATAACTGTAATCACCTTGCTGGGCATTTTTCTGATAGTCTAGTTTTTTAACAAAATTTATGAAGAATAACAGCCTGTTTTGCATTATTAATTCACCTACACTTACTGCATAATTTTCCGATGGTTGTTTATTTTTGCACTGATCTTTATGGAAAAGAAATTTTTACCTGTAGCAATATTATTAATAAAGTAGAATACTTCATTGTATTAATGTACAATAAAATCAAAAATTCATTAAAATTATCAAACTGTTCAGAAAATAGCATTTTGTTTAAAGCTTTTAAAATTAGATCACATTCCTAACTAGATTTCATAGAATTATATCCATTTTTTCTTCATCAGCAGTAAAGTTGCATAACAGTATTTATCAATATTTGAAAAATATTATTTCACGAATTCAATTATTTTCGACTTATTAGGCATTGATGAAATAATTAATATGTTAATGTATCATTTTTAAAAAACATTTCGCCACATAAAAATAATTTAGATGCTCAGTTTATAAATAACTGTAAATGTAACCAACAAGTTGAATGTGAGTCAGTCTTTATTTAAAACAATTAATGCTTCTGATTTTGTTTATGAATGTTTAAATACAGTATAATTAATTCAATGATTTTCCCAAATTAGCAATACATTTTACATATCGAGAATGATAAATGTTTCCTCCTTGATTTAAAGATAGCTGATAATAATACAAAGATAACTGCTATATATAGAGGAAAGTGCCTTACTGTGCTCCGGCACAGGGTGGCAAAATTTTGAAAGTTTTTCCTTTTTTTTTTTCAAGATTTGCAAAACAGTAAGAGCTCAGAATGCCAAAACCAATCCCATAATTTTAAGGGGGCATGAGACCCCCTTCAACAATTGTAAAGTTTAATACATTTTTTGTACATGTGTGTATGTTTGAGTTATGATCCAAAAGTTTGGGGACAGCAAAAAATTCAGTTTTATATTTAAATTGCATGAACATGTTAATTTCAAATTTTTGAGATAACAATAACTTACATTATTTCTAAATTATTACTTAAAAATTTTAATTAACCAATGAGCTCTAATAAAAACTAAGGCCAGTATTTGAACTGCAATACAATAAACAATGCAGCTTTTAAATTTTTTCCCTTACAGATCAACCAAAGAAAAGATAATTTTAACACTCACATCTACAGGAGAATAGCTCTGAATTTGAGCTGGATTAGAATTTTGTTCATTCCTTTGCTGCTGTACAATAGCTAACCATCTTTCATGTTCATGACGCACATGATTATCCACCATTTGATTTCTAAAATAATAACACTTTTATTTAATTATAATGTTTATCAAACATCATCAGTATCCATTACTTTAAATTTTCATTATTGAGAACATTTAATTCCAAAAACTATGCATTTATTTTTATTACTGTCCCTGTGGTATCAGAAATAGTTCAAAATCTAAACCAAAACACAGATTTAAAAAAGGGTTCATTCAGGCTAAGGCAATACAGTTTTTGAAGAATAACAGCATAACATATAAAGCAAAAAATGTATAATAGCTGAAGAATATCACAAAAGAAAAATGTTTGTTTGAACGTTAACATACTAATGGTAAAAAGAAGTTTAAAAAATCCTTATATATTTTCTCTAAAGCAATATAATTTAAGAATTTTTTAAAATATGAAGCATCAACTTTAACTTCTTTGAGGCCCTAAAGTTTTAGAGCACATTAGTCAAACCCATCAAACCTGCCTAGCTGAATAGTTGGTTTTAGTACTTTGCTTCAGTTAAATATTCAAAAAAAAAAAATGGAGAAATAATAACTGGATATTTGTTGAGTTCAATATTTGTTGCAAATAGAACAAAAAAGCAGTCAGAATTTATATACTACCATTTGGTTTGCATATATGCAGTGCAATATGGCACTAAAGTTGCATCTGTGGGGGAAAAGATTTGTAGCCAGCAGTGACACATGAAAAAATTTCCCACTGCTGCAGGTAAATAGATTCTTGCACAGCATAATTTAATTATTCCACAAATGATCTTCATGTTGTGCAATTTATCAGTCATTTCTACATGTTGATTACAAATTTGAACAATTTAGCAAAGAAAAAAAATCTAGCAATTATTTACTGGACAGCCACCTGATTAGATAAATTTAACAGCTGCTCAGATGTGGTTCTCAAAACAATTTTGTTAATAATTAAGTGTATATACATACAGATTTTAAAAAAATATTTTAAATAACATTAATTGAACATTACCTTACCAAAATCTTATTAATATAACGTGAACATTCAAAAATGGTCATCATAAAAAAAACAAAAATAAATATTAAACATTTATGCTGCAAAATGTGGGTGTTTATTTTTTAAAAAAAATTAAAAGATATGATGCCAGTCACATTGTAGAAATCATAAGGAAATAAATTAAGTCAAAAATAAATAAAAGGTCTTACCAAAAAGTATGAAAAATATATTAAATCAATCACAGAATCTTAATAAATGCATACATATAAAATAAAGCCACTCTTAGACAAATATAAAAGAACCTTGATTAACCTGTGGAAAAGTATTTACAAATGTTTAACTTCAAATAAAAGGTAAATACAAAGTTATTTAAACAATTGCAAAAGAATCTTTAACTAAAGAGCAAAGATGGATTCAATTCCATTATTCCTCAGAATGCTAATTATTATTTTGTACTCTACCATTTGGGGATGAATTCCTAATACAGTAGAGTCTCGATAATTCGAGGTGGATGGGACCGGAGCTACCTCGAAGTATCGAAAACTTGAATTATAGAAATAATAACATTTTATAAATAAGTAAAAGGAAAGTAAATTTTAAATTTCAGTATCTTATATTTACAGGAAAAATGTAGTTACATACAGTTACATGATTGAAAGTTAATAATATTTTTAAATTTGCCACCATTTCAAAGCTCTAAATGTAGCCAGCCTACTTATTAATAAGATATTTGGTCACCAGTCATGGATAAAAGTAGCCCAATTCAATATTTTTACGCATAAACCATCGAATTACAATAAAAACCAGAGTTTCGCTGTTGTCGGTCAGTATTTGGGAGCTAAGCCGATATTTTTTCGCTAACTCGGATTTATGGGAAACTAGAACTATCGAGACTAGATATATTGAGACTCTACTGTATAGACAATTTAAATGAAGCTGAGAAAAATCCAGCAATGCTTTAAAATAGAATTTATTACACAAAATATGTAAAAAGTAGTGAAAAAAAGTTTTCGGAGGGAGGTAAGACTTGCACAAATGTTTTCAGATCAAAAGGGTAAAGAAAGAGCGAGAGAATATCACTGTGGCACTTTCCCTGTTAATTAAACTATTTGTTTAACAGTTGAGTTCTCACTGCCCATGCCCACTTCCCCCAAATAACAACAAAATGCATTATCTGGCAACAAAATAAATGACTGAATTCACCAAATTACATTTTTTTTTAATGTGTTTCATAATATTCAGAGTTAAATTATTTATTTTTACTCGACATTCCAAAATTTCTAGAGCATAACAGATCTGCATATTCTACAGCGATATTATCATAGTTGAATTAAAGATCAATAACTCAGAAGGGCAAGGAGTCATGGAATTTTTTTTTTTCCAGATTAATCATATTGTCAAGGTTTGTCAAAAGCCAATGAGAATGCTTTAAACATACATAAAAAGAGGGATCAAGGATACATAAAAAGAAAGAAGAGAAAAAAGTACCTTTCTTTTTCTTGGCCCCGCATTCTTTCTACTTCAGCTAATCTTTGTAATGAATGCATACTAATTGTTGGACTATTTTCTCTTCCTTTACTTACAATACCTTTATTTGTTGCAACAGGGGTCCAGCCCACATTCTCTCTTTTCTGCTGTATCTTCAATAAAATGAATTTCTTGTTAAGGTTGGAATTATGAAAAAAAAAATCAAACATGAAGATAAAACTAGATAAAATGGGCATTATATGTATCCCATATGCCACATGCTAATGGTATTTTTTAAATCATAATAAGTATACTAGATAACTCCCCACTCGGCCAAAGTGCTGCTCAGTATGACATTAATTTTAATTTTTAGTCATTCTTTATAAGCGGCTACCGAATTCCCATAATTCTGTTTTGTTGATTTAAATCATTTTTAATTAGCTTTTTTTCATTTTCCGAATCACAAGAATACCAATACATAGCAATAAGTTCCTTCAGCAAACATTTCAAATTAAAATACATTGGATATCCACCTTTACTACCCAAGCTTCTTTTAAACTTTTAATTCAGAGTGCTATAGTAAACATTATTGAAAACTCATAAAAAGTATTGTTTGCTAAAATCAACAGCTTATTCTTAATTTCTAAATTATAAGTTTTTAAATGTCCCTATTCATCCTTCAAATGCAAGAACAAAATTGGGTATGTTCTTCTGCCCCAAATAATCTTGTGTCCACTCGATACTTTTGAAAAATTAGCACCCTGATCATGAACATAACACTATAATGAAAAGAAACCGACTCACTAATATGAACTTCCTTTAACACTCTAATTAACAATTCCCAGTTAGACTTAATCAAAAGTATTATGGTTCCCTCTAGAGAAAAAATTACTCTCGAACTTGAATCATATTCAAATTACTCATTGCATTTTCCACTTTACCACAAGAGCTAATCATTGGAATATAACCCATGATTGCTAAAACTACTTCTGTAGATCTGTACAAGACTTTCTTATTATTTGAATTATTTAATTTCATATTGCTAAATTTTTCTCACTATTTTATTTAACACTGTAACATTACTTTTTCTTGGTGGAAAAAAAACCAAGAGATGAAGAGGCATCATTTAAAAAGAGGAAAAGTAAATAAGTGAGACAGGCTTGGAGTCCATTACAAAGAAACGTAATCGATTATGATTACGATTACAAAGGGAGAAATTGAGAGATTATGATTACGATGGTAATCCTTTGCCAAAAAGTAATTACGATTACAGCAGCGATTACAGTCGTTGAAAAATGTAATTGATTACGATTATGACATCCGATTACGATTAGATTAGCATAAAATTATCCAATTTTATGCATACAACTCTCATTTTCACAATAGTGTCATAAATCAAAAAGTTATGATTTTTAATTAAATTTTTGATTTTATAAGAGATAACTGAAATGATGATGAATGCAATTATAATGAAACAATTTCAACATCACAGTTCTGGAATTATGACGTCGTCGCAGAAATGAAAAATTTGCATTATATATATATATATATATATATGTATAATCAGGAAAGGCACATTCAGTATTTTTCGAATATTTAAAACTCATGTGAGGAATAACTACATTGATCGTATTTTGTATATAAGCAAAGACGATGCACTAAATGTATATATAATGCATAAGTGATTTACCTGGTTCATTGTTATTTTGTGTGCATACAATCAAAATTTAGTCGGCCGCAATTTCTGAAAATTTATATTTCTCCATTGTATTTATTTTCTAGTTTAAATTGTGCAAATATTTCACATAACACCAATTAGTTTACTGAAAATAATAATTTTCTATGATTCTTTATGAAATCACTTATAAGATGTGCATGAATTGCACCGGATAACAAAATATTCAGATAGTGTAAGAGATAAATAATCTTTTGAAAATAAATGCTGCATTTTAGAATAATTTCAAAAAATTTGAACATGAACATTCAAATAACTCTTAGCAAAATTAGTAATCGTTAAAAAGTAATATGAAGAATAATTATAATACGAATGACTATAATATTTTAATATGATTTTTGTGGTTTTTTTTTTTTTTTAACATGCACGAGCATATATTTTTTTCCATGTACTAACTGTTTTAATAAAAAAATAAAGTGCAAGTAATTTTACAACACAAATTTAACGTACAAGATTCAACTGAAATACAAAATTCTGTTGAGGTAATTCTAAGAAGAAAAAGATAATTAATTTTTTTAAATAATTCCTAAATATTAATTCATGCATGTAAAAAACAATTCGGAAAATGTCTGAACATATATCATTTTCTTTTACATACCTATTAATTAAAAAGAATATTAGCATTAAAATATAAATAAATTTATGATTTAAATGTATGTACTTTTTTAAATATTCGAGGAACATATTTTTAAAAATAATAATAATCACACGTACCAGGGTTAAGATTTCATGCATCTTAAGCATAGAGCATCATGTAACGCCTGCTCCTAAATTGCTGAAGTGTAAATGTGCTATTCTTTAGAAAAATTCTTCACTTCTGCCGTTAAAGAAAGGCGAAAACACAAAAGTCATTTCATGTCTCTTTATGTGTGTAGGTGACCATAGTACCAACACTAGATTTTCAGGGGGGGCAGTCTACTTCGATTATTGAAAGGGAAAATGGGGCGCCCATTCTTAATGCCGGCTCCAAACCGGGACCCCCGCGGAGAGAAGAAAGGGGGAACTCTCTTTTACTCGCGGCGGTCCCGTCCAGACTCTCGCCTATTGCCCAACCGTTTGAATATGTTTTGAAGGGGTAATTAAGGAAGCAAAATGACCGATGCATTTGGTCCTTCTATAGACACCTTCCCCTTTCTTATCTACCCCGAAATCTGTGACTTGCGGACAGATTACCGCTCTTGTACCGAAATTGGACGATGCGAGGAGACCGGAGACCCCCCCCCCCCCCCTGAGAGCCCCAAGGCGATGCGAGTGACATATCCAGACCAGACTCCCTTTCTTCTCTGGCTCTCCAGCCATTCCCCGTGGAGAGTGGAGCCGCAATTAAGAATTCTGAGAGACCGCAACAAGTAGGACAACAAGCGTCTCTAGCAGACTATTATATGGTCCTGCCATCAAGGCTCTGCGACCGCCACACAGAACCTTTTATATTATGATCGCCCGTAGGTTACAGACCGCTTAGGATAGGACTTCAGTACACAGTTTGAATCCTTTTTCTTGTAATCTTATCTCTTCTATCCAAGGGTAGCACTAAAAATTTCAGCTTTCATCAGGTCAAGATTACACGATTGCAGGACTAGCAGATTACGGATTTTTTCCTTAAGATTACGATTAAAATTACGGGAGAAAAAGGATTACGGGATTACACAACTTCGATTATGATTATGAGAATATTCCATCATCAGATTACGATTTTGTCAAAATGTAATCGATTACAGCCGATTAAGATTACGTAATCGCGATTACTCCAAGCCTGAAGTGAGAGCACAGTTATGTACTAGTACATAGCTAAAAATAACTAAGAAAAAGAAACCAGATTTTTTGGGCAAAAAAAAATTTGGAACTAAAATCCCTTGTATCCTAGCTAAACAAAAACCACCAAGCTATAGCTCAAAAACAAAGCCATGGATCCAGAGAAATGTTTGAATATTAAGAACAGGTGCGTACACAATTCTTACAGTAAAAATCAAGCACTTTCCAGGACTCTTCATAACAAAATTCAAGGATGTGGTTCAAATGAAATAAATCTAACCAGTGTAAACACAAGTTATATTACAAAAAAAAAATGCAAAATAATAAATTATATGAAGATTATAAAAGAGCAATGTGCTTAAAGGAGAGAATAAGCTTGATGTTGGATAAATAAAGAACTATAAGAAGAACAAGATTATTAATACACTCTCCTCCGCTCCATTGACCTCGAAAATTCCAAACAGATCTTTCAGAAGTTTAAAATTGTTAAAAACATATTCAAAACCAACCATGGATCAAGGAAGACATAAGATTGCCCGATGATCACTTCATAAGTGAAAGCTTCATTGCTAATAATTAAAACGCTACTGAAGAATTGTAATTGAAGTTTGCAACACTACAACCTATATTTTTCCAAGTATGCAATTCATGAACTGTAAAAAATAATTGCATGTAATTAAAGCAGAAATGAGCATTTCAATGCTCATTTGCGCTTTCATTACGCCTTTTTTTTTCAGTTTACTTGTGCACAAAGTTCCTTTTTTTATTTTTATGCAATTTATTATTTTATTTTGGTATGATGAATTGGTTTTCTGGTATGATAAAATTTTAATTAAAAACTAAATAAATAAAAATATTCTTATACAAATTATTAGTGTTGAATTTTCAAAAAAGATAACAATATTGACCTGTTATTCTTGTATTATTTTGAAAAGGAAAAAAAACGATAAGTGGTAAGAATATAAAAATAAAGGTTATAATACATATTTAAAACTCACAAAAATGATTTTATTGTAGCTATCACACTCTTTTTGTTTGCTTAAGGACAAGGAATATTTTATATTATTTGGGTTTCTGTTTATTTGTCTGAAAGTTGGGAGTTATGCTTACCTGCGAAATTGATAAAAATAAAAAGGAAGTTTATTTACTTACTTCATAATTAAATTTCAAAAAAGAGTTAAAATGGAAAAAATACGATTTTTGTACAGGATGCAGAAAGATTGCGTAAAGAAAAGAACGCATACGTTTTCTTGCTTGCACGGGGAAAGGCCTACGATATTTTAAAGAATTGCATAAATTAATTAAGAAATATGCATTGCTGCAATTTAAAGCAAAGAAACCAAATTGAGGGCGGAAAATTCAGGGTCAAGGAGCAAAATAAAATTTCCGGAACTTCGGCAAAAAAAGAATTCCGGAAATTTCCGGTTTTTCCAGAACTCAACCACCCCTGAACTTAAGCATAATTTTTTCGTTGTATGAAAATGTTCGAATGACAAAATCCTTAATTGGTTTGGTGGTTTAACTTAACATTTATAAGTCCGCCCCCCCCCCCCCGCCTCATTCATGTGCATTTTATCAGGTTGGCTTGGGGGAGGTAAGCTCCTTTGATGAGGCCGAGATATATATATACACACACACACACACACACACTAAAGTTAATGGTTCTAAAGACCAAAAAATTGATTCTCCCTAATTTTCTTGAAATTCTTTAAAGAAAAAAATAAGTTTTTAATTCTCAAAAACTACCCCCCAATAGCAATTATTTTCAAATTTAATAAACACTTAAAATCATAACCAGATTTATATTTCTTTAAATTTGAGAAATAATTTAAAAACAATTTCCTGTAAAATTTTAGGAATTTGTTTCCACGCACGAGAAAATTTTAAAATGTATAATTAAATGACAATAATAATCAAAAACATTTGCATAGACTTTGTAGACGATTGTTAGACGCTTTCAAACCTAAAATTGCAATTTCTGTTAAGGATGCAAAAAGATAGTTATTACTGTAAATAATACTTTTTTTTTCCGCAAGGTTTTTTTTTTTTTCAATCTAAAAACTAAAAAGTTACATATACTCGATTCATAACACTAGCTAGATGCACCAATACCTTATCGGTAACTCGGTAACTTTCTAAAAGATGTGTCACACAAAAACCAATTTCGACGTTTTCGCGGAATTACTAAATTGACATTTTTTTATTTACATTATTACGACTGAAAGTCCTTGTGGAAGAGATGAAGGGATTATAAAAAATTCCCATTGAAGGTTGCGCAAAAGATGGGGGGGGGGGGGGGTGAAGAAGAACAAGTTTTAAGGCAATAATAACAATCTTACTTTCCTATCCTTTTCAATAGTAAATATAGGTATCTCTCATAATGAGGCTGCAAAATTAATCTTATTACATATTATTTTGAAAACTTCCATTAAAATTGAAATACCTTCTGCTGAGCGAGGCGTAAGGATTCCTCAAAATGCTGCTTTACTGCCTCTTGAGCTCGCTCTCTTTCTTCCTTCTCCAGCCTTTCTTGATCCTGCCATTCCAGCTGCTGTCTTTCCTTTTCTGATCTCTCTTCTTTCTGACGTTCGATGCGTTCATGCCGCTCAGCACGTTCCTGCCGTTCAGCACGTTCCTGCCGTTCAGCACGCTCATGACGTTCCATCCTTTCCTCTCTAGATTTTGTGAATTAAAATAGGAATAATATAAAATCCCCAAATAATAAAATGGTCATAGAATAAAATCATGCACACTATCATGTAACTTGATTTAACAAATATACATTAAATTATATAATAGAAATATATATGATATCCCCAAAGAAAAAAATTCCTAATGCACTACTGTCGCTATGTCCAGATGACATTAGTACTCTATAATAAGAACAATGCAAATCTGCCAATCACAATTAGGGCCGCCAATCCACTATTTGATTGGACTTTCACGTCAAGTCCACTATTTTACAATAAAAAAAAAAGCGTATGTTGCATATTGAACATATCCCCCCCCCCCCCCCGGTTAATTTTTGGGAGAACAACTTCTGCATTTGAAGAACATAAAATTCATGTAACTGATTTATTCTACGTGAAACTACTAAGTTTGAAAGATTTTAAATAAAAATTAGTACAATATAATATTGATGTTTCACCAAGTGTCAGAAAGACAAAAATCTGGAAGAAAATCGTTAAGATCAAAAATGTAACAGAATGTTTTACCCATAAACTATTTCATTTTCTTTTCTTTTAGAAGTCAAATTTGAGAACTCAATTAACACAATTTTGTTAAATTAATTATATAACAGATGAACATTGCTTTTGTAACATTCACTTGTGATAAAATAACTAAGCATTTAAAATTTTAAAGCAAAAAGTTTAGTACACGAAGTTGATCGAAAAGTAACTTAAGAATTTAAAATTACCTTTGGATAATTAACTCGTAAAATAATTTCAAAGTAATATTTACGACTTTAAAAACCTACTCAAAAAATACTAGACTTTTTTGAAAAATAATTTGAGAAAAGGCTCTCAAACCAGTAATTAACATTCCATACACAATATGGCGTCGCTAAAATGGCTTGGTATGTCGTTCGGAAGAACAAAATTGAATTGAAGTTTAAGTTAATAAATTATGAAAGTTAATAAAATAGTTGAAAACCCAGGTGGCTGTGGCATGCGCATATATTTATATTTACTTTTCAAAAACCGAAATATTAAATTCTCATAAAGTAAGTTACCTACTGTTTTGAACATTATTCTGTTGAAATTCAAATTTTCAAAGCAGCACTTCTTTAAAAAAAAAAAAAGAAGAAGAAGACAGAAGATAGAAAATAAAACTTATGTTTTTCCAGTTTGACCACCGTTTTTCAACTTGGGGGGGGGGGGGGGGCGTTCAAAAAGAAAGGTGGTGGGTCATTCCATGTCAAGTGATCCAAAATCTGAGGGGGAAAAAATTTACCTCATCTGTTTTTATTTATTTATTTTTTTTTTTTCAAATTTGGCTCATCAAACTGTACCCCTCAAGGTAATTAAAAATCCAAATTTTATATTTTATCTTGCTTAGTTTTTCAGTTATAAGGCTTTGATTTTGAAAAAAAACTCCCATTTTTACTTGTATGCTTCAACACAAAACAGGAAATAACTCATCAACAAATAGGGATAAAAAAAAAAGTTCTAGTAAAAAGCATTTAGAAGTATCTTGAATGATGTTTCATATGATCTGCATCGTGACTAATTTCATACAAATTTTTAAACTTTAAAAAATGACCTTAAAATTCAAATTTGCTGAAAAATCAAAGATGCCGAAATGCGCTATTTGCATTTGAACGTTTTTCACTACCATACAGAAAATAGTCCAAATTTCGGAAGATTTTAGACCAAAATATCGTTCAGCTACTTGGGAAGAATAACCTAAAGAAGTGGTGCATAGATAACTAGGGTATGAAAATAGATCAGGGGTCGCGCCAGAGTTTTCGGACGCTTCACAAAATTCCAATTAATCAAAATGGGCCCTTCACAAAATTCAAATCAATCAAACAAAATTCCAAGCTTTCAAATCGTACTTTTTACACCATTATTTATTATAAAAGTGGCAAATAATAATAATAATAAAAATTTCACCAGTATTTGTTAAACTTTCTATTTTCACAAAATTATTTGATTTTCCACTAAAAGCATGCAATTTGATAAAATTGATTTAAAGTATGAAAAAAGTTTAAATTACAAAATAAAAACCATTAAACGCAATAAAACCAAAAAAAAAAAAAAGAAATAAAAATTGCAGACACGTGTTTCGGGGGTACAAGGAACCGCTTTTTCAATTTTAATAGATTTTTTTTTATCTACAAGTTCACATTTTAAGCACTGAAAAAGGACTCCATATAAGCCCGAAACACGTGTCTACCACTTTTATCAGTACATTAGAGAAAGCGTTGAATGTTGAAAATCTGTAGTGTTTGTTTTATCTGTGCCTAACAGTTTTAGGAAACCGGTAAATAACGTTATTGCCCCTCAAAAAGTTTTATTTTACTAAACACCTAAAAGCAATTTTAAAACAAGAAAGAAAGACATTTTTAAAAAAAATAGGGGGGGGGGGGAGAAAAAGAAATGGGTCGCTCAAACGCCGCCAGAATAAAAAAACTCTAATCATATGGAAATAAAAGAAAGAAAGAAGCACAATTAATTGTCTAACATTGAGCAAATAAATAAATTAATTAATTGAATAGAATAAAAATAATAATAAAACTACTCTCTTGAGCAGTAAAAAATCGCACCATCTATGACTGAATTTATCTCATTTTTAGTGTTTGTAAAATGAAACTAAAAAAAAAAATAGGCGTCACAGGATTGATTTGCAGGTTCATGAATTCATTTAATCCTCTCTAAATCTACTAACCTCAACTTTATTATTCCTGTTAGTTTTGTTTAGTTTTAGAATTATATGCATTGTAAAAGTTAAAAATTCAATTTGTATTTTTAGTATAGCTACCTTCTCTGAAACTTATAATATGACATGTAATTATCCATTCAAATATAGAAGAGTCAAGAAGGGCCTGATTAAGATAGTCGGGGGCTCAAGACACAAACATTATATTGGGGCCCCCTATGGTACGAAAAATAAAAATACTGGGTATAATGTATAAAGTTAAATACGCTTGGAGATTATTCTATTAATATTTGGGGGCCCAAGGCAGCGGCCTAGTTGACCTTTGCGGTAATCAGGCACTGGAGTCAAGTGCATTGAATACTAGCAGCAAAAGAAAAGTAATAAGTTGCACAATTACAAACATTTCTAGGTCTTAAATAGTTAAAATTGATCGCAACGGGGGTAAAGAAAATATTTTTGCCAACATTTGAATTTTCCCATTCAATCATATCAACATTTTAAAATAAAAATCACTGATTCAACTATTTTCATCAAAAGTTCAAAAAAAAAAAAAAAAAAAAAAAGATCGCATTTTTGAAGTTAAATGCTTTTTCGAATTTTTTTTTAGACTAATATATGTCATTTCGAAAACGTTTTGTCCCCTTCAAGTATGATTGATTTGAAAACAATATGGTGTTGTAAAATTTATTTTAAAAAGAAATTAATATTTTTTTGTATCTTGCAACGAAAAACACGCTCATTCTAAAATAGGGAAGTTTCCACCTACAGAATCTTCCTATTTTGATGCTTAGATATTGTTAAGACAGTTATAAAACTCAAGAATTCACCCATGCCGAACAAAGAAAATTGAACATTGATTTTTAATTAATTTTTAAAAATCCCATCCACAAAAAACGAGGCGGAGCTTAATACGTCACTGTCTGACGTCAGCGGGCACCTCGCGCCTCAAACGGCTTCGAACTCCTCGTATTTTGCAGCGTTCATTCAACGATTCATTTAACTAAACGTGCGTCCATTTAATTAAACTACTTTCTATTTTTTATATTTTTCATTCATTATGGACTGTAGGATCCCTTTTAGACAACAAGGGTTTTGATTACCCATTTCCAAGTTAACATGCGTTTTATTTATTCAGTTACGTGTATTTTTGTTGCTTGGCGACTTTTTGGTAATGTTTTGGTAACCCCAATGAAGTTCATCATGCTATTTAGTGTAGTGCATATTACTTAGCTCTTATCGCTTTCTTGGCAATAAATCTTATATTTTTGAAATGCAGAATATTATTATGCTACAAACGATTTCCGATGTTTAAATTTTTTTTACTTAAAGAAAATTCCGTTTTTCTTATTTGCGGTTCAAGTGTGGAACTCAAAAAAAACATTGGTGAGATTTTTGAATTGATCATGTGTTTCCTTTTCATGTAAAAAAACACCTGCAAACAATGGCGTAGCTGGACCTGGATTTCGGGGGGGGGGGGGATGGTTCTTCGGGAGAAGTCTGCTAATTTCATTGTTTTCCAAGAAAAATTGGTCCAATTCTAGACAATCTTTACCATTTCGGGGGGGGGGGGGTATTCCCAAAACCACCCCCTTATCTACGCCAGTGCCTGAAAATTAGCATAGAAAAAGCATTAAGCCAAACGATGTTGCAACTTTTATTGACTTTAAAATGCAGGTAGTGTAGTTAAATGCCATACAGAATCTTTTAAATTTCATTTTCCAATCGTGGTATATCATGTTTAACTTTATATTTTTCGGTTTAAGTCTGGAATCCCTTAAAAAGCTTTCAAAAATTTCTTTTAAAAAGGGTTATAAATATTATATTTAAATTCATTCTATTATTTTGAAAAATACCTTAGTCCTTGTTTAATCTTTCAAAAATAATACTGAGAAGTGGCTGTTCATAACTGATGTCACGCTTTTTCCCCATATATTTGACCCCCTCCCCAATTTGTCACAATGTCCCACTTCAGCGGGCCCCCTCCCCCCCTTTATCACATGTTACGCTATGTTGCATAACGCATGATGTCACACTTCTTGTTACCTTGTCACACTGTTTTCACAATTTCACGAACCCCCCTCCCCCTCGAAGCGTGACATCATTTATGAATGATCCCAAAGGTAATTATGATATTTTTAATAAATAGCTCTTGCAGAGAATATATATGGTGATTCAGCTGTTGGGTATGTACAACTAAAAAGGACAGCAGGAGTTAGCACAGTCAAAAGTCGTGTATGTCCTGGGCACAAATTATAGAGCCCTAACCAAGTTGTTATGGTAGTCAAAGTCGCAAAAAAATAAAATTGAATCAGCTGAGAGTTGCCCTGCTGCCAAAGAATAATGTGTATTTCCTACTTGCAATAATACAAATTTCAATTTACCTAAATTTTTCGATGTCTTGAATCAAGTTATTTATGTATACTTTCATTACTTTTTAATGTAATTTTATCCCTTGAACAGGAATATTTTCTTTCTCGTTTTCGATAACTCGAAATATTTTCTACACTCCAAGGCCGTATCCAGAAGCGGGAAAGAGGGTTTCCCGAAAATGTTCGCAATGAAGAATATATTCCTCCCTGAAACTTTTCTTAACACAAGTGTGTCCAAGTCAGCCCCCCCCCCCCCCTCCCCAAAAAAATACTGGATACTGCTTTGCTGCACTCAAATTATTTCTTTCTGGTTCTGTGTTATTTCCATTGTATTGTAATTAATCAGCTTGTGTTGTTCTAACACTAATATCATTTAAATTTTAAGATAAAAATAATCCTAAGGGCCTTAATTATGCCATTTTTCTGTTAAATATATATGTATATATATATATATATTTATTTATTTGTGATTTGAAAACTTTTAGGCACGAACGAAATGTAAACTGGTACTGTAATTTTTAAGTAGATATGTTGTTACGTCTTAGTTGTACTTACAGAAATGATCTTCACAGCAATGAAAATTCTGCTTCGTAGAAACATCGCTTCTGCATTTAAATAGCCACGCTTTTCGAACTTTAGTTAGGGTCCCTTGGAACATTAATGAAGCGTTTGCCTGTAGTTTTTTAGTCGTTGATGTGCATCCAGGTACAAAACAATACTTGTAATTAGTATTTGACATATTGATCGAACGCAAATGTAAGAAGGAGCATAACGACAAAAGTATAACACAAAGAAACAAGAAATCCCCCCGTATATATATATTCAGAAAGAATATCTTGTATACACATAAAATGCTTCAATTTAGCAACTAATAAATTAATAATAATAGAGTCTGTTCGACGAATTCATTCTAAAAAATTATTTTACGCAATGAATATTTAATTTAATATATAATTTTAATAGTTTATCTTTTTCAACGGTGCAGCAAAACGTTTGCTGAAGAAAACTCAATTTAAACCACCGGGACTCGAACCACGGTTGAACGGTGTACAAGCTTTCTTCCCTAACCATTCGGCCATCCTCACTGCGTTAAACGGGGTCTATGTATCAATAAATCTTTCTTTCCAACAGGTAAACTTCATTATGGTTGAGATTTTAGTTTTTAATTACATCCAAACTCATTTTTGGCTAAATTTATTGTATATTGGCGAAAATCATTTTATTTTCTGCAAAATTAAAACATAAACAAGCTTCAGAAGCTCAAATTATGCGTTCGCTCATTCGCAAACAGTTCGGCAATCCGATGTATACAATTTTTGATTTACGTGTGTATGTGTTTCTATTTAGTAACCACTGCTTAGGGCACTGTTTTTAAATTCTTTTTTAAATATACATGCAGATTTGAACTTGTAATTCTTTTTATCCAAATAGATGAGCTCCAAACGGTTTCGCTCCACATGGCTCGCTTGTGAATGGCCGGTTTTACGCTCGCCAAGATGTATACGTCATCCAACCTGTGACGCAAATCATGCCCGATGCGCAGAAAGTTTTTTTCGCGATCCCTGACTGCACATGAATTAAAAAAATTATTTAAAAAATAAACACTAATCGTATAACAAAATTTTTTGCACAAATGGTGTTCTGTAGATTAAAACTAAAATTAGAAAATCGAAAACTTCCCTATTGCACAACTTTCGGTTCTCTTCATTTGCGCTGACGTCCTAAGATTTATGACGTAGTAGAATTTAACCAATGAAACAGCAGATGAGTAAAAGTGGATGCCCTATGTTTAGCCGCCTGTGAAATAATTGGGATTCGATGAAGTTAGAGGAGTTTCTTACGCTGCTGACTTTGGAGTTTTCGTCTTTCTGCAAACCGCTCGGATATCGCTCCAGCAATATTATTTAGCTCAGCGGTTTTATATTTTGATTTCTTGTAATTCAATTACACCGATATGGCAACAGCTAATGGAGCCTGAACATTTTGTTTGCGAATTCTTAACGAGAAACAGTTACGGTAATCTTCGAGTTTGATTTTATTAATTTACTTCCTATTAGTTACTACAATATGAAGGGTCCACTGGAAAAACGACCTAAATCACATACTACCTTTTGAAATTTGCTTTATGTTTTATTCAATTATTTTATAACATAGATGTTAATTTTAACTACACGAGCCTACTTTTCCGTAACACCCAAATTCAAATTTATAATGCATAATTTATATTCATTTATAATACATAATTTATAATAAAACATAAAGCAAGGTTCAAAAAGTAGTATGTGACTTAGGTCGTTTTTCTAGTGGACCCTTCCAGAGGCGTAGCTAAGGGGGGGCAAGGAGGGACAGCTGTCCCCGGGCGCAGCGTCAAGGGGGCGCCAAATTAATGTTAATTTATTTTAATTTTAAAAGCGAAAAGAAGATTATTTGAACTGAAGAGGTGTGAATATGTTCGACAAAAAAGTGAGAGCATCTCAAATCATATAGGGAATAACTGTAGCAAAGGACAACTTCTTTTGAGTTGGAGTGTTTTCTAGGGATCGGACCCGTGATGACTCTCTAGGGTAGGGGTCTTCAACCCGTGGCCCGCCGAAGGTATTTTAGTGGCCCGCCAAACCTTTTGGATGAAATGAAAATGAAACTTTCAAAAAAAATAAAAATAATAAAAGGGGAAAGAAAATGACCGAAAATGATTCAATTCACTTTCAAAGATTAAAGCAGTGTTTCCCAACCTTTTTCACTTTGCGAACCCCTTCTAAGATCCTAAAGAAAATGGCGAACCCCTTCTACAGTAACGTGTACTGACAAATTTGGTATTTTTATTACATTTATTTTCCATATTGCACAATAGTTCATACCAAGAAATAAATATATAATTGCAAAATATCTTAAGTTTAAATAAATACTAAAACTACTTTTTTTTTTTTGTTATTTTTTACTAATTGTTTGTATGTTTACGACCATTTCAGGTCACATAAATATTCGAGTTTATTTGCTATTCTCAAGGATATGCCTCAAACTCTCGTCTAATATGACAGATAGAACAAGACAGCACAACAGATTTTAATATACAAAGAAGGAAATACACCCAGGGCAAGGTGGGAATCGAACCCACGCCTCTTTCTCTCCGTGCAGGGAGGCACCGGAGCCAGTCGATTTGATTTTGACTAATTAATATGGCAGTAAACATATGCATTCGCAAATAATATCGTTAAAAACTATTTTCCCAATAGTAAGAAAAGTTATGTAACGGTATGAAAAAAACACACGTAGAAATTTTGGAATCAAGCAATGAATTCTCAAAAGTTGGAAATAAAGTGACATAAATGTGAGTACAAATTGTAAAATTAATGTATAAATATCTTCCGTTTTCACTTTGAGGTATGTATATAAAAAAAAATAGCCGTAATAATGAAAAATTACATATTTCCGACTCTTTCTTCGCGCTAACAAGGAAAAATAAAGAGAAACCAATGATCAAATTTTAAAATAAATCAATGAATAACGTTCGACACTCCTTTGCTGTTCAAATTTTCGATATTATGTAGCAAAAGTATGTACATTTCAAATTCTGTTCGTATGTTTCCTATGTCAGCCCACAACGTTTACGCATTATCGGATAAACAATTTTTTGAATTTTACACTCCATCCTAATGCGTTACGTATGTAAATTTATTACTTCATTTTTTCTTTTACGTCAGCAATTAAAAATTCCGCCATTGCGATATTATTTTCACGAACCCCCTATCTACATCCAGCGAACCCAGGGGTTCGCGAACCACCGGTTGGGAAATGCTGGATTAAAGGATGCTGTATGAGAGCATGAACTCGCTCGTCTACTTGTGGATTTTTTTAGTCTTTCGTGAGAATAAAAGTTTCATGGAAATGTTGTGCTCGCTATACTGATTGGATTCACTACATTCAATCTGAACTAAAATTAGAAGTAGAAGATTTTCAGTGTGACTCTGCAAAATACAAGTTTTTTAATTGACTTTTATTAGAGCTATGTGTCCGAAACGTGTATCCAGGAATAGGAATACGTAAACATGTACTATTCATGCCTTCTATCTTTAGCAGTACCTACGTGTGGGCAATGTCGGATCTAGCGCTAAGGGAAATAAGGCTAAGGTCCCGGGCGGCGCTTCTGGGAGCGTTAAAATTCGACTGTGATGCACAAAATAAAAAATTGTAATAAAGAGAAAAGAGAAGAAGAAAGGAAAAAAGAAAATAAAGCAAAAAAGAGAAAAAATATAATTAATATGGAAAATTTAACATGTGGAAAAATGGAATAGAAATTTTTAAGTTAAAGTTAAGTTTTTCCTAATATTTTTGCAGTCCCAAATGCGTCTCCAAAAGCCTAAAAATGCACCAGTTTGCATATAGTATTCAAAAAGTTTTCGGTTGAGAATCCCCCGGACCCCCTTCAACTGTGATTTTATATCTCCAGTTAAGGGGGGTCCATTTAAGAGCCCTTTATATGGCTGTACACCCCCTAATGATGAGTTGGAAGGGCCAGGTCGTAGGAACAAATCCCTCCAGAAATGTTACGAGTTTGTTGCTATTATTTTTAAATTGTGAATTGCTTTTCAGCACTGTCATGTACCATGTCACTTTATAATTTAAAAAACTACAAAGCAATTTTTATTCGGCTTTTTAGTGAACCTTACTTATTTTTAATAAAATCCACTCTTAAATTTTCTGTATGACGCTACTTTTTTCGACAATTTGTGGCCCGCCGATCTTTATGAGCTTATTGTTGTGGCCCGCAGACTTAAAAGGTTGCAGACCCCTACTCTAGGGGCTAGGGGCATTTTCTTTTGAGCAGCAGAGATAAAAGAACTGGACGCCCAGAGAACACAGGAAAGGTCACTTGAGAAAGAAGAAAAACAAAAAATTTTACGAACCTAAAGTGTCCCATTTTGCCCTTCAAAGTGAATGGTCGCTAATAAAAAGGCAAGCTAAAAGAGCTGCTTCTTAGAGCTATTTATCATTTAGGAAGCATAAAAGTTTTTTTAATTCCCTTCCAGGGGCGCCGAGTGAGAGGGGTCGCAAAATCTTCAGTTGTCCTCGGGCGCTGAAAACCCTAGCTACGCCTCTGGACCCTTCATATGTCTTCTGAGCCCCTTTGCTGTGGGAGGGGTTAACACCACCCTCATTGCCACTTTTATAGGGTCAGGTGGGGGAAAATGGGCCAATTTTTAACTATTTTCATATTCAAAGTTTCACAGCAACACAACCAGAAACATTCCCATTTCTTTTCAATTACATCTTAAAATTGATCTAAAGGAATTCAATGTTATATATTTTTACTATTTGTTTTTTAATTATGAAATAGTTTAACTGAGCTAATAAAGTTGTGACCAATTTTACCTCATCGTGGGGTAAAATGAGTCACCCTGGTGTAAAATGAATCATAATGCAAAATAATGCTGAAAACAGTTATTTATTACTTTGAAATTGAAAAACAAATGTGCAAGTGTAACACATATAGCAAGATTTTGAATTTTGATTACATTGAAATGCTAAAATAATATTGTTCTCGATTGTTACATATTGGTTCACATAACACTTCAACAACATCACTTCTCTCTACCAAATCAACATTAAAAATTTTTAATTTAATTTCAATAAGATAAACAACATACATTGTTTATATTTAAAAACTTGTTGCAGTTATATACAACAGAGAAAATTGAAAAAATAAATAAATTAGAATAGAATTACATAAGCCTAACCATGACCCATTTTACCCCATCCAAGAAAAACTGATGTAAAAAAGAATATATTTAATATTTTTCCTTTCTGCTCATCTGGAATTGTTCTCCAAAATGTCTTAGTGAGGAAATGTTTTAAATTTGGGCTGTTATTTGATAAAACGTAGAGCTTTTCAGAAGTTGGTAAACCATGTGTTTAGCACACTATCATGCAAAGTTTACAAAAGAAAATTTTTTGTGTTGCCATATTTAAGAAACTAACTTTTTTTAGAATGAAAAATGTTGCCAACACATTGAAAAATAACATTAAAAATATTGGTTTAAAAATTTCAAGTTCTATTATTTTGGAATTTTTATATAGTGACCCATTTTTCCCCATCCTCTCCTACTCTTCTCTCTTTTGCCTGTATTTGACTGTTAAGCACAGTAAATCTGAAAATGTAAAACACTTGATCTTTAAGTTAAAAATAAAAATTAAAAAAAATAATTTAACTACGAGAAAAATATTTTATGAATTAATTATTTCTGAATAATTGGTATATGAATTAAGCAAAAAAGCTATCGATTTGATAATTATATAAAATATTGATTTATAACTATATAAATATTGCTTAACTTCCGTCATTTTCTATTTCTGCACGAAGGTAAATGTGTTATTTGTTCAAAAATTAATATAATGGCAATTCTCCTATTACGCAGCTTATATTAAATTTTACATGATTACTGGTATCATTGTTCATACCTAACTTATTATTTATTGATCTGCAACTATTAGACAATATGTAATGATCTTCTGGAAGATAGTACTGGACAGTAGAGATGAGTTTGGGCTCACTTTTGCAGGCCTGAGCCCACCCGAGCCCGAGTGATACTGTTCTGTGTCAAAGCCCGAGCCCGAAATGATTTTATAAAGTGTTGTTAATAGATGTGGTGCTACATCTATTAATTGTAGGCTTTTTATTGCCATCGCAATTAGTTCTAATGATTTTTCTTTTAATTTCAAATAAAGAATATATTTATTTTTAAACTATCATGAAATGCTCCAGTTGAGATTAAATTCTGCTGAGCTAAAATGCATGAAAAATCTTTGGTTTGGAAGCATTTTTGGGAAGTTCTTGATTTGCAATCGAATTTAAAATTGGAATATATTCAGTGCAACTATTGCAGTTAGGAGACCTAATAAGATGGGACTCTAGCCTGGAGCAAATTGAAAATGAAAATGGACACAAGACTGACGAAAAACTATTAGTCCGGACTGTAGGTTGATGTATGAATATTTTATCATGAGCCCGAGCCCGAGAGTAACTTGAAAGTGTAGAGCCTGTGTCGGACCCGGGCTCGGGCTGAGCCCGTCTCATCTCTACTGGACAGTACTATTTTTATGAGTGTATACACAAGCAATAGTTTTAAGTAAACACATTGGAACATATTTTGTATGCTTTCTACAAGACAGAACCCAAAACTTAAAAACACTTCATCAGAATCATAAAAAATGACACCCCAAATATAATTCAAAAAATTTTATTATTGATACAACTAATTCGGAAAATGTCATTAATTTATTTTAAAAAAGAGACTAAAATTAATCAGTTATCCACTATATAATAAATTTAATTAGATTTAATTAAATTTACAATTTTTAAGTTAAAAAATGAAAGCAACATGTATGCGTAGCAAATATTCTATCTGTTGTCGAACTGAGATATTTTTTTTATTTTGAAGGAAAACAATATTTCAATGAAACATAAAATAATGATTTGCAGTAGTTAAATGTTGATTTTCAAAGGAACCTTCATCAACAGTCATAAGCGTGAGCAGGCTTTTGCAATGTACCTCTTTCCTAATATAGAATTTACTACACTTATTATTTGTAGCTTTCCTTCTACTGGTCTATTTGAAATGTTATTAAAAAAACAAACGCATTCATAACAAAAACCCATAATAAAATAAAATTTAGGTTCAATTTGCAAACATAGGCCCCATAACAATATTTTATTTCACTATCTTATGATTTTGCATCCTGATATGTAGTCATGTTGGGTAGCTTTCGGCACTTTGGCTGATTTCGAAGTTTTAAAAAAATGTTTTTTTTAGCAAGAAATAATCTTTGTTCATGATTTGAGAATTTTGACCACTATTTGCTGCAGGAAGATTTGATCTGACTGTCTTATAATCCTACACTTAAGTATTTAATCATACTTTAAAATCTTACACACCCTAGCTTATTTTAAATCAAAAATTATTGTAATAGTAAAAAATTTAGTTTTTTGAGTCCAGTTTACTGACCACCATGCAGAGCATGAAAATTTTATCTTACAATCTTGAAATTTTAAACCTAGTTATTTGGTCATGGTAGACAACATTTCTCACTCTAGCTGATTTGGAATTCAATGGAAACTGTTTACCCCACAGGGACATAAAGAAGGAGAGGGGGTGTGACAGGGCTGGTGTCCCCGGGCACCAGATTTTAGGGACGGTAAATTGACTAAGTGTGTGTGCATATATAAGCGTATGTGCTTTTTTTCTGTATGTTGGGGGAGGGGGGAGTGCTAAAGCCTGGTCTTGTCCCTGTTGGAAAATGACCTAGTTATGTCCCTATTTCCGCATATCTTTCCCACCAACCTAAAGGACGCACCAACAGTATGTTGCCAGCTCCTGGTTGACACTATATCTTACCTTAGCTTTGCCAAGAGATCATAGAAAATACTTGGGAAAGCTTTGTATTATAAAAGTATTTGGTGACACAATTTACATTAGCAATGATTGAAACTGCACTATCATTTTGTGAAAGTGGGTAATATTAAGAATAAGCTGTTTTAATGTCATAAATTTTTTAAATTGCACAGGATTAGATTTTCGCAAGTTAAAAAAAAAGTAAAATCAGGAAAAAAAAGAAAAAGATACATAATATTTTATGCTAAATGTATATGATTTATCAGACAATTTTGTTCAAAAATCATTGATTTAGATCAAAGGTTTTCACAAAAATCAAAGAGAACAGGAATGCTGAAAAATTTATTACTAAGTTGAATCAGCATGTTGGTGTTGATATATAGGGATGACAAACACCCTGCTCAATTCAAGACAAAACCAAAATTTATTTACGTTATAGTTTCATGGCAGTAACAGAATGGAATTCAACTTATCAGTAGAAGTATAATGGAAGTTCATGTAATTCCCTAAAAAGTTACATTACAAATTATCTTATTTTCATAAAACTTTTCAAAGAAAATGGAACTTCTATGGGATGAAAAATAATGGAAAAAACTCTAAACAGTTGCAATGTTTTGCATATTATACAAATAATCAGAGCCAATGTGTTTATGCTGTAAGTCTTCTATTTGTGTCTCACAGAAAATTTGTGTCTCACAGAATGTTTTCAGAATGAAAAATTTGTATAGAAATAGTAATAGATCATAAATACTAATGCTCTGAAACAATAAAACTGAAACATTCTTTTGTTGTCAAGTTGTGTCATGAACTTTTCATAGATTTGTATTCTAAACCTAATAAATAGGCTGTTCTGGAAATGCATTAAAAATTGATGAATTATTTTTAATCCTTTTTAATTTGGTGTACAACTAATAGAAAACCTATAGAAATAAACTTATTGTTTTGTATAAATTAAAAAAATAATTAAAAATATATTGAATACTGCATTTTACCAAGAAAAAGTTTAAATTTTTCTTGTGTTTTGCATTGAAAATACTTTGGGGGTTATTTATTGTACTATTATTAAAAATTATGTGTTGGTGTTTTATTTGAATATTTTTTTTTCCACCCTAAACTCTTAATTTCTCTCTTTTAAATATTTTGCCCTTATTTTTTGAATTTGAGCACCTGATCATTTAAACATTCTGTTATTATAAATTTAATTCAACTTTTAATTCATATTTCTTGCAATGAATGTAATGAAATTGCTATATTATTTATCTCCGAATAAATTTTCTTTTGTAGGCCCGCCCTATTCAAAACATGAAAATCATTAGATTTCAACTGAAACTATTTTTATTCATCATTATATTGGTATTTCTTGTTATCACAGCACAGTTCTTTTGGAGAAGAAGAGAAAATATTTCTAAATGCCTCCTGTCAGCTGAAGCTCTTGGAAAAGTTGAAGAATTCCTACATTTCATACAGAAACCTTTAACTTCATTAAATATTACATATTTCTTATGTTATAACAGCCTATGGGGTGCACTTCAAGTTAAAGGACCTTTGCCGTGGCATGATTCTATTGAGCTATGCGCAATAAACAGTGAAATTTTACCCTTTCATGATACTTTACTGTATGGTGTGTTTGAGAAGTATAAAATTTCTGTTTCATATAATTCTGCAAGAGGTTTTTACACCATGTTACCACATGGTGAAACTTTTCCATCTGGAACTTTAACAATTTTTGAAAGAGATCTTGTGACTGGTCAAATGAGAAGAAATGGGTGGATACATAGAATGTTTCTAAAGTCTTGTGACACACTGCATTGCTTTCCTCCAGATCTAATAGAGAAACCTTTGCCTTTTTTAAAATTTGGACGTTATTCTGTGCCTTCCCCAAGAGAAGGAATTGAAATTCAAAAGTACTTATTTCCTTCATCATGGTGGCAAGAAACAACTCCACCTAACTGTATAAATGACAAGTAGAAAGGATTAAGGGTATTTTTTCAAAATGTAAAAACTGTGATCATAAAATTTTCTTATTCACAAGGTATAGAAATAATATAAATTTGAATGTCATTTGTATAAAAATTCTAAATATAACTGTTCCTCCTTTTCAAAATTAAAATGTACTTTTTCTAACGAAAGAATGAAGTATGGGCGGACACAAACCTGTAAGGATGTCTTGAAAGTATTTCCCTTAATTTTATGTTTGCTACAGCCAAATAGCGTCACTACAGAAGGTCCAGTCCCCCATGGGAGACACAAAAAAATGGATTTAAAAGCATGAAATATATATGTCTATCCTTGGATATTTCTTGCCTTTATATTTTAAATATATTTAAACTATTATTAAATAAAGTGTACTTGTGCCTAAAAAATTACTGCCACCATTTCTTTTTTGTTCGTTTAGAATAAAACTGGAGGGAGTGTTTCTTTCAGGCATGAAAGAAACACTCATCACGGAAATGAAAAGATAAATTAAGGTAATTTTCTGAGTGATATAATCTGCAACTGCTAAAAATTTTTTGTCTGATTTTTTTTCCTTTTCTAATTTAAATATAGCTTTATTTTCTCAGGATTTGCTCTTCTCGAGTTAAAAAAAATTTAAAAACAATTCAAATCATCATTCTAGATGGGGAAGGGATCATGGGCCCTCTAGGCCTCCCCTTCTGGTTGCACCACAGCAATATCAAACTTTAACTTTGGCACACTCGGGGCCGGCGCCATGCCAAATTTACTTACAGAACCAAAAATGGCGGATACTCGGAAGCTTCAACCCTGAGACACGCCTTTTTATGCAAAATTGCAATGTTTTCTTAACTCATCGTCGGAAAAAGTAACTTTTTTGGTTACTCTGCC
Source organism: Octonoba sinensis (assembly GCA_038502835.1). Classification (NCBI taxonomy): domain Eukaryota; kingdom Metazoa; phylum Arthropoda; class Arachnida; order Araneae; family Uloboridae; genus Octonoba; species Octonoba sinensis. The sequence goes on along the minus strand of CM076598.1, from coordinate 192,920,979 downwards.
GGAAAAGGGCGTTTTTGCCCATAGGAACAATAATTTTTTCCCCGAATTAAAAACAATATATTTTTTAAAAAATTTAAAATAGTGACCAATTTTTTAAAAAGTGACTAAAAGTGACCAATGCAACAAACAATTACTTTTAGTGAAAAAAGTGACTTGCGCCGACCCCTGAGTAAGGCAAGATGTTCATCAGCTTGAGTATTTTTGTAGACAATTTTATTCCAAATTCAGATTTTTATAAAATAATTTCATAATTGTTTATTAGTTCCATTAATTTCTATTAGTTCAACTGAATTTAAAAAATATAACTTAATAAACTGCTATTTTTAAACCATTAAATTTTAGAATTGTACTCTTCAAATTGATGCTTATTTAATGACAAATGCATATCAATCGGTTATAAGGTCACCCTGCTCATAAGGTCACTTTCGCGAAGTCCCGAGGGGTGACCTCATATCGACTTCTGACTGAGCCTTGAACATTAAGATTTTTAGAGCAATATTTAATTTTGACATCCAGAAAGCATAGTGGACTGTTCCAGATAGCACAAATTGACTCCCTTTGCTGGAACAATATTAGGAAAAATAATTACTTCTAGAAAGTCTGTATAATATATATTTTATATCTTTATTTTTCTTTATTCTTAGTACTTGCTTGTGTATTGGATTATCTTTATATCTTCTACTAACTATATGAAATCGTCAAATGAATTTCCCGATTCATGCGTCCAGATCATTAACCTATAAACAATATTCAGGGATTTTTTGTCATGCTTAGGAAATTTAATTTGCAGAAAAATAAAGAAACATAACAATGATTTGGGAGTATTAATTACTATTAGATTTCTTAATTGCAACGCCCAATTTGCTTGCGTCTCACAACCCCTTTATCATAAATAAACAATTATTACTTTAATGTTGGCCAATAAAACTGCTTCACCGCAGATTAACATTTTTTCTCTTTAAAAAAATAAGATCCAGTTAACACTGGTAATCTGACCCAGCCCCTTTGGCGATCAATCAACCTCTAAAAAATAAAAATGGAACCCCTATGTACTTTGTTTTAAAGAAGGGGCCAAAGGAACCTCAGACCACAACCGACAATTAGTGAAGTTTAAATAAAAACTTTGAATTTTTATCTTAATGCAAACTTTTAACTTCCTAAGCATATAAACTAAGCTATTTCATATTTTAATGAAAAATATTATTTTAGATTAACACTCTTTAAAAACTGAAAGTACCCCCACACATTTTCAGTGGTGTAGTCAAGAGGGGACACAAAGGGATGAAGTCCCCCTAATTTTTGAAATTTTAACACACAAACATCCTTTTACTTCTTTTTTCAACTTATGCTCATGTCCCCAGCTTAATGTTTCTCCCCCCCCCCCCCCCATGATTACACCACTGTATTTTCCAATAATAGTGATTTTTTATTTAAAAGACAAGAGATTTTTTTTAAAAAAGAAAGAAGCAAAAAAAAAACAACAACTAACCTTTCTCTTTCATGAGAGAGAGCCCGCTCTCTCTCCAGTCGCATTTCTTCATACTGAAACTGGATCCATGGATTTGGATTCAAAGGATTTGGACTCATCTTTTGTTGCCACATCACATCAATATTTAAGGGTGGGCCCCTTGGATTGCTGTACTGTCCCGGCATTATTGTATGAGGAGGGGGCAGCAAATGCCTGTATGCAGATGAGTGGACAGGTGGTGCCGAGTGGTGGTGTCCAGTCGAAGATGGGACAGTAGATGCAACATGAGAAGGGAGCCCATATGCTTCAAAATGTGGTGGTGGTGGTGGTGGACCTGCTGCACGATTGAGCTGGGGAACAATGGCTAATCTTGGATAAAGACCAGCCGTTGCACCAACAGCACTATGAGATACAGCAGTGGAAGGGTTCATGGATTCTCGTGCTTGATAGTCCGGATGCCGAGGTCCACCACTTATGGATCGATACTGATCATGTTCGAGGCGTAATTTGATGTCCTCATATTCCTTAGCTGCTTCATTCTCAGCCTCATATATTGCTGATTTATATCTTTCGCCACTGCTGAGAATGTATCCACGAGATGTCTGATGTGCAACATAATTCTGAATCTTCTCCCCTTTGCATACCTCACTAGGACCTAAATTGGACATTCCTGATCAGTACAGTACTCACAGGTCTCTAGGAATGAAGGGGAATTTCCCAGCATTATGCTTATTTGTAACAAGTTTTTATGTGTAAATATTCTTGTAGTTACTCCTAAGTACTTGTCATGTAATAAAAATATCTTACTTTGTCACATTTCTATATAAGACTTTTAAAAACAGTTATTTGGACTGAAATTTCCCAACAGAAAATGTATTTTCATTAAATTTTGAGACAAAGTGCAAGCGTTGTAGAATCCCTTTAAATAGCACTCCTCGCAAAAAAATTCCATTAATAAAAAGTAATAAATGTCCACTAATTTCAAAGTTATATTTTTTCAAAGAAATAATTTGAGCTTTTCCACTAAGATGCAGCAAGACACAACCTGGGGGAAAGGAAAAAAAACCATGAGCTAATTTACATATAACATATTTTTTAAAGATCTTAACATTAGATACAGAGAATAATATTTTGCACTACACCTGTATTCTATGAAAACATTCCTTTAGTCTTATCCATCAAGTATCATTATTAAAAATGAAACTTAAAATGGATTTATACAGATATAGTGGAGAGCTAGTTTACCTCCTCACAAAGAAGCAACAGTTTATTCAATGTATTTAGGCTTCTTCCCCCCCCCCCCCTCCCTCCCTCTCCCAATTTTTATTTTTTCATTTATCACTGTTTAATTCAATAACCGCTTCATTTCTAATCTTCATTTTATCTGATAAATAATTAAACTCAAATACAGGTTTCCACTTTTGCTATTCCTCTTTATGCAGAATTCAGTCCATTTCCAGACAGATAATTTGTGTAACACAATTTTAAACCTTTCCGTTTTATATAAAATTACACTAATAGTGTAAACGTTAACATCTCTGTAAAAAAAGAAAAAGAAATACTAATTCAGCAGAATATGAGTACAATCTCTAAAAAAATATATAAATATTTAGTCGAGTGATCAAAATTATATCTACCTTTGAAGTTATATATTTTCAGTATAATTCAAATAACTTGAATTTAGTTATTAATTATCGTTGTGGCAAAATTATATGGCACAGAATTTTAAAATACCTGTAATCTGCCATACAGGAGTGGAAAGTCAAAAACTCCCTTTTGTATCAGCTTTGTATCATAATTATCAGTTTTGTATCAGGTCAACCTACAATTTTTTTTAAATCCAGAACTCTCAGCTTTGTATCAAGTCAATAGCAATTTTGTATTAAGACTACCATTTTTTTAATCAGTAATTCAATTTTAGCAGTAATGCTTCTTGAAGAAAATAGTTTGTAAGGAGGAAAAATTTTTTACAGTGTACAATAAATCATAGTGGATTTCGGGAAACTAGTATTTTCAACCCAAAGGGAAAAAAAGAAAGAAAGCAAACAAAGAAAATCGTGCATTATAGACAACTAACATTAAAGAAATAAAGTTACTTTTACGAAACAAATTATTGTAATTCAAAGCTCAAAAGGAAATTTTTTTATAAATATATTAGTAAGTAGCATAACTTTGTTTCTCATTATTGTAAAAAAAAAATATGCCATGTAATGTGAAAAGATTTTATTTTTTCTTTTGTTTGAAAAACCGAAAGCATTCAACTACAAAATAGACTCATTTAATAGAGCATCTAGATGCATTTTTATTTTATTTTTTTTTTTCCATTCATTGTATGTTTTATTATTATTTAATAACAAGGAAAGTTCTCCTGAAAAGAAAATCCCCATCTTAGAGCGATGGATGGAGCTAATACTCTGTCTTAAGTGCATGGTCCAGATGTGCTCCAAAGGAAATTATCTCTAACCAAAATGTTATAGTTTTCCCATTTTCCGCTATCTTTGACCATGACCACATTAAAAGGAGTTATCAAAGTAAAAAAATCAGGATATTTTGAGACATAAAATACCAGTTTAACTCTTCTACGTGATGCAGGAAGTTGATGGCTTAAAATGCTCAAATTAGAAATTTTATCATTTAAAAAAAGAATGACAGCTTATTGTTTTTTTTTTTTTTTTTTTTTTTTTTGTTAGTTACATTTGGGGGGGGGGGGGAGAGAAGAAAATTTTGTAACATAAGTTTCAAAGGGAACAAGGTATTTCATTATTTTATCTGGTTAGCAAGGTAAACGTAATATAATATACATCCATTTGTTTTCCTTTCGATGCAAGCTAAAACTGACACAACAAACTTCTGATGTGCTCCAAAACATAAACTTATAAAAATTACTTCTAGAGCACCCTTATGCCCAACGAAATGTCAGTCAAGAAATAATGTTATTTACTTTATAACTTAGTGTGTTAATGATAATAGTCCTTTCTAGTAAAACAGAAAGAAAACGCAATAATAATCATCATTATTAATGTGACAAGCTAGTCAAGCACAGCAGTTTCAAGGCAAAAAAAAATCTGTATAAAGGTATAAAGTAACACCAGACTTTGCTTTTATTTATTATTATTATTGTGTACTTTATTTATTTTCTAATGTTGGTTTGCTCATGCATTATTGAAGCAATTTTCATCTTATTTATATTTTTTGATTTTGCTCTTCTAAACTTCCTCTAAAGTTTTGAGCTGAAATACTACTATAATGTACTAGTATTTTAAATTTTACCTAAATTTTTCTTATTTACTCCTGTTTTTTTTTAATTTTTTTTTTCCTGCTGTAAGGTATAAGGTAAAACTGTACTAGAGGAATTAAAATACACTTCATAAAAAGAAAGAGTAAGAATTGAAATGCTTCCTTGTAAAATTACATTTACTGAACGGAAATTAAGATTACAAAAGCTTTCACTATCGATAACAAGATGGCGCCACTAAACTCATTGGCTTGTTTCGGGACTGCTTCGCTGAAAAAGTACTATTTTTGCTGTCATATGGCCCCAAGGTCGCGGCAACCTATTGAAAATTTTCCGATACCGCAAAAATTTTGCCTCATCTTTTGATAAATTCGGAAACAGTTATTCAATCCCCCTCCCGTGTACGTGTCGTTGAGAACAGTGTAGTGTTTACAAACAGCATTCAAGGCATATTTTGTATCGGCTTTTCGTTCCGAAAAGATATAGCGTGCTAAAGATCAGTTTTAATATTTAGTGAATGTTTACAAAATAAATTTATTGCTCACAAAAATTAAAATAATGATAGTTATTAATTGCTTGTTATATTTTTATCCACACGTAGTACATAGCTATTCCATTTAAGAACGATAATCAGGGCTTAATTTCTAATGAAAGAAGTGCCTACAGTCTTTAGGCCTTATTTTAATGCATAAATGTCCTAAACCTTTGAAAATTCACATAAAACTGAACAGAAATGAAGGAGCAGAGCTTCCACAAAATTAACCGCAGTGACAAATATTTTGGCATAATTACTGTGAACAACCTCATAGACACCTTGGGGGAAAAGGCTAAAAATTAGTTAATTTTAGGTATTAAATGGAATGTCATAACTAAATTAACCTAATCTCTGCAGTTTTGATTTATTTAAATCAATTTTTAACAGAGATCTGGAGTGAAGCGTGCAATAACGAGATTTTGCTCGGAAAAGAACGGAGCCGGAACAAGGAAAATTTATTTTGCTTAGCTGCTCCTTTGTTTTTGAATTTTTCATTACATAAAAAATTAATTAACTGAAAAAAAAAGAGATAAGTAATATATTCGATTAAAATTATTTGGAGCATGGAACGAAGCCGGCGCAAATATTTAGAAGTCGGAGTGGAGCAACTTAACAACAAGGGCAGCTCTTGATCCCTGACTTTCAAAAATAATAATTTCGTTTTTTGCAATTCAAGTCAAATTTTTTTAAAAAAAGGGATTTTTGATTTTTAGGTGTAAAAACAACGATTTGAAAGTGTTGCGTGGTGTCTCAGACCGCAAGTAGAAGATCAATGCAAGTGTGAAACTTTCTACGAGATGGCGCCACCATTCTCGTTCCTCGTATTTTCTGTCAAGAGGCTTGCCCAAAGTAGTGGTGGGCATAATAGAGTGATCATAATAGAGATCTCGAGATTATTCAGGATAACTCGAGAACTCGATTCAGACGACCACCTCGAGAACTCGATTGAACTTCTCGAATACTCGATTGAACTTATCGAGATCTCGATTGGTTTACTTCTCGGAAGATAGAATCGAATGATTTTTTTACATTTGGATGATTCGTAGTCAAGATTGCGAAAGTGAGTATGTGTGTGAGTAGGTAACAAAGGCGGATAGTTTCTTATTTAAGAGAAAGTCATTGCTAAAAACAAATTTAGAGGACGGGAGTGATGGAAGAAAAAATAAATGGATAAATAAAGTAACATGTATAGTAATGGTCATTTCAAAAGTAATGCACTTTTTATTAATCGATATGTTTATTTGATTCGCGCCTCCCGTTTTTTTAGCTTCGCAGAATTGCGTTATATCAAGGTGTGGTTACATAACTCTTTACATTGAAATGTTTATGGAATTGAAGTGCCAGAGGAAAGGAGTTTCAAAGGAACTCTTCGATGATAATTTTCGAAATTAAAATCCTCAAACTACATTTTTAAGCTATCACTGGTGACATGAGGGGAACGAGTTCGTAGAATTTCTTCGGAAGTTTTCGAAATTTAGGCGCTAAAATCGCAGTTTTGTGTTTCGTTTAGCAGGAGTTCTTTTTAGCTATTTTTCCTAGTGAAGAAAGTATAAGGACCTAAAAACTTATAAAAAATGGAAATTAAAACTATTTTTAATGTTAACGAGAAAAAAGTACTTCGCGCAGAAATTTTCTGAAATTGAAATCCTGAAAATTCAGTTTTAGGGTTGGGGGGAAGGTTTTGAGAGGGGAGCATCACTTTGAAATTGAAGAATTAGAGTCTGAGTTTTAAACTCTTTGGTGACGTTGGGGTTGCGTTAGGGGGGAGGGCACAATTCTAGAATTTTTTGAAATTTAAGAGAAATTCACAGTTTGATGCTGTATTTATAGAGATGCTTGAGAAAGCGGGGATATGGGATTATCTCCAGAAATATGTGTTATTTTAGTAAATTTCTGACGATGTGGAGGGGAAGGGTAAGGGATCTCTCCCGGAAACTGCAAAAAAAAAAAAAAAAAACGGAATTTTAGACTGTTTTTTCGGAGACGTTTGGAAACGGGCAGGATGAAGGTTTGGGGGGGGGGGGGGGAGAGTCCCCAAAGTTTTTCGAAGTTTCAAAAGCGCATTTCTAGGCTTTCGTTAGTGTGTCATTAGGGATAAGAGCATAAGAGGTGGGGGTTCAGTTGTTCTTCCACTGGAAAGCCTTTTAAATTGATATTCTAAAACAGGGTTTTAAGCGGTACATATTTTCAAAATGTTAGGGCAAGGGAAGGGGTTTTTTTTTGGGGGGGGGGAGGTGTCGGCGGCTATTTAACTGAGAAGGAGAAAAGTAGGAAATTCATAACTGCCAACTGGATGAGTTTCATATATAGTGCTATAAAAACGAGTTCACCGTCTTAGTTCCAAGGCAACGACAATAACCCTTGCATATGTTACCACTGGGCAGAACAGGCCCAGTGGTAACGTATATCCACGGGGGGGGGGGGTTGAGATTGGTGCGATAGCAGCCCCCCCCCCCCCTCCCCCAACAAATGAGATCCAAGGAATGGGAAATAGGAACATAATAGAACTGTTCTAAACAGATTATAGAATGAAAAATAAAACATGTTCATAAACAACTGAACATTAAATTCTTGCTTAAAATCTACGAACACAAATTTTATCATTCCACGAAAGGGAGAAGAAAATGCAGAAAGGCAGAGGAATGATTTATTAGTCTCCGCTTATCAAGAATTGCTCGCATTTCACCTTGATACGTAAAAAGAAATTTGCAGATTTATGTACGTTTTATTAACTAACTGTTGATACATTTTTCGAGGGGTGATAGACATGTACGAGTGACGCGCCATATAGGTCTAACTTTGGAGTAGTAAGGAACCGTTCACAAATGATGTCACTCTTTTTTCCCATAGATTTGATCTCCCTCCCCCCTTTTTCACAAAATGTCACACTTCAACGGACCCCTACCCCCTTGTCACATGTCGCATATGTTCCAAAATCATGATGTCACACTTCTTGTTCCCCCCCCCCCCCCCCCCCGCGTCACAATTTTGCCCCACTCGTCCCCTCGAAGCGTGACATCATTTATGAATGATCCCTTACACGTTTAAACTGGGAGGGGGTCATGGCGGAGGCTGCGCCTTTTTTTTTTTTTTTTGCGAGGGGGATTAAAGGGTTTTGGAAGAGGTTAGGCAAATTTGAGGGGGGGGTCCGTATATTTTCAGGCAGTGCGCCATTGCATTGAGGAGGGGGGTACCCCTGTTACACAGTTGTTACATGTTACTAGATTACTTACATCCCAAAGTGTAATGACAGCTAACGATCACTCTAGAACTCGAAATGATCACCCGAGAACACGAAATGATCACTCGAGAACACGAAATGATCACTCGAGAACACGAAATGATCACCCGAGAACACGAAATGATCACCCGAGAACTCGAAATGATCACCAGAGAACTCGAAATGATCACCCGAGAACTCGAAATGATCACCCGAGAACTCGAAATGATCACCCGAGAACACGAAATGATCACCCGAGAACTCGAAATGATCACCCGAGAACTCGAAATGATCACACGAAAACTCGAAATGATCACACGAAAACTCGAAATGATCACATGAAAACTCGAAATGATCACACGAAAATTCGAAATGATCACACGAAAACTCAAGATAATCACTCGATTATCAAAACCACTCGAGTACTAATCACTTGATTATTGAATTTTCTCGATTATGCCCATCACTAACCGAAAGCTACTCCGCTACTCAAGTAAATTGTTTTAGCAAATTTAAGATGGAAATGCGGAGATTTCGTAATTTTGTAACGAAGAAAAAGAAAAAAAGAAATCGATTGTGCCATTCCCTTAAGGCCGTGGCAAAAATCCTAAGTCAAAAGTACTAAGGACATTTCAGGACACCCGATATTTTTTCAAGAAAATTCAGGAAAAATACGATCTTCGCTGTACGTAAATTACAGTCAATATGTCTGAAACTTTGAAACTGGATACTGCATTTAGAAGATAATTTCTCTAGCACTATATGGAGTTGAAAATCACATGTATTGTATAAATATCCAAAAAATAAAATAAAAACACCCATTTCTTCTGCAATTGAAAAGCCAAAAAAAAAAAAAAAAAAATGAATATTTTCATATATATGCAGAAGTAATTTACGATTTACGTCTACTGCATTGATTGAACATAGCACACTAAGACATATTTCTTGGGCAGTGGCTTTATTGACTAGTTCATAAAACTTCTTTTACCGGACCATGTGTCTGAATTATTTTTCCCTCTGGTAATTCATTTATTCTGCGAACTAGATCCCCCCCCCCCTTTTTTTTCATTTTTTACATACACTTTAAATATTTTGAATATTCATGTTTTATAAGAATATCAGGGTGTCTGCAGATTTTCAAAAGTGACTTTTTTGACCGTTCAGTCATAGGTTTGACTTCGTGACTTTTTTGTGACCGTTCAGTGATAGGTTGGATATTGATTCTTCCGCATATCGAATGTCCGGCATATACGTACCGGATATGCGGCTCTGATGCTTGAAGAAACTTGTAAATTCTATACATAATTTTTAACATCTTAGTTTCCAAATACATAAGTCTGTAATTCCCAAATATCTTCAAAACATATAAATTAATTAAATTTTAAAAATGAAATTTGACATGCCGGAGAACCGGATATTTCTTGCAGCGGCCGTATCCTATTCTGGATACTTAAAAACCCGTCAGATACCGGATATCCGGTGCCTTCTGGGGAGATCAATTTCATTGGACGAAAAATTTTCGTTACTTTCGAGACCAATTTTCAAAATCGTGACTTTTTCAGGACTTTCGTGACCCTGTAGACACCCTGAATATATGACATGTTTAACAATACGCCAAAACATATTTTAAACTATTTTCATGACAGAAGCAATTTTTTGATAATAATTTAGATAAACAAATTCTAACGCAAATGTATGATTCAAATCGAATTCAATCCTACTAGGAATACTAGTACACTATTTACAGAAAAAAATGAAAAAATAATAATAATTGAAATCTTTTTACTTCTGGAACCTGAAATAATCAATCATTTCAATCATACCCTGTTATATGAGCACTTATATTTTTTACACTCAGTGCACTTTATTATTTTTTTTTTAATCGATCTAAAGTTTCCCGTATGTTTTTAAAGTACTGTTATTAAAAACAAAGTGTACCATGATTGTAATCAATTGTGAATGAATTATTATTTGCTATTTAGATTCTTGAAGAATAAAAGTAATATTGTAAAATTTAAAAAATATATTTGGTTCTTAAAGTGCTGAAGTCGGCCTCGAGTCAAACAGCTGGGAATGAACTGCAATAACTTCCTCTCCTATCTTCTTGGTTCTCCGATAGATGGCAGCAGGACATATCTGCATTCACTTGCTTCAGTTTCAAGTTGCAAGATTTGGCGATGCATTGCTTTTTAAGCGAAAAAGAGCATGAAGTAATTTAACACACCACGAAGTGAAGAAACGTTTTCAATTTAATTACAGAAACTCAAATTCAGAAATACGTTATCGATAAAGCTAATGCGTATGAGATTTTTTTTATCCGCATGCTTGAAATTCCAGTTAACAACAATAAGATATTTCGTATCCAATCATGCTAATTTGTCAAAGATAATACCACGCTTAGCATTTGAAATATCTAAGAATATATTTTTTTTTAATTTCAAACATACACTCACACACAAAATGAATAAAGGAGAAGGAAATTTGTAAAATATCTAACAAAATAACACGATTGGAGAAATCTGGTATGCCTTCTTCGTTGGCAGTGCTCTTGTGCCCTTCCTGGTTAGGGTCTCATAGCAAACTCATAGAATGAGCCCTTAGCAAACTACACTTTTTTCAGTTATGATACGTTCAAATTGAAAACTCAAGTATATATATTTCAAAAGCTATATCTCACTTTGGTTGTTGCCCGGCGCGGAATTTTAGTTCATTTTCTTCTTGATAATATTAGCTCAACAATTAAAAATTTCTTCGATTTCGGCGCAACGAATATGCTTCGTAAAGTATTTCTACGTCTGAAAACTTGGAGAGCGATGAGCAAATAAGTTGCAATTGGACAAGTTTTAATCAGAAATATTGGCAATTAGAACATTTTTAAATTTCCATATGTTTTATATATTATTTATAAATACATATAAAACGCTAAAAAATCGATGAACTATTAGTAGTTTAAAACTTTCTCTTAGCCAAGCAATTACAATTCTTGTCACAAAAAGACATGACAATATTCATAGTTTTGACGGCAGGCTGGCGTAGTGGTCACGTACTTGCCTAGTACGCAAAAAATCGCAGGATCAAACTTGGCCCAAGTCGGAGGATTTTCAAGATGCAGATAGGCTTTTCTGCATTTCGACAGCCCTTTGATGTCATTTTGGACGCCTGATACTCCTTGCGGCCCCTCCCATAGAAAAGAGACAAAGATCCTGAGTGCTTTTACGAGAATCGGTATCAAAGACAAGACAGGGGCTTTGGTTTTGATCTTATTGTCGTCCTAGGACATCCGAGACAAAAAGTCCTCTGGACAACGATGAAGAAGGTTCAGCATTGGGAGTTCAGTGAGAACCAATTAGGGTACGAAATAGCTTCGTACGATCATACGAAAAATACGTTTGGATTAATGGATTTTTTCACTGCGATATTTTGACATTTGATTACCACTAATTAGAATTTACAGAATCTCTTCCCGACCTTATGGTAGCTTTGAAATTACTTCTGCCAATTTGCGTATCAGTTGCTTCATGTGAGAGAGGTTTTAACAAATTAAAATTAATCAAAAATTACTGAAGATAGACTATGAATAACGCTAGACTAAATAGTCTTGCCATGTTAGCAATCGAAAATGAGGCAACGCAAAGCATTAATTTTGAAGGCGTGATTTCTGAGTTTCCAGCGGCTAAGGTTAGAAAGAAGAAATTTTAAAATTTGTTTAAGTCTGTTATTGTTACTTTCCCGCTTAGTCAGTTTTTCTAAATATGCTTACACTTCTTGATCGAAAGTAATGTAGTTTGATGATGAATGATTTACATATTTTTTTAATATTTATTTAAATAAACATTCTTTATTAAAATATCATTAAAATCCATTCTTCACATTTACGTGATTTTTTTTGTGTTTTGTTTTACTTTAACCGTTTTCACGGGGGGCAGTGGCAACACCATCAATATCCGCCCCGGGTGTCACCCGTGCTAGCAACGCCACTGGCTCCTACGTCTCCATTTTCGTACATTTCTACATCGTTTTCTTAGTTTTTGAACAGTCAATTAAGCAGTGCATATAACTTTAAAAGTCATAAGAACGACTTAAATTTTTCGACGACCCTCATAATATTTCCCTTGGTCTAATTTTCAAGGATCTAGAATAGAAAAGAGACTTGCTTTAGAGTGCAGTCACGTACTACTTGTGAAACACCGCTCCAAAGGAAAGAAAGGATTCACGCGCCAAAGGACTTCACCGAGTCACCCTCATGAAATATTCAGTATCACATTCACTTGTTTACCCATTAGTTTCAAAGGAAAGAAATTGGCCTCCACGCATAACTACAAAATTTGTTTAAATCATTTCACACTAAGTAGTGAGTTCCCTGCAACAAATGAACGAAGAAAAAATATTGCGTGGAGATCCCGTTTGCTACGTAATAAGTAATAACATTCAACGTACCAATGAATTTAACCCTTTCAGTTCCAGTGATACCATTTGACACATCCTCATATCCTTCGTTTTGCCTTTTTTATTCAGCCTCTAAAGCTACCTCTGATACTGAATGAACATCGCTAGGTTTAATAGAATCAGCTTAATCATTATTTTTTGTCTTGCTTCTACAACTGAATTTGATACCAAATTAAAATCATTAAACTAAACAGAATGCAAGAGTGACTTGGAGCTGAAAGAGTTAATAAGACAAATCGCTTAAACACGTTGACAGTCGCTGACGTAAAAATATGTCAATTGGAAGGAACACTGGCGCTGGAGCCGGTGATGTGAAAATACGTCATTTAAAAAATACTAAGATTTTATAATTTTCCATTTATGCATCACTATCCTATTTTCTAATAGTGAAATATAAATATTTTTGCGCTATTTATTGAAAAACATAAATACAGAAAAACCCCGCTATACTGCGCCTCAGTATACCGCGGAATCGGATATGCCGCGGTGACTATCATGTCCCCTGACGTTTAAATAAACCACCCTTTATCATTGCCATTTAAAGGTAATTCCTTATTTAACTTTATAAATAAAGCCAGCCCGAGCACAAAAATATTCTAGCTAAAGAGCTCCCAACCCCCCACCACACACGCTAACAGATAAAGCAGTATTGTAATAGGCCTGATGCACACCTTTTGGTTTATAACCTATCGCTCGATAGCTTGATTGCGCAGTTGAGATGTGTGCTTCTTGCACAGCAATTACAGTTAATAAAATAGCAGCAGAGAAGAAAAGAGAAACATTTGTTATAGAAGAAAAGTCACGAGTAATTGATAAAGTTAAAAATTATGCAACAAAGGCGAGTATTGTTTGGATAATGTGGTTCCGCGGTATAGTTTTACTATACCGCGGTTATGTTACAACGCGGGTGCTAAACATGTCCCCCGACACCCGCGTTTTAACGGGGTTTTACTGTAATATATAGCGGCTCCTGACTACTGCTTAGGAAAATTGAGCGGCGGTCAACGTGTTAAGAAAAAAAATGAAAGGACAAAGGATCTAAATCAAGCTTGTCTAAGAAATAAAACTGTTCTATGAAGTGTGGGGGGCCCCTCATAAAATCAATGCTATTAACACGCACACGCCAGCGCTCATCGGGCGGTGCGTACCACCGGTGGTACGCATTCGATTGTGCTATCTGACGGTACGTAACACCAAATATTGTAGGATTATATTTTTAGTTTAAGAAAGAAAGTTCGAGAAACTGCGGCGTCTCAAAGGATTTCTTTGAGACCAACCGTTGACGCGGTTTTCCTTTGCACATAAGGCGGCCCCGAGTCGAAAGCGCGGCATCGAATGTATCAAAAATAAAAGAAATAATTTCTATATAGGTGAAAATTAAAATAATTAAAACGTATTTAATTTAACGTATATTCATCAAAAACATTTATTTTTAATAACAATTATAATTAATAACGTGTTATAAACATAACGTTTGTACAATAATTTTTCAATCATTAATTAATGCATAAGTAACAATCGCGGGCCGCCAGATGAAGCGCAGCATGAATTTGAGCTCCGCCTCACAGCGAAAAACATAAAATCAGCCCCGGCGTGAACGTGTTAAAGCGTCGTAGCTCAACACTTCTTCTGCATTGAAAAGGGGGTTCTTTGCAATTCTGAAACAAGCGTCTGGAATATTTTGGTAATTTTGTGCTTTAATAACATTAATTTTGCAATGTCTACCAATTTCTTTATCACGAATGCGCTGTGGCTATCGAAATTTACATGTCTGTTTGTTTTTCAACTCAAATTCCACGTCTCTGTTCTCTATATTTCTTGAAGAAATGACATCCACAACTTCTAATTCTCAAACTAAGAACTGAAAAATTTCTCAGAAATTCAGAATACAAGGGTCTCCTTTTCGAAGCAAATGAAAAAGAAAAGACACTTTCGCACTTGACAAAAACAAAGACAATATTGTGAGTAACGTTGGTGACGTTACGGTGCCTGCTTTCTGAAGAGGAGTTACAAGACTGTGTGATAAAAATTCATATGAATCGAATCAACAATTAAGAAAAGCTAAAGGATTCAAAAGCATTCTCAATGTTAGAAAAGAAATTTGTTTCGAAATAAAGTCAAGATATTCGACAATATTCTGATCTGATGAAGCCATTTCTAACTGGCTCTTGAAAAATTTATTCAAATGTCTCGAAGCCTGTCTATCTCGATTTTTTCCCCCTCTTTCATCTCAGCATTCAATTCGGTACAGAAAAGTATGTAAAAGGCAATAATATAAAAAAAGTATCACTGTTAAAATAGATTTAAAAAAAATAATATCAAACTACACTATAGCTCATTTCCCTCAGTATAACCTTGACGCCCGAATATTGCAAATTGAATCAAAGAAGTACATCGTTAATGTTATAATTTTCTCACTTCCAAACAGTCAACATCTTGGAAAATTGGCACTGAGATTTTAAGCGATACAAAATAATGTCACCTAGTGAAGACCAACTATCCGGAATGTTCGTGACCACCGTATCTGAATTTCCCGGTTTTTTGGATCGCTGAAAAATATCGGTTATCGATAGGTTATGAACTCAAATTACGATGATAAATAGTAATGCATTTCAAAATTAGCAATGCTTATAAATTTGGAAAGATTTAAAATGAGAGAAATATTTAAAAGACTAAAAACTATGTACTTTATTACATTTCTAAAAGTGAAGCCATATTTATTTTAATATTTCTCCGATGTAATCTTTTAAACTAAACTGAGTGGCACTACGGCCCATTGTGGCCATTGCCTACTGTACCCATCCCAGCTTTCGAGACCGAGGGCCCTGGCGTGCAGAAGCAGATGTTCCGGTCAAGTGGTCGGCCTGACACGGTACCCCTGTGTTTAGTTCCCAAGACTATTTGGTCCTCATTTCATCGATCTCACTGAAGGGATAAAAGGCTGAATCGACCCTGCCTAGCCAGGGAATCGAACATTAACTTGTTTTTGACTTTTTTTAACGATATTTTCACGATAGATTATTCACAATTTTCCCCTTTTTTAAAAAATTTTAACGGGAAAGTATGCAAAAAGGAGATCCCACAGTTGAAAAGTTATACATCACATTAAATTAAACGAGACATATGAGGCGTTCCCAGCTTAAGTGGATCAAGTCCATAGATTAGTTTTGACCATGATTAATGTTTATAATTTGTTTATTCTTTAAAAAAAATAATAAATCAGAACTTTTACTAAAGTCGATATAATATATAGACTCTTTGTAAAAGTCCTATTTTATTCTTGTTTTTAAAAAACATAAATTAATAAACTTCACCCTTTATTATTTCAGAGCTGTACGCAAAAATAATTTATGGACTTGATCCAATTTAGCTCTAAACTGCTTTGTTTAGTCGATTCGCTTTGGAACGACCCCCTCCGGACTTCCCTATCTGAGCTGCTATATCAAATCAATCAAAAATTATATTTAAATAGTCCCTTTAAATTTGGTTATTTGATATACATACATATACACGAGTATATTTATTACACACATGTATTTCTTTTATTCATTCATTTTTACACTTTCACACAAGTACGTTGACCCAAATGTGGAAAGTTTCAAGCTGCCGCCGAGTTTAACCCCACTGTAAATCTGTTTATTTCACCATGTCCGACGACTTTGTAAAATAAACAACTGTACAAGATTCAAGTGGACACAAACATTTATATTGAGATTAGAAACAGAAAGACTGGGAGTTCTGACAATTGTAACAATTTAATAATTTTCAATTTGTGATGCATTTCATGAATATGGATAAATTGGCAAAATACTTCATTGATATTGTATTTTTAAATATCTTTCAACTCGATTAATTACTAAGAGGACTAAGCTCCCACCATAAGATAACTATAAAGGAGAAGACAATCAAATACAAATACTGCTAAGGTGTTACAAAAGGAGAATCATATAGACTGCAGTAGTAGAAAAAAATATCCGAGTAGACTTTATTTCAAAAAATTCATAGCTAGAACTACAATAATAAATATTTTTAAAAAACTTACCCAAGATTTTTCATGCAAGAGTAAACAATGGACAAACAATCTCCTGCCTGCAAATGAGAAGTACCAAATTAAAAATAGTAGATAAAATATTAACAAAAATTCAAATACAAATTAAACATAAACTAAAAATAAAGTGATAAAGTAAAATCAGGAACTAAAATTATTTAACTCGCATTGAAATAAAATAGTGCAAAATATAAATCTTGTAAAAATATAATTGCCAGCTCGTTTGGCATTATGTTGACACCCTCAGTAACAGTTGGAGCAGAATTAGGGAAATGGGGGGGGGGGGGGTCGATTCATTACAAAGACATGTGCCAGCCTCATCTGAATCCTAGAAAAATGACTAAACCCCGCATACAGCCCATGTACATAAGAGATTCTATAGAGTGTGTTGTCAGGTTATGGACGATCGTATATTCATGAAAGTGGATCGATAATGTTTGTTGTGTCAACTTCAACACAGCCTTGTTAAGAAATCCTTTAGAGAAAATCTATAGTGTTTGCTATCGAATTCTTATCGGGTTGACCAGTTACAATAACAATACGAATAATCTAATAAAACGATTCTGCTATCAATATTAGCTTCAGGTAAAATATGGTAGTAATTCTAAACATTGTACAAAGGAGCTTGCTTAGGAAAATTTGTTTATATTCTGGTAACACGGTTCTTCAAATGTCCTCCATTTGCGGCCACATTGAAAGAATTGTTCATTGAAATAATAAAACGTCACACAAGATACAACGCATAAAGAAAATCTGAGTATTAAACATTTCTTCTATAAATCTTCTTAAGAAGCTAACTTATACTGAAGATTTCATGATGAATTTGAAGAAAAACAGCGGATACCTTTATCTTTTTCAGCTAATCCAAACCATGTTGCTATGGGCTGACTAATTAAAGGACCGAGAGGGTCTAAAAGCCTTTAAGGTATAAGCCATGAGATCATTTTGCTTCAGACAACTATTATTAACCTTTGGGTCAATGAGAACCCGAAGGCGTTTTGTCCACAGCACTTTCTTCGGATGCGTAAACTGGTTTCATCATCCAAGATTGCTCTATGTCGAACATGACCTCAGGCGTTACGCTACGGTAGAAATTCCATCGTCTACCCACTTCCTATAATGACCATCTTCAAGAACGATTCTTGTTACAAGAGAAATTATTTTAATCTCTCTCTTGCTCAAGAATAGATTGCTCAAAACTATTTGCTGTCGCTACTAATGGTTATGAATAGAATTTTAAATACTCTCGCGGTTCAATTTGAGTGATGGATAAAAGATTCACTGTTTCTATAAAAGAATGACTAGATGAAACAAATTAGTCCTAAAGAAAAGATGCTGTTTCCCCACTTTAAGAAATAACTATTATGATAGAAGTCGGACAAGACTGATTTTAAATTTGCTGAAAAATGTTATATTAACCCCTAACGCACGAGTTTTTTTTCTTTTTTTAACCCTTTAACTACGGGTAACGTCAATAGACGATTTGGCGAAACTTCTCTGTGGTACGGGTAACGTCAATAAGCGATTTGACGAAACTTTCCTGTGGTACGGGTCAATAAGCGATTTATTGACATTAATTGACGTAATTAATTTTTTTATTGGTTAGCCAAAATGTAAATGTGTGCTATGGCGAAAGTTCATGCAAGAAACGCAGGACATATATGCATAAAAAAGATGTATCGCCATTTATACAAATTTTGGATACTTTTTTTGTTTTTTGGAGTTCAGACAAACAGATTTGTGAATATATTCCGGTAGTTAAAGGGTTAAACTAGTACAGTGTAAGTTATTCTTTGCAATTTCAGCTTGTAAGGGGTGACTAGGCAGCGGGAGGTGGGGTAAAAGTTACATAGAAAAATATATTATAGTACAAACAAAGTGTATACGGATCTCAGACGGGCATTAGAAATAAAATAACGCACGGGCATGAGCAAACTTTCCGGTAACTTTCGCCCGTGTCAGACACGGGCAAATGCGTTAAGTGGTTAATAGCAGTGGATATGCAAATGAAATATAAAAAGGTTTTGCCTTGATTCACAACATGCAAGTACATTTTATTGTAACGTTTCTCATTAACTAATAAAATATTACTTAAAATATTAAAAAAAATTTATGAATTGCAGCAATGATTGTTCAGTGTTTACATAATTCACAGCTATATTATTCATACCGAGGTCTATTCGAAGAATAAACAGATCGACTATTACGCGATTAAGGGGACTTGGCACCTTTTGACAACTTTTTTTTATTTAAGTACTTTTACCTATTTTATTTGTATGTTATGAAGTGCTTGTTCAACAAAATGATTTTCACGTAAAAAATCAAAATTCAACAGAAAATTTTAAAATTTAATTTTTTAAAAATAATTTAACGATTTTAAATTTCCTTCTTCTCCATTTCTTGTCTTTTTTTTACCAAATTTTTTTAAAGTACTTATTATAGTATGGTTTACAATTTTAGGGATGGGTTTTGAAATTAATTAATTAGTTTTTGAGAAAAAAGTTTTTAAAGTTACATCGATGGTAGAACACAGAAAAAAAAACGACTTTTGTTACATTTTCATTTTTGAAAATTTTTTTTGAAAATATATAGCAAAATCCATCCCTAATTTAATCCAGCACATCATATCGAACACACACAAAAAAATTCAAGTTGCTACATGAAGAATATATGTAGAAGTTTTAGCATTTTAAGTCCTACAATGCTGCGAAAACACAGAAACCGAGAAAACGCAGTTTAAAGAATGCAAAATCCTACTAAACATCAGAAATATTTGAATTCTCTTACTTCTTAACTACATTTATATTGGTTGTATCGCTTCAAAACTTCGCTCAGATATACTACGAGAGTCAAACCACATTTTAAGCAAAAAATTGAAAAATCAGTATTTTCAACCATTTCCTACATTTGAAAGGTGCCAAGTCCCCTTAAGGAAAGGTAATCATTTGGAATAGTACGAAGTATTAGTACTATTACAAAAATACTAATATATAAGTATATAGTAAGAAGTTTTAATATTCATTAAGAGAGACAAGAAGTCACATGGTATAGCTGTGAAACAATGACAGTAATTAAAAAAAGATAAAGATTAGAAAATAATTAATTTTCATTAAATAATTTCATCAAATTATAATTGTCATGCATCATATAATCGTATAAATGTTAACTATAATCATGTAAATTTTAGGTGATGATCAAATGAAGAATTATTTAAGTAGTACTATGAAAGTTTTGAGCAAAACAGAATTTGCACTTTTTTTCTTTGAATCAACATTGCTGTTTCATTTCGCATATTTCATACAACAAATTGTGTGTATGTGTGAAATGAAGTGAATTATAACTCTTCAAAAATTTAAATTGTCTCGCCGTTTCCTTTATGAATTTAATTATATTAATAATGAGGTGATCTATATGCAAAAAGGAAATTTCCCGGGACACGGTATTATTACACACATTTATATATATATATATTCTTTTTTACACCGTCACACAAGTACGTTGACCCAAATGCGGAAAGTTTCAAGCTGCCGCCGAGTTTAACTCCACTGTAAATCTGTTTATTTCACCATGTCCGACGACATTGTAAAACAACAATTGGACAAGATTCAAGGTTACACAAATATTTATAGTGAGGTTAGAGACAGAAAGACTGAGGGTTCTGACAATTTTAAGAATTTAATTTTAACAATGACGGGCCTGAAATCGTCCCCTCCTAAATAGAGTGACTGGATCCGCTAAGAGTTCAGCTCCTGTACTTTAAAAGTGATTTTTTTTTTTTTTTTTTCAAATTAGGCAGAATTCGGACAATTTAAGAATGAAAATATGTTTTGAAGACTCGAGGGCTCCCGCACTTTTTTCGTTAGAAACTAAGCCCTGGTTGCTGCCCAACAACAAAGCACGTAAAATAATTACTCTGGTATACCTTAAAATGTAAATAAGAAGAGTTTGGGGAGGGACTTTCTCATTGACAGCTGATAAATATTTCATTAGAATAATGCTGGTCGACGTGTTTCCCATTCCTAACAGAAAAAAAGACGCGTCAGAAACATGACCCCTACCATCAGCACCGCATGTGACAAAACCAATTATTCATAACCCTCCACACACACCCAACTAGCATCTTTTTGTGCAGAACACTAGCTATCACTGGTGAGTATTTTAAGTTTTTGTGTTTCATTTAATTACGTGCTACACTTACTTGAATAACGAACCTTCGTTTTTAATGAAAAATGTAGTAATATAATGGTTAGGGTTGCAAGTTTGTCGCGCCGCGAATTCCCGCGATGATTTTCGCGATTTTAGAGCTTTTTCCTAAATTCCGCGAATTTTTCTTATTTTATTTTTTGTAATTATTCACTCGCGAAATATCCATTTTTTTAATAATTTCAGAAACCAAGTATAAAATCTGAGCACCCAAAGTCTAAAAAGGCTCTAAACTTGGGCCAATAAAAAATTCAAAATAGTTTTTTTGAAAGCAGTAACAATAAACAGATTTTGCCAACTAGCCTAAAAAATTTTTAATGTATGCTGAGTTTTTGATCCTAGTCAATACAAGTATTTAAGTGCTTTTAACGAAGTTAATAATCCTTCTATTTTTAAAAATATCCCTATATTTTAGGATGAAGAATAACTTTCATTGTTGATCTGCTATATTTTGTTATATTTGTGTTCGAATGTCCCGCGAATTTCGCGCTCTTTTTTCCGCGACAAACTTGCAACCCTAATAATGGTAGATATATTTGCATAGCATTTTGCTTTACACTTTGAATTTCCGATCTCCCTGTCGCGTTGTCACCTGGGTAGGGGCAACCTTCTCTTTCTAGGAGTCCGAGGTCAACTTTTGCGTGCATGAGATACGGCAGAATGGCATTTTTGTTTCACCTCTCTCTCTCCTTTACCATACTTGCAACTTATTTACTGGTGCCACTATTCGATTACGACTTCCATAAATAAGCTTTTCAGCATGTAGTTGCTTATAACATAATTTTCAGGGGCCGTGGTAGCGATCATGGGGGGGGGGGGGGGGGGGATCAATTAACCTCCCCCTCCCAACTTTTAGAAATACATTGAATTAATTACATAAAATTACTGAAATATTATCGGCATTAATATCATTGCTGATGTCATCAAAAAAAAAAAAAAAAAATCTGCGGATTTGTTTACTGCACATGCAGAAAACCATTGTGTAAGAATTTTTAAACTCTACGATTTGTTTCTTCTTCAGAATGTTTATTTATTATTCATTTAATTTAGTAAAACTCAAAATATTGCTTAGTTTAACAAATAACATCATTTAGACAGCAGAATTAAGAATTTTTTTTTAATTAAATTTACTCAAACATCTTTTTTTAATTACAAACATGCGTTAGCGAGGATCTGTTTAAAAAATTTAACTACACTACGCAACATAGAGCCGACAAAATTTGCATGAAAGAAAAAAAGCGTTTTGGCGGATTAGCTAGTGGTTATTAAAACTAAGTAAATAAGACCCTAAAATGGAATAAATGAATTCTAAATCTCCCCACCCATTCCCGGACGAGCACGAAAGCAACAAGAAACGTGATCGCACTACAAAATAAGATTTAACGAATTTTAGAACCCACCGATAGTAAAAAGGCCATTAAACCAAATGAGGCAATAGCCCATGAAACAGAAGAATGCATTCATAACCGTCCCAAATTAATATCTACTACTTGGTCAGATCTTAATAGGGAGTATATTTTTAACAAAGGACTTTCGGCTGGCATATCTAAAAATAAGTTCACTGTAAAAAAATTTTGGTGTTCAGTTGGTGTAACGTTGAAAATTATTCAGTTTTTGATGTATTTTAAATTCTTTAAGTGTCGCTAAAAAAATACAGATAGCAGAATGTTTTTTAGCACATGATGTTCGTTAACTCATCTACACATAAAAAATTCAATACGTTTGCTCATTTATTCTAAAATCCTAGAAATGAGCAATCGCAATGAAATTTCCGTACGCAACGGAGTTAACAAATTTCATGTGGTAAGAAACGTTATACTGTCTATATTTCTTTTAGACAGACACGTAAAAAATTTTAAAGTATATTAAAAATGAATAATTATCACCAACTGAAAATCAAAAATTGTGCTCAGTGACAGCAAAAATGGTGGCAACTAAACGCAAAATTTTTAATGTTCAAATAAGTTGCTTTAAAAAAATGGGCAGCAGGGCAGCTACAATTATTGATAGGATTTATTAAGTTATATTTATTTATTTGTTAAAAAAATAAGCGTAGACGAACTAATTAAAAACATTTTATGAAAAGTTATGTATTTTAAGGCATATGATTTATGTGAAAACTGCACTTTAAAAAAGAAGCTTTATAGAAATAAGCTTTACAGAAATTTTCTTAGGGAACTTTCTTCATCGATCTAAACCAGCGTTTTTAAACTTGTGTTCCGCGGAACCCTAGGGTTCCGTAGAGATTACTCATGAAACTTTCAGTCCTTCTTTTCATAACAGTCATAAAACCAAGAATATTTTGGAAGAAGTGTCGCGAGTTTATTTTATTAGGACAGGGAATCGAAGATCAGGAAATACAGGGGAGTCCTTATATGCATAAATAAAATTGTGCTGCGTTATGTGCCATGAAAAATGTAAATTGATTATGTGTGAAAAATATTAAAAAATGCATTAATAGCTTGTGCTTTTTATTCCTCTGTTAACAATTGAGCAAACAAAATTTTCTTCTTGAAGAGAGGAGTTAGTTCATAATCGTTCTCAGAACTAAGAATTTCGGGTGGTAACGTCCACAACTTACCTTTATAAATGTGCCCCAGTTGACAATACTATCACTATTTATTGTCTTAAAATCGTATCGCATATTTTGTTGCAGAATAAATAGGTGACTTAACAGCTAACTTAAATTTTTGAGCAATAAGACGAGATGCGTGCTTTTTTAAACCGATTTCCCAAAGGACGACGTTATCAATTCATACCACGGTTTTTGCTTGTTTGTTCATCGATAACTTATCGCTGGATGAACCGATTTTGATGATTCTTTTTTTAATCGATCAAGGGTGGCCTCCCATAGGTCCCGTACTTTGGTTTGACCATATTCGGTAATCAGAAAATAAGCTATGGACGCAACTAGTCATTTTTTGTTTTTTATACGTTCATAGTTTTCCTGGTCATTGCCCCCTTTTGAGTAGCTGGATTTCAATACCGCGCCAGCTACAAATAAAATATCAGTAGCTGTTTAAGAAATCTATTTTGTTATCCTCTTCCCTCATCATGAACAACGTTTGTCATATCCAACAACTAAACGTAGAACAATCACCCATTTTTGAGAGTTACAATGAAATTATTTTGTTATCTCCCGCTTTAATTAAATGCACAGAATGTTAGCTACAGCCTGTCAGCCCCCTCCCCCTCCTCCCGTCTTTCATATACTTCATGAAGTTTGTTAAAACACTGCAATAGCTCATGTGTTTTAACCATAAACGATATTTTCATTTAAGACAAACTAAAACATTGTAATTAAAACACTGTAATTATAAGCAAAAAGAGAGCATTATTGCGTCAAAACAGATGATATGTGGCAGTAAACTGAAATGTCACACCTTTGGGACCGCTCATAAATGATGTCACACTTTTTTCAATATATTTGACCCCCTCACCCCTTTGTCACAAAGTGTCACACTTCAACATACCCCCTACCCCCATTGGTCGCATGTCACGCTGTATTACATTAGCATAAAATAAGTTTAATTTGCTGATTTTAAATGTTTTTATAGAAATCAAAATGTACATGTCAGACTTGTTACCCCCTCCCTTTGTCACAAACTGTCACATTTTCTTGAACCCCCCCCCCCCTCCTCCCTTGAAGCGTGACATCACTTATGAATGACCCCTTCCTTATACTTCGCCCCGTTTTATTTATAAATCGCCCTCCAGGGGCATCATCGTCCATTTTCAGAACCACTGCTATAAATGTTTTTAACAATTTTTTTTAAAATATAATTTTAAAACAGCAAGTCACGCGCTCACATGTTTTTTTACTTTCATGTGGAGGCACAAATTCTTTTCTCAGCGTTTTTTTTTTTTTTTTTTTTTACATACAATGTTCCAAAATCACAGCTCGTTTTACGTAACGGTAAAAAAAAAAAAAATTATATTGAAAAAACACTTTTGCAGTAAAACCCGTACTTAAGAGAAACAGAAAATCTTGCAGTTCAATCGGAACTGGTTTGTGGCTCCACTTATCCCAACGCTCATAACTAGAGCTAATGGCCAGCTCCAACGTTATTGTGAAATTTCTTTTCTCAATTGCGCCGTTCCCAAGGTTACTAATGCTCGGAAGACAGGTTGATCAATATCATTCTTTGTTGCCGAATGGGCCTCTCGTAAAGAATTAGGTCAGGAAACTGCTCACTCGCGTTATACCTCATAGAGAGAGGCCCAAGCCCTATGCAACATTTTAGCTCTAATTTTCATTCTTTAGGTCAACGGCACAGGCCATTAATACGGAGGATTCTAGTACTTGATTGCGAAATAAACTTTTTCTCCAAGTATCAAAAAATTCTTAAACGATTGACAAAAAATATGTCGGACATATTTCTTTAAGCAGTGGATTCAGGAGAAAGAATTTTGCAATAAAAATTGCTTGCAAGTATTTTGAAGTTTGAGGAAATTGTTTTTTACTTCCAAGAATAGTAGCTATGTATAAAAACTTCATAAAAAATTTTTCATTGAAAACTTTGCTTAACAGTTCACAATAAACTGAATTTAATTATTTTTGTGCAAAGACAATATAGCTTTAAAAAACATTATCTTCTTACTGTTGGAAAAAATTGATGGGAGAATTAATCCGAGCAGTACTAGCGGGACCATTTGGTGCCTTAGATAAAGGGTTTGAAAATTTGAAATATCCACCTATAAAAATCATTTTATTTCGAATTTTGCAATAGATGACGCTTTATAAGATTTACCACAAAAAAAAAAAAACTTTTCCTGAATCAGCATCTAATAAACAATATTCTAGAATAAAACTGAAATCGGGGGAAAAAATTAAGTATTATTTACTCGGGAAAGACTGAATTAAGTGCAGGGCCGGGCGATGCTATGCTGCGAAGAGGTGGTCGCATCAGGCAGCATCGTAAAGAGGCCGCATAACAGGCAGCCCGCTTGAACTGGTGAATAGGGTTTCGAACGACCATCACAAGAATTTGATTTATATAATTATTAATTTTTGAGCAGTTCTTTACAGAATGGTTTTAAATTTGAGTATTTGAAACGTAATTTCTGATGTTTTTAATTTCGACGCAATTTTTTGTTGTTGTACAAGATTCTTTGAAAATCACAATAATAGTAAATATCCTATCAAACAAAATCGAGCACAATCCTTTGTTTGTTGTACATTTTTTAGCCTACTTTCCCCTAAAAGTAAAAAAAAAAACGATAAACGAAGGCTTAATGAACCGTAAAAATACCGTTAAAAATAAAGAAAAGTAAAAATATTAGTGGAGTAATTAAATGAAGATTTTAAAAAAATAATTGAAAGTAGGGTTTTGAGATGGGGGAAAATGTGTGTCCCCCCTAAAGAAAGCTAAGAAATATATATATATATATATATATATATATATATATATATTAATCTCTATCGAATCTGAATTGGCTGAAGCCAAAAAGTAGAAAATTGTGGCAATTGATCTCATATTTTACCAAATTTTATACTATTTGCTTCGTGAAAACTCAACCTATTTCCGTATTTTTAAAACAAACACAAAATTGAGGGTTATTGGGACAAAAAAAAAGTTTAAGGGGCGGCATTTCGAAGACTTACATCATACTGACACCACACGACCCTGATTGAATGTAGACTGTATTAGACTAGCATGAAAACTTATTTACTTTGCACTAAGAAGCATGTAAACAAATGTAATTTGATCTATTTCTCAATTGCTTCATTCAGTATATAGATTTTATGATAATTTTTTTAAAAATGTCTTTCACCAAACATTTGGGTTTGAAAAAAAAACATCAATGAGTCTACATCAAATGTGCCCAATACTTTTTTCACAAAGGGGAAGGGGGAGTACCTAACAGTCCTTATAGGTACATATATTAATGTACCAGGGTTGTCAACATGGCTTAAAACCATGGGTGATTCTCAGTACAAAAAAAATTCTGAATTTCACACAAAATTTTCGGAGAACGTATGCACCACGAATTAAAAATACAAATTATACACTTAGATGAATACCCCTCCCCCGATACTTACGTATGAATATATAACAAAAATTCAAGTGCTCAAGTGGAAGTACTGTAATATTAATACCAGAAGGGCTCTTTTTTACACACTGATATTTTTGAAAGTAATAACAATTCGCTTGTAGAAAGAAAAGCAGAAATATTATTAGTCACAGAAATCTTAAGATGAATAAAATAGAATTTTTTTTGTAAAAAAAAATAATTTTCCTTAATCTCTCCCTTTCTCTATTAGTATTACATTATTAGTACAGTAGCGTATCGTTTATACGATGTTTTAGTGAGGTCCCAGTTCTGGGATTTAGCCAGAAGGGCAAATCGTTTGTACGACGTTTTTCAATTGTCCCTCCACGTCGTATAAACGATCCTCCACTGTATTATTATTCCTTTAATGTTCGGAGCAGGCTCTCTAAAATTTTCAGAGAATTTCGGATCAGAATCACCCATGCTTAAACCATGCGTTTTGGGAGCTGGATTAACACTCCTGGTTGTGCCCCTGACACTTCACAGTTTGCTGGCCGAGTTGGTAGACTCGTAAAAATTGTGAAAATGGGAGCTTACGGCACTTGAAAGTAATATCAGATATGTAAATTAATTTTTTCCCCTCAAGAAATTGCAAAAAAGGATCTGCATTAAAGGGAAAAAGGGGCATATTGCAATTTCACAGGAGAATAGCGGGAGAGGAACCACGAATCCCACTCAATCGAAAGGGCAATCAAGAGTTTATTGTCAACAAAAATGTGTGCATTTTATTTCCAAAAGGCAATCCCTCCTGGCAAATATTGGCGTTGCCAATATTTGTTTACTTGGGACCATTCGTCAGCAATAGATAAATCGATTGCTGACGCAAAACAAGAGCTTTTCTATCTTCCCCTCTCGTTTCTGTTGTAAAAATAGGGCAGTGTGGCTTATAAAACAGAGAGAAAGAGAAAAAAAAAGGTTTTCTTCTAAAGCTTTAAGATGAATAGCTTAATGCTTCCTATCATAAAACTTATAATTTCAGTACATCATTATTCATTATTTAACCCTTTAACTGGTTAATTTTTTTACCACAAATGTTCCTAAAAAAAAGCATAGTTTTTTATTGCATTAATTAAAGTCCTAACTTGGTGTAAAAGGGAAATAAAAGATTTTTCAAAAATTTCATAAATAATGAATTTAAGCATTTTTTTATTTTATAGCTTTGAAACACAAATGCCCCTGAATGACTTTCTTTCAATTTCCTAAAAATACGGGCAACTCAAAACAAGAAAGCCCCTACGCTGTACGGGCAAACCGGTTGGGACCAACTTTGGGTAGCACTTACGCCGTACTGTCAAACCAGTTAAGGGGTTAACCCTTATTCTCATAAAGTAGCATATATGCTACTTTAAGAGATTAAGGGCTAGCAAGTAACAATGCAACATACTCGCATACTGTCACTTAACAAATAGAAAGTAGGGGAAAACCAAAGATCGCAATATGCTACTTCATGAGAATAAAGGTTAAAAGTTCCTGTAAACATTACATTTTACTGACATTGGGGATAGTTGAAATTTTACCAAATTAAGCAGCAAAAACGCACGCGGCTTATTGCCATTGTTTTTTACCCCTCAGAGCGATGGCGCACCCCCTAAAAATTACGGATTCGCCCCAAAGCGATGACTCCCACAAAAGCCCCTGAAAACCATCCTCTCAAAACTTTCGATGGCACAATCTGCGCAATAACCCCATCCCCCTTAACCTGGTAGGGGCCCCTGAGAGTCATTAATAGCCAAGATTACATGAATAATGAACTAAAACTTCATATCTCTTTTGCCTTCGGAACTAAATTCAACGGGAAATCGGTAAAAACACAAAAGAAATCACCCACACGCTAGCAAATTCCTCTCTCCGCGATTGTAATAGAATACTTGGAAGCAATATTAATAAAACTAATCATTGACTTAGCATAACTAAATTCAGGTCCGTGCCATGCTAGCTCGGCGCCGTCGTGCAAATTCCTATTGAACATCTAATTTAAGGCTAAAAACGATTTTTTCTTTTGCTGAAAAACATCCTTCGGTTTTTTAGATTTTATTGCGGCATTTTCGAATTTTATTGCTGTTTCTTCCAAGTTTTATTAGATAATTTTTAAAGGGCGCTTTTTTATGTTTTTTTACTTGGCGCAATCGTGCACAGCACGACCTTGCACATATAGACGCGCGGGCCCGGCTACACATTTGGGATTATAGCTCTTTTGGTTAAAATGTTTATTGACTTTTTTTGTCTTGATTCTTGTTATTACAATGCTAGTAAAAAAAATCGGAGTTTCAAAAAATCGGCAGAATAATGGAAAACATTGTGTACTGATCCAAGTGGAAGAGCTCAACTGTAGATAAAATACATTAATTAAAGAGTTTTTTTTTTAAATCATAAGGTTTTTAAGTATTTTCTGACTTTTTTCCCTCCTCTTTGTTAACACATGTGGGGTTATAGCGCTTGTTAACATGTTTTACTTTTTTTGTCTTGATTACTTTTATTACAGTGCTAGTTAAAAAAAAATCGATATTTTATCATAAAAATGAAAGGCTAGGGAGGAAGTACAAATTCGATAAATTGTCCAGTTGCCCCGTAAAAAATTTCTATTATCGTGAAGATTACTGTAATCTAAATTATTCAGTTTTAAAAGGAATCAACTTATTTTATGGATAGTTATAAATTATTGAAAATATAAATATTTCTAAGCTTAGAAAGGTTGGAAGAGGTGACAGGTGAGGGTGAAATACTATAACTAAAAATTCATATGCGGATGCGGCAGAAACCTTACACCTAGACGGGTAGAAATCCGTTTTCCCTTGCGGGAGGGAACCGTGTCGATTGACGTCACCAATGAGGGAGTGCTTTTTGATCACGTGTCATTGTTTACGTTTTTTTTTTTTTTTTTTCGCTTTTAAATCGAATTTTGAGTCCAAGATTTTTTAACACTTTTAAAAGTTTGTATTCGTACTCTGTATAATAATATCTTTCAGAAAAACATAAATTCAAGCCATTTTAGAAACCCATGCAACTTCTCCGTTCCTGTGCGTAACTTATATCGAAAATATAACTAGTAAAAATTATAAATACAAAAAGTAAGAACTATAAAAACCTGCCTGTTAGTTCACGCACCTGTTTCATCAAGCATGTGCGTACTTTGCTCTTCGATTTTTCGTTTTATTGTTGAGTTAACAGGTGAAAAGAAAAAAAAAAACCCCAAGAACCATAATCACGTGACACATGGCATAGGATCAGTTATGGATTGGGAGGAAGGACTTGTACTTTTTGTAAAGTGCAAAAATAATTAAAATACGCAAGAAAAGTTGGAAAATATTTTTTAAAATAAGGAAAAATTTGCATGAAAACGTAGGACATTATAAATTATTAGGAAAGTATTAAGAAATATTAAAAAGTAGGAAGCGATGAATAAATTTTGTTCTTGAAAATAAGATGTCAATCGAAGAGAAATAATTGGGATTCGATGAAGTTAGAGGAGTTTCTTATGCTACTGACTTTTGAATTTTATTCTTTCCGCAAACAATTTAGCTCGGCGGTTTTATACTTTGATTTCTTGTTATTGTATTACATCGATATGGCAACAGCTAATGGTACCTGGAACGTTTTGTTTGCACGGAAGGAGAAACGCGGCTTAAGATGGCTTCTAAAGAATCAAGCAATAAAGCTTCGCCTATTCAAATAAGAGCAGCGAAGCAAAAAACGCAGTATTACGAGCCTGCAGGTTCACCAAAACCTCGAGCTGCTTATAACTTCCCGGAAAAAAAATCGCGACTGAAGTCCGTGATTGTGTCAACGGTACAGAAGAAAATAGAAAAATTCGACAGCTCAAAAAAAGATCAAACAGCAACTTCTCACTCGCACAAAATTAGGCGAGGGAATGAAAGACCTGCATCAAGGAAAACAGAACAAGAGTTAGATAGAGAAATAGAAGTTTACATGTCTAAACGCATTAAAAAGACAACTGCAGCTTTTAATGAAACATTAGAGGAAGATTTCGACAGCGAATTGGACATCGATCTACGAGAACCATATTTTGAAATATGAAAAAGACTGACAAACTTATTCGTACTCAGACTTCGTACTCAGAATCGTAAACTTATTCTTATTCGAAACTGATGTACTCAAGCGAAATAAAATGTCATTGATAACAAGGTAAGAGATTACTTAGAAGTTATTAATGTAAAATGGGTAGGGGAGAGTGTTGTACCTTGGGACATTGGCAATTTCTAAAAACCTATTGGCAACATTAACATTTTTTTTATTTCTAATTGTGACCTTAACCAGCAGATAGCATCACACTAAAAGGCAACATTAGAAGAAGAAAAAAAATTTCATCACTCAAAAGTAAATATCTTTCTCATTCTAATTTCATTTACTAAAATAGCATTTGTAAAACTATTCTATTAAATTTTAATTGGGTATTGAACAAAAGATTTTTAAATGTTTTGGTTGTGAGAAAGTGATGATATTGCATTTTGATTGACCACCATTTTGATTTTATTTAAACCATGTGATGATTGTACCTTGGGACATGTCTCAAGGAACAACATACACATGGTTCTTAATAATTTGGATATATTTTAGTATAAAGAGAGATATTCTAATCAAATGCAGTCTTTCAAATACAAGAATTGTTAGAATATGAAGCTATATTTTAGTTCAATAATGTTACGAATTTGTCAATGTTGTAGTATCCATCAACACTTTCAGACTACATCATTTTAATGTATCTTCTTAATTTAGTGCTTTAAAAAAATTAAGTTATTGATTTTTCGTATAAAATTGGTTATGTATATGACTGTTGCATGAATCACGAAGTATGTCCCAAGGTACAACAGGGTGTTGTACCTTGGGACGTCATCAAAAATAGTTTCTGATGTTGAGCGTGTATATAAAAGGGTTTATTGATTTAGATACTTTAAAGCTACTTTTGAACAGATGCAACATATTTAAAGTTAACACCTGCGAGAGGTATTACACTTTTACTTGAAAACCGATAACGCTAAAAATAAAATGTTCGAGCCAAAAAAGTGAAAAATTGCAGATTCTGAATACATTTAACTTTTTCATTAGATTTTTTATTTATTAATTTTTTTTTTTTTTTAGAAAAATTATAGGTAAAAACGAAAAAAAAAAAAAAATCTTGATTGGACAGTCTGGTTCAATTAACAAATTCAATAAATTTAAAACACATTATTTGCTTTGGAAAAGACAAAGTTGGAAATGATTTTGTGATTGAAATAAGATTTGTACCAGATAGCTGGCTCTGATGTTTGAAAGTTATGAATTCTATTCTTATTTTTAAACATTCCACAGCTTCAAAACACCTTCTTAAAACTGAATGAATGCTACAACTACCGGCCAACTGAACATAGTGGTAAATGTATGTAAATCTCAAAGCAAGCAAATCTTCTTAATTGAAATAACAAATAATAAACTTTAATATGGGACACTAAACTTAAAATTAGCCAATATTAGCCAGAACTGTTTGTTTCTAGGAATTAAAAATACTTTCATCCAGCAGCATCTTAAACTAGCCTTAATGACTAATTTTAGCAACATCTGGCTGCCCTGCAGGGGTGCACTGAAGGGGAGGGTATTCAATGTCTAGTGTCGGACGCTTTTTAAATATCTGGTATCCGATCCCACCACTGTACTTAAGATTCTATTATATGGTATGCTAAATTTGATTTTTTTAAATTAATTAATTAGCATGTCTTGAAAAAATATACAGAAACAGAAAACTGACAATGTATTTGGAATGTTTAGATTTTTAAAAATGTGAATGGAATTAATGGGTCTCAGAAATCAGAGTTGGATATCCGATGCGGATTTGTCATGAAATGAGACATTGGATAACCGATTCATCCCTTGTCTTGAACTTAACCCCCCCCCCCCCCCTCAAAAAAAAAAAGAAAAATCTCATGTGCTACTGAAGGGGAGCCACGGAATAATTTGTGGCTTCTAAAGGGGCCACAAGTCGAAAAAGGTTGAGAAACCCTGGTTTAGACCAAGGTTGTCAAATGTCAGGATTTTACAGGACAGTCCCATCTTTTGTGAATTTGTCCCGGAGGAGCAAGAAACTTCAATATGGGACTGCAAAAGTTCCATGTTCTTACCAGGATATTGATTTTGTTGGATATTGGATATCAGGTGACCCTTGTGTGACAAGACCATACCGGATATCCGACTCTGCTGTTTGAAACCCGTAAATTTTGTACATTTTTTAAGTATCCCACAGCTTTGAAATAAGTAAGAAGTTCTTGACTTATGTATATTTTCAAAATATGCTAGTTAAACTTTCAAAATCAAAATTGACATGCCAGCTAACCGAATGTTTTATGCAGTGGCTGGATTAGATTCTGAATAGTTAAAAATGCATAGGGTATTGGATATCTCAACACCTCCTGGGGGGCACTGCATATACCTCCCCACCCCCTCACCCAAAGGTGCTCCCTTCTGATCCATATTTTCGGTGTTTCAATTTGGCAACCCTGGTCACGACCTATAGGTTGGGAAACCGTGTTCTAGAAGTAATCTGGGGCCTGTGTATTATTCAATACTCTGCTGAGATTTTCGTAATGATATTTTAATAAATAAAAAATAAATATACATTTGTAGGCGGGCTTTTGGTTTATTTACTTTTTAAGCACATATTACAGGGGATCATAAATAGATAATTTTTATATACAGATTCATCAATATTCATAAGCAATATTTTAAGATTTCATTCTTTTTTTAAATGTCACAGGAAAGAAAAACTTTTTTTGTATAATTTTGATTTTTTTCATTCATGTTTTTTAACTGGTATGATTTTCCTTTTTTTAAAATCACTGGGGAAATGAAATTGGTGGCACCCTCTGCTGAAAAACTGGAAGGGGAAACCTGCTTGCCCTTGACACACACCTACTGGAAGAATATTAAATGATATGATATTATATAATTACATTACATGGTGTATGGATTAAATGATATTATGACCTGCCACTTACCACAAAAATAATGAATTACCCACTAGTGGTTGGTAAAGACCACATTGATTGTTGAAGTCCTAAGCTATTATTTAAATTTAAAAATTTATTATAAAAATACTCTTCTACCTTTTGACTGTAGTTGACTGTCAAACACAGTAAATCCGAAGAAGCTAAAACACTCAATCTTTCATTTAAAAATAAAAACATACAAAATAATTCTAAAATTTAACTATGAGAAAATTATTTTATGAATTCATTACATTTCTGAATAATCAGTAATATGAATTAAGCAAAAAATGGCTATTAGTTTAATAATCATAGACAGGGCCTTGCAGAGCAGTTTCGGCACTCAATTATCGCAAAAAAAAAAAGATTACTTAAGGACCAAAATTTTAAAACAAAAATAGTTGAGAGATTTTTATTAAACAAAGAAATAATGATCACAGACAAGGCTCAATTTGCACGGGAGCTGAAGGAAGGTACTTCACTCTTGTGCATTTTCCCAATTTTTGTGAATTTAGCCCTGGAAACTCGTAAATGAAAAAAGTGCATATAAATGAACCCATTCCCCATCATGCTAAATTAAAGAAATGACTAAAATTAATGAGGTTTAAAAATTTAATATTTCATACTTGCTGAAATTACTTATAAAATATCAAAAGTATTGAAATAATATTGCTTTATAACTACATACATGTTGCTTGAATGTCATTTTTTATTTCTGCACAAGGGAAAATGTGTTCCTTGTTCAGAAATTTATCGTATGGTAATTCCCCATTACACAAGTTTATATAAAACTGTACATGATTACTGGTATCATTGTTTATGTCTAATTATCAATTAACCCGCAACTATTAGACAATGTGCATTAACCTTCCAGTACTATTTTTATGAGTGTATACACAAGCAATAATTTTAAGTAAACGCATTGGAACATATTTTTTATGCTTTCCACGAAACAGAACCCAAAACTTATAAACACTTCATCAGAATAATAAAAAATGACAGACCAAATAAGATTTTAACCATATACTTTATGGATGGTACTAATTCAGAAAATATAATTAATTTAATTTTTAAAAAAGATTAAAAATTAATAGGAGTTATCCACTAGATAATAAACTTACAATTAGATTTCCTTTTAATTTACAATTTTAAAGTTACAAATGAAAGCAACATTTATGCCTGACAAATAGTCTATCTTTTGTCGGACTGAAATATTTTGTTTACTTTCAGGGATACCTTTAATAAAAAACTGAAAAAGCTGAAGACTTTATGCGTAAAAAATATTTTAAAGAATACTTGAAAATTTCTCAAAATAAGCTGTTTATAAAATTATTTTTTAAAAGGAATTAATAATTTAATTTAAAAAAAATAACAAAAAATAAATAATGTAACAGGAACAGGAATGTAGGTTGAAGTATTTATGGCATCAAACGTAAAATATAGAGTTGATTAAAAATTCAAGTTAAACATTTGCATTTTTTCTATTTCAAAAAATGCACATTCAATATTTAGGAACAAATCAGACTTTACAGATAAAATTGGCCAACACAGATTTGTATCTTTTTAGATCCTTAAAGCTGGAGCTGAGAGAGAGAAAGAAAGCTAGCACGTAAATAAAGGCTTAGCTTTTTTCCTTTGTGTTCTTTAGCATATGAGACATGAAGGGAACTTCTAAACTGGAAATCTAATTTTATAATGAAGTTATGTATAAGACAAGTTATTAGTAGTGATGTGGGCCCAGCAAATGCCTACTGGGAAGGACATTTATAAATAGGCATTTATCTGGGCATTTGCCCAAAGCATTTATAAGCACCCAAACTCTGGGAATTCATAAATATATTTTTTATTCTATATTTTGACATTTTAAATGAGCATCACAGCTTATAAATAACATTTCAACCGTTACTTTGCAATATACATTTCCTTGAATCAAGTATAAAAGGGCTTATATATTGCTACTTTATCATTATTGATCATTAAACATGGGGGTTATTCTATGTCAATTCAACACAGGGCCAATATCTTGCCATCTCATATTTTCTTGAAAATTAGCAGGTGTGTACAACTGGTATTGGGAAAGTATGAAAATTTTACGAAACCTCTGCACTCGTTTTGAAGATGACAAATTGTGAATTGCTCTAAAAAACTTCCCTAAAAACAAGGAATATACTTTTGATGTTTGCAATGAAATTTTTACAATGGATCAAAATTAAGAAAACCTTGTTGCAAATGAAAATGAAATTCTAGTTTCATGAATTTGGCATGGGCAGATATAAATGTCAAAGACAATTCCTCAGAGAAACAGCAGTAACATAAAAAGAAAGCCAAGGGAAAAAATAACCAATTTCAATTGCTTTGTGTGTGTGTTTTATCATTTATTACTATTATTATCATTAGGTGGGAGTGGTATGCAACTTAATATACGTTTGCTGATAGCCTATTTATAACGGAACTAATTTATTAAAAACTATTTATTTAAAATTAATT
Source organism: Octonoba sinensis (assembly GCA_038502835.1). Lineage (NCBI taxonomy): Eukaryota > Metazoa > Arthropoda > Arachnida > Araneae > Uloboridae > Octonoba > Octonoba sinensis. The sequence continues at coordinate 192,884,312 of CM076598.1, read as the reverse complement.
TTGTTAAAAAACAACTCAAATGTTACTCAAACAAAAATCCTTTTACACAAAACCAAAACATAAAAAAAAAGCATTTTATATCTGCAGTTGCCAATATTAATAACTGCCTACAAATAAATTACAAAACATAACATTTAACAGGTTTGAAGTATTTCCAATTATTAATAAGAATTTGTTTGACTGTTTAACAATAATCAGTATTTCTATTTAAAAAAAACGCATGAATGCCTGGGCATTTATGGATTTTGGGGATTTGCCCAGGCATTTTACCTGGGCATTTGCCCCCAACTTATAAATGCACGGACATTACAACACTTGTTATTAGTATAAGTTACTGAATGAATTAATATCCTAAGCCTTAAAATATACCCTGTAGTACATTTAGAAGAAAAAGTCATGAAAAAAATATGAATTTGAACATGTATATACTCATAACTCTACTACAAACTGAATTTCTTTGAAAATGCGATTGTAACACTACTAAATTCACTTCTAATAAATACGACACATCAAACTTTTAAGTTCTTGAATACGAGTAACATTATAATTATGTCAGTGTTTTTTAAAATTCCTTTTTTTAAATTCCTTTTTTTTTTTTTTTTTTTTTTTTTTTTTTTTAGGTTTCCTTCTAAAGCTGTTTGACTGGCATACATATTTGATTTCCTTCATATTCTCAGATAATTTAAATACATTTTTTAAATCAACTTTTATTTCTAAATGAAATTGTTTAGTTTTTCCCCCTAACCTCTAACTCATCAAAAGTTTTTTTTTCCCTTTGCTAACAATTAATTGCATATTTCTGCAAGAGTTCACTGCAGAAAGCCAGTTCCTTAATGACAGAAAATTTATTAATTTCACAATTGCTTTAAAGAGTATGCAACTACAGGCCTGATATCATTTATTTTTTTCCTTTAAAAAGAAAAAGAGTCCACATTTTAACAAAATAAAGTTTTTTTTTGCCGAAATACAGACTTTGGGCAAGGAATTGGGTTTAAACTTGCTCCACAGCATCAACAGTAAATGCTGTGTATCTTTAATTGAAAAACAAATTATACAGCTGAGCTTATTAGCTAACATATGACTGATTTTCCTATTAAATAAACCTGACAATGCAATGTTGTTTAGCAAGTTTCATATTAAATTTAGCATCATATTCCAGAAGATGATTCGTTTTTTCTTAACTTACCGAGAAATAACATCTCAGTGCTCTGTGGTGGTAATGTACTTTCCAATGATAATGTACTTTCAGCATTAAACTAATGTTCTTAATCCTAATTTCACTCAAAGACATTCTTGCCCATGCATCTTCACGAATGTAAAGAACTTTTCTATTTGCTCTTCAAGTTTCAAATGAGTCGTCTAGTTTCAAAACCAGCTACATCCAAAAAATGAAATTGTTCACGGCGGGCAAAAAACTAATATCTAAGAAATTCGAATTTCTGGCTAGGAGCATTGGGATAGACTTTTAACTTGCTGAAATTTTAACACAAAAATAATTTTTCCTTGGAAGATATTTGGAGGGAAAAAAAGAAAAGCTGACAAGTATGGTCGATGGGAGGGGGATCTGGTTATGTAACAAACCGGCAAATTTCAAACACACTTTTTAGCATGATGTAGCTGCTTTAGAAACTTAAAAAATTAACACCATATGAAGATTACTTTAAACTATTAGAAAGTGTAAAAAAGCTGAAATCGAAAAAAAGTGGATGTATCTGGTTTTGAATTTGGACGACTCAAATAAGTTATACAGTAAAACCCCGTTAAAACGCAGGTGTCGGGGGACATTTTTGGCACCTGCATTGTAACATAATGGTATAGTGAAACCAGGGCCGGTGCTAGCACAAATGGCGCCCTGAGGCAAAAACTTTCCCGCCCTTACTATATATTAGGAAGGAATAGAGATTAGATATCATCGATACAAACTTTAATTATACCTATTTTATCTTTCAAAAAGTTGAAGGAAAACAATCGCTGATCAGAATAGACTGAAAAATGGATAATAAAAAAGAGAAAAAGCAATAAATTGCGTTCTGCTCGTCATAAAATAGATAGGTTTGACTACCACTAACTTTGAAGTCCAGCTGGGGCGGCTATTGAGTTGGAGAGTTAACCAATTCTACTATTCAATTACAGTATAGTTTAATTCAGGGATGCACAAACTTTTTTGGGTGAAGGGCCAAAAAATTAGAAAGTATCAGGTTGGGGGCCAAAGTAACGTAATGTTTTGTTCATAAAAATACAGGGTGTATTTCAGTTTTTATTTAGAGGTAATATGTACAAATTACATGTATTAATAATTACTGTACTCGGAAACAGATTATTAAATGAAAATTTTTAAAAAATAATGTAAATGAATTCAAACAAAATGAGGTGTGAGATTTCTAAACAATTAATTGCACAACATTTATGTTTTTGATAATCAATGAAGTGATTGGTCAAATGGCAAAAAAGAGGAATACTAAAATGTTTTATAAAAATGTGTGCAAATTATGAAAATGAAACAAATGGAAAATAAAAAAAGGTAATTTAAACTTAGAAAAACACAGCATTATTCTCTAAATTATAACTTTCGTTATACTTTAGCTAATTTTTCTTTGACATTTTATAATGCAAAATTTAAAATATATGGAGGGGTCAGAGCAACAACCAACCAAGTCCAAAAAAGTAACAGCTGAGAAAAATCGAGTTAAAGTTAAAAATTCATAACTTTTACACCCTTTGATCTATGAAATATTTTTTTTTTACTTAAGTAGTTGAAATCCATAGAAAAATTTTGGTTCAAGAAAATTGTTATTGGGAATAATGGATTTTTTTAAAATTAACAAGCAAACTTTTTTTTTGTGGACTTGGTTGGATGTTGCACTGAACGTTTTTCAGCTCTTGGCTTTCCAATATCCAACCAACTCCACAAAACTTAAATTTGACAAAAAAAACTCTATTATATTGCATTTTCAAGGTGAAAATATAATAATTTATTACATTATCATAGTGGCAGAGGATAATAGATTCAATTAATGAACAGTCAAATTTAAAATTCTTATTTATTACGGAACACTCATACAGATAAAAGACACGGGTAGTTACAGGTAAAAGATTTCATAATTGTCCTCATTAACTTCCTCATCTACTTCCAAATTTCTTCTTCTTGTAGTAACTTCAACTGGTAAGTTCTTGAAGTATCGGTGGTGGGTGGGGGGTATGTAAGGGAAAATAGACTGCATGTCATCTTTTTTTGCTTGTGTGACCAGTCTACGGTTTGGATAGAGAGGGCTCTGTTGTACTTCAACAAGTGATTGTAAGTGTAATCCCTTTTTTATTTTTGAATCTTTTCTTTGTTTTGTTGGGGCATACTGCTTTAAATCCAACTGTCTGAAAGGTTCTTCTTTACATAATGAGTGTTTGAAGAACACAGTGAAAGGTTCTCCTTTAACAAGTCTGATCCGTCTTATGTTTAACCAATTGACAGGCTCCCCGTCAGTTCCTTTTTTTCGGTAATCTACATTTTCTTCCAGTTCTTTTGTACTTAAAAACTCTTCAACTAATATACTATAAACTAATAATAATTCTTAACTTATATGTTGTAATAAATGTTATAAGCCTTACCTTCATCGCTTCCTGGACTCCAATCACTGTCAGAACTCATTTTAAAACAACCCAAACAGAAGATAGATCAACATAACCTTAAAAAATTGGACTTGGTTGGTTGTTGCTCTGAAACTTTGTTGCAGTCTGTCAGAGCATAAACAAACTAATGCATTCTGGTGGCGAATTATTGTACTTGGGACTTGGTTTGATATTGCACTGAATAAAACTCAATTTTAGACACACGTTACCATAGGAAACTAAAAAAAAATCTAAATTTTGGACTTGGTTGATTGTTGCTCTGACCCCTCCATATATTAAGAGTTAAAATGAGAAATTAATTAAAAGTACGAATATAAATACAGAAGAAATAAACACATATATTAAATAGCAAAATCCAAATGCTGTGAGTCTGTACATGACATTAAACCCTTGCAATTCAGAATTACTACTAGTCAATTTGGCTGGTAGAATTGTTTTTTAACTAACCAGTTACAAAATCTTATTAGTTAAATGGGCACAGTAATATTAAATTTATACATTGCTACATGGACAATTAAAAAAAAAAGTTAAACTGATTCCTTTATCAAAAATCAGCATATTTCGTTCCATGGCATATAATTAAATTTAAATCCTAGTTTTCCTGCAGATTAGAAATTGATCTTTGTGAATTAATGTAAAAAATCGTTATTTATTTATTCATTTCCTAAATACATATCAACGATAAAATTTTCCTAAATATATATCAACAATAAAATTTTTAAATTTTGATGATAAATTACACTTTATAAAGTAAAATAATTATTCATATTGATATTATTAATTCTGCAAATTAATGTTTAATTAATCAATTTTTATTCATTCATTACTACTAGTCAATTTGGCTAGTAGAATTGTTTTTTTAGCTAACCATTTACAAAATCTTATTAGTTAAACTGGCATAGTAATACAGTACAGAACCTCTTATCCGGAAACCAGGAAACCGGGAATTTTTTCGTGAATTTTCCCGCCATTTTTGAAAAGTTCGCGTTTTTTTGCCCATTTAGTAAAAATACGATTTTTTTTAAATGCCTTTAAAAATACGCATTTTTCCTTTACAAGTAACATATTCAGTGTTTATAGGTCGAACAATTTAGTCTAAAAGCGATGTTTTTTTAGGGGAGGGGGCGTCAACTTACTTGCAGATGAAAATAAGAAATAAGAAAAAATATCCAATGATACTTGAGAAAAATCAGACCTTTTCTCTATATAATTTCAATAATTAAACATGAAAGAAATAAGTAATTAGATTCTTATACATTTATTTGTCTCGTCAGTATTCGAAGACGAATTGCAACAAAAGTCGGACTAGACGAAAGTTCGGAAAATTTCTAATACGGCAGAGTCGCGAATTTTCCGCAATAGCTGATCGTGTGATAATTAAACCTCGTTTATTTTTGTTTTATATATTTTTTTATTTATTTAAGAGCTGAAATAAGGTGATAAGAATTTAAAATTGATATTAAGGCAACAAAAATTGCAACTGTGAAAATGAATTATTTATTAAAATCGAGTTCGCAAAAGGGAAGTCGTTTTACACAAGTATGAAATTTGCGCGTTTCACCCATGAAAATATGCTTCTTACATTTCGTTTTCCTCCTTTTTGAAATCATTTATTACTGTAAAAATGATTGATGATCAGATTTTACGAAATTAATAATTTGATAAATAAGATGTCCGGTTCGGAAAGCATCCAAATGGTGCTACACCCGAGCGATGACAAAGAGCAAGATAGCGACGAAGACGCAAATAATGACATTTTGCCTGCTATGTCTAACGATCGTTGCTTTGAATTAACTAAAGAAATCATAGCAGGAATGGGACAAAATTCTTTTATAGACGAAATAACGCACATAATGGCTGTTCGAAAAATCCAGCAATTGAATTTTCGACCATTTCCCGATAAGCTATATTGTTCTGAAACTTTACATAGAGCTCAGAACCAGATGACAATGCAATATCCTACCACTTTTATCGTGATTTGAGTAGTTTCTGAAGTATTTCCTATAAAATGCAATTAAATATGGCGATTAGTTCCGAAAATTGCGATCAAAATTCAGTAGCGGCGTTGCGATCGTATTTTTTTACTACGATTTTTCGTAAGCTTTTTTTTAGAATTATTTTTTTCTTTAGTATTTTCTTTTATTTTATTATAATTATTCTTTTTTATCAACTATATTAGCGGGCCAATTCAAAAGGGTCGGCGGGCCAATTTTGGCCCGCGGGCCATAGTTTGTGCATCCCTGGTTTAATTACTTAGAAAAATCATTGTTAGAACATTCGGAAGTTGTGGCATTCGTAGTATAGAAAGCCCATTAACCACGACAAGGTGGTACACGGTTGAGAAAAATCGGTTTTTAACTGTCCAGAGACCAAAAACCGCATTAAAAGCAAAAGCAATATCGGTTTTTGATTTTTTTAAGATAAAAACGTTTTTTACTTATAAAGATGCAGTCAATATTTATGGTCAATGCGCCCCTAAGAATGGCGCGCCCTGAGGCGGGCGCCTCACCGCCTCAGCCTAGCGCTGGCCCTGAGTGAAACTGTACCGTGGTGGAACCATATTCAAGAAATATACTCGCTCTTGTTACACAACTTTTAACTTTATCAAATGACTCTTAACTTTTCTTCTATTGTATAATTGTTTCTTTTCTTGTTTGCCATCATATTATTTGGCGTAATTGATGTGCAAGAAGCATGCTTCTCAACTGAACAGTTAGTCTATCAAGGTATCGAATGATAGGTTATTCAGATTAAAGATTTCTGCTCTTTGAGGTCTCCTAAGCTAAACCATATCAACCACAACAAAACCAATTGTGTTCTGAGAACGCATCAATATGGGATTATGAAAGGGGGAGAGATTCTAAGAAGAAGTAGATTTGTGTGTAAAAGGCGGAACGCACTTCTCAAAGAAACAATGTTTTAAACCTTTATGTACTCACTTGGACTAGAGTGTTTACTTTTGAGGAATTTTAAAGAATCTGGAATATAATGGTAGATAACACTATAAAAGAAGTTACACAGACATGATTAAATTTCTGAAAACCGAAGGGAGTTAAGCATTGAACACTACATTGAAATTGATAGCAACAGATTTCTTGACAGTTTGAGGTCCCCCCTTGCCAAGAGAAATGAGTCAAAGCGAATGCACCCAATTTGAAAATCAAGTTATGGTGTACTAGGTTGAAAGACAGAAAAAGCGGGAAACAGGTGTACATCAGGCCTCACATCAAGGTATGTGTGGGGGGTGGAGCTCTTTAGGTGGAATATTCATTTATTACTCGAAAGGCTGGATTTCTTTACAATGGTAAATCAAGGAATCCCTTTTAGATGGCAATCATAAAGGGTGGTTTAAACGTCAGGGGACATAATAGTATACACGTTATATCAGATCAAGGCCATAGGAAAGAAGAAGGGCTGGCTCATCTCTTTGATCTTTCAGTTTTGCCGAAAACCAGCAGAAAGGGGGAGAAAAACCGATCTCTGACGTCATTGCGGAAGCAAGTGGCTCAAGTTTCCCTATTTCTCTTGTGTTTCACGTGTTCATTTTTACATTGTTTTGTTGAAAGATTATAAGGAATTTTTCTACAACTAATCAAAAATATTTTTATTAACTCCATTTCCAACTATATATTTTATAAAAGAAAGCATAATTTTGAATATTTCATCTTTGAAAAGTCACAAAATAACCTGCTCATGTAATTTCCCGAATGTGAATAAAGATGTAATCACTTTTTCCTGGTTTTAACTTTCATAGAGCCCAACAGTAAATATATTAAACTATTAATAAATCCAGAATAATGCAGAAATAAAGAAACTTAACGTTTAAATTAATCATTTTTTTTTAAAATCAAAAGTGAGCTATTATAGTTTAAAAATTCATATTGTAAAATGATTTCTAAAACATTTAGAAGAACTCTTTAATTTTTCTCATATTTTTAAAACGCATTATTCAACTTTATTGCGTTATTATTTTTAAATGTAAGTTAAGGTTTTTAAAAGTTGATGACTTGAATATCCTTTAATTTTAGATTAATAAAATAATTTTAATTAGCATTCTAAAGTCAATTGCATTGTATTTCGGCTTAGTTGTACGTTTACAGCACGGCTTCCTAGCCTGTTAATTTCATATGGAGTCATGACATGTTTTTTTATTTTAAAAAATCTATATAAATGTGTTTTATCTCCTAGTACATTTTATACATTTTGACGTTTCATTTTTGTTTTTTATGGCCTTTTGTAAATATACTTTTATATGTATTGGTACGTTCGGCTTTAACACAGACGGCCGACTATTGATCATCTCTTGTACTTTTATTTTGTTAGACAGATATAGCATGCCGTGGCCATGATTCAATCCGACGCCCATGGCACGTGAGCTTTCTGTTTAACACAAATGCCTTCGCAATTACTTTTTTTAATGAACGCATATTTTTTAAAAATTTTAATTAAATAAATGATAGTAACATCCTAAGAGAAAATATAAGTCATTCGGTTAATATTCTATGGATATTTTTTGCTGACAATTAGTGTTACCAGGTTCATATAAACAAATCAATGGTAACTTTGCAAGGAAATTTGCATTTTTCGGACACTTACAACACTGAATTCATACTGAACTCATAGTGAGCATCAGCTTTTCTTACAAAATATGTGTGGGGATACCCTGCAATCACTTTACCTTTATTTTTGAACCATTAACAAATTCCAAGCTGGCACTTTTAATTTTAAAAACGTTTCTTCACTGCATAAAAAAAACAGTATGGCATAAATGTTCAAAATCACAACCTGATCAAAATTTTATTTTTAATTGAGTGATATTAAAGACACATCGATTCCAGTACTGCAAAGCCTATTAGTAGTAGGGTCATACGGGGTAATTCCTGGTCACTCTTTTCCTGGGGTAATTAATAGTCCTGCATTTTTTATTTTTTTAAACTGCTATAACAAAACAACGGAAATATGGCAAATACTCTTAAACATTCTATTCTCTTATGCAGGACCTAAAAAGTACAAAAATTTGGTGCAAGTTCGGAAAAAAAAAATGTTCTACATACTACTACAAAAACCATCTTGAAAAGAGAAAATCTCAAAAATTCATACTTTTTTTAAAGTTCCATGCCAGTGCTATATTTAAAACTAAAAAATTGTTGTTGATACTGTTTTATACTACAAATAGTCTAAACTTTTGACTTCAGTGTATATATTTTGTCTATTTTTCAACACATTGGTTAATAGGTATACCCCTTTATACCCCAGTCTGCCGATTAATTCTTGATCACCGAGGGAATTTTATTGGCCACTGATATTCTTCAGACATTCAGAAGTTTCTCATATTCATTTCAGTCTAAACACTAGATCTTAGTTAATATACAATTGATCTTTTTTTTTTTCAAAAATAATTTATTTTTTGAAGAATTATATACTTATTCATAATAGAAGAAGGTGATTATGGATTATGTACATGTGCATATATAAAAAAAATGTTGAAATGTTTAGCTATAACTATAATTAAACTTGTTTATTTTTACTTTAACCAGAGTTGTGTTTACTTTAAATCTGACCAGAACATTCAAGATAGAGCTTCTGCAGAAGAAGCAAGAAATTGCAGCTAAAGATAAAAAAATGAGTGCCAAGAAAGATTAAAGCCACATCTGATACTAATATACCATCAGGAAAAAGGCTATGTTTTGAAGCATCAGATAAGGAGCTAAAAACATTTGAGGTTGAGAACAATTACAAGAGTTCAACAGCAGAAAAAGCATAAAAAAATAGTCAGATGTCTATCTTTAGAAACGAGAATATTTTGCAGTCTATTATTACAAAGACCCCTTTTTACATTGGGAAAAATTAAAAAAATATTAGATGACAAAAATGTTGTAATGAAATTTCTCGAAAAAAAAAAGTAGGTCATTTCTGATGGACGAAGCAAGCCACCTTAAAAATTGTTAATATATTTTACGGGCCAGTAACTTTAAAGGGAAATAACACTTTTGTTGTGGACACTAGTGTCATTAATAATGCTTACAAATATTAAAGAAATTCTGCCAAGAATTGTAGAGTTGAAGCCCTTTTAGTTTAAATAAAAGTGTTCCGAGATGCGGCAAATACTAGTGTTCTTTTTTTCATTACTAATTTTTTAGTAATCATTAAGAGAGGGGAAAATAATTATTTCAATATTTATAGTCAAAATGTACTAAATAAGGATAATATATCACATTAATTTACTTCTGGCATTTATTGCTATAAAAACAAGGTGTGACCAATATTTACCCCGTATGTGACCAATATTTAACCCAAAGTCGGCAAAATTATTGATCACTTAATGAGTTAAATTAAACAGTGTATATTAATTATTGGTTAAATGAATATAACAGTAGGTCACAAGTTATTTAAGCTTGTTCCATGCCAAATTTAGTAATATTATCTAAACTTCTTGAGATATTCAGATCTTGTTGTTTTTTGACCAGGAATTACCCCGTATGACCCTATATAGTTCATTTGTTTTTGTATAATTTGCTTCCAGACATGCAAAAAAAATTTAAAAAAAAAAGATTTAAATGAAAAAGTTTGAATAGAATCTCCTACACTTTGAAGATGATTGTTAAATGCTCTGAAGTCAAAAATTTTAATATTTGTTAAGGATGCAAAAAGATAACACATTTAAATACACAAATCTGCAAATGGAAAAGAAAACAAAAAAAATTGAAGATCGATAATAGCGATGAAAGAAATAAAATTATTCATGAAAGAATCTCACGCGCATTTTTTTTTTTTTTTTTTTTTTGTAGAATAGAAAAAAAAAAGGGCTATATGTATATAAAAATATGTATATTGTAAAAAAAAAAAAAAACGTATTTTTCGATTTTCTAAAATTAAAAAAAGCGGAATTTCGCCAAAAAGTGGGAAAAACTAATCTCTGTCCAAGGAAAACGCAGGAATAAATTTATTGAAAAATTAAAGAAAATAATGTTACATACATCTCCACAATTTTGTTAATTTCCAGGATGAATTCCTACATCTATACCACACTTTTTGCAATACGATAATTGGTAGCTAAAGTGAACGTACGTTGGTACAAGCGCACTTGCGAACTAAAATGAATCAGAAAATTAGCTTCTGGAAACAGAGAGGATGAAATGCGGCGAGGGAAAATTCAAAGCTCATATTCTCCCGATCGCACATCTTGAGTTGTGCTTGTGCTCTTCTGATTTTAACAACCCAGCAACTTATGGGAGAAAGTTTGCCATATTTGGCTACCTATGAAATTATTTTGGTATTAAGCTCCTGCTAAATTTTGCCGCAACCGTCGCAAGTGAATTGCGCAAAAAAAAAACAAAAACAAAATTAGCTTTATGCATGGAAAATGAATTTGGTTGATGCTTCAAGATCTGTAGGCATATATTGCCTCACTTTTTATTTTCAGTTATAAATGACGTAACTAAATTGAATGAGAACGCTATGAATTCTTTCGCCTCAAAAAATAAAAATAAATAAATGAAAGAAATCAGAAAAGGAAAAAAGAGGGGAAAAGCCAGACAAGTGGATGTAATGAACAAAAATTGCACTTGAATGTGTGTGATCAACGTATAAAGATATATAAGCAAGCAGTATTGTGGTTTTATTACTTTCCATTGTAAAAAAATATAGTTTCCTTTTCTTTAATTTTTTTCCTTGTTTTAGTTGCATTGCTTTCCTTAAACTTGTGAAATGTATTTTAACTTGTAAGTTACGTCATACCCGCATTCTTCATTTCCGAATGTTTTGCTAATCTCCGATTGGAATTTCTGAAGAGTCACCACTGCCTCTTAGGCCCAACGCGCGTCTACACGGACTAAACATTGACAATTATATGCTTGTTTCTTAAAATCACGGTAAGAACCTTTCAGGATGTTTAAATTTTTCTGAGTCGAATTTTCATTCATTGTGGACTTTAAATACAATTTTTTTTACAGCTGCTACCGTCGAACCTGATCAGGGTATAAGCATTTGATAACGGCGTATAACATTCAACAAAACAGACCAACTGCTAAAGTTTATAAACGCGCAGATGCATCACTCTTTCTTTTTCTAGATGTGACAGTGAAATTCAGTTATACTATAAACAACTGAAACGCTACGTTAAGTTAACGCTATAATTACCAGAACAAAACCGGATACAAAGCCCTTATTAGGTATCATTTTCTACGCGTCAGGTTCTATCGAATTACCCTATATACGCACATTATTTTCATGAAATATTCAACGTCAACTAAATCACACTTCTTTTAACAAAACCATTAAAGTTCTAGATTCAAATTTAAAAAAGAAAAAAAATGAACAAGGCTACGACCGCATGATTGTTAGAATCAAATTTGTTCAGTTAATGAGCTGATATTTTACAGTCGGATTCATGGTCAGTGATCCTTTAATACGCAAATCCAATGCATCGTAAGCTACTTCATTTATACTTGCAACAGCACCATCTCATGATAAAACCACACAGTTCAATAAACTGCTTCATTTACTCAAGTAACTCGAAAACTATACATAACAAAACTACTAGCTCCCTTCATTTTTTTTTTTTTTTAACATTTTTCAAGACTGTTTCACACCATTAACTATATGAAATATCTTCTATTTTTAAATTAACTCTATTAAGTTAACGGCATAAGTTAAAAAGTACAAATTTTTCTAGCAGATCCACATTTACACATAGTCGCGCGAGCGTTGTGAAAGTTTATCCAAAGTGGATTTATTCCTTTCAACACTTCAAAAAAATTTGCAAAAAAAAAAAAATTTAAAAAGAAAAAAAAAAAGTTTATTTTCCCCCTATATCTTTAACGACTTGACAGTCTCAATTTCTGAGCTCGGCTCTTGAAAATTTGTAACTAGGTCAGCAAAAATTGTAGAAAATATGCTGGAAATCGTTTTTAAATGCATGCGTCACAGAAAGAAAAACAATTATCCATAAAGTTGGAGAATAGAAAATAAAGCACATTTTGCATTTCTTTTCCTGTTCTTCTCTTGAAAATAAACGATACGATAAAGAAAAAGTCGTAAATAAGACACGAATTCAAACCCCGAAAACTATTGAATAGAATGAATGAAAAATCTATGGATGACACAGATCTGCAAAATATGCGTAGGCTTTTATGATAACCGATTCTTACTACGGCCCTCCGATGATAACAGCTAAATCAACATGAATCAAGGCTGTTATTTTTAAATATCAAAGCAAATGAGGCGTTGGGTTCCGTAATAGGGCATTCCAATTACGTATTCTGCATTTAATGTACATAATCATTCCTTCTCAGAGCGGAAAGTTTATGACTATTTCAAAACAGGTTTCGCATTCAAAGTTGTCCTACAGGATATTTTCATTAGAGCTGGAAAAAGGTAACTCAATTATAACTGACCGAACAACGCTTTCGTCGAATTCCTTTTTTAGTTCAAGTTTAAAGCATCGGAAAAAAAATAAGAACAGGAAATATATCTTCTTCCCACGACATTCGAAACACTGAAATAGTTACTTATTTGAAGGACGAATTTTGCTAAAGCTTCTCTAATAAGAAAATTAATTCCTTTAACGGGCCTTTGAGGGAACTAAATTTGGTAGTGGAGCCACCAAGACCACACAGAAATGGAACTCATTGCTGCTTACAAGAACAAATTCCATTTAGGAATACGGAAGCTTATTATTTATTTACTTTACTATTCATTTATCTATTTTATTATTATTTACTTTATTTATTTATTTTATTATTTATACAACTAATTCCAAAAAATCTCTATTTCCAAATTACGTAAAAAAGGTTTATTTATTCATTTATTTTTGTTAAAATTATTTAATAGCATAGAGAAGTACTTTACAGTGCTCTAACCCAGGGGGAAAAAGGCGTTCTTATCGCACTTCCCCTAACTTTACTTCTGCGAAGGAAAACTTTTCATTTGTGAAGATAATCTCCTCCAAAATCGAGTTCGATGACCCTTTAGCGAATACCCTAGTGGCACTCGGACCACATATAGAGAACCACTGTAAGCACTAAAATAAACAAATTACATAATTTCTTGAAACATAACATATTCTACCTCTACTCAGTGCCTGATTACTGCACCGGCCAACTAGGCCGCGGCCTTTAGCTCCCAAACTTTAGGGGCCCCCAAATTGTAAGAAAGATTTCTAAAAATCTGTTAAAAGATAATTTTTTACAAAATGGAAAGATCTCAACTCATTTAAATGGCGAGCTAAAAGTATTTGCTTAAACAAGGTAAACTATGCACAATCAGATCCATATCGTCATCGACTATCATGCTAAATAGTATCCTTTACTTGATGAGGCATCTCTACGTTTTTTTATTTATTTAATATTATAAACAGTAACATTTGAAAATGCAATGTGTGTATTCAAAAAGTTTGCTGATTTAATGAATAACACAAAAATCATATTGAATAAAAACAATATAGAATGCAGAATAGTAGAATGTTGTGTCAGTAGGTGCTTTTTTCCCCCTTTGCCAATTGGGTATGAACCCAGTATTAATAGAATAATCCCCAAGCTTATTTAATTTTATACATTATACCCAGTATTTTTACTTTTCGTACCATAGGGGACCCCAAAATAATGTTGTGCCTTGGGCCCCCGACTGTCTTAATCGGGCCCTGCCTCTACTTGTTTTCTATGATTTTTATTTTATCTACGACCGGGTCTGTTTCTAGAAGCAGTTCTGAAGAGGGGCAAAGCAGGCAGGGTCTAAGCTAAAAAACTTCAAAAGGAAATACTGCTGAATTGAAACCGAACAAAAGTATTATATAATTTTGAGAATAAGCATGCATTTGGAAATTTTAAACCAAACTCGGTCACTGCTGATCATTCCAAGGCAGGAAATATTGCACATTGCTCTTTTTGTGTGTTCCTATGACCTTGAAATTTACATTCGCGTTCTGTATATTATACAATCTATATGTCAATTTTCGATTGAAGAATATGGAATCGGGAGAAAAAACAAATCCCATTTTGCAAGTTTCTCGTTTAAACATTAAAAATACATTCAAAGGCACCTAACTAGCCTTTTTTCCGATTTAAGGGAGCACAGTACCTCAAAATCGACCAAAATATCAAAAAAATTGTATTGTATTTTTCGATTGCTCAAACTGTTTTAATGTTTCATGCAAAATTTCAGACTTGTGCAAGCAATAGTTCCGAAGATATTCTTGTTTTTGTAAATGATCCCAACTGTTTTCAAGACAGCAAAAAGAGGGCGCTACTGTTTGTCGTCTGCTACTTTCGTCTGCTATTTTTTTAGTTTAGATTATTTCTCGAAAGAAATTAAATCATTCTTTTTTGGAAACTATTTTTTTTTAAATTTGAAACTGAAGTGAAATGATTCTTCACTGTAACTTTCATTGCTTGTGTTTTGTTTACATTAACGATTACATACGATTCGCACTTTCGCCTCGTGATTTGGTTTGTTTTTGTTTCTGGCCGCTTTCTAAGCAAAAAAAAAAAAAAAAAAAAACGGTCTTTTTCAAGACCAAAATCCTATTTTTATGTAAAACGCATAATTTATTTATAGTTTTTCTATAATATTGTTTGAATTTTGAATTCTTGCCACAATGCCGCGACGAAAACGGTCGCAAAAGTCTAAAAAAGACAATGCCATGAAATGATGGCATACAGATGTCAATGCAGAGACTAGAAATGATGACTGTATACCTTCCACAAATTTTACAAGTCCAAGGCTTGAAACCACGGATTTTGCAACTCCAAGCATTGCGAGAAATGATGAAATGTCTGATACAGAGTATATTTTTGTGGATGTGAAGAACTTGTGTAGTTTGTTTGATAATCTTTTATGCAACTCGTGTCATACTGCATCCTTAAAAGTTTCCTTAGGGAAAAGAAACGGATTTGCTCAGGACTTGAATATTTTGTGTGAAAAGTGTGTTAAAATGAAAGGTGAAAGTAACTCTTCTAAACAAATAGTAAAAGAAAAGGAAGCATCAAGTTCATTTTTTGATGTGAACATTCGGGAGTCGTACAAAGTGTACTTGGCATTGGGCTAGGTTACTCAGCGCTTGAGAAGTTTTGCATGCACATGAACATGCAAATAATGTCGAGCAGAACTTTTAATTTGTATAAGAAGAAAGTACTCGATGGTAATCTTTCCGCAGCCAACTCTTTGCTGTCGGATATTAGAGAAAAAGTGAGAAATGCTTATGGTGTCACAAAGAACGGCGAGATTGCAAATATAGGAGTATCGTATGACGGAAGCTGGCTTACTCGAGGGCATTCTTCGCAAATAGGGGTTGGCTGTGTAATCGATCTCAAGACTGGTTTTGTGTTGAACCAGTACCGGATCTTGGAGTTTTCCGAGACGGGGCAAAACTTAAAAATGCCGCCCCCCTTAAATCCAATCATTGTTGAAATTTCGTATAATTTTTTTTGAGGGTTTTTCGCTTTTGGGCCACAATACACTTTCGTTAATGTTCTCACGACATGTCCCTTTTAGCTCAACATTAGGGGGTAGAGCTATATGAAGAGTCCCCCTTAACTTTAGATATGAAATCCTGACAGCTAAAAGGGGGTCCGGGGGTCCTCCCCCCTGAAAATTTTGAAAATTATATGCAAATTTGTGTATTTTGAGTCCTGAAGAGATGCATTTGGGACTGAAAAATTATTAGGAACAAAAAAGGAAACAATTTTTTTAAATTAAACGCTTTTACTCATAAAAATGCAGAACAAATTTCGCAATTTTTTTTAATCCAGGGGGCAGCACCCCCTCCCCTTCTTCTTACTAACTTCGAGAGCCACGTGTCTGCCTTCTCAAACGTCAGTTACGAACTCCTACCTCTTAATAAAAGGATGCGTTGTAATTTGAAATTTATAAAAGAAAAACTATTGTATTGTTTGAGCATAGCATGATTTATACGTATTTCACTATTACAAGGGGAACAACCTCGACTTTTTAAAATTTAAATTTTTAAATTTTGACATTGCGAAACTTGCCGCCCCCTAACTTCAATTTTAGAGTTTCCGACAGTTTAGACAAATAAATAATTCAATTAATCGGTTTTAATCGTTAGTGAAATAGCTGATCAAGGACTAAATCGGAGTGGTGAACCAGAATTTTAATTCTTTTTCAAAAGTTAAATTTTCTTAATTAAAAATTTTTTCTTTTCTTCCTTTTTTTCTGCTTCCTCTTCTTTTTCTTTCTTTTGTGCATCCCAGTTGAATTTGCCAGAAGTGCCGCCCGGGGCATGGGCCCCGGCTTGCCCCACCCTAGATCCGGCACTGTGTTGGACTTTGAGGTAATGTCTAAGCGATGTGGCGAATGCGAGCAAGCAAAGAATATGTTTGACGCTGATAGTGCTGAATATGCTATTTGGTATGAGCATGGCAGCCATGGTATGAGGGTCATAAAAATAAGAGCAGCATGACTCATACCGGATCATCTGGCTCTATGGAGGTCCATGCTGCTGTGAAATTGTGGGAAAGGTCTGAAAGCATTGGTTTTCGCTATACTTCGATGTTGTCTGATGGAGACTCGAAAGCATTTCAAAAGGTAAAAGAAAAAGAGATCTATGGGGAAAATATTGCAATAAATAAAGAAGAATGCATTAATCATGTGAGCAAGAGATTGGGAACTGCTTTGAGGCAAGCTGTTAAGGAATGGCAAACAAAAGGTATAACACTGGGAGGTAAAAAACATGGTAGCCTGAAAGTTGATACTATAAAGAAATTGACTCGTTACTATGCAAATGCAATTCGAAGAAATAGAGGCAATGAAAACAGCCATTTATGCAACACTGCATCACAGTATATCAACTGACCAAACGCCTCAGCATAAGAAGTGCCCTGCTGGGGAAGATTCTTGGTGTTTTTACCAGTCGGCAGTTGCAAGAGGGGAAACTCCGGGCTTACACAAGGAATACGTTAAAACGCCTCTGAATGAAGCCCACTTACCTAAAATTCTGCCTATTTATCAGAGACTGGCATCAACAGAACTATTAAAAAGATGTGCAAGGTGTTTGACACAAAATAGCAACGAAGCCTTGCATAACATGATATGGAACAAGTGTTCGAAAGAAAACTGTGCTTCAAGAGATCGTGTCGTAATTGCAGTTGCCAGCGCAATCTCCGAATTCAACTTTGGAACTACTAAAAGCTTGCGGTCAATTCAGCAATTTAGCAGCATTTCTTCAGGTCTTCACACAGGGCGCCTGGCTGCATTCTCCAACTATAGGCGTTCATACATTCGAAGACTTGTAAAGACGACTAAGTTTAAAATTGCGCAACAAAAAATTAAGCGTGCCAAAATGATTCGGCGCAGGGCTGAATTGAAAAGAGAGGGTGTTAGCTACAAAGCTGGATATTTTTAGCACTCAAAACTCTAAATCCTTTATTTTAGTGTTCTTGTTGTGAATAAAATGTTAGTATCTACAAACCAATGACTGTAAACCAAGTTTTTTGCTTAAAAACACCGTTGTGAAAATTTTAATTTTTAAAGTGATAGATCTCAATTAGTGAACAAAAAGTGTTTTTGATGGTAAATATAGCTCTTATGTTGTGTATGTGCACAATTTTACTTGTAGAAAAGTAATTTTAAAGAAATTAACCATTAAAAATAGTTTAACTGGTTGTTTTGTGCATTTAAAATCTTTAAATGCGTTTTTCTCAGCTTTGTGTTTTTGCCGATGTACACCTAGTAAAATCCCTAAGGCTTTTTTCCTTTTAGAGATATAGCTTTGAAACTTTTTGTGTACACTCCACAGAGTGTGTTTGAGAAAAATTAGCATGGTTTTGACTCTGAAGCTTGTAGTTTATTTATTTTTAAATTTCAGTTGAATTTTTCGTAATTTTTTCTGACATTGTAACAAAAAAAAATATTAAAAATCAAGTAAGTGTCAGACAGTTAATTCCATGCTCACTTTTATTCTACATTATTTGACATGTATAAATCAGAAATTTTTTTTTTGAAAAACACTATAATTGAAAAAGTTATAAGGAATTTTAAAAATTTAAAAACCGTTAAATTTTTTTTAATTCTTAAATTAACGGTTGATTTTAATGAAGTTCTACTTTCAAGTTTTAATTCTAATTGTAATTGGAATGAGATGCATGCTTTGTTTTTATGTGATTGCTATAGGGAAAAAAATTTGAAAAGAGGTACCGTGCCCCTTAATTTAGAAATTTGAATGGGTTTACGAAAGCACGTTCATATTTGTCCTACATCCTTCAACTTATCTCCCGCATTGAATTCCAAACCTCACACGCAGACAAATGTAGCAATTTCTTTAAAAGGTGTAATCGAAGATTCGTTATTCGTGGAATGTCTTTCGAAAATAACACACGATCATTTGCAACAATCTTCAAGTGATAAATGAAAACTTAAAGCACATTTAAGCAATACAAGAAAAGGAAAAAGAAAAATTTGAAAATTCAATACAATATGAAAACACGCAGAAAGATGCTCAGTTTACAACGTCAAAGAATAACCATTATTCTCCAATCTCTCAAGAAAAACAATGGAAAAATCGAACTATCATGTTTGAAAAAAGAAAAAAAAAATTAAATATAACCAATAGAAGTCTATGAACGCACGCTTACAGCTATCCTATCTAACCCCACCAAGTTTACCCACGAAATCTGCGGAGAACAATAGCAAATCTCTCGTTTTTGAATGCTTGAAAGAGTTCCAGCAGGAACCTAAGTTCTCTGTAACTGGTATCTCATCTCCCTTTTATCAGACACACAAAGACGATCCAGTAATATATAACATGCTAAAACGTTCGTCCTTGCAGCGCATATCATGGGTGCAGCTACTCTAGCCTTGTCACAGCGAGAGTGATGATAAAGGGTTTTTCATAGCCAATCGTACTTGGCTCCAAGCCAACTCTTTGCGGGTCGATGGCTCCAGCTGGGATGATAGGCGAAAAAAAAAGTTTCCGCGAGCATAATTCAACGAGTTTCATAATTCATATGTTCTTGTTTTTTTTTTTTAACTAAAGTAGTTACAGTGTTTGTTTCCGAGCAGACTTTAATGACTCAAAAGCAATTCCGGAGTGCCCACTCCTCCCTTAAAAATTACGGAACCCCTTCCAAAACGACGACCTTTCCCTCCCCCAAATCAGCCAAACAGCCGCCCAAGCCTTCCCCCTCCAAAAAAAATATGTCAATTGCCACGATACCCCCTCCCCCAGGGTGGGCCGCCCTGAATAACCCAACACAAAGAATTTTGCACTCAGTGATACATTCTAACCCAAATATATAAAACCTTGTATTCAAACTTAATGCAATCAGTAAGTCGTTATCTACCTGAAACAATCTATATTTTCTTAAAAGAAACCATCAATTTCAAGCAGTTTTGTTTTTAATATCTTCAAATATTCACGGCTTATTCTAGACTATTCACGACTATTGAAATAATTTAAAATCGTGATACAGTAGAACCCCGTTATACCGCGCCTCAGTATACCTCGGAATCTGATATACCGCGGTGAGTATCATGTCCCCCGACGTTTAAACCACCCTTTACCATTGCCATTTAAAAGTGATTCCTTATTTACCATTGTAAATAAAGCCAGCCCAAGAACACAAATATTCTAGCCAAAGAGCTCCTATCCCCCCACCACACACACTAACATATAAAGCCCTGTTGTAATAGGCCTGATGTTCACCTTTTGGTTTATAACCTATCGCTCGATAGACTGATTGCGCGGTTGAGATGTGTGATTCTTGCACAGCAGTTAATAAAATGGCAGCAAAGAAAAAATTATGCTATAGCAGAAAAGTCACGAGTAATTGATAAAGTTAATAAATGATGCAACAAAAGCGAGTATTGTACGGATAATGTGGTTCCGCGGGGTGTAGTTTCACTATACCGCGGTTCTGTTATAACGCGGGTGCCAAACATGTCCCCCGACACCCGCGTTTTAACGGGGTTTTATTGTATTTCTAAGTTGTATATTATTTACTGATTTGTAGGTAGCCAGCTAAAAGGCATCAATTTAATCCCGCAAGGATAGCAAATTACATGGTTTAAGATAGTTGTTACAGCGATCTCCTTACTTTTGAATTTCACCACAGAAGTCATTGACCTTTTAGGGCGCCTGATCTTTCTTCTGAGGGTGCGTTTCTTCAGTGGTTCCCCTAGAGATAATTTCACCCCACAGCCTGGAGATAATCTTCACCACTTCCCTCTTTTTAAATCCCTGTTCCCTGGATGATGGTGAAACATTTCCACGCTCTGAATGAAATGGCAAATTAATTAAATGAAAGCATTACGGAAAAGGCGTCTCACGTTTAAGAACTCTCTAAGCACGTTTGTCGAATCATTAACTGTAGTTAATTGATTGTGCAGTTTTAATCGCTCCTTATTGAAAGATTCGTGCAGTAAGTACGTTATACCTGGTTTACACTATAATTGCATTAATTTATAGTCTTCGCTGTTTTATATAATTTTTAAGCAAAAGATTTAATTTTGCTTCTGAGTTTTAGAAAGAAACACATCATTGATATCATGTTTTGCAAAATAAAATGGCGCAAAAGCGTTGACCTCTACCAGCAGAGCACTATAAATGCTTCAAACCAAACAAGGTTTCGAGATATGTTTGCTGGAAACTAAAGGAGGAATCAAAAGCATAATCGATATAAAACTGGTATTGTTTAAGTCAGCAACCCGTCGATCACGACAGCACTTTGGACATTTTATAGTTTAAAAAAATAAATAAAATAACTTTTGAATTGGATGGCAAGTTTATTATTATTTTTTCCTTCAGAAACTGTTTATTAGTTTGTCAGACCATTCACCGGACCTAAAAAAACTTCCAATAATATAGATTGTCAGTCATCACTTTAAATATGCTCTTACTAGTGAGAGTTAATTTAAGAATGTATACATTTCACATGTGGGTTTTAGTTAAAAATTAACTTACAATTTGAAGACAGGAGCAATCCCAACATGCCCTATTAATAATGTATACCCCCCCCCCCCCCCCCGGTCTTCCGAGTCGATCTTGGTGTTCGCCGAACTGGGAAAGTAGATCTTCAGTCCGTTTAGCTTGCCGACCGCTGGTTAGAGTAGTGTAGTGGGTAAGAAAGAGCGCTTGAAATGACATTGAGCCATGCAGTTCCAAGAAACGATAATTGAGTAGAGCTCAATAGTATTGGATGGGTATCCTTGTGGCATGAGGCATCACAGAAATTGTCTCCAAACAAAATGCTCTGACAAACTAAAGAATTTTCAAAAAGTTCAGATTTAAAAAGCCGCAGATCGCATATATATTTCGACAAAAAAGAGATCAACCACCTGCTAAATAAAGATTAAAAGAGTTGAAAGTGATGATACGAGGAAACTGTATGATAGTTTGAATTGC
Source organism: Octonoba sinensis (assembly GCA_038502835.1). Classification (NCBI taxonomy): domain Eukaryota; kingdom Metazoa; phylum Arthropoda; class Arachnida; order Araneae; family Uloboridae; genus Octonoba; species Octonoba sinensis. Next base: position 192,862,333 of record CM076598.1, on the reverse strand, counting down.
CTGTTTAAATTCCTTTAAACGCTAGAAGTTCGACATGTTTTACTAACAAAACTATTTAATTAAAAGAACTTAAAACAGAAAGCTTTGTTTTACCAGAATCGCTTTTATCGGCAAGGAAATTAATCAATTCATACTGACGTGGATTTAAGTTAGAATTAGCATAAGCACTGAAAGAAAACCCCAGCTAACGCTCAAACATCTGATTATTGTTAAATTATCTTTTTTTTTTTTTTAATCATCAACGAAGCAATTTTAAGATTCCTCTTTTTAGATGAAATTTTAAACGATTCTAAAAAGGAGGACAACTCTTCATGTGGCGCTTATGATTAAATAATGAATCTCCTCCAAAAAAATAAGTCTTACCCAACAAAAGGTCACATACGGAGAACAAGAAAACCATGAAAGTATCAACAATTATAACCGGCGTTTTCTGGGAAAATGAAAAACGCGCACCTAACGATGTGAAGAAAAAAAAAAAGAAAAACAACTAAACTCGTTTTAAACGAAACTGACTTCCGCAAAATCAATCGCACGAATAATAGAGAAAAAAAGAAGAGAAAGCAATACAGTGCACCTAATTCTGCCAGTTGTGTTCTGCTCTCCTGATTTGGAGGACGACAAATTTGGCAAGGTACTTTATCGATTCAATCTCATTGCCTCTGCTTTCTCGGATAATCTCTAAACGAAAGTCCTCACTTAATTCATCTAGACCGTGGAAAATCGCAGGCTGAACATGTCATGGTAATGTCGTTAAAAGCGAATCATAACACAAATATAATCATCGATACACATGACTCACCTTTGGGTGGGGAGAAAAAGGAAAGAAATACATATCAGCCAATTTTTCAAGTTTGGAAACATTTCCAATGAACTGTTGTTTTAAGATTTGAAATATTTTAATTGCCTGCGAGAAAAATTTTGATTCTCGAAAAATGAATATGCAAATATTTGTATGAAAATTGAATATGGAAGGTTAAATTCCTTAAAGCATTTATTACATTAAGGAATCTAACCTAAGTTCTTAATTATGCGTAAACACTCTGCTGGAGCACTCACTTTGAGTTGCTCCCCTGAATTCTAAATACATGCTCCGGCTCTGAATAATTTTAATAGATTATATTACGTATGTCTTCTTTTTAGTTAATATTTTTTTATATAACATATTTTAACTTTTTTTTAAAATCGGAGCCGTGGAGCACAAAGTTTTTTGCTCCGCCTCCGCTCCAGTTTCGAGCAAAATCTCGTTACTGCTCCTGCCCCACGCTCCGCTCTAGATCTCTGATTACAATACATTCGCATTTTTGATAACTTGAAAATTGGTTTATTTTTTTAGGCGACGTCATTTTTTCCCCCCCTGCCAAAGTCCTAAATTGATCAAGCATCGATTACTTTAAGGAATCTAACCTGAGATCTTAATTCTGCGTAAATATTCTGCTTTGGATAGCTTTATAGCGCTGAAATCCGGAGCGGAGCGCGGAGGAGGCGCACCTAGCACCGCGTTTTTGCTTGGAGCAGGGGCACGGAAATTTGTCATGATCCAGTGCTCTTATACTTATTAGAACCTTACTAAAATTTTAAATAAGTCCCACTAACAAATTGAACAACTTGCTGCGTAAATAGGGGTTTTACTTACATTTAAAAACAAAGAAAAAAGCTACCAAACCAATATGTGACTATCCAGGGGTTGCGCCAGAAAAAAAATCGGGACTGTTTTTGGGACCCTTCACAAAATTCAAATCAATCAAAGCGGACCCTTCACAAAATTCAAATCAGGACCCTTCACAAAATTCAAATCAATCAAAGCGGACCCTTCACAAAATTCAAATCAATCAAAACGGACCCTTCACAAAATTCAAATCAATCAAAACGGACCCTTCACAAAATTCAAATCAATCAAAACGGACCCTTCACAAAATTCCAAGCTTACAAATCCTATTTTTCACATTATCTTTTATTATAAAACCGACAAATAATAATTAAATTTTTCATCACTATATGTTTAAAGTTTCACAAAATTATTTGATTTTTCACAAAAATCTTTTTAAAATTCACAAAAAAAAAAAAAAACGGACCCTGTTAAAAAATGCTTGATCGACCCCCGCTTTACTCAAATGTTTTTTATTCCACTTTTATTTTTTATTAACTTTAAAAAATCCAGAAATTTTTAAGCGTACGGGTTCTTGAGCGATTTGAATCCTATCTACGTCCGTGTTGATTGATTAGCATCCTTGTTTTTGCTGTATTCCACAACGCCAAAATAAAACGGTGTTCATAATGATTTTAAGTGAGCTACTGATGCATTCAAATCAAGACAAGGACTTTCGAAAAAGTATCTGTGCTTAGTAGCGAATAGCGAAAACGGGAAAAATACATAACCTCTTAAAAATATCTATGCATTCATTTTAATTTGCAAAATTGCCGAGAAAAATGTTACGCCTTTCAACACATTCGCAAAGCATCTATACAAACAGAAGCCTTTCTTCGAGCAGATTTTGTCACGCAATGCTGTCTTTTGTTGGACTAATTTGCAAGAATTGCTAAATGCACTTTTGACAATGTTATAAACATTTTTCTTCCAAAATCATCGACCTGACAGATATCCTCCCCCTCCTCCCTTTCATAAACAAACACGTCAGTTTTAAGATGGTATATTTTTAACGCGTATTTTTTATCGTAATGGGTTAAACAAATATGTGACGCAGAGTAATAAAATCTAGGACGACCACACCGCACGTTTTTCTTTTTTTTTATTATTATTCTAAGAGAAAATGAGAACACGAATTGAACCCCCAGTCACGAAAGATGGGAGCCAACGCAATAAATCTATGTTTGCCCTTCCTGTGGAAGGTGAAGTATAAACGACACTTGACAACTTTCACCGACTTGCGTGAAAGAATTCGACAACGTACTTCTTAAGAGTACACCCTGGATTCGTGACCCAAGCTATAAAATTTGCTGAAACTACAGGTGAAAAACCTTCATATTCCCGTTCAACTGAAAATTATCGATTCGTAGTTTGATAAGTATTGTGCGGTTGTCTTTCGTAATTCAATATTCACCCGAAATCGTAAACCTATGAGGCCTCTGAGCTACCATAAGGTTTTCTAAATCCTACCCTAATCCCTCCCCCCACCAAGAAAAAAAGAAGCATTTTAATTCTCCGTTATCTAATCAGGGGTCGATCCAGCAGTTTTTAATGGCGTCCCTTTTTTTTTTTTGTGAATTTTAAAAAGATTTTGGTGAAAAATCAAATAATTTTGTGAAAATTGAAAATTTAAACATATAGTGATGTAAAATATTATTATTTGCCGCTTTCATCTATTCAGGGGTCTCCAAACTACGGCCCGAGGGCCACATCCGGCCCGCGGACAGATTTTGTCCGGCCCGCGGAGAGCTAGCATACTTGAAAGAAAACTCCTTCTAGAGAACATATTTATTTTTTATAGCAAATTAAATTAAGTTTACTGAAGTAATCTATTTTTATGTTGAATAATTATGTTGTAGGGTAATCAATATGGCCCTAAGGCTGGAAAGTTTGGAGACCCCTGTCTATACTATTAAAACCTGTCCGCGTCTGTCACCTCATTTCCTCGAGAACGGGCGGCGGTGCGACGTCGCGGCGGGTACCGTCGGATTCGGAATTTTCCGGGGAAGCCATATCGCCCGGTCTCATCCGTGTCCGGCTTTAATTAGCGGAGATATTAATTAAAAACGCTATTTTTTGCAAGTTTCATTTTACTTTTTCATTGTTGCATCGTTGCAATAATATATAATACAGATGCCGTTTGAATTAAAATCAATATGCAGTTGTTGCCATCGTTGTAAACCAAATGTCAACAATACTAATAATAAATGATTCTCTAGCATTTTGAGTGAGGCTTCGCTGTATTTGCAATAATAAATTTAATCCTTCTTTCTTTTTAATTTATTTATCGTCTGCCATCTAATAAAAACTATTTTTCGTAATTTAGCGGGGACTTTTAAAGATTGTGTCAATTATTCTGAATGCATGAGAGGAAAACGGCGTAAAATCGAAAAAGGATTGAAAGGGACGATTAATTGTCCTTATTCTTATGAGAATTTTTAAAATTTCTCTATTATTAATATCGGTCCGGGTCTGTATGTCTATGTATGGATAGATAATAAAGTTTTTCAATGCCGTGTTGTATTTAAGCTGGCGCAGCGCCGTGCGTACAACAGTTTCTTAAAGTTCCAACGCCAAAAAAAAAAAAAAAAAAAACTACTTTTTACGAGCATTGTACTTAATTAATCTATGGTTTTTAGGGACTGTTGCTCTTATTTAGGCTCGCGCGAAGACCATTGCTCATTAATATCGGTCCGGGTCTGTATGTCTGTGTATGGAGAGTAGATAATAAAGAATTTCAATGCCGTGTTGTATTTAAGCTCGCGCAGCGCCGGGCGGCACGCCTAGCAATATATGATGGAGCGAAAAGTACAACTTGGAAGCTTAGAATTTTGTGAAGGGTCCGTTTTGATTAATTTGAATTTTGTGAAGAGTCCGTTTTGATTAATTTGAATTTTGTGAAGAGTCCGTTTTGATTAATTTGAATTTTGTGAAGGGTCCGTTTTGATTAATTTGAATTTTGTGAAGAGTCCGTTTTGATTAATTTGAATTTTGTGAAGGGTCCGAAAACGGACCTGAACTTCCTCTGGCGCGACCACTGCTAATATATTCGATTTAAACATAAGCAACGGCAGTTTATGTTGTGCTTAATACGTTCACGCCGGGGCCGATTTTCATGTTTTTCGCTGTGAGGCGGCGCTCGTATTCATGCTGCGCTTCATCTGGCGGCGCCCGATGAAATTCAATTATTGTGCGGGCCACCGGTGGTACGCGACGACCCATGAGAGTCTAGTGCGGGCCACTGGTGGCACGCGCCGACCGATGAGACAGTCTAGTGCGGGCCATCGGTGGTACGCGCCGGCGTGGACGTGTTAAAATTACGCGGTAAAAAGAAAATGTATTGGCATAATGTTTTGTGTTGTTCGAAAGAGAAACTTTCCCTCTAACAAAATGGCCTTTGAGCTAAATTTTGTTATTTTTCAGATCATTCTTTTGTCTCAAACTTAGCGTTTTAATAGGTTTATTTAAAATTAATATTAAAAAATATGTTTATATAATAAGTTGTCTCACATGAAAATCATTCGCTACAAAGTAATTTAATATTATCCCACAAGTTCAAGAAGTTGAGGACCGTCCATAAATGATGTCACGCATTTTCCCCATATATTTGACCCCCTCCCCCTTTGTCACATGCCACACTATGTTGTATAAGCATGATGTCACACTTCTTGTTACCCCCTCCCCTCCCCTTGTCCCAATTCACGCAACCCCTCCTCCCCATTAGAAGCATGAAATCATTTATGAATAATCACTTGCATAAAATTAAATAACGATTCTTATAAATAAGAATTCAAGAAGTGCTAAATAAATGTTATTCAGTTTTTGGCTATATATGACTAACAAGCTTGTTGCATTTTTTGTAAAAGATGAGTTAATTTCTCGGTTTTAGCATCAATAAAATTATATTTTGCAAGCCTTTACGTCACGCGGGTCGAGTAATGGATATCTGCAACCTCCCTGCTGCAACTGTATACGCTATTATGAGTTCCAGCTGCATTTGCTCTTGACGCATCCGCAATAAGCATTGGTATTTAGATTTCTGCATTCGGAGTGTCACATTGTATAGTTACAACGCACTTTCACCTCGTGTAATACCTTCGCAATTGCGTCAACTTTGCTGTGAAAGACTCGGGGGGGGGGGGAGTACTGACAAGTAATTTAGCACTTTCTTTTAAAAACTTGTAAAAACTCTAGGAATTTTTCATTCCAAATTTCTCGACTTTTAGTTTATTAAATATGTGTTGTAGACATCTGGATAGTAGCGCCTTCTCGAATAATATTCCTCTTGCTATTTTTATTCATTAATTTTATTGTAATGTCTTTATTTTTAATGATGTCCCACGTGTAGAAAATTTTAAATGTAGTATGAAAAGGGCATGAACGGAAGTGTGTTTTTTTTTTTCTACACCAAAAGTAGAAGCCTGAGCAGAAGTTAGGATTTAAATTTAAACTTTTCTACAAGAACAATAACTTTCGGGGTGGGAGGGGAAGGCTCATATGACACATCTAAACTGTCGTTGGATGTCAGTGCTATAATTTAACTGCATTTTTTAAAAAATAAACCGCCATATTAAAAGGTAGAGGAGTACTGCCAAACAGTGTCAGTAGTCAGCCCTTGGCCGACTACTGGAAATGGGGGAAAAAAACAGAAGCTTTGCAAATGCGGTGTCAGAAAAAATACTTTAATTTTCAACTTCAAGTGAAATCTTTCTATTAATTTCTGTGTGAACCTCTCGTGAGTGTGTGGTATATATATTAGAATGAAAGGTAAACCTAGGTTTAACCAGTTAAAGTAGGGATTACCAAGGTTTTGCGGTGAAAGCCCGAAGAGTTCCCAATGCTATCTTTAGCCAGCTAAAACTAAATTTGAGAACGCCCTAAAAACTCCCCCGTTGATGGGGCCTACAAAAAAAAAACCGGCGACACCCGCAATTTGAAAAACAGTCGATTAAGCCCCTCAAGCTCCTGAAACAACCCCCACCCCACCCCCAATCTCAATGACGCAGTCTCTGCCATAACTTCCCTGGTGGTACCCCTGGAATAGTAAAACTGCTGAAGAGGTTGCTGAAGTGTTGTAGGAAATTTTTTGCATACTCGAAGCCTCTTCCGTTTTGAAGTGCGTTAATGAGAAGGAGTTTCGTTTAATTTTTGAACTTTCATTAATTAATAGATGTCTTTATTCATGGTTTTCTTTTATTTATGCATTATCTTACATTCTATCGCTTTGTATTGTATAAAATATTTCATGGAACTCTAAATGCCACTTAAGTTTATCTTGGAACCGTAAGTGAAAATTAAAAATACATGTGGTTAAGTTGATTTTTTTAATAAACAAATTGATTTCTTGATTCGCAATTTGTTTATATATTATCTAATTATATATTTCTTTATAAGCATATTATAACTTTACTCGTTAATAACTTTACTTTGGGGTTTAACCAACGAGGATCGGTTAAACCCCAAGGTATGATTAAACCAAGTTCTCGACGGTTTAATTCGGTAGCGTTGGGAACTCATTGGGCTTTAGCCGCAAAGCCTTGATAATCCCCACATTAACCTGTTAAACCTAGGTTTAGCTTTTATTCTTGCATTAGTCGTAACATATACATCAACCGGCAATTTGTTGGATTATAAAAGTGTACGAAAATGGTTTAGTCTACGCCCCACGTATTTTCAGAAACATTGAAAATACGTTTTATATTTATACCTAACTTACATCATTGTTTGCTATGAAATAAACTAACATAAAGAGGAAAACTTATATCAGATTTCCCAAACTTCATTAAAAAGAAGTGGTCATGAAAATTGTCTGACCGTGTTTTCACCCCACCCCACCCCCCACCAAAAAGGGGGGGGGGGAATAATCGATATAGATCAAAAGTTATTTGCCTTTACACATTAACATTTAGCAATGCAATTATGCAACCGCATAGTCAATTAAACAACTTGGAAAGTAAATTATTACGCCATCGCAAAAGGTTTTTCCAAATGTCAATTAATGAAAATTAAGCATTTAAATTTTAAAAATAATTAGGCTTATTTCACCACTTTGTGATTCATGAATGAGTAATAATTCCTCAAAAATGATTTTCAAGCCCTTGAGCGTTGCATTGCGCTCTATTGCTGTACATCGCATCATTCGCAAGTAAAAGTCAGCATCTTTTGAAACGACAAGTACGTAATTATCTGTGTATATCCCGCGGGTTATCTACAAAAAACCTCCTTTTACTACCTGCGAGCAATACATAAAAATTTTTTAAAAAGTATAATTAAACAGACAACTACCGTTCAAAAATATTGAAATCTCTTTTCCTGCAAAACAAAATGCAGAGAGATAAATCGTACGATTGGAAACAATGGTCCAAAGCAGATTGGAGCTCGGGTACTACAGGCGAATGTATTGTTTTCTAGGGGTGTATCCCATGTTTTTACTGGGTGTGGGTTATACACCGAACTTATTTTTTTTAGAATGAATTTTTCTTCCTGCGGACTATACAACGATGCGGGCTATTTACCGATAATTACGGTACTTAAAAGTGTAACGCGGATCTAGCGATATATTTAGGCACTCGGTACGACTACACCACATCACATTTAAAAAATAATTGCGACTTCAAGATTGCAATAACATATTCATTGCATCGCAGTCATGACCTACATGTGTGTGTCTTGTGTCTTGTTGTAATAAACTAACATAAAGAGGAAAATTTATATCAGATTTCCCAAACTTCATTAAAAAGAAGTGGTCATAAAAATTGTCTGACCGTGTTTTCACCCCCCCCCCCAAAAGGGGGGGGGGAATAATCGATATAGATCAAAAGTTATTTGCCTTTACACATTAACATGTAGCAATGCAATTATGCAACCGCATAGTCAATTAAACAACTTGGAAAGTAAATTATTACGCCATCACAAAAGGTTTTCCCCCAATATCAATTAATGAACATTCAACATTTAAATTTAAAAAATAATTATGCTTATTTCACCATTTTGTGATTCATGAATGTGTAATAATTCCTCAAAAATGATTTTCAAGCCCTTAAGCGTTGCATTGCTGTGCATCGCATCATGTTTCAACATCTACCCGATTCAAATGGCTATGCAGACAATATTACCCGTACATCATGGCTCTGAGAAATGCGACAACAGGTGCAAATTGCAAGACCAGAGGATTCATAAATATATAATTATTTTAATTTAAAAAATATCTAAACTTTAATAATATTCCTACGTTTGGTTATTTATACTGGTTAAGTCAAGCGATTAGTATTTTGAGAAAGTCGGCATTTTGCATTACGGTATGGAATAAGAAAAAAATAATGGTGCCATATGTTCATAAATGTTCTTTAGTTTGCTGTAAATAAAGGTAGATGACATTAATATTAGTAAAAATTGAATTAACTACATTTTCAAAAAAACTGGACTTACACCAGTGTTTCTCATTCTCACCCTCTCATATATAGATTCGGAGTATTTACATCATAGAGAATTTCAGTCAATGGATAGAATATGGAAAAAACATCCCAAATTTAGCTCTAAAATCTTATATGATGTTTTAAAAGCAACAAACTACTGGGGTCCTTCCATGAACACATTTCATATTTGCAGCTGATTTGAGGTGATCCAGAAAGCAAGTTATTTCCAAAGTGATGTCCGGAAAACATGATATGCAAAAAGGCCAAAGATCTCGCAATTTATTTAGTTTGTAAAGGTCTGAATAAAATAAAAGGCAAACCGAATTAAAATTTAGATAAAAAGCTACTGTTTGGAAAATTCTCATTTCAGAACACGAACATGTGAAGAGGTTTTTTAGACATCAAGCACCGCATGTGTTGACTGACCTTGAAAGAGCTGAACCGTTACGCCTCCATAAAGGGAGACTACACATTATCCTTTTTTTTAGAAACTAAAATAGCCCTTTCACGATGCAGAATTGCAACGCGACCGCCCCCGCAGGCACTGCACTTCTAGTTCTCTGCAGAGCAGTGAACTTTTCTAATGGTCAGCATTTCACTTATACTGTAGGGAAGATTTCCAAGCGACCGCTGTACGTTGTAATTCATACTTAACAGCGAAAAAACATTTTTAAAATCTCCCGATTAGTATTTGTGTGTTTGAATCGCGTTATGCAAGTCCCAGTATATTTTTAATTTAACAACTGGTATGAATGGTCAGTTAATGAGGCTCTCCCTATGTCGTTATATTATACAGTCAAAATGAGAGCGCTACGCGAAATCATCTATTGTGAAATAATTTTTAAAAACCCGTTAAAACAGAAAAAAATATTGCTTATTGAAGCTTAAAATTTAGCTTTAGACGTGGTTTTCTTTTTAGTCCGCTCATATGGTGTTGTGCTCCCTTCAATATATAATAAATTTTCCCGTACATGTTAATTAATATTTTGAACCTTCATAAGATCAAACAACCCCTTGAAAATATACAAATTAAACTGTAGAACGCTTGTTGCTACGGAATAAAACTACAAGCAATTTAGAATAGGCACGTTTTTCAAAAGAACATAAAATAGAACATTCATTAAATCAACAAGAATAACATATGGCAGCTCACAAGTTTCAATTTTTTTTTTTTTTCATTAATATACGGACTCAGAAAATAAAGCATTTACGATAGTTTCACGTTTTCTATTAGCGATACGTAAAACATTTTTAATAAAAAAATACTTAACGTACAACCTAACGTTCATGTAACTATTGACGACAACGATGAATTTATTTTTCAATAGACGTCGATTGATGAGTTGAAATGTTACTGCAGAAGTGACATGATTTAACGTTTAAAATAGTACCGAAAAATTATAAAACTCAAACTCTATACAAAAAATAACGATCGTAACGCTATAGGCGAGTGATAAGTTTAGAAGTTTATCACCCAATTTCACCGCAAAGAGCGTCGGAAACTTTTCGTAAGAGCCGTTCTGATAGTTTAATAAACACTTTAAAGATAATTTATCAAATAATTAGTTAACGATGTCTATCACCATATATACTTGGGTGCAAGAAAAACAGTGGAGCATCGTTTATACGACGCCTAAGGGGCTATCGAGAAGCGTCGTATAAATGATAAATTCGAATAATCGATTTACCCCTCTGGCTAAATTTATGAATTGGGACTACACTAAAACGTCGTATAAACGATACTCTACTGTTTAAGCAAACATTCTGTAGAGCTGCGTTCAAGTAGGCTAATAGCAGCATGCGGCCAGTTATCCCCGATTCTGAGCTAGTCTAATGCCGGAATATTCACCGATCGAGCTTCCAGAGCATAGCACCTTGTTTTTGCCGTACCTATTACCATTTGTTTCATATGTATGATTAAAATAAATCTCGTTACATGACATTGAAAGCATGTTTATGTTTTCAATACAACAATAACTTTCAAATTCCTGAAATGTTGGCAATCTCCCAAAATCGACGTTCTAATGTTGTAACATCACGAATTGCCATGAATTAAACTTGGAATATCGATTATACGGCGTTTACATTTATAAGACGTTTTAGTATGGTCCCAATTCTTAGATTTAGCCGGAAGGGTAAATCGATTATACGACGTTTTTCGATAGTCCCTTCGGCGTCGTATAAACGATACACACATACATACATCCCGTAAACCACAATTTCAAAGTTGCGTGAATTTCAAAAAAGATATTTACGTAGTAAATTAAAAACATACGATTAAAGAACAATTATTTATACCAGATTAAAATAGCACTAAGCGTGGCAAAAAAGTAATAAAACTTACCCGATTTGTATATTTTGATTATTCCAGCGGCCTATATGAAACAGCTGTTGATGAAAGTTATTTCATTTAATACATGAAACATCAGTGTTTGTGATCACTATCGTAATTCACACTGAGGACCGTCCGCTACGGATTCAAAAAGTATTTCCCGGTCTTCCGAGCGGACGGCCAATATGAGCTTCGTCATGAGTACACGAGTACGCTGTATCAGGATGTATTTCGCCTGCAGGGAATATCTGCAATCCAATAATTCCTCAAACAGATTTTCGCACAATATATAATGTTTAAGTACTGGGAATAATCCACGGGTAGTAACACTCGAAAAATGCTCACTTTCCGATAAATCGAATAATTTGGTTCGAGTATCACTCAACGACAGCACAACTAGACGACAAACTTCGTCTCCGTCCAACGCACACCACGACTGCAGGGAAACTAGCAACAGCAAGAGAGGAACGCGATTAGACCAAGAACCGGAAAACCGCCCGTCTCCAGCGTTCAAGAAAAAGTGTTAAAAAAGAAATAGGGGAGAACGGGGGGGGGGGAACAGCTTCCACAACCGGTCTTCATCGGAGGTCGAATGGAACCGGGGCCCGAAGAGGGGCTGGTTGTCTTCTACAGGTTCCGCGCGGTTTCATCTGCCATCAGCTGGGCCAACAACAAAAAAGGTACTATTGGGACAATGGCGGGTCGAATTTTTTTTTTTTTTTTTATTCTTGCTACGATGTTTGTTAGGTTATTTCTTTTCTCCCTTTTTCTTTTGATTGTAACAGCAGGCGAGTTCCATTAGGTGGATTCGAAATACCTGCACACACTCAAAATAAAAAAAAAAACGAAAAGAGGGCGCAATGGGGCAGAGTGTTCTAACGGTAAGTTGGAGCTCGCTATCAGTAATTTGAATACTGCATTGGTTTGTATCTGATCAGATGAATATTTCAACGAAAAACGTGTCTGAAGCTTTGCTTTTATAATTTATTCCACACGATTTTTTTACTAACTTTTAAAGACAAAAGCCGACAAAATTATCTTTAAAGGTATGCGGAAAAGAAGGTTCGTATATTTATTGCGAATTAAAAAGTTTCTGAGTATTTATGCAGCTATTTATACCACGAGCCGAATAGTTTTAAAGGAAGTCATTAGCACTTGCTAAAATGAAAGAAAAAAAGTTACTAAAATCTTGAATAAGGATCAGGCACCGCTGAGCTGAGCTTCGTGCAAGCGCTTTATTACCCCGGAGTTTCAATATGCTGATCAAATTCAGCATTTTAAAAATCATCTCCATCAGCTCAAGCCTTAATTTATCGGTATTATGACAATTTTCTGGGTTTTTTTTAAATTTGCATTAATTTAAGAATATTAAAACTCTAAAGAAATAAACATAACATCTGAAGAAAACTAAATATCCTATAGTCTTTGAAACATATTTTAATTACACTAGAGATCGCTGTTTTATTTTCATAATTACACCTTTGCGTTGAAAAATTTAAATGAAAAAGACAACGTTAACCCAGCACAAAATTTGCAAATGCTTGCAGACACGAATTCGGGGTTGCAAGCAATCCCTGTACCTACGCAAAGAAAAGGTGAGCTTATGGATGAAATAAATTTATAAATGTTATGTAAAAAGACTGCAATTTAAAGGGATGAACAAAAGAAACAGAACACAAGTTTTGCGAAAATTAATTTTTTGCCCATTTTTCCGGCCATCGCTGTCCTTTCGTTAATCCTCAAAACGCCGAGAATTTTCAAAGAAATTAGCGATCCCACCTACCCCGCAAACACAAATAAATAATTTTTATTGCATTCTCTATATGACGGCCACCCATGAACTTGCAGCACTTTCTGGTGCAAAAATCCAAGAATCCTTCAAAATGAACGAAGCCTCCCACGGCTTTGACCCCTCTTTGACCCAAGGTCTTAAAAATCAAGCTTTTGCGGAAAGGTTGACATTTTCTAGTATTTATTCAGCGTTAGTTATTTGTTATGATGAATTTGTAGGAAAAACCGGCATAAAGGAAGTGGCGCCGAAATTTAAAATGGTCAATAAGTAAATTACACAATAACACGCACTACACAAATTATTTACTCCTGTGACCTCTCTTTGACCCAAGCTCTTAAAACTCGAGCTTTTGCGGAAAGGTTGACATGTTCTAGTATTTATTCAGCTTTAGTTATCTGTTATGATGAATTTGAAGGAAAAAGCGGCTTAAAAGAAGGGGCACCAAATTTAAAATGGTCCTAAGCTAATTACGCAATAACACGCACTACACAAATTATTTACTCCTGTCATCATAACGAATAACTAAAGCTAAATAAAAGCTAGAAAATGTCAACTTTTACGCGAAAGCTTGATTTTTAAGACTTTGGGTCAATGAGAGGTCAGAGTCGTGGGAGGTTCATCCTTGAGGGATTCTTGGATTTCTGTACCAGAAAGTGCTGCAAGTTCACGGGTGGCCGTCATATAGGGAATGCAATGAAAATTATTTATTTGCGTATGAGGGGAAAGGGGATCGCTAATTTCCATAAAAAGTCTTGGTTTTCGAGGATTGAAGAAAGGACAGCGATGACCGGAAAGACAGGCATTAACCTCTTGAAGCACGAGTTTTTTTTTTTTTTTGGAAAAACTGGTAAAAAATGATCGAGTTTTATTTTTTTGACAGAAAATGAATATATAGGTATAGTATACATTGTTCTTGGCAATTTCAGTTGCAGGGGGTGACTAGAGAGCGGAGGGTGGGGTAAAAGTTATATAAAAAAATTATTATACAACCAAAGTGCAAACGGATCTCAGACGGGCAATAGAAATAAAATAACGCGAGATACAAGATCACCCGTGTAAAACACGGGCATGTGCAAACTTGCCGGTAACTTTCAGACACGGGCAAACGCCTTAAGAGGTTAAATTTTTCACAAAAATTGTGATCTGTTTCTCTTGTTCAGCTCTTTAAATTGAGGAGTAAATGATTTTCATAGTGCATGTTATTGCGTAATTTACCCAAGGCCATTTTAAATTTGGCGCCGCTTCTTCAACAATTTACGAATTATGTTCCTGTACTTGTAAAGTATGTCAGTTTTCTTAGATGGATGAAAATCGATATTATTCAACAGCGAAAAAAAGTTATCGATGTTGAGAATAAAAAGTTACTGATGTTTTGCTTTCCCAAGAATAGTAAAAAAAAAAAAAAATCATAGAAAGGGATAGGCTGCAGTTTTAATAGAAATTCTGGGGGAGGGTGGGTACTCTCTTGACTCGATTTCAAGGATGCAATAACGAATAATGAGATTAAATTTTTATGCACGAAAAATATTTATTCTTTCAGTCCAAAATAGTCTTTACTAAATCTAAAAGAAAGGGGGTGGGGCATCTCATGCATCATAAAAATTTCGGAATTTAAGCGTTGCTGTTACAAATGAACAGGAACTTCGATGGCAAAATTTTAAATTACCATAGAAACATAAAAATACCAGCTAATTACATAACGAAGAGTAAAAGCGTGCACTTTAAGATGCTATCTATTTATGCCTTTGCAATTTTATTTCTCTGAAACGATTACGAGGAAATTACAGATTTTTTTTTAAATTCTTTTATTCTCACTTCCAGACTATAAGAAACAAAAAAGAGGTCCTATTTATATAAAGGTGGCCTCGCAACTAATGCTACTCCCAATTTTTAATTCTTTAATCCGCTCACGCTAAACAACTTATATTTATTTGTTTTTTTTTTTTTTGTTTTTTTTGAGTCCAAGATAATTAAAAATACAATGCGTGTACTTCAGAATTTTAAGTTTCTTTTTTTAATTTAAAAAAAAAAAAAAATGTTATTTTTTAAAATTTTCTATAATTTTGAAACTTATTTGATTTTTTGGATTCGAGATAATAACAAAAAAATAAAATACGTGCATTTCAGAGCGTTTTTCAATTATTTATAAAGAAAAACTTGCCCACAGCCTACAGAGAGTTAATATTTAAACGAATATTTTATAAGATTAATTGTTACTTTTTGCGAAATAATTTTAAGGACATTTGAGAATTAATAAATTGCCTCAGGAAATATAAAAATGAAGGGGACCTTAGTGTATTAAAAACCAGCTATCTGGAGCGGAGCTTGGTGAAGGAGCGCGCAGCAACGATATTTTGCTCGAACCTGGAGCGAAGCCGGAGCAAAAAAAAATTGTTGTGCTCCGCTGCCTCGATTTTTTTTAAACTTTTTTATCATATAAACAAGTAAATTGTATACTTTTTAATAAGTATATTTTATATTATATAAAAAAGTAAATTAACAAAAAAAAGGAGGTAAATAACAATCTATCAAAATAGCACGGAGCGAAGCTAGAGCAAATACATAGAAGTCGGAGCGGACCAATTCCAAGATGTGACTGCTCTACACTGCAAGAATTTTGCGTTTCATTGCCACCATTTTTGGTGTTCAGTTAAACATTATTCTTTTTTGATAAACAGTCGAAGCTCGTTAAAACGAATCGAAGGGGACCCTTAAAATAAATTCGTCTTAACCGTAGTTCGTCATATCCGAAAAACAATGAAATCCTTTTTTTAAAGTAAAAGAGGAATTTTCCAGTACACACAATGCTCGATTTAAGTCCTTAATGCATATGTAAATCAATGCTATAGATTTCGACTTAGTCATAAGAAAAAAACAATTTCGGGTTCTCAAATAAAAAGGTTTTAAAGTCGAAATTCAATAACTTAAAACGTTTATTAAGTAAAATTACATATCAAGATAAAATAATTCAAAATTATCGTAGATATATACCGTATTGTTTTTTTTTTTTTAATACTCAGTTATAACACATTGTTTCATACTGTTTTCTGAACAATTGATCAAGAATTATTCAATGGCATCTAAATTGTTTAGGCATTCTGATGAATTATCCTTTTTTTTTTTTTTTCGCTGCTTGGTAAAAGTGAAAAACAACTTTTGTTTGTTTCGAATTGAATTGAAGTTTGAACGGTATAGACCACAAATAGGAGTTCGACTTATCTGATAGTTCGAATTGAACGTGTTCGTCTTAAAAGAAAAAAAAACAGCGTTATTTGTTAATACATTAGGACGGGGATCGCAAATGTAGTTCGCCTTAGCAGTAATTCGTTTTAAGCGTGTTTGAATTAACGAGGTTCGACTGTAGTTTAAATTTATGGTTCTGTCTGTATAGACAGTGTAATGTTTCTTAGTACATGAAATTTGTTAACTCCGTTACGTATCGAAATTTCATGACGATTGCTCATTTCCATGGGAATATGATAAATGAGCAATCGTAATGAACTTTTGATGCGTAGATAAGTTAACGAACATCACATGCTAAAAAACATTCTGCTGACTGTACTTTTTTAGACAGACACTTAAAAAAAATTTAAAATACATCAAAAAATGAATAATTTTCAACCTTACACTAACTGAACACCAAAAATGGTGGCAACTAAGCGAAAAATCTTTACAGTGTAGGTCCCTGTTGAAACACTTAACTTAAAAATCAAACTGAAGTTTGTATCGAAGGGGTGAGAGGGACAACACAAACTTTTAAAAAATAATTTAATTCTAAATAAAGTTAAATGTGCTTTACTATCAAGGGATCATTCATACATGATGTCACGCTTCGAGGGAGGGAGGGGGGTTCGTTAAATTGTGACAAAGTGTGACAAGGGGAGGGGAAGGAGTAACAAGAATATGCAATATAGCGTGACCCGTGACAAAGGGGGGAGTGGGGTCAAATATGTGGGAGAAAAGCTTGACATCATTTATGAACGGTCCCCAAGCTATATTTCATGATAAAAAACTAAACTATACTCATCTTTTTTCTAAAAATTAAACAATTTGCTATAAACAAATATTGCGTATTGTCCGAGAACTGCAAAATAAATTTTCGGGGAAAAAACCTAAATACAGGCAACTATTTTTAAGCAGTGCACGTGCACAATTTTCAGCGTCATTCTACACTCATCGATCGAAAGGTCCGCAAAAGTGAACTCTGGAATGATGTCACTTTTGTGTAAATAACTTGATTGCATCACAAAAATAGCACATTCCTCTAGAGATGACACTTTCGTATAGAAAAATGAGGAGCGCGATTATTCTTGACGTGAGGCCGATCATTATTTCGATTAATGCAGAGAGCCGTCTTTCTTGTATTATGAAAGATGTGAAAATGATTCATCCTTGCATACAAAAGCTACTATGCAGTCGTTTCGTTCTCTCTCTTTTTAACCTAAATATAGATCATATGGTCAAATTTCTGTGTTACGTTTACCAAGGAATACTAAATACAGTTCGACTTTCTGGAGTAATTTGCCGACAGGTACGTTATTTATCATTTTTTAAATCACAAATAATGTGTATTGTGTTTGGATAACAAACCGTACAAAATTAGTTACCGAATGGAATAAGAGCACTCAGGTTTACTTTATTCAGCTATCCTATTCCAGCCCGATAAGAAAGCAATTCAATTCAACATTGCTGGTTCATTTAAATGTGACGTCATTTTTCGCGTCATTATGCTTACTCTACCAAAAAAAAACTGTCCACTGCAATGGTTTTTCTTTTCATTTATTTATTTTTCTTTTAAAACACTCATTCGCAGGGGCCTCCGGCCGAGCAAGTATCGTAAAAGTTTGCTTATTTTATACGCATGTTTCCGAAGGCCTAATGCAAACCCGGTCATTTCAAAATTTTTCAGGTGGGGGGAGGGAAAAGGTTATAAAATCTATGTATATTGTATTTTTAAAAAATACAACCTCCCCCCCCCCCGCCCCCTGACCTCCCTAAATGACACGCCTGGCCAAATGTACAAATGGAAATAGACTACGGGGATCAAAAGAAAGGATGTATGGTTTTTTTGCATCGCCAACCTTACGTCAAGAATTTTTTTTTTTCTTTTCAACTTCGCTTTTTCCTACTTGTTTGATATATACGAATTACTAAGTCCGTTTCAAAGACGTTTTTTTTATAAAAAAAAAATAAATACATAAAAGGAAAGGTCAATAAACTAATATTCCAAAATGAAAACCAATTTTCAAGTAAACAAGCGATATCTGGCTCTGATGTTTGAAACGTGTAAATTCTATAGATATTTCCGGTCCCGTTGGACAGAAAATTTTAGTGACCTAATCATAATTTTCGTGACTTTTCCCGTTACTTTCGTGATCTGTAGACACCCTGATAAATGATAGAGGGCTAGTATGAACGTACTCTGTATATGAAACTTAGCTCATCACGAATATGCTATCACAGATAAAACATTAAATTCATTACAAAATATGTATTTCTTATTATTAGAGCAATTAGCCCTAATGTCTACAGGAAACCTTTCAAAGTCATTCAAACAGTTCAATCGCATCTCTACCCGCAAATGTTGTATTACAAAACTTCTGCTTCCATTTCCCTACATTCAAAACTATTAACTGGAGCATGACGGCTTTAAAATCACAAAACTGTGAACATCCCTATCCTTTCGCAGAATTTTTCAGACATAAGTGAACCAGTGAGAGAGATTTAAAAACAATAATTTATATTAGCCGTGTTTTACAAAAAAAGCAGCTTAAAAACGATACACATTAAGGACGTAAAACATAATTGGTGATTTTGCAGATGTGTAGCGAAGCAAATGATATATAGAGTGCAATTGAGTAGTTTTTGCATTTCAAAACATAGTGATTGACCTTTCAACCAAGATAAGGAGACGGTATTTTTAACAAGTAATAAATAACATCATTGAGCTTGGTTTTAATCGAAGTAGTTAAGCGCTTCCGCCCGTAAAATAAATAAAGCTGATTGACCAAGAATAAAAATAAAATTATTTGTAGAAGAAAACCACTCTTCCGAAAAATTGTTTTTAGGAGTCATCTGGTGCATCGGAAGTGGTTGCAGCGCGGAAGTTTCATCGCGGTTATTAAGTTAAACCCACGCCTTTGGAGTTGGAGTCCGAGTCGAAGTTTTGCTGATGTTGTAATACGGAGTCATTTCAAAATATTTCGACTAATAACACGACTGATTTCCAATCATATTTTTAAGGTTTAACCTGAAATATTGAACACTATCGCCTTCACGCAGGGGATAAAGAAATAAAAGTAGGTGGCCAAAAAATGACTAATTTTCGAGTGGCACACTAACACTACTTCTTGACAAAAAAATTTATCTTTTAAAAATATTTTATAAATCGGGCATTGCATACATATTTTAGAAGTGTTTTCATCTTTTAAGATACAAAAAAATAGCAGCGAAAAATGTATAGTGGGTTTTGAAGCAAGCAACTACCGTAATTATCTGTGTATAGCCCGCGGGTTATCTACAAAAAAAACTCCTTTTTTTACTACCTGCGGGCAATGACGCGGGCGATAAATGAAATTTTAAAAAAAAGTATTATTAAAAAGACAACTACCGTTCAAAAATAACGAAATCTCTTTTCCTGCAAAACAAAATGCAGAGAAATAAATCGTAGCTTTCGAAACAATGGTCCAAAAAGCAGATTGGGGCTCGCTCGCTACAGGCGAATGCATTGTTTTCTAGGGTTGTATCCCATGCTTTTTTCTGGGGTGCGGGTTATACACCTAACTTAATTTTTTTAGAATGATTTTTTCTTCCTGCGGACGATACAACGATGCGGGCTATTTACCGATAATTACGGTAGTCAAACATTGTTGGTAACATGCCATAAAGGAAAATGACATTTTGAAATCTGATTTCCTTTTTAAAATATAAATAGTCAACACCACTGAAAAATCATTTAAAAATGATAATAATGACGCTGTTAATAAAATTATTATTTTTTAAATTTTATAGACTAGTATTACTAAAGTAACATTACTTTCTCATATGCAGTAGCGCACTCAGGATTTTGCTTTAAACCAAGGTCAGGATTAGAGATACACCCTACATCTATTTTTTCTGGAAACCGGATATATGCGGTGTCTCTAATCCGACGGATCTGTATCGAATATCCGGCTCTAATATTGGAAACTTGTACATTCTGTTCACATTTTAAAACATACTAGAGCTTTCAAATAAGCAATAAGTTTGTAATTTACATGCATTTTCAATATATTCTAATTAAGTAAATTTAAAAATCAACTTTGACACACCGAATGACCGGATCGGATTCCGGATAGTTCCGAGAATTCTCAAGTGGTAATGACATTTGCCGATGGTGGTGCTACTTGAAAGAATGGATGCCGGTTTCCGGAAAATGTCCTGGGTCTGGAAAGGTTTTTTTGTGGCTGCGTCCCAGCGAGCGATGGCGGATACTTGCAAACAACGTTGGGAGGTCAAGAGAAAGGGTCATCCGTCTGCGAAAAAACACTGCCGCTACCTGGCGCCTGTATCCCGACAAAGGCCTCTTGCACACTTCCAGACCCGACCGGACCACCCCCACCTCATTAAGGGTTCTGATTGATGAACCCCGATGGGAGAGAAACTCCAAATGAGCGAACGAGCATTCCGCTAGGTCATTAACGACTAGTGTCGTCCGAACGGGATTATAATAATATATAAAACACATGGAAATTAAAAAATGTTCTGATTGCCAATATTTCTGATTAAAACTTGTCCAATTGCAACTCATTTGGTCATCGCTCTCCAAGTCTTCAGACGTAGAAATACTTTTCGAAGCATATTCGATGCGCCGAAATCGAAGAAATTTTAATTGTTGAGCTAATATTATCAAGAAGAAAATGAACTAAAATTCCAAGCACAGTAAAACTCTAATAAAGGCTTGCCCGGTGCTCCTCCTCTCATTACAAAGGAAAGAGATTAAATATTATGCGCTAAGGTGCCGCAGATCATTGAAAGTTAGGGAACATTAAAACTTCCTTTCGATGGCGGTAACCTTTAGCTTTCCGAAATTCTCTCACCTCCCAAGCCATCTGTTCGCTTTCAGTTTCGGTTGACTACTTGATTTTTAAGTCTTTTCGATAGACATAAGGATAAACACTCGCTTAATTTCCCACGAATTCTTTGTTTTTCAGGGGCTCAGACTGGGGACAGGAAAGACACATTTAAAGCCACCACCCCCTTTTTTCGATGTATTCCTTGAGAAATGTATTTTCACATCATCGGCATTCCTTTGATAATTCTGGCATCTGCCAGGGTAAAACAGAAGCGAAAAGGGCTGGTAAGGGGTGTATATATGAGACGAGACGATTGGATTGGACTAATGGTCATAAATTCTTTGCCTGTGCGTGTTTGTGACATATGTGGACTCCGTCGAAATGTCTACCAATTAGTTCAGCGGTGTCTCTTTGATCCGCTCGACGCTCGTTTATGTGCAAGGGGATTCAAAGTTATTTTTTTTTTCCAAGTCTGTAGTACTGATCTTCTGGTTCTGATTATCCTAGGAATTGATACGAATAAACCTTCTGTTACATATAAATGGAAGTCCAATATAACAACGATAATTTAGGGCCTTCACATCTAGAGAACATAAAGCACTCTGCTTAATCCTACATTTTTAAAAGAAAATCTCATACTTGGAGCATTAGTTGATTTTAGAGTGATTGTTTAAGCAAATATAGTTATTAATTCTCATACCAATTTGTAGGTTATCGAAAATAGATTCCAGACGATTAATGAGCAGCTAGCAGGGGTGACACCCTGGGCGGTTATTGATGGTGTCACCCCACGGAAATGATTAAACAAAAAAATTATGTAAGCGCGAATTATGCAACGTGATCATTAAAAAAAAATCATCACAACTTTAAAACAGAAAAAAGGGGGAATGGGGGAATGTCATTCTTATCATCGGCGTCATAATATTTAAGGTATTTCTTCTGAGCAGTGGTGTGTTTAGTAGTTAAAAAACACTTCGAATATATTTTGGGAGGGAAACACTTTTCCAAGTTGAAAATAGAAAGAAATTGATAGAAAAAATTATCCATTTGGAAGTATTTGCTTAATGGAGCTTTTGTCACCCTTGAAAGGTGGCACTCGGGGCGGGCCGCCCCCCCCCCCCCCCTTTTGCTACGCTACAGTTCCTAAGATATTTTTTGTGGTGAGAAAAAGGTCACAGAAACTAATTTTCTAAGCATTGAAATGTAGAATTCAATTTATAAATCCCTTAATTTTTTCCTTAAGAAATTGGTTCGAAGAAATTTAATTTCATTTAAATAAAAAATACTGAGAGCTTTCATTATGATTTTGAAATCCAACACCAGCCGAGAATTTCCAAAAAATTAAAAACCGCCTTATTGTTGTTGTTATTAATTATTTTTATTCAATCCCTATCCTCCTGATCTTCTATTGGCTGAAATGAGTCTAGAGCGCTGTTCCAGTAAACATTGAAGTTATAAATAAATCGACAGCTCCGGCAAACATTTTCTCTTCCCTCCCTCCCCGATCACTTGGAAACTGGCAGCAGTTGCTTTGTTCATACCAAGAACATGGCCGCCCCGAATCAGGGAACTGTTTAGCTCCAGTAATCCTGGCAGTTCGTCTGTTGCCATGGCAACGAGTCCATCTACCCAGCCACCGTCTAGAAAAGCATCCCCCCAAACGTGCTCCCAGGCCTCTTGGAAGCGCCTGAAGAGCTTTTACGGACGAATAGAATTGGGAAATGATGGCTGTTTATGGTTTCACTTCCACAGAACTGATGTGTCGCAATCAAAACACCCGCTAACGAAGCTTTTGATTTGAGAGGCTTCGGATTCGGGGAATTTTGCAGCAAAAGTTTTTTTTTTCCTCCAAGCAACCTATAGCAATATTGAGTTCAATTCTCACCGTAAGTTCTTTGAAACGACGAAAGTTCAGTTTGAAATTTAATTTCGTTAAAAGTATTTTCGCATATGAAAGAATTAAGGAAGCCTTAGGAGTGAAAAGGACGATAATTAAGCTTTCATTAAAGAAGCTGAAATTCTGATGCACACGAATCGTAAACAACTTTTTCAGTCTGTAAAAAATTTTTTGAGTAGTCGATCGACTTGTAAACAAGAACTTTTTTAAAATCGATTTTAGTCGAATTTTAAAATTTTAATTTTCTGCAATTATTTTTTACTCATAATAAGTGAATATGGGAATAACTGAAAATAAAAATCCCTTCATTGTGATTTACTCGAAGATGAATAAAAGTTGCGATTTTTTCCTCGATAGAAAGAAATTTTTAAGCAATATAGTGAACAGAAGGCTGCCTAAGAATGCGGTTTTTATTGTTTTAATCGACCTTACACTGATTTGCGGTTTGCAAGTATATGTTCAATCTTTTTAATAGTGATTATTGTACATTAATGTCATTATTAGATTTGCATCATAAAGAGTAATATCAAGTTGTCTAACAGATTTGCAAGAGTGAAATTTCGTGACCGTTCGGTTATACATTGGATATTGATTCTGTCTAGATATCGGATATCCGGGGTCACTTGTATAACGTATAAATACCGGATATCATGTGAAAAATCCTGAAATAAGTATATTTTAGTTTTTTTGCTATTATCTAGAATCCACAAAATCAAATAAATACGAGTTTATACACATGGAGTCTAGAGATTTTCAAAAGTGAAATTTCGTGACATTTTCGTGACCATTCCGTGATCCATTGGACATTGATTTTTTTTCGAATATCGGATATCCAGTGTCCCTCATAAGACGTATAAATACCGGATATCTGGAGCTGATGTTTAAAACTTGTAAATTCTATACATATTTTTAAACATCCAACAACTTTAAAACACGTAGTAGGTAATTCATATATATTTTAAAAACACGTTCAGTAATTTAAAAAATAAAATGTGACACACTGGATGCCCGGATATTTCGTGCAGTGGCCGAATCGGATTCCGGATACTTAAAAACCATGAATGCCGGATATCCGGTGCCTTCTGGAAGGGACCGGTAACGTTGGGCGGAAAAATTTCGTGACCTACTCGTAATTTTTGTGACTTTGTCGGGACTTTCGTGACCTGTAGACACCCAGAATATGTACAGTCAGAGGAGAACCACTGAGGTTTGGAGACCAATGGGAGCAGTCTTCCCATGGGCGTGAAGGCATAACATATCCGGTACAGTACCATTTTTTTTTTTTAAATACGGAATCCGATCCGGCCACTGCACGAAACATCCGGATATCTAGCCAAATTTGATTTTTGCAATTCAATTAATTAGCATGGTTTGAAAATTACGCTGGCATGTACAAACTTGCTACGTTTTAATTCCCCGGCAGCAAAGCGCTGAGAATATACTAAAAATCTCTCTCTAAAATGCATCCTCAACTAAGGAAGCGGAGACTATTTTGGGAGTAAATCACATTGATTGAACTCCGATTGCGGAGATTATTTCGGAAGCAAAAAATTAAAGTTCGCCAGTTAAAAGATTAAAATCGGGAAGTCAAAGTTTGAAGCAAGATATACGAGTTGTCAAAGGAAACTAATTAAAACAATACTTGTCAATTGTATTTTTTATCATCAATGACAAATTTTTTAGGCTTTACAACAAAAAGTTTATTTATCAAGTTTCTTTTTCCTTTTTTTTCTTCTTAGTTTTTTTTATTATTATTATTGTTATTATTATTTATTTATTTATTTATTTTTGATGCTACTGCTTAATTTGGCTCCGGAGTACTTGTAAATTATGACCCTTTGGAGCACCTTTTAAAAAATATTTTTAACAGGGTGTTCTGTTAATGCAAAGCACGATTTAACGGCAAACCCTGTGAGTATTTCAAGCGTTCTGAGGATAGCTGACAATGTACTATTTTTCAGCAGAAAAAAAAAGTAGATAAAAATGGATTTTCGAAATAATGGTAATAATAATAAAATAGGTGTACGGATCATTAACGATAAATGTGGTGTTGGATGAACAAATTAATTGCACCTTAAAACGAAAACATATTATTCAGATATAATGGTCTGACGCCAAGAGGAAGGAAAAAGTTCGGAAAAAACATAATTTAAAATTTTGGCAGATGCAGAAGTATAATACCAAATATATATGGTTAAATAGAGAGAGAGAGAGATTATAAAAAGCCTTGTTTTGAGGAAACACCTTTATGAAAAAGAAATATTTCTGTCACGCTGATGTCTAGAGAAGTTTTCCTGCATAGTAATTTGTAAGTTCTATAAAGAACGATGGTGTTGTGAAACCGAGAAGTTCACATGCAAAAGAGAATGTAAACAAAAGAAAATTGGGGAGCAGCGCATAGTAAACAAGAACTGACAAGAACGCACATAGTAAACAGAACAGATCACTTAAAAGGGAGGAGGAGCCAGAGAAAGGGTGGGGGAGGATAGATTCCCCGCTTTCCTCTTTCTGCAGTCAGCAGTTTCTAATTCGGGATTTCCTTCTGCGAGCCCTTCTAGACTAGCAGGCGCGACGCGGAAAGGGTTTTGTGAGGAAGGACAACAATTTTGAAGGCCAAGCTCGAGTTTTTTTCTTTTTCTTTTTTGTGTTGTTCTAACAGCGGCGCGGTAGTTTCTTCAAAGGCATTTCAAAGCAAGCAATAATAAATCGTTAAAACGTGACCGTGCGCGATTTAGGCTTTTCGCTGTGCATAATATCTGTCATAGTGCCCAAAAGTATGGCCTGGTTCTTCCCAGGAAAAAGCAATTATTGCAGCTGAGCAAATACCAACAGCTTTGCATAATGGCCAGTTAAAGCCGCCCACACCAGTTTACCAAGAACCGCCGAGACTATAAATGTAATGAATAGGCGTTGAACTGTTGAACCTATGCAAAAACGAAAACTTTGATTTATTGGGAGTGACATCCGTTGTCGGTTTTGGACCGGATGCCTTTCCAGATATCTTCACAACTGGAGCTGTTTGTTTGTCCGAGGGCAAATGTCAAAATTTGCGTGTGCGATTCATTTATAGTTCTGAGCAGAGTAAAACTAATTATAACACGTAATTAGTTGGATTTAAAACTTTTGTCCTCAATTGTATTCAAAATTTAAAAAATACTTAAGACAGGTTGAATATTTTATCTGTGACAAAACCGCCCACACAAATTCTAGAAAAGTGAGGAATTCATGTCAAGAATATCAATTTCTTGATACGATAGAAGTTTTAAACGAATGTTGAAAAAAAAATTCTTTACTGTCCAAGTTTGGTCATCAGAAACAAGTTCAACTGCTTATGAAAGAATTTTTTTCTCTCTCTCTCTCTTTCCACGAATACACAGAGTTTTTGCAGTAACAGAACATGCTGTACCCTGACTGTACTGAATTTAGTTTTAATACCTAAATTCGAAAATACTGATCAAACATGTTATGGGGTAAGGGCAACATTTGCCTTACATCCCCGTTTGCAATGATATTTAACGCCTTCCCTAGTATTTTGAAAAGATAGCGTTCGTGCACTAATTAAATAATAATTATCTTAACTTTAAGTAAAGATGTAAAAATGGTATTGTTTCTAG
Organism: Octonoba sinensis; assembly: GCA_038502835.1. Classification (NCBI taxonomy): domain Eukaryota; kingdom Metazoa; phylum Arthropoda; class Arachnida; order Araneae; family Uloboridae; genus Octonoba; species Octonoba sinensis. The sequence goes on along the minus strand of CM076598.1, from coordinate 192,835,584 downwards.
ATTTATTTATATAAATGGTTTATAAAGTATGATAAAAAATCGTGTTTTATAACCAGTTTCAACAATATAATAAAGATCTTGGATATTAAGCTATCAGATAGAAGGGGAAACCAATAAAAACTTCCGACCGGGTTTTCTAATGATTATGAACCCGGTAATCGCCCCACACATTTCCATGCTCGTCGTTTCAAGGTCAATCTCAAAGCGAGTCTACACGTGACGCGCCTGCGACATCAGCAGATCGCATTGTTTCTAGTTTGCACTCGAATTTTCCAGATGGCAACAGAATTCGTTCCCCATATTTGGAAAGTGACGAAATCAGTGGCTTTTCTATTTAAACGACAAATGCTCTGAATATCAATTAAAAGTGAAAAAGTATAGCAGGCATTACTCAAAAAGCAGGCATGTACCAGCTAGGAATCGCATTTTTGAAGAATCCGTAGGGGGGGGGGGGGGAATAGTCGAGATTTCGTATTTCAATCTTTCAGCATCTTTGCTAAAGTGATAGTTGAACCTAGTCCAAGATTTAATGATAAAACTTATTGAGGGTTAACGAAATAGTATTGTAGTCGAGCATAAATAGTGGATCAATTAGGGGTATTGCTTTTTAGAGGCGAAGCAATCTGAATAGAATGAAGCTGTCAAATTCTAAGCCGTATAATGTAATGTAGCTTAATTGAAACGATTTCTAGTTTGGACTGTAGCATGAGAATTTGAAACAGAACATCTATGCAAAGACATACCATACCTTGTCGTTGCATGCAATATTTATTTCGTGTTTTTCAGGAATAGGTAAAAATGCTTATAGAACAAAATTCAAGGCATTTAAAAAGGAACTATGTAGTACTTGATAAAATTCCAATATGTTTCTCTGTGTTTTTTAATCACAGTAAGAATAAAAATATTGTGTACAAATTGCTCAAACTAATATCGGTTGGTTTTTGCGACAACGTACGCTGCCCACTTTCGGGATACGTTTTTCAAATAGTAGTGTAGAACAGTTTAGGAAAACACTTATAATTCACTAATAAATTATCAGAATGTAATTTAATAATGTACATTCAATAAATAAAAGTATTTTCTTACACTGTTTCTTTTAAATTTTAAAAGTGTATGTTTGTTTTCCATTCATGAGAGTGATACCTTAAGTGAATGACGCTTAGGTGCAACAGCTACACTAGGCACAATCATGTTTTGTAACTAGGGCCATTTGTGAAATTTTTTTTTAAACTTTCTATTTGACAGAATTTATTAGTTTGTCTTAATACTAATCTCAAAGTAATAATAATTAGTAAATGTGTGGGCATCAGCTTCGACCTTTAAACAGATCAGTGGCTGTGTTTTTGTTTATTGGAAATACGTGACCTAGGTGGTACAGGGATGCTTTTTGTATGCAAATATTTAGTAAAACTATAAGTTAATATTCAGTGGCGTAGCTAAGTGGGGATGGGTGTCGTGCCACCCTTTCAAGGGTGACACGACACCCATCCGCGACGAAAGGAAAAAAGAACCCTTCAAAGCTCCATTGAGCAAAGCCAAATACTTCGAATTTGATAACTTTTTCGATCAATTTCTTTCTATTTTCAACTTGGAAAAGTGTTTTCTTCCCAAAATATATTCGAAGTGTTTTTTAACTACTAAACACGCCATTGCCGTCAAGAAATACTTTAAATATTAAGATAATGATATTCCCCTCCGCCCCTTTTTTTGTTTCCAAGTTGTGATGATATTTTTTTTAAATGTATTGCATCACAATGCATAATTCGCGCTTACATAATTTTTTTTGTTTAATCTTTTCCATGGGATGACCCCATCCCCCCTTGCTAGCTACGCTACTGCGTCATTAATCTTCTGGAATCTATTTTCGATAACTTACAAATTGGTATGATAATTAATAACTATGCTTGCTTAAACAATCACTCTAAAATCAACTAATTCTCCAAGTATGAGATTTTCTCTCAAAAATGTAGGATTAAGCAGAGTGCTTTATTTTCTCTATATTATTCTATACTTTTCTTTTCTCTATACTATTCTATTTCTTTCTTTCTTTATTTATATGTAACAAAAGGTTTATTTGTATTGCTGTAATTATCTGTGTATAGCCCGCGGGCTATCTATGAAAAAACTTCTTTTTTTTACTACCTGCGGGCAATATAACGATGCGGGCAATACATGAAATTTAAAAAAAAAGTATTATTAAAAAGGACAACACCGTTCAAAAATAACGAAATCTGTTTTCCTGCAAAACAAAATGCCGAGAAATAAATCGTAGCTTTCGAAACAATGGTCCAAAGCAGATTGGGGCTCGGACGTTACAGGCGAATGCATTGTTTTCTAGGGTTGTATCCCATGCTTTTTTTCTGGGGTGCGGGTTATACAACGATGCGGGTTATACACCGAACGTAATTTTTTTAGAATGAATTTTTCTTCCTGCGGACTATACAACGATGCGGGCTATTTACCGATAGTTACGGTAATTCCTAGGATAATCAGAACCAGAACATCAGTATTATAGACTTCAAAGAAATAACTTTGAATCCCCTTGCAAATAAACGAGCCTCGAGCGGATCACTACAAAGAGACACCGCTGAACTAATTGGTAGAAATTTCGACGGAGTCCACATATGTCACAAACACGCACAGGCAAAGAATTTATAACCATTAGTCAATCCAATCGTCTCGCCTCATATAGCATCCCTTACCAGCCATTTTCGCTTCTGTTTTACTCTGGCAGATGCCAGAATTATCAAAGAAATGCCGATGATGTGAAAAAACATTTCTCAAGAAATACATCGAAAAAAGTGGGTGGTTGCTTTAAATGTGTCTTTCCTGTCCTCAGTCTGAGCCTCCGAAACACAAAGAATTCGTGGGAAATTAAGCAAGTGTTTATCCTTATGTCTACCGAAAAGTCCTAAAAGTCACGTACTCGGCGTAAACTTAAAGTGAACAGATGGCTTGGGAGGTCAGAGAATTTGGGAAAGCTAAATGTTAAAAAGACTGTTAGTCTCTTTCCTTGCTTATGGGAGAGGGAGAAAAGGGCAAGATGTCTCTATTAGAGTTTTACTGTACTTGGATTTTTTTCTTTTTTCTTCTTGATGATATTATCTCAACAGTTAAAATTTCTTCGATTTCGACGCAGCGAATATGCTTCGAAAATTACTTCTGCGTCTGAAGACTTGGAGAGCGATAACCAAATGAGTTGCAATTGGACAAATTTTAATCAGAAAGATTAGCAATGAGAACATCTTTGAATTAGAATATGTTTTATATATTATGTATAAATACATATAAAACGCTAAAAAAATCGATGAACTATTAGTAGTTTAAAACTTTCTCTTAGCTAAGCAATTACAATTCTTGTCACAAAAGGATATGACAATATTCGTAGTTTTGCCGGCAGGGTGGCCTAATGAAGAGGTACTTGCCTCGTACGCAAAAGTTCACCAGGGTCAAACCTAGCCAAAGTCGGAGGATTTTCAAGATGCAAAAAATCGACAGTGTCCATGTCGTATGATTTTGCGGCATGATAAAGAATCCTTGAGTATCATTTGGCCCCCGGATGTTCTTGGCAAAATTAAATTCCTAGTGCAGTTTCGCATCATTTAGAGCTCAGGTGCCGCCATCCAGGGGGAAACGGAAAATCAAAATTCTCAAGTTAATCCGCTGATAATGGTGCAACTTGAAAGAATGAAGGCCGGTTTCCGAGAGAGAATTCTGCAGCGGCTGAAGTTAGAAAGAAGAGGTTTTAAAATTTGTTTAAGTCTGTAATTGTTGATTTCCCGCTTAGTCAGTTTTTCTAAATATGCTTATACTTCTTGATCAAAAGTAATGTAGTTTGATGTGATGGAATGCTTTACATATTTTTTGAATATTTATTTAAATAAACATTATTTATTAAAAACATTCATTAAAATCCATTCTTCACGTTTACATGATTTTTTTTGTTTTACTTTAACCGTTTTCATGGGGGGGAGGGGTAGGTAACACCATCAATATCCGCCCCGGGTGTCACCCGTGTTAGCTACGCCAATGCTAATATTTTCCTTGATAGTCCTCGTGAACAAAACCATCCCGTATGCATCCTAAAAATCGCTCTGGTTAACGACTATTGGTCCTTAACTATGGCAGTTATATAACTTTACCAACCGCTAGCGGTTCAATAGCATACGCACGTCCGAACGGCCGCTCAGCAGCACATTCTCCCTGCAGCCGCGCCGACTGGTTTTCGGTCTGGACCAGGGTTTCTCAACTTACTTGCGGCCCCCTCAGAAGCAATAATTCTTCCGTGGACCCCATATACCGACTGTGAATGGATCATTCTTAATCAGTAGAGCAACTGGTATATTTTTCCGGGGGGGGGGGGGGAGAGACAAGGTCAGGATGAGGATGAATCCACCATCGGATATCCAATGTCCCATGTCTAACGGATCCGCACCGGATATCCGGCTCTAATTTCTGAGACCCATAAATTCCACTCACATTTTTAAATGTCCAAAAATTTCTTATACATTGTAAATTTTCTATTTATATATATTTTTTCGAGACATGTTTAATTAATTTTAAAAAAATCAAATTTAGCATGCCGGATAACGGAATCTTTTGTACAGTGGTGGGATCGGATTCCAGATATTTAAAATGCGGTCGGGCACCGGATATTGGATACCTTCTGGGGGTTGGGGGGCCGATCCCTTTCAACCCTCCCCTTCGATGCGCCTCTATACATAAATTCGTTTACGTGTGATCATACATAAAATAGGATACAAAAAACACTAAAAATGGAAGACAAAACAATATTTATTTGTTATGTAAACACAAGTAACATCGATAGAAAATACTCGACTCCAAAGACAAACTGAAAATTAAGCTGATATTTTCGATATGTAAACATACAACCGTAAAGAAAAATGTACAGCTGAATTCAATTCTTCTTCTCAATATAAAATTCCAGTGTAGAATGTAATGTAGAGTAAATTGGAAAATCAAAATTAACGATTTATGTTTCTATAATCATTTGTATCAATAATAAAATCATTTGCCGACATACCCTCCCCCATCTAGTAATCATGCTCTCATGTTTTTGTTTTCAAAACATTAATTAAATTAATTTTATTTGTTGAATATTTTACAGGGTGTTAGGTCTCCTTTCATGTTCTTATTTATTTACTTATATTTTTTCCCTGTAGAAACAATTTTTACCGGAAAGAAAGTTAAAGGTAAAACACATCCTACAATTTTGGAACTCAATGCCGGCATGATGGCGTCGTGGTAAGGCGCGGAGCTCGTACGCCCCAGATCTGAGGATCGAGCCTGGATGTGTCTGTGGATTTTCAAGATGCAGAAAATCGTCTGCGCCCATGTCGTATGATTATGCGGCATGTAAAAGATCCCTTGAGTAGACATTTGGCTTGGATGCTCTCGGCTAAATTAATTTCCTAGTGCAATCAGCATCAACAGAGTCCGGGTGCTCGCTCCTTTCAGGTGGAGAAACCCAGTGGTGTAGTCGAGGGGCCACGCAGAGGGGTGGCGTCCCCTTACCTTTTTATTTTAATGCAATAGTCAACCCAAATTTTCTACATTTTAACATAATCGTCCCCCTTCCCTTTTGATTTCAATTGCTTATCTTCATATGCTTATGCGTCCCCCCTTTTGCTTAGGACTACACCACTGGGACGTCAAAATTCTCATGCGGCGATGGTACCACACTCATTGTGGCGCCGCTGAAAGAGATGGTACCAATCTCTGGGGAACGCACTAAGTCTGCAATTGGCAGAAGCCGAGAGCAGCCCATTACAAATTTAGAAAAAATAAATAAATAAACTCAAAAAGTGTATTGCAGCAAAACTAAAAAAATTATATAAGAAAAAAACATTGAAGAAAACTTGAAAATAGTTGAAACTTATTTTGCTCTTTCTTCCTCCATGGAAAACCAACTCACCGTAAGAAGTTTCATTCTTTTTTTAATTATGCAATTTTGAGTCATTTATACACCTCTGAAAGATTCGGTAAAAATCTGTGTGGAATATTTTACTCTTATGGTGAAAGAATTTAGAGGAGTGCAATAAGTCAGCCATGACCCTCGCCCCTTCACATGGTTCATGGCTCCCCAATTTTTATATCTTCCCCTATGACCCCTAAATTTTTCTGTGGCCCCCAAGGGGGCCATGTGACTCCCGTTGAGAAACCCTGGTCTAGACCGGGCACGCTCGGTAGAACTAGCGACTCTCGGCCGGTAGGCGTTGTCGATAAAAAGCCGATTAGTAGGCGATCGGTCGGTAAGCATCGGCAACAAAAAGCCGATTAATAGGCTATCGGTTGGTAAAGTGTTAAGAAAAAAAATTCTAATTTAAATCACGATCATTTCAAACAACAGGTAGATAAAGAACATGATTGATACCTCACAGGAAAACTAGAAAATTTCTTATTGTTTAAGTTAAAGCAGTGTTTCCCAACCGGTGATTCGCGTAGAACAAGAAAGAGGCTCTTAAAATACTGTAATAGCGGAATTTTTAATTACTAAAGTTAAAAAAAAAAATAACGAAATAACAAATTAACATACATATGCAAGGAGCGTAAAAGTTTTTAATAAATTGTTTTCCAGATAATGCAAAAAATACAAAAATGTTGTGGACTGGCATAGGAGGCATACATACAAAATTTGAAGCCGGCAGGGTGGCGTAGTGGTAAGGCACTGGCCTCGTACGCCCAAGTTCGCAGGATCAAACCTGGCTCAAGTCGGTAGATTTTCCAAGACGCAGAAAATTGGCAGCGTCCATATCGTATGATTATGCGACATGTTCAAGATCCCTTGAGTATCTGTTTGGCTTCGATACTCTCGGCTAAATTAAATTCCTGGTGCAGTTACGCATCATTTAGTGCTCAGATACCGCCATCTAAGGGCAAACTGAGCTTTAAAATTCTCAAGTGGTAATGGCATTCGCCAATAATGGTGCTACTTGAAAGAATAGATGCCGGTTTCCGGGGAATGCACTAGGTCTGCAAAGGTTAGTGACCATATGCTGCCCCATTAGAAAGATACAAAATTTAGAGTGTACCTTCTACTTTTGCCTGATTTTGAAAATGTTTGCATAATTCGAATCACAAAGTGGAACAAGATGATGTTCATAAATTTACTTTATGTTTTGGACACGTGTTTCTCCCATCATTATCCAATTTTTTGCGTTAGTGCGAAGAAAGAGTCAAAAATATAAACATTTACTTTTACAGCCGAACTTTGTACATTTTGAATAAAAAATGCAATCGAAAGATTTATTGATTAATTCAAAATTTTGTACGCATATTTCTCATGCCTATCCAAAACTTTTTCTAGCAATCAGACAAACAATTTCTAAAAATCGTTTTTGTGAATGCATATGTCTGCTGCCCTATCAAGAACTCAAACAGAACAATTAATAAAAAGCTAGTAATTAAAAGAAGCATCCCATTTCTCGTAGCAATTGCTCTAGAGTTCCTTTATGCCTCAATGTTTCGTAATCATGTTTTAATTCCTACTAAAGAAGCATTTTGCAACATGGAAAACCTATGCAGCCACGTTGGAATGAATAAATAAATAAATAAATAAAACTAAATACTAAGAGGTTCGCCATTTTCTTTGAGATTTTTTAGGGGTTCGCAAGGAGAAAAAGGTTGGGAACCACTGACTTAAAGAAATGTGTACTTACCACTAATTATTCAATGCTTGAAAGAATGCATCAATTGAATCTGGCTGCCCATGATGTCATGAAGAACAGGCCTTCTTAAGTAGATCTGGGTGAATACCGATCAATCTGTAAGATATTACAATATTAATATTGTAACCAGAGGTTGTAATTAGTAGCTTAAAATTAATTAGATAAGGATACGCAAAGATGATAAGATAATGTATATGCATCGACTTTAAAAAGCATTTGCGGTAATGCTTTTTGCAATAGCAATAATAGAACGGAACCTTATTGGAGAAGGGAATCCGTGGGCATCAATGGCGACCGCTGACGGCTTTGCATGGGCCCTTGTTACGTTATTTCAGCATCCGTTGAAGTTTTGCTTCATCAATAAACTAAACCCCTTAAACTTTGTATGGGATTGGGGTGCCATTACAGGGTGTCTGCAAATTTTCCAAGTAAAATTTCATGACTTTTTCAGGACCTTTTCCTGACCGTTCGGTGGAACATCGATTTAATCGATGATCGGATCGATTCTGCCTGACATCGAATATCCGGTGACACCTACCTGAAAGAAACATATTGGTACCGGATATTCTGCTCTGATGTTTGAAACTTGTAAATTCTATACATATTTTTAAACATCCCACAACTTCCAAACACGTAGCAAGTTTATAATTCATATATATTTTAAAAACACGTTCAGTAATTTAAAAAATAAAATGTGACACACTGGATGCCCGGATATTTCGTGCAGTGGCCGAATCGGATTCCGGATACTTAAAAACGATGATGAATACCGGATATTCGTTGCCTTCTGGAAGGGACCGGTAACGTTGGGCGGAAAAATTTCGTGACCTATTCGTAATTTTTGTGACTTTGTCGGGACTTTCGTGACCTGTAGACACCCAGAATATATAGTCAGGGGAGAACCCCTGGGGTTTGGAGGCCAATGGGACCAGTCTTTCCGTGGGCGTGAAGGCACGTTAATTAACGTGAAACATGTTAATTAATTTTTAAAATAAAATTTGACAAGCCGGATAACCGAACATTTCGTGCAGTGGCTGGAACGGATTCCGGATATTTAAACATCGGTCGTAAACCGGATATCCGGTGCCTTATGGGGGTATTGATCCAGTTGGATTGAAAATTTTCGTGACTTTCGGGACCGATTTAAAAATTTGAGACTATTTTGGGACGTTCATGATCTGCAGACAGACACCTTGTAATGGCTGGCCACATCTGGTTTGCCCGCACAGCGAACGTGCATAGTTTCTCCTTTCTTGCTTTTCATTTGCACGTACTGTAAAGTGATTGAAAGAAAGTCATTAATATCAAACCCTTAACTGGTCAATTCTGTACCAGACATGTTCTTAAAAATGTTTTTTTTTTTTTCTTGCTGCTTGAAGGATTTGTAAGTTTGAAGAATAAATGCCCCAATGAGTTTGTTTTTTGCACTCACAGAGTATACACAATAAAGACAGTACTACAGATCTCATGAACACTTACCTTTAAAAAATAAACAAATAAATAAAAGGAAAAAAATAGCATGGAAGAGTCAGTTTTTTTATTATGGTAAGATTCTTTCTTATTCTTTTCTTGATAATTATTCTTGAGACTGTAGTACTTTTTGAGACTGCAATTGTTCTTGAGACTGTAATAGTTCTTGAGACTGAAATTGTTCTTGAGATTGTAATTGTTCTTGAGACTGTAATAGAAAGATCTGTATCATAGTCTTCATTGCACGAACTCTGCGATTACAAAAAGCAATCATTTAGGGACATTTGTGCTGCAAACTTATGAAATTTTTAAAAAATGTTTAAATTTATTATGACTTGAACAAAAAAATTTCCCTTCCTTTTATATCAAGTTAGGAGATTAATTATATAAAACAAAAAGGAAGAAAGGGAAAAAATGCTTTATTTTAAAAACATTTCTCGCAAAAAAATGTCAAATTAAGGGATTAAAGAAAATGAAGTCTATAGGATTTTTTAAGTTATTATTAAATTATTTACAAACAGCGCATCCCTTTTTGTATCATATTACTGATCGTACTACTAATAGATAAATTTTAGAACAGATAAGTTACATATAAACGATCATAGTTAAAAACTTTCGTACTTTCGCTTTAAAAACATGAATAAAAACCGTCTAATTTAGTTATGCTTCATCTACCAAGCAACTCAGTTTTTTTTTCTTGTTGCAATGCTTTAAGCGATTAAAATAAAAATCTAGGGTAACATTAAATCGGATTATCCATTCTTTCCCTTTAAATGGATCTCATGTGTTGACAGATAATCATTATTTTAAAGTAGAACTAGTTTCTCTCGTTCAAACTGTCAATCATTTTCACTTGCAAAAGTGTTTCGTCACGTATTGTGTGACCAAAATGGAGAATTGCGATGAAACAATCGGATTCTTCACTTTCCGTCTCATAATTTGTTTATTTAATTAAACAATGGTTGTAAATTCCTATCTTACGCTTTATCTATTTTCTTCAGTCTGCTGGTAAGAATATGATCTAAAATTTATCTGCGGGTGATGTCACCAGTTCGATAAGACACACCATTTTTATCACTTGTTTTGTTTATGACTTATGAGTATCACTAATATCAAGGTACAACTTTCTTGCAAACATGCAGATAAAGCCTTGAAGCATTTGTATGTTTTTGTGTTAGCAAACAAGAATTGCAACTAGTTCATGCCTTGTTCTGACATATTAATCAATCGGTTTACTTCTTACCAGTAAAGTCACTGCATAAGGTAAAATTATTTTATGCCCGTGAGTGCAACAATAAAAAATACGTAAGAAAAGATGAAATGTGACGGTTAACTCATCCCCCCCTAAGTAATGATTTTTTTTTTAATTTTTACGCATACTTTATGTCAGCGGTTCCCAAACTGTGGTGCGCGGACCACTAGTGGTACGCGAAGCCTCTCTAGGTGGTGCGCGTGCAGACAAAGACGCTATCTATAAACTATTATTCTTTTATTATATATATAATAAAGTTATATAGCAGTGTTAGGCAAAATAGTTCGCAAGAAAAATAGTGGTACGCGAAAGAAAATGATTGGGAACCGCTGCTTTATGTGATTCATGTCTACACATTCAAACTGCAAGAGGGTATAAATTCCAGGGTGATTTTTTGTAGTGAAATGAAACGGACATAGTGAATCATTAATGCACCCAAGATTTTCCTTTGGGATGACTAAGGCCAGAAGGAGGAATACAACGGATATTAATTTTGCCAAACATCAAATATCCGGTGTATTTTGTTTGACGAATCCATACCAGATATCCGGCTGTGATCTTTCAAACCTGTAAATTCTATACACAGTTTTTAACACCCCACAGCTCCCAAATATGTAAGTTTTCAATTTACGTATGTTTTCAAAATTATGCGAAGTAATTAAATTTTAAAAATCAAATTTGATATCCAGGATAACCGGATCTTTGGTGCAGTGGCTGGATCGGATTTCGGATATTTAAAACTCAGCCGGATACCGGGTATCCGATGCCTCCGGGGGAGACCGGTCCCCCCCCCCCCCTTCCCCACCCTTCGCTGCGCCGCTGCTATGAATTCTCGATTGGATGAATATGAATTCTCGACGCCTGCGCTTTGCTAACTTGAGCCCTGGTGACATATAACTTCTCGACGCCTGCGCTTTGCTAACGGGAGCCCTGGTAGGCATATCAATTCTCGACGCCTGCGCCTTGCTAACTCGAGCCCTGGGGTCATATCAATTATCTACGCTTGCGCCTTGCTAGCTGAAGCCCTAATTTCCAGGAATCTGGAGATTTCCAGGGCCCTAGAGAATTCCCGGGATCTGGAGATTTCCCGGAATCTGGAGCAGCCATTTTTTTGAGTTGCTCTGCTCCAACTTCTTAGTACTTGCTCTGTTTCCGCTCCGTGCGCCGAACAATTTTAGTAGATTATCTCTAGTAAATATCTTTTCTTTAGTTATTCTTTTTATTTGATAAAAAAATAGAAAGAAAAAAAATGGAGCATACATTTTTTTGTGCCGGCTTTGCTCCTATTGGGAAAAATCTCACTCGTCCACGCTCCGTTCCAGATCCCTGCTAATTCCCGCGGAGTTAGAACTTTTACAAGGAATGCAAAATAACATTTCAACATGAATTAGTTTATTATCAGCATTCTTCCGAAGTCTTCTCTCATATTTTACCGCTCTTCTTACTATGTTAGGCATAGTTTGGCTATTAAAGATCAAGTTTAATCTTTTCAGCGCGTGAAGCATAGACAATTACATACACAGTGGGCAGAAAGAGCAACATTCAACAGTTGGTTTGCCCATCTAACAGTTCCAATCGATACTTCACAAAGCCATATGTTGCGAATTGCGCAATCGGTGCGGTAATTGAGAAAAATGTCAACATAAAGAGAGTAGTAATAAAGTTTTCTTCAAAATTTTTTAAAATTTGTTCATTATAATAAATTAATAATCTTTAGCATTAAATCCGCCCTCATCTACACAAATTACGTAATGTCAGCCATTCCTACAGAGAACAGTTTCAAACGGAAGCATTTTAATACCTATAGCAAATCACGGTATATATTATATATATATGTGCACTTCGCAAATCACGGTATATTATATATATATTATATATATATATATATGCACTTTACAAATCACGTTACATCATATAATATGCACTTTGCAAAATACGGTATATCATGTACTATGCACTTACAAGGAATTCGCGGTATATCATATACTACGCCCTTAGCAAATCGCGGTACATTATATATATATATATATATATGCACTCGAACTTCAGTACACTTTTTAAATTCAATTAAAGTATAGCCGACTCTCAATAATAATTTCGTCTTGTAGTAGATATAACGAATTCGCGATTTAACAATCATGTACATAATTTTAACTTTGGATGATCGTAAGAACTATTTGTCCTCCTTCGAAAATGCGGCATAATGTTCCAGCAAACACGAAAATCACTAAAGCTTGTTGAGAAAATTAAAAAGGAAAATGTCTACATATTACTACCATTGCATTAATAACTAATGTACTTTTAATTTAATTTTGGGAAGAGGAGATACGAAGATTTCTAATTATATTTGAATTTGCGTACTCAGGGGACGCTGCGCTCATCAGGACATTGCTTAGGAAAAGTTGTCATTCACCGGTTTCTGTTAAATCAAAGCATACATAATTAGAACTAATATGAAAAAGTATGATGATTTTAAAAGAAATAATCAGTTTGAAGGAAATTAATAATTCAACCAGAGCATTTTTTTTTAAATATTTCAAAATACAATATTAAGGATAAATTCGAATAAATTATTCTTCTCAATCAATAAGTTCGAAAAAAAAACTGATTAATTTCAAAGCAATTAATACTCATGAGTAGAAAAAAACTATCGAAGTAAATAAAAAGAGCGTTAAGAAATAAGTACGAAAAGATGTACAATACTTACAAGTAACCAATACTTTAAAAATACATTCCAAAATACTATATTACGGATAAGTTCGAATAAATAAATCTGCTCAATCAATAAGTTCGGAAAAAACGATTAATTTCCAAGCAATTAATACTCATGAGTAGAAGAGAAGTGGTGAAGTAGTAAATAAAAAGAGGGTGAAGAAATAAATAGGAAAATATGTACAATACGGACAAGTAACCAGTATTTTAAAAATACATTTCAAAATACAATATAAAGGATAAGTTCGAATAAATTAATCTGTTCAACAAATAAGTTCGAAAAAACTGATTAATTTCAAAGCAATTAATACTCATGGGTAAAAGAACAGTAACGAAGAAGTAAATAAGAAGAGGGGGAAGAAATAAGTAGGAAAAGATGTACAATAGGGACAAGTAACTAGTATTTTAAAAATACAATATTAAGGATAAGTTCGAATAAATGAATGTGTGCAACAAATCAGTTCGGAAAAAACTGCTTAATTTTAAAGCAATTAATACTCATGAGCAAAAGAACAGTAGCGAAGAAGTAAATAAGAAGAAGGGGAGGAAATAAGTAGGAAAAGATGTATAATACTTTGCACAAAGTTTAATCATTACTATAAGTAACCAGTACTTTAAAAATACAATATTAAGGATAAGTTCGAAAAAATGAATCTGTTCAACAAATAATTTCGGAAAAAACTGATTAATTTCAAAGTAATTAATACTCATGAGTAAAAGAACAGTAGAGAAGAAGTAAATAAAAAGAGGGTGAAGAAATGAGTAAGAAAAGATGCACAATACCGGCACACCAAACCGCCTCCGACCACGCTGACCACGGTTCTGCCGATCTCCTATGGAATGACGAAAGCGTGGGTAGCGGCCGGGAGGAGAGAGATTTCGAAACCAGGGAGCATCGGGAGCATCATCTGAGAGCGAATGAGAATAGCTTCCGATTCTTCGCGTGGCGAGATGGAGACTGATGTCCCCGTTGAAAGCAACAGGATAAAAAGAAAAAGCATAGAGCCGGATCGATCGATGAAACTCCTTGCGGACGCTCTAATAATAACTGAAATGATGCTTTTAGCCATTAACCTGTTTGGGCGCGCATGGAGATTTTTCGAGTCGGATCTACTAATTAAAGGATGGAGGAGGGATGCCGAGCGGATATTTAAATTTTGATTGAATATCCTTTCGAGAAGGTTTCCCGGACATAAAAGTTAACACAGGAGCATAGGGGTAAAATACTTTTGATCGGTCTGTGGGCCTTGTAAATAAATACTGATGCTAATTCCCGATGCGTTTTTCTTTCTCTTTCTTTTGGGCGGGAAACTCGATTCTGCCGTCTGGAAGCTACGTACAGCATTTTTCATCTAGATTTTTCGTCAGATCTGTTAAATATTCTTTAAAAATGAAATACCTTAACGGTAACTTTAGAGTAATTTAATCGTTTCCGAGGGCAATATGGCGTAATAGTGAATTGAAGCGTCCTATTTTCAAATTAATTTAATTTAATTTGGAGGCTTCAATTAGTTGTAGAGACAATAAAAAACAATACTTTTCCTTATATATAATATATATATTAATTATTTATATTTAAAAATCCACTTTTCTTAGAACAACATTTTACAAGCGAATCACTTTTCCCTTGAATATATCAATAAAGTATTAAAAAATATATAGTTTTCATAGTGACGAAATATTAAAAAAAAACTGTTGCTGTACAGAGAATTTTCGTACCATTTTAATGACATTCCATGAACATCTCCTCTATGATTTTCCTGGTATGAGGAAGTTTAGTTTTATCGATATTCATTGTTAATGGTTATTCACAGGGCGACAGAGGAAATTCAGGTCCGTTTTCGGACCATTTACAAAATTCCAATCAATCAAAACGGACCATTTACAAAATTCCAATCAATCAAAACGGACCCTCCACAAAATTCCATTCAACCAAAACGGACCCTTTACAAAACTCCGAGCTACCAAATCTTACTTTTTGAAGAATTATTTATTAAATAAGAGGCAAAAAATAATAAAAATTTTACAACTTTGCTTTTCGAATTTTCACAAATTTATTTAATTTTTCACAAAAATCTTCAAAATTCCCAAAAACCAGACCCTGTTAAAAAATTCTGGATCGACCCGATTCAATACACATTTTTTATGCATTTAATGAAAGAGGAATCTTGCTATATTTCAATCAAGGCCTTCTGGGGAGGAATGAAAGTCTTGTCAAATCGCGGTACTGATTCAGCCTTGATTCAAACTTCTTATGCGATTTTTTTTTTTTTTTTTTTTTTGGGGGGGGGGGGGGCTGGGTAGTACAGATGTAACTAAATGTGGTGATTTTTTTGCTTCCTTTCTCGTGTAGTTTTTTGAGTTTACTTGTATACAATGCATTTAAGCTCCTGTTAAAATAATCCCACCAAGTATCAACACTCATATTTTAAAAAATATTTAAAACGTGTACACATCCACTAAAATTACTACAAAAAAAACCACTTTCGATTGCTTTAAAAGACAAATCGCTGACACTACAATGTTACCTAACAAAGTCCCGTTAAACAAAATTGTAGGTCCAGTTAACTACCGTATTTATGCGAATCTAATGCACCATCGAATCTAATGCGCATCCCCATTTTAAAACTTTAAATAATAAAAAAATTGTTTGTCGGCAAATAAATTTGGTTGACGCCATCGGCGAACTGCTGATCAGTTTTGCACTCGAATCTAATGCGCACCCCAATTTTGAATACTACATTTGGCCAAAAACGATGCGCATCAGATTAGCATAAATACGGTAATTATAAAAAACATCACTTTATTGTCCACATGGATGAATTCTATAGAAGTTTACAACAACCGTACCTATAATTAGAAAATTAGCGATCTTTTACGGGAAAATTGCATACCCGTTTTTTGGGGTTTCAAGGGCCGTGAGCTTCTGGATGATAGCAATTCGAGGGAAGATTCACTCGAATTACACGTGTGTACTATAGTATCTTGCAGTTTGTGCTGTAACGACATTTGCTAGTCCATAAAATATTTCCTTGTAAGAGTAAACGTTTTACTTATTCATTTACGTTTATGGAAAAGCCAAAACAAAAGAATTACGAGGTCAAACCATCCCAATCTCTTTATCCTCCAAAAACCACTTTTGCATTACCTTTGCACGGTTGATCAAAAGACATTTTTCAGCTAAGAAAAATATGCCCATAAGAAAATAAATAGAAAACAGCAACTGCATTAAACTCATCACTTATATTGCAACTAAAATCCATAACGGTGATTATTTTCCGAGTCCCGAGTCGTTTCCTCCTGCATTCAAAGTTTAAAAAGAGAAAAAAGAAAAAAAAAGGAAACCGGAGAACAACAGAGCCGAGCGCGTTATGGTATAGTGATTAATTGTTGCTTGCAGCTATTTCGCCGGCATAACAATAACGGAATGCGAAAAGGAAAGTTTGCTCGAAAACAAGAGTTGTTTGGGTACTGCACAGAATCAAAAGAGTTTTGCAAAGAGAGGAGAAAAAAAATTCCTTTCATGTGAATCATTTTAAGAATGTTAAGAATGAGACGTCAATAAAAAGAGGCCCTGCATGAAAATATTCGAAGTTATTTATTCTTTCTTTATAAAGAGAGGGTTCATAAAAGTTACCTGCAATTTTTGTTTTTTATATAGTACTAGCGGTATCCGCGCGGCGATGCTTCTGTTAAGAGTTGAAGAAGGGCACCGTCCTGCCCTTGATAAACGGCTATGCAAGCAAGAAAACATACTGGGGCATAATTTCATCCAGCATTTTTATCGACGCAGATGGCCCCGTAGGGTATATAAAGACTTGAAAAAATCGACTAGCTCATCTTTTTATTCTATAAGTTACCTCTTAGGAAAGATTACTATTACGATCACATCTGCGTCAACAGCCCCAACTACCTGTGAAATCTTGTTTTAGTGAGATTTTCACTGACGCCAAAAATGACGTCAATTCTTGACAGAAGTTGCTTCCCCCGACCTACTCCTAAGTAACAAAGTAGGTCTCGTGTTAAATTATAACACTTTAAAAGTCTACAGAAACTGCTAGAAATACTGCAAATAAAACGGAAACTTGATTAAATTTACCAGCAGTTCATATTAAAGTGAAAGTGCAAGTGTAAAAAATTCTACTTCCGAAGGCAATATTAAAATCGGCTTTGAAAAAAGGAGGAAAACCAAGTGTTCTGACCCTGGGGAAGGGGGGAGAGAACCCCCAAACTATTCCCTCTGATTACGCTCTGGTAGAAAGTGATATTAATTTCTTAAGAGTAATAAGTAAGGCTCGACCGATGCATCGCCGATGCATCGGCGCCGATTGTTCAACAAAGTGGCCATCGGCCATCGGCATCGGCGGCCGATGTTAACTTTAGAAAAACATCGGCCCATCGGCCTTGAAAAACATCTAAAAGCCGATGCAAGGCCGATGTTTTTCGCAGGGACAACTTTCCAGAAAACATTCTGTCTTTAACTTTCTTTTTTCTCCATAGCGAGATTTCTATTTCCATACAATAACAGGCAGCACATCAGTTAAAAAAAAACACAAAAATAATGTCATTCTACAAAGTATTAGAGAAAAAATTCGGAAAAATAGTTTAAGCGATCGCTGCCCGAAAACCTTCATTATTAAAAATATTTCTCTTTGAACAGAATGCTCGCAAAATAGAATATGTTAAAGTAAAAGGAATAGAGACGTCTTATTTATGAGTGCTATTTGTTTTTCGCACTAGGTTAGTTGCCTCATTTTTGTCCGTTTTTCGTTTAATAATGACTTAGTGCATTAGATGTTATTGTGCCATAATATTATGTCATCGGCTTTTAGTTTGTCATGTTTCTTATTATTCCGAAATTGTAAACAATACAAAGTCAACTCAATCAAAGTACGATAATAATTTTAATTTTTACATGCGTAATTTTTTTTTCTCTCGGCTTTTTTTTTTTTTTTTGCTTCTTCGATCCCACGTGTTACAGTTTTTCTGCAATTGTGCAGCAATCTCGTTGCATCTGCTTTTAGTGTGCGGTTATTCTCATTATTTCATTTTTAGTTTACAACATAGAGAAGATTGGTCGTCAAAAATAAGAAACAATTTAAAGTATAAATGTTTATTGATCGAAATTTTAGGTTTCCAAGTTCGACTTGCAGTTGACGGTCTCTCATCTGGAAACTAGTTCAAACATTAAGATACCACTTAATTAAGGTTTTGTCCGTCTTCAGACCCTCGTGGTTCCTCGCTCAAAGTGAAGCTGCATATCACCCTTAGCCATTGGATCAATGATCTTCTGGAACTGGTGTAAGGCTTTTGTACACCAGGGGGATAAGTAACAACAACACGTGTGGACAGTTCAACGATGACGTCCACCAAACTAGGCATAAGCGTTTTTTTTTTTTTTTTTTTTTTCAATTTTACAATATTTACTGTTTGCAGCCCACTGCTTGATTATCCGTGTTTTCCAATTTTCTGTGTAAATTCGAGCATTAATCAGCAGGGCTGTTCAGTGAATTATTTGAGAGGACCAAAAACAGAACGGATGGCAATCTTCACGAATCTCTTTCTCATATAGCCATAGCAAAAACATTTCGTTAAATGTAACCTTTAACTCATAACAACATAAATTAAATTCCACATCGTCCAAGAAAACTAATATCTCTTTAAAAAGAGCGTACAAGATTCGATCGAAAAACTTGCGTGCCTACAATTTAAGTCGTTCCCTCTGCAACCTGCAATATTCAAATGCTGCGTTATTCTCTGGCGGATTCTCATGAAACCTAAAAAATGGACCACAAAAGTTGAACCGGATATAAATAAAAATAATATTCCCACGAAAGCACTGCATTCATTTATAAGACAGCTTTGCCACTGCCTGCAGCGGTAGCAAGGAGTTGATTTCTTCTTGCTGGAGCCAGAGATTTTTTGTTCTTTATGACGGCGAGACGAGGAAGGAATGCGTAAATATAATTCCAAATCCGAAAACGGGCGGTCTTAGTATATTTTTATGAAAACGAGATCATAAGGCCTGTGTTTGGCTTCTTTTAACAATCTTTGATATCCATTTTCCTCTCGCTCCCGTCAAAATCACGGGCTGTAATGTTCCGAAGTAGCGTACCAAAACATTTTTAAAAAATCCTAACCTTAATCCCCAAAACTTATTTATTTATTGTCTTAGATACTAGATGGCAGTATCAAACTATTTTTAGTATAATTAGAGAATAAACATTTTTTGAATGTTTTTTTGGAAAACAAATTGGCGCTTTGTTTTTGTTTTCGTGAAATTTATGCGACCGTACTGGGGCTATAGACGCGTTTCTTTTTTAATGTTTTGACTTTCGAGTAAGAGTCTCATGTTAAATATATCATCTTTTGATAGCATGTGGAATCTAACGAACAGTGGATTGATATAATCGAATCGCATAAATTGACATAATCGAAGCAATTGATGGACATAATAGAATCATAAGAGCATTTAGAATCATACGTGGCCTCGATTAAAATGATTCAATTTCGATTGGTTAGCGAATAATTGGTAAGTACGTTAGAATGATTTCATAATCGGAGGAACCGTTATCGAGTGATTGTTCCGGATCGCTTCATGATCGAAGGAGCAGCAATCGAGGGATTCTAATACTCGAGTAGTTGCTCATTATGAAATCATTCAGAAGAATTTCTAGATAATCGACCATAAAATCATCCCGAAGAATAGCTCAATGACCGATAATGCAATTATGAAATCTTTCAAAAGAATTACTTTAGAAGAGATCGTTCGATTATTTTATTGGGGATATCTTGCCATGTTTAAGATCCCCCCCCCCCCCCCAGAAGCTTGGTCTGCACCCTAGTGTCGCGTATGGAAACCATTGTACTGGCATAACCTAAGAGTAGTGAATCATTGTGAATGAAGTCCTTGAAACTTTAGAGAATATAAATATTAAACATCTATCAGGTAAGTTCTTCGTAGTTTGCAACGCTTGCAGTTAAGACTGACATTGATAACCGTAATAAATGCTGATAACTTTGGACTTTGGTGATTTCCAAGTGACTGGCTAGTAACATCAGACATTCAGAAACATGACTGTTCATATTTCTTTACAAAATCCATTGTTCTGAATTGCACGTGCTGCTCCGTAGGTACCTGTCGAGATCGCCAGCAGTTGGAAGAAGTAGACATTTAGCTTTTATGTTTCTTATTGTGTTTAAAGGATTTATGCTGTTTTTAAGCCAATCCAAATATCCACAATGTGATACTAATATACGAATAAATATTTTCTGGGGGGAAAAAAAGAAAGTCTTCAAAAAGTTGACTAGTTATTCGTCACTTTTCCTTAACGAGTCGAGATATCCGAGAACTACCCTATTCGATAAGCGATCATTCAATCATGCAGCTTTAAAGATTATGCTCAACACTAGTGACTTTTTCGTGATCTTTAAAAAATATTGGCTGCAGTACAAGATAGTATCAGATATTGATTTTATCGGATAGTAGATATCCGATGTCCCTTGCATGACGGATACGTACTGGATATTCGGCTCTGATGTTTGAAACCTGTAATGTAAATGATATACATGTTTTTTAACATTCCAGAACTACCCTATTCGATAAGCGATCGTTCAATCATGCAGCTTTAATGATTATGCTCATCACTAGTGACTTTTTCGTGATCTTTAAAAACTATTGGCTGCAGTACAAGATAGTATCAGACATTGATTTTACAGGATAGTGGATATCCGATGTCCCTTGCATGACGGATACGTACTGGATATTCGGCTCTGATGCTTGAAACCTGTAATGTAAACGATATACATTTTTTTAACATTCCACAGCTGCCAATTGCGTAATGTGGGACACTATATCACAGCCCCCCGTGAGAAAGTCAAGGGGGCAGCGAGAAAATGACCGGAAAGAAACGGAATCGAACACTCTCTTATCAGGCTCTCTCAACCCAGACCGGATACGAAACTTAACACGTGTTTAGAGGGACCGGCGGAGGAATGTGTGGGGAGCTATTTCGCAGCCCCACAGTAATAAGTTCGTAACTTGTATATATAGGCTGGGGCGGAAGTAATGACCCGGTTTTGAGAGGGTATAAAAAAAAACTAATACAATTTGAGATTTGAAATTTATATATTTTGATCTGTATATAATACCATTTTCTTACATTAAGTTTTCATTACCATTTCAGCAAGGTGGCGGCCTTTAGCAGCAATACACTGATGCAGTCTATTCTTCCACGCAGAGAGCTCTTCGTGGGCATTTCAATATTCCGCGTTATGTTACGGTTCCTAGCGTAAGCCTTTTTCTGTGGGGTTATTTGAAGGCGAAAATTTGGAAACATCGCCCCCATACTTTAGAGAGCTGTAAGACCGAGGAAATATCTGCCATACCCCTTGCAATGTGCAGCAAAGTTTCCCAAAACTTCAGAAATGGACAGAATCAGTGTATTGCTGCTAAAGGCCACCACCTTGCTGAAATGGTAATGAAAATTTAATGTAAAAAAAATTGGATTATATACAGATCAAAATATAAAAAGTTTTCAATCTCAAATTGTATTAGTTTCCTTTATACCCTCTCAAAACCGGGTCATTACTTCCGCCCCACCCTGTATTTTCAAACTTCTAATTAACTGTAATTTAAAAATTAAATTTGACATGCCTGATGTCAAGATTTTTCGTGCACTGACTGGATCAGACTCTGGGTTTTTAATAATCATTCGGATACCAAATATCTGATGCCTTATGAGGGGGACGGTGCCGCTAGATGTAAAATTTTCATTACCTATTCAAAATTTTCGTGACCGATTTCCAAACTCGTGACTTTTTCGGAACTTTCGTGACCTATAGATACCCTGATTAAGGATCCCGAGAGGAGTCACTAGAAACATGTGCATTATTTTGTGGATAAATAAATCACCGATTAGTCAGCAGATTTAGATTACTTCTTAATATTTCAGAAACACGGATTTTATTATTTCTATATTCAATCAAACTCCATTGAAGTACTGGAGCTTATGAGTGGTATCTTCCAAATTTGAGACAGTTTCGTTGTCATTTTTCGTGGTCTTTATAAATTAGATATTAAATGATAATCTCATTTCAAGAAAAAAAAATTATTTGGAAGAACGTAGGCTCGTGGCGTAATAGGATTCAATGGCACATCTGAATTTAATTTTTTAAAAAGAAAATTGACAAAAGTTTCATAAAGTTGTTCGGGCAATATAGAGATGAGTTGAGGCAGGGCAGTGGAGGAGGACAACAACATTCATGAGGTAATGAAAAGTCAAAAATAAGGTCGAGAATAATCTCAGACGCTATTATACAATCAATCAATCATGTACAAAGAATCAAAACCGACTGTCATTAGTTGCAATAGATGGCATAAGGAATCATTTTTGCTCATAAAACAAAGCTTTGATCAATCACTTCTCATTTCCTTACAGAGAAAATCAATTAGATGCTGAAAATACTGCGAACACAGAATTCATAAGAGAAAAATCCGACTTGCAATTAATATGATCTCTTGGGGCAGTTCAGTACTTTTTGAGACATGTTTACATTTATTTTTTTAAATGATTTTTCTCTCTCAAAAATTTAAAGAACTGTTTAAGATGTTAATATTTTCCAATAATCGATACAAAATCTTTAAATCGGGACTCAAATAGGCCACAGCTTTGCATCTCTTTAAAGAAAAATGGGAGGAGGCAGCTGTAATTGCATTATTGATTTGCAGAAGCATCTATTTTTAGAGAATTTTTGCAACCTTAAAGGCGTTTCGCCAACTATGAAAAGGTAGATTCATCGATTTTCTTTGGTCGTCAAAATTCGGGCCTTGTACATAATTTGCACGGTAATTACTTTTCCCTTTGGAATTTACAGCGTAATGCAGCGTTACCAAAGTGTACCTCCTGATGGAATGGGAAGACTTAGTACTCGGCGCACCAACCTCAGAACATCAAGTAAACGTCTCTGTTTTAAAATTGTTTCAACTTATCATTACATTGAAGTAGGTGTGGTACAGTAGGTACATAATTTTTAGTCAGTATCTTTCTTCAATTATATTTCTAATGCAGTCTTTTAAGTGAACTGGAAGTAAGACTTGAAAATTCAAGTTTCACTTAGTAGCTAGTAGATATTTTTTAAATAATTGTAATCACTTGATCCTGAACTTTCAATTTTATGAAATATTTTATCCTATCAAAACTTTTGCAATGCTTTTCTATACCATCCTCTATACATATATGGAAAATATAAAAAATAGTTTTAATTAATATCGCTTCAAGTACATTAATTTGTGTAAAACAATTAAAGCCAGTCAGGACAACCAGCTGGCCGGCGCATCTGCTTTTGCATCCCAGGGTCCTCGGTTTCGCAAGCTGAGATGAGCACAGCACGCTTCGGCTCCCCTACGGGCTGTTGCGCCTGAGTTGCGTTAAGAGAATTAAAACCACATGTATCTACATAATGGATAACATATTCTACGATACAATCATTTTTTAATTAATACAGGGCAGATATGAAGCTAGTGTTCGAAATTACAGGTCATAATTTGCAATTTGCTACCAAGAAGTACTGTTTGCCAAATTATTTCAGACTGACCTTCATCAGCCGCGTTATTTAATTCCACTTAGCTCTTAATTAAGTCTTTAGATTAAACAAAGCAGAAAAATATTAAGAGGACTGCAAATAATTAAATGCAACTTAGAGTCGATATATCTTTTCAGTTATTCCTCCATTCCAGGCCCGTAGCCAGAGGGGGGCCAGGACGGGCAATTCCCGACCTGGGAAATGTTTTGCCCGTCCTAGCGGTGATTAATTGGACCTTAATAATCTATGGTATTTCTGTTTTTAACTTTTTGATTTGTTTAAACGCAAAGTCATATCGAAAAAATCCTGTTCCCATGCACCTTTATCTCTTAATTCAAATTTTAGATAAAAATGAAAAACATGAACTTTTTCCTTTATTCAGCTCTTTTTTTTTTTTTTTTCCTGTTTTCAATTTAAACCAGGCACTAATGAAAGGATCATGGGCAGTACAGTTTTTTACTGTAACATACCGAGACATGTTTTATGCTTCAATATCTTACTTTGAATGATCGTTCACATTAAAATTATCTTTGAAAAATGTTCATTTTTTATGTTGTTTCATATATTTTAATTAATTTACAAAAGACATTCTTAGAATAAGCTTTAAAAATTCAGTTCGGCCTTTTGTAAGTTTTAATCAAGTATTAAGATCAAATAATTTCAGTATTGAATTAAATTAGTATTAGTTTCATTGATTAATTTTTTAATTAATCAATTAATAAATGAAGTAATTGCATTAATTATTAAATAAATTATTCATTTAAATTTTAAGAAAACGGCCAAAATGGAGCATAAATTCTAACATGTTAGAAAAAAATTGAAAAACTAGTCTGCCCCTCCTGTGCAAAAGTTTCCCCCCTCTGGAGTCAGAGTCTGGCTACAAGCCTGCTCCATTCTATTTCTGACAGATTTTGACAATTGCATCGGAAAAGTATGTAGGTGGAAATGAAGAACTCTTTTTGGATTTAATATGCAAAATAATAATGCAATTATTATTGCACTCAACAGTTTATATATTTTGTTAAACTTAATTACATTTACAGTCGACAAAATTACTTAGTCCAACGTGTAATTTATTCTTCGGATTTATTCAATTGTTGATAAATAATATAGAAATAATTCTATTACATCATTACAGTAATTTTTAAGTCGAGCTTGTGGAAAATCAACGTATTTTCATTTTCTCCATTTTGTCCAACTTCTTCCGGCGTCCCGGACTTTTTACGAAAATGTGGACAAAATAGAGAGGCCGTTTTGGTTGAACGGAGTCTATTCACACAATACTCTGCGCGTCGTCATTTTCTGATGCTCGGGTTTTCGACCGCAGTTCGCACACCAGTAAATATTTTTCTTAGCTTTGAAAACTAAATGTTTTTATGATTACTGTATGTTTCTGTGTATTTAAAGTAAACAAAGTTAACCATTCACTCTTGGCAAAACTTTAAAAATTGCCTGTTCGCAGCGGCATCCAGTCTAAAAATTATAACAATGCTATTCTTATGAACACGCTGACGGCCGGTAACGTAAAAATACGTCATTAAAAAAACTAAGATCTTATAATAGGGCATTTATGCATTACTACTATAGTTTCTAATCGTAAAATTTAAATATTTCTGCACAATTCGTTGAAAATAATAATATATAGCGGCTGTTGAGATATATATATATGTATATATATATATATATATATATAGTCCCTATTCACTCGTTTTATAGTTTTTTATTTCAGTAAGCCGTGTTTTGTTCAACCTGCATAATTAATCCTCATTCATTGAAAAGAACGTTTAGCATTAGTAGAGCGAAACCCGAAAACTCCGCGCCAATTTTCTGTTCTACTCGATAATTAAAGAGGGTTTTAGACTTATTCTAATGAGCATCCAACATAAGCTTTTTAAAGCCACGGTATTCCTGTTATTCACTAAAACATTTTTCAATATTTTTTGTGTGCGTGTGTGTGTTCTTCATAACAAAATTGAACTTTAAGAAAATGCTGAAAATAAAATCAAAACATGTAACATGATTCGCGTATAATCTCTTAAAATTTTTAATTACGCTTTTAATAGCAAAAGAAAAGTATTCTGCTAATGCCAAAGAATAGTAAACACTGAATTCATTTGACGAAAAAGCGCGTTTAAAAGGGTGATTGAATTCGGCATTGTTTTACTACGCAGTATCTGGAGCTAAACAAGAATATCTAGCAATGTACCAGACGTAGGAAAAAAACTTAGAGTAAATACAGTAGCAGTCGGGTAAACAACATCACGATGAACAACTTGAAAGGAAATGACACACGAACAGCTGTTTCTATTCCCATTTCAATACTCCACGCCTGACAAAAGCAAATAAATGCCTGCTGGGAAGCTCAGCCAGTGCGAAGGAAGATCTATAATGTCAAGAACTAATGTGCTTTGGAAGATATATCTTTTCAAATCGTTTCTACTGAGCAGAATATCAAACAAAGCAGGGCAATTTTCAATAATAGTTTCAGAATTTTTTTTGTTGGTTGTCAGGTACAGGCGTTATCCCCCCACCTCAAGTGATGTAGAACTATAATTTCTACGCACAAAAGCAAATAAAAAGAAATTTGCATTTGATCAAAAGGATTTATTAAAGGTCACGCAGTCGGACCTTACAAATTCATTTTAGTTCTCTAAAAGTCACAAAAGTTCACCAACACATGATTGTATAGTATATTGTTGAAATTCTTCTAAAAGTCCACAAAGGGAAAAGAAATATGATTGACTACTGCTTTGACCTATCAATTACAACTGTTAAAATGTAAACCAATTGCACAATTTAAAAGTTGCATCAGCAAACACATTGTAGGAGTGAGGGGTCTTTAAAATGATTTTTACTCATTTTTGTAACGCTTCGGAAGTTTAAATTGGCAACATCTCAAGACTGGAGTTTTGAACTTATCGACTTTTAACTGAATAGCAGCGATATACTCCAGGAAGATATAACCTTAGCACCCGTCAGTGGTGTAGTCGAGGGGGGACGCAGGGGGACGGCGTCCCCCCCTTTTGATTGCAATTGCTTATTTTCGTATGTATAAGCGTCCCCCCAACTTTTTTTTCAGGACTACACCACTGGTACCCGTTGTTGTAATTACGTTTTGCACCTTGATACAAAGAAAATTTCAATAAGTCTATAAAATGTACCCAACTGGTTACGGCAACGGTATAGATGTTAGTTATAAACAACGCTGGTGTGCTGTATGTAATCATACTGCTCATGTGCTCCAATAACTTCTTGCAGTGGCGTTCCTAGCATGGGTGACCCCCCCCCCCCCCCCAAAAAAAAAAGGTTGTGTTGAATAAACTTTTAGTTTCGTAGTTTATATTATTTTCATTAGTGCGAAAAATAACTCAGCAAAGCTTTTTTTATTTATTTGGTGTAACTTTCAGTAAACTACATTTTTTTTCAGTTATACGTTGAACTAGCACCAGTAAAATTGTATAATTCAAGTATATGTATTTTTCAAAAACTCTATCTCCATTATGGGTGTCACTTCAACCCCCCCCCCCCCCCAAAGGTGCCCCCACCGCCGTAGCGACGCTACTGCATCATAACGTGAGATTTATAATTTTTGCGTTAATATTTGTTCCTGTGTGAAACAGCGTCAATCAATCAGTACATATAAAAATAGCCGCCGGCAGGATGGAGTAGTGGTAAAGCACTGGCCTCGTACGCCCAAGTTCGCAGGATCAAACCTGGCCCAAGTCGGTAGATTTTCAAGATGCAGGAAATTTTCAGCATCCATGCAGTATAATTATGCGACATGTTAAAGATCCCTTGAGTAAACATTTGGCCTGGATACACTCAGCTAAATAAAATTCATAGTGCAGTTTCGCATCATTTAGAGCTCAGGTGCTGCTATCTAGGAGAAATCTGAGCGTCAAAATTCTTACAGTGGTAATGACATTCGCCGATAGTGGTGCTACTTGAACGAATGGGTGCCGATTTCCGGGGAGTACACTAGGTCTGCAAAGGTTAGTGACCTTACGTAACCCCATTAGAAATATATAAAAATAGCCAAAAGTAAATTTGCTTCTTTCGTAAAATTTACATCCATGGTGTAAAGTTTTTCCCCATGGACTCATCATGTATAAATATTTCAAAAATAGAATATCTTTAACCAATATCGAGCGGTTTTAAATTTGAGAAGTTTTTACGAAAATATCAAACTTTCGAATGCTATTCATAGCGAAAATGGAGCTCGATAGAACTCGAACACAGACCGGACTGTAATCTGTTTATTACTAAAGGGCAGTAAACGTTTTTTATCTTTCCTGTTTCGATAAAGTTGCGTGACGAGTACACGAGGTTTGCTGTGTAGTATTGCTGATCGCATTCCGATTTCACATGCACACTATTCCGTAGCATTCCTTCCAAGTTCCGTCACGTGAACATTGTAGTTTCATGTTTACATAATTTTGAAACTACAAATGCTTCTTGGAAAAAAAATTATAAACAAATAAAATAAGAGGCATTTCCGCTTTAACACAGAATAATTACTTTTTCAGTCATGTGTCATATGTCGATAAAATAATCTATCGTTTTTTTTTTTTTTTTAATTGTACTGAATTCACAACAGAAACACATAATAAATAAATTCACTAGATTCAGGCACAATTTTAGACATTGATTGCGTATAAACGTTTTTCCGTGGCTGCATGCAATACCTAGTTATCATTTCAATGTCGGTTTTGTTAAACTACTTTTTGAAATCTCAATTAATATAGAATTAAAAGTTTGCAAATATATCTTCTAAATCGGGAAATTTTAAGAGATATACTTCTATTGATTATACCGTTTTTACGTCACCACGCACCAGTTAGGCAAACTAAATGTCATTATTGTGGTAAGAGGGAGCCACAACTCTCCAACTGGTATGCCTCAAGAATAGACATGCCAAGGAGGGCCAGGTTCAGACAGGAGGAGATAGGTTTGCTGAGGGCCAGCCCAACCGTACTATCTCGACGCGATAACGCCAACCGTAGACGATTAGACCGATAACCGTAGACAATGAGACTGCCACCAAACCCGCGCGCTGCAATCCTAAGGCCTCGGCTAAAAGGTAGGGTTCTGGTGGAGAAATGTATTGTGATAAGAAAGGGCAGTAAATATCCGCTTTAAATCAAAAGTTATTACGCTATTCTTAATTAAAATTTTTCATTGTTGAGAAGTGCCGCTTTTGTCGCCGGTGAGTGATATTAGTAAATGATCCCACGATTATTTGAAAGTTGATGCTTGCCAAGTAACATTTTCCGAAAAAAGAAAGGGCAAATCCTGAACTCATAAGTTAATAAAAACATTTCCGGAATAACTGCGTTTGCCATGTTCTTCGGAACTTGTTTTCTTTGTTACATTAAGCACTACAGTTTTGTGAAGAAGTAAGAATAAATTTGCTAGAAATTAAGAGCATAAAGGAATTGAAGGCTTAGTTCAATTTCCTTTTCTTGCATATATATATATAGACAGACTTCGATATAAGGTCATCCCTCAGGACTTCACGAAAATGGCTTTATAGGCGGGATGACCTTATAACCGATTCATTCATATTTCATATCCAATGAGCCGGGACTTTCGAAAAGCAACCTTAAATGCAGGGTGACTTTATATCGAGGTCTTACTGTATTTAAATTACCGTAGTTATCTGTGTATAGCCCGCGGGTTAGCTAAAGAAAGCTTTTTTTACTATCTGTTTGAAATATAACGATGCGGCAATACTTGAAATTTAAAAAAGAAGTATTATTAAAAAGACAAACTACCGTTCAAAAATACCGAAATCTCTTTTCCTGCAAAACAAAATGCAGAGAAATAAGTCGTAGCTTTCGAAACAATGGTCCAAAGCAGATTGGGGCTCGGACGCTACAGGCGAATGTATTGTTTTCTAGGGGTGTATCCCATGTTTTTTTCTGGGTGCGGGTTGTACAACGATGCGGGTTATACACCGAACTTAACTTTTTTTTAATGAATATTTCTTCCTGCGGACTATACAACGATACGGGCTATTTACCGATAATTACCGTAATACTACAATCATGTTTCATTGCTTTGCGGAGAAAACTGCCTGGCCGCAGAATGCAAAAATAATTTCTACGTCTGGGGACGAAAATCGATAGTGAAGAACGGGTTGAGTTGAAAACAGTTTTATCATGAGTGCTTACATGTTTTGCTCCACCGAGTACGAACAAGTGAAAAGATTTGAATAAAAAATTAATTAATGAAGATTTTGTGGCTTGCCACATTATACACAATTTAACGTAGGATATTTCAAACAGTTTATATTGCAGGGGATTTTCATCATTCTCACGATTTTATTCAAGATATTGATTCTGGTACCTGATACATCTACCAGGTAACTTTAGCAGCTAAAATCATTACTCGACTAACACATACTAATTAATATGTAATGGAAGAAGAAAGCAAAAAAGCTCGAATAATCTCAAATTCGATTTAAAGAAAATATGCGTTGTTTGGGAAATAAAGGGAATGCTGTAAAATTGAAGAGCATTAAACTAAAGAATTAACAAAGAAATAAACATTACTTTAATATCAGCTTTATTTTTATCGACACATTTTCTAAACTCTTCTATACTAACAAATATATTAGAAATTTAGGTTTTTTTTAGGCTTCATATTTTTCTGGCGGAGAATTAAAAACTCTCCGCCTAAAAGGGGAGTCCGTATTTGAGGGGTGTCCGTTAGGAGGAGTTTTACTGTATAACGTTTTAAATACAGTGTAGCAAAAATATATATGTAATATGCATACAAGGGAAAAAAAAACGCATTTGATTTAAAAGTTTTTGAATGTTATTCAATTAAATTTTTTTTTTTTTTTAAATCGGAACAGTGGGGTAAAAAAAAATTTCTTTGCACCGGCTCCACTCCAGTTAAGTTTAAAATTTCGTTGTTTTAGTGCTCCGCGCTCACCTCGCTCCCTGCTAATTTTCACTTTTGAATCAACAATTGTGCGTGAAGTGGTTGCCTAATTTTACATGATGAACAAAATATTTAACGTCATCTAGAGCAGCAGTGCACAAACCGGGGGTCGAGAAAATTTTTGGGGTCCGCCAAATTCAAAGAAATTTAAATTCAAGAAAAATCTACAATTATTCATTTCAAAGAAAGAAAATAATACAAGCGAAGAAGACAATTATTTTACGAGCGCGATATTCGCGATCGCTATCACGGGGCTTCAATTCAAAACCTCGTTATTATGTATAGTGATCCGCGCTATCGACTGCTCTCTTCCACCTATAACAAATACCGGCATTCTCGCTGACTCCTACCCGACGCAAAAGGTAGACAGCAGAATCACGAATTCCCTATTTAAATATACGAATTCCCTTTTAAAAATTAGTTTCCATTAAAACAAAACATCGATCTCGATTGGATCCAGAGGATGACTTACGGCTTTGCGATTTCCAATGCAGATCCGAACATAGAAGCAATCATGAGTTCTTTGCAAGCAGCACATACCTCACATTGACTTCTTATGATGTAAAGTTTACATTAACAAAATATGTATACCAGGGTTCGGCGATATATATCAATCGATATATATCATGCTATTTATTTTTAAAATATAGGTGTTTTATATTTTTATTTATATGAATCATTCTGAAAATAGCATTATGTATAATATTTTTTGTCTAAAAATTAGAACTTTAAATTTTCAATTGCTATTCAAAATTAAACTGTAGTTTCTAAATAAAATGCAAAACGGAGTTGACAAAAACACAACTGAAAATGATTTTATTAACGTGCTCCTCTAATCTCATAAGACCTTTGGTTTTGGACAAACTGTTGGGGTAGCTCCCACGTACTTAATTCTGTTTTTAGATTGCACTTGCATTAAAATTGAACAGCTACTAAAAGCAAAATTGATTTATTTAGTTAATCAACTGTTTACTGCTTCCCCAACTACAGCACCGTTAGAAAGACATTTCTCTAGCTTTGGTAGGGTGCAGTCTAAATTGCGCAACCGGCTAGGAACAGAGAAAGGGGACAAACTTAATTTTTATTTTAAATTTTTGAACAAAAATAAATAAATTTCATTTTGTGTTTAAGGTTTTAAAGAAATAAAACATTCTGAGATGGTTTTATAATTTTTGTTTTGAAAGAGAAAACTTAAATCTTGTTAGAAGTGCTTAAAAAAAGAAAATAATATTTTTATTATAATAATTATAATGTAAAATTAAGTACAATTTTATATTAGGATAATCTTTTATATAATGTGTAAAGTGTATTTATTGGTGTGAAAGTTGTATTAAATAAATCTGAAAATATTTATCAGCAATAAGTTCACGGTTTTGAAAATCTCGAATATATATAAAAAATATCGGATATGTTTGAAATTTTCGAAAACATCACGATATTTACGAACCCTGATTTATACCCATATGCATTAATAAAGCATTGTTTCCTAAAATTATGTGCTCATTCATTAACTGATTTTAATGATGTTACAACTTTTATAATATTTTTATGATAGTACCGTAATTATCGGTAAATAGCCCGCAACCAGAAAAAAACATGGGATACACCCCTAGAAAACAATACCTTCATCTGTAGCACCAGAACCCCAATCTGCTTTGGACCATTGTTTCAGAAGCTACGATTTATTTCTCTGCATTTTCTTTTGCAGGAAAAGAGCTGACATTTTTGAGCTGTAGTTGTGTCTTTTTAATAATACATTTTTAAAAATTTCATATATTGCCCGCAGGTAGTAAAAAAAGGAGTTTTTTTGTAGATAACCCGTGGGATATACACAGATAATTACGGTATATAACTTTGGTGCGCTATTTCAAAAAGGCGTTATTTCAATCGCTGACGTCACGACACTCTTTTAAAAATCACCTAGTAACACCCCCATAAGAGCAAATCCTAGAAAAAATTTCAATGTAACTTCGTTGACGATTAAACAAAACGTCTACTGTATATCCAGGAGTCACGACAAAATTTTACACAAAATAGGGGTCCCAAGTGAAAATAGTGTGCACACCACTGATCTAGAGCACGAAACATATCTTTTTTAATGCTAGTTTGCTGTTCAACAAATCTGATTAGATTTTCAAACATTTTTATACGGCTCAAAGGTTTTTGTAACGGTTGTTTTGCGTCGACAACTCAAAACTTTTTCTGCAGTGTAAAAATGTGTACACGATGCACGTATATGTAATAATGATTTTGCAATTTTTCGCTTTAATAACGTTGTTTGTCTTTTGCAGTGTATTTCTTCTGAATTATTTTTTAAAAGTAGGATTTTATAACTTCGGATTAACCGAAAAACAGAAAAAATATCGAAATAAAAAGACATTTTAAATGAAGTTCTGAGGAGAATACACATTAGCTCGTATTATCGAATAACCCAATAATTCGAATCCTTGAAGTTCGAATAAGGAAGAATGCACTTTTTTTTTTTGAAAGTATATAGGTTCTGTTAATTTGTCCACATATTAATGGTGACACATATTTCACGACAGACACACTTCCTTCACATGTATGTTCACTGTATAATTACAAATTGCTTGATTGAAAGGGAAAAAAAATGATCTTCCAAAGAACAAAGTAGAATGTTCCATTAAGAACTTTCTGATAACCTAGAAAATAATGTGTAGCATTATCCATTACGCTTCAGTTTCTCAATCTGCAAAGAGACGTAAAGCATAAAACCACAACACACTACGAAGGTCACCTTGAGAAGTAACCGATTTCAAAGATACGAACCCACTTTCTCCTTATCTTGGGCATCCCCTGAGGGAAGAAGAAAGAAACCCCCTCTTATTATTCTTCGACAGAACCAAAATAGAGGGAACGAGACAGTTCACCCCCTCCCCTACCTGTCTGCGTAGTAGTGGAAGTTTACGGGGGAAATTCCAATGTCAAGCCATACAAGTGATTTAGGAGTTCCCCTGGTGGCTTAAACCCGTGCTTCGTCCAGCCTTGCTTACATACATCACCGTCAATCATCGTATTCAATTGTTTGGGGTTCTCTAGCTTTTCTCAGTAATTGCCAGTCTTTCCTTTTCCAGACAACAGTTAACGAAAATATAACCTCGCTTGTTTTCATAAACATGTGTGGAACCTACTATAGTAAACATTCTTATGATGGTGCTAAATTAATCTTTATTGGGACTGGCTCGAATGTGTTTTTCACATACAAATTTTTTCTTTATTTCTTTTCACATTTTCCGGAAATACCGTAATTATCTGTGTATAGACCGCGGGTTATCTACAAAAAAAACCTCCTCTTTTTACTATCTGCGGGCATTATAACGATGCGAGCAATACATGAAATTTTTAAAAAAAAGTATTATTAAAAAGACAACTACTGTTCAAAAATGTCGAAATCTCTTTTCCTGCAAAACAAAATGCAGAGAAATAAATCGTAGCTTTCGAAACAATGGTCCACAGCAGATTGGTGCTCGGGCATTACAGGCGAATGTATTGTTTTCTAGGGGTGTATCCCATGTTTTTTTCTGGGTGCGGGTTATATACCGAACTTCTTTTTTTTAAGAATGAATTTTTCTTCCTGCGGACTATACAACGATGCGGGCTATTTACCGATAATTACGGTACTAAGAATAAAAGCCTTGAACGCAATGAACATTATCCTCTGCCTATACTGTTTGTTATCAATATTGTACAAATGTTGATCTTGCATATTATATATATACAGATAATTACTAATACTGTCTCAGTTTGTTTGCAATAAATTAGGGTGTCTATAGATTTTCAAAAATGAATTTTCGTGACTTTTTCGTGACCGTTCGATTGATACACTGGACATTGATTATGCCGGATATCCGGTGGGTGTCATCCGTATAAAGTACCGGATATCCGACTCCTGATGTTTGAACTAGTAAATTCTATGCATATTTTTAAACATTCCACAGCTTCCAAACACGTAGTAAGTTTATAATACACGTATATTTTCAAAGCATCTTAATTACTTATAAAAAATTGACAGTCCGGATAACCGGATATTTCGTACGGTGGGCTGGATCGGATTCTGGATAGTTAAAAACTAGTTAGACATACTGGATATATGGTGCCTTCTGGAAGGGATCGTTGGACGGAAACAAAAATTTTGTGACCTATTCGTAATTTTCGTGACCTATTCTTAACTTTCGCGACCAATTTCCAAACTCGTGACCTGTAGAGACCCTGTAAATACATGAAATCGTCAATTCGCCAGAGACAACTTACATACAGATTGCGAATGTAATTACAAACTGCTGTGAATTAGTATAGGGATCAAACCTTGAAACCAATTTTTATGATTAATACGAACGAGAAACAAAATTTTATATCCTAAAAAGCAAACATTTTACAATGCCAGCAAAAGCATTACATTTTAATTATTTTTTAATGTGTCTTACGTATTGTCAGCGAACTTTTTTCTTGAGGTACTATTTGCTTATTTTGCCTTGAATTAAATTTGTTAAACTCAAACATCTAACAACTAAGTTTAATGAAATGCGTTAATCTTTACGGTTGGTTTGTTCCATTGATTCTGTATGTTATACAAGGTGCGGCATAATGATATACCCATTTTCAAACAGCAATAAATACAGTAGCATAGGTCAGCGTGAGTACTGATCCATCCAATATGGATCTGTCCTCCTCTACTTTTCACATAAACAAAATAATGATGGTCCAGCAATTTAAAAAACGTGATTGACATGACAAGCTGGCTCCTTACGAGAACGTGTGAAGGTAAACATCTGGACGATATCATCCTACTGAAAGTGAAAACCTGAGTGTGTGTGTGTAATGTAAATGGTGGCAAAAGAAAATGTTAACCCTGACCTCTGTTAGGGTATTTATTGCTACAGTAGAGTATCGTTTATACGACGACTATTTATACGACGTTTCAGTGTAGTCCCAATTCTTGGATTTAGCCAGAAGGATAAATCGATTTATACGACGTTATCGTACATACGACGATTTTCGATAGTCCCTTCGGAGCCGTATAAATGATACTTCACTGTATTTGAAAATTGATATATTATTATGCCGGACTCTGAGCTTTATTTGATTTCATGCGTTAACTTATGTCACTCATTCAGACTACGACTTTAGGAAAACAAAACCAAAAAACGTAATTGACGTTACGTAAAAGGGGAGTGGGGGGGGGGGGGGGATCTTAAAAAAACGAACAAATTGATTCACTAGCACAACTTAGCATGACACTTTTACAAATCCTTTTATTTTTTCTAAGCATTATGAGTTTCCTTTCAGGCTTAACAACACAAATTTTAACGACCAAAATAAAAAACAATCCGAATTATAAAGAAATCAAAACTCTATATTGTAAGTAAATATACTATATACATCAAAACTGGTGTCCAAAATCTATTTAAAAACATGTCTTTCGCAATTCAGATTAGATTACTTCAAGTGTAATAAATGCAACAGCTATAGACATCTTTTAAAAGGTCAGCCATATCTACATGAAATAAATGGATTCTGTTTATAACTGAAATAGATGAGAAACGAAATCGGCGTTGAATGAAATTTGAGATAAGAATAGATAGATGTAGATACTTTGGACTACAAATACAACTCCCCAATGGCGAAAATGCATTTACACCGATTATCTGAAGAGATGTATTAAAGTCTCCGCTCCTTTCTTATGAACAAGCACCTCGAAAACAGCATGCAAAGTTTATGACGTGTTTTCAATCAAAAATTTTCCGCTGTGTTGTTTCAAGAGTGCGAAGGGAGATAGCATTCTTCAAAACACAAAAGAATAGATCCCAGAAAAGAGCATTGAATCACAAAGCTTTGACACAGGCGGCTGAAGGTCATCTACAAGTTAAGAAATCAGTTCTTTTCTGCTGACAGAAATATTAAAGATATGAAACAAAGAAAAATGTATCTGGGTTATACACTCAAATTCGCATAAATTATTATCAGCTTTCTTAACCTCCATGTTTAGATAATAACCAAATAGACAGATTAGAAAGATAAAACATTCCGCTGCATTTCAAATGCAAACTGATTCAAGTTTTCAGGCGTAACACGCAGAACTGAGTCAACTGCGTGTAACTTTACCAGTAAGAATTTTAATTTGTTATTCTACAGCGGAAGCGATTTATAGTTTACACGCGATTATTGAGAATTTTGATCACAGAAAATTCAAATTGAAAGGAAACTTTCGCGTGTGAAAGCTTAAAAAGGTGATACAGCAGAGTATCGTTTATACGACGTTGATATGTATACGACGTTTTAGTGTGGTCCCAATTCTTGGATTTATCCAGAAGGATGAATCGATTATACGACGTTATCGTTTATACGACGTTTTTCGATAGTCCCTATGGTGTCGTATAAACGATATTCCACTGTATACTCTCGTCTCCCTTTCCATGAACGAACCGTATAATTAACTCTTTAATAAAAATTAAATTTTTTCTAGAAAATTATTGCCAGATAAACCATTATTAAGTGATACAGAAAACTTAAGGCATTTGAATTAATTAATTTTATGCTATGAAATTAATAGATGGATAGCTTTGACTATAACCAATTTCGCTAACTGTCTGTTTTCAGAACTAAGAAATGGCGGTACCTTCCAGATAAAAAAATGAACCGTAATAGAACTATACATTTTTATCATACATGTACATAAATATCACAACAACGAGCAACACAAAGCGAAATGCAATAAATTACGCACATTAAGCGATTTTACGAGAGCGTTTCCGTGGTTGGTTCTTGTTTACAGTTCAAAGACTTGTCTCAGATGCAAATGTTTCTCGAGAAGTTTTCATCAATTTCTGAACGACACATTTATAAATGATTAAGCATTCACCACCTGATACTACTATATTTTGTAGATAAGAGTGATTAGGGCACGGTTAATTAGGGCATTGCGGTTAAAGTGGACACTTGTCCAACTCTTTTTATAAAGTACGTCGGTATTGAATTTTGCCTCGAATACTGTTAAATGCGTAAAAGAAAATCCTCAAATCAAGTGTAACCTTTTTACAATATGACAAAGCTAAATAATTAAATAATGGTGGAATATAATTTAAATATTAGTGCAGTGACTACTTAATTGATTGGTAACAACAAATTTAAAAGAAGATATGCTTAATTCTAATGCCCACAGCTAATCACCTTTAACTAAAATATTTATAACCGAAGTCAGTGGAATGTTGTCATTAGAAAAGTTGACACCATTTGCACCTTTTTCTTCAGTCTTTAATTTATGTATAATTTCATTTATTTTATGTACAGCAAAATTTCGTTTGACACAACGCCGGTAGAATGAATTTTTCAAAATAAAACTTCTTGAGAGCTTGAAAAAAATCCCATTTTTTAAATATGTTCATTTTGATGCAAGGGCATTTAGTAGCAAGGAAAATTAATTTTAATGTGAAAGAGCCCACCCGCAACACCTACTTATTCTAAGATTTTGAATGAAATTCCAATAAAACATATCGGAGCAAGTGGGGTACTATTAATTTTAGTGCCCCGCTCCAAGCAAAACCTCGTTGCTAAGCGTTCCTGCTCCAAGCTCCGCACCAGGTGTGCGCAAGAAAAATATTTTCTAACGGTCTCGTTTTCTGCATAAATTAGAAACAACTACAAAGACGGAATAAAAACTCCCAAGTTGAATTACTCGAGCTGCCTTTGGGGTATCAACGCCCGCCGCCGCTGCCGCCGATTCAGTCCAATGACCTTAAATCCCATTGCATCATCTCCTCCGAAATGAGTGCTCCGAGAAACTCCAAATAAAGGTGAAGATTTTGCAACTCTTCCGCCCCCTCTAATGAACTTGTTCTACGGTCAAGGCGACAAAAATAAAACATCCCTTCAACGAAAAAGGAAATTTAAACGAATAATTTAAAAATCTTATGCTTCAAGAAAAAGAGGACATTGTTCGAACACGCCGGGTTCATTAAAACATTATTTGTTTACCTTGCGAATAACCCGAAATAACCCCAGTACAATACCGCCGGGACTAGAAAGGGGGGGAAATAAATTAAAAGTCAAGATCAAATCCTTTGTGTTCAAGGAATTTCATATCTTTTTAACAACCAATATAAATTGAAATGTATACAAATAAGTTCATTAAAATATGTTTTTTGTGTAAAATGTGAAATATAACGTGGGGTTACGAGAAATAAAGGTAAGGGTATTGTTCTGGAAAAAATGCACTGTTTT
The DNA here is from genome assembly GCA_038502835.1 of Octonoba sinensis. Classification (NCBI taxonomy): domain Eukaryota; kingdom Metazoa; phylum Arthropoda; class Arachnida; order Araneae; family Uloboridae; genus Octonoba; species Octonoba sinensis. The sequence continues at coordinate 192,796,692 of CM076598.1, read as the reverse complement.
TGCCGAGTCAATGACCTCAAATATTTTTGCTTTTAATATTTGCTTTTGAGTAAGCACCAAAAAAATATAGACTTAAACGCAATTAGAATAAAAAAACAGATGTACTTCATGCATTTTTTCTCTTGTAATTGAATCTGGCTCAGCGAGAAATTCTTCATGGGGTCACTTTTCGGGGGGAGGGCTTTCACTAATAACGCATACATACATACGCATATCTATGTTTTGTTAGGGTCGTCCAAATGAAAGTAGCACTACAGTCATTAGTATACAAAGGAGTTATTACAGTAATGCCACTTTCAGTTGAACAACCTTTATACATATGAAGACCTTATTGGAATAGTGATCCGACTACTAGTACATTTTTTATCATTCTGATATTAAAGTCTGACGAATGAATAGAATTCTATTGTACAGATGTTTGAGAAATTATCTCTGTATAGAATAGAAATCAGCTGTGAGCTGGAGGTGTACCAGTGTTAAAATGACATAGAAATTAGCTGTCTGGACATGCTAAGGATACTTATTACATTTATTTTTGCTTTTACTTTTTTTTTTTTTTAAGTGGAGCTTCACCACTATTCAAGTAAGGCATTCATAGTTTTAGTACATCATAGGTAGGGGGCATGTTATAACTAAACTAAACGTTTTCTGTCTTGAAATGGTTACTGAACGCAACCATAATCCTGTCGTAATCGCAATGATTACTAAATTACTCCAATCGTCCCAAGGAATAACTACACAGAAATTGTTGAGTATATTGAAAATTTTCGCAACAAAATTACTCACGTATTTAATGTTTTAATGTTTAAATGATTTCAACGTCATTCTTCCGCGATTTCATTTTCAATTTTACCATTTTTGAAATAAAATTCTAACAACTTAAGTTATAAAAGAATGTCATAAGTGTGCTCCAGAATGGTCACTCTCTACCTAGCTAGTCTTACCACCAGCACTTTTAACTAGAATGGTTGAACTTAAAGCATAAATCAGTTTCATAAAGTCTAGGCGAATAAATCTAGTTATGTTAAAGCTCTTACGCCATACAGATAAGGAACTTTTACTGCAATACAGTATGTAATTAGATTTGCAGTCTCTAAAATCAACCTCGTTTATAATGTCACCTTGGTTTTATCGTAATAAATATTACTACGTGGACCCTCCCATATCGTTATAACCGAGGTCGACTGCTCTGTAATTTTCTACTGGCATTTAAAAATACATGCGCAATCAACATTCTTCCTTTGAAATGCCGGCATCCTCACAGTTTTGAAGCTATCCGTAAATCGTTTCAATTATACCAGTACTATGCAATTGTAGTTAAAGATCCTGTTCCCAAAAACAAATGGCTACGTAAATTAAGATGATTCCTGAAAAAGAAAATAAAAAATTATGCGTCACACAATAGACTTCGAGAAAACAGCCTTTCACGAGGCCATACATTCAAATAAATTCTTCGTATATCTACATTCACAAAGCACGCACTAACATATTCTTCAGACGTAAATCTAGCCATCTCCGCCTCCGTTGAATACGTATATTTGAATACATGTTAAGGACTTTTCGCACCTCATTTATCACCGGTGGATGTATTACATCCACCGTGGGAGTGTCTAATAAGTAATGTTCTATGTACTGTGATTTGTTGCCGAAAATTACATTTTAGGAAATATATATGTCGTACATCCAGTGCAATGCTGCCGTAGTGCTAATTTTCAATTTTTGGTTTTAGTGTATTATTACAGTGATAACATGTTGGACTTTGAAGTGAAATACAGCCACAAGTGATTAAGTTTAATTTACAGTGCTAACATGCTGGACTTTGAAATGAAATGCAGCCACAAGTGATTTAGTTTAATTTACAGTGCTAATATGCTGGACTTTGAAATGAAATACAACCACATGTGATTAAGTTTAATTATTAAACTTAATCACTTGTGGCTACATTTCATTTCAAAAGTCAACATGTTAGCGCTGTAATACCGCCATAAAATCAAAAATTGAAAATTTGCACTTATGACGGGCATTGAACTGGATGTACGATAAGTTTGCCAAAGGACATAAAATATTCAAGCCTTCTTTTTCGATTAAAAAAAAAAAAAAAATCAATAATAATTCAGAGGGGACCAGCGAGGTAATAAGAAACAACTTTTTTCAATTTATAAGGATTAAAGGAAAAAAGAAAGCAAACCCCCCCCCCCCCCCCCCCCACATACATAGGACAACTATTTCATATGGACATGGTCCTATGCATTACATTAATGAAAAATACCGTGCGTTATAAAAAATTGATATAAATACTGCAGAATTAATCTAATAAACAGTCCTCTTCGGGGCAAAACCAATCTGTACCTTCCTGCAAAAAGAAACAAGTGCTTTTTTAACGTATACCAGGGGACTGGGACCTTCACTAACGCTCGGTGGGTAGCATAATGCGCATGGTTGTATTAAGAGTTCCTTGACCTTAAAAGTACATAATTCCAATCCCTGGATACATTTAAAAACATATTTAAGCTTAATATTTATAGAAAAACCTTGTGTCATTTATGTACTACAAATAATTTAATAACCCCAAAAATTTAATGTATTCACATAAAGGCGTGTAATGAAAACCACAACAGCCGATGTCTCTCGCGTTTTACAATTCCAGAAGCAATTGTTTACCATTTCTGGTCAATCTACAATGAATCAACTTGCATCGATCGTAGTGGGGATTGCAGCATATAGCAGTTCGGCAAATGTCACGCACAATAAATTAATCCATTTGCAGCTGCTCGTGGGCGTTCCTTTTCGGCTCAAGTTGATGCAACAGGTGGTAGACTGCTTGGAACGTATGAGCTAATTCCTTTTTTGTGGTTTTCCAGAAAAATACATGCCCCCCCCCCCCCTCCAAACGGTGGATCTCAAAAAATTCCTTCAGCTCAATTCACTGACAATTTTACGTATGTAAAGTTTCCTTCCGTTAGAGCACTTAATTACAAACTATCATCCCAATATCCCGAATTTTCCCTGTACCTGATATGTTGACAACGATTGGCGTTAGAGAATTTCTTATAAATGTAAAGCTGTCCAATCAAAGGAAATATCTGTTTAGCATTGTTTCGCCAATCTAGATACATTTATTATCTACAGTCCCTGGCTAAAATAATAGACGCACTACGAATTTTTCGTATTTTCATGTTTAGCACTCAGTCTAATGCGAAAATCCGTTTTTTACTTACATATTTGGTAAGGTTTAAATCTACAATGCTTACACTTTCTAGTAAAAATTCATTCACACTTGTATTTAGGGGACAACCACAAATAGAAAAAGGGGGGAAATGTTTTGGATGATCTTGCATCGTAAAAATCTGGGAATAAGCTGTAAATTTCAGAAAATAGTTTTTCAGTTGAACATCTTGAAAATTCAGAAAGATATCAGCAATTTATTGAGGTGTATTTCAATACTTTTTGGAAAACAGCTCTTTCTTAAGGGGAGGTTCACAAACCAGTCGCATGTGCTTGCAATCATTGAATGCATTTATGCTAAAAATTGAATTTTTGTGAACAAACCCTCTCCACCCATGTTCTTGGTAACAATAGTAAGGAATTCTTCCGACAGTAAGGAATGCTTATTCCAAGCTTTTTACGCTGCAGAATCATCCAAAACATTTTTCTCCTCTTTCAACGATTCACTAAGATTGCAAGAGCAAAGCAAATTTTATTTGAATGTATGTACGTGAACATTGAATACATTTATGCTAAAAATTGAATTTTTGTGAACAAACCCTCTCCACCCATGTTCTTGGTAACAATAGTAAGGAATTCTTCCTACAGTAAGGAATGCTTATTCCAAGCTTTTTACGCTGCAGAATCATCCAAAACATTTTTCTCCTCTTTCAACGATTCACTAAGATTGCAAGAGCAAAGCAAATTTTATTGGAATGTATGTACGTGAACATTGAATATTAAAACATGACCAATGGAATTTTATTGTTCTGTTAAGCTGCTATTATTACCAACGTCGCATTTAAAAGCCTTTTTTTCCCACTAGGTGGAAAACAAGCTAGATGTTGAATGAACATTTTAGAAGGGTAAAATGTTTAATGACGTTTCACATATGCGACTTGGCTTCTGAGAAATATTTTGTCTATTTGCTGTCACTCATGTACAAAATTACAACTTTGCATTTTATCTCATCTTTTTCCATTTTTTAAAAATATTTCTTAATTGTATCAGACTGTACAACTTATAAGAGCCACAAGAATTATATACCATTTAACTCATGCATATTTTCAATCCAATAAAGGTAATAACTATTTTATGAAACAAAAAAGAGCCTCAAGGACCTCTGGTGTTGTTAGTTGTATGTACTGCGATTGCAAACACGTGCGTGATTTAATCAACAAATGATGAATGTGAATTTTGGAAAAATAAGATGTTCAGAAAAGTACCAATATTTTCCACTGAGCATTTTATGTGCTGCAGGAAGCACTGGGGTAAAGATTTGTAAAAGGTAGGAAAATTCTGCAGAAAGGAGCAACCAGGAAACACTTTCAAGAATGCAGAGAAACAAACGTACATTTGATTGCTGAAGCAACTCAAATATGGAGATCTCCCCCGCTGACAAAGGAAAGGAAAAGAGATCGTGCCTCTGAGTTCAGAGTGCCCCAAAAAGCGTTTTACGCCCTGAGTACACAATGAACAAACAGTACAGCCCATCTGGATGATTAGAGTCGTAAGGACACTCACATTAATCCAAAAGAAGGCAACGGGCCCCAGAAACAACCTGACTTTCGAGTTTCGGTGCTGCAAAGGTACCACGAGACGAATCCCCGTGCAGAAATTAAGAGGCATTTAGTCACGCAACATTCTGCTCAAAAAAAAAAGAAAAGAAAAAGGAAAAGAAAAAAAGACGACCAATTTAAAAAAGTGTAGAAGTTGATGTATGAAACTAAATCAAAACACAGCTCTTAATAATAATGACATGTTACTGGATTGAGCTATAAACATAATAAATTTGCAGTTCTTAAAATAATTAAGATGAGTAGTATAAACAATAAATCTTTATTCTCTTCATTAGTCGGATATTTATAGAAATCCTATTTTAGTTTTTATTTGTAGGAAATGAAAACTAAAAAAAAATTCTGAATATTCCATTTTCCAAAATTAACTCCTTTTCACTTGGTGTAAAGTTAAGTCTTACATTAAACATTATCTCTTAAATATTACCCTCTTATTAATAAGCAAAATAGAAGCAACGAATTCCTTTTATTAACCTTTATTTCATATACGTGTGATACGCACACCATTTTCGCTCTGATACTGACTTACTCATCTAAACTGTATATTACGATTGCTAAATCATTTCAATATTGCAGCATAGCAAAAGTAACTTAACTATACACAGGAATCTCTTTCACAGGGACAAAAGGAATTTTTCTAACAAAAGGATTTTTTTAACACTATGTACTAACACTAAATACTATAGTACAATCCTGAAGAAAAATAAAACACTTCTAATTACCCAGCCGTCATGCGGCCTAGATAAACAAATCAGGTGTTACAACAATTAAATTTTAATAAGGAGCAGTACAGATATTAAATGATCTTCAAAAACCTGATTAGAATGCTTTATCTTTAACATCAGAATTGAATTCAGCGTTCCCGAATTAACCTACATACCAAAATTCAAGTACTTCTGACCTTTCGAGCAGCTGATATTGACGAAGAGATCATTAGTACTCTCATGTTAATTTATGGGTCGAGGTTCATGAAACCAAGAAAGGATGTATTTAAGTGTATTAAAGAGATAAGAACTATATTATTCCTATGATATGTAAATTTTAAGTAACTCCTTACGAAATACTCTTGTTTTAGTAAGATTTCTTATTTTAACACAAGAGGTAGAATTCATCAATGGCATACAGTCCCTAATAAAGCGGCGCAAAGAGATATTTTTAAACACAGCAAAAATTCTACTGAATATTTTTAGCTGACATTTTCGACATTATCAAATCTTCTCCAGATTATTTTTTCATCTAAATATAACATTGCTTCAGATTTAAAAAATTCAAATATAGTAGAGTACCGTTTATACGACGTTGACATTTATACGACGTTTTAGTGTGGTCCCAATTCGTAAATTTATCCAAAAAGGCTAATCCATTATACGACGTCATCGTTTATACGACGTTTTTCGATAATCCTTTCGGCGTCGTATAAACGATACTAAACTGTATTTATTTCATAATTCATGAGAAATATTAATGTTTTCAGCCACATAAAACATGATTTATTCTAGGGTTGGTTCCTAGTTTCATAAAAAATATGAAACAGTGCTGTAACCATGTCCGTTTAAATATTATAAGCAAAAATGTCAAAAAAACGTTCTTTAACATTACGAGATTGATTTTTTTAAAATTTATTTGTGAACTAACGGCCGAACCGAATGACACAAAATTATTAAAAGGTTAAGCTTTAATAATGATTAACAAATCTGATAAAAAAGATAGTTATTTGAAATTTTGTAGTCGATGATCATTTTAAGGTGAAGACAACCCCATAACAAAATTTTACCAGTTGGCATTTTATACTGTACATGATTTCCGATAAATCAATATATTTCATGTGTCTCTAGTGTAGTATAATTTTCACGACGCCGAAGAGACTATCGAAAAACATCGTATAAACGATAACGTCGTATAATCGATTTACACTTCTGGCTAAATTTACGAATTGGGGCCACACTAAAAGGTCGTAGAAGTGTAAACGTCGTATAAGCGATACTCTACTGTAGTATTCAAATAAGAAAGGTGGGTTTTTTTCCTTTCTAAAACTGTACATATCTTAAAGTGTCTTCGATTTCCTGCTCAAATCTGAAGGAGAAAATAGACTATAATCTTAAAGTTAAAAGCTGAAAACGCGTGGGGCGTTTCAAGGTCAGTAACCTTGGCAAATCTGGAACATCTGTAGTAGTCGTTTTCTTGGAGAAGTCTTGATTGTTGCTTGGGTAGACAAAGGAGCAGTTTCTTGTAAGAAACAATGTTACTGGAAGAAATTTATTTCTAGTTCTATTTCCAAACAAAGTTAACGTGAATAAAGTAGAAGAAAATGTGTAACAGAATTTCAAATGAAATATGTTCAGTCTACTGGTAATTCATAAATAATTCGATTAAAAAAAGAAAAAGGCATCTCAATGCTGTTTTAGACTACAAATACCATGCCGTTAATAAAGCATTTTTACAGACCTATATCGCAACACGTTGTTCCGATATTAAAACAATTTATAGTCTATTTTAAATATTCAGAAAAGCTGATTGAATACAAATTATAGTTTACGATGGTGGGTACACAACGTATAAAATTTCGTGACTTTTTCGCGACCTTTTTGGGACCGTTCGGGGATGCATGGGGTATTCATTCTGCTGCATATCGGACATCCGATGTCACCTGTATGACGTATGAGTAGCGGATACAAATTATTTGAAACATCTTAAAGCTTCCAAAGACGTAGTACGTTTGTAATTCACTTCACACATAGTAAGTTTGTATTTTCAAAACATGTTAAATAATTTTGAAAATAAATATAACGTGCCGTATAACCGGACATTTCGTGGAGTGGCCGAATCTTATTCCGGATATTTAAAAACCTCAATGTTGTTGTATCACAACAATATTCTTAATCCAACCTGTTGGACACCGGAGATCCGGTTCCTTTGATCAGGTTGTACGAAAAATGTTCGAGACCTATTCGTAATTTTCGTTACTTTCGCGATAAATTTCCAAATTCCCGACTTTTAACAGGAATTTCGTAGCTTCCGGTAGATATCCTATAAAATTTACGAGCAAACTGATTTTGGAGATATGATTTCATGCTCAGGGATCATACAAGTGTTGATGTGCGAGAAGGAAAAGTTCAATAATTCACAAAAATAAAAAACAAATTAAAAATCAAAAAGCTCGCAAACAATTACAAAAATTGAGACATACATACCCTACAGTCGGAAATCGTTTTACAACAAAATTAACGAGAAAAAAAAACCATAGCTTCTTTTTTCTCAAAAGGAAACGAAAAAACTATCCATTCCATATTTTATTTTAACAAACACACAACCACTCTTCGCAAATGACCCAAGACAACGAAAAAAAAAAAACGTGCTTCAATTCCTTCCAGTTACAATATCTGCATTACCCCTACCGACACTAATAAGCAATATTCCAGAGGTATTTTTACAAAGTGACCTTCAGTGAAGAGAAATTGCGATAATACAATATCTTCCTTCCAAGTTCCAGCGAAGCATACCAAAGCCATTGACCTGCTGCGGTCTTGCACAGAAGCTAATTTTGTTTGCTCACTTTCCGCTCTAGCACTAGGTCTATCACGAACGAAGGAGGGCAGTAGTTGGAATTTTCAGGGCATAGAACACTCTATGGAAGGCACATGACCAAACTTAAAACTGAATAAGGAAGAATTTCTAGGGTTCCCTTATTTTTCAAGGGGGAAAAAATTCCCTAATTTTTCTTAACTATTGAAATTAGTTTTCCAAAACCTCTTTGTGAAATTATTCAGAGCCGTTATTGTTCTAAACGCCGTTAGTAGGAATTGGCTTTAACGTGTTGTATCGGCATTTTTGCATCAAGGGAATTTCCACTATGGCATATTAATGGACTAGAGTCCGCCTAGCGGTCGAAATTCGACCGTAATTCATTAAATTTTTCCAATTCAGAATCGAACGTTTAAACAATTTTTAGACATTTTAGTTTTTCTGCGAGCAACAATTTGTTTTGTTTAAATCAATTAGCGATAATCTCTCCTCAATGCATTTGCAACACTTTTGCATAAATTTTACCTCTCTGCAGTCCTCCTCCTATTAAGAAAAATCAGAAATAAAAATTTTCATGCCATCCTATTATTATTGAATGAGTTAGATATGCAAACAGTCACTTGCAATTTAATCGAGAATTCTAAATGCTCATGCAAATCAACAAACTAACAAAACGTTGATTCGAAGCAAAGTTTTAGAGTAATATTTTGTTTCAAAACTATATTTAGAAATAACAGAGAATCAATGTTTTAAACACATATTTGTACATATGTGTGAAATTTCAACATTAAATATTTAAAAAAAAAAAAAAAAAACGTTACCGAAATATTTACTACAACTAATAATGTGAAAATTATTTTGGCAATTTTGTCTCATGGATAGTTCACTTTTTCTCCTTTGTGTAGTACCATTAACCTTTAGTACTATAGGCACAAGGTCAAAGTGAAAAAATCAAATTGAATTTTTTTCCCTATAAAACTCTATCAGTAGCTATATGCTAGAAAATTTGTTAAGTACAAATCAATCGAGTAATCAATATAAATGTAGATTTTAAATATCAGGACTAAGTATATTAAGGAAAAATTAAATACTTCCATCCATATTTAAGTTAAATGTCACCTCTACATGACCTATCGGCATGTGTTGCATTCGCACCCTTCCCCCTCTTCTTTCGCTTTCCTCTCTTCCCCTTCTCTTTTTTTTCCTGACAGATGGGGGGGGGGGGGATGTGAGAGATGAAAGGATAGCGGGCAAAGGCTGCAATGTTGTCGGTTTCCAGTCTTCAGCCTGCTTCAGCCTCAAGGTGAACTGAAGGTCAAATCGCTGCTAAAATTTGCAGTGAGATTTTTCCATAAAACGCAATTATTTTAAACAAAATTAAACTAAATGTTAAATTTTAATTTAGCTAGCGCATCGCTATGACCTATAAAGCCATTTTGAAAAGTAGTAATTAAAAACACAGCGTACAATTCAACAGCTGAAACTTCTACTTGTGCGTATCGAATTATATATTCAGCAGCATAATAATTAAAACAAAAAAAAAAAAATGATCTTTATACATTTAAGAATATATAGAAATTAATAATAAATGTAAAAGTCACATTAATATTACAGTTTTAGCATTATTAAATCACGTACGAACTGATTCGCACAGCCTGTAGAGAAACACATATAAATCACATAAGAATGCGTAAAAAAAAGAAGTTGGGTGGGGCATACCATTTAATATTCGTAATCATGATTAATATTTTGTACTTCATTTAGACTGCAAAAACTATCTAAAAATTGAAATTTTATAAAAGGTTAAACAATGTGTGAACGTAACCCTGAAACCATTTAGAACACCACGTGAACATAAAACGAGCGTAAATGTTTCAGATAATATGGATTTCAATGAAAATTCAAAAATGACATTCGATATTCCTTTGTACAATTTTGAAATGGTGAAAAAAACATGTCTGTAATACATTCAATACGCATAACACAGACATTTAATACCGTAGAATATCGTTTATACGACGTTTTAGTGTGGTCCCAATTCTTGGATATACCCAGAAGGGCAAATCGATTATACGACATTATCGTTTATACGACGTTTTTCGATGGTCCTTTTGGCGTCGTATAAACGATACTCCACTGCAATATGCATTTATATGCTCGCAAATTTGTAAAATATGAACAAAACACTGCGTTTGTTGAATCATGGTTACGTCACCGTCTTTTACTAGGGCATAGTATGAGGTTATTGAAATAGTACAAGTCAAGAAAGGAAAACGTACGAGAAGCAAAAAATCTAAAAACAACTTCTAAATGCGATTCCTGGAATCATGTTTAGTTTTACGCGCGCTTTTATTCAGCGAATAATATGGGATTAATAAAGAAAAATGTACAATTAGTTTAAAAAAGTAATCAAAAAACTTAAAAACAACTAATAATTATTTATTACTTGCAGAAGTGTTTAGAATTACCATAGCAAGATTTTTTACTGAAGCAAAATGATATCATGACCGAAGTGACTGCCGAAGAAAATCGTTCAGAAATTATGCAATTTTACAATATGAAGAAATAATTTATCTTTTTTCTACAAAATTTCATTTAGAACAAAATCCAGATTAAGTATTCACGGCTACTAAGCGTTTGTTTTTGCTTCTAATGTTCTAATATTAGCATTCGTAGTAAAACAGAATTGTTGGAAACAAACATTTATATTTAAACTTCACGCGCATAAAAAAAAAACAATCTAGCAACAAATTTTTAAAAAAAACACGTGCATTAAGAATGATTTTTGCATAGCAAAACATTTTAGAACATAAAAAACTATCATGATTTAATTAGTTATGCATAAGCGATAACGATCTTTGCAATCACAGGTCACGCCGTGGATGTGAATGGGAAGGACCTTGCATAACAAAGGAAGAAAAATATCAAAATTTCAACAATACCGCGGCAAAGAGCAACGGCGGGGTTTTAACAGCGCACTCCCCTTTCAAAAGAAAAAAAGAAGCAAGTGTCAGCGTAGAAATTTTTTTCATCGTTATTATACTTCTTTCAGAACTGGGGGCAAATGGGGGAAACCCAGGGGCAGAAAAGAGGAGGGAAAATTCTGCACCGTCATTGCATTTAGAAGAACCGTCAAGAGCAAGGTGAATTGAAGGTCGAACGACGGCGATCGTTTCGCCGAGAGAGCAATTTATATTTGGATTTCAAAAATCATTCGAGACGTTAATCTCAATTTTCTCTACCCCCTAAAAAATCAAATTTTGAGATTGCAACTCTTCCATTTGAAGTAAATAAGAATTGAGGGGAAAAAATTGGACAGGCGAAAGGCAATTGTCGACTGTAAAGTATATAATCTTTTTTGAGGATTTTCTTTCTGAAATTCTTCTTTTCGCGTCGTAAGAAGAACTTCTCTTTTTATCTGAAAGATAACTACGCTACGCATAGAATTTAAGCCAGAAAAATAACGAGAATTATTTTTTTCGACTCCCTTTTGCTGGTGTTTATTAAAAAGAGCGTACATAATTTAAAATGTGGTATGTAGTCTTTTAATGTAGTTCTGCATTAAAAGACAAATTAATGTGCAATTACTTCAACTTCATTTGATTTCATATCTAGATTTAAGTTTTAAGATCTCATTACAACATTCTAACTTCAAAACCCCAACATAATTCAATAAAACTCAATAATTTGAGCTTTAAATGCTATAGCGTACTACACATTAGCATGAAATATTCTAGATGAGGGGTCCCCAAATTTGTAGCCTATTGACCACACGGACTCTTTTACAAACTGACAAGATCTAGCTAGCCTCATATACTACTGAATTTTAATACGTAAATTAATTTCGTCACTTGTCACTTGTTTCGTAGGATAAATCTCATAACATTAATAAGAGTTAAATTTTAAATTTATTATGCATCTAAGTTTGTGTTTCTTAATTCTTTATAGTGTAACAAGGTAATCAAAATAAACCTTGACCGCCTTGACATCCGTTCCCGGTTGCGAGCCGGATTGGTGGTGTTCACAGGTCGTATCTATACCTGTTCTAGATCATCACAGTTTAAAACACTATTTTATTTAGACTAGTGGTGCTCTAACTTTATGAGTGACTAGTACTGACATGTTTCTTGAAAAGCACTAAGATTTTACAGGTATATAAATTACAATATCTCTTTTGATCAATTATTTGTTTAAATATTTTCTATAAAATCCATTTTCAAAAATCGAAACATTTTATGTGACGACATTGTTTTCAATTTGTTCTACTGTTCTACTCCTATCTAATAAATGCATTCAATGATTTCACAGGTTTTATATAATTATTCATCGGTTGACCTTTTTTTTACAAATATTGATTCAACGATTTAGTTCATATCATACACATGCCTTAAATCCTAGTCCTTTATCATTTTCTAGAAGTATAAAACGTTCACCCAGCACATGTTGGAAAATCTCAAGGTCTGAACTTTTTCGTTAGAGTAACGTAACAATTTTCTTATCTATTCGGGTACGCATTTCAACAACACTTGATATTTCCGATAATGCTTCTCAACAATTAAGGAATTTTATCTACATTCTATTGATAACCAGTCACAACTACTATGGGAATGCGTCGCAAAAACCAAAGGTCTTGTTTCATTGAAAAAAAATATTAGCACAAGCTAAATAATCAGCTTAATCAATTAATTACATAATACCAATTAATATTCATAACACTGGATTTAACACATGCAAATGACTAATTTGCTTCTGTACCGGAGTCTACACTGAACATACAGAGTAGCGACAACAGTAAAACCACTAGCTACGCGAGGCACTGGCTCAGATAAAGGGGGTTTAGGGGTTAATTCCCCCCCCCCCTGAAATGGTGAAGATTGTTTAGAATTTGACCAATTTGTCTTGTAAAACAATGAAATTAGCTCACTTATCCCGAAGAATCCTCCCTGAAATGGTGAAGATTGTCTAGAATTGGACCAATTTTTCCAGTAAAACAAGGATCATTCAAAACTAGTATTATAGTAATAGAAATGTTTATTTTTTAACTTCACCGCAAAAACTCGAAAAATGAGATACTATGGCTCTCATGTACAGATTTTATCATGTAAAAGTTTCAAAAACTGCATTAACAGCAAAAATGAAGAATGCTTAAAAATGTATCGATAATAGCAATTCACTTTCATTCTGTTATATCTATAATTAAGGACGATGATTTGTTTATGTATCTAGAAAACGAAATGAGTGACACCATTTAAAAAAATGCATCTTTAACTTTAAAGCCTACAGAAACAATGACTGGAAATAAGATTAGAGATACGAAGTTTGGATAAATTATGAATTGCAACAAACGAACATCCTTTATAACCTGTTTGTAATTAGCTTGCAGACAAGCGCAACTAGTTTCATTACCACAGTAAAAATAAAGCAACTATTATTGTACTATGCCCTTGACTCGAGGGGTCACACTAACTAAGAGGGAAAAAAATCGGCACAAACGGAATTCGAACGGGCGTTGTCAGATGTCGAAGTCTGATCCTTTTAAGCCAGGAAAAAGAAGAAGAAGAAGCAATATGAAGGAGAGTGAGCACACGCACCTCCGCAACTATTACCAAAAAAAAAAAAAAAAACATTAATAATAAAAATACTACCTGGGAGAGGGGCCAGGTGGCATCAGGAGGACCCGAACCACGATTCTTCCTGTGACCTTGGTTTGCCCTTTCAGCAGCGACTTGTATGCCCTTGGACTGGTTTCCCATGATCGGCGCCACTGTTATGTGAACTGGGCTATCATTTTGCAAGAATATTCTTCAGATTTGTCACCAGATACAACTTGTTTTAAAGTTCAAGTGATTTTTAATTGCTGGGGCCCGTTTTCAACTAATGAAACACGCGTGAGTTCCATTGATGCTTTAGAAAGCATCAACAGCATAATAACTTCCAAGAACGGCAGATGAACTTGCTCGGGGTCATTTCTCTCAGGCGTTCACTGCGCGAAACTGATAAGCTGTGTTTATGCAATAAAAGTCTGCTCTGCTGATAAGTCTGGTGAAATGAATTCGCAAACAGTATGGTGACTTTCGACCTACTTCATTTTTCCATTGAAATCGACGTAACCTTGGCTATATGCCCCTTACGACATTACGTAATTATGTTATCACTGAAAGTACTACAACCAATATTTTCTTTAGCAGAGGAAACTATGCATTAGACATTGCGCATTTAGGTAATATTGAAAAAGATAAACAATTACAATTTTTTTTGGTAATACATTTACATATCTACGCATTAAATCATTAAAATGTATGTTTTCATGAAAAAGCCACATACTTGCAGGTGAAATCCAAAGATGCGCAATTGCAACCGAAATCTCTCGATTAATTCAGCAAATATGCAATCGTAACGCAGGGGTATCCACCAGAGGGGGGGGGGGGGGCATTGCGCTGATTGCGCCATTGAAATTATGGGGGGAGGTTGTTTTTAGGTGGTCATGGGATTTGGGAGGCTCCCCGTAGCATTTTAGGGGGGGGGGGGGTGCGTCATAGGGTGGTCTTATCACGAGGTTGAGATCCCACTCTCCAGAATCTGCTTTTAACGTACGAGATATCTTGTTTTCGAAATATATTTCAAGCAACACTGATCGTGGAGTCAAAAGGTTAAAAATCAGTGGAAATGGATTTTGTCGAATTTGGCTGTCATATGTAAACAATTAATTGTGAATCAGTAATTGGTGATTAATTTATATTATGCACAATCTGAGCCCTTAAGGTAATCTTTAAAGTAATTTTTTTGTCCAAAGAATCAAAAACTGTCACACAGCAAAAAGGAAAAACTCGTAACGTTCGTTTGATATTAATATCTGTTGCCAAAAGCTTTGCCCGAAAAGGAAATTCATTCTTAAGAGAAAGGGCACATATTTCTTTTTGCTTCCAGGTATTTTTTCATATCTGAAATATTTACGAACTTTATGCGTGCAAATGTATTTACGAGATAAGAGAAAACAATCGATTTGATGCTTTGAAAGTTCTACGAATGCCCGGGCAGAAGAAAATAGAATCAAGTAATACTGATCAATCCAAAAGAGCGCTTTGTTTAGAGATGAAAGTTACTTTGCATTTCAAATGCAGTGAACATTTTGTATTAGGAAGGATTGCTGAAACGTGTACTTAAAACAAAAATTAGAAGATATAAAACAGCCACTTGACAACTTTCCATGAAGTAATATTTCAATACGAGTCATGCAATACGAATTTGTCGGGGCACTATCTCAAATGCAATTCCTTTCCATTGAAAAATTGCAACTCAACTTTGGTTATTTTCAAACATTATTAATTAATTAATTTTAACTAGTAAAACTTTCTCTATCGAGGATTCAGAAAAGATTATAGCCGTGTTTTGATTTTAACACAATGAATATAGCTTTCATGTGTATTTAGGATTTTTTTTTTTTTACTGTATTGAGATAAAAATTTCGTCTAAAGAAATTCTTCTCAAAACATTACAAGTGTGATTCGTTGCATCATGTGTAGGTCATACCCTTTTATTCAGCGTAAAGTGTAAGGTTATAAGTCATACGAGTCTACGAGTCAAGAAAAACCTACGAGTATCCCAAACAGAAAAAAGTCTATTTTAATCAATGCTCAAAAAAGATTTCAGTTCATAGCATTTCAATGCAAAGAATATAAAATTCAATGGATTGTAGAGTATTAATCTAAACATTTTTTTGTTTTGAATTTGAGTTGAAATGAAAAAGAACATTTGTAGCCTTATTTTGATCATGGATGACAAATAGCTTTTTTTTGGCTAGCAGAAGTCGTTTTGGGCAAGATTAGACCATACCATAGCACGATTTTTACAGAAATTAAAGCATAAATTATTCTTGAACAAGTTTCATTTTCAACCTCTACTATATGCAACGCTAATTTATGAGGTTCACGAGCTGCCTTATTAAGAATTGGCTCACTTTTGCCTTCAAGGCACATTTTAGACGCAGGCCAAGGACACGTTGTAGTAGCCTTGAAATTTTCCAAAAAGAAATGGCTAAATGCGAAAAGGTGGACATTAACGTAAGGAAAATAGTGATGCCTATTAAGATAAACAAGTCGTAAAATGAACGTATTGTAAACAGGATGTAAACAGACGTCGAGAACATTAAAAAAAACCTCGTTTATTGAGGAAGTTATGCATTTAAACATACAAGGCACGGTTTTGTAGCAGTGAAACATGTCCGATTTTCTAACTTGTGTAAATCAAAGCATTTAAGTTCTTGTAATAAGAAAAATTTACAGCGTTGAATTTTTTTTCCATTTTACAGAAGATTCTTGAAAAACAACTGGCGCTGTATTTTTTCGTCGTTGAAGAGTAACTTGGAAAATAAATTGCCATATACTTTTTTAATAGTGAGAATTATGGAGTAAAGAGATGCACGCGGTACGGCAATTCACCACGTGAAATAAGAATTTTTACACATTTTAAGCTCAAAAGAAATAAGAAGGGATTGCTAAAATTATAGCTCCAGAAAGTGACGTCGGGATAAAAACGAAATGAACAAAATTTATGATGACTATAGTGCATTTATGGAGAACTGACAGCTGAGGTAAACAAAGCAATGTGACACTTGGCTCAGGGAAAACTGGAATCAGCGTCAATCAGACAAGGAAAATGCTTATGGCCAATTTTTGGGTTCCCTCGGAATTGCTAATTGAGCAAGTAACTCATAAAAGTGGCAAATGTTGGCGACAAAAGAACAGCAACCCTCTATGTTTACTTCTGGTATCACTTCTCTTTGAATGCAGTATAGCTACAATTATATAAATTTCAGTAATATAATTATTTGCATTTCTCACAACGGTATGGCATGGAATTAATCGCCCACTGCTTCCGAATGCACATTACATAAGAAATGCCAGTCATACGAGGCATTTAGATTTAACACTTTCAGTTTAATTTAGTCACAATCATTACCGGAGGATAATTTCTCACTGAAAAGGTTCTTCGCATAATAGCTGGCATTCTCTCTCTGGAGCAGAGAAGGCTGGCTGACCTCGATGTAGAAGGCATAATAATCACAGAATGCATTTTTGACGACGTCCCCGAATCGCGATTTAAAATGGCTCGGTAGTTATGACTCATGGTGCTGTTTGCGCAAGGAGCCAGTTTCACGAAGCAGTTTCGTTGCTTTCGATAACGAAGAAATTTCTAGCGGGACTGGGACTTCTTGAAATAATGATGTGTATTTAGTTCAAGTAGATGTTTTGACGCGAAAGTTTAGCGTTGCTGAACTTCTCTCAAAGTTTTTTCTTTCCAAAATGGTGTTTCTTTGCGTTTTATATCGGAGAAATTAAGTAAACTGCTAATATGCTTCACAGGGGCCTAAGTGGGGCTCAGAGGCCTTGGATTTCACTTGGCGCCTTCCTGCAACAACTGCGGCTTTTGAAAATGACGGTATTTATATTACACAAGTAAAATGTGTGTTAAGTACTCTATATGACTTAACAAATAATGGAAATTGAACAATAAATTAGTAATCATGTTTAATAAATAATAGCAATTAAGTAATAATTAAGCAAAAATCGTCACTAAACGTAAGTACTACATGCAAAATTGCTCAATGTTACTTCAATATATGAAGAAACTAAGAATTTTATTCACCAAGGGGCGCCTAAAATTTGGTAGCCCAGGGCTGCGGCCTTGTGGCTAGTGCAATAATCAGGCCCTGTGCTTCAAGAATCAATGCACACACATACAATCAATGTATCATTTAGCCATAAGAAGAAATATTTATACCAGGAAAAATATAACTTCTCAGGTATGGAGGCATGAGTAAATCAGAGCGAAATATTTCGAAGCTTTTACTTAATAAATTCAAAGATTTCGCGACAACTTTAATGTAACTACAAATACTACAACTATACGAACAGGATATTATAATAATGATAAATTAACTTTGTGCAAGTAAACTATGATAAAAATTTTCACGTTAAGCAAGCACAAATAAGCATTAGAGAAGTATAGGTAGCTAACAAGTGCGACATGATGCAGAGGGTCATCTGACATTGAAGATGCGCAGATTATTCGGCAACGATGCATTCCTATTCGATGTTACACATTTCTGTTAAACACAGTTTATAGCAACTTACAGAAATCTGGAGCGGAGCTACAAGCTTTTGCTCGAAGCTCCGGGTGGAGCCGAAGCAAAGAATTTATTATTATTATTTTTAGTAAGAATTAATTACATTCAAAAGCTTAAAAAAGTAGGTGAATGAAAGTCCCTCCCCCATTTCTTCTTTTGAGGTACACTTCACGGGAAATTGTGACAAGGGGAGGGGTAACAAGAAGTGTGACATCAAGCGTATGCAACAAGCACGTGACATAGGGAGATGGGGTATGTTGAAGAGGGACATTTTGTGACAAAGGGAGGAATTGGGGTCAAAAATATGGGAAAAAAGCGAGACATCATTTATGGACGGTCCCTGACGATTTAAACATCTTACATCTCCAGAAAAGTAAAGTTTCTTGAAGTTTTCATGCTATAAGAAAAGGAAATATTTTCCTTTGGTTCTTTTCCCTTTCATAAGCATCCAATCCGACGAACATCGCATGATATTGATTAAATAAGCAACTGGATACAGCGTGATATTAATTTCGTCTGTCATCTCGACTTCCTCAAATTGTTTATGTATAAAGAGGGAGGAAGAAACTCACCGCCATGTACGCGGCATGATAACCATGAATAACCTTCCTGTTTTATCTAACCCTCTTTATTGAAAGACATCGTCCAGACATACATCCGTTTCAGTCAGCTAAGGAAGAAGTTTTTTTTCTTCTGAATTTATTCGAAACAGTGAAAGACAAAAAACATGGTCCAACGTTCAGTGTTGTTCAGAGTACAATTTTTGTTTTCTTTGTATTTTTCATTTTTTGGAAAATATTTCCCAATAAGTTGGACGATACTTTTTTTTTTTGGTGCTTTTACTTATTTATTAAAAGGCAGTTAACCATCTTTTGTACCGATTTTAAATTTAATCATAAAAATACACTACAAAATTACATTTTTTAAAACTCTTCCTGCGCTTAGCGTATTTTTACTATCTGAAGTAAATAAATTGAAAATGTTGAAAGTATTTGTCTCAAAAGGGAGAATTTCAAAGATAATATTCGAATTTTCAGGAATATTTCGAGTTAAAATCAACACAATTTAAAATGTATACATGTAATAGTAGAAAATATTGAAAGCATATTTCGAGTCGCAATTTAGTGCTGTGTGACAAATTCTTGAATCAGTGAAGTCAAGACTTATCTAAAGATTAAATTTTTTAAATTATGCTAGCTCATTGTTAAACCCCGAAGCATCTGATGGCCTCCATGTCAAAACCTTCAATGTCAGATTGGCATTTTGTTAGAGAAAAATTCAAAAACTACGAAAAAGCTATGATTTTATCCGTAAGCAGAAGAAGGCTCATTAAAGTCCAAGTAGAGTGGTGGTGGTGGTGGTGGGGGGGGGGGGGGGTAAAAGACGTGTCATATCATTAGCTACAATGTCCTTTTTATGCAACGTACTCTGCATACTGAGTTGAAAAACCTCAATTATAAATCCAGTTTTCCTTCTAAAATCATAGAGTTCATTCATAAATAAAACTCGAGATAATAACTTTAAACTTGAAATTCCATCAACTCTTCATAAAAACCATCATTAAAACTGCCGCATAGGAAAAATAAAGTTTTAAGAAACAACTTGTAGGATGAATCACGCTAGACCACGCAAAACCAGCTAAGCTGAAGGTCACCTTCAAGCTCGCATTTAACTTCGGGATAGTTCTAAAGGGATGGGCCTAGGGTACTGACCTTATGTAGCGGAGTAATCAAACCTCACTAAAATAGATTGTTAGAAGTAGTCTTAGCACGAGCAAAATCAAACGGGGGGGGGGGGGGGGGTGTCAAAGGAATTCCGAAATTTATAGTATGTTGTTACTTAAACAGATTGTTTTTTTTTTTTTTTGCATTGAGTTATCTAGAAAAATGTTTTATTTTTTTTCAAAAATCTGACTATAATGAACTTCTTGATTTTCTATCACCTGATCGGGACTATTTTTGTACGTGGCGTTTTGCTGTAACACACAACTAATTGATAACCATGTTTAATTAAAATAGACGAACCGAGATTTAACATTCTAGATAAGAAAAAATGATATGCCTGTAATTCTACAGCTTTTTAATTCTTTTTCAACATGTTTTTCTTAATCCAGTCTAAATTTCTTATTTCGTAGCTTTGTCCACTAGAACCTTACCCAAAATTGTTGGAGTTTTCCCCTGTTATCTATTCTACATGCAATCAACGAATCCAAAGGAAAAAGTTTGTCCTAAGGTATGTTATTTTTTTCTGTTGGATAAAATTTTACCATTGGTGAAATCTTCAACCGACAATTAAAACGGCCCATATAAATTTAAAAAAAAAAAATTAAAAAAGGAGGTTAGCTTTTCATTTCTTTCTTTCCTTTTTTTTTTTTTTTGATAATCTACGCAACTGCGTGATGCCATGTCGGCCGCCCTTTTGAAACGGGAAATGCATGAATTTAATAACATGATGACATTATTAAAGATTCAACTATTATAGAGATTATGGTGCAATCATGGCCCAAATTCTTTATCGCACATATAAAACGTATAACACGTACAAAGTAGGAAAAACGTAAACCAGGATTATGAACAAGTGACTTTAAGCTATAATATAGTGAACATTTATGAAAATAAAACCCCCCGACTAATTTCGTCATAAATACAATCTTAAAAAATTCAGTGGTTTAAAATGTGCATTTGTGAAGAATAACGATGTTGTTCTTAACGTTGTTGTTAACCCATATGTTTCTAATAAGCCCAGCCGATTCAAGTAATTAAAATTTAAAATTTTAGTGCTGAAATATTTCAAAAATCGTACATTTTATATTTCCCTTCACAATACACAGAAACTAACGTATTTTTCTCAAAAAATTATGCTGACGAAAACAGTCTTGCATTTTAATTATCATGGTCTTTTTCCAGAAGGCAGAGGAAGTTTTCGCGGGTTGATGAACTGAAGAAAAAAAAATAGCGTGAGGATTTGAATCTTCTTTTCTATTGAGCGTGCGTGGTGAAGCCGCCAATTTCCTTTCCAACTAGTGACGTTATCAGAGTGTCCTTGGACACAGCGATTCAAACAATCGTTGCTTTAATTCATTCAGTCACACCTGCGTCTCTTACCGTTCGTCTTGGAGAAAACGCAATTCG
This sequence comes from Octonoba sinensis, assembly GCA_038502835.1. Classification (NCBI taxonomy): domain Eukaryota; kingdom Metazoa; phylum Arthropoda; class Arachnida; order Araneae; family Uloboridae; genus Octonoba; species Octonoba sinensis. Next base: position 192,775,132 of record CM076598.1, on the reverse strand, counting down.
AAACACAAAAAATCGGAGAGAGAAAAGTCACAGACACTTTCAAAGCAAATCGAACAATAGTCTTTCTTTTACATGATCATGAACGCTGTTACCATTCATTTGGGGGGGGGGGGGGGATGGTTTTATTTACCGCTATAAAGCGGTCAAATTGGTAGGTCACATATGGCCCACAGCCACCTGTTTTGCGAGCTGCACGAATAATAATAAAAAGGAACAACATGGACGCACGAAACAAAAGTATCTATGCAGGTTCTTCTACCTATGGTGCCATTTTATTCAATTTGTTTCTTAGCACTACTGTAAAGGTGTTAATAATTTAAACATTCACCTTCTGTGACGAACTTATTCCATAATTCTGTGTAAACCTCAACTTCCGAAGGCGGTCGCTTAAGAGAAAACCACTGAAATGAGTAATTCAAATGTACCCGTCAAGCTTATATTCAATATGAAAGAAAAAACATCAAAACGTCCTCCAGAGAAAATGCTTTAGTTGCTAGACATTTCATTTTCTCCATTTTTTTTTCTCTCCTCCATTGGGAACACTGCACCTTTTTTATAAGTTCAGCATGGAACAAATTTCTCTCATGATTTCCTACAGAATTTGGGGAAGATGACCTAATATCAACATGAAATACCCCGTAAAACACTACTTAGATTCAAACGAAAGGACGTTGTTGTACATCGACATCCCTAGACATACATATTTCAAGGTAAGTAATTGAAAGTACATTTCGAGTTGCCCCCCTTTTGTACAAAAGAAAAATCAACACTAGCCACGGTCAAATGAAGGTCAATGAACCATCTGCAGTAGTTCTTGCTTTATATAGAACTAGTAGAAAATATGTAACAAGTTAGTAAATAACAAGTTGTAAGTTGAACAAGTTGAGTAAATTTTAAGGTGCTAGGACATTTTCGCTGTGTGTTGTAACAGTAGCGACTCAGCAATAACACTAACAAGAAAATTATAAACAGAGGGATAGTTTTGCAATTAGTGGAGTAATTAAACTGATCGAAAGCGATTCTAAGAATAAAAACAAGTTTTATATAATCTGAACGATAAGAGATGGATTTATCGAATTTATAACTTGGAAGCCAGATTACTATTAAAAATTGCTTAAGAAAAGTCGAAACAATTTTTAAAAAGGACCGTAACAGACGTTTTATATACTTTCAAAAGCAAACGAATATAGTAGAAATGAACAAATAAGTCGAAAAATATTTCTTTTGAGATAAGCCACGAAATAAGGCTTCCCTTATGACTAACTTTGAAAGTTAATTCCAAAGCGAAAAACGAAACGTCTGTAAATGAGAAATGTGGTAGAAAATTAGCAGGGAGACATTTAGAGTTAGTTGAGCCTGCTGTGAACCAAACAAAAGACTGGCCCAATTTAAGCTGGAACCCTACGAACTATGCTTAATCATTAAAATTAGGACAGCCAATGTTAAGCAGATGTTAAATATGCATGCGAAAAGAACTGGATTCTACGACTTCAAAGCATAAAATGTTGACAAGCTATGAATAAATAAATAGTTTGATGTATGCGGAGTATCTCTCGCGAAGAAATGAAGAAATATTGCAGCAAGGTCACAGAGACTAGTTTGTTTCTCCGTGTACATTGTGCAATAGAAAAAAAGTTATTTTACAGATCTGATCGTTTAATGTATTTTCTTTCGTAATTTGAGGAAATGGGAGGTGAAATTTGGGAAAAGACCGATTCCTGTGCGGATTCTCTACGATGACCGTTGTCTTACTAAATTTGGCGCATTTTACCATTATGAAATACAAGATGGCGAAGATAGAGCAAACTGCATTACGTCTTTTTGCAAAATGAATTACGGAATTTTCAAGCCCATCCGTATCAAAATAAATATCTTCCAAAAATTTTGCTAAATGGTACTCAAACTCACGGAAAAAAACGTCGACCATTTTCGTCAAATAAAGCCAGAGAGCAAAACAAGGCAATCGCTAAACCTAGCGGGAGTACAAACATCGTAGTATCATAATTTCAGCTTTGAGAAACATTTTGTTTTAAACCATTTCATTCAATTAAGATTTGATAAGATTTGACAATAGTTATTAGGTTATTATAAGGAATTAAAGTCATTTCAAAATCTTGCAAAATATTTCGCGCACGAGATTTTGTTCGAAACAGGGGCGAAGCCGAAACAAAGAAATTTGATGTGCTCCACTCATTCTTTTAATTATTATTTTTTTTGTCATGTAAAAAAATAATTAACTAAACTAAAAGAGCTAAATAATATAATCTATAAAAAATATTCAGCAAATGGAACATTTAGAAGTGGGAGAGAGGCAAAACAGAAAAGTGCTCCCAGATCTCTAGTTTCCCGCAAGGCGCAAGGAAAAGTGTTACTATTTTTCAAAGTAGAAAGAACATTTCAAAGTGTAAAATAAATAATTAGCCATCAACACACATTTTTTAGTCGCAGTTGTAGTTAGTATTCCTAAAATAATTTCGCAAAAGTGCGTTTTCACGAAGGAACGTTTCTAGAATTCTAACGATGACAAACACACCGTGACAGCTAAATAAATATGCACCGCACACTGCACTAACTCGGTAACAGACCAAGCCATGCGGAATCGGTTTGGCAATTTTCTTTATGGAGATATGACCTTGAAAGATGAAGCAATAGCAGATGGCATGGGATTATGATGAAATTTAGCCGTCTAACTGGAGCATAACTCAAATTATAAGAATTTGTGAAGTTTAAAATCCCACTGTTAAAAAGGAACTATGGAATCGCATTAACAGAATGACTTCATTGGCACAGCGTGTCTTTTTTTTAATCGAAAACCGAGATTAAAAGCAGGCATTTGGTGCAACAATTAATCAGTATTTTCCGCCGCTAAATGACATAAGCTATACAGAAAAAAAAAAAAAAAAAACAGACATTTCGTGACTGAATGCAAACATTTCGTGACTAAATAGCTAAGGATTTCAATATCAGGAAACTAATAGCAGAACTAATTTACTGAAAAGGATGGTAAATATTATACACAAACTTCAAATATTACCATGCAAACTGATAAATGGTGATGTTTTACAATATAAATAAACTTTCTCAACGTGTATACTTTTAACAATAGAAGAGATAAATTTTAAAAAGACCAGATATAAATTAAAACACTGTATCTTTTTGTACAAAAAGACATCGTATAATAATATATCATTATAATACAAAAACGCGGAAAATAATAATAGGAAAGTATTGACAAAAAAAAAAAAAAAAAAACAGTGGATATGTAATGCCAGCATTGATCGTTGTTGGAATTCCTTTCCTATAATTAATGACATATGATTGAATTTTGATCATTAAGAGTTAGCACATTGTTTTGAAATCCGCGCATTCTAATAATTTTCACCCATGAACCACGTATTTTCGCTTTAAATTTTTACTTAAAAGAAAAAAATGTTTTAGAAAACATCTTAATAATCAATAGTTTAATAGTACATTAATTGAAAATTATAAGAATGCGACCCTTCAAGAATTGTTTCCTTGAAGGAAAGTTTTGAAGCTGATTGTTGTTGATTTTTTTTAAAAAGGAAGAAAAAGAAACTGGTTGAAAATTTAAAACTCTTAACAGCTACGTGGTATATTTTGAAAAACATACGATTTAAACGCTTAAACAGCTTCGCAATGTTTTTAAAAACGCCTTCAGGCAGAAAATTTGAAAGCTTAGTAAACAAGCGTTCAAAAATGAACTCCACTGGCGAAAAAGAAAAGTCCAATTTTACTACTACGTGTGGTAGCGTCATTCCAACGCAAGAGTGCGGGAGAATACGTAAACAAGGGGATAAAAAAAGGCAAGGACAAAGTGTCATGAACACCTCTTCAGCCACTACTTTTCAAACATTCTAACTTTTGCAATTTGGGAAACATTCACAACAATTTTATTTTGCTGGTAAAACTTTCTTCAACTAATTCTGCCATTAACCATTAAAAATAAATAAATGAATAAAATACATAAAATAAAATGAAAAGTAAATGAATAAAATATAAATAGACATGTGTCAGGGGTCGCGCAAGAGGAAATTTGGGCCACGTGGGAAAGAAACTTGGGAACGTGTTTTCGGACCCTCCGCAAAAAATCAATCAATAAAAACAATTTTATATTACAACGGAATTTTTACAAAGCTTAGTTCAAAATATTCCTAATGCAAGCATAAAAATAACGTTCTGGAATTGCATTATTTTTGCCTTCCCCCAGTAACTTGCAAAATACGCCCATCATACCAAACAATAGCAAGTGCTGAGACGGTACTCCACAAAAAAAAAAAAAAAAAAAAAACCGACGTTGAAAAGGGGTCAGGAATAAAAAATTTTTAGATTAGGCTGAAAGCACTGTAGGTACAAATTCGTGAACTCGAGTACCAAATATACCTGTCTGGTTCTTCGAAGACAATACAAATATCAAACAATGGAAGACTGAGATGCGATTGGAGAAAGGCACTGAATAAGATTGCAACAACAAAATGTAATACGTGCAACAAGAATGAAGAAATACATATTCTTTCTTAAAATTAATATTTTTTCAATTTCCAACTACCAGTTTTTTTTTTTTTTTTTTTTGAAATTTATGTTGTTACAAGAAAAAAACAATGAACAGCATTTTTTTAAGCAGTAGTGACGACGATTTGGTTTTTGACCCCTTAAAGCACGAGTTTTTTTTTTTCGGAAGAACTGGTAAAAATGATAAAGTTTTTTTCGACGGAAAATGAATATATAGGTATAGTATAAATTGTTTTTGGCAATTTCAGTTGTAGGGGGTGGGGTCAAAGTGATATAAAAAAAATATTATACAAACAAAGTGCAAACGGATCTCAGACGGGCATTAGAAATAAAATAACGCGAGACGCAAGACCGTCCGTGCGAGACACGGCCTGTGCAAATTTGCCGGAAACTTTCGCCCGTGTCAGACATGGGAAATGCGTTACGGGGTTATCTAGGCAAGTGTAAAAAAAAAAAAAAAAAGATAAAAGCATTCAGAAAAATAAAATTAGAGAAAATTTGATTTTTAAACTTGAGATAAAACATTATAGTTTATAACACAGTGCAATAATGGTTCAAAAACAGTCAATTCCCGAAAACGGCCGATAAGGGGTCATTCATAAATGACGTCACGCTTTTTTCCCATATATTTGACCCCCCTCCCCCCCCTTTGTCACGCGTCACGCTGTGTTGCAAAATGCATGATGTCACACTCCTTGTTACCCCCTCCCCTCCCCTCCCCTTGTCACACTCTGTCACAATTTCCCGAACCCCCCTCCCCCCTCGAAGCGTGACATCATTTATGAATGATCCCTAACGTGAAAAAAAAAAAAAAAAACACGGAAAACTTATCCCGTCATTTGGGGGATCAGGGGGGGGGGGGTGCAAATCGATTCTCCCAGACTTCTAGAAATACATTGAATTTATACATGCTTTTATGTATTTTGTTGTTTTTACCCGCTCCCCCCACCCCCTAGAAAATTTTGAAATGACGGGCCTGGTGAAAGCGCTTCTTTTTCTGAGAGAAATCATAATACTTGGTGGTTCGTAACTTAAAGATAGTTGGCTCAATACAATGTTTTTATTCTTAACATACAGAACGAACTTGTCGACAGGATGGCGTAGTGGTAAGGCGCAAGTCTCGTACGCCCAAGATCGCAGGTTCAAACCCGATGCCCAGTCGGTGGATTTTCAGGATGCAAAAAATCGCTTGCTCCCGTGTCGTATGATTGTGTGGCATGTTAAAGATCCCTTGAGTATCCGTTTCGCTTGGATACTATCGGCTAAATTAAATTCCTAGTGCAAGTCGCATCAAATGAGAGCTCAGGTGCCCCATCTCGGTGAAACTGAGCGTCCAAATTCTCAGTGGCAATGGCACCCACCGACAGTGGTGCTACTTGAAAACATGGATGCCGATTACCGGCGTACGCACTAGGTCTGAAAAGGTTAATGACCATACGCAGCCCCATTAGAAAGAGAAAAAAAACATAACGAACTTTTTAAGCGAATAAAAGAAAGGTTTGTAAACAAAACAACTATTATTTCGAGATTCCGTATCGTTATAAAAGGAAGGAAACTTACTCCGTACGATTTACCTAACAGTTACTCAATTTAGATTTAAGGCATATTTAATAAATTTTGGACAGTTAAAATTTCATCGATGAATCGCAGAATTTTAATTAAAAGTTTTTACTTCTATAGTATTGTGAAACGAAAATATTTTTTTCTTTTAATTTGTATTGGGTAATGCTTCTCTTAATTTAAGCACAATTTTCAATTTTATGGTAGAAGCAGAAAAGATTTCATAACAAAACATCAGCCGAGAGGGGTGGTGTTTCGTTATCTACTATTTAAAAAAGATTAAATTATAGTGAACAGATCCATTAGATACAAGGGCGTAGTTAAAATTTCATCATGAATCGCAAAGTTTTAATTAAATCTTTACCTCTATGGTATTATGAAACGAAAAGATGTTTTATTTTTAAAAGTTTGTATTGGGAAATGCTACACTTAATTTAAACACAACTTTCAATTTCATGGTGTATCTAAGCGACGGTAGAAGCAGAGAAGATTGCATAACGAAACAACCAGCGAGAGGGATGGCGACGGGAGGGGGAGGGTTACGGTTTCCCTCCTAGCAACAATGTAACTAAGATGACGCTGAGTGAACGGTTGGATCGTGTCGTTTAATATTACGAAGCATATGCTGTATGGCTATTTATGTTCGCTTTTCGAGAAAAATTCTCTGCACGAGCATTTTACTTCCTATCCTTGTTGTTACTAAACAAACCCCGTGCACGAATAGCAAATAAGAATATTTACTATTTTAAAAAGAAAAATTACATTACCGTAAACGGATCCATTAGATACGAGGGCGTAATGAAAAACTCTTGAAATAGGATGGTAATTGGTAATAATAATGGAGCTCAGCTGGAGTCTGTAACAGAAGTTTGATTAGAACTTCGAAGAAAAAGAAAATCATTTCGTTCATGCTACGAAAACTGGAACGAAGGCTTCAATTCGGAGGACATTCCTAATAATTTACTACTGATAATTATTAGGTCAGAAACATAATTTTATTGAAGGTCATAAAATTAGAAAAATGTGCGGTTACTACGATGGGGCTATCTACCGAGTCTGGGGCAATACTTACATACTACAAAAAATTTGCAGTGATATAATACCACCTAGTATTTCTTTTTCTACTTTATCGAATACGAATTCAAGATCAATTTGTATATTAATCTAAATTTTATACCTTTAAAGAGACCTTCTTGAGATACATATATATTCTTGCCACGTTTACAGCAATGAGTTGCGGTACTTGGCGAGTCAATCAATTTAGCGCTCTTAAGGAATTTAAAGTTTGCGCAAAATAGGTAAAATATTAAAATGAGAGTAATTGCAATAGTGAGAGAAGAATTGCAATTATTCTAGGCTCTCAAGATCGAGAATGCACGCATAAATCAAACAATTATTTTAGTTTAGAATAGGAGAGTTGTTCACAAATAAGTTCTCAAATTTATGTAACAGCAAAAACTAGTTAAATGGGACAGTAATTAATATTCCTGTGTGGAAAATTGAGATGCGAGGCGGGGAAAATAAATGAAAAAGTTTTGAGATATATTTTGTTTTGAATTTCGGATTTTTTTAAAAGAACAAACAATTTTTTAAATAAAATTTTTAAGGAAAAAACATTAAAACAGAGGACAGAACAGCTAAAACGTTAATAATTATAATAATAAGCACTTACTGCACCACCAAGCAAATTTAATCCCAATTACGAATCCAGATTGAAGTCCATTCGCAATCACAATTATTTATTCGATGAAATCTTATGAATCTTCTCTTCAATTAGCCTTCAAGTTGCGCTCTAAAAGGCAAAAATTCAAACTAGGCAGAAATTCACAAACCAAGCAAAAATTACTAAGCTGGATTATCACCTATAAAGCAAATTTTGGCGCAACCGCGTTTGTTATCTTCTTCACTTCACCGTTTTCCTAAGTCTGGCTATTCTCACAGACAAGGGTTGCCATATCACACGATAACACTCGCCAAATTGGCTGCAGTTGAGTTTGAAGAGTTGTTTTTTTTTATCCGATTCCTTGAAAAGCTTGTTTATATGGCGTAAGTTTTATCTTTTATTTACAGATATATTTTATTAGTTGTTACTTTCTTTTCTTCCATTTAAGATTTGAGTTTAGGGATCCTTCATAAATGATGTCACGCATGGGGGGGGGGGGGGGGGTCGTGAAATTGTGACAAATTGGAACAAGGGGAGGGGGCATCAAGAAGTGTGACATACTTATGCAACATAGCGTGGCATGTGACAAAGGGGGGAGGGGGTATGTTGAAGTGTGACATTTTGTGACAAAGGGGGGGGGGAGGGGGCAAACTATATGAGAAAAAAGCGTGACATCATTTATGGAGGGTCCCTCAGTTCATTTTTAGAACGTCAAAGAATTATTATCATTCCCCACATTTGAGCACGCTTTATGAATCATTCATAAATGATGTCACGCCTCGAGGGGGGAGGGGGGGGGGGTTCGCGAAATTGTGACAAAGTGTGACGAGGGGAGGGGGGTAACAAGAAGTGTGACATCATGCATTATGCAACATAGCGTGACATGTGACAAAGGGGGGAGGGGGATTCGCTGAAGTGTGACATATCGTGACAAAGGGGGGGAGGGGGTCAAATATATGGAAAAAGAGCGTGACATCACTTATGAACGACTCCTTATAAGCGAATTTTAAACTTTTTAGTAGCATAAACGGAAACAAAATTTAACAAAACTTTATCCACAAAATAAATATATAAATAAATAAGAAAGAAGCGAAAGGAAAGAAGAAAAAAAAATAACTAGGGGGAACCCAAAAAAAAAAAAAAATACTTGTCCTGATAATGCATTGCAAAGAAAAATAAATTAAGACCGGTAAAAGCAAAACCAAAATAAATTTAAAAAAAATAAGTAATGAAATAGAAAAAAAAAATTAATGCGAATTAACGCAAACGAGAATTTAAAACCAGGCATCTGGAGAGAAGTAGTGAAGCAACAATAATTGGCTCCAAATTGGAGAAAAGAAATTTGTTGTGCTCCAATGCTTCGATTTTTACACTTTTAATTTTTTATCATGAGAAAAAAATAAATAAATAAAGTAGCTAAAAAATGAGGTACAAATAATGCAATCTATCAAACTTATTCGGAGCACGCAGCGGAGCCGGAGAGAGTATTTAGAAGTTGGAGCGGGACAATTAAAAAATGCGGCTGCTCCAGACCCCTGTGTAAAACAATAGAACTTGTACTTCACTACACTAAGTAAATAAATAAATAACAAAAATTATATTGAAAATAAGAGAGAGTATTTAGTAAAACAATATTGGAAACCAATAATTAAAACATTCGCTCGCGTTACATTTCAAAATCTAACCCGCGGAAAATAGTGTTTTAGGTATTTTTCAAACAGAAAAACTTGAAAGAAACTGGCAAATATTGTTATAGTAGGTGCTTTTTTTTATATTAGGTGCAGCTATCCTAACAAATCCTCCAAGAACTGAAAAATTATTTATGGTACAGAGTGGAGTATCGTTTATACGACAACGAAGGGTCTATCGAAAAATGTCCGTATAAACGATAACGTCGTATAATCGATGTACCCTTAAATCCAAGAGTTGGGACCACACTAAAACGTCGTATAAGTGCAATGGTCGCATAAATGATCGTCGTATAAGCGATACTCTACTGTACTTTAACATAAATAATTTGAAAATGTGAGACTTGATGTTGTGCAAAACAGACACAATTTGTACGTATACATAGTTCAGGGGTGCCCACACACCTTGAGAGCGATAGCGCACCCCCTAAAAAGCTACGGAACCCCTCTCCGCCCCAAAACGATGACCTCTTCAAATCGGCCAAACTGTCGACCAAACCCCCCAAAAGCCCCCTGAAAACACCTAGCCCCCTAACAAAATTTCAATATCGTGAACCCATCTTTGCCATGACCTTTTCTGGGCACCAGTGCCTCGTCACTCAGCGTGTCTGATAACTCCTAACGAATAAACAAATTTCTAATGTAATTACTTTTGGAATGGCGAAAAGACTCTTGTTTGATTTGAAAGAAATGTACATTCTGTTTTCTTTCTATTTCTCAATCTCCCTGATGATTTCTTTTCTGATAGCAAATAACTTCAGAACATCGGAATGTATAGAAAATTCTCGTAATCAAGCCAACCCTTCCTCTGATACTTAGAAAAATGATTGCTTCAACGGAAATACGATAATGATGGAATTTTCTTATTGATAACTTGTAAAAATAGTAGCATGCATTTAGGTCAATCAGATAAGCATAATGTCGAATTAGAAATATTTCAATTTTACATATATCTTTTAATTTCAATCTTAGTATGATCAAATCACATTTCTAATCATTACGTACGTACAAGTGCGTAAACAGAGAAAATCATGCCTACCCCCCCCCCCCTATAATTATTATTACTGTTTTAGTTGTTATAGGACACTTCCAGCGTAAGAGGACCACAACTTAAAACCAATTGTTTTTCAAAAAAGGCATTAGAAAATTTTAACTATATTTAAACTTAAAACCTAGCTTTTGCTTCAATTCGCATTTATCAGAAGCTGAGTAATATTTTGAATTAGGATGAAATGACGTTAACGTAACCCCTTTTTGGCATAGTTCAACTTTTGATTTTAAATTGCCAACTTGCTGTTATTGGGATAAATATGGAATTTTCCATGCATAGATCTGAACTACTTGCCTATAAAACCATATGTATTTTTTTAATTAAAAAAATTAAGAAAATATGGTCAAATAATATTTTTCAAAATTTTGTGTTTCGAGGTTACACTTGCCACAGTGTCTGGGCAAGTGTAACCGTGCCTTGTTATCCCCATGCAAAGCATTTTAAAAGAAACATGGAGCAAATGTCCATGTTTTCAGTTTTCACTGAATTTGGGATTTTTTAAATTACTAAAATATCTTAAATTTTACTCACGACAAACTTTTCCATCCACTTCTTGCATGTTGTGAAATAACACAAAGCATGATAACGTAAAAGGTAAGTGTTAAAGCACAGAAAATTAACACAGAAATGGTTCTTACGTGATTTATTGTTGTTTCTTATCCCCTGGCGCGTAGGACAGCCTCCAGAAGATCATGTCGCTGAAGGACAACTGATCCATGGCTAAGGACGATATGCAGTGTCACTTGAGCGAGGAACCACGAGGGCTGAAGACTGACTAAACCTCATTTATGTGGTCTCTTAATTTTTGAACCAACTAACAGATGAGAGACCGTCACCTGGGGTTGGCAGCCCCAGAGGTATCGTTTCACTTGGAGAACATTGGAGCCACGAAGGATTTAACGCGCACCAGCTCCCTTTAGCATACACGGCCCCAAGCAACCAGCCAGCCGAGAGAATTTGTCACCCTCCCAAACACTGACCTTGGTCGATGTTGCTTCACTTTCGGTGCGCTGTGGAAACCGAGCTCCTACCGACTGCTCCACTGCGGGAGTCGTGATTTGAGTTGTATAATATATGTTGGTGCCGTTGGTCCAATTTTAACTGATCGCCTTTCTTTGGGTTGAAAAAAAAAATTGTTTTTTTTTTTTTTTTTCCTCTCCAAAAACCCAATTAAATCGTGTTTCGGGTTTTATTGAGTGTGTGTGTGTGTGTGTGTTTTTTTTTTTTTTTTTTCAAAGGGCTCTTTTTGATTCCGCGGCTGGTGCCTTTTTGACAAAGCGCCGTTTAGTACGCCGCACGGCCTTGCACATATGAACGAATGCGGGCCTGAAGTTAGCTAGCTTATTTTTGCAATCTAATCTGAATAAAAACTAAAATGGAGTAAAAAGAATGCAAAGCATATTCTTTGCGGAACAAGTTTAGGTTAAGCCTACTTAAGTTATTTAAATTATATTTCTAAAAAAATATAAAAAATTTAAAAAAAAAAAAACAGAAATAATAACAAAAAACAATCTTAACTAAATAATTCTCCTTGGGTAACATTATACGGGGCAAGTGTTAACTCCTGAGTAGATTTCCGAAGAAAATAAAGAGTTTAATCACTGGACATTATTTCAGATCTTCTTTAAGATTTGTCAATCTTGTATAATGTACTTAAGAATCCTAAAATTCTGATTTGGGTGTGATTCTGGTAATATGATGGGGAACAATATGGTGTCGAGATCACTGATCTAAGATAATTTAATTTATTGGATTCTTTTTTTTCTTTCTCGCATGCGCCCAGTTTTCAGTAAGGCAACAAAAAGCCATTCTGTGAGTTTTAGAACCGATTTAGATAAGTACGAAATTTCTATAAACGACTTCGTGTAATTCATCGGCTGTGAAGTTACAAAGCAGACTTAATATTCTTTTCATCATCAGTCTTGAATATCTTTTACGCTTTTAGCAAAAAAAAAAACACAGGCATCTTCAGTGCACATCCTAAAAACAAAGGATTTCTCAGAATAGGCATGCATTTTTTCTATCGGTTTCTCAGCAATCGCTTTTGAATCAAACCTTTGACCTCTTGGATCGAGTGTCAAGTTCGCTCAACGGTCAATGCCACTTTACGAAAGATTCCAAGTTTTGCGAATTTTGAATTGATTGGGTTAAGATGTCTAGTCGAAGATAATAACGTTTGGAATGATACCAAGTCTCGTAGTTACATAATTTTGAAACTAACTCTTACTACTGCGTGCACGTGCATTATTTTGTTTTATAAACCTAGTCTTAAAAATTCTTTGACACACTTTTTATCACTTTGCAATTACCCTCGACTTTCCTATTTTACTTTGTTACCTTCAGCTCCTGGATTCCCCACCGATGTGGTGCTGTGCTTTTCACCCGCTTTCCCTTCCTTTCTACATTTTCCTCTTTTTTACTAAGTAATTATTCAGTTGGTTCGCCTCTGGATGTAGTTGAATATCATTTATCCTATCTCTAATGCTTTTTCGAAACATATTTAAATGTAAAACTCTCTGGTGATGCAACTATTTTTCCCCCGGTAAATATTAGGAACAGCACTGAAAATAAGTAAAAATAAGTAAATCTCGCTGATAAAGCAATTTTGGAAAAAAAAAAAAATGAAAAAAATGCTTTTGATTCTTTGTCATCGACGTATTAAGGTTAATAGGCAAAGAAAAGGAAAGAAAGAAAAAGCAAAGCGCAGACCAAAGAAAGGAGATGAGACTTTCTTCCCAACCCAGTCACTTACGACCTTTTGCAGACATTGGACGTAGTATTTGTCTTCAGGAAAGTACCATTATGCAATTTTTCATCTCCGAGTTAATTGCTTTCCGAGGAATTTAACCTGGATTTCGGTTTAAGACTGTTAATAAGCGGTCTCAGCGTCAGACTTTCGATTTCGTTTTCAACTTCAACTTGTTACTCAGTAGTTACTTGGTTATTACCAATCTTTGTTGCTGTTGAATTTTGAGAGAATATTGTCGAATTTACTTCACTGCGAGCTTGAAATTTTAGGAACTTCAAATCTTAGATTTCTCATGTCATTATGTGTGTATTTTAAGATATAAATAATTAATATTTTAATAATTAAATTGTCTATAAAATGACTTTTATTTTTTATCAGATATACTAAAATAAATAAAATTAATAAATTAAATAAACAAAGATGATAAATAGTATGTTTCCTGCTAAAACTATAGAGAGGAAGGAGTAAATTTGGAGCAAGTTTTTAAAAATCGAAACGGAGCAACTCAAAGAAGTTGTTGCTCCAGTTCCTTGTAAAATAGTTTCAGAAATTTTAAAAAATCGTAATTTTCGGACACTTTATATTCTTCTTGCTTAGTGGTTATATTTTTCTAAAAAGGGGCAGAGCTGATTTATCAAAAAAAGGCAATTTTGTTGATCGAAAAGCCATTTCTCACTGGAATATATCATTACACTACATTTTATGCATTTAATCGTGAACACTACACTTTATGCATTTAATCGTGAACAAACAAATAAGAATATAGGAGAGAAAGAAGAAGCTCTGGCTCTCTTTTTAACCCCTTCCCTTTCGCTCCCGTGAAAATGACGGGCTGAGGTTTCGCCTTCTATTTCTCGCCCCTGTTATATTTCCGGGATGGAGTGTTTAAAATTTCAAAATAAAAATAAATCAAAATGCATTAAAAATGCATATAGATATATATATATATTGTTCATACACATATTTTTATATAATTTTCAGGGATAAAAAAAAATAGGCACTTTTAAAAAACTTTAAAATTCAATAACGCCAGGCTCAGAAAAACAATTATTGATTTTGAATTAATTTTTAAAAATCCCACGCGCAAAAACAGGGTGGAGCTTAATGCGTCAGCCCTGACGTCACCCTTAAGGTTTTACTGTAGACCAGCGGTCGGCTACCTGAATTGACTAAAGATATACTTTCCCAAGTTCGGCGAACACCAATATCGACTCGGAGGATCGCGGGCGGGGGCTTAGACTATAACGTATAGTCTAAGCCTTAGTCTAAGCCTTATAGTCTAAGACCACATAGTTAGACTTATATGGTCTAAGGGCGAGGGTGCATACACTATTAATATGCCTTGTTAGGATTGCGCCTGTCTTGAAATTGTAGGTTAATTCTTGTCAAAACACGTTTTGATGCTTATAAAATAATGTTTATGTTAACACAGTGAACTCGCATCAAAACAATACTAATATATTATTTCTTTTAAATTTGAAAAAAAAAAAAACACCTGTTAGTTTTTGTTTTGTTTTTTAAACTAAAAACACACATGTGAAATGCCGTTCCATTCTTCAATTAAATCTTACCAAGAGCATAGTTAATGTGACGACTGACGTTTCATGTTATTTGGAAATATTTTTTTAGGTCTGGTGAATGGGTCTGACAAACTAATAAAGATTTTCTGAAGGGAAAACAAAATTCGCCTTCCGATTCAAAAGTTATCTGATTTTTTTAAACCATAAACTGTCCAAAATGCTGTCGCGATCGACCAAAAATGGGCTAGCGATCGACCGGTCGATCGCGATCGACGGGTTGCCGACCACTGCTGTAGACTTTACGTTGCTCTTAAGGGGAGCGGGTACCATGAGACCCTTTTTTTCCCCTATGGTGTTTTTAATTAGTTTTGTCTCATGTCATATCACTTCAAAAGAAATTTAACATTAAAAAAACTGGATTTCTTAAATATAATTTGGATATTTTAATTTTTAAAACGAGATTTATCATTTTTTAAAAAAGCATCTTCTTTTTTAAAAATGGGCGTAAAGTCTCAAAAAATTCATTATTTTATTGATTCATTACTCATAAAGCAAATCTTTTATGCTTTGAATTTTTTATAAGTCAAATACCTTTTGGAAAAAAAAGACTGAAGTAACGCAGAAAAAACAACGAAAAATTCAAAAAACTACAAAAAGAATTAAAAGAAAAAACAATACTTAAGTTATCATAAAAGTAGAGCATAAATTTGTAATGTATAGTTTCAGGAACATGTAGGAAAAAATTAAAAATTTAAACCACAATTTAAAAAAGCCTTTGCATTTTAATTGAGATGAAATGCGCAAAGAACAAAGTAAGAGAAAACAGCATTTTAAGTTTTCGGCTCGTAAAAACGTAACTCCTTTCTTTATCAAAATTTGTTTGTTTGTTTACGACCATTTCAGGTCACATAAATATTCGAGTTTAATTGCTATTCTCAAGGATATGCCTCAAACTCTCGTCCAATATGACAGATAGAACAAGACAGCACAACAGATTTTAATATACAAAGAAGGAAATACACCCAGGGCAAGGTGGGAATCGAACCCACGCCTCTTTCTCTCCGCGCAGGGAGGCACCGGAGCCAGTCGATTTGACCGCTCAGCCACTGAGGCCCCTTATCAAAATTTCAAGTAACGAACTTTTTTTTTTCGTTACAGTCACGATGAAGGAGCTTCTTCTTGCTTATTTTATTTAAAAAATAAATAAATATGTGGTTGATATTCAGCACAGTTACTATTTCGGAATGAAAAGGTGGCACATCACACCGTAATAAAATCAATGATAAATCAATAAAATTTATTGATTTATTGATTTGATTGATGAGCAATATTTAATATTGCTTCAATTTTGCTGAAACTTTCAGGGAACATTTTTAAAGATTTATTTTAACTTAAGCAAAAAAATAAATTTTTAGTGTTTTTCAACATTTTTGGGTGCTGGCTCCCCTTAACTAGTTTGATTTCGTGTCATCATTATTTTATTGTTTCACTGAAGTTATTACTTCAGTAAGGAGTCTAAATTTGTGATAGGTCAATCAAGCAACGTGTGAAAAGTGACATCAATGATGTTATACATTTTATCTAATGTTATGTAGCGAAATTTCTTACTTGACGAATTTTATCGCTTGCGAACATTTTAAAGACAAACCTAATGCAGTTAGTTGATTCTTGTTCTACCAGTTTTTCTTGGCGGACATCCACGGAACTCAAATCCTGGGGCTGTCGCTTCTATTGTAGCCATGTGATGTGTCACTACGAGAGTGATGACACTGTTTCCTAAAGTGTAATGTAGGTGTGCAGATTTTTTTTTTTTTTTTTGCGTCTCTTGCTGCGCTTGAACTTTAAAAAATATTTTTAAAAGAAATGCAACAAAGATTTTTTTTTCATAGATGATGTTTATGGACGTTGTTCCAACAAATAAAAATAAAACCAAAATAGCTAAAACTTCTATATTGTCTGTATTTGTTTTGTAGGGGGCCACACTTGTTGTTTGAGCTTGAGCCCCCTACCCCCCTTCACAAAATGGGTCCCTGCTGACAAGAGTACTTCTTGCTACCATACCGCGATTCAATCCCTTCAAGCCTTTGTCTTTTCACTCAATTAAAACGTTAGTTAAAGGAAAATTTTAAACTTTTAAAATGAAAGATTTTGCTCGTACAGCTGAGGGCAAAAAATGGGGTGGACTGCATTATGATAGGGATCTTGACCATCCCAGATCTGCAGCAGTTAAACACGTAACTGGGTAAGACTGCTTCCCGCATTCTTGTATCGTTTTAGCTTGAAAGATTCTGCTTTTGGACCGTCCATAAATGATGTCACGCTTTTCCCCCATATATTTGACCCCCTTCCCCCTTTGTCACAAAATGTCACACTTCCACACACCCCATCCACCTTTGTCACCTGCCACGCTATATTGCATAAGCATGATGTCACACTTCTTGTTAGCCCCTCCACTCTCCTTGTCACAATTTCACGAACCCCGCTCCTCCCCCCCTCGAAGAGTGACATCATTTAGGGATCATTCATAAATGATGTCACGCTTCGAGGGGGGGAGGGGGGTTCGTGAAATTGTGACAAAGTGTGACAAGGGGAGGGGAGGGGGTAACAAGAAGTGTGACATCCTGCATTGTGCAACATAGCGTGACGTGTGGCAAAGGGGGGGAGGGGGTCCGCTGAAGTGTGACGTATTGTGACAAAGGGGGGGAGGGGGTCAAATATATGGGAAAAAAGCGTGACGTCATTTATGAACGGCCCCTTAGGGATGATCCCCTTGTGTATTTTATGTGACACTGGACGAGTTTTTAATGCTAACCCCCTATGATTTTTAAAATACTAACTGATTAACTGCAGAACATCTGCGGGCTGTAAGTTCAGCAATCAAACTTGAGAGAGAATGATCCCTCGATATAAACAAACTAAGGTGTTAGCACTCCAAAGAATCGGAAATAAAAAATTGAATTATGAATGGAACTAAGGTAAATGACCCGGTAGTGGACACTTTTCTCCACCAGCCCCCTACCTGTTAGCCGAGGCCTTAGGATTGCTTATGCACGGGGAGAGGTAGTGGGGTCTACGGATTTTACATGCACATATCCCCAAGTATACATGGTGGTCTTCAGTGGGTATCGAACGCGCGACCTTCCAGGTGGAAGTCCGACGTGCTAACCACTAGGCTACCACGGACCTGGTAGTGGACACTGCTCTAGTAGTGGACACTTAGATCTTTAAGCTCCTAAAATAAGCTAATGTAACATTAAACTTGAATGAAATTATCAGGACCTATAGCGAACGATTCCTAGTGCTGGTTAATAGAACTAAATTTGTAGTGGAGCATCTATGCAAGTTCATGGATCATAATATTTAGTAGCTGCCTCCACAACGGTCTCATTTGCTGCTCTTTACTAAAGCCGATCAATAAGAAGGTTAGGGATTTGGGGAAAATATATGGGAAAAAAGCGTGACATCATTTATGAATGGTCCCTTGGTCATTTTTAAAATTATTTCTCCCAGTTAACAGTATAAAAATAGATGATATTAATTTCTGTCCACTACTAATGCAAATACGTGTCTTATAAATGTCCTCTATAGATACAAATTAAGCGTTTAGTAAATTTGACTTAAAAATCCTAATTTTTCATCAAATGACATTTTATAGCTAATTAATTTTTAGAAAAATAGTTGGCGATTAAGCTAAATATGCAAATATTGATGTAAGTCCCTTGAAAAAAAATTTGCCACGTAAAACAGTACGAAAATTTTCTTAACTGTGTCCTCTACCAGGTCATTTACCTTACTTTTTAAGAAATAGAAATAAATTTTTTTAAATTGCGTAAGTTAAGATAATAAATACAAATATTCTGTTACTTTTTTTATGCTAACCATTAAACAAACATTTAAATATCGTTTTACAGTACTTTGTTTTTTGCATGATGTGGGTATCGTATCGTAGCGCAATATTTAATCGTAACTGGTCCACGTTAAGCGAAATATATATATGGATCAGTCAAAAATATTAGCGAACTAGAAAGAGGATGACATAAAAGCCAAAAAAAAGCTTTCCATTTGTCAACAACAACCATACCGCGATTAAACAAAGACGATGAATGAATTTAAAAAGACAAGTAATGTGATTATAATCACACAAAAGGTTGCCTTACTGACTGCTGACTGTTGACCGTTATTATGGTTTGACCTTGGTTACTAATCTAACTTCCTGAGAAAGCTGCATTATGTTACACCTGATTGCTCATGCAACTGAGTACTCTTGCATCTTAATTAATTGAAAGAAAAAAAAAAAGACTAAATCTCGATAAAGGCATACATGTCTCTGAATTCAAATGTAAAATGACAAGACACTGAAGTTTGTCGTTGAACTTAGATTAGATAGGAAAATCAGCCATGTAGGTGAATAATAATTAGTTTTCTCACATGTTTCACTTATAGTAAAAACTTCATTCATTTCAGATGATGCGATTTATGTTGGTTTTAAAATTTCATTTAAAATGATTGTCCAATTACTTTATGCAATTTTCTTTCTGAAATATTCCATATGAAAGTTTCACATCCATCTTTATGTTATTCTAGAATTACAAAATTACTGCCACTCTACATAAGTTATGCAAAATCTAGTGGAAGCAATTGAAAGTTTATTTACCTTTCAAACAAAATATAAAATAAAAAGTGTTAAGATACTGTTTATTTATTACGTTTACAAACGAAAAAATTACCCCAATGACAAAAGCACACTCACATCTAGCCAGTGGCGGATCCGCTGGGGGGGGGGGGGGGGGGGATTGAGGTGGTGACCCATCCCAACGAGAACTAAGGGAAAAGCAATAGCCCTTAAAAGAATAAATAAGGAAAAAAATCCGCAAAACAGAGAAAACTTAATCCTTACTTAAATTTTGCTCAAAACTTCGCGGTCTTTCTAAATGTTTAATCAACACGTTTTAAGTCAGTGATATTACATATATATGCAAACAATGTTAATTTATATGCGAATTTATGTAGTATAATGACATGAAAATTAATATTTCGTGATGATTAATTCGAAGTTTATATGCTTTATTACAAATTAAACCTTAGCCGTCGCTCATAGTAGGTAATTTAAAAAAATGATAGCTATTTTTCACGATTAGCTTTTTTATTTATTTCCAAATAAAAGATATGTTTCTGAGAACTCACAAATTTCCGAGATTTGTAATTAAAAATTGGAAAACATTTAAAGAAAAATTTTAGTAAACATATTGTCTTCTCTGAAAGAACGTTATTATTCACATCCACGTATCATGCGTTAGAGGAAAACCCATGGAATAGGCTACCCTTCAAAGATTTAAAACAGCGTTTCTTTTCGTTATTTTGACCGATTTTTCGATATTTTTTAAGCTGAGATTTTTCCACAGGTGGGGATTTGTTCACAATCCTCACCTGTGCACATAAAAGCATATTACAGCCATAATGATTCCGAACGTTTGGTGCTACTCAATGCCCACACAAAGTTAAAGATTTCAAATTTTAATTTGGTCATCGGTCAGGCGGGGAGGGGATCTAATATCAACGGGAGGGTATTCGATTCGGAAAGTTTTGTGGCTGCTTCGAAAACAGAGTACTCCACACGTTTTTCTATTTTGACTATTAAATATTTGAAGCGTGAACTGGATGTACTTTCAGCATCATCCTTTTACGAGGCCGACGCCAGACTGCCGCCGTGATCAATCAAAAACTGATGCAAAAACCGTAATTGCTGTGATTACATATACATATTTATCCATCTATATATATACATAAATATATCAAAGAAGAAAAGTTCCTAGTAATATGTTTCAAGGGTGGCACATCATTCAAATTTGCTAGTTCAACCGAGGTCACTCGATTAAAGTATTTATTATATTTGCATTTTACCCAAGGTATCATTATTATTATTAGTATTATTATTTCATATCTTTGACATTCCAGGAAAAGTAGTTCTAGAAGTCATGTAAAAAAATGTCGCTTCCAGGGTATAAAAAATGACGATATTTCATTTGATGAGCGACATTTTTTTTCTTTTTCGCTTTTCTACAGTTCTTATGATCAGTTCGTTAAATTCATTTAAATTCAGCATCATAACTGTGGTTTTATTTTGTTGTTATTTGCAGACGAAATGCTATATAATTGGACAACATACAATCGTTTTAAAATCCTCTCTAGTATATGCCGATCGAACGAAATGAGATTTTGATTAGTGGTTTTACTTCTAAACCTATTACTTATCGCTCTAAGGACAGTCGGCTGTAGAAGAAGTCAAAATATTTTTAGTCGCACTGTACTCCGTTTTTTCTCCTTCTCTCTCTTTTTTTTCTAATAAAGTACAGTCAGGTGAAAGAAGGCGCCTTATGGCGTTCCTTAAGGGGAGTCGGCCCCAAAAGACCCTTTTTTTCTCTACGGTGTTTTTATTTAAAAATTTTCTCATGTCATGTTATATCACGTGATAAGAAATTTAATATTAAAAGATACTGGATTTTAAAAATATAATTTGAAAAATTTACCGTAATTATTGGTAAATAGCCCGCATCGTTGTATAGTCCGAAGGAAGAAAAATTCATTCTAAAAAAATTAAGTTCGGTGTATAACTCGCCTCGTTGTATAACTCGCACCCAGAAAAAAACATGGAATACACCCCTAGAAAACTACATTCGCCTGTAGCGCCCGAGCCCCAATCTGTTTTGGACCATTGTTTCGAAAGCTACGATTTATTTCTCTGCATTTTGTTTTTCAGGAAAAGAGATTTTGATATTTTTGAACGGTATTTGTCTTTTTAATAATACTTTTTTTTTTTCAGTTTCATGTATTGCCCGCATCCTTATTTTGCCCGCAGGTAGTAAAAAACGGAGTTTTTTTGTAGATAACCCGCAGGCTATACAGAGATAATTACGGTTATAAAAAAAAAGCAATTTTAAAAAATGCATCTACTTTTGAGAAAAAAACTGAAGTAACGCAGCAAAAACAACGAAAAATTCAAAAAAACTGCAAAAGGAATTCAAAAAAAAAAAAAAAGACAAAAAGTACTTAAGTTATCAAAAAAGTAATGCATAAATCTGTATAGCTCCAGGAACATGTGGGGAAAAAATCCGTATTATAGATACAAATTAAAAAAAGCCTTTGCATTTTAATTGAGATGAAATGTACAAAAGACAAAGCGACGGAAAACAGCATTTTAAGTTTTCGGCTTGCAATATCTTAATCAAATTTTCAAGTAAGGAACTATTTTTTTTTCAGTTCCAGTCGTAGTGAAAAAATGCTTCTTCTATTTGCTTATTTTATTTTCAAAAATAAATATGTGGCTTATATTCAGCACAGTTTCGGTTTCGGAATGAAAAGGTGGCAAATCACACCGTAATAAAATCAGTGATAAATCAATAAATATTCTTCAATTTTTCAGAAGCTTTCAGGGAAAGTTTTTGAAGATTTATTTTACTATTCAAGCCAATAAAAAAAATTTCGTTTTTTTAAAAATTTTTGGGTGCTGACTCCGCTTAAAATTGATTTAAAAAAAAATCTTTACGGCTTGTTCAAATGTGTTTCAGAAGGGATATTATTGAAATGATTTAGTGCAGTTAACTTATTAATCACAATTTCAAAGCAAATCTTAAATATTTGAAAAACAAATCATGATTTTCAAGCTTAACAGTGTTATGAAAGTAAGCCTTTTTATAGCAATAAGTGCCTCAAATTGAATGTTGAAGCTAAGCACTCAAACCTTTAAGAGCTTGAATTAAAAAAAAAAAAAAAAATGGAAACCTTTGTGAGACCTCAAGTCTCAAGTGTCTTTTTTTCCAATTAAGGAACCCTATCTCCGTAAAACTGGAATTCGATCACGCTGATCAAGTTACTCCCCTATGTGGGATAACTTTCCCTATAAAAGGGAAGGCTATTTTTTCATTAAAAATTAATTTAACCCCTTCCACTTGCGTCAAATGCACTATTTAGAATGCAGTCTAATTTTATGAGTTCGAAGTATCAAATATTATTTTGTGTGTTATTAAATATCAAATTTTAATTAAATAATTAATTGTTTGTATTGCAAGTAATCAAATTGTCATGCACAAGATGAAGGGTATCGTTGAAGAGAAGGAAAGCCTACAATCTAATGACACGTACTTCCTTTTGTGCGTCAAGTGATTCAAAAGTTATGGATAATTAATTTTCATTAAAATTCACAAGTATAAAAAAAAAACTACAAATAGGTCGATTAATTTCATTCTTTACGATACCTTTTTCATCTTAATGTTTCTATTTGGCCGAATATTTATTTTTTCCAATCGGTCCACAAATCGTCATTGAAAAAAGAAGATACGAGGCATAATTTTAAATTCTTTAATAGAATGAATCAATGCCTATGTAATTAACATCAATTAGAACGTATTGAATTTAAGATAAAGTGCCGGCAGGGTTGCGTAGTGGTGATGTACATTATAGTAGACGTTCCAATTGCGGTATTGTGGTACATCATTATATTTGCGATTGTTTAAAATCTTGATGAAAGTTTCGATAAACATGCTTAATGATACTGGTTTGTGAATTAAGTAAAATCACGTATGAAAAAAAACATAAATAAATGCATAGACGATTTCTTGTTAAAGTTAAAGCAAAAACCTGAAAGAGGATCTTAAATTAGAACTATCCAGAACTTTCAGCAAACAATATAAACAAGCCCTTTCAGTTTGTTGTCAACATCAAAGATCAAAGCATCACTTAACAAGTGGAGCGCAATTACTCAACAATGCGGAGAGAAAATCTCTTAAGGATCAGTACGAAGAAAAAGAGTGTTTTAATGTTAACGATGGAATTGCGATATTAACGAACCTTTATTGATATTTAGGAGAAATTGTTGGAACTCGAGTTTCGCAATCAGCTTGACGTCAGTGCTGCAGGGAAATCTTATCCTAGAAACCATTACCATGACAACAGCCGAAACGCTCCTTTTGAAAATCTATCCATATCTGACGTCAAGCTGCTATTTTTATATTATACCAAGAAGCAACTGTTATGTACCAAATCCCACGACTAGAGGTATTTGGAAATACCTGAACATACAAATATGCCTCCCCGTAAGTTCCTCTCCATTAAAACTCCATTTTGCTTTCAAAAATTGCCTGGGTCTTGAGAAATAGGATTAAATGTGCCAATTTCCCATTTGATCCACTCTTTCCCTTGAAAAGGACTACATGCAGACAAAAAAGGTTTTTGTCTAGAAAATAAATGTATTAGTTATTAAAGTTGAAGCCTTCTAAAGAATTTTGTAATCGAATTAAATGTCTAAATTTACCTGTCAAGGCCGAACTGGATGTTTTTTAAAAGGTTGGGAGAGAATTTGAAACGTGGATTTAAAAACATTTATCGTGTCAGTATATTTTATTTAAGGAGCGGTTTTGAAATCGAAAAGCATAAGTGAATGTTGAAGATAAATTAAAATCTAAAGCGATGGTAAACATAACCAATCACAAAAATAATAATATTTACACTGCTACAAAAAAATGCCCCCCAGTACCACGTTATGCAGAACACAATGCTCTCGAGCCATGAGCATCTGTTCGAAGCCGCCACATGGATGTTATTGATCAGTATCACATGTACTCCGATCATGCTCTTGGGGTAAGCTACTAGGTCATGTGGAATCCATTTTGAGTTGTAGTTCCCCCGGTGATCCTTTAGGAGCACTTTGTGCTCAACCTGCTCAGAGCACAAATATAGTATTGGGCCGTGGTAGCCTAGTGGTTAGGATATCGAGCTTCGGATCGGAGGATCTCGGGCTCGATACCCGAGCCGCTGAAGACCCACCATGTACACTCGGGGATACGTGCATGTAAAATCCGTGGACCCTGAAGTCCCGAGGCAGTTCCAAGGGTACCGGTGGGTGGAGATTTTCCCTTCCCTTCACCCATAGGTCTAACAAGGAAGGTGGCGTATTTGTGGTGGCGCCACCGAAGTACATTATGAGCCAAGTCGTACTTCCACCGTTGGTGCTCATATTAAAACGGGAGGAACACACTTCTGCCTTAATTCCAGGTCGCTCTGCGAAGGGGAGCATGGATATCCAAGTGGCATAAGAAACAACAACAGCAACAACCCAAAAAATGCTCTGAGTGGAGTAAACGCAGGTCTCATACTACGATATTTCAATCCGTTGAAAGAAAATTTCAAATTCATATAGCTCAAACTAACGGATAATTCCATACTCAACGGATAATTCCATAATTATTCTACAAACTTGTATATATATTTAAAAGCAATAATGACCACGCAAGAGTATCACAATCCAAAATACTATTTAACCTTAGATAAATGTCAATTAAAAAGAAAAATATATTTTAAAATTTTCAAATGCCTTTTCTGAGAAAGTAGTCGATTTTGAGTTGTAGCCATCCTACACTAAAAGGAGCAATATGTTCGACTAAATAAAACAATACAACCCCGATAAGAACTGGTGCTAATTAAATTTTAGTACCAATTCCTGAAAAGAGGGGCTCGATCAAATGTTTTTCGCGTTAAGAATGACTTGTTCTTTAAAAGGTCATGGCATTACGGAAACAAAAATTGGTATATTAATGAATTCTGATAGGAACTCGTGCTGATTGCATGTTATCTATAATCCCTCCGAACGGGGTAGCGCAAACGAATGCTTTTCGCTTTTAACGATTTGTGTAACGGAAAAAATAATCCAAGGATTCAAACAAAAGTTTGCATACAAATTGAGAAAGGAACTGATGCTGATTATTTTTTTAATGTCAGTCGCTCAAAGTGTGCGGCGTTCTCTGTTATTTTTTGAAAAATACAGAGTAGTCATATGAAAAATATAGAAGAAAGTTTCGAGATGGCCTCAACATGCTAGTTTAAAAATATGTTTACACTAAAAAGAGTAAAGTGAACAAAACGAAAAAAAAAAAAAAAAAAGACTTCAAAACAGAATTGAAGAAATACGGCAAGCTACTCTTCATGTAACTGTAAGTTGAGCTAAAAAGTAAATAATAGCGATATTGATATTCCTTTCAAACATAATTCTTGAAATCGGCCCCAAAAAGATAGAGAAAATAACATATAACCATGAATCGATTATAAATAGAAATTTAAATGGACCCAGAGTTTGCTAATAGTTCCTACTTCAGTTAAATTACTTTCGCATGCATTACAATGCTGAAACCTACACTAAAAATTCTTTGTGTTACTAAACACCATTTTTGGTGTTCATGTGGTGTAAAGTTGAAAAATATTCATTTTTTTTAATGTATTTTAAATTCTTTTAAGTGCCTGTCTAGAAAAATACAGACAGAAGAATGTTTTTTTAGCATATGATGTTCGTTAATATATTCGCTTATAGTTCTGAAATCCCCAACGGACCCCCTTGAACTGTTATTAGAATTTCCTATACTGTCATCCCCGCTTAATAAATACCCGCCCGGGTAACGGATAAAAGAGTACCCTGCTTATAAGACTAAAACCTTTCGGAACCGAATATTTCCCCATAGACGCAATGTTAAAGATCCCCGTTTAATCGAATAATTTCCCCGGATAATCCAATAATACTGGTCTGCTTTTGAAATATTTTTGATAAAAGAATTGATTAAATTTCAAAAATAAATAAATAAATAAGAAAATTTTTTGAATTTTCAAGTTGATCTTTCAGCAACTCCTTACTTTTCATCGTTTTAATTTGTACTTAGAAATATATAATAATGTATTTAATTACTTAATTACTTTGTTCTTATTTATTTTACTTAAAGAACTTTTAAACACTAATTTTAATAACTTCTTTTAATTAGATATACTGATTTATTATTACGTTTCGAGGCAATATTATCAGTTCTGTAAGGTAAGGAAAATTTCCCCGCATAATCGAATACCCCGCTTGATCGAATAAAATATGCTGGAACCAACGGTATTCCTTTAAGCGAGGCCGACAGTATCCAGTTAAAGGGGATTCTATAAAATGGCTCTACCGCCCTTAATGTTGAGCTAATAGGGCCATGCAGTGGGAACATTAACAAAAGTGTTATCCATTTATTAGTGGCTCTCAAGTGAAAAATCCTCAAAGCAATTGGCCAGCGCATAAAAGTTTATGAATGTGACCGATAATTGGCGAACTTACCTTCAACATTGTATATCAGAAATAGTAATAGCGTACTCACAGATGGTGACTGCGGCCCATTATCTGTTGTTATCAATTTACAGAATGTTCTTTATTTTTTATTCCCTGTAATTACCTTTGTTAAAGACTTCGTAGTTTCCTGTTTTTAGCTCTCTAATTTTACTTCAGACTCGGAATAAATGATTTTCAGAAGATTCTTATGCATTTTCGGGCAAACATTTTTGCACAGTGAAGGATATTTTTAGACTGTTAAACTTTGAGGATGTTTTAAACACTTTTGAGACAAGTCAATGTTTAAATTGTTTCTAAAATTAGCTATAAATGTTCTTATGACATTTTATTAAGTATAACTTTAGATTCTTTTGAAATGTTTCAAAATTTTAAGTTAAATTAAATATTTCGTCATATTTTAGTATTACGTGTTTATTTTTCAGAGATCTGTGTTAATGATAGCGACTTTCAATGAATTAAAATTATATTTAATTTTTCGGTGAAACCCCATTTAAAAAGGGTTCCCAAGCAGATTAAGTACAACATGATTTGATGTAACATGTACTAAAACTTAAGTGAATGCGTGTACTTTCATATAATTTCTGCCTTATCATTGACAATAACTAACACTGCACATGATCAGTTATTATAGTCAAGAAATAATTGCACATCAGATTTTAATTATTAGAATTATTATAAAATCCAAGTGTGAGAGCGGGATCCCCTCACTTCTAACGACTATGGTCCCCCATCTCCTTAATCCGACCCTGGATTAAGGAGTTGGGGGAATCGGCCCTGGTAGTTTTGCTCTATACAGGCAAAAAGCATGGTAGTTTTGCTCTATACAAGCAAACGGCATGGCTTAGCTCCATCATGGTAAGCATTGTAGTTTTGCTCTATCATTGCAAGCATGGTAGTTTTGCTCTGTCATTGTAAGCATGGTAGTTTTGCTCTATCATTGTAAGCATGGTAGTTTTGCCCTGTCACTGTAAGCATTGTAGTTTTGCTCTATCATTGTAAGCATGGTAATTTTGCTCTAGACAAGCAAAACTACCATCATATGTTTTAGTTGTTATATTTTCTGAACTGCATATTTCTAATGACTAGGGTGGAATTGTAAAAAAAAAATCAAAAATACCTTAAGCATCATAATTTGGTTAAATTGACAGACATAAAAAAAAAATAGAACCAAATATTGAGTGAACGAAACATCCAAGTTTTTATGAAAAAAAAAAAAATACTGGTACATTCTATACATTAATTTACACGTGGAGGCAAAAGAATCTGCTTCTTAGCTTGTGGGGAAATGCAAGCTCTTAATTTATACAATAGAGAAGTCATAGTTAGCCCATCTTCTTCTTTTTAGGATGCTAATGGACTTCGTTGAACAATGTTCCAAGAATTATGCAAAAAAAAACACGGCTGTGTATTATAGCTCAGTGTATTTATTACATGCGCTGCTGAAAGCCTACATTGTTCTGCTGAATCACAGTAAATATGCATTTTCCTCGCAACTCTTATCACAAATGCAGCTGAGATGTATTGTCTCGCCTTGAAACAAAGTAATTAATTTGCATTTTATCTTCGAACGTCACAAAAATATTTTAATTAAAACGGATATTTTTTAAAGGAATTAAAAGAGAGAAAAGAAACTAAAATTTCAAAATTTTATTTCAGAAGAAAATCACCGGAAATATTTCTCGGTCCAAAAGTTTATGATTTTTTTAAGGGCATACTAAAGCATTACAAAGCATCACAAAAAAATCGTGCAAGTTGCCGTGCGGTTAGTTATAAAATGAAGATGTAGAGATTAAAACAATAATAATAATTAAATTTTAGATCAAAATTTTTTTTCAAAAGGTGGACAATTTGATCATTATTCAGCATTGGATTGGGATACACCCGCAAGTAAGATGATGTTCATAAAAAGCTGTAAAAAAAGTCCAGTTGTTGAAGTCAGCAGTTAAGGGATTATTTTTAAATTTAAATTAAAAATATATTCAAAATAATGTTTTTAATTTTTAATTGTTTTAAATTTTACTTACTATTTTGTACTCAAAACTCATTTCTCTAAGCGTTATAAAATCTTCATATTATTTAACTATGAAATGTGATGTGTTAAGAGTATAATATTTTAAAGTAAAATATTTAGGTTTGTAACTACATGAGTTTCCTGTTCATTGATTATCTAGTTTATTTATGGAGTAGCAGAACCACTATTTATTACTAGTTTCACATTCATTAAACCAAATGAACTTACCACAATTTTTTCACGTATTTATTTAAATATACACTAATATTTATTTTCTAAGCGTTTTTTTAATGTTAAAAAATTACGCATCATATGCATGATATGAATGTATCCTCTTTTATATGTATCGATTTAACATAAGTGCTAAGTACGTGAAGTTGAATTGTGTTCTAAATTGTTAGGCTAACTGCGATTGGTTTGTGCACTCTGTCTAACTATAGCTTTTTGAAGAAGTTTTTCATGTTGAGCCATCAAGGCACAAATTACTAAACCATTCAATCAAAGCTTTGTAGTACCATAAAAAATAATGCACGAAATAAAAACAGAACTATGAGGTTTAATACGCATCTAAAAATACATTGTATCACAATTCTTTCTATCTTAATTTGAAATTCTTTGTTAGAAACCATTGGATATACTGCAAATTAATAAGAGAGATTAAGCAAAAAATGGGGTTAAGAATAACTAAAATATAACAAGCTAAAAAATAATTAAAACAACATTAAATTAAAATAATTAAGAATAATTTAAGCAAGTTTTGAAGTATTTTCTCTATAATACCCAAAATACTAGCCTTCTGGTTTTTTTTCTTTTCTTTCTTTTATTTTTATTTTTTTTGTGTGTGTGTACTACGAGAACCTGGAAATTCAGAAAATTTTTAGTTCAGATTAAACAAACACCCTAAATATAAATAAAACAAAGCAATTTCATATTGTACCTAATTTCAATTTTTATTTACAGCACAACCACTTAGATTTCTTCATTATACAAATACATTATTTCTTTATATATATGTGTCACAAATAACAATAGATATGTTAGATTAAAACAGAATCATAGATGAGCTGAATGATTTCAGCTATAATTTTCAAGTTATCATCATATTTTGCTCGTTTGTTAAATTTATGTTTGACATACTCGGTGGCTTTGTTTATCAATACACCTCTCTCGGAATTATATAGTTTTACAAGGTGTTTTCTAACCTCATTTTCCACGAAAGAAGCATTCAATCCGAAAATGGCTAATTCCGAAAAGTCAAAGTCTGTTTCATTTAATGTGACATCAAAGTCAAATTGGATCACTTCCATTGTAAACTTGTCTGAGCATACTGTTACATTAACGAATCCAGTAGCTTCAGACAAATTCAGGCGCCCTAATCCATGGGTTTCGATAGGTACAAAAGGCAGCATGGTAATTGCACCTGATGAATCGGTGTTAACGGCAACATGAATATCGTGAACACTCATCTTCATGTATGCAGTTAGGAGTTCACCTGAGCAGTTTTCCGAGTAGTTGCTTCTTCCGATTGTGACGTTAAGGAATTTGTAATTAGGGATTCCTTCGATCTTTATCTGTAATAAAAAGAACAATTAGTACTTGTAAGATACAGATTTTACTATTTTTAAACGAAAAATAAGCAACGAAATTTAGAATATAAAAAGCCCGTTCATAACGCTAAATCCTTTTTTTTTTTTTTCACGCGTCATAGTGAACGTTGAACAGAATAATTGACAATTATCTGACGAGAATGATTTGTGAGTCATTCAAATTCTTTGCTGAAGTAGATTTCCTGAGAATGATAAACGTTAACGTATACAAACAACGAAACTGGCAATATGTCTTCTAAATGCAACAAAATATACAACTTGTCATTTTTCTTCTCCTCACCTTTAGCTCAGAGAATATGAGAGACTCTTTAATAAAACAACAAAAATACGAGCATAAGCAAAACTAAAAAATCTGTAAAATAACAGTTGCGCTACATTTTCCTCAATTAACATCCAAATTAATGTATTGTCCGAAAATTGCTTAAATTTTGTATAATGTACGCAATTCTCTATAGTTATAATTATTAAATATTATTATTTTAAGTGCTCCATATTTTCTTGATGTATCATTTCAATTAGTATCCCAGTGATTTATCAAATTTCTTTTAGAACTTTTAGTCATTTCATGTACATCTATTACTGAAACCCTTTTCGCTGTTTCGGAGGAAGGAGGGGGAAATGAATACTTCTTCCACACAATCAATGCGTAAAATTCGCTTCCTGGAAGTTTTCTCCGACCACAACCCCAATTTTGACATTAGACTATTCCAATATTTGACTTTGTGATGCGATATAGAGTCAGATATATCTTTATCTGAATTACACAACTCTTCAAATCTAAATGACAAAATTTTACAAGAGAAGCAAAAACGGATGAATTAGCGTATAAAGTTTGTGCACTCCGTCTGACCACAGCTTTAAAAAAAAAGGGTTCAACTATACATTAATGTATACTTTCGAAGTGTTTTTATAATGTTAAAATATTACACATGACATGCGTGACATGAATGTATCCTCTTTTATATGTATCGATTTAACATAAGTGCCAAGTACGTGAAGTAGAATTGTGTTCTAAATTGTTAGGCTAACTGCGATTGGTTTGTGCACTCCGTCTAACTATAGCTTTTTAAAGAAGTGTTTCATGTTGAGCCATCAAGACGCAAATTACTACAACCATTCAATCAAAGCTTTGCAGCACCATAAAAAAATAATGCACGAAATAAAAATATAACTATGAGGTTTATTATGCATCTAAAATACATTGTTTCAAAATTCTTTTTTATCCTAGTTTGAAATTCTTTGTTAGAAACCATTGGATATATTGCAAATTAATAAGAGAGATTAAACAAAAATGGGGTTAAGAATAACTAAAATATAACAAGCTAAAAATAATTAAAACTGCCCTAAATTAATGTCCTTCAGATTAATTTCAGCAGCTTTTAAATTATTTTGTTTATAACATCAATAGATACACTTCTGTTTTTGTGTATGTGTGTGTATGTACTACGAGAACCTGTAAATTCAGATATTTTTTTAGTTCAGATTAAACAGACACCCTGAATATAAATAACATAAAACATTTTCATATTGCCCTTAATTTGAATTTTTATTTCCAACACAACCGTTTAGACTTCCTCGCATACAAATATATTATTTCTTCATACATATGTGTGCATTCACAAAATATTACTTGTGATTGTTGAAAAATATGAAGTTTTCTTACGTTTACGATGCGCATTTGTTTCCTTTTGCTATTTTCTCATGCTTGGAATTTTTTTTTTATAAATTTTAAACTCACAATAGAATGCTAACGAAATATTTATAAGATGGCCATAAGCCTACCATTACAAAAAAAAAAAAAAAAAGAACTTTGACTTTAAATAAAAAAAAAGTTCATTGTGTTGTAAAAATATATTACTACACTTCTACATGCGTAAAAATTGCATAATTATAAGTGGGGTAGCCAGAACAGTTTCTAATAATTGAACTAATGCAAGAAATTAAATTTGTTACTTCTTAAAATGAATAGTTAGTCCTTGGAGGGCACTGCAATGCAGAAAAATGTGAAGAATTAGACTTTCTCAGAAGATTTTGTAGCAAAAGGAGCATTAAAAAAAAATCTTGTTAGCTAAAATTTCTTTGTTCGAAAAAGTACCTGAAAAATATCAGTCTTTTTTTTTTTTTTTTTTGCAACTTACATTTAACAAATTTATTATTTTCTCTACTAAATGCAATATTTTACTGAAAAACCAAATTCTATTGAAGACAAAATAGTCTTTGAAATATCTAGATGTGAGAAACATTTTGCTTATTTAGTCTTACTAATAGATTTTTGCTTCACACTCTTTATTGCGATATGTACTTAGTCAAAAAAAAAAAAAAATAAAAAAATCTTACCTCGTTGAAAGTGCTATTTACAGTTCCAAATTCGGAATCATTCAACAAGCATCTCAAATCATAAAGTCTCAAAGGCTCTGCTGAGGGCACTTTAAGTGTGGTAATTCCCTTTACAAGAATTATGCGAGTAACGTCTTCAATGAACCCCAAAGTTGCTGCGGGAATCTCTTGTAATTTATCTTCTGAAGCAATACTTTCATTCTTTTCTGTTGCATTATATGCATCCTCAGTTACACTGCTTGCTGTTGAATTATATCCAGAACCAGATACCATGCCTTCTGTTGCGTTATTCTCAGCATCTACATTAAATATGAAGAATATAAGTGCAGGCAATATATATATTTCTGTTAATATTTTTTGTCTAATTTAATTTCAGAAAATTCCATTGACTTTTTCAAAGTTACTTCATATTTAAACATTCGTAGCATAGATAATAAATATATTTGAATTCTGCACAATCTTCATACTCAAAAACGTAAATTAATTTACTTCTGTAAGCTTAGCAGTACCAGTACCGTTAACGATAAAATAGTTACCGCTAATAAATATATTGGGTAAAATATAAATAACTTAAAACATAAAATTAAAACATTTTTTCTAGTTTGATTAATATTTCACAAAAAATTCCTATTTTTAATCAAATTAATGGGGGAAATGCAACAACAGCTTCCTTGTTCAAGTTTAAATAGGATTGAAATTGCCCCATGCTTTGCTACAAAAATTATATAGTAAAATAGGTAATTTAAACTTGATTGGCTACCTAAAGTATCTTATCAAATAGTATAATAAAAACTTTTTCATTTATTTTAAAGTAAATCAAAAAATTATTTTACATAACATTCAGTCTATTTTTTATCAATATATTTTCTTTATTTTTGCTCAAAAATTTTAAAATAATTTTTAACCAAGCTGTTACAATATAAATCATTATATATATATAATAAAGAATATTTTTTACATTCATTTACAAAACTAAAGTAAATTTTTGTTACATGTAAAAAGCTTCATGCTGAAGTTATTGATAAATTATATATATATAATAAATAATATTTTGTAGATTCATTTACAAAACTAAAGTAAATTTTTGTTACTTGCAAAAAGCTTCATGCTGAAGTTATTGATAAAGAATCTGTTGTTGTTTATAAAGAGTTGTACAAATACTATATATCTTTTAAATTTCATCTTCTATCACTTAAATTAAAATGAGACATTTAAGTTGACAATTAACATTTTTTTCTAATTCTTAAATGAATATTAATAACCTAGCTGTTGCCAATTCATATTTTTGAGTTTGAGCAATAATACATTTGAATACTTATTATGAATTATTTTTTAACAAGATTATTGTAATGTCTAAAACTTCCGCATTTCGAGTTTTGTTTAATCTCGAAAAATAGTTTTTCATAAATAAGTATCCTTTACGTGAAACAAAATTTCAGTGATACATTTGCAAACTTTTTTGAAGACCATTCTATAAATACAGTCTGCACAAAAAAAGGGGGGGGGGGAGCCAAGTTGGTTTTACATTAATATTTTTTGTTCTCAGTTTTTTTAAGCTTTGAACTGTCATTTTTAAAGTCATATTTAAATCGTTTTTTTTTCACAGGTACAATGAAGTTGTTTTTTTAATCGAGGATAATTTTAATTACCGTAAGTTCTAATTAATTAATTAATAATTTCTGATACAAAAGTATTATTTTCAATTTATTATTACAAGTGATAATAAACACAAATACTTCAAGGCGGAATTAATCTTATTTTTTATGTTTGATCTCCGCCCCTCCTTTTTTCTGTTATTCAACTGTTTTTTTCCCTTCAGGTCGGTGTACAAGCTATCATAACTACACCATAGAAACTAAGTCATTACACATTGATCCATTTGCCAGTTTTTCTCTCGACTTCTTTTACTTTGATCCATTTGCCAATTTTTCTCTCGACTTCTTTTACTTCAGAAAACAGCAATAGAATTATAAAGAATAGAATAAAAATTCTTTTCAATCTTTATAAACGCGGACGATATGTAATTTCAAGTAAAAATAAAACATTATGAAAGTAGAATAAGATAGCTTGTAATTGAATCATATTTTTAACTCGGTGTTATTTTATTTTTAATTTTCAAAAAAAAAAAAAAAAAAAATATTTATTTCAAAATTTCTAAAACAGTTCGAAATAATACTATAGCTAATTGCTGAGGAAAGCATACAAGAACGATCATGAGTAATCTTTCCTATTTTTACTTGGAGCTTTTGACTCCTGCACAGAAAACATTTTAATGATTATTTTAGAGTTAAATATTATCGCTAAAAATTTCCTAAATCACTTCATTAAGTGATGAAAAGTAGCAGTTGGTTAGAAATCCACTGCCAAAAATTACATCGTAGTGCAAGAAAACAAGAACTGAAATAAGTAAATATAACACACAACTTACTTGATTGGGGGCAATTTGCAGTCAGCAGTAATATTAGTCCTATAAGATAACCAATATCCATCATTTTCCTCTCAAAAGACTTAAGAAAAATAAAAAAATTGCTTCGAATTCTTTAGTTCAGCAAACTTCGAACACCAAGAACAGTAATGGCGCAGCGCGGGTGGGGCTGCTTTATATAATGTATTAACGGAGCTACGTGGCAATCTCGTGAACATCTTCTTCTCCACGAGTGTCGGCATATTTTCCAAAAATGAAAACAATTAAGCTTTTTTCTTCAAATTTGTAGAAAACAATTTGATTTTTGAATTGTCAATAACGTTAAATGAAAATAAAATGCATGAAGAGCTTTTTTGTTGCATATTTTTCCCCACGTGCATAAGGCTTAGCAGGATTTTTTTACTAAATTTAAACAAAATATGGGATGTATAATTCAAGTGTATCAAAAATATCGTATCTATTTTGATAACTTTTCTAAAATGTACGTTAGTTTTGAGGTACTGTTTTTTCAATGATCAAATTGTGCGAAGAAAAAGATAAGCCTTTGCAACACGTGATACTCTTGTAAAAAGCGTATTATTCCAAATATATGCCATGTAACGATGTCTGATCAAGGCTTTGTAGCCTCAATTTTAATTTCAAACAAAACTATTATGTTATTGCTTAAGATAATAGTTGTGTTCAAACTTAAAATTAAATTGTTCCCATTTCAATGCATTATTAATAACTGAATTATTTAAAAGTAAGACTAACTTCGAACTTAATTGATATTTTAGGACAAAACGTAAAAATTGAGCTAGGCCAGCTTGTGTTACGGTTTGTACCAATAAAATTCAATAAGTCAAAACTAATATTCTTTGTAAATGGTATTGAGAAAGATACTGAATATCATTGTGAATGAGCTTTGATGGCAACAATGAGGAAACAAAATGCTTAACTATGAGATTTTTGAAATGGAAAGAGTAAAGTACACAGAAAAAATCGTGCAAGTTGCCGTACAGTTAGTTATAAAGCTGTAAATGTAAAGATTAAAACAATGATAATAATTAAATTATAGTTCAACCTTTTTTATTTTTTAAAATGGGGACAATTTGATCGTTGTTCAGCATTGGAGCGGTATACACCCGCAAATAAGATCATGTTGAGAAAAAGCTTTTGAAAAAGTCCAGTAATTGAAGTCAGTGTTTAAGGGATTTTTTTATTAAATTTAAAATAGAAATATATTCAAAATAATGTTTTTAATTCGTAATTGTTTTAACTTTTACTCAATATTTTGTATTCAAAACCAATTTCTCTAAGCGTTACAAAATCTTGATACTATTTAACTATGAAATGTGATGTGTTTAGAGTATAATATTTTAAAGTAAAATATTTAAGCTTGTAAGTACATGAGTTTCATGTTCATTGATTATCCAGTTTATTTATGAGTAGCAGAACCACTATTTATCACTAGTATCACATTCATTAAACCAAATGAACTTACCACATTTTTTTCACGTATTTATTTAAATATACATTAATATATATTCTCGAAGCGATTTTTTTAATGTTAAAAAATTACACATCAAATTCATGATATGAATGTATCCTCTTTTATATGTATCGATTTAACATAAGCGCTAAGCAAGTGAACCAGAATTATGTTCTAAATTGTTAGGCTAACTGCGATTAGAAAAACAATTAAATTCGAATATTTAGAAATTTTCTAATAAATTTTATTAATTTTACTGTTTTTAATTTCAATAAAATTAAAAATAATAATAATTATTATTATTATTATATATTACGATATAATTATGTACAGCTATTCTCGGTATTACACGACCAACCATAGGTTAATTAATAAAAAAATACATTAATTAATTTATTTTATTTTGTTAATTATTATTAACTATACATAAAGGGAATGTAGTTTCACCTTGTGGCAAGAAAATGTTAGGTAAAAACTAAACATTCAAAACTAATTCTCAACTCAAAACTCTAATAGGAGATTTTTTTTTAAAAGTAGGAATAAAAAAAAAAAAAAAAAAAAATAAGTATATGGAGATTAAACATAGTTAATTACATAGTAAAAAGAAAAATCTTTACTATTTAATGTCTGTACTTATCAAAAAGAATAAAAATAAAACTCAGTGTCTGAAGCATAAGCAACAGAAAAACAATTTTAAAAATAAAATTTATTGAAAGATAAACTTACCCCCAATTTCCCAGAGGATTAATTGTGTGACAGAACATTAATTGCAGAAAAGTTGTTCGCCTAAAAGTATGACGAAATTTTTATCCAAGTGGATGTGATACATCCAGCACATTACACGACACGTCGTACTACATGGATAAGTTAGCACACAATGCGCACTCTCAGTCTGTCCACGGTTGCCACAGAATTTCACCGAGAAGCACAAAGTCCAAAATGTAACAAATGCATGCCAATGTTTTTTCGAAATATGAAAATAGTATTTCTAACAAACCAGTAACATAACGTATGGAACGATATGTCTCCAAAAAAAAAAAAAAAAAACAGTAGAAGATTTAAAATCCACGAATGAACCTTTTCAAGGAATGAAATTGGCGTTGAGGTTGAGAAAAACAATCACTAAACCGTCTCGATTGAAACTTCTTCTCTTTGTGAAAAAAGACATCATAGCTCGGCATTAAGCAACTGAAAGTTAGTCAGGAATTCACTGCTCTCATCTTACCCTTGAGGGGAGTTTAGGATGCAACGCGTTAAAAGATATACAATCCGAGCTCAACCTTTCTCCCCCACACTGTTGACACTCGTTACCCAGAACATTCCAAAAAGTGGATATACATTTAAAATCTTCAGATAAGATTCTTTTCTTTCTTCCTTTTCCCTTAAATTTGAAGTATCAAAACATGTAAACTGATTTGTCTACTCTAAACGTGTATTGTGAAAATTAACAATTAATTCGTAAATGACTACAATTTCCGTACTTCATAGTTTTCTACGCCATGCTAGTGGAAGTTAATGCTGCCGTTTTTAATAGAAGCTAATTATTATTTATTTATTTATTTATTTATTATTATTATTATTTTTTTTTTTTTGTCTTTCTCTGAAAAGGATGAAATTACGTTTGATCGTGGGTGCCCACAGGGGAGGAGGGGCCCCATTCTACACCTACAATCTATCTATCTATCAATTTATATATATACATAATGTGTCAAAGAATTTTTAAGACTAGGTTTATAAAATAAAATAAAAACTAGTAATTACATTTTTTAAAGTACTTTTTCATTCAAAATAAGCTCCTTCGGCTTCAATACATTCGTTACAGCAGTTTAACAACGATTCGAATGCCTGTTCCAGCTCACATTGAGGGACTGCCTTCAAAGCTCGCGTCGAAGCTGTTTGTATAGCGTCAGTGTCATCAAAGTAAAAAAAAAAAGTAAACAAATGAATTGAGGTTTCAGCAGTGGATCAGCTGACAGTTAAGGAGTTTCACGAATGCCCGATAACACAGATAGCGCCACTGTAAGCTTAGTTACAGCTGTATTCTTAAAAATTCCTTGGCACACTGTGTACAAACAGCTTCGACGCGAGCTTTGGAGGCAATCCCCCAATGTGAGCTGGAACAGGTATTCGAATCGTTGTTAAACCGCTGTAACAAATGTATTGAAGCCGAAAGAACTTATTTCGAATTAAAATACTTAAAAAATATAATTACTGGTTTTTATTTTGTTTTACAAACCTAGTCTTAAAAATTCTTTGGCACACTGTGTATATTCGATACGCGGTGTATATGAAATACTAAGGTATAAATGTTGTACAAATAACTTTCTACTTTTTTTTTTTCAAGTATCGATCTATTAATAAATTAAATTAATAAAAATGATAACCAATATTATTCCTCCTAAAACTATACGGAGCACAGAACTAAACTGGAGCAAAGTCTTAAAACTTGAAGCGGAGCAACTCAAAAATGTGGCTGCTGCAGTTCCCTGAATAATAATAATAATAATTAATAACTAAGTATTAATAAAATTAAGAAGAAGAAGAAGAAGAAAAAATATGAAAAAAGGAAAAAGTAAAAAAGGAAAAAAAAAGAAAAAGAAAAGTTGCACACATAGTTTAAGTGAACAAGACCGACTCTTCAATTTAAAAAATATTGTTTTTCTGTGTACACGACCAAATTTTGTACAAAACTTACCACAAATTTCAATCTGGGGATTTTTGGTGGGAAATAGGAGAAAAGGATTTTCCCACAGTCAACCTGCCCTAGTGCCATATTAGATAGTGGAAATTATGTTTACACAGCAATGTTTGAGATAGATAGGTTTTCCTTTTGATATTTTGATATTAAAGAAGAAATAAATATTACAAAACGGTAATAAATCTGTAATAAATCTGTGTTGTGAGCTCGTGGATTTCTTTTGAATTTTCCGTGAAATTTTACATATCAGACGGAATTCAGACTGATTACACATTAAAATAAATTCTGAAGACTACAGAGCTTCCGCGCATCTTTTATTATCAATTAAACCCTGTATCTGAGTTATCTCGATAACTAATTTCGATCTAGCTAATCTCGACAACACTATTTTAGTAACATTAAAATACTTTTAATTTTTTCATGATGTGTTACTGGGTAGTAGAAGGAAAATATATCTACTGAAAATTAAAAAGAAGTACTTATATTTAAATTTTAAACAGAAGATTCGGGATGGGGACTTTTCATTAGCTTTGTGGGAAATTGTCCACCGATAATGACAATTACACTAAAACAAGAAAAAATAATTCTTTACTGCCTCTATTAGCCATCTAAAGGCAAGCATACATTTTACATTTTATTTCCGTCAGTAAGCTTTATTACAAAAATACAAATTAATTTAGATATAAGAAAAAAACCGCCCTAGACGCAAATATTCACCCAACAAAATCAACTAACCAGAAAACGAAAGGGAATCCGAAAGTTTTGAAATTAAGGGGAGTCAGCCTCAAAAATGTCGAAGAAATCGAAAAAAATTTTTTTATTGGCTTGAGTAGTAAAATTAATTTTTAAAAATGTTCCCTGAAAGTTTCAGAAAAATTGAAGCAATAATTATTGATTTTATTACGGTGTGATTTGTCACCTTTTCATTCCGAAACAGAAACTGTGCTGGATATAAGCCACATGTATTTATTTTGTAAAATAAAATAAGCGAGAGGAAGCAATTTCATCGTGACTGTAATTGAAAAAAAAAAAGTTCCTTACTTGAAATTTTGATAAAGATATTGCAAGCTGAAAACTTAAAATGCTGTTTTCTCTCGCTTTGTTCATTGCGCATTTCATCTCCAATTAAAATGCAAAGGCTTTTTAAAATTTGTATCTATAATGTGGATTTTTCCCCACGTGTTCTTCAAACTATATATAACAGATTTATGCGCTATACTTTTATGATAACTTAAGTACTTTTTCAAAAAAGAATTCTTTTTGTAGGTTTTTTGAATTTTTCGTTGTTTTTCTGCGTTACTTCAGTTTTATTTTTTCCTCAAAAAGTACTTGACTTATCAAAAATTCAAAGCATAAAAGTTGTGCTTTATAAGTAATGAATCAACAATAAAAATTTTGAGACTTTACGCCAATTTTTGAGAATGCATTTTTAAAAATTGCTAAATTTTGTTTTAAATATTATAATTTTCAAATTATATTTAAAAAATTCAGCTTTTTTTTAATATTAAATTTCTTATAACATGACATGAGACCTAAATTGTAAATAAAAGCACCATACAGAGAAAAAAAGGTCTCATGGTGCCGACTCCCCTTAACTGCAAAAAAAAAAAATATGTTCAAAACAAAACCACGAAATCAAATTAATGCATTGCTGAAAGCCTTGAAGTTTATATAAAATATTCGGATGTGCCGCACTGGTTTTCATTCTTTTTCCTACTCTCACCCTTTCTCCGCTTAATCCACTTTCTTTTTCTATTATGCATTCACTTAGCCTTCACTGCAACTAGTTATTAGACGTCCACATTCCAGCTCGTCTAGCAGCACCAGAAACTTCCTCTCCAAAAATGGTTCTTGTACGTGATCGAAATTTTGATTCTGCCGAGGAAAAGGATTTTCACTCCATTGTGTGTCACCTTCGGCTCTTATCTCTCTGCGGAGCAATCATGACCCCCTCAATCAGCTGCGAAAGCTTCTCCTCCATGGCTGCCATTCACCTTCTAGTAAGTGGAGATTTTAAATCAAGTTTTTGATTTACTGCATCGAAATTCATCTTCGAGATTTAACATACATATTTTTTTCCTCCCCTTCTTTACTCAAGCTGTGTACCAGTACAGTCTCTTCTGGGTTGCATACTCAGGAACCAATTTTGGGATGTGCTGCATTTCATTGGTATGTACATGACGTATGATATATGATTGTATGAAATGTACAGATAATGAAACGAAAAACAACGCACAGGAAAGGTGATGGGAAAACCTACACAAAACAACTTAATATATATACAGAAGAACCCCGGTTATCCGAATCCCGTTTATGCGAAAATTGACTTAACCGAAAAGGCAAATGGGTAGGGGTTTTTTTTTTTTTTTTTTACATAACGGGCAAATGGTCCGTTTTTTTTCATAACTATAAAAAAAAATTACCAGTACGTGATGACATAAACGTAAAATTTTATTATTTTGTTTAGAATTTATTGCAGCAACTGTTACCTTAAAATTTTACCTACTGAACATTCGGGGTAACAAAATAGCAGGGGGGGAACATGTTAGTTATAAACATGGCCTTTGGCTCTCATTCTCGCTTATCCGAAAATTTCTATGGTACCTCGATTAACCGAAAACGTTACGGTCCCGTGTTTTTCGGAAAACCGGAATTCTACTGTATATATATATATATAGGGTCCATTCAATGTCAAGTAATCCAATTAATTTTACCTCGCCCTTTTTGATTTCTTTCAAATTTGGCTCATCAATAGTACCCCTTAATATAATTAAAATTCTAAATTATTTCTTAGATTTTTATCTTGTTTGGTTTTTTAGTTATCAGGCTTTGATTT
This sequence comes from Octonoba sinensis, assembly GCA_038502835.1. Taxonomy (NCBI): domain Eukaryota; kingdom Metazoa; phylum Arthropoda; class Arachnida; order Araneae; family Uloboridae; genus Octonoba; species Octonoba sinensis. Next base: position 192,732,850 of record CM076598.1, on the reverse strand, counting down.
TGTAAAAAACTCCCATTTTGACATGTATGCTTCAACACAAAACAGGCCATAACTCATCAACAAATAGAGATAAAAAGTTCTAGTAAAAAGCATTTTGAATTATATTGAATAATATTTCATATGATTCATTATCATATGCATCATGACTAATTTTATTAAAATTTTAAATTTAAAAAAAATGACCCCAAAATTTAAATTTTAAATTTCTCGAAAAACGTATAATGAAAAAGTTTCAAACGCTTCTCAAATATTTCTGTTTATTTTATCTTTGTCTATGCAAAAATTTTTTAAATGTCCGGAACTCATCCAGTCACGGCACCAAAAATCCGGTTATCCGTCATGTAAAATTTGATTTTTATGTATAGAAATTACAGATTTTAAACACCAGAGCCGGATATTCGATACGATAAATCACACGAGAGACACCAGATATCCGGTATCCAGGACACCAACATCCGGTTTGTCAAGAACTTTGACTTTGGTCCTTCCCAAAGCAAAATCTTGGGTGCACTAGTGCATACAGACATACATACATATACATACATACATATACATGCATACACACACACTCACACAGCTCTTTTACTCTCTAAGCAGGCAAACTGCTGAAGTTAACTTATGACATTCAATATGTTTAGATTTAAAAAGAAAAATGGAACACACGATAAATTAGCATTAAAATATGTTTTTAAATTATCATTAGTATTATTTTGGTGATAATGGTTAGAATTTACTGAAATTCGAAACGGGACTCGAAAATGGCTGCTTTGTTTAGGGATGATTGTTTTATTCCTTGACAGATAAAAATAAAAGAAAATCGAAGAATGTGAGAGCATTAGTAACTAAATCGAAGGTGGTGTGCTTGAAAGTAGGTACTTTTAGTTTTGAACGAGCTTCTCGTCTTTATATTTAGTTATAATTTACATTTCATTAGATTTTGCAAAGAAGTTTTCATTGCACAATTTGCATTAAAATTATTAAATCGAGCGTGCTAAAATCATTTGAGAGTGTTTTTCTTCACTAACCAGTATATAATACGGTAGTAATAATATAGCTAGTATAAACAATAGATATCCTTCAGTAACCAGTTATAGTACCTTTCTAAACTATTCTTTGCGAAAAATAGAAGAGCGAATCTTGTTAAACAAAATGAACGTGTGTTTTATTTTTTCGTAGCAAAGAAATAAATTTAAGAGAAAAGTTTCCTTCAAACTCTAACAACTAAAGTTTTTTTATAGTTTGAAAACTCGTTATATACTTTCCATAAATCAAGAAGTGAGAAATTTTATGGATACCCTATTAATATAGACCGCAACCAAGCGAATGTCAAAGTTTATTTCCAATCAGAATCATGTTGAGTTTTGCAGTGCTGTGGCTAAAGCAACGGTGACAAGAAAATCGCAATTTATGGGCAATCCTATTGTGGACTGCTATACAGAAACTAGACAGCTGGCTAGACGCTGCTCCTCCTCATCAGAAGAACTTTCTCAGGTTTCTCCTCTTCCCCGGATTCTTCCCGGCCAATCAGCTCTAATGATGCTCTCCATGAAGCGCAGAATGCATTGCCGTTTAAACAACATTCAAGATTATTTAAACAGCGTCAAGAATGCATTAAATCTTTATCGATCTGAACAGGGGCGCTTCAATGGGAGGCGACGAGAGGTCACTGCGACTTCTCAAAAATTTTTCTTCTTCGACAAATTTTAATTGACCATTCGGTAAGTCTGGAATTGCAATTGTTCTTTTTTACTTGTATTATTATATATTACTGGCTGACAATTATATATACTAAACTGAATTTTTTTTCATGTTAAGAAAGCAGAAATAAAAATTTTTAAAAAATCAGTTTTACTTGTGCAAAAAGTTCCTTTATTTTTTAATTACATATAGTCTCTGAATACGAGAAATGATAAAACTAGCGTAACAAAAAGAAAGAAAGAAAGAGAAAAGCAACAACAACACTCTGCGTATTATTGGTTTACGACCAAAAAATGTAAGTAACGACTAAAACAAATTAGTAAACTTTTAGTATGCACTTCTTTATTTTTTTAACCGACCTCACAAAGAAGGAGGTTATACATTCATACTGTATGTATGTCGTTTTTTTCGTTTGTTAGTTTGTCCACACATAACTTCTCGCCGAATGAACCGCTTTTCCTGATTCTTTTTTAATCGATCAAGGGGGGTTTCCCATCGGTGTCCTGTACCTTCGTTTGACCATATTCAATAATTAGAAAAGTAGTTATCGGCAGAAATGCAGACATTTTTTTTGTGTTTTCATCCATAACTTTTGACTAAGTGGACCGATTTTGATCATTTTTTCTTTAATAGATAGAGGGCTGTCTAACTCAAATATTGCACATCAATTTAACCACATTTTTTCAAAGAAAAAACGTTGTAGGTGAGAAATGATTATTTTTCTTTTAATTGGAAAGGTTTAGCTGGATTTTTCTTTGTTGGAAAAAATATTAATAAATATAAAACTCATTATTAAAAAAGAGTTGGTTGCCATTCAGCAGCAATATTAAAAGCAATTATAATAACAGTTTGACTGAAGGCTTCTCTGCAGTGAAAATTAAATCCAATCAGTTTGTTTGCTCTAGCTACCTTTTAAAATTGACTCCAAAACGGAATTTATCATACAAATGATTACTTTTTAGTGCCATTCGCTCACAGAATGTTTGCCCTTTGATATGGATTTTTTTAAAAATGTATTTATACTAAAAAGAATAAAACAAAATAGTTTTTGGAAAAAAAGTAGAACTGACCTCAAATTATAAATTGAGCTAAAAATTTAAAAATAAAGGGATTCTTTAAAAAACAAAGTTTTTGAAGTCGGTGCAAAATTATGAGAGATTTTGATTCATGATTACTTTTGTATCATGAATCAATTAGAAATATAAATGGCCCAGAGTTTGCAGCAGTTTCAATGTAAAGTAACGCATGGTGTCATGATAATTAGACCGTCATAATTTTGCGTCGACTTCAAAAATTGTGCTTAAAAGTCGTTTCTATGTTGTTTAAAGAATTCACTTATTTTTCACATTTTAGCGCAATTTATAATTTGAAAACGCTTCTATTTTTTTCCAAGAACTATTTTATTAAAAAATCGAAATGTTTAATTTCTATGCAATGATGTACAAAATTTCTTTTTTTTCTTTTATTTTTTTAATTACTTCTTTATTTCCTTTCTTAATTAATTTATTTTGAAATTACACCAAGCATTACAGACAAAAATTATTCTGATAGTCTTTCTATTCTACTTCTAAGAAAAAATAAGAAAAACACAAAATAATTATTTCCTATGTATTAAGATAAAAAGAGTTATAAAAAGAGTTATAACACACTTAAAAGGACAGAGGGGGCAATAAGGCGGCAAAATTTGGTTTTCAAAAGGAAAGGGAAAAAGCGTGTGTATAAGTCAGGGAGGTTAAAGGGGATATAAAGTATTGGCGATTTTAGTTGCTAGGGGAAAAAGCGAAAATGGTGTTTAGTTTCTAAAACTGGGTGATAAAAAAGCTCTTTTCTAAATAGGATCTTGACGAAACTTAGTGTCTCAGGTAGTAACAAAATTTGATTCTCAAAGATGAGATGGCCTGTTACAAGCAGTTTGAAAAGTCTGAAATTAAAGTATAAAGTTATCCGGAGTGTGCACGGAAATTGACAGGCTTAAAATAAACATTAAGAAAATTTTTGTAAACTGAAGTTTCAAAATATCAAAATTTTTACCAAAATATGTAGTTTTAAATTTATTTCGGTAAGGCCGGCTCCTTCACCCCGCCCCATTTGAACATTATTGAAAATTAGAAAAAAACGAGTTATGAAACATACAGGATACTTTTCTCCACCAGACCCCTACCTGTTAGCCAAGGCCTTAGGATTGCTTGCGCACGGGGCGAGGCAGTGGGGTCCACTGATTTTACATGAACATATCCCCAAGTGTATATGGCGGGTCTTCAGCGGGTATCGAACGCGCGACCTTCCAGGTGGAAGTCCGACGCTCAAATCACTAGGTTACCAGATAACATACAGGAAGTTCATTTTGACACCGCGTTATTAAGCTTCCAGTTTAAAGAGGACAGTCAGACCCCGATGTAAGGTCACCCGCATATAAGTTCACCCCGCATATAAGGTCACTTTTCTAAAGTGCCGGCTCATTGAAAAGAAATTCTATGTTATTGGATTATCGGATATGTGTTCAGCTTGTGACTACCGTAAATACTTATAAGGTCACTTTTATATTCAAATATTCAATGACTGATTTGCTTTGAGAGATTTCCGTCCAAGAAATTTTTGAGGTTATGCTACCTCTTCTCAAGCTTCGATTTCTGCAATTGTTTCGCAAGTTTTAGATTCCCAACGCAGTAGAAAGAGAAGATGATGTCAATGATATTGAAAGGAAGCGGTGACACAATCACAAGAGCTCAGTGCACTAAATGTCATAAGATATGTTTTACAATCCATGAGGAAGCTGAAGAACATTTTCATAAAACCTAGAAAACATTGTACAACAAATGAAACCAAAATCGAGAAAGTGCTGCATTATGGATTACTTTAAGTAATGTAAGTTCTTCCGCTTGAGTCTATTTGTAGACAACTTTACTTCAAATTAAAGTTTTTTTTAAATAATTTCATAATTTCTTATTAATTTTTTTCATTTTATGTGAGTTCAACTGATTAAAAAAACTTAATGAACTGATATTTTTGTACGTATTAAGTTTTACAAAAAATTATAATATTCAAATAGATATTTATTTATTGACAAATAAATGCATGCGTGTCGGTTATAAGGCCACCCTGCATATAAGGTCACTTTCGCGAAGAAGTGACCTTATATCGAGGTTCCACTGTACTTATTAAAAATAAATTAATTAAGCTACATCAGACAAAGAACAATTAAAACACTGTTGAAAATTAGAGTTTAAAAAATAATAAATACTCTGACCTTCAAATCACCTTCCTCATGGAATATTTAACGGAACACAACGTGTCTGAAGGGAATTTTTTCCCCCCTTTACATTACCATCGCTTGCTCTCATATTCCCATCTGCTCTAAACCTGAAAAAAATGAGTACAACAAAAAGGAAACGAAAAGCACAAAAATGAAAGGGGGAACTAGCACGTCACATGTTGATCAGCCGTATGGAAGTTAGATCAACTGTTGTAGTATGAGAAGTTTATGCAGGGTGAACTTCGAATAGATCGACAGATGAAGAAGAGAATTCCTCTTCGTAACCTTTTGATGACCTTTTTTTTTTTGCCAGAAAATTAAAATTCTCTGTTTTAAGCTTCGAAAGTTTGTTCATCAACTACGAGTAATCTTTTTTTCAGTTTGAGTCGAACAGTTATTTTTAATACTTTATCCAAATGTGATTTATTGTAAAAAAATGTATTTGTACTTTTGACATTGAAATGTCCTTCAAATATATAGAGTGTTACTGTGCCTTCGGCAGCTCAAAACGCGTTTCTGCTCTCATCGCGAAGGTTCCATAATAACGAGCAGTTCCGTAAAGAACTATATGAGCCTGCTTTCCCGTACATACCCAACATCAAATTTATAATCTAGCTATTTCTCTTTCTTTCTCATTTAGCATTACTTCTGTTTTCTTCAAATATACCTTTTCCAATTGTTGATACTTATTGATTCAGTCATTTATTCATTCATTCTTTCACTCATTCATTCTTTCACTCATTCATTCTTTCACTCATTCATTCTTTCACTCATTCATTCTTCACTCATTCATTCTTTACTCATTCATTCATTCACTCATTCATTCTTCACTCATTCATTCTTTCACTCATTCATTTATTCATTTTTCTTTCACATTCATCTATTCTTGCATTCATTCAAAAAATGCTTAAAAAACCAGATTAAAACGTATCGGGGGGAAATTGGCTCGTTTAGTTCAGGATGAACTTCGTATCTCTACATGTTCTACGTCTGTACATGTACAAACCTTCCGATAATGTTTGTTCCAAGAAAATTTGTTTGCTAGATCAAGGTTTATATGGGATTCAAATTTCCCCATAGGCGCTAATGCTAAATATTTTGGACTGTTCAAAATAAACAAAAATTGTTCAAATCAAAAAATATTTCCCGTTTACAACTTCTTCCAATGAGCTTATTCAACGGGACTTGGATCTTCTGCCAAGAGTTTATATAATTTGCATCATTTTTCCCCATAGACGATAATGTTAAAATTTTTTAAACTGTTCAAAATTGAACGAAAAATTGTTGAAATAAAAAAAATATATATATGGAAATAAGATGTTCTCGTCAAAATCTCTCGAATGCAAAAAAAAAAAAAAAGCTTTTGAATCGTTCAATTCCCTCAAAAGTTATTTGGTGGGAACAGACCGGCAGACCAGACAGACAGATTTTTCCCATCTCAAAATCCTACTTTCAAATTTTTTATTTTTCAATTTTATTTAATTACTTCACTTATTTTTGACTTTTCTTTATTTTTAACGATATTTTCATAGTAGACCATAAAAGGCTCTTTTTTTTGCTTATTTCGCATTTCTACGTTCACTATCATGAAAACTGCCAAAAACTAATACAAACTCTAAGCCTTAAAATTTCATCCTTCATAGAGTCGAATTCCTGAACAATTATCGTGGAGTATCATTTATACGACGCCAAAGGGACCATCGAAAAACGTCGTATAAACGATAACGTTGTATAATTGATTTACATTTCTGGATAAATCCAAGAATTGGGACCACACTAAAACGTCTTATAAATGAAAATGTCGTATAAACGATCGTCGTATAAACGATATTCTACTGTAACATTAATTTTTATGTACGACATCGGAACTTTTAAAAATCGACGTACAACTGAGAGAGATTGCTTAACTATAAAAGAGGCAATACGCATGAGTGAGATATTACACCCACATGTATTCTCTCCCTTACTTCCAATAGAACAGTGGTACGTTCTGAAAGTAGTGAGTAGGTCTATAAGCAGTTCCCCTCCAGTCTCTACAACTGCTTTTGACAGTAGTTTGCTGAAAAGCTTTCATATTAAACCAATCACTTAAAGCACCTGTACCAAGAAAATCCGCAAATCAGCTTATTAGTTAATTCTCAGAACCACTGCTACAGAAGTTTCTAGAAAGTAGTTGGTTTACAATCTTTCACCATGCGTTTGGAAAACAGGATTATTCCTCTCTTCACATGTCTGACACTTCCATATGCTACTTCATGTTATTAAATCTCGCCTTCCATTAAGATCAGTTGAAGAGGCAATCCGACTGGCGCCGAAAAAGCTCTCCGAATGGTAAACATCCATGAAGATTATCAGAACCCATAGACATAAATGCGAAAATAGAAACTAAATTCCATCACATGTCAATGACAGACATTATTTATTCGTGCCAATCCGATTGTTCATTTTGTCAAATATACCCCAAAATACACTGCAATCATATCCTCCAGTTATAAGACGCATAAAACAAAACTTGTGCAGCTAATAAGTGATCAAGTTAGTTCTCATGTAGTAGTCACTGATATTTCGGAGCTTTGCATTCAATGACGAAAATTTATACTTTTCTCACACTCTCAGAAACGCATGCTCAAATCTCACGAAACTTTCGTCGTATTTGACAAAATGGCTTCGTGAAAAATGCTCCGAGTAAACCTTTCGTCAAATTGCCGAAATTTGTGTAGTAACTTTTTAAAGTAACTTGATTGCGCGAGGAAAGTACCGTTGTAAATGACGAAATTTTCTTCACGATTGAAAAGTCCTCAAAAGTGACGATTCTATTTCTGAGAGGGCACCTTTTTAATCCCCCTTTATTTTCCACTAATTTATTAATGCATGCTTTTTGACCTGTGGAAACTAGGGTAGCTTCTGGTAGTTGCATAATACGAAACGTGAGATCATCAAGTTGCATTTTGTTTAAATGGGAACTTTAAGTTTGAAATAAATGTAACCTGAAAGCTTATGAAGCAAAGTATGTTTTGAAGCAGAGTGAAAATAAGCAACGTTTGTTAATTTAAAATTAACCCATTAATGTTTGACTTTTTTTTAGGGACAGTCTGAAAAGTACGTCTGAAGCACCAAATTTTTGGCTGATTTCACCAAAAAAATTTTTTTTAATGTATTCCTAACTAGTTATTTTAAGGCTAGGAATACATTAAAACAATTTTTTGTAGAAATGTTTATTTTTGGGTGCTTCAGACGCACTTTTCAGACTGTCCCTAAAAAGGGACGGTAGGCATTAATGGGTTAAACAATAAACTTATTTAAGAAAAGGGAAAATTAAGTTAGTGACCAGTTCTAACACCCCCCCCCCCCTCAAATTGGGTCAATGTTTTTCTTTTACCTATGACAGTTCTTGGGTTCTCAGCATGAACTGCACGAAATGTTGTTAAGTAGTTTGTGGTGTCTGAGATCATGCTTATTGAATAATAATTCAATCTGGATCCAGAAGTCGGATGTCTTTAAATTATATGCCATATACCGCAGATGATTAACCTGATTACGATCCAGAGAAAATGATATTTTTTTTTACATACCTCAAACCTCTGCAATATGAGCATTATCACTGCCATTCTAATAATAATAACAATTAATAAGTAATAAATTAATTTAAAAAAACGTATTAGAGTTTCTACTAAAAAATTTTTCAAAATATGATGAAAATAAATATTCCGTATCACAAAAGCAAATTTACTACTTTTCGCTCACGGATTTTTTTCCGAATCTTTATTGTAATGCATGAGATCATAAGCACATGGCACTGACTCCACCATAGTTCCTTAATCAACATCAAGAACATAAAATCAAATATATATTTACAATACCAGTATATCAAATATAATTTAAATATGTATTTATTGTTCGTTATTATTCATTAAAAGTGGGGACTTCCCCACAAAATGAGGACGTTTAGTCGCCACAGTTGCCTCTCTTCCTCTTTTCATACACCTCTCCTAAGAGTGAATCTCAAGTTCTTTCTTTCCGATTTGTTTTAATTTATACTTTTTTATTCACACACGACACATCCATCAAAAAATACTCTCGATGATTAGCTGTTTGACAATGTCAAAATGATTTTGATTTTGAAACTTTTTCTTTTCTTTGGCTTGATTAATTATTTTCCCTGTTTCCGGAGAAAGCAGACGATGTCTCGAAATTCTGTGATCAATCAATTTCCAAAAATAAACATACAGAACTTTGGGAACCTGTTCGAATTTCGGCAGTTATGAATTCTATAAGGAATGTTTGGAATGATGAACTAAGGAGCACACTTATGATTGGCGGGAGGGGGGGGGGGGGAGTGAATCGAGTTAACGAGTATTTTAGTACATCTCTTTTAAAAGAAAAATACATGAAAGTTTTATCTTTAATGCTTATTCCAGCTAGGTCATTTGATTTTGGGAAGAATTTAAATGAAGAATTTTGTTCGGAAATTCAACTGGATGATTCAAGTGGCCGCCATTAAGTGTTACATTTAATTGTCCTGTACGCAAACTCTTTTTTTTTTTGTTTAAGGAAATGCTTGAAAGGGCTCTACCAGAAACTAACGAAATTTTACCTATACTTATATGACTGATCCTAGCAATTTTTATCTTATATGTACTTGAACAGAAGACAGCTTTTCATTTATTTATAAATTTATTAATATTATCATTATTTAAAAAACGAAATTAGAAAATTAAAAAATAAATAAAATAATATCTTAAGAAATTCCATTTTATTTATTTGGTTAGCTTTCAGAAGCTACATTTATTTCCAGTTATGATACGTTGAAAGAGCACCGGCAGAGAATTGAATAATTCATACAAGCATATGTATTTTTCTAAAACTCATATTGAGTGTCCCTTTCTGACAAACGCCAAACGGGTATCACCCGGAGAGCACCACCCCCTCCTCAAACCCCCCCCCCTCCACACACAGTGACGCCATTATTTATATATATATATATAGCAAAACCTGTAAAGTTGACCACCAATATACATTTACCACTTTTGTCAGAAAAGGAATTAGCCCTATATTATATAATGCAGGGAAACCTTTCTAAGTTGACCACCTAATTTGACCACCCGTCTATATTGACCACTTATGTACGCCAAACTTGGGTGGAAGTATTATAAAAAACATTTTGTAAGCTGACCGTCTACTTATTACTATATTTATTTGATTATTTATTTTTGCAAAGATTAAAAAAACTAAAATAACTCCCTTCAAGATATTTTTATGCTACAGTATTAGACCAGTATTTGTCTGGATGGATGAAACATCAATATAAAATTTGCTTAAACCTCGTTGTAAGTTAACCACGTGAGAAAACTACTAGCACTCTTTTATTATTTAAATAAGTTTCTTCTTTTTTCTTCTATATGATACAGCCATTTTGAAAAATCACGCATTTTTAGGAAATCTTTACCATCAACTAAGGAACTTACATAGTTAATAAGATATTTCTCTTGATTTGAACTAAGTGCTTTAATTTTAAAGTTGCATAGGATACATTGAAAGTCACTCAAGTTAAATTTCTCTAATGATATTTTTGATAATTGCGAAAAACAAAAATAGCTAATTACTATTTTAAAGTAACGTTAATACATGAAGCTATATTGAAATTAATTATAAATAAATAAATGCATAGTGTAAGAAATGACAAAAAAAAATCTCCACCCTCTATAAGTTGACCACTAAAGAGCTGCACCGCAAGTGGTCAGCTTACACAGGTTTCACTATATATGTTATTTTTCATAATCTCTTTATCATTTTGAGCGTCACCAGGGGTGGATCACCCTCTCCACCCCCCTACTTTAGTGACGCTACTGATATATACTTTATATGTAATTCTTTGTACGAAAACGCCTCAACCATAATTCAAAGAACATTTATTTGTTTGCGTGAAATAAAGGAGAGAAAAGCATCTCAAATACCAATGGGCAGCGAAGGAAATTGCTTCTCCCTTTAACGACAAAAGGAAATTACTTTCATTACTCCTTTTACTTTGTTAGATGTATTTGTTCACTTTCTATCAAAGACATGTTGCTGTGGTAACACTAGCTTTCGTAATGCGATACCTGCTTATATATTTCATAGTGCGCACGCAATTATGCATGTAAATGAAATTATTCTTTAAGTGGAATATGAAAATAAGGAAATATAAATGAAATTTGTAAAATATAAACGAAATTTGTGAAATATAAATGAAATTTGTAAAAAATAAACGAAATTAATGTAATTTTATCTGAAATGCATTAGTCTTAGAATGGCATATTATTAAAGTTTGTAAAACACTTAACTTTAAAATTTTAGAAATAGACAATTTTATTTAAAAATGGGGTTTAACTAAATTGATGAAAATAAAGTGTTTCGAAATGATTAAATTTTTCCGGTTAAAGGGGTTTCCCAACCGGTGGTGAGTGAGAGCCTCGGATGTGGTCTGCGGGAGAGTCAGGTGCTTACTTATAAAAAAGTAATATTTTCCTTTCATTAAATCACAATTACGATTTTCGTTGATCAAGATTCAGTAAATACATTCGTCGTGATAATATCAGATATTTATTGAGTTATCTTTAACATAATAATTATTAGATCAAGTTGTTGTTTTAATGCCAGTTGGGTATCCAAGCTCCCCTTCACAGAGTGATCAGGAATTAAGGCAGTAAGGAGCACCTTCCGTTTTTATAGATGAGCACCACAATGGTGGAAGTACGACTTGGCTTTTTATGTATCTGGATGACACCAGATGGCACCACCACAAATACGCAACCTTCCTTCTTTGACCTAAGAGTGAAGGGAAGGGAAATTCTCCAGCCTCCGGTACCCGCGGAATGGCCTCGAGACTCCAGGGTCCACGAATTTTACATGCACGAGTCCCCCAAATGTACATGGTGGGTCTTCAGCGGGTCGAGTGTTGAACACCCAATCTTCCGGTTGGAAGCTGGACATCCTAACCACTAGGCTACCCTGGTCTTTATTAGATCATACTGTAAATCATAATAATTTTACGCAAGAGCGTAGGTTTTAGAATTCCACAGTTTGTAAGAAAATTCGTGCACAAAAGTCACATTGAAAAAAATGAGACAAATTTTCATTGTTAGTTTCGACTAAGTAAATTTTGAATTCTTTATTTCATTAAAAGCCATTCGAGCTTTAAATAATTACTAAGTTACAATTAAAATATTTTTTACTTTTTATGACGTACAGTGTAGAATACGTTCTGAAAATTACCATTTATATGTTTGTAATATTATTGATTATAGGAGTATTTTAATTAATAATAATATTTTGTTTTTGAAAAAGTGTTGTACTTAATCATTTTTGAATTTGGGGACAACTGATAAGATGTATGTAATAATGTAACGGGTGGTCCGTGTTAATTAACTTTCAGTCTAGGTGGTCCGCAGATATCTGCGGCTTGGGGACCACTGGGTTAAAACAAAGAGTTTCCGCATTTTACCTAGGTAATGTGCACATTAATGGCTTTCGAATCATTAAAGTTCAAAAGTTTGTTTTTTTTTTTTCATTCCCTAAAAATAACTAAATAACATTATGTTAATTTCGTTAATTGTAATAATATTTTAAAACATTTGATCCTTTGTATTATAGTTTTGTAAGTGACTGATGATTAATTCCATCCACTAATTTGTTGATTATTTGATATTGTATTAATTTGATTCTTTAGATATCGGAAAATAAATGAAATACTTATTGTGTTAGGCGTACAGAAACAGCTGATGTTCCAGAAAAGATCGTATTTTCACTTAACAAGTGCTTATCAGGTAACGTGCATTTCTCTTTCGGTCAGAAAAAATTGCAGTTTTTTGAAAGAAATTTAAAAATAATAAAAAATATAAATATATTTCGTTCAAAATTCTTATATTCCTAGATCCAGATAAAAACTAAACGATTCTTCATTTTTTCTTCAATCATTATCTTTGTTTTTCTTAACTTTACGAAAATTTAAATTTCCAAGTTTATGTCCACATAATTGCAGGTAAATGTAGTTATAAAAATATAAAACGATTTTACTTCGAGCAAAAAGTCTTTCGCTGTCCGAAGTTCAATTACCTTTCAATGGAAGAAGAAACTTTGAAAGCAATTTAAAGAAGTAAAGAGAGGGGAGGAGATGAAATTATTAAAATAATTACAAGCCGGAGAAAAGGTCAGATTTTACGGCTGAAGTTTAGTTTTCTCATCTTCAGAGCAGTAGTCCATTTAATTAAGTAAAATAAAATGCTCACAAATTGAAAGGTTGTATCAGAAATTTATTTCATTAAAGTCAGGAAAGAAAAAGAGAAAATAACAATAATAATTCCGAATTTAAAGGGATTTAAAACCGCTTTGATGAGAACATAATTATAGGGTCTGATCAGGAAAAGGAAACATGTTCTAAGCTTGTTCCTTTTTCTTAGTTTTTTTTTTAAATGTATTTTTTTGTTTTATAGAAGTAATTGATACATTGATACTTCAAGAAGCAGGTTTGGGTGAGGCTTTAAATTCATGGCTAAGTAAAGTTTTTTGAACTTGTGCATAGTCTTTTTGAACGTTACATCAGAAAAACTATTTTTTGTACGACTAAAAATAAATGACTACAACAGAAATTCTACAATTTATGTGTTTATATTTATCATTTGAGTACGCTTAAAAATTTATTTGTCTTAAACAGTTTCTTGCGTATTCAATGATGTAAGAAATAATATTTTTTAACTGAAGAGAATTCAAGAATGAGACTTTATTAGTAAAGTCATTTCTGAAGCTATATCAGCCTGTTTTAAGGATCCACACTACCTAAAAGTCTTCAGAAGATAAATAGCTAAGTAATATACAAAAATAAACTAAATATATTCTTTTCTGCGTTTTAGATATTTTTGTCCTGCTGTTAATATTGATGTTCAAAAAGCGTGTATATAGAAATAAAAAATGTAGTTATAAAGTTTATTCCAATGCAAAGCAGCTTGGACAGCCATCTTGGACACTTGTGTAATTTGCAAATGGTACAGACTCCAAAGCGATGAGATTCCCTATACTAATCAATAAAATTGCGACGTCGAACCAGTTGCATTTTCATAAACTATATCTAAATTACCAAATAGATTCCAGGGTCAAACATAATATTTTCCGGGCTAATAGGCCGTGGTCCAACCAAAATATTTCTGGCTGACGTTTCGCCTGACATGTTTCAGGAACCTTCAGAGTGAGAATACCTGAAACATGTCAGTATCGCTGAAAAGTAAAAGCATAGATGACTTATCTTCTGTTTTATTCATAAATCATCAAATATTCCGAGTTCCATAAGTGCTCCTGATTCTTCCGTTTGCTCAATTTCACGAGCAACCGTCTTAATCAAAAGTATCATTATAAATACCATAACTCTTTTGTTTTTTAGTACAACCGTGACGCAACATACTTCCTAGTGCTGCGTTTTAAAGCTCAAATTGAGTCGGAGATTGTGATGAAATAATAGTTTTCGGAGGAAGTAGGTCGATTGCTAAACGAACTGGTTTTTATTCGCTTAAGGAAAGAGGGTTTTTTTTTATATACAGCCGGCGCCTTCAAATTATTATCCAGCTATTTCATCACCACCTGTTTCAAAAGCAAGACTGATTTTTTTTCCTCTTCTCAGCAGAGGACATATCCAGGGGGTATACATTGAGCAGAATCTCCTAATATAAATCTTCTTATTACCTAAAGCTCTAACAACTGACATTCGAAATATTTCTATCTCAATTTCTCATTTCTTGGACTGATTCATCACGCTAAAGGTATTTGAATCTGGAATAAAGAGAAGCGTAATCTAATATTTCCACTATTTTTTTTCTCTCTCGTTGTCGCGTTGAATCATATTGCTCCTTATTTCCCTTAGGTTTACCTAACGATGACCTCCAAAAGCTAAGGTGTAAACCTGCTTTATAAAGGTCATCCTTGAATAGTAGGCAATAAATATGGTTTATCGGAAGGATGTTAGGTAATATTAATTAAATTAAATAAGAACTGTATATGTAGCCACGAATTAGCCAAAAGAAATTAGCACTTTTAGGAAAGCCAGAGCTTGTTAGATGACTTAAAAGTTGATTCCCGTTTTATTTTCTCAATTCGTTGTCCGACTACTCTCGTTTGATTATAATGTTTACCTTTATGCGGAAATATAATGCATGGACAAAAAATGGTTATGGTCATGACGCAAACCGGATTTTTTTTAAGGGGTTGTTTTTATAAGTTTCGGGGGCTTAAGGCCGATTGTTTGGCCGATTTGGGGGGGGGGGGGGGGTCATCGTTTAGTCGCTTTAAGGGAAAATTTAATGTTCGAAGTGAAAAA
Organism: Octonoba sinensis; assembly: GCA_038502835.1. Lineage (NCBI taxonomy): Eukaryota > Metazoa > Arthropoda > Arachnida > Araneae > Uloboridae > Octonoba > Octonoba sinensis. The sequence continues at coordinate 192,717,560 of CM076598.1, read as the reverse complement.
AGTTACCTTTGTATCAATAAAATATTGACCAAAAAAAAAACGTATTTTGATGGGGGAAAACGCATTTATTTTTCCTGTTACTTTATGAATGGTGGGATTTAAAACAAATATATTGTTTAGTATTAGGTATTTGAAACGGCAAGGTAGCGTCGAGGTGTCCTCGTACGCACAAATTTCAAACCCAGCCATGTCGGTTGATTTTCAAGATGAAAAAAATCGTCTGCCCATGTTGTATGATCAAGCAACATGTAAAAGATTCCTTGAGTGTCTATTTGGATTGGATATATTCGGCTAAATTAAATGTCTAGTGCAATTTCGCACCAACACAGCCAGGTACTCCACCTTTCAAGTGAAGGAACTGGGTGTCAAAATTCACTTGTGGCGATGGTACCACCCATTGTGGGGCTGCTGAAAGAGCTGGTACCAATCACTGTGAAACACACGAGGTCTGCAAGTGACAGAAACCAACAGCAGCCCATTAGAATGAAAAAAAACGGTATTTGTTTTATGTATGTAATTATTAAAGTTTTTAAAATAATTGAAAGCGCAATAAAATTATGCGCAGTTGAATTGATAGTATTTTAGTTTGTACAGTGAGGGAGGGCTAGGGGCGCTATTTTGATAATGTCCAAGGGCTCCGAATACCGTCGGGCCGGCCCTGCTGACTTATCAAATACGTATGTATATTTTGGAAATGGATTAACTGCCACCTTAAGATTAGTATTATTTTGTTGACATTCATTTAATAGGTAACATTTTCTCTTTTATTTTTTTTTCTTGAGATTTCTTTTTCTTTAAATTATAAATATTAAAAATGTATCGAGTATTGTAGAAATATTGTAGATTGTTAATGAAAGGAGTAGTATGAAAGTATGACGAATAAAAACTTCTGTAAAAAGGCTTCGAACCTACGTCGAAAGTAGGAAGAAAAAAAACTATTTAGATTTTTTTTATTGATAACGATAACATTAAAAATCATCAATAGCTACTAAATGAAAAAAAAAAGTTAGAAAACTGATTGACAGACAGGAAAATTGTAGTTAACCCGCTTGGTCTTTGCCTATTTATGTATAGATAAGCAATATACAATATACGAAAATATAGTTGAAAAGCATTTGACTTATTTCATTTAGGAATCCATACCACTTCCTTGGGACTTAAGAATTTGCGTCCTCTGTCATCCGGAAATAACAGCTGCCGCTATCATTATATACTAAATTGATGTGACGCAATCTTCAAGCTTGAACCAACTGGTGACGTAAGGTGTTGATTTCCTGCTTTCAGAACACGATTTGAAATTGAAATAGTAATGTGTAAAACATGCAATTTCTTTAATGAATTAAGCAAGAAAAGAAAAGAAAAAAAAAACATTCGGTATTATAGCTTCATTTAGCTCCAATATAGTAAATGTGGGAACTATATCACGGTATTATTATAACAATAGCTTAAAACTCATTTAACGGTGAAAATTGGCCAGGGCCGGCCCAACCAAAAGCGGGGCCCGGGGCGGAATTATTTGCGGGGCCTATATATATATATATATATCTATGTTCGTGCGTTAAACTAAGTTGAAACGTACCAATGGAATAGTAGTTAGCAGCCACAAATTAATTTTTTGCACAAATTTCGATTTCTGTTTTGTATAACATATTGATTTCTGTTGGGTATTTTACATCTTAACAGATTTGATTACAAGCATTCACGTTCCATAAGGAAAATTTATTATTACAGATTAATGACGAATTATTAAAAAAAAAAAAAACTGCATAAAGATGAATTTACTGAAATTACTTTACTTTGTTGAATTATTGAAAGCAAATTCTTATACAACCTTATCACAATTTAGCTTCTTTACAAATATTGATTCAATCGCTAAGATTGCCAACTTTCCTTGGCCCACCAGTACCGGATCTTGGAGTTTTCCAAGGCGGGGCAAAACTTAAAAATGCCACCCCCCCTCCATCCAATTATTGTTAATATTTCATATAACTTTTAGACGCTGGCCTTTTTAATTTATTTTTTAGGATTTTTTCACTTCCGGCTACTGATAAACAGACAGAACTTTCGTTAATGTTCCCACAACATTCTCTTTCAGCTCAACATTTGGAGAAGGGGAGGGGGGTCGAACTATATGAAGAGCTCTCCTTAACAAGAGTTATGTAATTCTGACAGTTAAAGGGGGTCTGGGGGGTTCTCCCCCGGGAAAATTTTGAAAACTATATGCAAACTGGTGCATTTTGAGGCCTTAGGATACGCTTTTGAGAGTTCAAAAACTATAGGAAAAAAAACGAAAACTTTTTAAATTTAAACGCTTTTACTCATAAAAATAATCATAAAAATGCAGAAAAAGATTAGCTTTTTTATTTTTTAATCCAGGGCTGGACCCCTCCCCCTTCTCCTTCTTACTAACGCCCATATCCAAGAGCCACGAGTTTGCCTTCTCAAACAACACTTTACAAGCTCCTACCTCTTCCCAAAAGAATGCTTTGAGAGTTTGTAAAAAGAAAACTCTTCGGTATTATTTGATCATAGCATAATTTATACGTATTTCACTATTATAAGGGGAAGAGACCTTGCCTTTTTAAAATTTAAAGTTTTAAATTTTGACATTACAAAATTTGCCGCTCCATAGCCTCCCCCCCTCCAATACAGTTCATACAAATAAATAAGTCTATTAATCGGTTTTAATCGTTAGCAAAATTGCTGATCAATGATCAAATCGGAGTGCTGAACTAGGATTTTAATTCTCTTCCAAAAGTTAAATTTTCTTTATCAAATATTTTTTCTGTTCCTTTCTTCTACTGTGGCCCACAGTATATCGTAATTAATTTTTTATTAATTTTAACTTTGAAAAAGATCTCACAGCTGTTGCTACGGACATTGGCTGTGTTAAAATTACTCTAATTGCAGAGAAAAAAATCGATAAAATTGTGACAAATTATTTTTATATAAGAACTGGGCTGTTTCCAATATTGAATAGTTGACTGGCAAAACTCGAAAACAAATTATGAGTTCGTCAAGAAAGTTCACGCTCAATACCATCTTTTAAAGGCTGACCTGCAATATGACAACAATTTTTAAGCTATATCTTTGATAAATTCTTAATATTATTTAAACTAAATAGAAAGCCAAATGTTTCTTCATTGGCATGGAAATTTTTTAATCTCTTCTCGAAAGATGTCATAGCATTATCCATTAGTACTACGAAAAACTTAATCCGAAAATTATCTTCAGAAGACAAAGATTCGTCATCAATTCCTTCATACAGAAATTGTCTTGGTTTTCGAGCTACACGCCGATTTTCGAATTCATCAAAGCATACATTTTCTAGTGGAATATGAGGAAATCAGAATGTGCACTTTAAACGACTTGTATTTTTTGAATTTAAAGACATATTTTGAGGTACTCGTGCAGACGCCTTGTAACCTTCTTAAATTTACATAGGTTTTTGGTGTTTAATTTTCATTTTTTATGTTTACTTAATTTTATTATTTTTATTGTTTCACCCTGAAAAATTTAAGCAGCGGGGCCTTAAGCGCGGGGGGTGGGGTGGGGGGGGGGCTCCTATTGGGAGCAATCGGTCCACTCGGCTTAAGATTGGCCTTAAAACACACCGACTGGAAATGGAATTTCTATTCCTGTTTTAAAAACATTCACATATTACCAATAGAATCTAGACACGTTCCAAAAATTTATTGATCTATAAGATCTGATCTATTATCTAACCATGTAGCAGAACTTGAAAATCTGAAACTTTAATAATAAAAATTTTCCTCCTCTCTCTTTTTTATTAAGATTTTGAGGTTTTGCGCGGGGCCTAGAAGAAGCGCGGGGCCCGGGGCTGCCGCCCCGCCCTCTGGCCGGCCCTGAAATTGGCTACCAGTTGAAAACTGTATGAATAAAGAAATCCATTGTTGTTTTGAGCTACGTTCATTTTAGCAAAAGACTACCAAAATTGTAATTGAAAATTTCGCATTCTTAAGCATATAGTTATGAATTATCTTCAATATAAAAAAGGGCAGAAAAAAAGCAAAACAACTGAGTCATAGTATAAAAAAAAACCTTCAGCAAATTTAACCTTCAGCATGACCTTTCTAAGAGCGCAAATATATTCAGTAACAAAAATAAATACTGACGTTTCTACAAGAATGAAATACAGCTTGATGTCTCATCTTTAAAACAACCTGCATACTAAACTTTCAAATTATGACGATGAATACTAAAGAACTTTTTTTTTAGAATCTGTTTTCAAACTAATTTCCAACGTCCTTTTGACCTTTACCTCCCACAAGAAGTTCAACTTCCATCACCTGGATTCTTAGCAGGGAGGAGTGATAGCAATAAAAAAAAAAAAAACGTCGTTGTGAAAAAAAAAAGGGGGAACTGGCAAAGTGTAGCAAGTGAAATCCGGAGGGGGAAATCACAAAGAAAATAGTAGCAGCTGCGTCTATGACCTTCAAATGTCCTCTACTGTAGGTACTTCATATTGGAAGTAATACCGAGCTTGGCAAAGGAAATAAACCTGAATCCAGCAGAATATATATTATTAGAGAACTGTTATTCCTTCAACCAATTAAAAAGGTATATAAACCGAAATTTTATTTTTCTTATTTGAATGATTCTTTTTGGAGAAGAAAATGAAATGTCTCCTCAGGCCGTCAGGCCCGTCATTTAGTGTGTGTGTGGGGGGGGGGGGGGAGCTCAATTGCCCCACTTCCGCTTGTACACACTTGCATACTTATAGGTATGTACATGTATTTTGTTGCTTTTTAATGCAGTATACATTGAGTTTATACTCTTTGTCCCCCCCCCCCCGGAACATTGTGAAATAACGTACCTGGATGTCCTCAGATCATTGTTTATTTACTGAGAACAATTTTGCTTAAAAATATGTTCCTCGATACTGTAAAAGCTTTGTAAGTTGGATATCACATTTTTTTTTTTTTTTTAATTTTTAGATATGAATGTCAACTTTTCCTACCTTTCTGCGCTCACAAAGAAAGAGTAGAAAATATGAAAAATTACTGAAATGTAAAATGTTGCATTATTTTCGGCTTGTTTCTCATGTACAGACCCCAATGTTTAACCGGAATATTTATTCACTAATTTTAAATTTTGCACCCACATTTATCACACTTTATTCTAACTTTTCGGCATTATCGCAATGAGAAATTTGGCAGTATGCGAATTTAATATTTCTGCAAGTTTCCACAACTTTTGCGAATTTTGAACCGAAAGATATTAATTGATTAAAAATTTTTCATGTCAGTGTACAACTTTTTCGCATTGTCTGGAGAATTATTTTTAAAGATATTTTTTGCGAATACAGTTCGAGCATGAAGTTCTGACACTCGGACGCTTCTACGCATGGCAGAAAAGGGCGAATCCATTCGAGTTTTAGGAAAGTTCGTTGGGCAGGTGCGTTAGTTAGTATGCAGAATGTTTGTTTCTGTTTGTTGAAAGCAACTAAATTTATAAACTGGCATATAGTATCAGTTCGGCAGAAATCAAGTACGCTAAAAGAACTAAAACGAGAACAGAAGCGGCACATTCCTTATACCAGCAATTCCTCCCTTGAACATGAATGGATTTTTCTTGGCACTTTGCCACTTAGAGGTCTTTTTTTTATGGTAGAACTGTACATATGGTTTACTGCCTTATTAATAATTAAAAAAAGAACAAATAATAATAAAAAAAATAATTAAATAACTTTCTTGCAGCTTTATTTTTGTTTTGGCCTACGCTTACACTTAAATGTTTTGAAATTATGTTTTCATTTCTTGTTATGAACTATTGTGCATCAAGGAAAATAAATATACTGGTAAACTTTACAGTTTTGTTACCCGTTACTAACGGGCTAGAGAAGGGCCAGTTTCCTTCAGATCTTAAAAGGAGTTCGCGTTCGCGGGGAGAAAAGGTTGAGAACCGCTGATGTAATCTTTAGCGCAAATAGGGCTTTCCATCATATATTTATTGGTATGAAATTCTCAGATTCTTTAGTGTTGACAAAAAAAACAATGGTCAATATAAATTTGGATAGGAGTTTTGTATCTGCATAGTGTATGACTAGTCAGACAGTGATAGGAATGGTTTTTCATATGACCATTTATTGAACATACTGTGAATAGGCCACGTCTCCGCCCCCCCCCCCCTTTAGTTACGTCCGTGAATGCTCAGATTAGGTCTAGTTTATTTTGAATCTGAGAGGACGTTCCCAACTTAATCTAATGCACTTGACCTTGAAAATAAAGGGGGTAAATGTAGAATTATTTTGTGTTTTTTAATGAATTTCGGTGTGCTTCTGCAATGCTAAAATTGAGAGCTTGACCCCAAAGACTTTGCTAAGCCAGTGGCGTAACTAGCATGGGTGACACCCGGGGCGGGTAGGGATGGTGTCACCCCGTTTAAAAGATTACCCCCCTCTCCCCCAAAAATATCGTGTAAGCGTGAAGTATGCGCTTTAATAAAATATATTAAATATTTAAAAAAAAAAATCGCAGCTTTTCAAAAGAAAAACATCATCCGTATCATGAGCCTCATAACTATTTAAAGTATTTTGTTGATGACAACGGTTATGATTAGCGGTTAACACATACATTACGAATATGCTTTTTAAAGGAAATACTTTGCTCAGCTCAAATAGAAAGGAAAATGATAGAAAAAAATCCAATTTAAAGTATTTGTTATATTCTATGGAGCTTTTAAAGTTTTTTTCCCCTCCGTCGTGGCTGGGTGTCACCCCTAAATGGGTGATAGTGACACCCGGGGCGGGCCGCCCCCCCTTAGCTACGTCACTGTGCTAAGATAAGCCTTTATACTTGATCATATCCCCACCCCCGTATTTAATAAAGAAAACTTTATTTTCCCATATATAAAACCGATTTTTTGTGCAGGCACACTCCGCGACTGTCTGCCATGATAAAAGCTCCCTTCGAAATGTTTGTCTCTGTCTGACAATATGTCAAGGAGGCGTTCATGTATTTCTTTGATTTTTAATATAATGCATATGTAGTATATACCTTCATTATAACTGCATTGTTCATTGGTAGATTTTACCATACTACTCATATTGGTGGTAGATTATGCTTATATCCACTGACGTAGTAAAATCAGTGCTCATAAAAAAGCTATAATGGTACGTGTTGGAAATTTTTTTGTATTAATGAACTGTCGTTGAACTGACGTAAAATTTCCTTTTTATGTCTCCGGTATTTTTCGTCGTATGAAAAAAAAATTAATAAATTGCATCAATTTTGGGAAAGTATAGAAAAGTTTTCAATCCGGAATACAGAGTTAATGCTTTTCAATTTTTAAAAGAGAGTCTAATTTAAAAATTGTTTTCTAAGTGCAATTCAATGAGATAATGCAAAGAGATCAGCATATGGTGGTAAGAAGGAACGGGTAGATGTTAGATATGATGGCTGCTTCCCTGTCGCCGGCAGAATAAGAGCGCCATCTATTGTCAAAACTCGGTTCTAATATTTCCCTTTTTAAATACTTATCAGAAATTTATAATTTAGCGTGTTCTTTTAGAATTCGATAATTTTAGAGACGAACGGTAATAAATAATGTTAAATGTATTTTGCTTATTTTTTTCTCTCCTCAATCTGATAAAACAAAATTTTAAGATTAGACTCAGTATTCTTTGATTATGATTTTTATGAAAATTTTACGAATTTTTAATGGAAAAATAACATTTTTGCGTCATTGGGTTTTAATTTTGGATAAGAAGCTTTAAATTTATCCAGCACCCATTATTATTCAATATTTTTACCTGTGCAAAAAGGCTGTTGTTCTATTGGCGTAACGAAAAACTTTTATGGGAGTGTCACGATCACTTTATAAGCAGTGTTTCTTTCAGGAATCTCTCCGGGGGGGGGGGGGGGGACCGCTGGCCCCTCGGAGCAAGCCAACTCCCCCCCCCCCCAGGAAGAAACATTCCGATCACAATTTCAAAAAAAAAAAGAAGAAGAAGAAGAAAAGAAAAAAAAGAAAAGGGAAGGAGGAATAAGGAAAAGTAAAAATTTTAAAATATAGAGGGAATAAAAGTGGCTTCTGTTTTGGGTCATAAAACTGGTCTGTAAGGGGCCATTCATAAACGATGTCACTCCTTTTTCCCGAATATTTGACCCCCTTCCCACTGGCGTCACAGCAGTCTAATTATTGAGGGGGACGACCCCAATTTTTGACTTGTCTTCCAAATTTTGCCAAACAGTAGTTGAAACACTTTATTATTTCAGCAATAGTATTTCACATTTTTTCTATCGATACGAATTGCGTTAATTATTTACTTATTTTGTGAACTTAATTTGCAACCAAAATTAGATGTGATCTAGAGAAATGAAATATGTTCAGAAAACCTTTTGGTTAAAAATATTTATTCAAAAAAATAAAAAAGGTTTATTTCACTCTGTACGGGATCATTTTTATATGAATTATAATTAATGATGTATACGGATTCATTAACTTTCTGACAAAAAAACATTTCTTTGGCTGTCTTTGGTAAAAATAATTTTTTTTTTTTGCAATGATTGCCGTATCAACATGATCGATAACATCTTGATGAACGAAACACATCTCAGCGTCATTCAATCGCTTTTGTGTCATTGTTGAGGGCAAATCTACTTTAGCTTTCTTAATGAGCTGAAACTTCTTTCCGCCTCACAACTGGATGCTGGAGACACTATATAGCAGAAGTCGTACCAGAATTTCTATATTAGAGAATAATCGCCTAGATCCTGCTTCCATTTGTAGTAAAATCCTTTTCTAACGTCACGTACTCAAGTCATGGCTTTAAACTCCTCTTTGAAAATTCGCAAGTTGCAAAATGTTTAATTTTGAAATATTGAATTCTAGGTAGTTTACTGCAAGCTCCAGTTTCTCTTCATGAAGTAGCATCTTTTCTAATTCAACTTGTTGTTAAGTTACTTTTTGATTCTATATGCGGTTTTTAGTCCGTTAATTGTCTCATCAAATATGTGAAAGAATTCAATGCGATAGTATTCTTCACATGAAGAAAAATCATGACCCACCGCCCGACCAACAAACCGCTTAGGAGGTCTTTTTTTTCCTTGGCAATTTTAGGGGTGCCAGTCCAAGTTCTATTTTTTTGACACAATCATCAAAAATTGGCGGAAAACACATCTTCGTTTCGCATCTTTTCCAAGTAATCAACATCTGTTTGAACTGATTTGACCAGTCTAGCTACTGTACTTTTCCTCCCTTGAAAAGATGTGTTCAGTTCTACCAGCAAATCAGTGGTTTGTTTCCCCAAAACTAATTCCGAACAGTTGGAAACGTTTTCGAAAGCTGCTGAAAGACTGCTAGCGCCATCATAAACATCTTCAGCCAACTGACTCAAAGTGTCTATAGTTAAAGAATATTTTTCAGTATTTCTTCAATTTGAGAGCTTCGATATATGCATCTCGTTCGACACAGAAGTCTAATTTTGCAAGTATTTCGAACGATTCAGATTCATTTTCTAAAAGGCTCTGAAACAAGCCGTTTGTTTTCGTTCTAAACAAAAACATTCCTATCTGATTGGCTTCTTCTAAAGAGCTTTTTACAACTAACGTGGAATTGCAACTCTCTTTCATTATTTTCAGTTAGTGCAATGTGGCCCACATTGAACACAATCTGCAAAAGGTTGTTTTTCACTCATAAATAATAGATGGCACTTTTAATATGGCCAGTCATATCGGCCGCTCCGTCATATGTTGGCCCCGAAGATTTGCTATTGGAAGTTGAAGTCGAACAAGGGCATCACATATAAAGGGCAGCTATAGCTTCTTCCGTGACTGAGCGGGTTTCATAAAATCCTAGAAAAGTTTCACACCTAAGTTAAAGTAGGGGGACCATATTTCTGAGCGTCAATTTGGGGACTCCAGAAAAATGTTTCGAGTACATCGTTGGGGACACAACAAACCAATACACATTTCCTTCTATTATGAAAAATCACTCTCATTAATGTATTTCAAAGGGTATCTATACATATTTACTTCAAAATGAACGCATATTTTCTTAGAGTATTGCCTGTTATAAATTGTAATACTAAGGCAACTATTTCAAAATTCCTATATGATTATCTAAAATTGTACAAAATACTATCTAAAAGTTTTAATAAATTGCAAATTGGGAAACAATTTGGAGAGAAAAAACAGAAGTTTTTAAATTTGGGGACATTACGTGTCCCCAAGTAGTTAAAGTGTTTTGGGAGACAAGGCATTAAAAATATACAAATTTGGGGACTGTCCCCGAAATTCGAAAACGTTTGGTCACCCTAGTTAAATTGAAAAAATGTGCGGTGCTATTTGTTAAATATAAAAAAAAAAAAAAAATCGGGGGGGGGGGGGGGGGGTCATCGGGGTGAAAAAAGTGCGTGTTTTTCAAACCTATCATAAAGTTTCCCCCCAATTTGTAGAAGTAAGAGTTCGTAACATATTTTACGTGCACTGAAGACATTTCGAAACGCGTATTTGCAATTTTCGTTGCATTACTTAATTACTCTTCATGTTTAACAAGTTTATAAAACTGTCTTAATTTGTTCCGTATGGAAATATGGACACAACTCGTAATTTCTCGAATCCCTACTAGTCCCCTCACAGATAGACAATGACACAAGATTAAACTCCAGAATGTTCACATGAAAAATAAAGCAGTAGGACTTTTTGATTCAAAATCACGGACGGCGTCGACTTACATTTTATATTTTGTAAGAGGCCCCACTTGTTTTGAATTAACATAAGCGTACCCCCACTTTTTGATGCTCGTATATGTAAGCGTCTCCGCACTTCCAAAACTGTTTCCTTTTATTTCGAAATTTTCGCGTGAAAGGAGTAGACTGTTTCCTCTGCCGAACTATTGAGGGGGACTGTCCCGTCTGCCAAATTTTTGGGGGGGGACGCGTCCCCGAATCCCCATAGGACGTGACGCCCGTGCCTTCCCCCCTTTGTCACACTATGTCACACTTTAGCGGACCCCCCTCCCCCTTTGTCACATGTCACGCTATGTTGCATAATACATGATGTCATAAGTAGGTGAAAAAGGACAGTTCTGCATGAGCAGGCGGTGGCGGTGGAAGGGGGTGTGGCCGATCCGCCTCCCAATGCCCCCAGGCGTGCCCTCAGGCGTTAGTCGAGTGGAGTTGAGTTGTATGCCCTCAGGCATTTTTCGAGTGGAGGTGAGTTGTTTTTGCCCCCAGGCGTTTTTCGAGTGGAGTTGAGTTGTATGCCCTCAGGCGTTTTTCAAGTAGAGTTGAGTTGTTTTTCAAAAGTTTATAGTTTTGGAATGGCAACACTGTTTAATTTAGGTTTAACCCTATTATTCCGCCTCCTAGCGGCAAATAGTGGAACTACTATAGCACTGTTTCAATACTGCGAAAACCGTTTTTTTAAAGTTTATAGTTTTGGAATGGCAACACTTTTTAGTTTCAGTTTAAGACTTGATGTAAAACCGATTGTAGCGCCATCTATGAGAGGAAAAGGGAACTATTTTGGAACTAAGAATTTTTTTTTCTAATGTTTTCTCTCAGAATTCAAGCAGGAACTATTTTATATTACAAAAAATAATTATAATGTATAATGAATTAAATTTATTGTCGCTATTTACTTCCTATTATGTATTTATTTCTTTTTTCGACTTAGAAAGATTTTCTTTTTCGATCTTTCGATCACTAAGAGTGAAAACTACAAAACAGCATGAAAGCTAGAAATAAAAAATATACAACATCAGAACTTAAATTCATCCAGAAAAACTTAGAAGAACAAATGTAAAAGTTCGGAAATTTTCAAAACAAAAGTATGATGCACTTGCAAAATGTTAAAACTTAGTGCAAAAACGTAAAAAGTACTATGTACAAAATGTTAAAATTTAGATTTATCTACTAAAACAGTGAATGAAGATGTAAAATTACTAAGAGTAATATATTAAAACAACACGAAAACGTAAAAGTACTAAGTACAAAACGTAAAAAAAAATTTATTTATCTGCTATAACTTAGACTGAAGTCGTAAAATTACTAAGTACGAAGTGTTAAAACATCATAAAAATGTAAAAAAATCAAGTATAAAGCAGCAAAACATAGATTTGTCTGTAGAAATCTTGATCAAAAAAATGTAAAAGTTCAAACAACAAAATCCTAAAACTCTGAAAAATTTGAAAACACGCAGTACAAAAACAGCAAAACCTGTAAAATTGCTAAGTATAAGGATGCAAAACTTAAATTTTTCCAGAAAACCTTAGAGCGAAGTTGTAAAAGTACGGAACTTTTCAAAGTAAAAGCGTTATGTACTTACAAAATGTTAAAACTTAATGTAAAAATGTAAAAAATTCTTCGTCAAAAATATCAAAACTCTGATTTATCTACTGAAACTTAGAATGAAAATGTAATTGAATCAAATGTACTAAGTGTGAAATAGTAAAGTAACATGAAAATGTAAAAGTACTAAGTATGTAGCGTAGTCATCAAGTGAAACTTTGTACAAAAATGTCAAACTTAAGTACGAAACTTAAAAGACTTAGATCTGTCTGCAGAAATCTTGATCAAAAAGCGTAAAAATTCAAACAACAAAATCCTAAAACTCTGAAAAAAGTAAAAACACGCAGTACAAAAACAGCAAAACATAGATTTGTCTACTGAAATCTTGATCAAAAATGTAAAAGTTCTAACAACAAAATCTTAAAACTCTGAAAAATTAAAAACATGCAGAGCAAAACAACAAAACATGTACAAATGCTAAGTATAAAGCTGCAATACAAATGCTATGTATAAAACTTCCAGAAAAACTTAGAACGAAAAATGTAAAAGTACGAAACTTTTCAAAACAAAAGTGTGATGCACTTGAAAAACATTAAAACTTAATGCGAAAATGTAAAAAGTACTACGCACAAAATGCTAAAATTTAGACTTATCTACTAAAACATTGGATGAAGATGTAAAATTACTAAGTAAAATATATTAAAGCAGCAAGAAAATGTTAAAGTACTAAGTACAAAAACGTAAATAAATTGATTTATCTACTAAAACATAGACTGAAGTTGTAAAATTACTAAGTACAAACTGTTAAAACATCATAAAATTTGAAAATAGCAAGTATAAACCAACAAAACATAGATCTGTCCACTGAAATCTTGATCAAAAATGTAAAAGTTCTAACAACAAAATCCTAAAACTGATAAATTAAAAACACTCAGTACAAAACAACAAAACATGTAAAAAAAAAATGTAAAATGCGAAAATGTAAAAGTACTAAGTATATAACGTATTCATCAAGTGAAATTTTGTACGAAAATGTAATCGTTTATGTACGAAACTTAAAAAACTTAGATTTATCTAAAAAAAATCCCAACTAAAGTCGTAAAAAGTATGAAATGTTAAACATCATGAAAATGTAAACTTTCCAAAAATGCAAACATCAAAACAACTTAGATGTATCTAATAAAATTTAGAACGAGTAAAAGTGTCAAACTTAATAAAAGAACAAAGTAAAAAACAAAAAAAAAAACTAATATTCATCTACTAAAACACAGAAAAACTTAGAACGAAAAGGTAACAGAAAATTTTCAAAATAAACGTGTTATGCACTTGCAAAATGTTAAAACTTAAATTTATCTACTAATAATCAGAACAAAGATGTAAAAATACTAAGTATAATACATTGTAGCAACACAAAAATTTAAGAGTACGAAATACAAAACGTAAAAAAAGTTAGAGTTATCCAACTAAAACTTAGACTGAAGTCGTAAAATTACCAAGTACGAAATGTTCAAGCATCATAAAAATGACTAAATAAGAAGTATAATGTATCAAAAACATAGATTTCTCCATTGAAATCTTTTAAAAAAATGTAAAAGTTCTAAGGACAAAAATGCTAAAGAAGTGAAAAAATGAAGAATACGCAGTGCCACACAACAAAGCATGTACTAACTATAAAACTTCTAATCTTGAATTCATCCAAGGGAAAAAAAAATATGTAAATCCAAACGAAAATTTTCAGAAATAAAACTGTTATCCACTTGCAAAGTGTTAAAACTTAATGCAAAAATATAAAAAGTACTGTGTATGAATGTTAAAACTTAGATTTATCAACGAAAACACGGAATGAAGATGTAAAAATATTAAGTATAATATATTAAAGCAACACTAAAATGTAAAAGCACTATGTACAAAGCATCAAAACTTAGATTCATCTAGTAAAACTTGGTACAAAAATGTAAAAGTACTAAGCATAGAACCTCAAATATACATTTATTTAGTAAAAAACAGAACGAAACTGTTAAAGTACTAAAGCCAACGCATCAAACAAGGATTAATCTATTAAAACAGTATAAAAGCACTACATACAAACTGCAAAAACTCTTAGAACTAAAATTTAAAAATGTAACAAATCATAAAATTTTAAAACTTAACTTCATCCAGAAAAACTTAGAACGGAAATATAAAATTACTGAAGTTTACAAAACAAAAGTGATAGGTATTTGCAAATTGTTAAAATCAAAAACGTAAAAAGTACGAAACATCAAAACTTGGAGTAGTATAATAACAAAACTGCAACTTCGATTCATCAAATAGGACTTAATTCTAAAATTGTGAAAGAAATGTGAAAACTGATATTCACCTTTTAAAATGTAAAAATATTAAGTACACGATGTTAAAACAGAACAAAAATGTAAAGGTACGAAATGTAAAACTCCAAAAAGTTAAATTCCTCTACTAAAAAATGGTTTGAAAAGTAAAAGTACTACGTACATCAACTATAAACAGCATAAAAATTTAAAAATAGCAAGTACAACACGTTAAAACAGAACGAAAATCTAAAAGTACTAAGTACAATGCATCAAAACTTACGTTGATCCAGAAAAGCTTGAAACGAAAGATGTAAAAGTACGGACATTTTCAAAATAAAGGTGATATGCATTTGCAAAATGTTAAAACTTAATGTAAAAACGTAAAAAGTACCATATACAAAATGTTAACACTTAGATTTATCTACTAAAACCTAGAATGAAGATATAAAAATTCTAAGTATAATATACTAAAGAAACACAAAATTATAAAAGCGCAAAATACTAGAACTATCTATTAAAACTTCAAAACATAAGATTCAGCATCAAAATATATAATCTGTTTACAAAAACCTTAATCAGAAATGTAAGAGTTCGAAGAACAAAGTGCTAAAACTTAAAAAAGTAAAGAAACGCAGTACAAAACAATAAAGAATGAAAGAGTACCAGCTATAAAGCTTTAAAACCTAATTTCATCCAGAAAAATTTAGAACAAAAATGTAAAGCTACGGAAATTTTCAAAATAAAAGTTTTATGCACTTGCAAAACTTAAATTCATCTACTAAAAATTCGGTTAAAAAGTAAAAGTACTACTAAGAACAAAAAACTAAAAACAGCATGAAAATCTAAAAGTACTAAGTACAAAACATCAAAACGTAAATTGATCCAGAAAAACTTAGAATAAAAACGTAATTGTACAGTTATTATAAAAATAAGAGTATTATGCTTTAGCAAAGCGCTGAAACGTAAGGCAAAAATGTGTAGAATGAAGATGTAAAAATACCAAGTATAATATATTAAAGCCACACAAAAATGTAAAAGTACTAAATACAAAACGTAAAAAATGAAGATTTATCTACTAAAACTTAGACTGATCCCACAAAACTACTGAGTACGAAATGTTAAAACACCATGAAAATTTATAAATAACATGTATAAAGTTTCAAAACATAAATTTATCTACTGAAATCTTGATCAAAAATGTTAATGTTCTGAGAACAAAATTATTAAATCTGGGAAAAATTAAAAATACGTAGTACAACACAATAAAGCAGGTAAAAAAAAAAGCCCAAATCAAAACTACTTTAATCTTAAAGTCATAATTGGATTCATTCTTCTCGAGAACAGAGAAGTGAATGTTAACCGACAATGAAGGAACCCTAACCGAACACTGGTTCCCCAACTACATATTTTCCCGACTGTGAACACTTTTCTGTCGAGAAAAATTTATAGTTGGGGTAGTCAGTGCTTGGTTAGGGCTCTCTTCATTGTCGGTTAACAGCCACTTCTCTGCTCGCGAGAAGAATGAATCCAATTGTGACTTTAAAATTAAAGTAGTTTTCCTTTAAGCGTAAAGTAGTTTTTTTTTTACATGTTTTGTTGTGTTGTACTACGTATTTTTAATTTTTCCCAGTTTTAATAATTTTGTTCTGATACATTATACTTGTTATTTAGTCATTTTTATGATGCTTGAACATTTCGTACTTGGTAATTTTACGACTTCAGTCTAAGTTTTAGTTGGATAACTCTAACTTTTTTTACGTTTTGTATTTAGTACTCTTAAATTTTTGTGTTGCTACAATGTATTATACTTAGTATTTTTACATCTTTGTTCTGATTTTTAGTAGATAAATTTAAGTTTTAACATTTTGCAAGTGCATAACACGTTTATTTTGAAAATTTTCTGTTACCTTTTCGTTCTAAGTTTTTCTGTGTTTTAGTAGATGAATATTAGTTTTTTTTTTGTTTTTTACTTTGTTCTTTTATTAAGTTTGACACTTTTTCTCGTTCTAAATTTTATTAGATACATCTAAGTTGTTTTGATGTTTGCATTTTTGGAAAGTTTACATTTTCATGATGTTTAACATTTCATACTTTTTACGACTTTAGTTGGGATTTTTTTTAGATAAATCTAAGTTTTTTAAGTTTCGTACATAAACGATTACATTTTCGTACAAAATTTCACTTGATGAATACGTTATATACTTAGTACTTTTACATTTTCGCATTTTACAATTTTTTTTTTACATGTTTTGTTGTTTTGTACTGAGTGTTTTTAATTTATCAGTTTTAGGATTTTGTTGTTAGAACTTTTACATTTTTGATCAAGATTTCAGTGGACAGATCTATGTTTTGTTGGTTTATACTTGCTATTTTCAAATTTTATGATGTTTTAACAGTTTGTACTTAGTAATTTTACAACTTCAGTCTATGTTTTAGTAGATAAATCAATTTATTTACGTTTTTGTACTTAGTACTTTAACATTTTCTTGCTGCTTTAATATATTTTACTTAGTAATTTTACATCTTCATCCAATGTTTTAGTAGATAAGTCTAAATTTTAGCATTTTGTGCGTAGTACTTTTTACATTTTCGCATTAAGTTTTAATGTTTTTCAAGTGCATCACACTTTTGTTTTGAAAAGTTTCGTACTTTTACATTTTTCGTTCTAAGTTTTTCTGGAAGTTTTATACTTAGCATTTGTATTGCAGCTTTATACTTAGCATTTGTACATGTTTTGTTGTTTTGCTCTGCATGTTTTTAATTTTTCAGAGTTTTAAGATTTTGTTGTTAGAACTTTTACATTTTTGATCAAGATTTCAGTAGACAAATCTATGTTTTGCTGTTTTTGTACTGCGTGTTTTTACTTTTTTCAGAGTTTTAGGATTTTGTTGTTTGAATTTTTACGCTTTTTGATCAAGATTTCTGCAGACAGATCTAAGTCTTTTAAGTTTCGTACTTAAGTTTGACATTTTTGTACAAAGTTTCACTTGATGACTACGCTACATACTTAGTACTTTTACATTTTCATGTTACTTTACTATTTCACACTTAGTACATTTGATTCAATTACATTTTCATTCTAAGTTTCAGTAGATAAATCAGAGTTTTGATATTTTTGACGAAGAATTTTTTACATTTTTACATTAAGTTTTAACATTTTGTAAGTACATAACGCTTTTACTTTGAAAAGTTCCGTACTTTTACAACTTCGCTCTAAGTTTTTCTGGAAAAATTTAAGTTTTGCATCCTTATACTTAGCAATTTTACAGGTTTTGCTGTTTTTGTACTGCGTGTTTTCAATTTTTCAGAGTTTTAGGATTTTGTTGTTTGAACTTTTACATTTTTTTGATCAAGATTTCTACAGACAAATCTATGTTTTGCTGCTTTATACTTGATATTTTTACATTTTTATGATGTTTTAACACTTTGTACTTAGTAATTTTACGACTTCAGTCTAAGTTATAGCAGATAAATAAAATTTTTTTTACGTTTTGTACTTAGTACTTTTACGTTTTCGTGTTGTTTTAATATATTACTCTTAGTAATTTTACATCTTCATTCACTGTTTTAGTAGATAAATCTAAATTTTAACATTTTGTACATAGTACTTTTTACGTTTTTGCACTAAGTTTTAACATTTTGCAAGTGCATCATACTTTTGTTTTGAAAATTTCCGAACTTTTACATTTGTTCTTCTAAGTTTTTCTGGATGAATTTAAGTTCTGATGTTGTATATTTTTTATTTCTAGCTTTCATGCTGTTTTGTAGTTTTCACTCTTAGTGCTTTTACATTTTTTACGGAACTTTTACCAGATGAATTTAGGTTTTGTAATTTTACGTTTCATACTTTTACATTTTCGTTGTGTTTTAATGTCTTGTACTTGCTATTTTGATATGTTAAATAGGTGAATATAAGTTTTTTCAATTTGTATATATTACTTTTACTTTTTCCAAGTTATGTTTTAGATGAATCTAAGTAACAGTTTTTTATACTACTCTTAACTTTTGGTGTTTTGTACTTTCTTGCATTGTTTTTGCGTTAAGTTTTAATATTTTGCAAGAGCGTAACACTTTTGCATTTCCGTTCTTTTCTGAATGAGTTTAAGTTTTTAAAGTTTATAGTTTTAAATGATTTGTTCCACGTGTTTCTAAGTTTCCTCAGTTTTAGCATTTTGCTCTTAGCACTTTTACGTTTCACATAAAGCTCTTTGCAATAGATTTAAGTTTTGTGATTTAAATTTTTCAAGTTTTACGATTCTATTTCAGTGTTTCTAGTGAAGTTATTATTCTATTTCTCTTTTCAGATTTTCAAATCTCTTTTAGTGAGTTTACATTTACTTTTTAAGTCTCGAATCTTTATTCCACAGCTTAAATTGTTTCGGATTTTTGATGATTCAGTATTGAAATTTTAGTTCCAAGTTTCAACCGTATGAATGAGTACTTTTTTTTAAAAATTTTCATGCGAAGTTCTAAAATTTTGCAAGTAGAAAATAATTTTGTTTTGCAAGTTCAAACATTTTTATTTAGTAAAATCTTACATTCTCTATTGTTTTACGGAATGAATCCTACTAATAGCTTCTGCACCAATGAAAAAAAGGTTGCTAATAGAAGAAAACACTATCAAACATGTTTTCTTGCGAGTAAAAATCATCTCTCATTAACGTATTTTTGTTTTCATTAAGCTGATATTCACCACCATCAAGTAATGTATCCATTATCTACAGTTAAAAATTAAGTACAATGGAGATGCTTTGTATGTGAAAAGGAAAGCGATCTTTGTCAATCACTTCATTCAATGTAGAAAGAGAAAGTATGCCTATAGGGGTGGAGAGGGGACCTTTTCTTTTCTGTCCGATCATCACAAAGGACCTAAAGCCATAAAAAAAACACCTGCACTATGATTTCAGTCTTTTAGCGCAATACAAGTTTGTTC
The DNA here is from genome assembly GCA_038502835.1 of Octonoba sinensis. NCBI lineage: Eukaryota > Metazoa > Arthropoda > Arachnida > Araneae > Uloboridae > Octonoba > Octonoba sinensis. The sequence goes on along the minus strand of CM076598.1, from coordinate 192,698,062 downwards.
ATGTCTTGCAATGCTGCAGGAATTATAACTTACGGCAAATGTACCCTGAATGTATACATTCTCTTCAACTGTGATGTATACTGCATTCTAATTGGTTAACTTTTAGCTTCTATATTTCTTGAAAGAAAATGATACAAGGACTGGAAAATGAAAAGTCACTTCGCTTTCTACACTTGCTTAGTAAAGATGAATTTTTGCTCTGCTCTTTTTTAAAAGCGTTTCTCAGTTCCTTATACGCTCAACCATGGATTTTTCAAGAATCAATTATCAATCTACTGAATCTCCTGCTAGGGTAAGTTGAATATACCTTTTATCATCACTAATTTGTATTAAATATATTATTATTATTATTTAATATCATTTAAATGTAATACTTTAATAATTCCCTTTGCATTTAAAGTAATCCCTTTTTAAGCATTAACTTTTTAGCGCTATCATTTTATAATTAATTTTTTTGTTAATATGAAATAGTTCCTGCGTGAATGCTAAGTGAAAACATTAAAAAGATCGAAAAAGAAAAATCTTTCTAAGTCGAAAAAAGAAATAAATACATAATAGGATGTAAATAGCGACAATAAATTTAATTCATTATACATTATAATTATTTTTTGTAATATAAAATAGTTCCTGCTTGAATTCTGAGAGAAAACTTAAAAAAAAATTCTTAGTTCCAAAATAGTTCCCTTTTCCTCTCATAGATGGCGCTACAATCGGTTTTACATCAAGTCTTAAACTGAAACTAAAAAGTGTTGCCATTCCAAAACTATAAACTTTAAAAAAACGGTTTTCGCAGTATTGAAACAGTGCTATAGTAGTTCCACTATTTGCCGCTAGGAGGCGGAATAATAGGGTTAAACCTAAATTAAACAGTGTTGCCATTCCAAAACTATAAACTTTTGAAAAACAACTCAATTCTACTTGAAAAACGCCTGAGGGCATACAACTCAACACCACTCGAAAAACGCCTGGGGGCAAAAACAACTCAACTCCACTCGAAAAATGCCTGAAGGCGTACAACTCAACTCCACTCGACTAACGCCTGAGGGCACGCCTGGGGGCATTGGGAGGCGGATCGGCCACGCCCCCTTCCACCGCCACCGCCTGCTGATGCAGAACTGTCCTTTTTCACCTACTGTCATACTTCTTGTTACCCCCTCCCCTCCCCTTGTCACACTTTCTCACAATTTCACGAACCCCCTTCCCCCCCCTCGAAGCGTGACATCATTTATGAATGATCCCTAACTGCCGACAAAATGTGAAGCGACAAAGCCCCGCTCCTTCAGAGAGTACCTAGTTTTGATCATGGCTGTTGAGAGGGGTGTCAGGTATGGCTGATTCATGAGGCTCGGTTCGGCATCAGAGTAGTGCAGTGGGAAAATTTTTTCTATGGTTCAAGCAGGCCCTGACTATCGCACGGGCACCCGGGGCCCGTGCCCTGGGCAGGACTTTCTAATGGGCAATAAATTTTTCCAAATTATCATTTAAACTACTTTTTAAAAAACTGTAATATAAAATAAAAGGGTTAATTAATGAAAACCGCTGATAATTTTTCGTAATAACCAAGTTATTCTTAATAACAACCAATTTCACATTGACCATAGCACACACATACGCATGAAGTGAACCGTTCAAAGTGAAGTGAACCGTTCAAAGGGGGCAGGAAAAAATGAAAGTTCCCTGGGCATGAAAACTTGCAAGTCGGGCCCTGGGTTCAAGATGCAAGGCTAAGGGAGGTGTGGAGGGGGGGGGGGGGTTGGAACTGACATGGGGCCCGCTTTGAATCTCGTTGGCCCCTGGTTCAGAGTACTGGATAATCAGTACAATCTCTATTTATTCCATTAAATCTCATGAATATGACCCCTTCCTAAAAGAAACTGCCATTTTTATTTAGCATCGGTTCCTTTTTTTTTTTTTTGCATATGATAGAAACCTTTTGAGTTTTGATCCATTCTTCTGTTATCTGAATCTTTCCATATCCGGTTGCAACGAGAGACGGTTGGCAATGAAATGTTTGACTCTGTTACTTTGAAATTGAATCGTTTATTTCAGGTCAACATTAAGGGTTCTTTTGGAAATTTTCTAGAAACAATGACAAATATCGTTTAAAAAACAATGTACATTTTTATTTAAAAACATTTAAATCTGGATTCAGGTGATCCTCTGCTTGACTGGTCAATGATCGTTTTGCAAGCAAGTAAAAACATAAATATGTACATTGCACATGTGCCCCACATTTTTTGCAATATTACATCTCTTTAATGTGAAAAAAAGATGCCAAAAATTGTGTTTAAGACTTCAATTTAAAACTTTCCTGAAAGAACTCTAGACACCTCCCCTTTTCCCCTACTGCCACCAAAAAATAGCCTAAAACTGCACTTTTTAGATTTCAGGTTGGAAAATGTTTCAAAGCATGGCCCCCTACTCACCTCTTTTTTTTTTCTTAACGTGACCAAAGATGGCCTAAAATTCCATTTTCAGAACTTCATCAGTTTTGGAAAATGTTCGAGTGGTCCATGGACCCCTCTTCCTTCTACATTATCAAAGATACCATGAAATTGTGCTTTTAAGACTTCAGTTTCAGAAACGCTTCCTGGGGAACAACACAGAACACTATCAGTAGCATCACCAAAAGTAGCCAAAAATATAAGACTTTAGTTCCGAAAAATTTGCGGGAGGAGACTCTCCGGTCTCCAAACAATTTTTCGCATCCTCTAACATCCTCAAACAACGTATCCGAAATTTCATTGCTGGGACTTAGAACACAAAAAAATTTTGGGGGAGAGCCCTCGCACCCATAGATTTTACAAAGATCTATGCTCGCACCCGTCTCCAGCGACGTTGACAAAAGTAGAATAAAACTGCATTCTGAAGACTAGTTTTGAAAATTTTCTCGCGGGCGAACCCTTGAAGGGGAACCGTTAGATGAAGGGTTCCTCTAGCGTCCCCTAAGAGCCTAAAATTGCTTTCTCTGGACTAAAATAGCAAAAAAATTCCGGGGGAGGACCCCCGCCCCCAAAACCAGCCTAAAAAGTACAGTTATAAGATTTCAATTATAAAAATTTCAGATGCAAAAGCTGTAAAAACCCACTCCCCAAACTTCATCAAACATAAAGGCTAAAATTGCTTCTACTGTATATTATCAGGAATCTATCATATGTATACAGCAAAACCTGTAAAGTTGACCACCTTTGTTAGCTGACCACCTGTCTAAGTTGACCACTTTTATCAGGAACGGAATTAGACCTATATTTTATAATGAAGGGAAACCTTTGTAACTTGACCACCCCTGTCTATATTGACCACTTATAAAACAAAATTTAAGACAAAAATTTTCGCCAAATTTGGGAGGGAGTATTATAAAAAACCCTTTGTAAGTTGACCGCCTAATTATTTCTATATTTATTGATTTATTTATTTTTGCGAAGATAAAAAACAAAAATAAATTGTCCAGCATATTTTTAATGCTATAATATTAGACCAGTGTCTGGTCTAATTTTATTATGTGTCTGGACGAATGAAACATCAATGTAAAGTTTTCCTAAACGTCTTTGTAAGTTAATCATATGGGAAAAAAACTATTTCTTTTATTCTTTAAATAAGTTTCTTCTTTTTTCATCTATCTGATGTAGCCATTTTGAAAAATAATGTTTTTTCAGGAAATCTTTACTATTATACAAGTTCATTACATAATTAATGAGATATCTATCTTTATTTTAACTAAGTACTTTACTTTCAAATTTGTATAAGATAAACTGCAAGGCATTCAGGTTTAATTTCTCTCATATTTTAGATAATTGTGAAAAAAGATAGCTAATTACCATTTAAAAATAATGTTGCTATATTTTGATTAGTTACAAATGAATAAATGCATTGTGTAAGAAATCACAAAGAAAAAAAAACCCTTCCTCTATAAGTTGACCACTTGTCTAAGTTGACCACTAAAGTGCTGCACCAACAGTTGTCAACTTACACTCGCTTCACTGTTTAATAATTCCATATTATCATCGTTTCTATTCTACCTATTATATAAAAATAAACAACAACATGATTTTGGATCATACACCGCTCCTCCTAATTCTTCACCTGCCCACCCGGAGCGAAAGGTCTGAAAGAAATATTGCTATTCACATGTTTTTGTTTATGTATAGTTTTAGTGACTATGACCCCCTTCTCCCCCCTGGCTACTCCACTGGCACGGACAGGGTTAAACTTTCATGGGAGCTTAGATTCAGTACTTCCTTTTAGTTTTATGTGAATTTTTACATTTTATTAGACGGAATTTAGACTAACGAAAATAAGTTCTGAAGACAATAGAGAATAAAACACCTCTAACAAAATATTCTGCATTTTATGTTTGATATTTGGCTCATTCCAAAATTAAAGCATCCTTTTAATTAATAATAATTTAACTTTGTGCAAGTAAACAGTAATAGAAATAAAATTTCACGTTAATTTAAAGCACAAATGAGCATTAAAACGCAGACTACCATCATTTTAGTGTCCAAGACCTTGAGTAGTTATATTTACCAAAATTGTATTCCAAAATTAAATTTATATATTAAAAATGTTATTTCAGACATGTTTTTCTTTAATACAATTGAAAAATTTAGAAAAACTGTATTATTTACCTTTCAAATAGCCTTATCTAAAATTGTGTCATATAGAAAAGCCATGCCCCAGCAGCATTTTAGGATTTTTGAACCATATTTTTTACACATTATATATATTTTTAAAAAATTATATTTATTTTTATTTTTAACTCCTTGTTGACATGTTCTTATAATTACATTTTTAAAAAATATAGTACATTTTTTTTTCATTTTATGAAGGAAATTTTAATGCCCCCTAATATTTGTCATCATTATTCTTAATATTAAAATAAGAATTTGCCATTTAGAAATTGGTAACAATATTCAGTGATACAATTTTACAGTTGCCATTTATGCTAGTTAGTCATTTTTCAGATGTTGTACGTACAGTACAGAACCTCTTATCCGGGAACCAGAAAACCGGGAAATTCTTCGTGAATTTCCCGCAATTTTTGAAAAGTTCGCGTTTTTTGTCCATTCAGTAAAAAAAATACGAATTTTTCAAAAATGCCTTTAAAAATACGCATTTTTTCGTTACAAGTAACATATTCAGTAATAATAAAATTACACATTAATTTAAAGCACAAATGAGCAAAAAAATGCAGACATATGTTTCGGGATTGCTTGGAATCCCTTTTTCAATGCGACAGGGAGCTTCTAGATGCAAAACTGGTGGTCTAGATGTTTTGCATCTAGAAGCTCCCTGTCGCATTGAAAAAGGGATTCCAAGCAATCCCGAAACATATGTCTGCATTTTTTTGCTCATTTGTGCTTTAAATTAATGTGTAATTTTATTATTATTGTTTACTTGCACAAAGTTAAATTATTTTTATTTTTAACATATTCAGTGTTTATAAGTCGAACAATTTAGTCTAAAAACGTTGTTTTTTTAGAAGAGGGGGGCGTCAACTTACTTGTAGATGAAAATTAGAAGAAAAAAATTCTCCAACGATACTTGAGAAGACCCGACCTTTTCTCTATTTTATTTCAATAATTAAACATGAAAGAAATAAGTTTTTAGATTCTTATAAATTTATTTAATTGTCTCGGCAGTATTCGAAGACGAATTGCAACAAAAGTCGAACTACGCGAAAGTTCGGAAAATTTTTTAATACGGCAGTTCGCGAATTTTCCGCAATAGCTGATCGTGTGAAAACTAAACCTCGTTTACTTTTGTTTAAAATATTTTTTGATCTATTTAAGAGCTGCAATAAGGTAATAAGAATTTAAAATTGATACTAAGGCAACAAAAATTGCAACTGCAAAAATGAATTCTTTATTGAAATCGAGTTTGCAAAAGCGAAGTCGTTTTACACAAGTATGAAATTTGCGCGTTTCTGCATGTAAACATGCTTCTTACATTTCGTTTTCCTCCTTTTTGAAATCATTTATTGCTGTAAAGATGATTGATGATCAGATTTTATGAAATTAATAATTTGATAAACAAGATGTCCGATTCGGAAATCATCCAAATGGTGCTACACTAACGATGACAAAGAGCAAGATAGCGATGAAGACAAAAATAATGACATTTTGCCTGCTATGTCTAACGATCGTTAATTTGAATTAACTAAAGAAATTATAGCAGGAATGGGAAAAAAATTTTATAGACGAAATAACCCACATAATGGCTGTTCGAAAAATCCAGCAATCGAATTTTCGACCATTTCCCGATAAGCTATTGTTCTGAAACTTTACATAAGATCAGAACCAGATGACAATGCAATACTCTACCACTTTTATCATGATTTGATTAGTTTCTAAAGTATTTTCAATAAAATAAAATTAAATATGGCGATTAGTTCTGAAAATCGCGACCGCGATTCAATAGCGGCGCTGCGATCGTATTTTTTTACCTTTTTAGCGCGCAAGAAAAACGTTGTTTTTTTTATTGAATAAAACCTTTTTAATTATTTATCTTTTAAATATAGTTCTTTTCTTTTTATATCTCTTAATTTATAAGTATTTCTTTATTATTTTCTATTTATTTTGAAGTATTATTACCATTTGTTATTGTAATTCGGGTTTGATAAACCGAATAGCGGCATTTTTTAGCGATCCAAAAAACGGAAATTCAATTATCCGGGATAGCGGTGGTCACGAGCATGCCGGATAAGAGGTTCTGTACTGTATTTTGAAGAATACTATCCGAGTAAAAGGGATTTTTAAGGTAGGTGTGTTTTTAACGTGTTCCCTGTGTTACCATTAAATTACATTAATATTGAATTATTTATTCATTTTATCAATGTTAAAGCTTTAGGTCTCAGTTTAAAGAAAGTATTCCATATGATTGTGCATTGATTCCCTGAAAACATAAATACATGGATGATTTTTTATTTCAATTTGTTCCCTGTGTTACTAGTCTGTGTAACCATGATGTTGGTAACACAGGAGACAATAAAGTAACAATTTTTGCTTTAGCAAGTTTTTTGCTGAATATTAAAAAAACAATGTGTACTATTAGGACATAAAGAATAATGCAGAATTTAGTTTTTATTATTAAATAAATTTAATGTATGAATGAACATTTAGTTAGTATTATTACAAATTAAGAGCCTGCAATTTTTTTTGTACTTTTCAGATTTTCTCACAGATTAAAAAGCAAATGAGGGATATGGAGCACATTTTTCTCCCAATAATGCAATAATTTTTATTTCTAAAGGCGTTTTAATAATTGCTGTTTTCAAATTATGTTAAAATGAGTTTACTTTTGTAGATGGACAATTTTTAATGGAAAAGCGAGAGAACCACAATTTTTGGGTTTGAATTTTAAGAAGGGTGTCTTTTTTTAAAAAATAAAATAAAAGGCAGGCATTATCCTATAGCATAGTTTTGTGTTTTTTTTAGCCTGCACTGTTAAGATGGCATGTAAATGTGCCTTTTTATTTTTTTCAGATACTGGCATTAACAGCTACTGAAAAGCAGCATCGTTACAGAGAATGAAGGAAATTAAATAAAATAAAGAAGAGCAAAAATAAAAAAGGCTTGTGATAAATATCATAAGACAAAATAATTGAAATGTGATACGTCTGCAAAGGAAATTAGATTAAATATCAGAAAATGGTGTACAAATAAAGCAAAACATTGAAAAATAAAAAAGCATAAAAATTCATTATTATTTTCTCCAAATAAGCTGGGAAATAACTGCAGTGGAAGGAAATAAATGAGACGTGATAGAACAAAACTCTGTTGAGATAATCTAAACTTGAAAATAATTTAATACAAAAAAAAAAAAAAAAAAAAAGAAAAATTAAGAAAACAAGCTTAGAAAAAGCATAATCAATAAAGAGAAATGTTTCAATTTGACTCCTTGTTCAAAAACTAAACATTTTATGAAAATAATTTTTCAAGGTGTTAAAACACCCGAAATTCAGAATGTTACAAGACAACTTTTAAAATATAATTCATTAACATATTCTATGTCAACAAAAATTCAAAAATCAAAAGAGAGAAATTCTTAAAAAGTATTGTGACAACTCTGATAATAACTTAAACATTTCAACTAATTCTACTGTTAAAAATAAAAATAAATATATGACAGAACCTTCTTTGAAAAAAAATCATAACTGACAGGTATCTGTTAATTAAAATCTTTGGAGGAGAGAAAAATATCCAATTATAAATATGTTAGAATTGCATAAAGTGAGGTAAAAGATGATGGCGAAATTTAAGGTTATGTTGAGTTGACAAGAGTGAGAGAAACTTTCAAGCTAAAGAAAATTTTAAAAAATCCTGCTTTAAAAATCAAATAAGCAGAACGTTTTATAAGTTTAACGTACATATATAGGTATATCCGAAATAAATTTTCAATTAAGTTATTACCTAAGATTGTTGCATTCTTTATACTAAATGCATGTCCAATTTGTTACTTTGGTGTCTCCTGTGTTACTGACATGTTCTCTCAATCTGAACAAAATAAAAAAAAAACCTTATTGAAAATCAAATTGATAAATATGTAATATCTAACATGTATTAGTAAATATGACTGTAATATTATGTTAATGTACTTTTTACTCAATTACAAAGTTTTACATGGCACGAATGCAATAAAGGTAACATAGGGGGAATAATATGGCCTATTTAGAAAGGAAAAGTATACACCAACCAAAAATTATGAGGTTGTGTAAAGGGGAATTTGTATCAAATCTTGGCATCATAAAAGTATTTCTTTCTTTTGATAAGAAAGAAAGAAACGATTATTTAAAATATGGTAACACAGGAGACATTTTTTAGTCTAAGTGTTTACATCTCTAAGTGTTGTGATCAATATTTTAAAAAAAGTATGCTGCTGATATTCAAATTATATTCTCGAATATGTATACAACTCTTTCAAACATATTTTTGTCTCCAGAAAAAAATTACTTTTCTTTTCTTTTTCAATTCTTGAAATGGACCTTTCAAGACTTCAATTTCAAAACATTTAAGAGGACAGCCCCCGATCCCCTCACATCCTCGAAAATAATCAAAGTTGTACATTTAGTAGTTCATATTTGGAAAATTTTAAGTCTTTTACCGTCATCGATGATAGCTTAATATGCGTTTTATAACTTGAATGTTAAAAAAAATTCAGAAAAATGTCTCGCAACTCCCCCGTTTCTAACATCATCAATGAACGCCCAAAACTGCTAATTTAGAACTGTAGAAAAGTATTGAAATCACTTCATTGACATTGAAATATTGAATTTTGAGAAGAACAAATCTGCTTGACCTACTACTCATTCTTTGATGTTATTATAATGTTCAAAACATTTCTTTTATATTAGTACGAATTGGTTATAATGGTATTTTGCAAAATTATCTGAAGGGATTGGTGTTTAATTGTCTTAATATGTAAAAAATGTATTGTACTTTTTCATTGATGTAATTAAGTTTTTTTTCCGTACTTTTAAAAATATTAACTGCTGTCACGTGATCTAAAAAACGTGAAACAAGCTTATGAGTTTTTTTTTTATTATGCAAAATTTTACGATGACTTTTTACACTCTGTGCCCCATACAGAAATTATTCCTGTACCCGTCCCCGCCAAAGATAGTCTAAAAATTGCATCTACTGTATACTATCATGAATCTTACCATATGCATAAAAAATTCGTATATATATGATGAAAAATTCATACTTTCATCAAAAAAATATATATATATATATGAGTTTGAATCATACACCTTCCTGCTAATTCTTAACAGCCCCCCCCCCCCTCCCGGAGCGAAGGGTCTGAAAGAAACACTGGTTTCTGTTCACAAATCAGTCGTATTAGTTTGCATTCGTTCAGTACATCTATGGCGTGATTTGTGATTAAAAATGAGTATTTGTGAAGAATTCCTTTACCATCCTTACCAAAAACATGGATGGAGAGGTTTGTTCAAGAAAATTCAATTTTGATCACAAATCACAGAATAATGCACTGGATGATTGCAAGCAAATTGCGTGGTGATTCCTCGGCCGCCCCCCTCACGCAAAACCAGTAGCGGATTTATGGGGGGCCCAGGGGGCACCCCCAAAAGGTTTTTTCCCCTGTTAAATATTCTTTAAATCTCCTTACTGAAATAAACAAAGTTTTAAAATATTATGCAAAAAAATAAATTATGTTCGACAACCAAAGTCACTGTGCTATCAAGTGCCTCCTGGCAGTACTTCCCAAAACATAACTTTTCAAAACTCCCTGAAACCCGGCTGTGCGCTATGGATATATACGTATATAAACGTCAGCAAACAGTTGACCGTCGCTTTCTTATCAGCAACTAAACAAATAAAAGGCAATCAGGGCCGTCACCAAGGGGGGTGCTAAAAAGTTTTCAGTAAAAATGAAAAAATAAAATAAATAAGGGAATGGATGATCAAAAACTACAATTTTTTTTCCTTCTGTAAAATTTAAAAAAAAATTGCAATCTTAAACCATTATTTACGAACATTGATATTGCGGGAATCGCGCAATCCCACTTCCTAGCTCGAACCCTGAGAAATAATACAAGAGCTTTTGTCGTGAAAAGATAATCTTTTTTTTTTTCTAATTTTTAATAGACCGTTTATTCGTATCTTATTCGTTTAATTAAACTGAATATCATTTATTCACAATGAAAATTAATTAAATATTGTACAAAAATCTTAGTTATAGTTATAAAAAAGGTTCCATTAACCAAACATTTTTTTTTCTTTTTGAATACTTGCTTTTTTTTACACTTATATTGTAGTTAAAAGCAATATGCAAATATAAGTGCGAAATTACACACCTATGACAGTTTAAATAGAATTACTAACGCATCAATTACAATTGTATTAAAATAGATTTTTTTATTATATTTTTTAACTTATAATTACACTGTGCAACAAATTTGAACTTTTTTTTTGTCCTTTAGATGAAACTATGTGATTTTATATAAACAAAAGGTGCTTGATTCAAATATCCAAATCAAAATGGTCCAACACGTACCGTTTTTGCTGGAGACCCACTTCTCATATTTATACAATTTGGATATAGAAAAATGTAACTGCGGCTTTCTTATTGAAAACACAAACACTAAAATGATTTTTTTTGGCCGTTTCATCTTGTGGGCATCTGTTGGTGTGCCCTGATAACAGATTAGCAATATTCAATTCGTATATTTCCATTCTATCGACTGCTGAAACGCTTTTCAAACACAGATGTCCAGATGAAACCTTTCCCATGCTCATCATTAATTGCGCCAAGGTTTTGAGAAAAGAAGTCCATATGGGAGTCCAAAAAGTGTAGTTTTAATGAAATACAGCAACCTAATAATACAAAAGCATTTTATCATGTCACCAAAGAGATTTTCGTAGTTTTCAGCTTTCTCATTTCCAAGGAAATGTGAGCACACTGATTTAAAGGCCAGCTAAGCGGATTTTTTGGCTTCTGATTGTTGGTTTTCATACTCTTCATCATGAAAGGACTTCCTTAAGTTGTGGGCCAATAAAAATCTTTTTTTTATATACTTTTGCCTCGCTTAAATGTTTGAATTTGTTCCTGAGATGCAAGAAAGCCACTACTTCTCGGTCCAGAGCTTTTACAAATATTTCGATAAACCAAGTTTAATGTGCAATTGTGGGAAAAAGGCACATTGTAGATTTAGAAGTGGCTCATTTGATATGTTTTTGCCTCTCATAATTTTGAAATATCTTTTGTGTTTGCAGAATATGCTACAGGAATGAATAGGAAACAAAAATATTAGATGGAGGAGCACTGATAAACAAGCGCCACTCTGCTGAATTGTGGTCATGTCTTAATACTTGAAATAGCACATTCAAATCCCGGCAGTATACTATTTGTTCTTTCTCTGCAAAATAGTCTAAAAAATGCTTTTGTCGTTTTAAAAAGACTCGAAACTTCGAGAAGTACATAAAGCTTTTGTTACTAAAAATGTTGCTAAAGTAACCCAAGTTCATTAAACAGGTCTCTAGAATTTCAACGATCTCACTGTCAATGAGAAAGATGTAATATATACTAAATTAAGAAAATATGCACATTTATCCAGAAAATACGTAAAATGCTAAAATGCGGATTTTTGGGAAAATGGTACGTGATAGGCAAAAAATAATTGTAGATTCATAATTTTCAGCCAAAAATATATAAGAAACAGACATTTTTGTTCAAAGGACATTTTTCGTGTTGCACAGTGTTGTTAATTACATTGTGAGCACTTCTTAGATCTGCACTGTATGTCACAGAAGGCAAATAAATTATAAGCATGTGTAACTACATAAAATAAAGTAAATGGGTCATTCCAAAAGTAAAGGCTATCTTTGGTGACGACAAAAGACAGGTGGATTCAACAGCTCTCCCGTAGAAATTTTTTGAAATTGAAGTTCGAAAATTGGTAATTTTTGGAGTATATTGATAATGTTAGAGAAAGGGAGAGGGAGAGGTTCTCATTTTTTATGAAATGCAAGTTATAAAACGCATACTAGGCTATATCTGGTGACGTTATAAAACAGCTGAAATTTTTCCAAGATGGAGTTCTAAAAATATAATTTTGACGATTTTCGAGAATGTGAGAGGATGAACTGGGGATTCGGGGGCTCAACCCGGAAATTTTTTTAAAATCGAAGTCTTAAAATTGCATAATTGGCTATCTTCGGTGACGTTAAAGGACAAGTGGATTCAGGGGCTCTCCACTGGAAATTTTTCGAAATTGAAGCTCTAAATTTGCAGTTTTGGGCATTCATTAATAATGTAAGAAAAAAGGGGTTTCGAGGCTTTTTTTCTAGGTTTTTTTTTTGAAATTCAAGTCACTCAAACACACACCATCTTAATGACATTGACAACTCTGAACAAGAAAAAAAAGATTGTGTCAGTGTGTGGGGAGTGGGGGGAGTTCCGACTCTTCAAATTACCTTGGCTACCCTTCTCTCATTTATTTCAAATAAACATGCCGTAACAGTCCCTCCCTTTTTTTCTTCGAAAAACATGTTATTGCTTTGGTCTTCTAATTTTTAATTCCTAACTCAATTTTTATTTACTTGAAATACAAACAACGTCTTCGGCACCTACAAAAAACTTTTAACGTATAAGACAGCGGTATATTATTTTGCAGTGATACTATAAGTATTTTTTCCCAATCTTTATATTTTAAATATCATTCTTAAGTTACGAATCTTACTTTTGAAGTTTTACTTTTGGTGTGAATTTCCATTACAATGTTTTGAATTTTTTTGATTTTTTTGCTTTCCCATCAGCTTCAAATGTATTTCGGCGGCCTAGGCATTTTTATACTCTTTGCTGGGATTTTCGTAGTAATATTTTGATTTAAAAATTACATATTTTTATATAGAAATATAAAACTTTCGACTGCCCGAATATGAAATTATTACGTTTAATTATATATTCAATTTTTTTTATACTCAGACTTGCATCGTGTTTCTATAATGTTTTGAATATTTTTTTCTTCTTTCCGCTAAGAAATGTTTGAAACGAAACGCGCATTTCGGCGGCCCTTAATTAAGTAATAATAATAATAGTTTTGCCAATGTTCCTAAATAATGTTTTAAGACAGCAATTTTTTTTTAATTTTACAGAAGGAAAACATTTAGTTTTTGATTATTCATTCCTTCCTCTTTTTTTTTTAATACTTTTTTACCGCAAAAAATTTCCTTATCTTTTTTCTTTTCTTTCTTTCTTACTTTTTTCTTATTATTGAAATTTTGGTGGCCCTTTTCCTAAAAAAGGGGGGGGGGGGGGCACCCCTTCCCTTTGGCGACGGCCCTGTTTGCCTTTTATTTAAGTTTAGTTGCTGATAAGAAAGCGACGGTCATGGGTCGTCTACGTAGATCCATAGGGCACAGCCGGGTCATTTCGAAGAAGGGAAAAAATTTTGTTTTCGGGGTTTTTCAGCAGCTGAGGGAGCTTTGAAAAGTTATATAATGATGGGAAGCACTGCCAGAAGACACTTGATAGCACAGGGACTTTGATTGCCAAACAACATTTATTTTATTATTATTATTATTTTTTAATTTATGAAAAAAAAATATTTTAAAATTTTGTTTGTTTCAATTTGAAAATTAAAAAAAATATTTAACAAGGAAAAAAAAAACTTTTTTTTTTTTTGGGGGGGGGGGAGCACGTGCCCCCCTTATAGCCGCTACTGATCTTTGGTGAAGTTAGGGAGTGGGTTTTTGGGGGTTCTGCATCTGAAATTTTTGTAACAGAAGTCCTACAACTGTACAATTGCATCAATTTTGGGAAAGTATAGAAAAGGAACGGGTAAATGTTTGATATAGTGGCTGCTTGCATGAAACGGGCAGAATAAGAGCGCCATCTATCGTCAAAACTCGGTTCTAATATTTCTCTTCCTAAATACTATTAGAAATTTATAATTTAGCGTGTTCTTTTAGATTAGAATTCAATAATTTTAGAGGCAAGCTGTATTAATGTATTGTAATGAATTTATTTTGCTTATTTTTTTTCTCTCCCCAATATGATAAAACAAAATTAATATTAGCCTCAATAAACTTGATTTTTATGAAAACTTTACGAATTTTTAATGGAAAATAACATTTTTAGGGTCATTGGGTTTTTTTGGATAAGAAGCTTTAAATTTATCCAGAACCCATTATTATTCAATGTTTTTTACCTGTTAAAAAAGGTTTTGTACCTGTGCAAAAATGCTGCTGCTCTAGCGGCGTAACGAGAAACTTTTCACGGAGGTGCTGTTCACTAATAAGATGTGCATTAGGGCGGAGCGTAAAAAACTGTTTTTGGAAATTGTGTTTGCTCAAGTGCTGAATAGTTGTGGGGTGGCATGAGGAACATACACGCAAAATTTTATCTTTTTAATTAATATCTTCCGGTTTCAGTTTTGGGTCAAAAAACGGAAAAAACGTAAAAATTAAGGTAAAATTCGACAATTTTGTAAATTTTCAAAATTTTAATTTTCTTTTTGTGATAATGACGAATATTTAGCAGAATGTATGAGAAACATGTACAAAATAAAATAAAATAAAATAATCCATCAGTATCTTCCGGTTCCACTTTCGGAGGTAAATGTGCGAAATTATCAGAAAATGAAGTAGATTTTGCCATAACATTTAATTTTCACATAGCAAAAGTGTAGAAAAGTTGTGTAATGATATGAAAAATTATGTTTAAATTATAGACTATTGAATGTTTATCTTTTTGCTACACTTTTTTTTCTAAATTACCAAAATCTGGCGAAAGTAGAAAAAAATCACAATTTAATAACAAATGATAAATCTTTGCAAGAACATTAATTATTTAAATATTTAAACCTATGTTTTGGAAAACTTAGGTGTTTGAAAATAATAATTATGAACATTGAGCAGGAATTGTTACTAACAAAACACCATTTTCGTGTAACTAAATGAGTCTTCAGTTCCAAAGTTTCAAAGGTGCGTTATAGCTTCATTCTCCAAGATCTGTATTTTTCGCACAGTACTGGCGTTTGGTTTCAAACGATGGCATGACACGCCTTGATTTCATTCTTGACCTGATGTATCCATCACGTCTGCTCACGCCGATGACTGCTAGAGAAGCGTATGTTATCAGTTTCACTGTTCTTTCAGCACATTAAGTATGGCACAGAAAGTTTATATTTCCCAATGCTGATACTGGAAATTACCCAGAGTTTATCACTTGCTCTATATCTTTGTTTAATAAGTGAGTGGTAATTGGAGGTTCTGTTATTTGGCAATTCTGCCAATATACTAGATTCGGCGTTAAAATTTATTTCAGAATTTCTGAACACACGAACTCCTCAGACCGTTTCTTCCCTTGCTTTCAATATCTTGCGGAGGCCAGTTTCTCGCATACCTTGGTCTGAGTGAACAAGACTCATTGCAAGAATTATAGCTTCAGGATGACCAAAGTAACCCTTTCTTTGAATGACAGAGTCTACAACTAATTGGAGGCAGTCTGTAAGATAACGCGAATCTTAAATTTTTTGCCAAAACTTTTGTGAACCATCTGTGCAATTGTGATGTGATTTAATCCTAAACAAAACCACACGGGCGTATATTTTCATTATAAACCCGGCAAGAACTTGTAGCTCGTTGGAGGGCTCCTTGGTGCCAATATAAAGATGCTAGATTCCATTCGCAGTTGTCAACCAACGAGCATGTGAAATTTTTTCCAGATTTCGGAGTTCCAGTCATCGGTGTGAGCAGACGTGATGGATACATCAGGTCAAGAATGAAATCAAGGTGTGTCATGCCATCGTTTGAAACCAAAAACCAGTACAGAGCGAAAAATATAGATCTTGAAGAATGAAGTTATAACGCACCTTTGAAACTCTGGAACTGAAGACTAATTCAGTTACATGAAAGTGGTGTTTTGCTAATAACATAACACTTTACTGCGCAATGTTCATAATTATTATTTTCAAACACACACCTAAGTTTTCCAAAATATATGTTTAAATATTTCAAAAATTAATGTTCTATCAAAGATTTATCATTTGTTCTTAAATTGTGATTTTTTTCTATTTTCGCCAGATTTCGGTAATTTAGAAAAAAAAAGTAGCAAAAAGATAAACATTGACTTGTCCATAATTTAAATATAATTTTTCATATCATTACACAACGTTTCTACACGGTAAGAGAAAATCGGAAACGTGAAAATTAAATGTTATGCCAAAATCTACTTCATTTTCGGATACTTTCGCCTATTTACCCCTGAAAGTGGAACCGGAAAATATTGATGGATTAATTATTTTTTTTTTATTTATGTTTCTCATGCATTCTCCTAAATATTCGTCATTATCACAAAAAGAAAATTAAAATTTTAAAATATTGCAAAATTAGTTAAATTTTAAGTTGATTTTTACGTTTTTTGGCCCAAAACTGGAACCGGAAGATATTAATTGAAAAAGATAAAATTTTGTGTCTATGTTCCTCATGCCACCCCGCAACTATTCAGCCCTCACCCTCAAGCAAAAACAATTTCCAAAAAGAGTTTTTTACGCTCCTCCCTAATGTGCATATATGCATTCACATTCACATGTTTTTGTATATGTAGTTTTAGTGCCCAATGATCCATCCCCCCCCCCCTTCCCGTCTGCTACGCCGCTGGTACGGGCAGGGTTAATAAAATTGCATGGGAGCTTAGATCCAATACTTCCTTTTAGTTTTATGTGAATTTTTACATTTTATTAGACGATATTCAGACTAACGAAAATACGTTCTGAAGACGATAGAGAATAAGGCACTTAACAAAATATTCTGCATTTTATGTTTGATTGGCGCTGATTAAATTAAAGCACCCTTTTAGTGTCCAAGACCTTGAGTTGTTATATTTACCAAATATTTATTCCAAAATTAAATTTATATATTAAAAATGTTATTTCAGACAGGTTTTTCGTTAATACAATTGAAAAATTTAGAAGAGCTGCATTATTTACATTTCAAATAGCCTTCTCTAAAAGTGTCCAATAGAAGAGCAGCATTTTATGATTTTTGAACCATATTTTTTTCACATTATATATTTAAAAAAATTATATTTGTTTTTATTATTAACTCCTTGTAGACATGCTCTTATAATTACATGTTTAAAAAATAGTTTTTTTTTTTTTCATTTTATGAAGGAAATTCTATTGTCCCCAAATATTTGTCCTCTTTATTCTTAATATTAAAACAAGAATTTGTAATTTAGAAATTGGTAACAATATTCAGTAATGCACTTTTACAGTTGTCATTTAGACTAGGTAGCCATTTTTTCAGATGTTGTATTTTGAAGAATACTATCCGAGAAAAAGGGATTTTTTAAGGTAGGTGTTTTTTAAAGTGTCCCTTGTGTTACCACTAAATTACATTAATGTTGAATTATGTATTCATTTTATCAATGTTAAGGCTTTAGGTATCAGTTTAACCCTTTAAAGGGCCATTTTTTTGTAGTATCGGTATGTTAAAATATTTCTCAGATTTTGTTTTGTTCCAAAAAAGAAATTCATATGGGACAGTAAATAAGATTAGCGTGATTTTTTCCACCCCCCCCTTGATAGTTATAATATTTGAATATTGATGCATGTGGTGGTAATTATATTTCCTTGAGTCTTTGGGCAAGATTCTGCCAATCAGAAAGGGTAAAATAGCTTACTATAAACATCTATAACTTGAGGAATTTGGTAAGAAGCATACTTCCCACCGCCTTAGAAAGGGTTAAAGAAGGAATTCCATATGATTTTGCTTTGATTTCCTGAAAACATAAATACAGGAGTGATTTTTAATTTCAATTTGTCCCTTTGTTACCATGATGTTGGTAACACAGGAGACAATACAGTAACAATTATTGTTTTAGAAAGTTTTTTTGCTAAATATTATAAGGAAAACAATGTATACTATTAGAACATAAGGAATAATGCAGAATTTAGTTTTTTAGAATCTGAAATTTGTTAAACTGAAGTCCTAGAACTGTAATTTTTAGACTATGCGGTGGGCGGTTCGGAGGTTCTCTCCCGGATTTTTTTTTTTTTTTTTTGCAATTGAAGTACTGAGAACGCAATTTTAGGCTTATTATTGGAGGCGTTAGAGGAAGGGGTTTCAAGAGTTCTCCCCGAGAAAAATTTCAAAACTGAAGTCTTAAAGATGCAGTTATAGCCTATTTTTGTCAACGTTACAGGAGGCAGGGATTCGAGGGCTCTCCCCTGAAAAAGTTTTAAAATTTAAGTCTTAACAATACAACTTCGGATTCTTTGGTGATGTTAGAGAAAGCGGAAGGGAGTTTAGAGACTTTATCTTTTAGTCTACTTTTAATAACGCTAGTGATGGTGCTTGGTGTCGTTCCCCCGAAAGTGTTTCTGAAACTGAAGCCTTAAAAGTGCAATTTCATGGTATCTTTGATAATGTAGGGGAAGGGAGAGAGGTTCAGAGGATTTCCCTCGAAAATTTTCCAAAACTGATGAAGTTCAAAAAAGGAACTTTACACTATCTTTGGTCACGTTAAGAAAAAGGGGGTGATTCGAGGGCTGTGCCTTGGAATATTTTTCCAACCAGAAGTCTTAAAAAGTGCAATTTTTGGCTATTTTTGGGTGGCATTGAGGAAAAAAGGAAGGTGTCCAAAGTTTTTTCAGGGAAATTTTTGAAGTTGATCTCTTAAATCAATTTTTGGTTATCTTTCTTTAAAGGTGTAATGGTATAAAAAATGTGGGGCACATGTACATTTTTACTTGATTGATCACTGACCAGTCATGTAGGAGATCCTCCGAGAGATCTGAATCCCTCCCCCTCCCCCCGAGATGCCTGAAAGAAACACTGTCCAAAAAAATATTGAAATACATCTCATTAAATTGGCACTGCCTTTCTGAATTTACAAGATTCTCAACTGATATTTTTTATGAGTTGCCCTGTATACTTGGATTTGAAAGTACGAGTTACAAATTGCTCTCTTTCGTGCATGCGCAGTTAAAAATTAATTCATTCAAATGTCCATAATTTATCAGATATTCAATATTTTTATTTCAAATTGCAGTATAATGCCTCACTTGTATTCTGTCTACTTTTCTGAAAGTTAGGTAACGTTTCGTGAAAAACTTAGCGTTTTATATACCAAAAACGTGTAAAGGAAATTGGAGAAAAGACTATATCTTCGTGAGTATAAGTACAATTTTTACGAAAAGGCACAGTCAATTAGTACATGGCAATTAAACTATATTCTGAAATTTACAGCTTATTCCCAGCTTTTTACAATGCAGGATCATCCGAAACATTTTTCTACTTTTTGAATTAGTTGTTGGTCCCCTAAATGCAAGTGTGAATGATTTTTTACTATAAAGTGTGAGCATTGTAGATGAAAACATTACCAAATATGTAAGTAAAAAACGGATCTTCGCATTAGACTGAGTGCTAAACATAAAAATACGAAATATCGGTAGTGCGCCTATTAATTTGGCTAGGGACTAGTTTTTCAATGCGAAATTCTTGAAGTAACAGCAAATTTAAATGTTTTTTGAAGAAAATTACTGCAAAAAGATAGAATTTTTCTAAAAAAATAGGATTTAAATGAGCTCTGCAAACAGGTGTTTCAAGGCTGTAATGGAAGTTCTTTTTTAGTGTAAAACATTCAGCATTATGTAAAAAAAAAAATAATAAGTAGCGAGTGAGGGGTTGGAGGGTTACGAAATTGTGGTAGTTCGTGACACGGGAGAGGGAGGGAATAACAAGAAGTTTGACATCACATATTTTGATTAAATAAAAACATTTAAAACTGGTACATTAAGTATTTTTATATTACAGTAAAACCTCTCAATAAGGGACACTAATAGGACTGGAAATTTTGTCCTTTAAATAGAGGTGTCCCTTCCTCGGAGGTAAATTTTTAATAATAAACATGTTACCATCTAAGCTTAAATACTGTAAATGTTTCATGCATACAAATAATAAGTTGAAGTAAATGAAATTTAAACTTTTTTCATTTAAAAACTAAAATTTTAGCATAAATGTCGTATTAGCAAAGTTTTGTAGCTTACAGAAATGTATTTGAAGTAATCTGTGAGATGGGTTGTTTTAAAGTACGAAATTCGGGCAATACCGCATAATTTAAGTTTCGTGTACTTTTTCCAATCCTCGCATCAAAAACTTGTTGGTAGCCGGGTATTGTCTGTAAATGCTGAGCATACATGTATTCCATAGTATAAGAGAGGGAAAAGCCTTTACAAGTAGGTTTTTGGCTAGCACTTTAAAATACACTTGTTTCTTTGGTCATGCTGCTAGGACTCAGACTAGTACTTTCAGAAGTTAATTCAAGAGAAGTTAACTTCAATTTCCAGTAAATTTTTCTTATCTATATAACTTGAATTTTAGAAATTTTTCTCTGTGAATGTCCCTGAAATAGTGTCCCTTATTCAGACGTAAATACATTGCGGCCCCTATTCAAAGGGACAAAGGGACTGGGACCAGAAAAGGTGTCCCTTAATTAGAGGTGTCCCTTAAAGGAGGTTTCCCTGTATTTATGTTTGTATTTATTTCATCTTAGGTTTATTTTTAAAAGAAAAAATTCTATCCCCTTCTGATGATTTTATTTCGTAACTAAAAACTTCAATGCAGATTAAGGTCTGAATTAAGTCCTAGAAAACAGATAAAATTTTAAAAGTTTAAATTAAATCAACCTCTTGCATTCAGAGCATGTAATTAGAAATCTCGCGGACGTGTGGACAACCCGAACTCAATGGTTATCTAAAAGAATTGTTTCACAAAAATGGACCGAGGAGAGAGAAAGAGGAAAGGAAGGGGGGAGGGGGATGATGAATATGAAGGTCCTTAACATTTACAACTCAGTCAGTGGATATTAAAGTCATTTTGAGCATTAAATTTAAGTAGTTTATTTTTTAATACAGGGATGGCGAACCTTTTTGAGACGTGGGTCAAATTTTGTTCATATTTTTTTAGTACTAGTTCATGGGTCACTAATACCCATTTGCACCAAAGTTTAAAAAAATTTAACCGAGTATTTTTAAAACTACAGAACTTTAAAATTCAATTGGCTCAATTGTGGTAAAAATGAACATGGTTTGACGGTTTAAAAAGTTTTAGTGGAGTTAAAAATTCTCGAGTGTTTGGTGCAAATGGCAATAAATGTTTGCATGAACAAGGAGAAACGAAAATTACATAGCTTATTTGAAGAAAGTGCTTTAAATATGGTTATTTGCTTTCGTTTGTCAATTTTTTTTTCAACAAACAAAACGTGAGTAAAATTATACACTTTATTTGATATTTTGTAAACACTTTTGCTTTACTTCAAACACTACAAACGCATTTGTCGTCATTTGCGTACCTTTAGAATTGTAACTATCAAACAGATGGTTATAGACAGCATTTAAATTGCTGTTATATAAATAGAGTATAAATTATCTACACAAATTAGAAAATATAAATAAACCTGCGTAAACAAACAAATGGTTGCCGAGCAATTGTGGGTCAGTTGAAAATCTTGCGTGGGTCAGTGCCTGACCCACTGGTCATAGGTTCGCTATCAGTTTTAATATATTTTAGATTTTACAGAATATTTAACTTTTCTCCTAAAAAAATAATGCCAATTGATTATAAAACATCAACTGGGCACGTATATTTTTTCCCACCTTAACCCTCTGTATCTCGGTATGGACTAGTGCCGGGCATAATCAAAAGATGTCAATAATCGAGTGATCAGTAATCAAGCGAATATCGCGAGAACTTGAGCGATCATCTCGACTTCTCGAGTGATTTCAGAATTTACTTAATTAGTATAAATACATAATTAAAAAAATAATGACACTAGGAGAGGAGGGTTCATGGCGCAGACTGCACCATTAAAATTTTTTGGGTGGGGGCAGAGTTCTGAGTCTTTAGGGGAGCTTAGCCAACTGCTTAGCTGATTTGGGGGGTGATTCATCGTTTTTGGGAGGTCCCGTTAAATTTTAAGGGGTGCGTCATCATTCTGAGGGGGGAGCGAGGCACCTCTGATAATACACTAAAAAAAAAATTACCTGCGGTGAAGTATTTATTGCATGGATTAAAGTGACTAATTACTAAAGGGCGTTTGATCAAAATTTAGAAAAAAGTAACTTGAGAACAATTAGTGCAATTGAAAAATAAACGACACCTGCTGGAAAGCGTTTGATACATAGATTAAGAAGATTCCTTAAATAGGTGGGTAGAGATAAAATTTAAAAAAAAGTAAAAAATTTAATTATTTGAATGTTTTAACTTGTTAACAAACTTACTAACTGTAAAATATAGGATACTGGAAAGCATATGAAACGTAGGTTAAAATGAGAACTCACACTAGGGGCAATAATAAAATTTAAAGAAATAAATGGTAGTTAACAATATAACTAATTAGACGAATAACTTTAAGAGAATAATGTACTTGGAAAAAAAATTAACAGTAAAATTGATTAGATGATAACTTTGAAACTCTAATCCTAATTGAAAATTAAACGTCACCCGCAGAAAAGCGTTTGGCACAGTTAAGAAGAGTACTTAAATAAGGGGTAAGAAATAAAATTTAGAAAAAAGTAATTGACAAAAAATTTAACGAGTTGAATAACTTGTTTACAAACTAATTTACTGCAAAATAAAGGCTACCTCCTCGAAAGCATATGAAACGTAGATTAAAATAAGTGCCTAGGGACACTAATAAATTTGAAAAAAAAAAAAAAGGTATTAAGCATTAAAATTAATTAGATGAATAACTTTAAACTGTATAATGTAATTAAAAAGAGTAATTGTCAACTGCGGGAAGACACAAAGATTAAAATGAATACTCACACTAGGGAATAATAAAAAATTTGGAAGAATGTTAATTAACAATAAAAATATCAAGATGCATAACTTTAAAACGATAATCGTAATTGAAAAACAAATGTCACTTGCGGAAAAGCTTTTGAGACGTAGATTAAAATGAGTACCTACCTACATGAGGGGTAAGTACAAAATTAAGTAAAAAGTTAATTAACAACAAAACTAATTAGATGAATAAATTTAAACGGTAATTGTAATTGGAAAATAAATCATTTTCGGGAAAGCTTACGAGACGTAGATTATAATGAGTACCTACATGAGGGGGTAGGTACAAAATTTGGAAAAAAGTTAATTAACAACAAAACTAATTAGATGAAAAACTTTAAAACAATAACACAGTAATTGAAGAATAAATCTTACCCGCGGGAAAGCTTATGAGACGTAGATTAAAATGAGTAACTACATGAGGGGGTGAGTACCAAATTAAGAAAACATTTAATTAGCAACAAAAAAAATAGATGAATAACTTTAAAACAATAGCTGTAATTGAAAAGCTTATGAGGCGTAGATTAAAAGGAGTACCTACTACTAGAGAGAGTAGGTATAAAATTAAGAAAAAGTTAATTAGCAATAATACTAATTAGTAAAGTAATTTATGAATAAACAATAATAGCAAAAAAACAAAGCAAAAGAAGGCAAATAGCAGTAAAGCAATTAAAAGTGAATAAAAAGAATGCTTGCAGTAAGAAGTACATATAAAATTTTAAATATTTATCTTTTTTTTCCCCTTGCACCCCCATCCCCTAGATTTGTGTGCTCATATTTTAGTAAAAAATATGAGCCTAAATATGAAACTAGATCCGCCTTTGCTAACCACTCACACACATAGACAATGTTCGACTATCAAATCATCTAAATGCATCAGCACCCACTCTAGAAGAAAATCATTCGAGAAAATTACTCGAGAAGTCAAGGGATCGAGAGGTTCCATTAGATTCTGAAATAGCTTCCGAGATATCAACCATTTCAGACATTTACTCGATTCTGATATTTTTCGAAAAGTCTAGAGAGGTTCATTCGATTCTAATATTGCTCGAGAAGTAAACCACTTGAGATGTTTGAGATCTCGAGTTGTCCAATCACTTGAAATGTTTGTTAGAATATTGTTCTCCAGATTAATCAAGTTCTTAATTATACCCATCACTAGAATAGACTGTAAGCAACATACTGTTCAACCACTATGAAATTTTAAAATCCTGAAAATATGCATTTTATTATCACTATTTTTCATGTTATTAAGGTGCAGTCCAGAAAAAAAGCTGGGGGAAGCTTGTACATCAAGATAAGTAATTGAAATCAAAAAGTAGGGGGACACTTACCTTAAAATTTAAAAAAGCGGTGGGACGCTCGCATCAAAATAAAAAAAGTAGGGGGAAGCCGTCTCCCTCGACTACATCCCTGCCTCAAATCCAAAAAAATAATTAAATCTGAGCTCATAAGTCAATAGATGGTTAAAAAGAATCCAGAAATTCGTGTATTTTATTTATCTCAAATCTAAAAAAGCAAATAAATCCGATTTTATCATGACAGAGTCAAATATAGCAAGTCAAATATAACAAGAGTTTAATAGTAATGTTAAGATTTATTACAGAATACACATGCATACATAGAATTCACTTTAAAAAAAACACACACAGGGGCTAAAATTCAGAGTGGGATTCCTTCAGAAATTTCTCAGATCCCCTCCTTGAAAATGGTAAACGAGGTCATAGGTCCAGGCGGGAGACTTCCACCTGCAGAAGATTAACCAAAATCCATGCAGACTAAGTGAGTGATGTCATTTGCAGTGATTGTCGAATGCTGCTCTTATACACCGCCGGTTTAAATTAATTTCGGAAAATTTGTATACTTTTTAGTGGAATAATAGTGAATGATAGTGAAAAATTTGGAAAAGTTTAGACAAAAAAGAAAAGTAAAACATTGAATGCAAAATTTTTCGTGGGATACACTAAAGATTACTATGTGGGAATACACAAAAGATTGAAATGTGCAGTGAATGCTCCTCCCACGCAAAAATTCATAACCCCCTCTACGTAGATGTCTCAATTCCGACCCATAATGTAACGAGAATGACATGAACATTTAAGAAAATACGTTAGCATATATATATATGTGAAGTGTCTTTCTTTCAGTGGTGTAGTCCTGGGAAAAAAGTTGGAGGGACGCTTAACATAAGATAAGCAATTGATACCAAAAGTGGGGGGAAGCTTACGTTAAAATGTAAAAAGCTTGGGGGGACGCTTGTATTAAAATAAAAAGGTAGGGGGACACCGTCCCCCTTCGACTACACCACTGCTTTGTTTATTTTATCGTTCTATGCACAAGAAAATTATGCATTTCAGAATAAAAGAAAATTTAAAAGCATAATCTAAACAAAATCTGAAGCGAAAAGTTTACCTTTGAGTGGAAACAAAGTTCTTATGGCAAGTTAACCCATTCCCTGCCTCACAAACTTCCATTACAAATTTTAATGAGATGCTGGTTTCCCATATCTCATGTGGGTCATTCACATTAAACAGGCAACATTTCAGTGTCGGAACATTTTTTTAAAGATGTTCCAAATATATATATATTTTGTAATTGTTTGGAATCTATATACACAACCCTTAAGATTTTTTTCAGTTTGCACTGCATTTATAGATTGGTCAAGTTCATCAGAGTAAGAAAAATGTTTATAACAGTTATTACTTTTACCTTTTAAATCATACATGGCTAACACAAGTGTTATGCCTGTTTTGTGAGAATGGCTTATGTGTTCTAAATAACATGTAAATGCAAAGAAAAAATTTGTTATTTTAGAGGAAGTTATAAAATGGTTCAAAATTCAATATTCTAAAGGTTATTATTGGTTTACTATTTTTGTTTTGAAAAAAGCAAGGAAATAGGAAACCAATATCTATACAAAACATGCCATTTTGTTATTAAAGAATAGCATTTGGTAATCGATTTTCAAAAACACTTTTCTTACTACCTGTTATGAGCTTCATTATCTAACTAAATTTTAAAACCTCAAATCATCTTTCTTTAAAATTTAACAAAAAATCAGACAGGTAATAGTTAAAAATAAAAAAATATTTCGTGAAAAAAACTTCATTAATGCAAAAACAGTCAAATTAAAAACAGGTTTCATAGTTTAGGGCGTGTAAAAAATTGTTTTTAAAATGATGCCAAAAACAAACCATCAGAAGGGAATGGGCTAACAAAGACATTGAATACACGCCTTTCACAGCCCGTTTATCAACACATAAAATTATGATCCATAAAACGTAAGTAATCAGAGTGATTGTAAACAACTCCAATTATTTACGTACAGAAGCTTATAACTTAATGCATCAATAAAAGGGTTCCTTCCTCATTACCTCATAGAAAATTGTAAGTACAAATCTGTATGCATCTGGACAAGTTAAGTTTAAGCCATAAAGGAAAGATGCAAATGTACTGCTCCACTACTGGTCAAAAATACACTGTAAAACATGCAACTCACAATATCTATTTATTAAGTATTTAATGAGAGACAACAAATAAAAAACGTATGCATATAAAAACCAAATCTGAAAATAAATCCTTAGTTACAAAATACATGCGTAAAAAAAAAAAAAAAAGCTTTCCTTTGGCCTTATTTCATTTAAGACTAAAAATTGCTTAAAATATACCAATTAAATACAAACTTCACAAGATATGCTTCTAGGTAGTAAAAACGCTTTCGTAATGTAAAAGCACACAAAACTTCCACATGCTAGCAGTACCACAAGTTATGGAAAAAAATAACTATGCCTTGTATATGGTGCTTACAGAATTTCATAAGTGAAATTTTGGAAGTTTTCACAACCTTACAAAAATACCAAGTGGCATGCTGTGTTGCATGCTTTTCAAGCAATAATTAAAGAATACTAGTTGAGAGCTGGAGGGAGAGGGACGATTAAAAGGTTTGCAAAGCGTTGGAAGTACTAATATTATCGTCAAGGATTTAGAACAGCTACTTTTTCGCGTTGCTCCTACTCCATGTAGTTTTAATAGGAATCATTTTTTAATAGTTGATTTATTAAAACATACATATGTGCTAAAATATTTACTAACGGAATATTTATTTTATCAATAAATATATTTTATGTGTATTGTGTTGTAAAAACCCCCTCATTCATTCAGAAATTTATGAAAGTAAATCAGAAAGAAAAAGAGAGGGGAGCACAAGAAATTTCTTTACTCCATCTCAGATTTCAAGCAAAATCACATTGCTCCACTACTCCTGATTTTAGTCTCTTATTCGTAGTTTTTTTCGACTTTCATGATAGATTTTGAAATTTGTGACCTGCAGCCACCCCTATTCTACACTATTTCCTTTGTTCTGGCACAGATCTGGAAAGCCAGACACAGCCAGTATGGGCATGACCCACCATGATGGAATGAGCAAGAGATGGACCAGATTCACGTAACTCTTCCAAGAAGTAAAAATTGAAATATGAACACCTTATGGTTAAAATAATCTTACTCTATCTACCAAATGAAATCTTGTTTCTTCAAAATAACTGTTCACTATTGCTAAAAAATATCAACCTATTCCTTTATTCATGTAACAGCAGCAGTTTTTTTCCTCTCATTTAACTGGAGAATAAAATTTATTAGTTTTCAAGCAGAAGTTTCTACAAACCTCCCTTTTAACATTGCAGATCTTTAGCTTTTTAGAGACACTTGGAGGCATGTAACAAGTGTCAAGTTCAAATTCCCCTTTTGTATGTACAGAGGAAACTTAATGTTTCTAACCTTTCAATACTTCTGCCCCACGTTATCACAAAATATTGCACCCTCTGATTTTCATAACTATTTTTATAATTATTTATAATAAACTATGGCATTCTTTTGTAGTTCATGTACATTGTTTTTACATGTGAAAAACTGTTTATCCAGGATGTAATATTTTTTAACAGTTCCACATTACAAGTCTTGTCAAAATTAAACATTTATGTAAAAACAGCACCCTCAAGGGCCATTTAAAAAAATGAAAAAAAAAAAAAAAAACTTTTACTGAACAAACCCTGTTTTTTTAGAAATGGATCAATAAGGGTCCATATGTATCGCTCATGGGCTGCAATAGTGGCACAACTAAAAAAACATGCGTTTTGGACTAAGAACAGATGTAAATATGAAAACACATTTTTTTCAACAGTAATACTAGCACAACTCAAAATTCAATATTAGGCCGTAAGATGGTAGCAAACTTCTAGCAATGAAAACTTTAAACCCACTCATCTCAAAACATATTTCGAGTTGTGCCAATATTGCAACCCATGAATGATATATGTAATTACTGATTTAATCTAATTGGCAAGCAGCATTGAAACACAGTAGCAACTTTTAAATAGCTAGACTTTTTCATGCGAAGGACTGGCACTGATGCAGCACTATTACTGCTATCTAATTACCCCCCCCCCCCACAATGAATTACTTTTAGATTTAATAAAACAGGCTTTAGTTTATTTACACCCAAAGCAGATCTGCCTGCAAAAAAAAAAAAAAAGAAAGAAAAAGACAATTTTTCCATTTCAGGCAATACCTCTCATATACCTCAACCTTATAAATAAAAATATTTTTAACTTTGAGATAAAGCAGAATTAGAGCAAATAAAGTAGAAATAGAAAATTTTAATTAATGAACCTATCTATAATGGCAACCCAAGAACTATCATGACCAAAAAAGAGAAAATAAATTCAGTCTGTACAAGACCTCCCTAAAGCCTAGCACTAACAGGGAAGGAGGTTGGAAGAGAAGTCTATACAACCCATACGCACAAGGAGTGCACTTACGTAAACGCTTAGAGCTTCAAGGTATTTCGGAAATGTTAACCTTAATATAAAATGTTTAAATGGATAACATAAGTGCGGTCTATTTTTACATTAACTACTTTCAGTGGTGATTACGCATAATTAGTTTCCCCCCAAAAAATATATAGCCAATAGAATTTCGTAACAAATCTTAATTTCTGACTACATCCCACTACAATTTGAATGGTTTTTGCTCTTTAATTTTAAAATGATATAGTACACAAAATTTAAATTAAAATACACAAAAACATAAGTTTCAAATATTTAATAAACTAGCAAAAACATGAACTGACAATGAAAAAATTGCATATACAAACGTTCCACAAATAGATTTTATAAAATGGTTTAACAATAATTCAATGCAAAAATGGTCAACAGTTACATGCTGCTTCATGAAACAAAAAATATGATAACTGTGCATAGACTAGTATTGAGCAGTACATAGTTATTGCTAAAAAAATTTACAATTCTACGTAAATATCACATCATAAAGTTCATAGGTATAGTATTTCTGAAGCAAAATGAAAAAGTGACATTGATAATTTAAATCTTGAGCAGAATTAAAACCAAAATATTACTTGTCAATCCAATTAAAGGCAATCAGTTTTGTAGTCGAACATATGTTATTACAATGACATAACAGAATGGTGCTTCAAGCCAAAATTTTAAGATCTGTTTGAATGCCAACATTATATCAGAATAAAGAAATGTCAATAATAGCTTAGCTTCAGAAAACTACTTGCTAACCTCACTATTTTCATAAGCAGCCTGCATAGGTATCCAATTAGATACAATTTAAAACTATGATCAATCACTTGGGTCCAGTTAAGCTTTTTCCAGATGGGAAGAAGAATTTCAATATTTCAGAGAATTTAAGAACGCAGTGGTTAACTGTATTTGGAACAAATAAATGAATGTTTTTAATGTGGTGCAACTGTTAAATATGAAGGCTGATTTAAGGATGTAATTCAGATGGTAAAAAAATGAAATTTCAATTGTCTACATTATCTTGTTGCTCACCATCTTCTGCTTGTGTGTCTGAGGTCCAAAGCTACATAAAAGAATACACATGTAAGTTGCCAATTTAGCAATAATTTTCAACTTGAAAACAAAAACTTATAAGATTAAAAAAAAAAGGTTCATATAATATTCAACATAATATTTATTAAATAACTTTAACAGTTTGCATTGTTTTACGCTGTCATTTTCATTTAAATACACTATTGTCATATCAAAGGAAACACTTGAAACAGTAAGAGCTACTCTAAAGGAATAGAACATTGTGAATACCAATTTAGAGCAACTGAAATAGTGTTTTGGAACAGATAAACTTATACTAAAGAAAAATAGAGTTTGAGCAAAACCCTGGTTGGCTAAAATTGTTTTAGGGTTAGCTGAAACAAAACTCACTTAGGGCAAGAAAACTTTTTGCAATAGGTTAAAGCAAAAATGTAATTCAGAGCAGAATATTTTATTTGTGGGAACATTTTATTGAGAAAAACAGATTAATGAGGGTTCATTTTTAGTTTATCTTCAACTTCGTAATTAGGGGGGTGATTGGTAATTATGAACAGAAAAAAAAATATTATAGATGAACTGTCACACTTAAGGACATTAACTTTGCATGCAAACAATTTAGCGGCTGGTCTGTTTTCGTGATCTCTATTTTTGTAAAAGGTGTAAAATCTGATTGGCCTGAAACCTTACTTGGCAATTATTCAAGCCATTTTGTTGTAGAAAACCTTTTTGATAATTACCAATTCTGCGTAATCTACCCAAAAATGATACTTATGGCACAGGATGCCACAGATTTCATAATGGCATAGTTGTGCCAATTGCCCAAGATGTCCCATGCTATGCATATAATCTGGTAAGATAAAGCTTGTTATTTCATATTTTCCCGGTAGGGGCACAAGATATATACTCACTACATACTATGTAAAAACACAAGACATACACTAAGATGTTTCATTTTCCCCCAAAGGTGCCATTTTTATGACTTTGCTTATGCCTTAAGTCTCAGTGATGTAAAAGATATGTATGCAAAATTTCAAGAAAATTGGATAATATTTAAGGGTTACACATATTGATCACTTTTATCTCAAACATGTGAAATTCGTATTATTGAAGTGTTTGGTAGTAACGTACTTCTAGTGAATTTCTTCCATCTTTTGCAGGTAATTTAACTTTAAAAGGGTTAAAAAAATTTAAAAACTTGAAAAATAATGTCGCTTAACAACTGAATGGTCGTCCACAAGAATTGAAAGGAATGAGACGAGTTGCACATTTTGCAGTCTTCATAAATGTTGTCTTTTGACACTAGGCAATTGTAAGCCAATAAGCTCCAAAGAATGATTTGGATATGCTAGAGGTTCTGGCCACTTATCCAGATTCAGATGTCAAAAAGTGTTCTCACATTTGCTAATAATAAGCATCTTTGGTATCTGTCAAAAACAAACTTAGGATGTCTTTGCTTAGTTAGAACAACACCTTTCTTTTATATATAAGAAATATGATTCAAAATTTAGAAACTAAGTCTGCAAACAGAGAAGAAATGAAACAATTAGAGAGTAAGAACTTTGTTTTTACAGGATAAAACCTGGGTCACTTTGTTACTAATAAAATGAAGACATTCTTTGAATTTTTAGGATCCAAAGAGGTGGAATGCTAAACAATTCTTGTTGAGGGTAGTCAAAAATCACAGAATGTCACTACACATACAAAAGAAGGGGTTGTATAGTTCAAAATTGATTAGTTTAATGCATGTTTTGCCAATCATACTATCCGTTAATTCTAGTTTTCTGTTTTAATATCATTTTAAGTTCATGATTTTGAGTATTTTCAATGAAAGTAATTAACATTGAAATATATTTTGTGCCTACTTTTATAAAAGCGATCAAAGTGTGTACATTCTCTAAATATTATCTAAACTTTATAAAATTTGAAATACATATGTTTTATGTCACACAGACCTGGGGCATAAGCAAAATAAGCAGAATTTTCGCTATCTATTTTTTACCATCCAAAATGAAGCGCTCTAATCTACACATGTATACAATACATTTCTCAAGGCCAGAAAAGCAATTGCTCCCTTCTGAGTTCCCTAAGTGATAGGCCAGAATACGCTTGAAGTAACTTAATTGGAGCACATGAAATTGTTACTTGAACTTTTTTGCAACACAATCATGTTTCAAAAAGTGAATTACCCTCGATAAACGTTAAACAGTATTGATATAATGCAGAAAAGCATTTATTCATCATTTAACTAAAAACATGTTTAAACACAAGTAACTATGGCACAAAAATCATTCAAATATGCTTTATGTGTGCCTTTTTTAAATTCATGTGGTACTACTATAAATTGAAAACTACTTGGAATGATTTTGAACTTATTAACTATTTTATCAAATTTTAGATAATTGGCTATTTTTATTGGCTTCAAGACAGAAAATGCTAAAGAATACCTTAGAAGGAAAAATAGGAGGAGGAGCATAAACATTAAACTCACCGTGAGATTATCTCTGAGAAGCTGCATTATTAAAGTGCTATCTTTGTAAGAGTCTTCATTTAAGGTATCAAGCTCTGCTATTGCATCATCGAATGCCTAGAATTAAAAATTATTCAAAGCTATTTCTAACACCATAAGAGAAATATTTTAAAATTCAATACATCAGTAGTATTATTCATTCTCAATACCGAGAACTGCAACATAACGAGCAATATTTATTTCGACAAACTTTCCATGTCTTTATATGGTGATCTTGCTATTGCATTTCAGGAGTATGAAATTATCATACATTTACTTTAGGTGATGTATTATTGATTAAAAAGTGCTCCTTTAATCAGACATTGCATGTAAATTAATTCCATTTTAAAAAATTTAATAAAAATGTGATGAAACTAAATGTTTCCTATTTCTTTATGATACTTAACCCTTTTGGGAAGGGTGCGACTTATACAAACCGCCAGTGAGAGCTACCTCACAGCCGGGTGTACCGTATACGGGATTTCAGATGGAATGAAATATTGGTATTTTTCTTTGATACTAGATGGGGCCCTATGGTGTAATATGTCGAGACTGAAGAATGTTGTTGATTTTCATTTCCATAGTATTTTTTATTCTTTTTTTTCTTGGTTCGGGAAGGAAGGATTTATGACAGAGCAATGGTGGTAATGAGTAATGAAAATAAACAAGCTGGCGCTTTAACTGGATCAGCCGATATAAACACATACAAACGGCTCGGATCATATCAAATACTTTTATTTCTTTTTTTTGTCGATATATAGATATTCAATAGTTTGCTTCCTTGTCTTCATTTCTATTCGGATTTGGCTAGCACTCAGAGGAAATTTTCTGGTATCATTTGGCAAATGCTTCATT
This sequence comes from Octonoba sinensis, assembly GCA_038502835.1. Classification (NCBI taxonomy): domain Eukaryota; kingdom Metazoa; phylum Arthropoda; class Arachnida; order Araneae; family Uloboridae; genus Octonoba; species Octonoba sinensis. The sequence continues at coordinate 192,664,535 of CM076598.1, read as the reverse complement.
ATTAAAACGGTCAAGAGAAAACTATATGAAAAAAAGGAGGAATACACCCAATTAGTGAATGATTCGTTTTCAGTTAGTGATGATAGTTTTGGTATTTCAAAGGAACTGGAAAGTGATAGTGGCTCTGATACCGACATACTATCAGACACAAAACTTGCAGCATGCATGTCTTCTACATCCCGCGACAGCAGGGATAATTCTTATCAATAAAATAATTTGTATTATTTTATTTGTATTTATATGCTGCATGAACTAAATTCTGTGATTTTTTTTTTTTTTTGATATCTTTCGCACATAACTTTTAGGCTAACTTTAACAAGTTAGGTTTAGCCGCGTAAATCACCCGCCCCCATGTGACAATGCATTCTGTTAGAACCCTGTCTGGTGGCGGCGGTTCGCCGACTGCGGCGCCAGTCCCGAAAGGGTTAATTCCACACAACTGAGTAGACAAAAGGAGTTTATTTTGCTGCAAACACACATACGGTATACTAACCCCCCTCGCCTTGTGCCATCAGTTCTCGGGATCGTACCAGTAAAAAAGGTTAAGTATATAAATTATGAACAATATTTAACATAAAATACCTGTTTGGCAAGTTGGCATGCTTTGTCAGGAGACGTTAATATTTCAAAATAAAATACTGAGAAATTTAGGGCCAAACCAAGTCGAATTGGATGTGTTGGTTGCATCTGACTTTTGCTAATATCAAATGCTTCTTGGTAAGCCTTTTGAGATTCCTCCACAACATCTAAAAAACAAAAAAGTACTCAAAACTAAAAAAAAATATTATGCTATAAACACTATGTGAAGAAAATCTATGAGACAGTTTGAAAACAAGATAGCATATAAGAGAGCACAACATACAATTTACTTTTCGATGTTTCTGAACCTTTATATTATATGGTACAATTTAGATTGTTTAATTTTTTTAAAAACTCTCTTTTAATCGAGGATTCTAACCCAAAACAAAGTTCTACATGAAAATATTGAAGATTAGTATAAAGAGTCCATAGATAACCTATGAAAAATTTTGGGGGTGTGTATTGTTATGTCCCTGCAGATTACACAAAACTTTTTTTTTAAGTACAATTTTTTCTTAAATTTACTCAGAGACATTATCTTATCCTACATGTTTTAAATTAAATGCTTGTTTTTGTGAAAAAGAAGGTGCATTTTATTTTCAGTCACACTTCTGAATACAAGATACTCTTCAAAATGGTAAAACATGTTGAATAACCTTTTCAAGCAAAACAAGTAAATATTTAATTGACTAAATCAATTGAAAAAGTTGAATCCTAAAAGCTAAAAACTTATAGAATTAAAAATAATTCTTTGATATATTATTCTTTTAAATATTTAAATATGAAAATTATTGGTTTAAAATCTGCTATTGCCATGAAGAAGGAAAATAATTCAATTTCTAAAACTTTTAATGAATAAAGTTATTTTCTTTTATTCTCCTTTATTTTAATGATCAAAATCATTAACATTTGGCTCTTTATTTGTTGAAAATTTAGTACTTTTAGCTTCTTTTTTTACGTTTCTTTGACATCACATGTTAGGCACAATAGCATTTTGCAACAATCCTTTTGCATCTGCTCTTTCATTTTATGATATTTTTGGTTATTTTATTAAAACTTAACAGAAAGCATATTGAGCAAAAATACAGATCAATTTTTCAGTATAATTAATTATGTGCTTTGGTAGAAATTTAGCTAGTCAAAGTTTGACTTGCAAAAATAAGAGTTGACTTTTTCCAATGATATCAATGATTAATGCATCAAACTAGAGTACACACAAGCCTTCTATACATATTTTTAAACATCCCAAAGCCTCCAAATATGTAAGTTTTCACCTACATTTTCAAAACATCTTAGTTAAATTCAAAAAATCAAACTTGACATGCTGAATAATCGGGTATTCCGTGCAGGGGCCGCTTAAAAACTTGTTTGGTATGGGATATCCAATGTCTCCTGGCAGGGGGGGGGGGGGGGCTGCTGAACAAAAATCAGTTACCTATTCTTAATTTTCATGACCTGTACACACTGAATAATCCTAAAATATCTTTAAAGGCCAAATAAGACATCCTATATGCCTGGTAGAAATCCATACGGGTTGAAGATCGGGTCAAGTTTGAGTAATCTTCAAACATAACCCGAAAACAAAATTAAACCAGGTAAACTCAAGCAGTTATTTCAATGAGGCCATGGGAAGTTCACAAGAGAAGACGAGGATTCCACTTGCTCAAGTGACAACTTATTTGCATATTGTGCAACTTAAACTAATATCCTCCCCTCCCCAATCAGGAACAACTTCTGCTTCAACTTCACTTCAATTATGTTTAAAGTGAAATGCGGGAGCCACAGCAGAAAAATGGTATAAAATAATTTATTTCATTAAAATGGTTGGACTAAAAAAATTACATCCGAATAATTATCAAGAGGAAAAAAAAAAACTTATTCACATGTGTTTAACTACCCCTTTTGCACATTTCCATTTATTTCCTGCATCAATATGAGTTTTAGCTGCTTCAATAGTTCACATACTTTACACTGTAATCGCTGCAGTCTTTGCTCTTCCGTCATCCATCATCGACAGTGTACTTGTTACAATATCTTTAGATTCTGTTACATTGCCAACATTTCCTACATTTTATTTAGAGCATTTTCTTTAACTTTTGGAACTAATTATTTTGCTAAAGTTTGGTTCTTATAATTAAAATGAGTTTCTTTATAAAACTTAATAAAGGGTACTAATAAGGGGAAACAAGGAACAAAAAACAGGTGTATCTTCACTCAACGGTCTTTTTACTGTTTAAGAGCTAAATAGAGCCATGACCGACCAAAAGCGAGTTAACATGTTACTAATCAAGCCTATTTTCCACGCGCAAACAAAAACTAAGGATAAAAAATGATTTAAAAAAATGAAAAATCATATTCATGCAATTTGACCTTAATCAAACATTCCATGTCGGAGATAAAGATTATTTAAGCACAGAAATAAGTTTCTAACCATAAATAAGGAATTTCAAAAAGGAAGATTTTAAACTACTGCAAAGCACAGCGTGGAGACAACATGAAATAGTAAGTTTGTCCAGTAAACACACAGGAAAAAAAATGCAAGTGCAGTATCTATTGAGAATGCTCATTACTTCTTAGACTATGAATGCACTCATTCTTCAATTCTGTATAAAAGTTATTTTTTGTCAAACGTTTTTAAGAATTTCTATTTTTTTTAAGGGGCAGAAAATATTTTATATAACCCCTTTAACTGCTGTGTAAGGCGTGTATATACCCAAGGGAGTAGTCAACGCATAGCCATATATATGCCCGCAGTAGTATAAAAAAATTTTGGAATTTTCCAAGGAAACCATTTTGCCTAATTTTATTGCTGTGAAACTTTAATTTGAGGAGATATTGAAGAAAAAGCAATTAGTGATCTTCTGCTAATTCGAAGCTGAAAAAATTACACAATTAAAATACTTATACCAATGAAGAGGGCTAATGTTTTTGGATATGACAGAGTTGGTTTCAAGCTTCTAACTAATATAGAACAGAAGATATGACTACTATTTTTCTTTGTAGTTCAAAATTATTTTTTCACAGAAATTAGCTTTAATTTCTTTTCCACAGACAATTCATAAAGGGACTATTTTAGTTTTGTTTCATCTGTATCATTGCCATTTTGCTATGTTTTTAAAATTTTGTGGTGATTTTTACTTTCTTCTTTTTTTAAAACAATTTAAACTCCATTTCTTGTAGCAGACTGACAATCGAGTTTATTTTGATGTCATAAAAATTGTTTTGTGAATTTCAGCGGTAAAGGTCAAGACTCACCACTAAACTCCATTAACTCAGTGGCTACCTTTGCGTCATAAAAAAAAGTGGAAAGGGGGGGGGGGGGCCCTCGGTGCTCCAGTGCACTAAAATTAATTATGTGTCAGTGAAGAGAATATAATATTTTGTCAAAACTATTAAGTCTACAACACAAAATAAATACCGTATTTTCGGGAGTATGCGCCGTGGCGCATATGAAAAGAAAAGTGAAAAAATTGCCGATGCGGCGCTTACAACGGGTGCGGCGCATACGATCTTTTTTGTTTTAAAGTTTAGAAAAAAAGAAATTATTTTTCAAATATATTAAAAACGCTGTCACTAGATGGCACCACATCATTTTCGTTCCATGTGAAGTGCAGGCGGCGACAAGTGTCCACGTGCTTCAATGGCGATGTTGACGTCACGATTCGAAAACCCCGTAATTTTGGCTTCGCTACTTTCGTACTAGTTCGCGGACAATTTTCCTACTCTGTCGCATTTCTGCCCGCCGTGTTTTTAGTCATGAAAAACGATCCGATCGCGAAGTTTGTAATACAACATGGCGGCTTCGTTTATGTTGCGAGATTAGGCCTTCAGATCGGACGATCGGAGCACGGGAAGCCCTGAGCTATGCAGCCTTTTTCAGTCGGACAGCGAGAAGAGCGATTTCGATGGTTAAATCTGCTGTTCTTTTCTGATTAAATCTGCTGTTTTCCATTAGTGGATGCGACCCACTTGTAAAAAGCGAGCCCGACGGCGATGACCACTTAAATAAACGTGGAGCGCCACGGGGAAAAGAGTCTGCGTCCCGCGCTCTGGATAGTTACATTAGATAACCAACCGATGTCTCCTCCAAGTAAAAAATACAAAGAAAGTATGGGTGATTATTTAAGAAAAAGAAAACCTTTAAAATATTCAATTTATTCTACTTTTCTTCACCTAATTGTGCTATAATAGCTAAAATTTTGGCATGCGGTGCATACGCTAAAAAGCTACTTTCTTGAATGGAAATCGCGACTGCGGCGTATATGCCGGGTGCGGCGCATACTCCCGAAAATACGGCAAATAAATGAGTAATTTTTAAACTGGAAAAGAAAAAAGGGGAAAAATGAATGAGGAAAAACTAGAGTCTTGGGCGATCGTAAATTAAGGAAATATGAATTTTTGCGATATAGTTTTTCATGTTGAATGTTATAGAGCACAAAAAAATTTAAACGCAAAATTTTAATGTTATTGTTTAATAATAGAAGCAACAGGTAAGAAAAATCCCAATTGCAGGAACGAACTTTTTACAAAAAATTGCGATCACAAATAAGAGTCATTTTCGAATACGAGCATGAAAAATGCATACTTTCAATCTTAATTTTGTTCAGTACATTTTATTTTCATTCTTTTCACAACTTTTTTTTGCTTCACTTTCACACCATTTTCAAAATGGCACGACACTTATGTCAGTTTTTATTTCTGCGAAAATGGCGGATCGAAATGACTGTTTGGCTGCAAAAAAGAGTCAAGATTAAGATTGTTCCCTACATTTAAGAGATTTATAAAATAGAGAGATGGAATAAATAAAATAAAAAAACAGCGCGAAAGGGGAAAAATTTTGCCAATTTTTTTCTTATGAAAGGGGGAATTAATCTGCCGAAATTCGGTTACTTGAATGCCAAATTGATGCATTTTTATTGTGCTGCGTTTTATTGAAAAGGCATGGGTTGTAAATTCTATAGATGTATTTAAAAAAGAAGGATTGACTTTTTAAATTTTTTTTAAAAAAGGGAACGCTCCTAATTTTTTGAATAGTCACTTTTTCAAACAAGGTCGCCACCTGGCGAGTGGCAACTGCAAATCTTGACCTTTATTTAACGGGCACTTTTATGGACTGTTTTAATTATTCTATAAGCACAAAAAGAAATTGGCATAAAAACTAAAAAAGATTTAAAAGGATAGCTGCCCGTAATTTAATTGAAGCTTTAAATTATCCCATTATTAAAATTGGTTCAAGTCAGTATATCTATGTATCAATAACTAATTAAAAACTTCAATGCCATGTTGTATTTAAGCTTGTGTAGCACTGGGCGGGACGAAGGCGGCTGCTTAGCAGGAAAGTAATTCGCAAAAAATACCCCTACTTTTTGGGAGTCGTCCTTATTCAAGGAAATATTTATTTGGGAATGTTGTTTTTATTCAAAAGACCCCCCCCCCCCCCTGTAGCTTTTTTTCCCGATAGTGTACGATTTACTAAAAATTCTTATTTTAACGAGCTCTATTTTCTCTATCATTAAAATAAGTCTGCATTTGTATGTCTGCATCGATAATACAGAATTTCAACGCAACGTTGTATTTAAGCTTGCGCAGGGCAAACCTCTCTCATAGGGTTTTTATAGGGACTCTGGACATTATTCAGAAGATTTCTTCATTCTAAAAAGGATTAAAAAGACTGTTGACCAGGATCCTAATTTGAATTTTTTCATGGAATGTTAGAGTTACTTGGAAATGTTACCTCTATTCTGTTAGGGATTGTTATTCTTAATTCTGATGCGGATCATCAGTGGGATCGTTGATGTTACTTAGAAACTGTTGTCTTATTCTGTAGGGGATTTGAACATGCATCACGTGGCATCACATTTTTTCAATTACTTGAGATGGAATTTAGAAACCCGGATGATGCAGCTAGAATAATCTTTAAATTATGAATTTACTGAAAAAGCCAATTAAAAGCAAATCAAAACTTTCCTTGAACAGTTACATGAAGTGTTTGTTGATTAAAATCAAGTGATTTTTTTCAAAAAAAATCATTCATTTTACTTTAGAAAGTGATGTAAAAAGGTAATATGTTGCAATTACAACCATTGTTTCAAATAAAACTTCCTAGGTTCATCTGTGTGCATAACATATTGCATAAGTTTAGAACTAGTTACTATTTTTTAAAGTTAACAATATAACTTTTATTCTTTAACCATCTTAACAGCAAAGCATAATTCATTCAATAATTCAAATTAGAATTTATAATAATTATGAACCATTCTGTGTTTTTTATCTCAAAAATAGTATTTAGATCAATTTAATAAATACCACACAATAAATAATTCAGAATGATGGTGCTTAAAACAATAATTGTTAGATTTTAGAATATATATATCCTTAAAGTTTCATCCATGTCCCCTAATAGCTTAATGTTTTTTTCGTTCTAAAATATTTTTTTATCATAGGAGTTTTCAATAAAGATATTTGATTAAAACAAAAAGTTTCAGTTTTTAGTAATGGTGTGAGCATATAATTTTACTAAATGGATAAAAATATTTCAGGTTTTTTTCATTTATAAAAATTGAAAAATGATTTAAGTACACTCAATGTAAAAATTAAGGACACACAATTGTTACTTTTTTCAGCTTTCAACAGCAACAGGATTCAGATTAAATTTGTTCCCTTTCTCTGTACTTATGAGTGTACTATTATTCCTGGTAGGGTTAAGTTTCATTTGAGTCATGCATTTGTATTAAAATTTGTTACCTATTATTATTATTAAAAAATATTTATTGCTGTGAAAATAGCTTAAAGTGTATTTTTGCATATTGATTAACATGCCATATTGTTTCTATGAATGTAACATAATAAATATCCAAAATATTTAAGGTCTTTAAAAAATATTTTAAAAATCAGATTTTTTTTAAAAAAAAAAAATCACGAGCTCTGGTTACATGGAAAATTGGCACCCATATTTTTAGGTATAAATTTGAAAGCTAACTAAAATATAGGATAAGTTCTGAAATACAGGACAATATAGGATGTTTTTCTGCTTTTTTTTAAAAACATAGGGAACACAGGACATCTGTAACCCTTGTACCTGTAAACAACTTTTAATAAAATACAAGGTGACAGAAATAAAAGCATTTTTTAAATTGCTTTAAAATTGTTAATTTCATTAGCAATTTTTTTAAATTTAAGAACATTTTCCATTAAATATTAAAAAAAGATTTTTTTTGAACATTACTATTTTTTTGGTCACCCGAAGCCACTTCAGCTAAATATCTGTAATAATCTCCTTTCATCTTGAGGTAAAAGACTTTGCTTTCTGGATTACTAGCTTTAGGAATCAAGAACTTATCCAGAAGACCCTAAATAAGAGAAAAAAAAACTCCATTATTAGTAAAAGACTGGATAAAAATTATCATTCCGAGGAGGTTTTAATTTATTTCAAATGAGTCACCACAAAACATGACCCACTGAGAAGGGCCTTCATTCCGTGCAATATCAGAAAATTTTCGGCAAAAATTTACCAGACCCTTTAGGATTTTTGACGAAATTTTAGTACAGAGTATATAGACACAGAAAAACACTAATTAAAAAATACATACAGTAAAACCTCGTTAAAATGCGGGTGTTTGGGGACATGTTTAGCACCCGCGTTATAACCGTGGTAGGGGAGAGTGTTGTACCTTGGGACATTGGCAATTTCTAAAAACCTATTGGCAACATTAACATTTTTTTAATTTCTAATTGTGACCTTAACCAGCAGATAGCATTACAGTAAAAGGCAGCATTAGAAGCACTGAATTGATGACATGGTGAGAGAAAGAAAATTTCATCACTCAAAAGTAAATATCTTTCTTATTCTAATTTCATTTACTGAAATAGCATTTGTAAAACTATTCTACTGAATTTTAATTGGATATTGAACACAAGATTTTTAAATGTTTTGGTTATGAGAAAGTGATGATACTGCATTTTGATTGACCACCATTTTGATTTTATTTAAACCATGTGATGATTGTACCTTGGGACAGTAAACCGTGTTGTACCTTGGGACATGTCTCAAGGTACAACAGACACATGGTTCTTAATAATTTGGATATATGTTAGTATAAAGAGAGATATTCTAATCAAATGCAGTCTTTCAAATACAAGAATCGTTAGAATATGATGCTATATTTTAGTTCAATAATGTTACAAATTTGTCAATGTTCTATCCATCAACACTTTCAGACTACATCATTTTACTGTGAAACCAAGCTAGTTATGTTGAAGTAAATAATGACCAAAATAAAGTTTTTGATTTTTCGTATAAAATTGGTTATGTATATGACTGTTGCATGAGTCACGAAGTATGTCCCAAGGTACAACAGGGTGTTGTACCTTGGGACAGTTTTCAGTTACTACTTAAAATGGCTGGCATTTTTTTATTTTTAAACTGTTTGAATTTGAAAAAATATATTATAGAGGAGAATGTTGGTGTATTTAAATAGAGTCTTCAGACTTTAAATCTAATTTTAATTTTTGAAGTTAAAAATTAAAATGTGGAAAGTGTCCCAAGGTACAACACTCTCCCCTATAGTGAAACGGTACAGCGGAACCATATTCACAAAATACTACTCGCTTTTGTTGCATAATTTTTAACTTTATCCATTACTCGTAACTTTTCTTCCCCTATAGTATAATTTTTTATTTTTTCCTTCGCTGCCATTTTATTCACTGTGATTGCTGTGCAAGAAGCACACATCTCAAATGCGCAATTGCTCTATCGAGTGATAGGTTATAAACCAACTCTGTTCTGAGAAAAAAAGGTGCTTAAAAATCTTTATGTTATCAACATGGGATTGTGAAGGGAGAGAGGTCCTAAGAAAAAATTAGATTTGGAAGGGGGGGGGGGACATGATAGTCACGGCGGTATACTGAGGCACTGTATAATTGGGTTTTACTGTATATCAAAAATCGATCAAAATCTTGAAGATCCAATTTTCAAATTGAAATAAAATCTTTCCTAATTGAGCTAGAGAGCTGAAAAAAGCCACTTTACAGTATTTTTCAAAAGCTTCAACACAATTACAACTGAAAAAGTTGTATTTTAAATCATTTAAACTTTAAATTTCTCAAAATGAGCCAATTTGAATGGAACAGTTTAAACGCTACTTTGCACAGCACTAAAATGGTTGCATAGATTCGAAAGTGGGACCCCATGATGAGTTTATGTTAAAATATATATTCAATAAAATATTTTAGAAAAGTCAAACAGCACTCCAAACTGTACAATGTACATGAATATTAAAAATAATAAATACAATAAGAAACAAAACATTCATCGTGTTTACACAGATGTAAGTCCAATTTTCTTCCTTTTAACTGCAAAAATCTATCGAGACTAATATTCAAGTAAATGTATGCAAAACTGTAGTAATAAAAATTACAATTAAAGAAAAATTTATTGCCAGCTTACGAGGAAAAAAAGGGGGATTTCACTATTTCTGGAAAATTTCTTTTAATAGCAATAATGAATAATAAATTTTCCATCATTAGATAGAAAATCATTCTCATTGATTTCACCACTTTCATTGTTTTCTACCTTCAGTGTCTGTAAAATTTAGGCCTCACAAATCATTTTAAAATTATAACTTCTAAACTTATAGATAACTAGCTCATCTTGCACACCAAAGAACATGATACATACCAATACATCATAGCAAATTTCTCTCAATTCATTTTCAACTTTCTCACGGTACTCTTTAGCCATCTGTTGCTTTCTTTCACTGCCTTCAGTCTTTTGCTCTATACTTGATATTACACGCCATGAGCTACGTCTTGCTCCCACAACATTCTTATAAGCCACAGAAAGCAAATTTCTCTCTTCATTTGTCAGTTCAATACCAGTTTCTGTCACACTTTTCATAGCAGCAGCCATATCATCATACCTTTCTGCTTGTTCAGCTAACTTGGCTCTCTGCACCATTTCGTCTTTCTCCATTGCTGCAACTAATTATCTAAAAAAATTTAAAATATAGAAAAAAATATAATAATCAATAAATTGCTTAAAATTCATAATAAACTTGTTGTGCATGTACAGAAGGGCCAGAAAGATATGTTTTATGGTTGGATAAAACATTTAACACCAATCTGTGGTTAAGAGAAATAATGAAAGGATCAACGTCACAGTTAGTAAATTAAGAGAAGAGAAAATGAACAGGGAGTACAACAGAACTTGAAACTTAAAGCTGCCAAAAACCTGTGATGATTACATGTGTGGCTACAGCTACTGTAAATCTGCAGGTAATAAATTTGAAAATAACAAAGAATGATTTTACTTCTCTGGCAAGTTTTGACCGATGAGCCTATAAATATTTTCTTAAATTTAATCAATTGGAATTATTTTCATTAATTTTTTGAATAGAAAATATTTTACTTTATTTTTAAAATTTAAGATTACAGTAGCGCTACTTTATAGCTAATTCATGCATAGCGAATAACTTAATGTTTTTAATTCCCTCACTGTTCAGAAGAGAAATTTATTATAAACAATTTATTTATAACAAAGTAAAAAAAAAATTTGTTGATACAACGAAGTGTCGCGACATTTGGAAAAAAAAATGAATGGCATTAAAATCTTCAGAAAAATGGAACTATGTATATTAAAGAAATCATTTAACAAAAATTATACACTGACAAGATTATCCTTATGACCTCAACAGTAGATTTTTTTGACAACCAAGAAATGCACATGAACTTCTCAGACACCTTCAAATTACTCAGTGAAGATTTAAGATCTGATTTGTTTGGTCATTTTAATAAGGCTTTTTTTTTTTTTAAATTATGAAATGCTTCATTTTATTTCCCCTTGTGTGGCCTTCAGTTTCTCTACGCATTATATTTTTAAAATTGATTTTGTGGCCCAACCAAAATTTTCACTATGTCCTTTCAATTTTGTTATAAATGGGCTTATTGCAAATATAACTGAAATTATTTCAGTTATATTTCAATGAAATAAATGTAATTAGTACTCTCTTTATTCACCGATGATCTGGAATGCGGCTCATACACTCAGCGTAACTTTCAACTTTTTTCCTGACAATGGGAACTATTTTATGTATGGCGCTTATCAGTGATGGGATTCAATTCATTCAAGAACCAGTACACTCGAAATATTTTTGGAATTTTTTTAATAGGGAAAACTCATAACGAAATATCAAAAATAAATAAATAAATGAATGAAGTACGGGTCAATCCATACCACTTCATCCGGGATATGAAACCCATGGTCTCAGATTGCTATGTTTTTTTTTTTTTTATTTGTTCATTTTACTATCACGATTATCCCTGTAAATTTTTTTGTTGCTATCTTAAATACTTTTTGAGATATAATTTTTTTAAAATGTGTTGAAAGAGACGTCTTCTATTTACAGACAAATTTTGTTCTAGCAACATAGTTCAAGCAAAAAACTCTTAACTTTGCCAATGTTCATAATATCACGAACTTTTTTCACTAAAATGTTCAGAATAATGTACAGAATAGGACAAAAATGCATTTAAACAAATATCTATTAAGTGATGCAGTTAGTATTAGCTAAAACTTGGATTTCATAAATTTTTTGAAGAAAAAACATGACATTTTAAAATGGCAATAAAACTAAAAAGGCACTGCAATAACCAATATATATATATATATTTTAAAATCATCTTCTAAGTATAAACTAAAAAGGTTCTAAAATAAAATTGGTGATTTTTTACTGCCAGTATATTTAATTTCACAGTAAATAATTAAAAAATATGAACAACATAGCTTTCACAACATTACAAGTTTTAGCTTCTTATTATAAGATACTAATTGCTTTAAAGTCACAAAATACAGACTATCTAATTCAAAATAAGTTTATTTTTACAAGAAATAAGTTCATAATTTAATGTTTATATAGTTAAAAAAACAAACATAAAATTGAAAGAAGTCACTGAATCCTGATTTTTCACAAAGTATCGAAGTATAATGCAGGCTCATTTCCTATTTACACCTGTGACATACCAAAATGACCAAAAGTAACTTTTTAAAAAAAAGAAACTATTTTAAATAAAAATTTATGTGACAATACTTTTTTTTATAGTTCTTGAGTCTTAAACTGTTTTTGCACTTTAGATCAATTGAAGTCATGTCCTTCTGCAGAATGTAATACATTCTACTTGATGCTTATGTAATTACAAAAACATCAAGTTTTGGCTTTACAAGCCAAAACTTGTAATGTTGTGAAAGCTATGTTGTTCATATTATTAAAATGTTTACTGTGAAATTAAATATACTGGCTGTAAAAAAAATCACCAATTTTATTTTAAAACCTTTTTAGTTAAATATATATATATATATATTGTTACTGCAGTGCCTTTTAGTTTTATTGCTGTTTTAAAATTTCACGTTTTTTCTTCAAAATATTTATGAAATCCAAGTTTTAGCTAATACTAACTGCATCACTTAATAGATAATTGTTTAAATGCATTTTTGTCCTATTCTGTACGTTATTCTGAACATTTTAATGAAAAAAAGTTTTGTGATATCATGAAAATTGGCAAAGTTTTGAATTTTTTGTTTGAACTATGTCGCTAGCACAAAATTTGTTCGTAAAGAGAAGACTTCTCTTTAAACACATTTTAAAAAAATCATATCTCAAAAGTATTAAAGTAGATAGCAACAAAAAAATTGACAGGGGTAATCGTGATAGTAAAATGAACAAATAATAAAAAAATCATGAGCATCTCAGACCATGGGTTTCATTTTCATTTGTGGTTGATGATTTGATATGGAATGACCCATACATAACACTTCAAGCTTATTTATTTTAACAAAAATTAATTAACTAACTATATAATAATTTTTTAATATTTCCAGATAGCTTTTTCATGTTCACTGGCTTCTTAGTTTTTTTTTTTTTTTTAATTTTTTGACGGGGGATCATCTTATTTTGTTTCTAGGATTTTCTTATTGAGTAAATGCTTAAATATGTAATTCATTGTTTAAAACATAGGTTTCCAATCAAAGGTACTTTCTTTGTGCTGGAAGCTAGTAAAACTTGTACTTCCGATTTGCGATATCAGTAGTAAGGGCATAGTTGCTAGGGGGGGGGGACTTCCCACGAAAAGTTGACATGTAACTGAAATTTTACGTGACAGAAAAAAGCCGTAATACAAAAAGTTTTAAAATTTTATAATTTTCTCATGACATTTCCACGCATTTTGCTCTCTTCCAACTGTTTTAGAACACCTTGGACGAAACGTAACTCTCAGTTTCGCTCTGTTTTGGAACTTTCAAATATAAATACTGCCCTAATTAACTTCCCTTAGGCAGGCCGCACACCGAGCCGAGCCGATGCCAACATATTGACACTCGTTAACTACAAAAAAGCGGAATAAGTGGTAAGTGGCAAGGGGTCTTCGACATAGATGACAAAAATTTATTGCACCAGTTTTCTTGGTGTAGAATATATTTATAGAAATGCTCCCACACAAAGATTTAGATTGAACTATGAACTTCGTTATAAAATATTATTCAAAAATGAACATTTAAAAAGGACAGTATGTTTTTTCTTATTAATCTCAAAATAAATAATATCATAAACTAATTGCAACTTGCTACTAATAAATATTTATTCTCTCGCATGATAAGTGCGTCAAAACGTTTCTTAAAAATATATCAAACAATGCAAGTACATTTTTCATTGTGATGCTTTGAAACAAGCACTAAAGTTATTTGATATTTTTTAAAGTTCACCCACTGGCGGTTTGGGCAGTGATGTCACGCCCCCACAAGAAATCTTTCAAAATGGTCGAAGCCATGATATTACGCCACACTTTCATAGTGTCAAGATGGTCTAGATTGTATATTTGCGAGATTCCTTCCCCTTTTCCCAAACAGGCTCCCTGGTGCGTCGGAGGCGTTGCTTTTCCGTCCATTCCTCATGCGTGATATCCCGGCCCATGTCGCCAGTGAGTTAAGGCAATAATTTTAATATGATATTCAAAGGTTCATTTTATGAATACATTTTAACAACACGAATAGCGCAATGATTGTATCACATTACTATTTTATTTTAATGTTTAGAACTTCCAATGTTAGAATGCTCCAAATCATGCATTACTGTAAGATGGACAGTGTGGCTTAATAGTTATAAATTAAAAGAAAACCAATAATTTAATCAGAGTTTTAGTCCGGATTAATTTTTCCTCTATTAATAACACATAGGCTACATTTCATCCAGGAAAAATTTACTGTTTCCGTGGCATAGAATTGTTTTTCCAGAGCGAGGGATAAACATAATTTTTTGCACAATGGTAGTTTAGGGGTCAGAGAACGACAAAGGCTACTTTGTATACCAGAAAAATATGCAGTTTCCATGGGATAGATTTGTTTTTGTTTTTCTGAGTAAGGGATCAACATGATTTCTTGCGTTGTGGTAGTTAATGGGTAGGAGAATGACATTGGCTACTTCTTATCCCGGGAAAATGCAGTTCCTACGGGACTGCATAATTTTTTCCTACAGGAACCATTTAAATCAAGCTTTGTTAAATAGAATTTTAGCATTAATTGAGTAAAAATCTATTAGTCCAGGCTGGGACCCAGACTCAGGTCCCACACTTATGCTCCAAGTGCTCTACCACTTAAGCTATCAAGCCTATACTGATTTCCCTTCAATTTTATCTGTAACTATAGAGCCACACCGTCCATCTTACGTTAATGCACCATTTTTATACAATGAAATATAAATTTCAACATTTTCAATAGTTAATTTATAAATTAATTCAGTAAGAACTAAAAATTGTTTTTTTCTTCTCTGAAAACTACCTTTGTGCATTGTTGCATGCTAATGCTGTGCTTCCCAGCCCAGAATTGACTAAATATTTACCGCCCAGAATTCTGGATGTTTCCCCATATTTGTTATACAACACAAAAAAAGGCACCTAGAAAAAAGTAAGTCAGAACCAAAACGGCATGCTAATTAAGGTCTCATCCAGAGAGGGATGCACAAACCCGCTCCTTCCAAATCCGGTGCCTGTAGAAACATCAAACCTCCACATGCTCTTGTACAGCTTTTCACAGTAATTCAATTCATAGTTATGCCAATGGGCAATACACTCTTGTTTTTGCAGGCAGCTTTGACCCGCTGTTGGATTGGGAGAGCCTGTTGGATAAAGCAACCAACTTTTCGACAGATGTCCAGGTAGTTGGTTTGCTTCCCAGGTATGGGGTGCACCTGATCCTTAAAAAACTTTGCAAAAAGCATTCTATCAGGTTCATTGATGTTTGGAGTTGTTGTCAATGTGATTGGGTTACTAGGGATGGTCTGCATCTTAGTTCTAGGGGGTCGTTAAGGTTAGTGATATGGTTTTAAAGGCTACAGATTCAAAAAACTAATTTTGGATGGGAGAATTGGAGAATGTCATGGTGTTGAATTCTGTTCTGGAGGTTTTAAAAATGAGGGTGAAATATTAAGCAATAGTAACATAAATCGTAATGATTTGAGACATTGTAAAATGTTTAAGACAAGCAAATTGGGCATGATCAAGATTCTATATACTAATGCACGCAGTATCAGGAATAAGATGGAAGAATTAAAAAGGGTTATCGCAGGGCAAGAGTTGGATATTATTGGAACTATGGAAACATGGGTTACTGATAAGGATTTAGTGAGCATTGCTGGATATAATTTGTTTAGGCAAGACAGGCTAGGTAAGAAAGGTGGAGGGGTTTTATTCTATATGAAGGATAATTATTTGCAATGAATTGGTCATTAATAATAAGCCTAAGGATATTGAAATGATTTGGGTGGAGTTGCTGAGCAATAACGGTAAGAAGCTACATTTGGAGCATGTTTACAAACCACCGAATGTTAACCACGATCAAGACGTGGAGTTTTATAGTGTTATTAGGGACATATCTAGTAAGGGCTCTGTCATCATGATGGAGGATTTCAATTTCCCGGGCATAGACTGGAATAGTTTTTACACTAGCAATGGTAGGGAAGAAGATTTTCTGAAAGTGATTGGAGACTGTTTTTTGGATCAAGTTATTACCCAGGGGATTAGGCATGGTGCTATTTTGGATCTAGTTTTTTTTGATGTCGGAAGTTCTGTTCAGGGGTTCAGTATAGGGGAACATATTGGAGATAGTGATCACAATACTATTAGGTTTTAGACCAGCTTTGATGCTTACAAAGGTGAAAATTTCAGATTTGTACACAACTTCAGGAATGTTGATTATGTTGCACAGGCAGGGTTTGAAAGAGGTTCTCTCTTCTGAGTTGGAGAATAGTGAAGCTGATCTTCAATGGGAAGAGTTTAAGGTGAAATTAGAGAAAACAGCGAGGGATTATGCTCTTTTTAGAAAGAAAGGAGATTTCAAGAGAATGTGGCCCATGCGGTTCTCTAGGGAGGTGAAAGAAGCTCTCAATTATAAGAAGGCCACTTTTCAGTGACTTAAAGAGACTGGATGCCATGCCGACAAGATTTTGTATTGTGAAGCTAGACGTACTTTCGAGTATTAGGTACGGAGTAAGAAAAGGGAGTTGGAGCAAAAGTTTTTCAGATAATATCGAAAGGAATCCTAAGAAAGTTTTTGCTTATGCTAATTCAGGGAAAGCTCGCAATACTCAGGTAGGCTCACTAGTGGATGAGAACAGAAACTTGATTCAAAATGAGGGGGATATTGTCGATATTCTAAATATTTTTTTTTCTAGTGTATTTAACAGAAACTATCTCAACAGTAGACATAAGCGAGAAGCAAGCTAATACACAGTTTGAGGACTTTGTATTTTCTAGGGATGATGTGCTGTTTCATTTGAAAAAGATTAAAGCAAATAAGGCTCCAGGACCTGATAATGTTTATCCAAACATTTTAGCAGAATGTACAGGAATTAGTGGATGTTGTCTTGACTAGTTTCATATCTTCCTATAACTCGGGGACTGGTATGCCGTACAAGCCAGTCCCGTTCTGGTATGCCGTGCAAGCAGATTGGAAGCTGGCATACCTAACGCCGCTCTTCAAGAAAGGGTCTACAGCTAAGGCAGGAAATTATAGGCCTGTGAGTCTTACTTCAGTTCTTGGTAAAATTTTTGAAACTCTGATCAAAATCAAAATAGTGAATTTCCTGGAGGCAAATGGAGTGTTGACTGGCTTTCAGCATGGTTTCCGGAAGGGTACATCCTGTACAACTAATTTGTGTCATTTCTATGACAAGGTTACCATGGCATTAGATAATAAAAAGTGCGTTGATGTTGTTTACATCGACTTTCAGAAAGCGTTCAATAAAGTACCGCATGAAGCTCTTCTTAGCAAACTTGCTTATATTGGTACTGGTGGGAAAACTTTAATTTGGGTTAAAAATTTGCCGACTGGGAAGAAACAAAGTAGTAAGAAATTACAATAACTCAATGTATAAGCACCAATAGGAACAAATGTCATATCATCCCTCTTGGTTCCTTTTTCGCTGCCGCCAAGAAACCATTTCCAACAACGGGATTATGACATTTGTTTTGCCAATTTCAACTAGGGTACATCACTCTTGGTGATGATTCTTATTCCCAACAATCTCACACACAAAACTAACAACCATATCAAGCAGGGGTGATTGCGACACAAAGTAAAAAACCCTGAAAATTTTTTATACAAAAAGTCGGTATCACTTTTTATGCACCATAAGTTATACGACACCTTTTATACATATAGTTACAACGACATGTTTAAAATAACTTTTGAAATTAAAAATTTATATTTTACTTACCTACTTCTAACTAATAAGAAAATTTTAATTAATTTATTTTTTGCAAATTGTAATTTATAGTAAAACATAATGAATAGGAATTTCCCATGACTATATATTTTTTGCCAAATTTTTACAGTGAAATACTTTTTCTATTTAGAGTTACTATTTTTTCATTTATTTGTGAAATATCTGCAACTTTTAAAAGAAAAGTTGCGAAAATAATTTGAAGTCCAGCGCTGATTTCAGGAAAAGAACGTAAAAATACGTTATTATGCAAAAAAAAGAGGTTCGGAAAATGAGTTCAACTTTTGCGATGTTTATCGGAAAAATCAACTAAACCAAAAAAAAAAAAAACTCCAAGTTTTTTTTATTGTTCTTTTAAAAATAAAGTCCAGAAAAAAAAAATTCCACTTTTGGCGATTTTTACATCGGGAATGTAAACATTACCAACCCGAGTTTGGCGGCGGGAAAAAAAATCCAAAATGGTGCCAATGCCCAGTCATCAGCAACAACGAAAGCAGGTGGGACGTGGTATCGTTCGTGTTCGAAACAAAGATGGTTGGCGCCGTCACAACTCTTGCTGCGTAAAGGGTTGCTACAAAAGGAATGTTTATCGCTTTTCGGCAGATTTTTTGTTCCCATCTGCTAAATTTTCAATTTTGAAGACTAAACACTCCGATTTCTAAAACACGGAAGGAGGGTATGAAAAACCCGGATTTTCGGGGCACACCGTAATATAGTCACCCCTGATCAACAAAAATCACTGAGAAATACTACTATACCAACCAGAAACTACAAAATATATCTTACACAAAATAACAATACTACTATGTAAAGCACTTTATACAGCACTTTTCAATAGCAATTCAAAACATTAATTAGGGGTCGCACCAGAGGAAATTCAGGTTCATTTTCAGACCCTTCATAAAATTCCAATCAATCAAAACCAACCCTTCAAAAAATACCAAGCTACCAAATCTTACTTTTTACAGAACTATTTATTAAATACATGGCCAAAAAAAAAAAGAAAAAACTTTACCACTGTATACTTAAATTTTGAATTTTCACAAAATTATTTAATTTTTCATAAAAAGTTTATAATTCAGAAAAAGCGGACCCTGTTAAAAAATGCTGGATCGACCCCTAATTAATAGGCAAAATTACTCAAAAAATATACGTATTTACACTTCATACCACTAAATCTACAACTAAAACCCCTTGTTAAAAGAACATGCATTTTATGTAGATTGAAAATTACAGTTAATTATCAACCTAAAATGATATGCATTATTCAATATTAAAAATATTGCGTAATGCCAGGCAAAACTGATGTTTAATCAAGCAATCCAAATTTTATAATATACCAGGCTCCGTTACAAAATTTATCAATTCCTGTATATTTTACATTAAACTAATGACTGCCTACTTTAACAAAACTAGCAATCCCACTAATTACAACAGCAAATATTTAAGAGCTGAAAAAATAGATTTTTTTAAAACTTGCAAACTCATAAAATAATCAAATAGGGTCAAGTGGAGGAAAATGGGTCCCTTTTTAACTATTTTCATATTTAAAGTTTCATAGCAACAAAACCAGAAACATTTCCAAATTCTTTTCAATTGCATCTTAACATTGAACTCCTTAAGGTAAATTTTATGTAATTTTAATATTTATTTTTTGATTATGAAATATTAATGGAGCTTATAAATTTGTGACCTATTTTACCCCATCGTGGGGTAAAATAGGTCATTGTAGGGTAAATGGGTCATGATGCAAAATAATGCCGAAAAGTTATTACTTTGAAATTGAAAAACAAAATGTAAGTAACATATTTAGAACATTTTGAATGATGATTTACATTGAAATGTTAAAATAATAGTGTTCTAGATTGTTACATATTGGTTCTCATAACACTTCAACATCATTTCTCTCTGCCATATCCACAGGATCTTTTTTAGGGAAACATAATTTTTTTTTTTTTTTTTTTAGTTTCAATAAAATAAACATATACTTAAATTTAGGAACTTGTTGCAGTGAGGTACAACAGAGTAAATTAAAAAAAAAAAAACAGAATAGAGTAGAACTACTTAAGCCTACCCATGACCCATTTTACCCCCCAGCCAAGAAAAAGAGATGTAAAAAGAATTTTTTTTTACATGCTCGACTGGAATTGTTCTCCAAAGTTTCTTAGTGAGGAAATTCTTCAAATTTGGGCTGTTATTTGATAAAATATAAAGCTTTTCAGAAGTTGGTAAACCACGTGTTTAGCACACTAACATCCAAAGTTTACAAAAAAAAAAAAAAAAAAAATTCTTGTGGCTCCATATTTAAGAACCTAACTTTTTTGAGAATGAAAAAAGTTGTCAACATATTGAAATATAACATGAAAAATATTGGTAAGTTTTTAGGTATCACTGAAAGCTTTGTCCACATGTTGTCTATTTAGCATTAAAAATATTCAATTCTTAAAGTTAACAAACTTAAACAGTTGTTGATTTCCTGCCACCAATTATTACGTTGAACTAATGCACTTCAAAAATTCACCATCTTTCTTTAGCAATATGGCAGATTTTTTTCTAACTTTGAACGCAAAAGAAAACTACAGTAGAGCGCCGATTATCCGAACATGTTGTGACAGACCCTAGTTCGGGTAAGCAAAAGTTTGGATAATTGGACAGACAATTTAAGGGATATTGTGACAATAGAAAAACCTTCACACTTTATCCAGGCTTAGGACTTGCAGCATTTATTTGTGCTTGCGTGTTTAAAAAGTTTTTTTTTTTTTTAATTTTTTTTATTTAACTCTATATATTACAATTCAAGCAAAAAAGCTTTTGACTGTTGCTTGCTTCAAAGAAGACATTCTTTTCGATGCTGCAATGTCTCAAATTCTTCGTAGACATCTTAGTTGAATAGGATCTGCCTCGTTCTGCCGTTTGAGCCATTTCATAGCTGTTTCCAAACATTCAAAGGCTTCGTTATGTGATTGACCTGGGTCATTTTCAAAGCATTCGTTTTCATTTTCACCTTCTTTCTTTTCACGTCAGGAAATTAGAAGTTTGGTTGGGAATCTTTTTTTCCTTCGGAGAAGGAGAAATACGCAGTTCGGATAATTGGAGTTCGGAAAATCGGCGCTCTACTGTACTTATCAACGATAATAATAAACACATTTTCTGTTAAGCATTGTTACACATCAATATTGGAGAAATTTCTTGCAACAACCTTGCTATCCCTAGATAATACCTTGTCAGCATCAACTTAAATTTTAAATATTGTATAAAGGTTGCATAAATATTGATATAACAAGTAGGGGGGGGGGGGGGGGTCGGTTTTTTGTGAATCTTAATAAAATATTTGTGAAAAATTGAAGGGTCCGTTTTAATTGCAATTTTGTGAAGGGTTCGTTTCGATCAATTGTAATTTTGTGAAGGGTTTGTTTCGATTAATTGCGATTTTGTGAAGGGTCCGAAAATGAACCCAAATTTCCTCTCCCGCAAGCCCTGACAACACTGTAATAACAGTAACATGTTATTTGCCTTTAAATAACAACATTGCATAAGTGTTATCTGTATCAATATCAATGTTACAAAAAAATATTTGCAAACAATATTGATTCTATGCTATTGTTGTCAGGATAAGTAAGCCAATAGAAGGTTAGCCGTGCATGCTTTGTGATAGCAAGAATTTTTGCCCCCCTCCCCCATCGTTTCTTTTCACAGTGTAACTTCTCACTCACATGATTTTTCGTTTGTTGGTTGTTCAACAATAAAAAAAAAAGTAGTGTGGAATACTGTTTTCAGTAATTATGTACGCATTGTATTTATTAATGTAACCCCAAACAGTAAATATGTGATTAAGAGATTATAGAGATGGGCAGAAAATATGTTTTCCTTTTTAAAATGTGGAAGACACTGGCAAGTCTTACGGTGACTAAGACCAAATCGACATTTCTAAGTAACGACGCCTTATTCTTGGCGACATCTCTTCAAAAATTACTAGTACAAATTATATATCTTTGTGTTGAAAAATGATATTTTAATTGACTCATAGAAGTAATAAATAGTGTGTTACACTCATCATAGGCGTAACTAAGTAGTGTTCCTGTTCTGCATTTTTCAAAGGGCGCAACGCCCTGCCCCTTTTTGAAAAACTATGGATGCGCCCTGCCCTTTTTAGGGAAATTAGGAAAATACCTATTCTCTTAATGGAAAAATGCCCTTTTTCAATTGAAAAGTGCTTTTTTTCCAACAGAAAATACTCTTTTTGAAAATTGAGCCCTGCCCATTAAAAAAAAAAAAATTGGGAACGATGTAACTAAGGCCGGTGAAAGGGGGTGGGGGGGCACCAAAGGCCGTATCCAGAGGGAAGGCACACGTCCCCCTGAAATCCCGAAAATTTTCTATGAAGCTGTACTTAATGTAGTGCAATGGAAGGCAGGCTCCCCCGTCCAAAAACGACTTACGGATATGGCCTTGGGGTCAAGCTAAAAATGTACAGCTTAAACACCAATACGAAGTAGAAAAGTTTTAAATTTATCAGTCATGAAGGGTCATTAAAATATACTTTCAACGTATAATCAGTTTTATCTTTTTTTATATGCATTGCTTAGAAAACACAAATTAAACTTGGATAAACTTAATTTAAATATTCGATGAAAATGAATCACTTGCAGTAAAAACCAGTTGATTAGAATAAACATTACAGAAACAAGGAATATGGGAAAAATTTCTCGATTCTTCATTCAGTTTCAAATGGAAATTCACCTTCTTTTCGTTTTTTTAAAAAAGATGTGGCTTGAGATATATACGTTTAGTATATTTATGTTCACTCATTTTAATTAAATGCAATTACAATATACCTGGTAAGAAATTGACAAAATTCCAAATAACCAGCTAAAAAAAGACCTAATAAAATACAAAATTTTATTTGTAAAAACACTGGAACACAAAGAGAGCGATTGACAGACAAAAAGCCCCCTCCTTATCATGCGACTCTGTTTCAGTTTTTACAATCGGGGGAACGTGCTCCGAACCTGGAAAATCTTTCATAAGGGACTATCAACTTTATTAAACTTCCATCTTGATGACTTTGCCCGAGGTACTGATGCGATGATGGGAGAGGAAAATTCCCTTGCCTGTGGCCTATGTTGTGTTGGTTGGCACAAAATGGAAAAAGAATTACAGTTGAACCTTGAAAATCCGGAATCGGCGGGACTGCAGCGATTTCCGGATGGAGGTTGATTAAGAAACAATGTTTACAACAATGTAATATCATAAAAAATGCAATTTTATCTCATGTAAACGTAAACTACGATGCAATTGATGAATTAAATAATTGAATTGGAATAATAGACTATTATAAAATTGCATATTAAATCACATCGAACTTTTTATAAAAATTACCATTGTGAAATCGGCATTCTCAAATACGAGAAATGTTGCGGATGCACCACAGCCCATCAAATACGCAACAAAATAAGAGAAAAAAAATTGTGAGTTATTAATCATTAATTTGTCCATTCAATATTTTCATCCTTTTTTAAAACTTTTATTTCCAACTCTCGCATTATTTTAAAACAACGCATTTTTAAAATGGCACGAGACATTTTTGGCGCTCAAGAATCTTTAATTTTACAAGTTCAAACTAAATACTGCATTCAATTTGAAATGATTTGCATAAAAAAATACCGAGTGTTATAGTTCCTTTGCATCAAAATCAAGGGATTCAAGGAACACTCAACCATTAACTAGAAAACTAAGTTGAAACTATGAATCACGGGAACCAGCCATGCTGCGTGCACATGCAATTGGGAAATTATCTTTTTTTCTAGATACACTAAAGCGATTTTCAGTACTTTTCATTCCAAAGTAAAAAGAAATTAAAGTGTAAAAGATATTTTTCCACATGAGAAACGTAGGTGTTGCATCAGCATCTAGATTTTTTTCAAGGTCGATGGGCCGATGTTTTTCCGAAGTAAACATCGGCGGCCAATAGCGATGGCTAGTGTTTTGAACTATCGGAGTTGATGCATCAGTCGGGCTCTAATACTTATTTATTTAGAGCTCAATTAAAACAGTTTAATTGCATTTCACAAGAAATGTTAAAATTTTAAGCAGATCTCTTTAAAAATATATCCAAAACTAAAATCAGGAAACTGCCCGGATTTTCGAGGTTCTACTATATATTTACGCGACTAACAAAAGCATGACGATTTTTCCAAGCCAACATCCCGATCAATTTAACATAATTTCCACCTTGGGGGGAAAAGAAATAAAAACCTAATGGGGTGGGGTTGAACCCCCTACCCTACGTTAGGCCTATGACATTTAAACTCTTTTTAAACTAAGAATTTAGAAAACAATTCTCGACACAAAAATTTTCTAAATTCTTCTATACAATGATAAAAATATTAGGCAGCCCGCACCCCCAAATATGTTTGCTATACTGGTAATGTTTAAAGACAAATTTAAAAAAGGAGACAAATTCAATATTTACTAAGTTTATTTCGTCTCGGTCCCCGATTGATCATGACAAGATTGCAAAACGGGATAACAGCAACAGAACCTGGTTACTACAGAAATGAAAAGATATCGTCAATCGAAAATAATTACAAAAAGACACATTCTTTCGAATGTCCCACGCTCGGGTGTGTGTGTGTGGGTTGTGTATACTTTTGTTCAAGATCAAATATACCTTCAGAGAATTTAACAGGTGGAAGCAATACAAGCAAAGAGATTTACTTCTTCCAAAACAAAACATACAGAAACGAGAGTTATAATCTATTTTTTTAGCACACAACAAATTTTATATTTTTGAAATTTACTATTTCATTGAAAATCATTCTTAAAAAAGAGCTACTAATTTGTTATTTTGGATTCACATATTTTATATCGTCTTATGCATTACATTAAAATTTAAACAGCTTTTACATAAAGTTTTAATTGATGAAGTCCGCTGTTCTACAATTGAAAATGCTCTTTTCATGTAGAAAAATATTTTGTAAATAAATTAGGAATTAAATTTGAAATTATATGTTCATCTTTTTTATTGATCAGTGATTATATTGCATTGCTATATCATTCTAAACAACGTATAAATTTCCTTTTTACATTATCCTACTCGCAACATCATGTAATTTTGGCAAATGCATCACTATGTAGAAATTCCTACATCACCCAGGCCTAATTGCTCATAAAATTCACATCGTGTTGATAGATTACCAGCTATGAAGAGTGCACAGGCAAAAATCAAATTTCAGTAAGAACTGCTAAAAAAAAGTCATTCGTGAAAATCGAACTTTCATTTTCAAAGAAAATGACAATGAAACTTTAAGGTTACACACAGTTCGGTGGAATTCCTTGCAAGACAGCCAAAATGTAACAAAAAGTTACTCAAAACACAATCGAAAATAGTGTCCTGCCAAAATGAACATGATAGCAAGAAAAAATAATAACTTAGTTCGGGCATTCAGATATATTCTGCACTCCTGTTCAAGGCCGTAGCCAGAAATTTTTTTCGGGGGGGGGGGGGGGGGCCTGACTGAAACACTTATGTTGAGAACAGTTTCAGGGAGGAATATATGCTACATTGAGAAAATTTTCGAGATTTCGGGGAGGGGGGGCCCGTCGGCCCCCCCCCCCCCCTCTGGGAAATGGACAACCAAAATCATTTCATAATTTCTGTATTTCATCAATATAGGTAACTAAATGATTGCCTCATTATTTAAGATCCAATTGTCTAACCAATAGATCAACTTCTGATTTTTTTTACCGAGATCGAGGGGGAGTATCCTGCTTTTTTAAGCACCAGTAACACTTGACTCGCTTTCAACATTCCAATAAACGGAGATTCCTTTGCTTAAAGCATTTTGTTACTTAATTCTCAAATAGTTTGGTATCATCAGATGCTTAATACATTTTATTTCACATAAAACATAAAAATAAAATTGAAACATTCATGTCACTCATAAAAGGACACAAGTGGAACATTCTTAATTCAAGCTGTAAGCATCTTGATGCTTTTATTGAATTCCACGCGAAGTGACATGTTCAGCAGATTACCGAGGTCAATATTTGACTGAAAAAAAAAAACAATAACACAAAATTATTAAAAAACATTTCGTTTTTATTTATATTTTTTAAATGCACGACTTGAGATTATTTCAAAAAGGAATGAAATTTAGACGAATTAGAAGGTAAACAAAACTCTAGGTGATTTAATAAGTGCTAATAACCATTACAAAAAACCACCTAGAATCGTTGACGATATAAAAGCTCCAAGCTAGCATTAAAGAACAAATTTAAACACTATTTAATCTAAATATTACCTTCAGAAGCTGTAAATAGTAATTCATGAAGATATATATAATCATTAGGCTGCACTGCCATCTGTAGGCAAATATCTCAATAGGGACTTTAATGCATTGGTAGAATGAATTAAAATTGTACTAAAGGAAACTTACTCAAAATTGCGCTTTTTATGAAATGTTTTCTTCAGAAATAAAATATGTATTAAAATTTAAATTTGAAATGATAAGCGAGCATGCCAAGAGTTCAAGGCTTGCTTATACATTTAATACCGAAAGTGATGTACATAACTGGAATGCAGCACGAAGAAATACAAATTATCAACAACAAAAATTCCGTATTTCGTAGCATAGATTAATTCAACAACAAACAAATGTTCTTAATTTCTAGATATACCAAGAAGTTTAAAAAAAGATGGCGGGTATTTAACTGAAATGCATGCTTAGCATTACACACGTGAAAAGTCGCACTGAAGAAATTTACTCAAAGGGGATAATTTGAAATGCAGAAGTAACATGCCAGTCCATTTATTAATTGGAAAAATGAAATGCTTACCTGATAATGCAAAGTGAAAGGTGAAAATTATTCGATATGATTAGAGTACTGCAATAATACCGGTGAGCAAAGGGTAACAAGACGTCGACTTTCTATTGGTCACGTAGAATTTCAATTTGATTTCACTTCAGTTCATTAAAATTTCCGGCAAAAAATGCTTTATTGTTTATATGTAAATAAAAAAGTTAATTTTCTATAAATTTGTACTGGTTAAAACAGCGGTCGGCAACCTAAATTGACTGAAGATCAACTTTTCAAGTTCGGCGAACACCAAGATCGACGTGGAAGACCAGGGGGTTATACACTATTAACTAATAGGGCATTATCGGGGTTGCGCCTGTCTTCAAATTGTAGGTTAATTCTTATCAGAACAAGTTTTGATGCTTATAAAATACCTACTATAAAATTTCTCAAATGATATGCTAACACAGTTAACTCGCATCAAAACAACATTTCAGATACTAATATATTATTTCCTTTAAATTTTGTAAAAAAACTGTTACTTTTTGTTTTGGTTTGTTTTTTGAATAAAACACACATGTGAAATAACGTTACAGTCTTCAATTAGCTCTCATCGAGAGCATAGTTAATGTGACGACTGACATTCCATATTATTGCCAAGTTTTCTTAGGTCCAGTGAACGGTCTGACAAATTAATAAACATTTTCTGAAGGGGGGAGGGGGGAATAAATTCGCCTTATTCAAAAGTTGTATGATTTTTTTTAAACTATAAACTGTCCAAAATGCTGTCGCCATCGACAGAAAATGGGCTCGCGATCTACCGGTCGATCGCGATCGACGGATTGCCGACCACTGGGTTAAAACATATCAAAGGGAAATAAAGGCATATGTTTTGGACACGGAATTCTTTTTTTTTGGAAATAAATAGATATTTACTACAAAAGACATTGGTTCAAACTAGGGGTAGTACTAACCGGACTGCTTTAAAAGTGCGCCGTATTATTATTGTTATTATTATTTATTTATTTTGAGCTGCTGCACCCACTAATATCGTTCTTCTCAAAACTCCCTCCATACGAGGAGAAGAAAGAACTCCAAAAGAAGTGCATCGTTCCATTTCTTTTGCAGGTGGGGGAAGGTAGGGAACGCATGTCTGCGTTTTCGAGGCGTGGCTTCAGTGATAGTCAAAATATTCATATTTTCTCGTAGACATGAATAAAAAGGATTCTTTGAAATTTAGTTATTTATAAAAAATTAATTGTATAATTTTTCTCCTCCTTGTTTGTACATGTAAATAACATTAATGTATCGATGTAAACAAAACGCTTAAGATTTACATTATCCTACCCAAAATTGTATTTAAAAAACAATTGATAAATGCATCATTTTACAGTTAAAGAGTAAAAAATTTTGATGTTTTTCATTTTTTTAAAAATCAAGACAAACGAAGTTATATTTTAATTACGTAAAGACACGAATACTACAAATGATACTTAATGCTAGTTAGAGAAAAAAAGTTTTATAAATATATCTTTAAATAACATTTTGAATGCAACAATAATTTCAAATTTTTTCTTAGGGGAAAATAAAACACTTCGTATGAAATTACTTATATTTTTTTATAAAGGGTGTTGCTGTACACTTCTGCAAAATTACCTGTGTTTCCTTATTTTAGATATTTTGCTGGGAGATTGGTTCTTTGCTTGCATGTCTAGGATTAGTAATATTACTTCCAAGAGCAGAAATCCCAAGGATTCTGTGTGTGGGTTGTCCCCGAACTTATTAATTGCGCCCCTGTACAGCCCCCATGATCAAGGGCGCACTGAGATTGGTTGGGCTTTAAATTCCCAAAAACCTTCGGTTTTGAGCCGCATATGCCAGTCCTAGTATTGTAAAATACAATAATGCCAGAACTTTGGCGAACGCCCTCTTCGCCCCCAGAAGAAAATTCTAGTTAAGTTAATGCTCTTGAAATTTGGATAGGCTACTCAAATTGTAAAACGCTAAAGTTAAGGGCAATATTGCAGTACAATATTACACGCGTAAAATAAAAGGTACTTTGTAAATTCAAAAACGTTAGTAAAATCATCGACAGATGGCGCAACAAACTGTCAATTTTTGAGCTTCGTAAACTTCAAAGAACACAGAAAAAAAGAGCTATAGAATATGGAATATATAGCCGGCCCTGAAAATTCCCCCCCTCCCACACATATGGCCCAACGGCCAGACCCTGGAAATTTTGCCCCATTGCTGCATTGCATTTTCTGAAGCCCAGATTTTATGGCAAAGTTTTGATTCCTGTTTTTTTTTTACAAACATTGTGAAAACTGTATATAAAAAAGATAGATATTTTGCGACCGGCTCAGGAAGGACAGGCCCACCGGGCATTTGCCCGAATTCCCACATAATTCGGCCGCCCTTTCGGAGCGAAAAATGTTCCTCTACAAATTAAAGACCATGATTATACAACATTTGGTCGCTTACCAAATAAAAAGAAACGGGATCCACATAACTTAAATGAATGTGCCCATGATAACAAATATGTAGGAAAAAAAAGAAAGTGTAATTAGTTGAGGGGAAAAAATAAAACTAACAATAAATGTTTATATTTGTCTTTAGCTGTTTTCCTTTAAAAGCACTTTACTGTCAACAGTTATTTTTCTCAGGTGAAATTTGAATATGAAATACTTGAACTGACCATTACAATACTTATCATGCAAAATCCCCCCAACATATTAATAATACTCTAAATATAATTTAATTATTATATTAATTTAAATTAATTATTTCTTATATTAATTTAAATATAATTTATATTGATTGATATTTATAAAAAATTGTATTTTTTCACTATGAAAAGATGACATGATGATGACCAGACGATTAATAAGTACAATTAATAAGTTTTAAAAGGAAAATGAAAAAAAGCACATGTTTAAGAGGGCACTGTCATCCCTACATGACTTGATGAGTCAAAATTTTCATAAAAGAGAAATGTATAGTATAAAACAAGCCGAGCATATTTTAGTTTTGAAAAATATAAATACATAATTGAAGTTAAAAATAACATATCTTAATTTAGCTGGAAAATCGAGCAATGTTAATAGAAATAATAACAATGTGATACAAAAAATAGATATGTTAAACTGTTTATGTGTATGTTACATGTTCATGATATGCAAATTATTCATTATCATTTGATCAGGATAAAAAAAAAAAAATTGCACTCTTCTTTTCTTACCATATGAAAATACATTTGCACATAGAATATGCAAAATATTTGATATTCCACAAAATGATTTATTGATGTGGAAACATTTCATTTGAATAAAATTAGCTTTATCTTCGAAATAATAATGCTTAAATGTATTATAATTTCTTATTATCTTCAACTTGTACAATATTAACAATGTCGTAATCAAATTGCAATTTATTTGGAAAATGTAATCAAAAGAATTCGTAAAAAATGACGATAGTAAATGATAAATGCGCAGAATTAAGTTATTAAGTTTTCTTATTTTCAAATTTTCATAAGACTTGCTGTTCTAATTTGTCATTTAAAAAAAAAAAAAAAGTTTTGTAGTTCAATAAAAAAAACCAATGCTGCCATCTAGCGTAAGTGTCTGAATCATGATGTCATGGGCAACGTCAGGAGGCGTGACAAACCCACTACAGGGTAGGATCGGTCAATATGCTGGGAGGCTTGCTTCAGAGTGATTGGTTCCTTGGTTGACGCTATAATTCTATTTGCTCCGCCCAGGGGGTGGCTGGGGCAGTCAATGCTGAACGCTCAGTTCGCGGAGCATTATTCTGTGCTGTAACGACTTCTTTAAAGAGAATAATTTAGTAGCTTTCTATCAAGCGATAAGATGCCAATAGTGGTAACACTGGACTGTTTCCAGCTCCTACTATTAGGCTAAAAACAGGATAAAAGAAAAAAAATATATAAGAATTTTGCGCCAATTTTCTGATGCCGTAAGCAATAGGCTTAAAATCTAAAAAATAAGATTAATAAAGAAGAATTTCGAGCAAAAATTAACTTATTGTTTTGTTTTGAACATTTATGAGAGAAAAACTCTGAAAAGGGGCCTCAGTGGCTGAGCAGTCAAATTGACTGGCTCCGGTGCCTCCCTGCGCGGAGAGAAAGAGGCGTGTTCGATTCCCACCTTTGCCCTGGGTGTATTTCCTTCTTTGTATATTAAAATCTGTCGTGCTGTCTTGTTCTATCTGTCATATTGGACGAGAGTTTGAGGCATATCCTTGAGAATAGCAAATAAACTCGAATATTTATGTGACCTGAAATGGTCGTAAACAAACAAACTCTGAAAAGACGCCCTATTTAAAGCGTCTAAATTGCAAATTTAGAGAGAAAGAATGGAAATTTTTTAATTTGGGGACTTTCTGCATCCTCAAAGTAGTTTAAACGTTTTTGGGGATAATAAAACATTAAAAATATACAAATTTGGGGATCGTTGAAATTCGAGGACGTACGGTCGCAGACTCCATGGTGGTCACCTCACAATTGCCAGGTTATGTCACAACACTCCCTTCCGTTTTCTTCAAGCTTCGCGATGATAGATACATAAAAATAGTTTTTAATTTATCTGTCTCCCATTTTTTTTCCTGCAGAATTTATGAATAGGTAGAGTAGTCGGTTTTACTTTGCCACTCAGGGCGGCAATTTTATTATTTATGAGTTTTTTTTTTTGAAAACAAGACTGATAGTAATATTTAATTTTCTATACATCTTACTTTCCAATAAGTAACCCTCCCCCAATTTATTTTTTTATTCCTCTCAAGAAAATTCATTGCAACATTAACTCTATCATCTACTTCCAAGCCAACACAAGAGAAATACATTTAAAAAATGTTAGATTGCTTTTGTAAACAAAATTCATTCCCACCTGTCAAACAAATGTTGTATGAAAGGTGAACGATAGTAATTTTACGAAATTTGTTACACAAGTCTTCTTCTTGTTCTTCAAAAAAAAAAAAAAACATTCCCTTTTTGAAGTGGGTGAATAGAATAATTTCTTTTTGTAATTTTAGCATATTAGTACATTAAGTACGATAATACAAATACAACTATTTTTCTTGAATACATGGCCAACTCCATAAAAATGTACATGATATAAATTCCACAGAGCTTCCAAAATCGGACAGAAACCGTGAATTTGGTCTTCCGGTCTGGTTCAGGCACGGCATCGGATCGTCCGTGTGCATTAAACCTTTAATATAATGCTTGTATTAAGAATGCTTTTCAATCTTTAAATGGAGTGCCTCAGTGGCTGAGCGGTGTGAACGACAGGTTTCCGGTACCTACGTGAGCGCAGTATAGAGATATGGGTTCGATTCCACTTTCCCCTGGGTGTATTTCCTTCTTTGTATTGTAATTCTATTGTACTGTCTTGTTCTATCCGTCATACTAGACGAGAGTTTGAGGCATATCCTTGATAATAGCAAATACACTCGAATATCAATGTGACCTGAAGTGGTCGTGAAAAAAAAAAAAAAAAAATCTTTAAATCATTTTCTGAGAAACTGCTTCAGGAATTGCTGAGAAATTTCTCGGTTTCGGATGGGAATCGATGGAGTAATCCGCGAGCGTTAACGAGGGGAGCAGTCCCCCTAAAAAAATGTAACAAAATGTGTTATGAAACTTCCAATTTAGGAATTCCCCCTTTTTGTTATAATTATAATCATTTGCTTAACTACATATATGGTATACCTGCTCGCCCAATTTAGTATTTATCTGGCTAATCCTTGTTAGGCTATACTTTTTTTGCCACAGAGTGTATGTTGCATATAAATATGCGTTGTCATAGGCGTAACTAGGGTTGTGAAAGGGGGGGGGGGGGGTCACCCTAAAAATGTACAGACTAAGCACCAATAATAAGTGTAAAAGAGTTGAAAATTTACTACTCATAAGTACTTGTCTCTAAAGATATACTCCCTGTTTATTTAAGGCATGTCCCAGGAGGGGGGGGAGCTACCCCCTAAGAGCAAGTCAACTTCTCCCCCCCCCCCGGCAAAAAATTCGATCACAAGTTTTAAAAAAAGAAAGAAGGGAAATTATGCTTTTAAGGCACTTTACTTTCAGAAACACTTTCAGGGAAAGGACATTGAACACTATCACGAGCGACACCAAAAGTATCTTAAAAGTTATAAGACTTTATTTTGAAAAAAATTGCGGAGGGAGAGTAAATAAACTCTTTTCTGTGTCCTCTAACATCACCAAAGTATCACGAAATTGCATTGCTAGGAAGATTTCAAAAAGTTTCCTGGGGAGAGCCCTCAAACCCTTGCCTCCAGAGTTAGCCTAAGCATTATAGATGTAAGACCAGTTACAAAAATTCAAGTTGCAGAAGCCCCAAATGCCCACTCCTCTAACTTCACCAAAGATCTAAACATACATCTACTATATATACATCAAAAAGCTGTCATATATGTAAAAAAATTCATATTAACATCATTTATAGTCATATATATCTATATATATGTATATATAAAGGGTATGGTTTTGAAGCATACACTGCCCTTCCTAATTCTTAACATGCTCCCCTGCTCCGGAGCCAAGGCAGTATCCAGAATTTTTCTTCTGGGGGGCCCAGACTTTGACACACTTATGTTAAGCAAAGTTTTAGGGAAGAATATATGATACATTGCAAAAGATTTCTGGGGGGGGGGGGGCGTGGGTCCCCCTTCCCCTGTGGATAGGGCCTTGATTCACAAAAACATTAAACATTCATTACTAGATCTTAATTCAAACGCAATAGAAAATTCAATATTTAGCGCTAAGCAATCTTCTATGTCCAGGCATTCATAATATTAAAACTGGGAAATAGTGGAATTTTAGAGAAAAATATCCTAATTCCCCTACAAAAATTTTGTTAAATTTGTAACAAAACATACCTCAGAAGTGGAAGTGTCTGAATCAAATTTTCTTTTCTTTTAGGATGACGAATGGTTCCATCACTGGAGTGCAAACATTATTATGTATCGAAAATAATTTAAAATTTAGCTAAAATATAAATAATACTTGATTGTAAATTAAAATGCAGCATTAAACCGTAGCAGTGAGATTGGAAACGTTGAACGGATGATTTCCAGAGTCGTAATGCAATCAGTGATGGACCATAGTAAGAAAAAAAAAAGATGAGAGAACATCTGTAAATGAGAATGCAATGCAAATACAGTTCATCAGTTTTCCAATTGGCTCATCTACAAAAAAGAGTTTACCAAAATGGGTGTTTGGACAGGAAGTCATAAATATAAATACAAACTGCTCTTTAAGTTTCTTGATGAGCATCCCTTCCTGGCTTGAGGGTTTAACCCATTAGAACAATTGTTGGCTAGGGGGTCCTTCATTTTCTGACCCCAGCCCCTGCAACACCAGTTTATCAGAAAACAAACCACCATCACAGAGAATATTTTCCAGAAAACTTGTGCGATTATATTCCCAAGTTGCTGCCTTTGGGTAAAAAAGGCATCAAGAAGAAAAGAAAACCCTCTGGAGTGATTGAAAGGATCTCTATTTGTCTGTGTGGGGTATGGGATTGAAGCCACCTTTTGCTGTAACCCCCCCCCCCCCAAGGTGATAAGGGGTTGATTATAACCAGATGAAAAGTCCTCTTTATTATGAGCTGCATACTTTGGTCATGATCACAACCCTTCAGAGAAAGAGGAAATAAAATAATATGCATATGTGTTTAATTTCCTTAGGGAAAAAAAATACGTGCTTTGCAAGGCCGTAGCCAGAAATTTTTTTGTGTGCCTAAATGTGCTTAAATAAGTAAATACCCAATGCCCAATGGGGGGGGGGGGGGTTGAACCCCCAGCTCCCCCCTGGTTACGCCTATGTGCGATGTTACAAAAACTTTTTTGTTTTTAATGTGAAAATGTTTAGAGCTTTTCAACAGCAAGCAATATTCACAATGAATAGCTCTTTCTGCAATAAAGATGATCTTTGTAATCCTGAAACATGTATGTGAGTATAAAATAGTTAGACATACATTCACACTTAAATAAATGTATGCTATTAAAAATACGAGACAATATCAAAAAAAAGTACATCTGACAAAGTATATTTTTAATTTAAAAATTAGACATTATAACACAAATTGTTTTATTTTCCATTTAAATAAAAGGGAGATATGTCCTCTTATCAATTTTTTCTCCACATAATTTATTTTCAATAGTCTATGTTGAAATACACTGGTGTAAGAAATTAAGAGAATTTTCATATTTGATCTAGGATCTCCAGAACTACTGGACAGATTTTAATGAAATTTGGTGTGAACATAGGTTGATAAAAGGCAAACAAAATAAACATACATCAGTTATAATAGACACACATGTTTGTGTAGCCCCTCTGCTACGCCTCCCTAAAATGGATAAATTGCTATCTTCTTTGGCCGGCGTGGCTCTTGAATGACCTTAATCAGGCTTTCTCGCGATGGATCCAGTATCCTGGAACTGTTTCCACAGGTTACATGCGATGCTGGGCGTTAAATTAAGCTCTCTGCATATTTGGACTTGCGATTGGCCGGCCCCTAGCCTCCCCACAATTCGCCACCTCATTCCATCATCTAAATGTTGGTGGTTACTCATTTTTACTGTTCCGATATGAATTTAATGGATTGCTGATGAAGATAACACCAAGAAATTCGCCGAGGTGTGCTAGCGAACGAAATTTGTCTTAACCTTCACGTGCTTATAAAGCCTGATTTTCTGTTGGTTTCACCTACACATACGTGTACGCTTACGTATTTGCCGTACAAGATTTGCATTTTTATCTAGAAGCAGTGGTTTTTAATTCAGTTCAGTTCTTTTCATGCAATTCGATAAAATATGCAAATTCTCTTAATTTATTTCACCAGTGTATGTTACATGTAAGTTACATGTAACGTTAAATACAAAACAATAATTCAACAGAGCTGAAAAATTTTGTTTGACAATAAGTTAATTTCCTCAAATTTATAACTACTGGAAATTGACTAAATTTATAATCATGACTAGTTTGTGGACTAATTACTGCAGTAATGAACATATGAGACTTTAAATTTTTTTTGGAAAAGTGCATTCATATCATGTTGAAAAGGTTTGATTTAATAATTAAAGGTTTGACTTGCACATCCTAATGCTATTGGAGAGATTCACCTGTACAGATGAAATACATAACAAAACTACCTTTTTAAATAACAATAATAATAATGACAACATAATAACATAACAATAAAAAAAATTTCAAAAATCAAAATACTGAAGAAGACCTTGTTCAACACCTATGTTCCCTCTAAGACGAGGGGTTTGCCTCGCAAAAACCTCAAACTGTGCGCTGAGCATGGTAAATGTGCACCCAGGGGGGGGGGGGGGGTATGTACACATGTGTATGTAGGCTAATGTACAGATGTAGATAAATTTTATGAATGTAGTTAATTATTCCCATTTTTCATATTTATTTAAGAGTAATCAAAAGTAATATTTTTTTTACATTATGCAAATATACCTACTTATATGTACTACCTACCTGCCTGTGGGTGTGTGTGTGTGTGTGGTCACTGTTCAAACGAATTTATTGCACTTAAAGCACACCTATGAAATTAGGTATTCATAGATAGTTAAAGCCAGGATATTGTACAAGGAAAACTGAACTTTAAAATTTAGCTTAAAAATCAATCATTTTGTCTAGTTAATTTTGTCATTCAAACATTGTAATGTTCATCAAATTTATGTTTCCTTCGCTTTTGGCATCACTTTGCAGAGTAAAGATTTTTAGTTACACATTCATTCAGTACTGATACATTACAATTGAAAGTATTTAGGTTTTTTTTTTAAATTTTATGTTTCAAGTGCACAGCCTGGAACTGCTGCTTGGTTGTGCTAGTATGCAGAGGGAACTATGTTCAACACACAATATAAATGTACTTCATGCCTAGTACTTGAAAGAGGCTTAATATAAATAACAAAATCAATTATCAAAATTAAAATTGATAAATAATTTTAAGGAAAAATATGCCTATATAAAAACATAAATTTAATCAAGGTTAATGAAATTTTTTTGTAAACATTGTAAGCACTAAAAATTTACTTCTTTTGAGATTATATCAGCTAACACTAATATATTTTTTAAATGTCTTAATTTTTTGAAAGATTTATATTTAAAAATTACAGTACAATTTTAATTTTGTTACATGAATTTTCATAAGCTAAAGCTTTTAAGTCCATAAACTACAAATTGAGGGAATTAAGACTTTTTAATACCTATTTATTGTACAACATATACAGAAGCTATGTAAAAAAAAGGCCATTTGACCCAGAAAAAATGAAATGAGTTAATCCTTTAAAAAAAAAAAAAAAAAGAAAAATTCTATTTACTCAATAAAAATTTATAAAATGAGAAAATAATAATAATGATAATAATAAAAGGACTTCCCTACATTGGTTTCTGAGGAACTCATACTTCAATATTTTGTTACATTTGATAATAAGATTGTTATTTTAATTAAAAGTTAGAATGCTAACATATATTTCAAACAAAATTTAAGATATAAAGTAGGGAGGCAAGCAATTGGCCCTTTTTTCAGTTAATTCTAACAACAACTGTAAAATTTTCATTTTAGCAAACAGCAGATATATTTGCATATAAATTTAACTCTATATTAGCAAAATTAAATCAACCAGGATACAATAAATCTTTTTGAAAACGTTCATACATACACACATAACTGATACATACATCTCTCTATATATACAAAAGGTAGACAAAAAATAGAGGTACCATCCCCCCCCCCCCAAAAAAAAAAAAAACACACACACCATTGATTAACAGAACCGCCACACTCAAAATGAGTTAAAAAGTTTTTGAAAAATACATATGCTTGAATTACACAACTTTACTGTTACTATTTCAACATAGTATCATAACTGAAAATAAATGTAGTTTACTGAAAGTTACACCAAATAAATAAAAAGCAATTTTTTGCCACTACTGAAAATAATATAAACTACAACATAACAATTTTTTTGGGGAGGAGGGAGAGGGAGGTTGGCGACTTTACAAATTGATATCCTGGGTGATGCCGATGCTAGGAATGCTACTGGTAGAGCTGATGTAACCCAAAATTAAATTTTCATGAAGTACAAATCTACAAAAATTTAAAATTACTGAAGCCTATAAAATTCAAACAATAGCGAAAAAAATACTGTGTTATGATGCTTTGTTTTCATTGGACTCGATAAATAGGAAGAAAATTTTCATTTTATTTCAAATAACACAAATTAAGTCAAGCTGTGCATTGGGAAGCTTCCCACATTTTTTCAAAAACACATGAATTCTGAAGCTTTTATAGGTACTAAGGCCAATAAATTCTGATATAGCTATAGCAGTAGCATACCTAGCACGGGGCCACCAGTGTTTATTTCAGACCTTTTGCTCTGGGAGGGCATGTGAAGAATTAGGAAGAGTGCTGTATGATCCAAAAGCATATTCTTTTTTTAAATATCATATGTATTAATAGACATAATACTGATTTATATATATATATATATTATATATATATATGATAGATTCCTGATACTACTATACAGTAGAAACAATTTTAGACTTATGTTTGGTGAAGTTTGAGGGTTTGAAAAAAATTGTGATCTGAATGTTTTCCCGGGGGAGGGGTACAGTTAACGAATGTTTTCCTGGGGGAGGGGTACAGTTAACTCTCTCCAGATAGATGCCTGAAAGAAACACTGGGTGCCACCCAGTGCAGTAATTTTTGGTATCACCCCCTTCAGTTTTATTCTAAACAAACAAACAAACAAAAAAATGGTGGCAGTAATTTTTTAGGCACAAGTACACTTTATTTAATAATAGTTTAAATATATTTGAAATATAAAGGGAAAAAATGTCCAAGTATATACATAGTAAATTTTTAGGCACAAGTGCACTTTATTTAATAATAGTTTAAATATATTTAAAATATAAAGGGAAAAAATGTCCAAGTATATACATATATATATTTCATGCTTTTAAATTCATTTTGGGTGTCACCCGGGGTGGACTGCCCCCCTCCCGTAGTGACGCTACTGGCTATAGCAAACATAAAATTAAGGGAAGTATCTTCAAGACATCCTTACATGTTTGTGTGCACCCATACATTAATTCTTTTGTTAGAAAAAATACATTTTAGTTTTGGAAAGGAGGAACAGTTCTATTTAGAATTTTTATACAAATGGCATTCAAATTTATATTTCTATACCTTGTGAATAAGAAAATTTTATGATCACAGTTTTTAAATTTTGAAAAATATACTCCTAATCCTTCCTACTTGTCATCTATACAATTAGGTGGAGTTGTTTCTTGCCACCACGATGAAGGAAATAAGTACTTTTGAATTTCAATTCCTTCTCTTGGGGAAGGCACAGAATAACGTCCAAATTTTAAAAAAGGCAAAGGTTTCTCTATTAGATTCGGAGGAAAGCAATGCAGTTTATCACAAGAATTTGGAGGAAGCATTCTATGTATCCACCCATTTCTTCTCATTTGACCAGTCACAAGATCTTTTTCAAAAATAGTTAAAGTTAAAGATGGAAAAGTTTTACCATGTGGTAACATGGTGTAAAAACCTCCAGCAGGATTATATGAAACAGAAACTTTATGTTTCTCAAATGCACCATACAGTAAAGTGTCATGAAAGGGTAAAATTTCACTGTTTAATGTGCATAGCTCAATAGAATCATGCCACGGTAAAGGTCCTTTTACTTTAAGTGCA
Organism: Octonoba sinensis; assembly: GCA_038502835.1. Taxonomy (NCBI): domain Eukaryota; kingdom Metazoa; phylum Arthropoda; class Arachnida; order Araneae; family Uloboridae; genus Octonoba; species Octonoba sinensis. Next base: position 192,624,631 of record CM076598.1, on the reverse strand, counting down.
CCCCATAGGCTGTTATAACATAAGAAATATGTAATATTTAATGAATTTAATGGTTTCTGTATGAAATGTAGGAATTCTTCAACTTTTCCAAGAGCTTCAGCTGACAGGAGGCATTTAGAAATATTTTCTTTTCTTCTCCAAAAGAACTGTGCTGTGATAACAAGAAATATCAAAATAATGATGAATAAAAATCGTTTCAGTTGAAATCTAATGATTTTCATATTTTGAATAGGGTGAGCCTACAAAAGAAAATTTATTTTGAGATAAATAATATAGCAATTTCATTACATTCATTGCAAGACATATCAATTATAATTTGAATTAAATTTATAGGAACAGAATGTTTAAATGATCAGGTGCTCAAATTCTAAAAATAAGGGCAAACTATGTAAAAGAGAAAGAATTAAGAGTTTAGGGGGGGGGGGGATAATTACTCAAATAAACACCAATATATATTTTTTAATAATACAATAAATAATCCCTAAAGTATCTTCAATGCAAAACGCATAAAAAATTTAAACTTTTTCTAGGTAAAATTTAGTATTCAATAGATATTTAATTAGTATTTTAAAATTTTATGCAAAACAATATGTTTATTGCTATAGGTTTTTCTATTTTAGTTGTACACCAAATTAAAAAGGATTAAAAATAATTAATTAACTTCTTAATACATTCCCAGAACAGCCTATTTATTAGGTTTAGAATACAAATCTATGAAAAGTTCATGACAAAACTTGACAACAAAAGAATGTTTCAGTTTTACTGTTTCAGAGTATTAGTATTTATGAGCTATTTCTATTTATCAACAAATTTTTCATTCTGAAAACATTCTTAACCTTTCTGTGAGACACAAATAGAACACTTACAGAATAAACACATTGGCTCTGATTATTTGTATAATATGCAAAACATTGCAGTTATTTGGAGTTTTTTCCATTATTTTTCATTCTATAGAATTTCTATTTTCTTCTTTGAAAAGTTTTATGAAAATAACCTACTTTGTAATGTAACTTTTTAGGGAATCATATTAACTTAAATTTTACTTCTGATGGTAAGTTGAATTCCATTCTGTTACTGCCATGAAACTTTAACTTAAATAAATTTTGGTTTTGTTTTGAATTTAGCGGGTGTTCGCACCCCCTTCTCCTTCTTTATGTCCCTGTGGGGAAACAATTTCCGTTGAATTCCAAATTGGCTAGAGTGAGAAATGTTGTCTACCATGACCAAATAACTAGGTCTAAAATTTCAAGACAGTGAAATAAAATTTTCATGCTCTGCATAGTGTTCAGTAAACTGGACTCAAAAAACTTAATTTTTTACTATTACAATAATTTTTTATTTAAAATAAGCCAAGGTGTGAAAGATTTCTAAGTATGACTTAATAATTAAGCGTAGGATTATAAGACAGTCAGATCAAATCTTCCTGACCTAAAACGTGGTCAAAATTCTCAAATCGTGAACCAAGATTGCATTTTTATTTATTTCATGCGAAAAAAACATTTAATTTTTTTTTTAAACTTTGAAATCAGCCAGAGTGTCAAAAACTGCCCAACATGACTGGATATTAGGGTGGTGCTTATTTTTCGAAGTTTTAAATTTTCAAACTCTTACCCTCTAAATGTGTTTCATTGTACCAGAAAATGATTATGATAAAATTTCATCACCAGAAAACAATATTTAGAGTTAGCTCAAAGAGAGTAAAGTTTCATAATTGAACGAGATTTTGCAATTTTTTGAATTTTTAATCAAGATAAAAATTATGAATTGCAATTATGTTTAATTTATTTAATTATATTAAAAAATAACTTCTCTATGAATCAGTAAAAATTAAACATTTGTAAATTGTACAGTTAAATGAAATAGTTTTCTTGATAAAAAATACAGTATTCAAGTGTATCTCATGGGTGGCAACAACTGTCAAAACCAGTGATCACCAAACTTATGGAGCCACTGAGCAACTGTACTTTTTCCACATTTTACTATGAGATATTCCCGCCCCTTCCCCCCCAATAGAAAAGAAAGAATGAAAAAAAAAAAAAAAAAAAACAGGACAAAAAAGTTATAAACTTTTCAGTTCTCAATTTTTTATATATGGGAGCGGGTAGCTACATGTTTTATGTACTATATATTTATGCCAGCAAAATATTCTTTATTTGCTGTCTGAAGCATAAGCTATCGATGCAAATATTAACAAAATATGAAAAATCAACAGTTGTTGGTGTAATTATGTGTTAATTAACCATATGAGTACCACTGCAATCTACTAAAAATTTCCTTGCGAGTTACTTGTAGATGGCATTTACGGTTTGATGACTACTTGTCTAAACCATGGGTGGGGAACCATTTGGCTTTGAAAGGAGACACATTAAATTTGCTGCTTGGGGTTAGCTGACATCCTATGTGTAATACACATGGTGTAACATATGCAGGATAGTAGCAAACCCCTAGCATATATCAGGCAGCATGCCATTACCAGATAATATTAGTACTAAAAAAGAACACACAAATGAATTGAAGGGTATTTTTTCCCTTAGCTTTATCAATTTTTTTTTTTATTGTTACTGCTACCCTCATAAGAAGTGGCTCAGAGATTCAGATTTACCCAATTCATCAAACTCAAAACTTTTAATGCCATACTTATCCTTTTCAAATTACTTTGAAACTATCTAGTATGCTCATTGCACTGTCTCGAAATCAAGCAGTATCTATATTATAAATACTGCATAATAGTCATATAAATATTTTGTTTGGTTTAATTCAATTAGATATAATGCAGTTGGGATTCAATAGTGCTATTGAAGCAATATTTAGTTTCTTTCTTTTTATTCCTGTCTAATGGGGCTCTCAAATTTTATTTGTGTGACCTTTTCGCCACCTGCCAAGTTCACTATGTCATTTCAGAGCAAAATTGAACCTTACTTGTATTTTAAACCAGTTGTTAAAAAACCGTAAATTGCCAGCTACAATTAACTCACGAGGAAATCTTTGGTAGATAGTGGTCATACTCAGATTGTTAATCTGCACATAATTACAATAACAACTGTTAGTGGATTTTCCATATTTCGTCAATATTTGCATTAAAAGTTTATGGCTCAGAAGGAAAATGGAGGATATTTTTTGGGCATATATCCATGAAAAAGCAGTAACTGCCAGTATAGTAGCCCTCTCGTCTTGTTCTGCCATATATAAATAAATAACTGAGAATTGAAAAGTTTCTTACTTTTTTGACCTGTCTTACTTTACTATGGGGAGGAAGAGGGAGAATAACTCATAGTAAAATTTGGAAAAGGCATTATTGCTCAGTGGATCCATAAGTTAGGCAATCACTCATTTAGGCAGTTGTTGCCACTTATGAGGTAGCCTTGAATACTGTATATTTTATTGAGAAAATACTTTATTATAGCTATGCAATTTACAAATGTTTAGTTTTTACTTATTCATATAGAAGTTACTTTTAAATATATATACATAAATTAAACAGAATTGCAAATCATAATTTTTATCTTGCTTAAAAATTCAAAAAATCGCAAAATCTCGTTTCATTACGAAACTTTACCCTCTTTGAGCTACCTCTAAATATTGCTTGCTGGTGATAAAATTTTATCATAATCATTTTTTGGTATAATAGAACAAATTTAGAGGGTAAAAGGTTAAAAATTTAACACTTCGAAAAATAAGCAACACCCTCATAAGCAGTAGCGGATTCAGGTTTGAGGGCGCCGTAGGCCCAAGACGCCCTTTTTTTTCATAACAGTATATATATATATACATATATGTGTGTGTGCATAAAATAATGAAAATAATAACAATAATAAGAAATCTAATTCAGGTATAAATTAAACATTTATTTTTTAAACATAACAGTTAAATATACAATTAATAATAAATTGCTTGTAATTAAAATATAAATAATTTTTATCTGATTAATCATATAATAAATTTTTTTCTTGCTTTTGCCCGTGCGAAAATATCAATGACCTTCTTATTTTGTTTTATAATAAAGAGCAAACAAATGTTACAATTAAATTTTGAATGGAAAATATGAAAAAAAATCTAATTTCATAAATAAATAATATGCTAGCATTAAAAAAAAAGTTTTAAAAATCTTTTTGTTAGGTATTTCAGATTTTAGTACTAGTCTGATTAATTATTTTAACAAAGAAATTCTACCCTCAAAATGGTACTATGTTTAGGTAGTAAGAGTGTAATAAAATAAACTGAGTCTTACAGTTCACAGAAAACTCAATCTATTTTTAATTTTAGTCTTATTAGCACCCCTTAAAATTTGCCGTCCTAGTCACAGGCCTCACGAGCTTAAGCCTAAATCCGCTACTGTGGATAAGTAAAAAAAATAGAACAAAAACTTGACTTATTGAAAACTGCAAACAAAAGTAGAAGTATAGAATAAAATCACAACACTACCACCTACATTCATTAACTGTATAATGTCAGTAAAAGAATTAGTGAAATAATGTCTGTACCTGAGAGCCATAGTATATTAAGGCTGCCCTTCAGTCAGAGTTTCAAAGCTTCAAAACCAATGTTAACCTACAGGAAAAGTTGGACTTAAGTTTTAGAAAGTGCTTTTGACGTTTTCGAGTCCGATTTTTTTTTGACTATTTTTCAAGCCTATATCGTCTTCGGTTACTTTTTACTTTTCAAAATATTACCAACCGTATTTTTAAAAAATTGTTAAAAAATGAACTTCGGAAAAAATGGGTGCTGATGCACACTTTGCTTTATGAAATATTTTCAAAGCATGACACCAAAATTTTAACAGAATATTTCCAGCTTTCACAAAGCACATGTCTAGATAAAAAAAAACAAAAGAAAATATAGAAATATGAAAATATAAAAAAGTAAGCTGCCCCGATTAAGAAACTATCGTATTTATCTATATTTTTCATACCCATGCTTGCCATGTATTTCTATAATGGTATATTTCTTTTATGTTAAAAAAGAAATGTTGAAGAAGCATTTTGCTGTCCCTAGAAAGGCAATCATAAGAATATTGATATGCCGGTTTTCCAAAAAAAATTTATAGCTAACTTTTTAAAAAAATTTCACAGGATTTTTTTTTTGGAATTTTTATTCATCCATTTATTTGGCTTTTAATATATTTTTTGTTACTTCTGTGAAATTTTCCCCCTTTCTCCCCTCTTTCATTACTAAATTGATTTTTTCTTCTGAAAAACTGGAGAAATTGTGTAGGACCCCCCCGCCCCCTCGAGTGCTTTTTTGGCGATGAACATGCTTAGAACCTGTGTCATTTATTAATTTATTTTATACAATTTGAAAATTCTTTTCTACATGTTTTATATTTTAATTTTTAAAGTATTATATGTAAAACTTAGAAACATATAATATAAATGATAACATCACAGGAAGCCATTGCATAAAATGATATGAATACTATGCAGCCTGTACTGACTTTTTTATCAGTCCCATTTAACTATTGGGGGAATTTTCTTTTCTTGACTCGGAAGATGGAGAAATGCTGTAGTATGGGACACGTGCACTCTTCCACCGTGAGCTGATTTCCTTGATCACCCTTCCCACCAAGCTATCTCAGTCCCTCCAAAAATTGACAGGTTCCAGCTTCGAGCATTCTTTTTAGCTACTGGTTGTCATTCATTCTATTAGTTGTTAAGGTGTGAATCAGTTGATGTACACTCCCCTTGTAAAACTGAAAAGCTATTCTAAGCCTGAAGACGAAAGTTTTTCTGACTGAAGAGCAGCCTTAAGTCCATTTTTCAAGTTTTTGCAAGTTTACACTTATGGACATACACAGTACCGAAGACGAAATCATTAACTACATGAGCATACCAAATGCATACCAAAAGCTCCCATCAAACATCTTTATTCTAAGTTTTACACAAAAACATCTAAAAATGTTCAGTTTTTAACTTCATTACAAAAACTCGAAAAATGGATTTAAGGTCATACAAGAGAGATTATATATACTTTAGCATAAGTTTATTATATAAAAATTATTTATAATTTTTTTAAAATGGAATGTAACAGTTTTTTACTCACCAAAAAAATCTTATTTTAAAAATGAGTAATAATTTTGCAGCTCTTTTTATACTTTAAATAAACTGTGCTTTCGTTAATGACTCAAGTTTTTGCTGGTTTTCATCACCAGAATCATTTTTGCTAATTTCCAGTATGCTTGTTAAAATGTCTTTATTTGTTGGGCATTACGTCACTAAAATTCTTTCATCAACTCATACATAGTTTATGAAATTTAATTTAATGAATGTGATATTATTTTATTTTATAAAAAGCTCTATTCATTTTGTTGCCATTATCGTAAGCTCTAATTAAGCTCCCAAAATGCTCAGAAATCAATGAAATGATATTATCACAAACACTATAGTACTGCCAATGATTCATTATTTTGTTCTTTAATATATTATACATTCAAACAAAATATTTTCAGTGGCATTCAACTCTAAGCAAGTTTACACTACTGACATGCTTGGTGGTAAGTGCCGCTGAAAATAGCAGGACACAAGACTCACTTTTTATTAATAAAGGCTCAAGTTGAACACTGCTGTATATTGTAGTGCAAAAGTACAAGCCTTACAAATCAAAATCATAGCTTAAATCTAGATTTTCACAAAAATATCAGCCAACGAGATCTAAAGACTTCCATTCTGATGAAACCTACAGACAAAACCTACCACAAGATTTAAAAATTAGTTTAATAATATTTTCGTATTTTCATATAATTCTTGCTGTAAAAATATAAACAGAGCGCTGATTACCGTACAGATTTTCAGACTATGATCATGGACCCCTGAAATTTAGGAGGCTCACATACACACACACACAAACAAATCTCTTTTCTTCTACTAAACAATATAAATTTGAGTAGTTATGTACGTGGTAAATGAATTCATTAAATAGTAATTAATAATTTATTTCTTTATTGCTATTATTTATAAAAAGCCATTATACACCTGCCAAGTTTGATACAAAAATTCAAAAGAATTCAGAAAACTGTGGAGAACGTTTAACATCATTTTCTGACTTACAAAAAAAAACCTCCTGTACTTATTTTATAAATAACCAAGATTTTAAAGTCATCATTATTACATTTAAAATAATCTAGTCATTATAATTGGTCTAAATAATTCAATCATTAGTTTTATTACTGTTAAAGTTTAAATAATGTAGTTATGAAAATATGTCTTAAAAAGTATCATAAAGCAAAATTTATCAGAATACTAAGAAAATTATATCAATGAATTTGCAGCCTGTGGGAAAAGGTGCGGGGACACTGAGATATGAGCACAAAAAAGTGTATGTACAAGACATGCTTGAGTTAAAAAAGAAAAGGGGGGCAGGGGCGACTAATTAAGAGTTACTTGTTTTTGCTTTAGCCAAAAATTGTTAATTCAGTTTTTCTCGTGATCATTAGCAATTTGCTTCCCAAAGTTGATGTTGAATTAAAAGAATGAATTAATGGTATATTAAAATAAAAATTAGATGCCTGCTTCAAAGTTAAATATATCCTTTACATAGATACTAATCACATTAATGAATATGGCACACTGACTGATAATTAAAAGCGCATTCATCAAAAATGGTTGTTTAAAATAAATCCTGTGCGGAGCCTCAGTGGCCGAGCGGTCTTAGTACCAGTTTCCGCCCGCTGCTTGCGCGCAGTAACGAGGTCGTGGGTTCGATTCCCACCTTGCCCTGGGTGTATTTCTGTTATTTCCTCTCTTTGTGATGAAATAAAATCTTTCATGTATTGTCTTGTGCTATCTGTCATATTGGACGACAGTTCATAAGCGAGTCCCGAGACTAAGCACACGAACATGAAAATAAATGTACTTCAATTAACATCCTGTGCAAAAAATAGATACTATATGAAGGTCCAATACATTCCAGAGCACATACATTGAAGTTTTAACAGTCACAAATGCCAACTGTTATCCAATTTTTGTACAATATCTGACATAAATTTATGATGGCCTAGTTTGATTGTAGTATTATTTTTTAATTATGATAAAGTTTTAATGTTAGAATGTACTAATTATGATTCTAAATTTTATATTTGATACCAAATGCAAATTCTTCTACAACAATTTAAATTATTTAACCAATTTAAGAAAAATTAGTATTATTCATTGGTATTGAAATAATTAAATTTATTTCTCTTTGGATGAAAAGACAATAAAAAAACACCTGTAATTTGATGGACTCTGAAACTAAATTGCAAATTTAAAAATAACAAAAGAATAACAATTAATGCATGAAACTTTAGGACAAAATTTATTAGAGCAGAAACTTTCCTCTTCATTATTGCTCAACTGGCTTAAGGATATACTTACATTAAATTAAAGGTTCTTGGAAACATTTGAATGCCCAAAATTCAGGGTCTGAAAAAACAAAATGTGAAATTAAATTGTATGCTACTACTATACAAATAAAACCGACGTATCACAACAAGTCCCCAAGCATAAGTTAAATCGGAATTTTTTGCATCTGGTTAGAAACATATGGGAATTCTGACTTCCAATATTGAGAATTCTGAAATTTATATTCCACACCTATTTATTTTATAATAATGGAATATTTTTAAGAAATTTAATTTGTATTTTAATAACACAGGTGATGTTATTAATTAAAACCACATACTTTTCATTTTCACTTCACTGTGTTGGCAAATTCAGCTAGAATGCTAGAATCTGCATTTTTTTGAATTTTTCAATTCATTTGGGATGCAAAAACTTCGCATAAAAATTTAGTTCATTTTGAAGAAACACTATTTTTTGTATTTTCAATATAATATTTTACTTTTTCATTTTAATTTTTAATTTTTCAGTGGGCAAAATTTTAGGCGTCTGTTAGAAAATCAACCCTAACACCCCCCAACCAAATTTAACTCACTATGGCTCTGCTTTAGGTACTATAATGTCTTTTTTTATGTATAATAGTTTATTTTAAAATAATGATAATCATTTGGCAAATACTATTGCCAAAATGTGCAAACAACCCAATGATCTCAAATCCTTTTTAGGCAAAATTTTAGTATTTTTTTAAAAAATCAACCCTAACACCCCCCCCCCCCCAATCAAATTTACCTCACAATGACTCAGCTTTAGGTACTATAATATCTTTTTCTTTTATGTATAATAGTTTCTTTAAAAATAATGATGATCACTTTGCAAATATTATTGCAAAATGTGCAAACAAACCAATGACCTGAAATCCTTAAATAAGCAGACTTACTCTATATTATTATAAAAAGGCTGTAAGACATATAGAAACACTTAAAGTATTTACTGGAAACATTAAAAAATAAGGGGCGTTCTTGTGCATACTTATTTTTAGTCGTTAGTATTCCAGGGTTGCGCCAGAGGGAATTCAGGTACATTTTCGGACCCTTCACAAAGTTCCAATAAATCAAAACGTAACTTTCACAAAATTCCAATTAATCAAAACGGAACCCTTCACAAAATTCCAGTCAATTAAAATTGATCCTTCACAAAATTCCAAACTACCAAATCATACCATTTACTATTGATGACACAAAGCACAGTTTGGCCAAAGCGCCAAATACCAAAGCTTCGGCCAACTAATGGTCGCGGCGTCAGCTGCAGTACATATTGAATTTTAGCCTGCATCACTCATATATATATATACCATACTATCCATAGGTTTCTATATTCTTCGTTTCACACAATATTTTCAACTTACCGTGTATTTTTAAATTAATGCCATTAATCAATATGTGGAATATTGAAAGCATATTCTGTAATTAAGTTGTTTATAATCACCAACTGATATGATCAAATATTAAATCACAGAATGATCTAATTAGAAATTAGCTACTATTTATATTATATCTTAATATTATGGTATATATCTGGGCATACTTAATGTAAGATTTTTGAAGTTGGGGTGAATTTGTTAGAGTAAGCTGCATGCATTACTTCATACTATTGTATCATACGGTATCAAGTTAAGTATGCACTTTTTTCTTTTGAAAAATTAAAATTATGGCTTTTCCTTTAAAGTAATACATGAAATCAAAACTTTATATTTGCTTTTCTTTCATAGTCAAGCCAGGGTTGGCAAATTTTTGACATGCAACGGATTTAACCGGTTTTAACCATGGTTAAAACCGGCTTGTCAAAAACCTCTCTGTCAAAAACCTAATTTGTAAAGAAAAATTAACAAAGAAATGATTTAGCATAATTGGATAGACTTTAATCAATAAATTTTAAATAAAACAGCATAAATGCATTAAAACTACCGAGTATAAACTACAAAAATATATTCTTGCTGTAGCACAGCCAGAATCTATGCCTGAGAGTGATTTTATTCATAAGAATTGTCTTTAAAAATCAGTTAATTGTTTTTTAAGTGTACAAACACAGGTTTCTGTTTTCTGATGCTGTAGGAGGTTTTTTTTTTTAAAGTCCTAAAACACATCTTTTGCTGTGCCCTGCCAGTGTATTCTTGAGATGCATTCTATTTATAGAAAACTTTGTGAACGTGAACTGATAATAGACTATAGAGAGACAATTTACTGGCAAATCTATTCTAGTACATGATAAAAGCAATGACACTCTCGTTTTTTTACATTTTAAAGCTAGTTTTAGATGTTTAAAAATGTTTCATGCAATATTCTAATAGTCTTATTTTAAACAACTATAAAGTGGCTCATATAATTACTAACTAAATATCACATAATGTAAGACATTTATATCTTGGCAACTTTCAAATAATATGAATATATTATTAACTATTGAATGGTTTTCTGATTTCATGAGTTCAAAACAAACTTTGAACTTAAACATAGATTTCTACTATGTTTACACTCCGTTACATTCCGGAGCGAAGCTTCTGACAAGTGGCTGTTTTTGATCATTCCATATCGACTTTTTACGAAATTATTTATTAAATGAGTGGCAAAAAATTATAAAATTTGTTATCACTGTATGTTTACATCTTCAGAAAAATCTTTTTAAAATTCACAAAAAACAGACTCGGTTAAAAATGATGGATTAACGCCTGGCATTTTTAACTTGTAGTCGAATTTATTGTTACAGAACATTTTAGTGTTCCTGTAAGAACAAGGTCTTAAAATATTATTTAACAAAATCAACACTTTATATTTTAATTTTAAAAAGGAGGCTAATAATAATCTTTCTTCAACATGAAATTTATAAGTCTACAAATTTGATGCAGATATTCCGGAAACAACAAGGTTGCCTATAATTATAAAGGAGATATGTATGCATTAGAACACACACTTGGAGGTTTTTTTATGGCTTGCGGAAGGCTCCCCAGGTACTGGAGTATGACATTGAGGAAATAAAATTTTCATTATTTCAGGGCAAACAACAAAATTTCGGAACAATGGTTCATGTTCAGGATATGTAAAAGCTTAGAAAATATGATAAAATAGTATCTTTTGAGTTCTAGAGGAAGAATATGGTTGATTTGCAAAAAATAAAAATTCCTGTGTTATTTAATAATAATAATAATAATTATTATTATTTTATAGTAATAATAATTATTATTATTATTACTTTAAAACAATACGTACATCTGGAAAAATTAGATTACTGTGGTAGCATGTCATTTTACTTGTTGCACTTGGAAAAAAATGTTTTAATAAGATTTTTGTTTCACAAAATACTTGTGATATCTACTATCGCCCTGAAAGTGATTACATTCTTCACATTTATCCTTTTAAGTTTCAATGATAATGAAAGGTCCTTGTGAATTCTTTGAAGCTTTATAAACAGTTATAATTTGACAACTTGCTTTTTATCTTTTTAATTTTTGAGAGAACAAAATGACAATGGGTCATAAGTGTCAATTACATATTCAATCATATTTAATTCAATTAAAATCAATATCATTTTCTAAATCGATACAAATTAATAAGGAACTTCAAATTGCATTTCATGCGTAAAATTCAATTGAAGAATACCTTAATTTTTTACAACAAAGCGGCGAAAAGAAAAAAAAAAGGAACAGATGTAATACACAGGAAAACATGACATCAATTTTGTTTAGTTGTTTGTGTTGTTTACTTTATACAGTGGAGTAAAAAAAGAGGACAGGATCAGCGAAATCTTCGCTATCTTGAGTTGGCATCATTTCGTTCACCTTTCCTAGAGGGCGCTCGTTCCAAATGCTCCCATGTGTGGAGCCAAATCAATGTTAATGATACTAAAAACGGTCACTTTTTTAGGAGCTGCTGTTTAAAGCAAAAATTTTTTTCAGACTTGAAATTGGTGTTAAACATCGACAAACATTGTGAACTAAATATGGTTTTTATCCCAATAAAATCGATGTATTACTTTTATAGAAAATGCTCAATTTATTTGCTATTTACAAACTCGCCGAATGACAGTTGACAGAAGTTGCCACGCAATTTGCGCGCTCTGCGAAGTTTCGCGTACTAGGATTAGGATATTTTCTATTTCATTCGATAATTAATAGATTAAGCTTGCAGTTTTCATTGAAAATTAAGATGCTTGTTTTCTAATTATTAATTAATTATTTTTTGGAAACCATCATTAAAAATAAAATAATTTTTCGCTTTAAATTACTTTTAACAGGTAGAAAAAGATGCTTATAATCAACAATCAGTTTAAAATTAAAAAAAAATTAACTTTTTTACAATTTTTAAATTTGTTATAACTTTTTCAATTATAACTTTAAAAAATTTTTTTTTCCTTTTTAATACTTCCCAAACATTCTAGAATAAAAGTTAGCATGGAATTAACTATCTGAAACTTAGTTGAATTTTAATAATTTTGTTTCGGTAAAATCTCAGAAAAAAGGACCAAAAATTCAAATTCAACAATAAAATAAAAGAAAACTACAAACTTCAGAGTCAAACACGTGCTAATTTTTGTCAAATATACTCCGTGGAATATACATACAAATTTCAACGCTGTATCTTTAGCTGAACAAAAGCCTTTGGGATTTTTCTACATGTAATTATTCAAAAATACAAAGCAGAGAAAAATGCATTTTAAGTTTTAAAATGCAGAATGAAAGCGTTTAAAGTCATTTACAAAAACTGGAATATCTTTTAAAATAGTGCTTACATGAGTTTGAAATTTTGCATGAAGCTTTAAATTAGTTTTAGGGATCATTCATAAACGATCTATTTTTTCTCTTCACAAAAATATGACAAAATCACTACTAAGGGATCATTCATAAATGATGTCACGCTTTGAGGGGGAGGGGGGCTCGTGAAATTGTGACAAAGTGGGACAAGGGGAGGGGGTAACAAGAAGTGTGACATCATGCTTTATGCAACATAGGGTGACATGTGACAAAGGGGTAGGAGGTCCGTTGAAGTGTGACAAATTGTGGCAAAGGGGGAGGTGGGGGGGTCAAATATATCGAAGAAACGCGTGACATCATTTATAAACGGTCCCTCATCTATTGAAATACGGAATAAAAAATTTTCGGTATTTTAAACAATTTTGAGGTACTGTGCCCCTCAATTTTTAGTTTCCATTCATAAGCTCATAAGCCCATAGTAATATTTTACAAAAAGTAATGTGATATGCTGATGTTTGCTGCCTAGAAAATAAAAAGTTAAAATTTATCAAATTTTTACGGATATTAAAGAAAAATTGGTCGGATACCGGATATCATTTGACTTCTGGGGTACTCCCCCCCCCCCCCGTCGGTTCGACCTCACATGGTTTAATTTCTTATTGATTCATAAAAACCAAAAAAACTAAATCCCAAAACTCTATTTAAATGTTCTTTTCAGATAGATGTTACTTAGAAACCTTTCTCTGCTCCTGCTGAAAGACATGCAATCAAACTTCACCGTTGAGATTTGGAAGGTGTTTTCAGGAGCTTGTCTTGCTTATTTGTCGGCAAATTTTTGAGCTCTTTAACATTAAAATAAAGTGATATGTAGTTAAAATGCAAATAGAATCATTACTGAAGTGATTTGAACTCCCAGAAAAGCCGCTAAGGATTTTATTGGTCATAATTCATTAAATAAGCAATGTAAATTAAGAAAATGTTCTTATTATGACTTTTTTGTTTAAAATTTTTTAATGATTGTTTGAATTCTGCAAAAATCACCTGCGCTATTGTGTGAGTAAGCGTTTAAGAAGATTTTCTTCTAAATTTTGACTTTTAACTAGAAGTTAATTTAAACCTTACTCAACGTTGATGTTTTCGATACATTGAAATCAATTAAGCTTAAGCAATAAACAAATAAATGACACTTGATAACAAATAAATATAACAAATAACATTTGGAAAACAAGTAAGGGACCGTTCATAAATGATGTCAGACTTCCCCCCCCCATATACTTACCCCCTCCCCCTTTGTCATAAAATGTCACACTTTAACATACTCCCCTTTGTCACATGCCACGCTATGTTGCGCAAGAATGATGTCACTTCTTGCTACCGTCTCCGCTCGTCACAATTTCATGACCCTCTCCCCCTAGAACATAGGCGTAACTAGAGTTGGTAAAAGGGGGGGGGGGGGTCACCCTAAAAATGTACAGACTAAACACCAATAAGAAGTGTAAAAGAGTTGAAAATTTACTAGTCATAAATACTTATCTCTAAAGATATACTCCGTGTTTCTTTCAGGCATCTCCCGGGGGGGGGGGGGAACTACCCCCTCGGTGCAAGTCAACTCCTCCCTCCCCCCCCGGCAAAAAATTCAGATCACAAGTTTTAAAAAGAGAAAGGAAAGATAAATTACGCTTTTAAGACACTTTACTTTCAGAAACACTTTCAGGGAAAGGACATTGAACACTATCACGAGTGACACCAAAAGTAACTTAAAAGATATAAGACTTTATTTTGAAAAAAATTGCGGGGGGGGGGGAGAGTAACCTAACTCCTTTCTGTTTCCTCTAACATTACCAAAGTATCCCGAAGTTGCATTGCTAGGAAGATTTCAAAAAGTTTCTTGGGGAGAGACCTCGAAGTCTTGTCTCCAGAGTTATCCTAAAGCATTATACATGTAAGACCAGTTACAAAAATTTAAGTTGCAGAAGCCCCAAACACCCACTCCTCTAACTTCACCAAAGATCTAAACATACATCTACTATATATACATCAAAAAGCTATCATATATGTAAAAAAATTCATATCAACATCATTTCTAATCATATATATCTATATATATGTATATATAAAGGGTATGATTTTGAAGCATACACTGCCCCATTGTTAACATGCTCCCCCTGCTCCGGAGCCAAGACAGTATCCATAATTTTTTTTCGGGTAGCCCAGACTTCGACACACTTATGTAAAGCAAAGTTTCAGGGAGGAATATATGATACATTGCAAAAGATTTCTGGGGGGCTGCCCGTGGGTCCCCCTTCCCTTCTGGATACGGCCTTGGTTCACAAAAACATTAAACATTCCTTACTAGATCTATTAGTTTATTTTTTAATTCAAACGCAATAGAAAATTCAATATTTAGCACTAAGCAATCTTCTATGTCCAGGCATTCATAATATTAAAACCGGGAAATAGTCGAATTTTAGAGAAAAAATCCAAATTCCCCTACAAAAATGCTCATCCCCACAATAAATTTCTAAAAAATTTGTTAAATTTGTAGCAAAACATACCTCAGAAGTGGAAGCGTCTGAATCAAATTTTCTTTTCTTTTTGGCTGACGAACGTGTCCATCGCTGGAGTGCAAACATTATTATGTATCGAAAATAATTAAAAATTTAGCTAAAATATAAATAATACTTGATTGTAAATTAAAATGCAGCATTAAACTGTAGCAGTGAGATTGGAAACGTTGAACGGATGATTTCCAGAGTCGTAATGCATTTAGTGATGGACATATAAGAAAAAAATAATAAGTAAAAATAATAAGTATAATTTCATAATAAGAAAAAAAAACATTTAAAATATAAGAGATGAGAGAACATCTGTAAATGAGAATGCAATGCAAATACAGTTCATCAGTTTTCCAATCGGCTCATCTACAAAAAAGATTTTACCAAAATGGGTGTTTGGACAGGAAGTCATAAATAAATACAAACTGCTCTTTAAGTTTCTTAATGAGCATCCCTTCCTGGCTTGAGGGTTTAACCCATTAGGACAATTGAACTTTAGGACTCCATCACAACAGAGAATATTTTCCAGGAAACTTATTACTTGTGCGATTGTATTCCCAGATTGCTGCCTTTGGGTAAAAAAGACATCAAGAAGGAAAGAAAACCCTCTGGAGTGTTTGAAAGGATCTCTGTGTGTGGTACGGTGATTGAAGCTACCTTTCGCGCGCGCGCTGTTACCCCCCCCCCCCCCCCAAGGTGATAAGGGGTTTGATTATAACCTTATAACCAGATGAAAAGTCTTCTTTATTATGAGCTGCATACTTTGGCCATGATCGCAACCCTTCAGAGAAAAAGGAAAAAAAATCATATGCATATGTGTTTAATTTTCTTAGGGAAAAAAAAAATTGTGCTTTGCAAGGCCGTAGCCAGAAAATTTTCTGTGCGCCTAAATGTGCCTAAATAAGTACATACCCAATGGGGGGGGGTTAGAACCCCCCAAACCCCCCCCCTGGTTACGCCTATGCTACTAAATGCATACAGAGTGAAAAAACAAACGGAAAACCTCCATTGAAAACAATATATAGCAACTGACTGTTCAAGTTTTAAGTGAGAGGGCATTTAGAAAACTGTAGCTTTGCGGGACTGGAATACTCATTTTCATTGGTACCATTCCTTTTTTAGTGAAATACCGGAAAATTTCGGTACTGCTTCTGTGAACCCTACGTTTCGCTGTTTGGAAGCTTCCAAACAGCGCCCCTTCGCTGTGAACCCTACGTTCGCTGTTTGGAAGCTGGCAAACATAACGCCGCTCTTCAAGAAAGGGTCTAAAACTAAGGCAGGAAATTATAGGCCTGTGAGTCTTACTTCAGTTCTTTGTAAAATTTTTGAAACTCTGATAAAAATCAAAACAGTGAATTTCCTGGAGGCAAATGGAGTGTTGACTGATTTTCAGTATGGTTTTAGGAAGGGTAGGTCCTGTACAACTAATTTGTTGCATTTCTATGACAAGGTTACCATGGCTTTAGATAGTAAAAAGTGCGTAGATGTTGTTTACATTGACTTTCAGAAAGCGTTTGATAAAGTACCGCATGAAGCTCTTCTTAGCAAACTTGCTTATATTGGTATTGGTGGGAAAACTTTGATTTGGGTTAAAAATTGGCTGACTGGGAGGAAACAAAGAGTAGTAGTGAAGGGCAATTATTCTCAGTAGAGTGATGTTTTGAGTGGTGTTCCACAAGGTTCAGTTTTAGGGCCAATATTATTTATTATTTTTATTAATGATATTGCTCAGAGTATTTCTGGGAACATCTATATTTTTGCTGATGATGTAAAGGAGAGTTAGAGGGGACATGATTCAGTTGTTTAAATTCATTAAAATGGGAAATGTTGATGGACTACAGCTATGTGCTGAAAGTAGAACCAGAGGTCATTGTTTTAAGCTTTTCAAATCTCAGGCTAATCTTGAAATTAGAAAAAATTACTACTTCAATAGGGTTATAGGCAATTGGAATAGTTTACCAGAAGCGACTGTTAATTGCAGAGGGGTAAATACATTTATGAAATCTCTTGATGTTCATTGGGGACTGCTAAATTGACTAGGACCAGCCTAGCTGGGCCCTGAGCCTGTTGCTGGTCGTCACTTTTGTATTTGTATTTGTATTTGTGAAACTTGTTCTTTTCTCTTATTATTATTATTTTAATTTTGCCCTATTTTTCGTTTTTAACATTAAGCATTTAGTTTATTTCTCCTTTTCAATTCTGAAGATTTTCTCTCTTTTATTTCCTTTTGCTTTCTTAGTAAAAAAAAAAGTAAAGTTAGTAAAATTCTATTGTAAGAGTGAATACTTGAACTATAGCTATTTTTAATAAAAATTTTAATATTTTGAAGCTTCAAGTTGGAATATTATTTTAATATTTAGCTTAGGTTCCTTCCGAAATAAATTCCTATACACGTCCTTGATTAATAAAATAATTTGGAATGCATTTTAAAATTCTCATTGAAATTGTGATCCTTCATCTTTAATTATTATTTTAGAATAAATTGCTCACGCTGACACATTTATGATTCGAATAATCTTTTCTATTTATGTAGTCAGCACCAGATGGCTGCACGGGTTAAGTAAAACTCGTTTTACTAATAAACCAGATATATGTCTCCCTCTCTTCTCAAGAAGATAAATAGTAGTATAAACTGAAAAAAGTATGGACTGAAAAAAAAAAAAAAAAACCACAAAAAAATAAATAAAATTAAAAAAACATTAACTTTTGCGATGACAATCAACAATATTTCTCAATGTTTAATAGTACGTTTTGACTTAACAAATGGCCAATTAAAAAAGCCACCAAGTTAAAAATTATTTGTATAATGTATAGGGTGGTTATTATTAAAGTTATCCTGTTTAGACTTAGCGTAGAGCACATTCTAACATACGTATGTCATCTAAACTTGGTACGTATGTAATATTGACCATGGGTCAATATTTTATATATATTTTGCTACTCTATGAATTGTTATT
Organism: Octonoba sinensis; assembly: GCA_038502835.1. Taxonomy (NCBI): domain Eukaryota; kingdom Metazoa; phylum Arthropoda; class Arachnida; order Araneae; family Uloboridae; genus Octonoba; species Octonoba sinensis. Next base: position 192,606,066 of record CM076598.1, on the reverse strand, counting down.
CTATTTGAATGGTTGCTGCAGTTGATACAAAAAGCCCTTTGCAAAAATGCTAAACACGTTATAATACGCTTTGAACATGTTTTTGACGCTAATTGAGCAACATTGACGCTACATTATAAATATGCCTACATAATAATAATGCCTACATTATAAATATTTATTGTATACAGAGATCGCGTTAACGCCTCTACAAGCGTGTTTCACGCTTTAAAAATCGGTAGTACGCATTGAAATTTAAAAAATGCGTATTTTCACTCTACAAGAAAACTCTACTACTTTTAAACAACTTTTAACTTGTTAAGTATTGCAAAATAAATACAATATTCTAAGTTAATTTTATTTTTCATTATATAAAAACTCGCGTTCGCCAGTCGCCTAATGCGACCAATTTTCTTGTTTTGGCGATCATTGTTTACATTGAAGTCACCAATGTGGCTACCATTTGCTAATGCTAAAACCCTTCCCCGAACTTTTATCTTGACACGTGACCTTTTCCCAAACTCTCTTCTCCACTAAAAATCAAAGAGAGAAAGAAATAGGAGTTAATTTTTGGGCCACACGGAAACTAGTTTTTCCTCCGATTTTTACCGGAAATTGCTTACCGTGTTTGAAATTTCAATACTTTTCCATACCGCAATTATTTCAATTATCTTGAAAGTTGTAAGATTTTTTTGCATGCGCAACCTTAAATCTGCTTATTTGTAGTTTCATTTTAACAATTAAAACAGAAAAAAAGCATAAAGATAGAAACAGTCAAAATCGTGCACGTGCTTCGCCGAAAATTGGATTCTACGTTAGAGATTTTAATCCTTTTGCATCGGGTACAAATTTCAATTATTTTCTAAATTAGAAGATATTTTTCACACATGCTGTCCTAAATCTGCTAATTTTGCATTTTATTTTAATAGTTTCTGGCTTTTTTTTTTTAACCTGTTCCGATATTGAACACGTGTTTGTCGGAAATTCCATTTATCACTATTATTCACTATTTTATTTCATTTATTTATTTATACTTAAAATTCGATTTTAATATGGACAGCTATTTACTTTTTAGAAAATACTAAATTCTGGATTAATAAGAAATTTTTAGAAAATCGTTAATTTAGCTCTATGTTCGCTACTCTCTGGGTCAAAGTAGCAGCAGAAGTGGTATTCACTCTGAACTCGGATATCTGTAAAGAGTGTTTATTATTATTAACTTATTTTCACTCCTCCAGAAAAGAAAGTACTCCTCCTAAAACCTCCAAGGAGTATTATTACTCTTTGACAAAAATTCCTAGCGCGACCTCTGATTGTATACTATGTAGCCATGCTTGTAGATTATTAACGCTGCCTAAATGATCACAATGGTAGGGCAAAAAAGCCACTTAAATTCAAAGTCAAAAATAAGTGATACAAATTGGGTCAGAACCCAACAGAACAGTTACAAAAATTTACAGCAAAATAATAGGGGGGGGGGGGGGGGAAGAAGTCTTTCTAAGCTGCTTGGAAGAAGTTGAAAAGTTAAAAATGTTAATTAAGGTTGCCGAAATATTTTTTTAGCAAAAATACAAGTAAGTTTAAAAGCCCAAAAACTAAAAAAAAAAAGGCTCTTTAAAGAGAAATGAGCTCCTTTACAATTTTCGTAAATAAAAAGAAGGTCGTTTTCTTCAATTCCAGCGCAAAGTTCGTAGATATAAAAGGAGCATTTTGCATTGAGTTCATCGTTCTTGTTATTTGGAAGTTCTTGTTAAATTAAACTTTCGTTACGGGAATAGGTACTCTACGTTTCATCGTCATCACCTTCAAATAACACTATCTTTCAATAAAAATGTTAATTTTTTCAACAAAAGTTTAAAAGCTTGAAATAGTAGTAACAACTGTAAAAAAAACTTTTAGAAAAATAATATTTTTTTCATGCTTGTATCTCGTACTAAAGCGATAGATTTTCTAAGAACTCTAGTAAAATAGTTGCTTTATTTAGGTAAAAGAAACAACTTATAGAATTTTGACAGTAAAATAAGTTCTCGTGGTTGAGGATTTATTCTATGTTTCCCGTATATAATTTTTAGAAGAATTTATTGGAATAAATTCTTGAACAAAGTGAAAATTCAAACTTTTGGAGCTTTCTGTTGACCACATTTCAGCTTTTCTTTTTTGAGAATGCTAAGAGGATTTAGTTTATCTCTTCGTAGAGTTTACGATCTCAAACAAGTTTACTTTAGTTTGTTTGCGTTTATTCTTTCAGATGATATACAAAATAGGCAAACGGAATAAATGCGTTTTTAAACCTTAAAAGAAAAAAAAAACACATTTATAGTTACACAAAATAACTTGCATATTTTACTACTGTTCTTATTTTTTTTTGTGTAACGTAGTTTCATAATTCTTTTTATTACTCCCTTATACGGTGCATTCCACAGTAACTGCGCAACATTTGGAAGCAAAAAGTTATCTTTAGTTATTTACAATAAGTAAATTCTGTTGTCCTTCTTGTTAAGAAGAAAAAATATATAAACATTACAGCAACATGAAATGAACATACGTGTTGGAAACGTCTGAACTTGTTCAAAAATCTGTGAATTATGTACATGTAAATTTTTATGCAAGTGAAAAAGTAATGCACGTTTAAAAAGCCGTCCACTTGTATCATCTTTGGTGCTGGGCTGATTTAATTATCTGTGCGAAAAATGGTAGTAACAGACGCATTACAAAACGAAAACGGGTGTCCTAATATTCATTTAGTAACAGCCGAATTGTTTATTGGGGAGCAGTTTTCTCTCAACACACTGGGAGGATTAGTATCCGTAAATAACTTCAAAAACCCTACAAATATAAAAAAGTAATACTTGCTAAATGTTTCCATTTTAATTTTTCCCGAAAAACTCCACTTTTACATGGAATTCACCATCTGAAGTAAAGAAAGTAATAAACGCACAAATGCCACCATCAGATTTTTTTTACATTCAAATTATATGCTATCACCCTTTGTCTTATTTTCCAAGAATACTTTGGTACATAGGGGAATTTAAGGGGAATACCGAAGGGACCACCCCAAAAATTTTCACTCATTAACAGTGTAGTCTGAAAAAACCCTTAACTACATTTACCGAGGCAAATCTTTTCATTTCTTAAAAGGCCAAGATCTTTTAATCTCGACAGCTAATTCGTTGTAGCTTTTTTACAGCTCACTCCTAAGAAATTAATAATAAATAAATAAATAAATAAAATGCAGAAAGATTACTAAATAAATTGGAGAAGCAGTAGTGCAAGCATTTATTCTATACTGCAGTTTGCATATTTTATTCAATATTGGGTGCATGAATTTTTTAGGAATAATTAAAAATATCTTGTTATCTATCATGGGCTGTTAAATTCATGAAATTTAATTTAAAATTCTGTAGCAGTAAGAGAAACAGTGAGAAAAAATATTAACGGCATGCAGTATATTTCATTTAATGTGCGCAATCCTTTAAAAAGCTTCTCAATTTCATTACTCAATCCAGAAATATCATGGAATAAAATTAGAGAGCATATATTTTCTGGATTTTTTTTTAAAACTGTAAATGTTATAGTACTTTTTTCAAAATTGAAACAGATTATTCTAACACAGCGTCGGCAGAAAAAAAATCACAACATTTAGAGAAATCAATCAATATGCACTCATTTTTTTTGAAAATCACACTTCCAAACAATGTCTTGAGGGCTGAATATCATAAAAGGTAAATGTCATCCTCCTCATTCAAACTACTCGTCCTTTATGTTTTGTCATTCCTCCATTTGTAAGTGGTTTGAATTAAGTATTTATCAAAAAAATTTCCCAATAATGCGTATCCAATTGAAACAGGTGAAACCTCTGAGTTGAGGAAATGTTAAAAAAGCCCACTCCCATTTTCCCATGATCTAAAAGTCATAGGGCCCAACGTGACCTGTGAGTGCTGACTGACCCAAGAATGAACCTGTTTCATCTTTCAACTCACGGACACAAGCTTAAATCAATGGCTGACTGAAATTGTTTTTGGCAGTGAGAGAGTTCGTTTAGAGTTCATAAAAACGATGAATCAATAACAGCGTTAATGTGTTTCTCTTTTTGACTTTTGTGACACATGCAAGGAGTAAATGTTAATCTCTGAACTCCACTGTCTAAATATGATTTAACGTAGTACAATTATTATCTTGGTTATCGAAACGAAAGTGAAAATGTCTTTCAGAGCTAAGGACTGATAATACAAAGTGAAAATTGTCACAATAGCATTCAAATACATAAAAATAAATGTTTCAAGAACTAATATTCTTCTTTTTCAGATTAAAACTTTATTGCTGAAATTATGGTGTCAAACTTTAATAACACCAGTTCTATTTTCCTCAATGTGCGAGAACTGTATCATGTTTGAGAATCCTGGTGGCTATGCTGACCTTAAAATGTTGCTTGATATATTGAATAAAACTTTGTTCTTTATTTTAAAGCAATCAGTTTCAAAGCATGAATCAACTTAATGACTCAGCTGACGCAAAATCAAACATACTGCCAGTAATTAAATTTACAGGTTCTTTAAAACTAAAACCGAACCTCTATATTACTGCAATAAGGAATGCTATATTACGAAAGCTGTAGGTGAATAATATTTTTATTAATACCAGCCGATATTTCAAAATATTCTCTTAACTAAAAGATTATTTTAACGTATTTTAAAATAGACTAAGTTCCTTTGTTAATACCAAGTTCTTCACTGAAGGGTATATATGTATATAGTATACATTGTAGCAGGCTTGGAGTCGATTACAAAGAAACGTAATCGATTATGATTACGATTACAAAGGGAGAAATTGAGAGATTATGATTACGATGGTAATCCTTTGCCAAAAAGTAATTACGATTACAGCAGCGATTACAGTCGTTGAAAAATGTAATTGATTACGATTATGACATCCGATTACGATTAGATTAGCATAAAATTATCCAATTTTATGCATACAACTCTCATTTTCACAATAGTGTCATAAATCAAAAAGTTATAATTTTTAATTAAATTTTTGATTTTATAAGAGATAACTGAAATGATGATGAATGCAATTATAATGAAACAATTTCAACATCACAGTTCTGGAATTATGACGTCGTCGCAGAAATGAAAAATTTGCATTATATATATATATATATATGTATAATCAGGAAAGGCACATTCAGTATTTTTCGAATATTTAAAACTCATGTGAGGAATAACTACATTGATCGTATTTTGTATATAAGCAAAGACGATGCACTAAATGTATATATAATGCATAAGTGATTTACCTGGTTCATTGTTATTTTGTGTGCATACAATCAAAATTTAGTCGGCCGCAATTTCTGAAAATTTATATTTCTCCATTGTATTTATTTTCTAGTTTAAATTGTGCAAATATTTCACATACCACCAATTAGTTTACTGAAAATAATAATTTTCTATGATTCTTTATGAAATCACTTATAAGATGTGTATGAATTGCACGGGATAACAAAATATTCAGATCGTGTAAGAGATAAATAATCTTTTGAAAATAAATGCTGCATTTTCGAATAATTTCAAAAAATTTGAACATGAACATTCAAATAACTCTTAGCAAAATTAGTAATCGTTAAAAAGTAATATGAAGAATAATTATAATACAAATGACTATAATATTTTAATATGATTTTTGTGGTTTTTTTTTTAACATGCACGAGCATATATTTTTTTCCATGTACTAACTGTTTTAATAAAAAAATAAAGTGCAAGTAATTTTACAACACAAATTTAACGTACAAGATTCAACTGAAATTCAAAATTCTGTTGAGGTAATTCTAAGAAGAAAAAGATAATTAATTTTTTAAAATAATTCCTAAATATTAATTCATGCATGTAAAAAACAATTGGGAAAATGTCTGAACATATATCATTTTCTTTTACATACCTATTAATTAAAAAGAATATTAGCATTAAAATATAAATAAATTTAAGATTTAAATGTATGTACTTTTTTAAATATTCGAAGAACATATTTTTAAAAATAATAATAATCACACGTACCAGGGTTAAGATTTCATGCATCTTAAGCATAGAGCATCATGTAACGCCTGCTCCTAAATTGCTGAAGTGTAAATGTGCTATTCTTTAGAAAAATTCTTCACTTCTACCGTTAAAGAAAGGCGAAAACACAAAAGTCATTTCATGTCTCTTTATGTGTGTAGGTGATAGTACCAACACTAGATTTTCAGGGGGGCAGTCTACTTCGATTATTGAAAGGGAAAATGGGGCGCCCATTCTTATAATGCCGGCTCCAAACCGGGACCCCCGCGGAGAGAAGAAAGGGGGAACTCTCTTTTACTCGCGGCGGTTCCGTCCAGACTCTCGCCTATTGCCCAACCGTTTGAATATGTTTTGAAGGGGTAATTAAGGAAGCAAAATGACCGATGCATTTAGTCCTTCTATAGACACCTTCCCCTTTCTTATCTACCCCGAAATCTGTGACTTGTGGACAGATTACCGCTCTTGTACCGAAACTGGACGACGCGAGGAGACCGGAGACACCCCCCCCCCCCCTGAGAGCCCCAAGGCGATTCGAGTGACATATCCAGACTCCAGACTAGACTCCCTTTCTTCTCGGGCTCTCCAGCCATTCCCCATGGAGAGTGGAGCCGCAATTAAGAATTCTGAGAGACCGCAACAAGTAGGACAACAAGCGTCTCTAGCAGACTATTATATGGTCCTGCCATCAAGGCTCTGCGACCGCCACACAGAACCTTTTATATTATGATCGCCCGTAGGTTACAGACCGCTTAAGATAGGACTTCAGTACACAGTTTGAATCCTTTTTCTTGTAATCTTATCTCTTCTATCCAAGGGTAGCGCTAAAAATTTCAGCTTTCAGCAGGTCAAGATTACACGATTGCAGGACTAGCAGATCACGGATTTTTTCCTTAAGATTACGATTAAAATTCCGGGAGAAAAAGGATTACGGGATTACACAACTTCGATTATGATTATGAGAATATGCCATCATCAGATTACGATTACGATTACGATTTTGTCAAAATGTAATCGATTACAGCCGATTACGATTACGTAATCGCGATTACTCCAAGCCTGCATTGTAGATTACATTGAAAATGTTCACGATTTTTAGGATTTGCTATCATTTTGAAGCACAGGCATATAGCTAGTCAGTATATGTTGCTTTTTTTTGACTTTTTTGCTTTGGAAATACTTTGACGATTAAGATTTTTACAAACTACACAGTGTTGTTAGAAAGTTAACGCTTTGTACTCGGATGTCGCAGCTGCGGCGGTATGCACTTGCATAGCAGGAAGTCCGAAGTCGTCAAAGCGGTGACATAGTTTCGAATGAAGAGAAAGATTTCCTGCTCGGTTTGAAATGCCGAAGATATCACAAAGGCTTTTAAAATAAATAAATAAATTTTTAAGAAAATGATACAAAACACAAAAACAAATGCCACATTGTACAAATGTTAGATATGACAATTGCGTAATGTTAAGTTTTAAAGAGCACTTGCATAACTTTTGATATTCTAAGGATAAATTTATAAGAATGCTGCATCAAAATACAAAGTAATGTGTTTTTTTGTCTGCTCAATGTTTTCCTTTCTGTCTTAATTCGTAATATGTAGCAAGACTGGAAAATGTATTTTGTGGACAAACTATCTTCATTGACTTTATTTTTGGCATTTTTACACGTGTAAAAGAGCGTCGTGTTACATCACATGTGCTATTATCAGAGGGAAAGTAGATTAGTAAATATGACACTTCTATCTTTCTTTTCTTCGAGGTCTTTCCTTTTTTGTAACATTTGCATCTACAAAAACTGAAAGAGTTAACAAAATTGAATGAAACTAAATAATAATTACAAGGATATTACCATTCAGTTAGTTAACAGAAACAGCTTTCCTACGTTGTGTAAGAATTAAAGTTAATATTGAGTTAAACTCTAATAAAATACAATTATTTGAATTATCCGAAAGTAAAAGATGTTTTACAAAAATTAGTTTCGTATGAAACGACGCAATTTGTTTTATAAAGTTGCAGAAACTAAATTTAATCAAACAAATACCAGGTAAATTTCAAGACAGAAGTTTGCTATTAATTAAGCTTTGATAACATTTCTGTAATGACGAAATGTTCCCTTGCAATTTGATCAGTTCTGTCACACAAACGACAAACTTATATGACATTAAGATTATCTTCGACCTTCAAGGAAACTGATCCCATATCGCTTTTTCTTCAGTGTCTGCTCGCAAACATATGGAAATGTGCCATAGTTTTATATATTCTTAGTTTTCATATTTTATTTTTTATACTGTCATCACTATAAAAAATTTAAAAAGCATATGCGACTCAGAAAAGTGTTTTGAAATAACAAAGTGCTTTCCTGGTGGATTACGCTGTCGTTAGAATCTGTCACTTCGGAGGCTGGTATAATTTTTCAAACACGATTCTTAAAAAGTCGTTTTGATGTAATATCAGCCTGCTGCCATTTTAATTAATTTATCAACGAATTATTTTTTATGCCTGAAAAATCTTCTGCTGTGCACTAAAGAAAAGCTTAAGTGTTTCAGCAAGCTAGATTTTTTTTATGTCGATGATAATCAAATTACTTAAGAATAACGCTGAAAAGATAAGTTTAGGTAAACCGAACAATAGTTTTAAGTGATAATTTGTATAGCCAACAAAGGTTGACTAAATTTCTATTTCGATATTATCCTTAAAGAAAAGAGAAGTTACCAGTTTTGGTCGCGAAAATATAACTCATTTAGCGAGGACGCTAAGAGAACGTAATTTGTTACGTTGTTGAATTATAAACTTAAGTTTAACATTCAAAGGAACCTATGCAGAGTGCTAGACTAATTCATGAAACTACACTTTTTACACGCAATTAAAAAGCATTAATACTACAATTGACTCTAACATGCCATTGTTACAATATTTTAAAATTTTGTTGATTGAAAATATAAATATACTTATACATAAGGAAAATGCCCAAAACACTTTCATAATTTTGCATAATTGTTTAATTACGTTTAAGATAAAAGTTTTCAAACTTAGTCTTATATCGAGTTATTTTTTTATTATCTTTTACTCTGTATAGAACTGATGAAGCAAAAATTGTATTGTAGAAGGAGAAGGGGACAGAGAGACAGAAGTCTTTTCTCCACCTCAAATGTAACCAATTATTTATTTATTTTTAAAGTTTAATGACATTATTTTTTTTTCGATTTTTGAGATTTTTACGAAACATTTAATCTACCTTTCATGGGTTTATTTATTTTTATCATTTAATATTATTTTATTGATCTTTTTACTCACCTTTTTTTTCACTTTTTCCGCAAGCACGCTGAAAAAAAATTAAACGTCAAATGTAAGTTTGTAGTCATGGTCAATTGGGGTAAATATAAACAAACTTCATTATTAAACCTGGGGTGATTTTAAAAACTAAACTGTTGGTGAGTGGTGGATCATTTTCGTGATGTGTATTTATGCCATGGATTCGAATTTTACCATTATGTGGAACCATGATTGAGATGGGGTAAAAGTGCGTCTGTCGGTCTGTCTCTCTTCCCCCCCCCTAACAACTTTTGAGGGAATTGTCCAATTCAAAATTTTTTTTTTTTTTTTTGCATTCGACAGATCTCGGCGAGGACAATCATTTCCCTATTTTATTTTTTAATTTGCGCAATTTTTTGTCTAATTTCGAAAAAAAATTCGTAACATTTAGCTTTTATGGGGAAATATGAAGCAAATTATATAAAACCTGGACACATGATCCCCATTCCGTCAGATAAGCTGATTGGAAGGAGCTCTCCTCGTAAAGTATTTTTTGAAGTGAACAATCTTTGATCAATTTTGAACAGTCCAAAAAAAATTCAACATTCACGCCTACTGGGAAATTCCATATAAATTACGATCTAACAGACGGATTTGCTTCGAACAGACTTTATCTCAAGGATCATATGCCGTAAAACATGTACAGATATGAAGTTCAACTAAAACTAAACGGGTCTATTTTCCCAAGAAATTTTTTGATCTGGATTTTTAAGTATATTTTTCATGATGGAATGAATAAATGAGTAAATGAATGAATAAATAACTGAATGAAAAAATAAATACATTAACGAGTGAATGATTGAATGAATGAGGGAATGAATGAATATGTATAAACGGTTGAAAAAGGTATATTTGAAGTAATAAGAACTAAAGCTAAAGATAGAGTAAGAGATAGCTATATTGTAAATTTGGTGTTGGGTGTATACGAGAAAGTTGGCTCGTATAGTTCCAAACGGAACTTCTTGACATTGACCTATTTTGTTCGTCTAATTCGAATACAATTATCCTTTTTTTTCCTTTTTTTTGTTCAATGTTTAATTTACCAAGCTTATTTTCTTAAATTATCAGGTGCAGTATTTCAACAAAATAAAAATCAGGAAAGAGTTTTTTCTTAAATGTGTAACATTCAGTCTTTTTATTTTAATTCTACAGTATTTATCAATATGTGGAATTAAAACTGACAGAATTAACTTAATTGCATTAATTATTGTTAATGCAATTAAAATAACAAATTTTAATTGTCGAGAGAAGGTATTGGAGATGCATGTTTTCTATTATCGCTTCAAAATTAATTGTTTTTCTCTGTTCATAGCAATTCGTAATTTCATTAAGAATGCACAATACTAAATTATTTCTAAATCCGATAATTTTCTTCTAGGCACGGCTTTTAGTAGAGCGGATGGTGTATGCATAAAAACTAGAGCATCCATCCAGTGCATTCACATTAATTCATTTGCTTCCCTGCGAGTATTTTTCGGTTAAAAGCATCTTAAGTGGCTCCCGCCAACCTGGAAGATTTCTATAAGGGTGGCTCCCTTGCATCTATGATTTCTAAGGAAACAATCAGGAAAACCTCCAGGAGACGATTCAGTAATAGTTTGATAATGTGTCCGAATATAATCACTTCTCATCATTCAAAGTAATGACAGAAACGCTAGGCTTCGAAGTTGTAGTTCCAAGCTGAGTGCCTTTATGTTGGGCTAGAAGTCGAGAAAAATCGGATTTCAGAATATTGTTTGAAAGCGTGAGAAAAATATGATATACTGCCATTGAATAGAGCAAAGTGAGGATGAATTCAAAAACATATAAATTACCTATAATAACTATTTTACGTCAATCTGAGCATAAAACTCGTATTGTTTTTGCAAACGTTGTGTTTATTTTGTGGTTCAAATAGACCTATCAAAGATATTAGTTAATGTAATACATAAAAAATCCTAATTTTTGTGGGTTATTGGGACTGCATTAAAAAAACAAAGTTTTTACAACGCAGCTATAGAATAAAACAACATATATATATATGTTTTCACTCAAGTGCTATTAAAAAACGTACAAACAAAATCGCAAAAAAAAAAAAAAAAAAAAAAAAAAAAAAAAAAAAAAAAAAAAAAAGGAGCGTATGAAAACAGTTATAAGTGGTTCACTCAAGTGCTATTAAAAAACGTACAAACAAAATCGCAAAAAAAAAAAAAAAAAAAAAAAAAAAAAAAAAAAAAAAGAGGAGCGTATGAAAACAGTTATAAGTGGGTAATGACTATCATAGTTATTACCCACATTATAGCTGCATTATAAAAACTTTTTTTTCTGGCGGTCCCTATGGCAGACAAAAAAAAAAAGTTTTTAATGTATTATATTAACGAATTTTTTGATAGGTCTATTTGAACCACAAAATAAATATAACATTTGCAAAAACAATATTATATGCATATGTCTACATGCATCTGCAAAACAAATACATTATTTTAGGTAGATTATCTATAAAGCCTATGTAAAGCCTAGGTATTGTTGTGAATTAGGTGGGGTTGGTTATCAGAAAAGTCTTGACCCAGGATTTATTTCATAAACCCGAGTTCTTTCATTCTTCCCCCTTAGCTCTATCATTATTTATCTTTCTCGGAATTCCTCGGCAAAACATTTTCCGAGTAAATCCGAGTTGCTTAAAATTCAAAAACTCTTCTTTAAAGAATACTAAAGCCAGACGCTAGAGCTACAATCCTTTGACTTTTTGTATGCAAAATCTGTCACGATGATGCAAAGACCTTTTACTTAGGTGATCAAGGATGCTCGAGGTCATTAATCACGCATCCTTTATCGTGCTTTGCTCTTTTCTTTTCTTGCATTTATTAGCTCTTATTACTTAGACTAAAATATATTTTCCAGTTTGGTTAAGCTCGGTCTAAGATTTTTCTGGCTGTAAGAAGTTGACGAAGGAAAATAGTGAACAAATTTGAATAAAGATGATAATTTATTGAGTTGAAGTGATTGTAGTTTGTTTGAAAAGGTTCAATAAATTTTGAAAAATAACTTAAAAGTAAGTTAGTTTTAGTAAAATATAACACATTTTTCTTTTCTTGCATTAAATAACTGCTGATATACATATTTCTGTTTTTTCTCAAATAGGCTATGTGCCAGAAACAAGGGTTAAGTCTTAACATAATACTTCAATTATTTTCAGTAAATATCTGTAAGAGTGAAATTTCTAAAGCTATGTCAATGTAATTAATGTAAATTGGAACTGCTGGCAAATTAAAGCTTTTAAGAAGGAAATTGTTAAGCTTTGTAAGGCAACAATTAATGATGAAACCAACGTATTTATAACACAAATTGAAAAAAAATATTACAAACACGAGTTTCAAAGCTACAAAGAACCTCTTTATCAATGCATAAAGCTGCATTTTAAGAAATTCGAGTAAACTTATAGATACCGATTCTCATTACTTTATGCATTGATAAATAGATTCTTTATAACCACGGAATACGTGCATGCGATGTTTTTAAAAATCTGTGCTGTAAATTCGTTGGTTTTCCCATTTAAAGATTTTTTTCTTAATTTTAAATTTATTCTTTAACTGCATTTTTTCTTTAACTTATTTTTTTTCTTAATAAAATTTTAAGAAAATTTTATTCCTTAATTTTCCCTTTTACTTTCTTCTACAACAGAGAAGAGTTTCGCTGGTACAAAGGGTTGATCCACGTATAAGTGTCCAAGTTGGATGCGTCACCATTGCTCATAGAATTGGCCAACACAATCGATTTAATCACTGGAGAAAGCTGAAAGGTTACTGCAGCATGTGCTTATCCGATGTTTGTATTTTGTGGAGCATGGATCCGGAAATGAACCGGTTTCGGGAAGACTACGTAATTGAACCTTTCTGTGTCAAGTATTTCAATTCTGAAATTCATAAAACAGTGTAAAAAAAGTGCTGCACATTGCATTCGACTTCTATCAAGAGCAAAATTAATCGGCATAAAAGTCGAGAGACGTTTTAACCATTCATTTCACCCATTAAGGCTACTAGAAAGCAGAGTTGCGTCGCAGAAGTTGCGTCGAATGGTGTTACAGAAAAATCCCTTCTATGCTATGCAAAAAGGCCCAGACGATGCCATATTGTACACTTGACTGTGAACTGCAGTTAGAAGAATTAAAGCCATGAAAGCAATTTAAAAGACGTGGACATTATCTAATGGAAATCCACAGGTGTGATAAAAGGCGCATATTCATCATGAAGCGAAGAAAAAGTGCATGCGTTAAATTTTATTTCATGTAATGTTCTTTAGTGTATTACACATATATATGTAATTTTCCCATAAGAAATAGCAAATCAATTGAATACATTCTAAAATTTGTGCCTCAATTTGGTTGGTTTATAAAAAGTTTGTGTTTAGTAATAATTGAAAGTTATGTAGCACGTATTAATAAATAAATAAATAACAATATTAAATTTGCAAGTGCAAAAAAAAAAAAAAAAAAAAAAAAAAAAAAAAAAGAAAGAAACTTAGAAGCATGGTTAGATAAGATACATGCATTTTACAGAATGTAATGATGCCAATAATAATAACTATAATAATAAAATGAAATAAAAAAATAAATCAATCAAACTAAACACATTGTTTAAGACTTAAGCTCCGTTTCTCTTCTTGTCTATTATAAATATATTATGCTTGGGCATTCAAATATTCATTAGTTAACTTCACTAAATCAACACTTTCGATTCCTTTAATTTGAAAACAGTCCATAATGGGTGAAAACTTTTTAAAAATAAAGGAAATTCGATCCAATATTTTTTTTCTAAGGAAATATGCCAGTTTGTTTTGTGAGAATTGGTTTTAATTTTGTGTTTGCTAAAAAAATTCATTTTTCTTTGTTGACCTTAGCGTCTAGTTTTAGACGTTTTTTTCATGAAAAAAGCTTTGAACTGGAGAATCTCGGGTCAGTGTGTTTTTCTTCTTCTTTTTTCTTTCTAACATCTCTTAATTTTGACAATGGTTACCATAGTGTGCCGAAAAGTTATTAAGGTTTTTATTACCTTCTAACATTTGCTGTTTTTGCTTTGTTTTCACTTGTTTAGCATCATTTTCAACAAACTGTTTTTAATCTTTACTGTGTTATTATCACAAAAATAAATTTAAAGTGCTAATTTTTTATTGCAATACGTTTCAGTACTTCTTCAAGAGGAATGATCATGTTTTACGTTATTATAGAAAATAAAAACGGACAAAATATGTTTTGTAAAAGTATATCTTCTTGGTACTACAACGTCTTCACTACTTAGTGCAATGAAAAAAAAAAAAAAAAAAAAGAAAAAAAAGGAGAGTTAAGCCTTTTTTAACTTTTTCTCCAACCGTTTAAATTTTAATTACACTCAAAAATACTCAGGCTTTTACAACGCATTTTACTGAAAAGAGAATTCTTAAGTACAAGAGGAGAATTGAAGAACCAGAAATAAATTGCTTACCTAAATGTAAATAAAAAAAACAAGAGAACTTTGGTTACTCACGGGTTATTTAGTTATAACTTCAAGCGGATTTTCTCTTTGAAGAATACAAAACACTTACTTTTTTGCAGAAAAAAACCTCTAAAAGGATTTTTAATTCGGAAAGGATTCTTGAATTCACTAAAATATTTTGCATGAAACCTAAAAGAATGCGACAGCGAAAGGTTTAATTTGTGCATTTTCTAGAATTAATTGAATAAAATACTTGAAACAAGGTATTAGAACTTAAAACAGGCAGTTTTAGAGCTTGAAGTCAAAAGGCTCTCAGAAATCTAGAAAGCTACTTTATTGCATTAAATTTCAAGTGCATCTTTGCTATTTTTAAGCAGTGGGAAATAGCTCTCGCCTGATTTAACACTAGAATATTTTATTATCAGAGTTATGTTTTTAAAACCCTAGCAGAAAAAGTGCAATAAGCATTAAACTTTGTATTTTTCATATATATAAAGTCTTGTAGCGTAAAAGTGTCTTTTTGTATTTTGAATGTGCACAAATTCTTGTAGTGTAAAGGCGTAATCGTAATTTCGATAAGCATAAGTTCTTGCAGTGTAAATGCGTGATTGTAGTTTCGATGTGTATAAATTCTTGCAGTGTAAAGACGCAATTTATCTAGCTTGTAGTACCTCGTTATAATGCATTCATTTCTAACCTTTCCTTTTTTTTGGTAGTGGCATGGGGCCTTTGCACGTAGCAGGCAGTCGAGCCACGCTCGCTTATGCCCAAGCATTTAGACGGCACCGATCACGTTCACAGTACGAATCTTGGAGTCTTATATTTAAATGACTAATAAAAACTATTCAGAAATCTGGAGGAGAAAAAAAACGAAAAAGAAAACCCATCCTAAGCGCCAAAAATGAGATAAATTTGAGTAGTTGAAAGAAGAAGAAGAAATGGAAGGAATAAGAAAACTCAAAAAATGTTGAGCAATCAAAACGAACTTATGAACCCATTAAAGGAAAATCTTGACCATTTTTTTTAGTTTTGTTTATCTCAAGGATATATATATATATATATATAGATAAATTTTGATAATATATAAGGAAGTTCTCTTACCTGAATAGCTATGCGCTTTTTTATCTTATAGGATTTATAAATTATTAAATTTTAATTATGAATATCTCCATGATAATCGAATAAAAAATTAACATATCCAAAAAATTCTTCGTTTTGTTTAAGTTAAAATACTTTGGAAAAATATTTTGACTTTAAAATGCAATTGATTCATGATTTTCCTTTCTTGGAAAAAATTGCAGAAAATCAACAAGCAACACATTGTTTTGTAACTTTTCATCATTTACAGAATAGTTTTGATTTCAACAGAACGGAGGCACAAAATCAGAGATAGCATATTGCAAGTTGTTTGAGTAAAGAAACGAGTTCAAATTTTCATCTATTTCTCTGATTTTCAAACTGGATGCGAATATTTTACTTTTGTACGTGTTTTGAGTAAATTTTTTGTGTGGGATAATACGTGGTCTTGAGAATTCCTTTAAACTCATCGCACTTGTGTTTGCACGCATACGAAAATAAGGTATTTTTCCTTTGATTTTAATACATTACTTAAAATATAAATACAGAAATAAATAAAATTGAACTTAAAGAATGAACTAAGTTAAAATTCCCACAAAAATGTTATCAAACGCAAAGGCAAGAAAACTGAATTCATAGTTTAAATTACAAAATAAAAATTCGAAAGTACCCTGTTGAGCTGTAGAAGTGTACGTAAGTCTGTCTGTCCTCCTATACAAATAAATTTTGAGGAAATCGAATTGTTCGAAAGATATCAGCAATAATATCTCAAATTAATTTCTTTCTTTCTTTTTTCTGAATTATGCAAATTTAAGTTTAGTTTCAAACTGTTTTAAAAAAATCTAACGTTGCAATGAAATGCCAAGCTTTTTATGTAAAAAACAAATAACAGACACCAAACAGATCGAACATTTACAACAATTCTGAATATATTCATCATTTTTTACTCGATAAAAATAAAAGAAAAGTTAGGGTTAAAAGATATAGATAGCAAATAAATATTTTTTAAAAATAAATTTAACGCAAGCATCATGTTCTGCGAAAGTGAATTTAATAAATTCAAAAATTTTCCGCTCGCCAAGACTTTTAGTAAACAAAAACTTAAAACTATTTTAAAATTATAGTTATTTCAAAAAGTTTAAAATGTTCAACTGCTTTTCTTTAAAGAAAAAAAACCTTAGCAGTCAGTTTAATTTTTTAAGAAAGGTTTTTTAGATGGTAGGTTTTTTATTAGTTTATTAACATTCTTATTGCTTGAGTTATGGTTAGGAAATGATTCGTAAAAGCACGTTTTTTAGTATTTATTTTATAGCGATGGCATTAAATATTAGCAAATTATATAGTTTTTAAATACATAGACTTTTATTAAGATACTTAACCCCTTAAACCCATTTGTGCTAAAAAATTTCCAATTTTTGTGAGAGTTTTCAAAACTAGTTCTTGTTGTTAAATGAAAGTAAACACAGTGCTTTATTCTGCTAAAGGTTTTTACTTGTTTATTTTACATTTTTATTTCATTGCTTTTTGCAAAGTATTGTCTTTCTTGTGTTACGTTTCATATTTTACTTTCAAATTTCCGTTCGAAAAATTTGAACAATGCCTCTTCTTTAAGCTGGATCAACTATAATTCATTTAAATGTAAAACTACGAGTACATGCAGGAATTCAATAAGAGTTTTCTGACAATTTCTTTTAAAGTAAAATAGAGAGTCATTGTCAGGTAAACCTAAAGCAGCTTGTTTTTATTTTCATGGTTTTTCTGTGGCAGGAAACAAACTAGTTTTCGAAGTTATCCCAGTTATACTTTACAAATTAATGTTAGTTGCTTCGTTTTATGATAGTGAAATGTGTTTTTTATTATTTAGAATGGGAATTTATTTGTTGTGTTAATTTTAAAGAGTCAAAATATTCTGCAGGATATTGAGAAGATAAACATAATTAATAATTAGAACTATGCATTAGATAAAAAGAACGGAAATTTGGATTATAATCGTAACCTGTATTCCTTTAATGCGTCATGAACTTTAACTCTTCATATCAAATGCAATGTAATTTTTCTTTCTGCAGTTGGAAAAAAACAGCCTTTTATACATTTTCTGCTTAAAATGTACTACCCTCACGAATGCATTTACAAGGCATAAATTTTTAAAAAATGCGATAATTAAACAATTAGAATTTAGAAATACATATACTCCTTGCATAATGTTTTTACAATATGTATGTATAAAACTATTTAGAAAAAATATGGAACGAAAATCAATAGAATTATTGTTTTGGGCCCCACACCTTTCTTACGCACAACAATATAGTTGTAATTAATTTTAATATGACGCCTAATAAAAGGGAGAATACGTTTGGTAATTTTTTTAACGTTATTAATAAACGGTTTAAATTTTTATTGCGTAAAAGAAGTTTTTTTTTGTGGGGAGAGGGGAGTTGAATATGAAAAGCAGCTTTTAAAATAATGGTGAGTGAATGACGTGTTGAAATGGGCTTCACAAAAATGATGTCAGTGTGGAGTAAGCTCAATTAAGTTATATGTTATTATGAGACACATATAAATGTAGAAAAGAAGGTAATTGAAAATATCTGAATATATGCTAATCAAATTTACTCCATCTTGAGATTCAATTTAAAATATAAGTATTTTATCTCGCTTTTTTTCCTTGAAAAAGGAACATGGTTTTTATTTTACGTTCGATTCCATTTTGTGACCTACTGGGTTCGAATTCCGACTAAAGTGATATTATAGATGAGAAAAAAAATATTTTCAATAATTACAGTTCAGTAATTCAGAGAGATGACAATTATTTCAAATCCCGCATATTTTGTTTCGTTTCATTTGCAGGTTTGTGACAAATGAAATGTTAGTTACAGAATCTCCCCCTCTTTTTTTGCATAAATATATATTTCCGTGCTTGGTATTATGTCGAATTTCGAAATTTTAGAATATTCTAATGCTTTAGCAGCAACTTATTTGGACAAGTAACAGCAATTTTTATAATTTTTAAATACTTTCAATGTAATAAGAACACATTTTTTTCCGTCTGTATCACAAAAATAGCCTTTCTTATTTCGGTTCATTTTTTGCATTGCTTTTCACAAAATTCTTTAATTATAATAAATAGCTGACTGTAAATGTAGATCATTTTATGCGCTAATTTACGGATTTCTTTATCTTGCTATTTCTCTTTCTTAATCTTTACATATTTTGGCTTATTTTAGTTCATACGGTAACAGAATTCCGTGATCACAAATATACTGTATAATTATTAATCTCTCATTTAGTACGGAAAAATTGATGTACTTCTGAAATCTTTGCAAATATGAATAAGAGTAACTATTCAATTTTTTGAAACGTCTGGTAATCTAAATTCTCACAACAAAAAGTTATACTTTGTTGCTGCTGTAGAATGTTTAAATATAAAACAGATTTTTCCCTTGCATATTATGGGAAATTAGAAAATGTGAAATTTTTCGGTTATCGGAGTTTTTTATATTTTGTTCGTTTTGATGTATGAATTTGGACATTTTTCTTGAGGTTTTCAATCACTATTTACATTTGTGTTGATTTTATTGTAAAGTGCATATTTTTTTTTTTTTCAGTTTTGCAATTTTTAAATTTTTTTCGTGAGTTTTGTAATAAAATCAGATGTTTAAAATTTGTTTTACATTTTATTTACTTTCAATTGTTTTTCTGCTCTAGTTTTGCGTTTTTCAATGTTTTAACCGGTAAGAGGGCAGTATGTACAAACCCCGTTCCTTTTCGAAACACTTTCATGCTGCCATTTAATTGGAAGAGAAGGAATCAAAGAAAAAAAAAATCAATTTTCGCTTCTCTTGCCGTTCCTTTCGTTTTATTTATTTATTTATTTCTTTGCCATTTACACAGAATGAGAAGTAAACGGTTGCTAGGTGGCCCGTTCGGAAACCTCCAGCTGCCTGCGGCTATGAGTCTGACGAACTCCCAGTTCTACTACATGTGCACTTTCAGACCTTTTCAAAACGTTTCCTTACTTGATCCAATAATGATTTTTTTTTCTTTTTCCAGCCTCCCCTTGTTAATTTCTCTTAACGCTTTTAGTTAAATGTATTCCGTAAGATAAAAACTTTACGAAATATATTTAACTTGTTACGCATAAAGTTATTTATATCCTGAATGAATTTAATGTCACCAAAAGATTTTGTATATCAGATTTAAAAGTGGAGTTATACTTATTTTTGATTACTTGTGTAGATGAGAAGTATTGTTTACAATAATACGTTGCTGTAGATATTCAACAGATGTAGATTTCTGTCATAATGTCTGGGCATAAATGAATGAGAACAGACAATTGATTTTGTGGATTTTTAAGGCATTAAAATTTTATTATTACTATATGTCTTGGTTTCAGGGTGAATGCAAATACGTTTCTTATAAAAAGGTCATGTGAACGTTTATAACAGCGACGACATACTGGACTTACACCAAAAATTATGGACGTGGTAGGAATTTATTATAATATCTTATGACCAACTTTTGTCGTTATCCGTAACGGCTGGTGCGTACAGTAAGGTGGTCCTCAAAAAAAAAAAAAAAAAAAATTTTTTTTTACTTCTTTATGAGGCACCCTCTCATTTTGGTCTAAGGTCGAAAATAAGATAGCCAAACAAGGTAAAATGAGCCTGCCATTAAAATGTCAGATTTAAAAAATGTGTTTTAATAGTCGCTGCAGAATTTTTCTTATCACAGTTCTACTAACTTATCCTGAAAGTTTCAGAAAAATTAAAAGCATCACCTATCACATCCCCATTCACTTTGTCCAGTTGAAAAAACAAGTGGCTGGTGACTTTCCAGCAGGACATATACTTCATAACTCCATAAACGTGAGTATGTACATTCGTCATAAGTATGTTGATCTTACTGACAAACTGGAATTGAAAATACATCTACTACTTTCTGAATAACAATAAAAGTTTTACGATGGTATCTAAAATAATGAAAACAGGAGCTGCATTTCGAATGATATTAGGGGTCCACGTTCATATTTGAAAAAAAAAAAAACACAGGAAATTATGTTTGAAAAATAAATAAAAATTTTAGAAACATCCATAAAAGATGAAATGTATTCAAAGATTTTCTTATGATAAGGTTTTTCAAAATGATATTCGGTTTACTTTTATTTGAAAACTGAAATACCGCCTTATAGTACACACTGAAGTGTATGAGAGCTTTACTGAAATATATAACTTGAGATCACCGAGATCATGAAGGATGACAGTTAGGTTTTGTAGGAAATTTATATTTCATGTTAATATGAATGAAGATTGATGAAATGAACTGAAGCGATGAGTTTATGCTGGTATCAACTATTTTTGAGAAAATATATCTCTCTTTCCTCAGTCGACTACAAGTTTTATATGGATAAATGTTATCAGTTCTAAAGTTCAGTAAGTTTTCGAACCGCTTAAAAGGTACTTGATACTGATTCTGTATAATAAAAATATCTTTATCAGCCATTTTTTCTGATATTTAAGCTGTTGTTAGTATTTATGAACTATATTTTTTTGGAGTTAACTGATTGTGGTACATGACTACACTGTAGTAAAAATTTACTACTTCGATAATTCGCAGCAAGTTGGATCGATTGTGTGGGCCTGATTATGCGTAGCTTTAAAAAATTACAGCAAAGAATAAAAACATTTCACGAGAAATGTGCCAATATTTACCCAAAACCTTAACAGTTTAACAAAAAAAAAAAAAAAAAAAAACGTTTTAATTCAGGTATAATATGAAATGTACTAATAAATACAACTGCTTTTGGATGGAGAAGGGCAAAAAAGTATGTCTTTTTGAAGGTATAGAAAAATTAATATATACACGTATCGTTTGTTTCTCTTTAATGACTCAAGAGCCTCAATGAGTTGTACAATCCGCGGTTCTCTAGGTGCAAAGAACTTTCGGGGAAGACGTCTTCTTAGAGGATGTTAAGGGTATTTGCATATTGAATTGAAAAAAAAATCCTATCAAGTAACTGGGCAAGACTTAGACAATAGCCACCTGCACTCCTCGTTCCTTCAAGCAGCAGCTGCTACGGCTGGGATTAGAGCCCGGGAACTTCTTGTTGTTCCGAGTTTATATCACCACTGGGGGGTCAAAAGTTAGGTGCATCTATCTATCTATCTATCTGTTTGTGCATTTGTGTGTAAAACAACGCCTCATCCTCTGCTTGAAATCTGGTGATTTGGAGTTATTACAGAGGATTTGTTTACTCAAAACTTGATTCAACTTTCCAACAAATTTAGTGAGATTGAAGTATTTATAGAATAGGACTAAGCCTTACGCGAAATTTTTTTAACAGTAGAACACGCTAAAATTCTAATGTCTTTAATGTCTCAGAAAAATTGAAAAATCGAACTTTAATTATATATCGTAGTAAATATATTTACGATTTTTATTGGACTTGACTTTAAAGCCTTAAGAATGGCTTTAAAAAAATTTTTTGTACGCTAAACAAGAATTAAAAACTTTTTCATCATATTTCTCGCGAATTTCATTACGTTAACCCACTGAAATTCGCAGGGAAAAAGTTTCAGGAAATTATCCTGTTTCCATCTTTTTTGCAAAAAATAAAGCTATTGCCTGATTAGAAACACATAAAAAGCTAAGTTTTAAGTAAAGTTAATCCGCCTCAGGGAGAAAAATTTTGACGTTCATTAAAACTTCTTAACTTTTAGCAAAAACAGCGAATGGTTTTTGAAAGTGATAATTATTATAATCGTTTTTCCACTCGGCTGTATTTTTTTGTTTTGGTTCTGATGAAAATAAAATGAATTTTTAAATAGCTATACGCTTTATTCATATATGTAACCCGACGAAACTTCGATAGCTGAAAAAAGAAATAACTTTCTTCATATTCTTTCAGTTTTCTCTTAGTTTTTATTTTCAAAATTAATAAACTTGAGCGTTTTTCAATTTTTAAATGCGCATTTAAAAAAACAAATCGATTACTGAAGTAAGTACATTAAAGAACATATTTTAAATTTTTTTCTTTTATTAAGGTCTACTTCATACGTAATTTGAAGATTAGTGCCTACAGTTTGAAACATTGAGTTTCTAATCGCGTTTAATAATTATGAATTTCAAACTGAATGATTTGTAGTGTAAATTTCTAAAAAGAGATACTGCTTAAACATGTTGAAAAATCGTTACTTTACTTTCTTATTAGTAAGTTGTTTAACAGCACGAGAAAGGGGAACTTGATGGAAAGTCATCCAACATTTCTGAAATTTTTTAAAGCTAAGACACTGGCTTTAGAGGAAGAGATAGAGTTAAAATTTCAATTTTTATTTACATTGGAAATAATACTAGTTGTTACATAACATTAACTTTTGATCGCAATTTTAGAATTAGAGAAAAGTTGCTTAACTCGTAATACTTCCCACATTTGTATATTTTTCTGCCAAAAATCACTACCATTTATTTACATTTGAAATAATTTTAATGATGAAATTCAACTACCCAGCTAGCTAAATTAATTTTAGAGAATAGATATTTGCTCATCAAGCATTGAAAATTAATAGCTTTTTTCAAGTCTACGAGTTATACGATTTAGGAAACTGGTTGCTAAATGTGAAACCAATGAACTTAAATAATAATGCAAGGCAATTGCACAGCGATTTGATTCTTCAGCATATGTCTCAGCGTGAAAACACATTTAATATTTATCCACTAGGGATTCCCAAACTTAATGCTTCTTATAAATTAGACTTAACTATTAGAGAGGTATGATTTAGGCACTTATCTCTCCTCTCTATTCATTTAAATATTGATGTCTTTCTCAATGAGCCTTTTTAGTAGTTTATTTTAATTAGCTATGAGCTGTCAGAATCATACCAAAAGACATATTGGTATTATCTGGTCTATACCCAGTTTCTAGAATTTTGCTCTGAATTCCAAGCCAACAAAGCAAACGAGTATTACTTTCCTTTTATTTATTTATTTATTTATTTCAGTTTTTTGTGTGTGAGGGGGGTGGGGGTGGAGGGGTGATGAAATATACCAGCGAAATGTCATGAAAATACTGCTTATCCCATTTTTTTCAATGCCGTGGGAAAGTTTTATCACATTTATCACTTCAATAGAAACAGGAGTTATTTAAAGATTATGAAATAATCGAAAATATTTTGTACTACAACAACTTATAATAAAATATCGTATGAAAGTACTTAAGCTAAATTTATCTTTATGGTATTCGATGACATTATTTAATTACACATGAGTATTGACATATGACATATTCGTAAAAACAAGTAAATCACAGTAAGAAATCAGCAAACTAAACGAAGTATTCTACCAAATAATTCCCTTTATATATCAAAAAAATCATTTTAC
Source organism: Octonoba sinensis (assembly GCA_038502835.1). Taxonomy (NCBI): domain Eukaryota; kingdom Metazoa; phylum Arthropoda; class Arachnida; order Araneae; family Uloboridae; genus Octonoba; species Octonoba sinensis. The sequence goes on along the minus strand of CM076598.1, from coordinate 192,581,832 downwards.
AATGTATTAAAATACAGCTTTGCAGACCAAGCAGCAAATTAAGACAATAGTTTATAGTGTCTTTGCCAAAGAGAAATTGGTTAATATAAAATATATAAATAAATTTTACGTTATAAAATTCTAAAAGTTAGATAAATAAGTTTGATATATTTGAAGATCGGAAAAAGATCAGATAGTTTCGCTTAATTAACAGTCTTTCTGCTTTTCACTTAAAATTCTTTCTCATGCCACATGCTGCTGATTTCTATCTGCAACCTATGTATCTACGAAAGAGTTAGATCTCTGCTTTGACTTACGACTTGGGGGTTTTTAGCAATAAAAAGGTTAAGAACCTAAGATCAGAATACATGCTGTTAGTTAAAAAGACGGAAGTATAGTAGAGTTTCTCGGAATGGATTGATGTTTGACTTGTATTGTTTATCGTTTCTTTGGTGGACTTTTTTATCGTGAAGAACTCTGGGACACGCAATCCATCTTAACATGTCAAGAAACAAAAACTATGGCTTATTTTGTGTGGTTTGTGAGAGAAAAAACATTTTCCGTCTCGCAAACAAGAAGAAAGTATCTGAAAAGAATTTGTTATGTAAAAAAAATAAAAAAAGTACGAAGTGATGCCTGCTAAAATCTTATACAAAAAATTTTATAAGCTTTTTTCCAAAATTTTCACAAAAATTTTTACGATGTGTAAAATACCCTTTAGTATGAAATAAAATTTAGTTTGATCGAAAAAACAGCAAAATAATTTAAATGACTCAAGAAACTAGTTCGACGTAGATCTAAGCAAGGTTACCTAAATTATAACCATTCTCTACATTATACAAATATTTTTTAATTTGTTTTCAACAATGAGTAAATATAACAAGTTACAACAAGTAATAATTGTTTTAAGTTGTTAAACTATTTTTTGTAATTAAGTTTAACAATGTCCTCTTTATTAAAGGAAATCAAACACTTAATTTCTATGTTCTTTTTCTTGCAACATTAAGACGATCAGGAGCAACTGCGACTTTGCAATGCAATTATCTATTTTCTACAGCGAAAATCATCAAATCAACGAGTAGCTCTTTGACGTAAATAGCTATTATTTCTGAGCAACTTGCCAAGAAAAGGCTCTAACTGTCAAGAAAAATCATTCAGTTTTAGCTTCACAGGAAAAAAGCATTGTCAGGGAAAAGTTAATGCTAAGAGAGTTCAATGAACGATAAAATATACTGAACTAACATCGAAAGTTAAATATCCATACAATGTACGGAAAGGATAAGAGTTAAAGTGTAGTAAAATAGAGATTACGAGAGAAAAATGTTTATAAGATAGAATCTAGGAACAAACCCAATAAAACTAAAAGAAAAGAGTAAAAGATTAGAGGAAATGAAAATTCCGAATGAACGAGAGATTTCGTTGGAAAGAATTATTATAAACAATACTCAGAGTTCCAAATTTATGGAGAGAATTTGTTTCTAGAATAAATTAATAAATACACAAATTAAATGTAATGCAATAGTTTTGAGAAAAATTTTCTTTTGAATGCTGAATTAAAAATAGACTTAAACAACTCCGATAAAAATGTTTGATTTTATTTTAAAGTCGAAGAACTTGAATTTTTCATCCAAATCGTACCATTTAAGCTTTTTTGTAGATTGAAAATTCCGTCGTTATAGACGGGATCAGTTCAGAAGGGTATTAGACGGGTATTTAACGGGTTACAGACGGGTATCCGACTATGATGTTTGAAATCTGTAAATTTCTTAACATATTTTTAAACATCCCACAGCTTTCGAATGCGTAGTAAGTTTTTAATTCAAGTTCATTCCCAATTGCTTTTGATTCTAAACACTGACATGACGGATAACCGGAACTTTCGTGTAATGGCCGGATCGGATTCCGGATGTTTAAAAACCAGTCGGATACTGATTATCTTATGTCTTCTGGAGGGACTGATCCCATCTGTAACGACGGAATATTTAATACACTTATTAATGCATTAACCACATTAATTAAATTTAAGAAACTATTAATTTGAGATAACACTTGGAGCACATACGCACGCGGGGGCTGTTTTCAATTGAGAGTTGAGAGTTTGTTGTTGAAGTGGGACGGCGGAAGAAGTGAAAAGTTTTGATTTGCGTTGATGTTCATAATTAAATTAAGAAAAACTCGCCTCGTAATGTTAAAACGTTTCTTGACATTTTTACTTATAATATCTAAACTAATATAGTTACGGCACTGTTTTTTTAAATGTGAAACTATGAACAAACTCAACACTAAAAACCTGCTTTATGTGGCTGAAAATATCAATTTAATATATTTTTATGAATTATGAAATTAATATTTGAAATTTTTTTAATTAGAAACAATGTTAATATTTCGATGGAAAATTAATCTGAAGGAACTTTTACATGGGTATTTAAACTTTCAACTAAAAATAATCAATATATTTGCTATGCTTGAAAACTGCCATTTTACAGCCGCTTAAGAGCTGTATAGCATTGATTAAATGTATGAAATTCTGCTCCTTGGAAAAAGGTAAGAGATCTTTGCAAAACCACAGTATTTAGTAAGGAATTAAAACTATGCGTTATAACCAATAATATAGCTCTTATCTCTTTGAATTATTGCTTGTATGATGGGCCAGCAATCAAATGTGTTTCTTTTTTTCCCCCGGAGGACTACCTGCGAATCTCAATGCATTTAGCAGAGTGATTCTCGTTTCGAGTTACCCCTGAGTGCTTTAAAGAAAGCCATTCCCGAGGATCAGTCACTTTGTCCCACTGAAAGAAAACGAAATCTCTTAATTTAATTGCTTAAAGCTTAAAGAAATAAGGGCTTAGCCGAAATTCCTTCAGAAGCCTGCTTTGATTTCTATTTTCTACTATACTCTGACGAGAGTAATTACTTATTGTGGAGGAATGCATCTTTTAAAAGATCAACAGATGAGACCATATTAATCAAATTTCCACAAGAAATAATGAACTTGAATAATTTTTTTTACAGGAGAAATAATGAACTTGATTCACGAATCTTAAAGGTGATCCAAAAAACGGTTGAAACCATCTTGGAAAATGCTATTTCTCAAGTACTTGCTGATCCTTTTCAAATTGTATCAGAAAGTACTTCTTTTTGCATTGATCAGTAGTAGCGTGTTGAAGATTGCACAGAGGCGAAGGTTTACAAAGCTGATAGAGTACAAACAAATTTTGATCTATTATTTAGATAATAAAAAAGTTTTTCTCTTAAACTATACATATTCTTAAACTCCGACATTTATTAAACATTCGTACAGTTCATTCATTAAAGCTTTGTAAATTATTCTTTTCTAAACCTGGAAATAAATAACATTTTTTAGAATCACAAAGTATTTAAAGGAAAAAAAAGCAAAGTTAATCTTTCTTGAAACAACACTTTTCGAATCGCTTCCAAGAAATAAGAATTCAAATTAAGCGAAGAAGACAAATTTTTTACAAAGAATTTCAAGAAATAACTTCAAAATTTCTACAATGTAGCCATCGGCTATACGTTTGCAATTTCTTTTTCTCTAACTAAAAATGCAATACATGTGTCTCAATCGTTATCCTTGCCAGTAATTTCTTTTCAATTGTCTTTTATTTTTTCGCTTTTTGTAATCTGAAAGAAGGGAATACTAATATAAACGTGTTGATATAGAGACCCTAGAGCAAAATCGGCTTCTTAGTGAATTTGTTAAGTTATGATTGTCTATATGTGTTTTTTTGTACCGTTATGGTAAATCTAATTTATTCCACATAATCATAACAATCTTCTTTTATGAACCAAAACCAGATACTCATTCTTTCTGAAATAAAATCGATTTAAAATAATTTCATTTTGTAACTGGTTTTGAGATTGTGAATTGAAATTTATTTGAAAAAAATCCTGAGGCTAATAATAAATAATAATGTCTTTAAACTAATTAGTCTTCATTTAAGATTATTTTTGCGTAGGCGTTTACTGAAAAAGTTTTACTATTTGTGTCTGGTAATAGTAACAATGAAATATAATAGTTTTTTTTTTTTGTGAATTAAGCAATAACAGTTTTCGGAAGTTACGAGTGAAAGGACTTGTTAGAGATAAATAAATATTGCATAATTATATAAGAAAAATAAGCAAAAATGCTTTGTGCTAAAATATGAGTAAAAGGAAAAAGATATGAAATAAAGCACAAATTGTTTTGACAATTTGTGCTTTATTTACGTTGTGTTTTTCCTTATACTCAAATACTGAATAAGTTCTTTCTTAAGAATCCTACCAATGTTTGAGGCATTATAAAAACTCTACTATAAAAATTTCATGAAAAATAATTGGAAAGGGGATTTATAAGTACATAAAAGAAGGTTTCAAGTTGTACTACCACTTTAAAAAGTTAAAAATCATAGTTATGATAAATTGAATGTAAGTTTGACTGTAAAAAATGCGCAGATTATTAACATAAAAAAAAGAGATATAGAAGGAAAAAACCTTTATTCATGAAATGAGATGAGAAATATAAATAAAATAAGCATTTCAGCTTTAAATTCTTTTTTCTTGTCATTTTTAAAGTTTGCTTTTGTGTACTCAAAACTTGTCATTTATAGCCCACACAGAATTGGTCTTGCATATAAATGGTACTCTTGAAAAGCATGGCGGTTCCTAGTACTGAGACGAAAGTAATTAAAACTATACCTTAAAAATAAGTACGAATAAAAATGTACTGAGTGATGGAAATCTGATAAATTGATGTACTAATGTTCGACAGTTTAATGGCGAAAATTAAAATCACTAAAATAATTCTCAATTATTTTAGTGATTTATATTCTTGTCTTGTTCAGCCTGTAAAAACTCCAGTTTTTATAGATTAAAAAATATTAGTAATTTCATGCCAGATTTGAATTAACCAGCTTTCGGTATTTTTTTCATTTAGCTCGGCAAATAATTCTGTAATATTTATGACAGCATTATTTTTGCGACTATTGTGGATTCATAAGAACAATGTAATTAAAATGCAAATCTCAGTTGTAGTTGCTGGCTGCGCACTACTTCCAGTTCAATTTCTTTTAAGCAAATGCATTTTTATTACAGCTTCATCTCTGAGGGTAAAAGGCTTTCTATGGAAAATAAGCACGTGTTTGAAATAATAAACTACGAAATTTCCCCTTAATTGTGCTTTTCTCTACGAAATCTGCTAAATTTTTTACTGATTCATAAAACACAAATTCAAAACTTTCTAATGATTCATGAAGCACATGAGATTGAGGCAAATCAAAAGTTGCACTCATAATATTTTACGGAGCAATTCTTGGAATTCATAACATTTTCTGGATCACTGTTAAAGTACAAACAATGTAAGCAAAGTATGCTAATTAAACTTCTTGCATAGTGCAATGGAAAGGGAAAAAAATGCCTACTTTTTTTGCTTCTTCTGCTATACTTTATTAGCTGATATTTCAAACATATAATTCATGTCTCATATTTTATGAATTTGTGACGACGTTTATAAAATTTTTTAGATAAAACGCATTAGGAAAATAAATAAAAAAAATAAATAAATAGAAAATTAAGAAAATTAACTCTAACCAAATGCATGTAACGAGACCGTGGTTTAAACGTGTTCTTTTCAAAATTCAGTTTTTATTTAAAAAAAAATATATCGCGTTTTTTCACTGAAAAATCGTGTTACGACCTCTCTTTATGGGCATCCCTTGTAAAGTCTGTATTAACTACCTTATTTAAAAGTTTGTTTTCATTGATTTCTTCATGGTTTCGTTGTTTTACCAGATAGCAAATTAGATTTTGGGAAGGAGCGTGCCTTTATCCATTAGATATCGACTGATTTCACCATCTCAATTGCAATAAGGAGTTTCAATCAAGTTGCTAGCGCACGCATGATCTTCGAATGTTCTTTAAATAGCCTATTGTCATTTATAAATTCGTCAAGTATAAATTAAAAATAACTCATATTTTCTAACTTTTCCTAAGCAATGATTGCCTTTCATTTCAAAGAAATTAATAGATTATTTGTCATTCTGAAGTTCTCTTTTGCTATAACTACTCTTATAATTATTTTTTAATGTTAATTGTTGATTTTGTAACTATTAAATTTCCATCACTCTGGTTTGCCTGTTCAATGAATCTGTCTCGTCTGTTGAACATATCTCGGAATTCAACTATTGACGTTTCTCCCATGATCCTTAACTTTATGGTAATGTGGTTTCACTTTTGATGTGGCAATTTAGAATGCTAGTTCCAATACATAAATTCTATATCTTAGTGAGTCAATCCCCGTTGCAGTTTAAAAGTAATTACAGAAAGGATTACTGATCTTAATATGACGAAATAATATAATTAGTTTTGAGGAAGTGGGGCTGATTACAGGGGAGCATGGTGTGTACCAATTTTCGTCCAATTCCGGGGATTACGTTTTGAGCCCGGCCACGTTAAAAAAAAAAAAAACAAAGACCAGACAGACAGACACACAGACAGTCCTTACGAATACATTAAGTAAGTTTAAAACCCCTAAAAACGTGTAAGTCCGTAAAATTTTGAAAATAGAAAATTTTCACGAATCCAATACTTTTTCTATTATTTTGAATGTAAGTAGAAACATATCAAAGGAAGGGTAATTCACTTGAAGTATCTCACTTAAAATGTCAATGATTTGTTAAAAAAAAGATAATAACCAGGATTACATAATTTGGTGTTTTTACTTGAATTTGTAAAGTATGCAAAACTTTTACAACAAGCTGAAAGGGAAGAGATGTTTTTCTACGAAAATTTATATTACAATATTTTGATGGTTTCAAAACACATCGCTTCAAATTTGAATTAGTAAAGTAGAAAAATAATTCTGTAATGGAAATATTTTAATCTTTTGCTTACTGTAAAAGCATCTTCTGTTGATTATACTGAATGCTGTTTTGTCAATGTACGCTTTAATAAGGACCAATTCGAAGATGTAGGGCTACAATTACGGGAAAAAAAGGTAAGAATACAATAAATTATCAAAATGCGTGTACTTATTAAAATAGCGTGGATGATTTGTTATCGAATTTTTGCTCGTATATAACAATCCGGAAATGTTAATATTGATTATTGCGTAAGAGGTCTTCTTTATGCTTAGATGAATCCAGACGCTGTTATCATATTTTCAGAACCTGCATACATTACGCTCATATTTTCAAAAGGAAAATAAATAATAATGACTCTATAAGTGATTGTCCTGGGAATCGATTTATAGAAAATAAAATTGGGCTATTTGTTACCGTTAACAGGATAGTCGAAAAATACGTTGTGGAAAGAGGAGAATGTGAAACAATCCCGATATTTAGTTATTGGCAGTTTTAAGAAAATTCACAAATGAAAAGTTTTAAAAACATGGCATTAAATGTTCCTAAACCGTTTTGATGCATAAAAAGGTATTTAATATTTCACATAAAATTATTTTTCGCGGAAGCAGATATCAAGCGTTTATGAGCAAGATTTGTCATCCACTGAGGCAGCGTCAGATTCTTTTTCGATTGATATTTTGTCTCATAAACTTCTTTAGTTCGTAATTTTTTTTCATTTTTAAGAAAATATATTTCAAAAGGAGGGACTTATTTAACCGTTTTTTGATAGTCACAGTATTATTTGACATGAGTGGGCATAAGGCGCATTGAAAATTTCTTCGAAATGATTTTGTGGAACAAAAACATTTGCAATGCTCGAAACAGTAAGAAAATATATTATGTATGCCCAATAAGTTATACAAAGAAAAGATATCCAACCAAGACATCCGAACAATCCACAGTACGAATTGATGGATGGAGTTGAAACGACGTAAAACAAACTCCATGACTTTCTTTTTTCCTTTGCACTCAGCGAATACTCACATTTTTGCGTTTTAATAGATAACCATGAATGCAAATATTTTTCTAGATGCATTTTTATGAGTACTAAAGGTAGCTTAATATTCTTGTTGCTTATTATGTATTTTCATTGCACTTTACTTAACTAGTAAGTTCGTTATCCTAAATGTAAGAAATATTCAGCTTTTAGTTAAACTACATATCAGTGAGAAGAAAATAACTTGTACATTAAAGTCATTAAGTTTTCTTGAACATCGGTAAATGTACAAGGAGTGATCTCACAAAGAAAGTAACAAACTGAAAACTGAAAAAGAAACAACAGATACACTACTCAAATGCGTCATTTATACTTTATTTTCCTTTTCTTTGGGGGGGGGGGGGGGGAGGGGGGAATCAGCCAATAATTAAAACAGAGCTCATTTTCAATTCTTGTTTTCGTCCATAATTGGATATCATTCGCAATCTCATTAAGGAAGGTGTCTTTATTTTCTGATTTAGAAAATAACCAATGTTTAAGAATGAAGAAGCGATACGTATACACAGAAGTACGGCAATATATGAAGAGCTTACTGGCTAAACCTGTTACGTGACAAAAAAATGAATCTAAGAAAATTGGTTTTAAAGTTTATGGCTATCTCTTTTGCTTCGTTTCTCGCAGGGTCGTTTAGTTGCATGTTATAGTTATGCCATGAGAAAATTGCTGTTCTAACATGTTGAATTTTTCGGGCGTGAATTTTGTTTCGGTATTAGTGGTCCTTTGTAACTTAAATTCTTCAATTTAATCAGATCTGGTCGTGTCTTTGAAAAATAGTTCTATTTGAAGGGCTATTGAAACCACGAAACATTTTACATTTAATAGAAAGAATAAAGCTGGTTTTGAACAGGAAGAAACTGCATCAAAAGTTCTATCGCTCATGCTCGAATCACATGTAAATAATCTTTTGAAAATTTTTTGCGTAACATACGTTGTTATTTTAACTTTTTAAATGTCCTTTGTTCAGAACAGTATTCGGACGCTAGTTTTGGTCTTGCGCGCTCTAGCATAAAGAAAATGTAAATATATTTTAAATTCATATCGTGCGCAAAACAGCAGCATTAAACTATTGTTAGAAGAAATAGTAGGCTCCTAAGTAAAAGAAAGCTGAGATAATAAGTTCAGTAAATCATAAGGGGTAGAGATATTCTTGAATATAAAATCTGTTAAATGTTGATGCCAACATTTTTCAAATTAATTTTAAATAGTTTTCGGCATCTTGTTTTACTTTCTTGAGAAGTTAAAAGATTTTAGTTAAACTAAATGCAGTTTCATAATTTAACTTATAAATATGTTAAAGTTTGTTGTATCTTATAAAGTAAAATAATCAGTATCTAATGCGGAATTATGTATTTAACACTCTCATTACGCAACTGCTTTATTTGCTTGGCTTGTATTAAAATGGTTAAAGTAAATGCACCATTTATATGAAATGGTGATCAACAATGGCGAAACATTGATGAAATTATCTAGGGCTAAATAAGAATAAACGTTCCGAGCAATGAGATTTAATGTAATGAGTGAGATCCAATCAGCAATAACGAATTCCACTTTTAAACTGACAGCAATATTTACGACTTCAATGACATTGTACTAATACGTTTAACTTGGACTCTGATCATCAGTATAACTCAAGCATTAGTCAATTTAGTTTGAAAGACAGTGCGCAATATCATCGTATAAATAGATTTACTTGACTACGAAATGAACTCAAATTTACGGCTCTCGTAACTTGTCAAGTTAACGCGTACCATTCAGCATTGGTTAGTCTGAGAGTCAGAGAAATATTTGAAGATTCAATAAACTGTTATTGAATTGTATTGCCAAAAGGTATTTGTTGAAGTTTCTTTCTTTCTTTCTTTATTTTCTGTTTTGCGATTGAAGTCAGGCCAATACGAAAATTCTTCCTGGAAAACAACCGTCCTCTAAAGGAAAAAAAAAGATATTCAAATACAAGTCAAGATTAATAGAGTACATTTTGGTAAACTTCAAACATGAAAGTGAAAAAAAAAAAAGTCTCATGGGTTATTGAATTGTTTTGTCAAAAAAATGTACTCTATTAATCCTGACTTTGTATCTGAATATCTTTTCTTTTCCTTTAGAGGACAGTTGTTTTCCAGGGAGAATTTTCGTATTGGGCTCACTTTAATTGCCAAAAAAAAAAAAAAAAACGAAAGAAAGAAAGAAACTTTAACAAATTCCTTTTGGCAATAAAATTCAATACCAGTTAATGAAACCAGAAATTTAGAGTCAAACGAACAAAATATTTTTAAATATAAAATTTAGGTAATTTTTTCTTTTATGTAGAATCAGTTTAATATTTAAAATAAATTAAAGCATTAGATACGTTATGTAGTTTTCATGTATATGAGTATATTTAAAGTATGAGCACATTTGAGGCATTTTTTAAGTGAAACTTTAACGGACCAGTACATGTTGATACTTACTCGTCCGAGGGAGGGACCAGTAACCTATATATAGTGTGCTCCATAAAAAGTTTTAAGTGAAATTTAGCACAAATTAATCACGAGAAAAAGTTGCTTCCTCGTAAAGAAGTGCTGAATCGAAAAGTTTAATGCTCCACAGAAAGTTGCATAGATTAAGAGAATTTAATAACTCGAAATTTCCTGAAATAGTGATAAAGTGCAGCCTATTTTTCAACAACAGTTGGTTCAATGTTTTGCCAACTTTTTAATATAGTGGTTAACTCTTGATTGTCTGAGAGTAGATTAATTGAAAAGCAAAGTACTCGGGAGCGAGTTAATCGAGAAACACATTATCCGGGAGCGGATTATCCGACACATTTTTGCCAATAACATAAAAAATAAAATAAATATTTAACAGTTCTTTTCATTGTTTACTATATTTATAAAGTTGAACCAAATGTATTTGCTTTAATTTTGGGTGAGTCTGAGAGCGTTGGTCTGATGCTTTTCTACATGTATCTGCTTAAAAATCAAGATCGTGTGAGTACAATACAAAGCGAAACTGGAAGCCGGAATGTTGATGAGGATATGGGGGAGGTGACGTGATTGGGGTGAAGTGCAGACAGTCAGCCACCAATGAAGTGTGGAATGGTAAATGGCGACGACATCATGCAATGTTTACCGGAACTCTGAAAAGTGAATCAATATTTGCAGATGAAGAAAACTCACCCAGGAAAGAAGTGTAATTTATAGTTTTGAATAACTCATGTCACAGCGTTTTATTGCGTAGAGCATCAAGAAGTTTTATCAGCACGTGGAAAATGCTCGCGGGCAAGAAATGTTTTGATATGAGAAAACAAATGGAAGTCAAATGGAGCTAGGACTATGAAGGAGAGTTATAGAGTTGCTTTCAGGGAAATGAATCAAGCAGCTATACATACATACCAAATACTCCTTTGGTATTTATGTATAAGGATAAGGAAAGGGGGGGGGGGCATCAGGGGGGGGGGAGATATTAGCTGGTGAATCCGTCGATGGTTTTGAACCTGCTTACCGACAAACAATGACTTCATTCATTAACATAATCAAACACAAGGGCTAATCTAATGCGTTTTTGAGTGGAAAGAAGTAACTACGCAAGCGCAAACTCCGTGCTGTTAAATGGCGGGAGATATAGGCAAAAGGTACTTACTCTCTGGATTAGCTTAGCATTAGAGATATAAATATGGTATACGTAGAAATACAAATACCATAACTTCAAAATTATTTTCCCCTAGTAATTCCTTTACCGTTAAAAGTTTCAAGCAAAGTGAAAGAGTGATTTTTCCAAAGGGTGGAATGATATTTTAGGGATTCGGGAATGCTTCATAGTTAATTGATTAGAATGCTAACTTCGACCATGCATAATTTTCTTGACAGATTGGCGAACATCTTCCTTATTTTTTAACGAAATACGTTTTTCAATTAAAAAGCAACTTAATTTAATAATTCTTTGATCCAAACACTATGTTCATAGTTGCCCAAATTTCCGTTCTTTCTGATTTATAGCTAAGATTAGATTTTTAACTTATGTCCACATTAGAAACTACTGACACATTTTGTTCTAAAATACGGATTATAAAGCATAATTTGAAATTTTGCCTGAGGAGGAAAATCCATGTGATTATTTTTTTTATGCTCAAGTACGAAGTAGAAATAACATCACTCCGGAAGCTCATTACATGGAAATATTTAAATATTTAAAGAAAAGCAATTAAGAAAATTCCATGAATATAAAATTTTGGGATGTGTTTTAAGATGAAGTTCATTATTTTTAAAAATAAGCTTCAATTAAGTAGTAACCGCTGACCGCAAAAAAGAAAGAAGCACAGCAAGATGTTTATAGAATATATTAAATAGCAGAGTGTTTTAAGTAGCTTGTTGTGAGTACAACAAAATATTAATTTTGTTCAATGAAGATATTCTTTTCGAAAAGTTAGCGTAAAATTTATGGAGTTTATATTTTTATGGTTATTGCAAGATCTCAGGCTTTTTTTATAGTGCTAACAAATGAAAGGTTTCAGTTCGTTTTCCTTGTAATGTTAATACCCTTGATTTGGTGCTTTTAGTTTCGGAATTCTGGAATAAGAAGACAACATTCTTTGTCTGTCAATAAGTAGTTAGTAGTATTTAAAAAAAGATCTTTTTGCTTTAAGTTATACTTAACTTGATTAAGAATACTAATTTGACTATTGTAGGGAAGGGGCTATCACTGACTCGTTTTAAGTAAGAAAATATAAAATTTTGAGTGACTTCGTAACTATGGAATGAAGTGTATAAAGTCAATTTCAACGTCAAAAATTCGAATTACAAAACTACACAGCAATTTAAATATTGTGATGTGTGAGGAATTTAATAAAATAGCTATATTAACTTGATTTATTTAGATTTTATATTATTGAAACAAAAAGGAAAAATGCAAGACAATGGGAAAATTACAGTTCGGTATTGAAAATACGATTTATCAGTGAAAAATAGTTCTTTATCCTTAATAGAAAAATGAGTTTTTATCGCTGAATTATAAATGGCAAAAGCTCACATTAAGAGTGCAAAATTCCTAGAAGACTGATTTCACAGTCGGAAAATGTTGCTTTGATAAAACATTTCTTTTTGTATAAAATACCAGATTTTACCACAAATCTTTCTTTCACCGTATTGATATAATAAATCTTACCAACACTACATTGTCGTCACTCAGTTTAAACCGTTTGTAAAAAAAATTTTCTGCAAGATTTTTTTTCAAAATAGGTTAAGAAATTATAAAGGGAAAAGTATGAAGAAATACATAAAATGGGGCGTCCTCGAATCTCAGTATTCATACTCGTGTGTGATAGATGCGCTCTCTGGATCTCCGCACATCAGTTTTAAAAGGATCTGAACATGGAGAAGCAGTAAGAAGGTTGTCATTGCGGACAGCTGGGGCGTTCAATCATCGTATCACAGTGCCATTTGTTATTTAGGACATTTTCTCCTACATATCCTTTTGACAAAGAGAAATTGTGAGAGATCAAAGCTTCTGTTTCATGATGTAAGATATTCTGAAGTTTGCTAAGAAATGTTTTAAATAATGCATATGAATCTTTTTTAGAGCAGAAACATTAAAATGATTCTTTCGTTTGATGGACAAATAAATTGCATGAACAGGTTGCATTAATAAGGCAAATAATTGGATCTATTTTATTTATTGAAGCTATTGCTTTCCTAAACAGGATTAAGAACACTCATGAAAAAATGTAAATAAAATATACAATAGAATCTCCGTACAACGATGTCTCTCGACAGCGAATTTCTTTTTACAACGAAATTTTTAAGCGTAATGTTAAACAACATTTCAACTATTCTCCATATAACGAAGTGTTTTTTCCCTATAACGTATTTTTACAGATGCTTATCTCTCCATTTTTGTCATTTCTGAAGTAAGTTGTTAAATTCCGAGAAAACAATTCGCTCACAAAGCAATAAGAACAACGGAATATTTCAAGTAAAATAAACGTAAGTATATGCTAGCACTGTTTATTCTTTAAATTGTTGAATTGTCTTCACTTTTGAAATTTTATTTATACAATAAAAATTAGTTTACTCTATTTGATGTATATCTTTACTTCGTTTCCAATGACAATGTTTAACTACCGGTGTGGTAAGGGAATATTCTGTTCTTTACTACAGGACAGGTTTGTGATATTTTCTATCTTTACCAGGCGCAGGCGATTTCTTTGCAACTGTCATTTTCTGAATGAAACCCAATTTTTAAAAGTCCCATACTTGTATATCTTCTATTTTTCCATACTCTTTATTCTTCCAATGCCTTCCTGTTATGCTCTCTTTAGAAAAGCATTGAAGTACAGGATGATTACAAATGATTCATCCGCTTTTGGATGAATGTATTTCACAAAGTATTGCATACGGAATAGTGATTGATATATTGCGTAAAAAGCACATTTTCAATTTTTTTCCAAATCGTTACTAATGTTCTATGTGCATTCGTCGTGTTGCACGACATATATCTATGTGTTAGTCAAGCACAACCCATACAAAATGTTTTCTTTTGATTAGTCGCCATTTTGCAAACTGTTATCACCCTGCCACCTGGTGAGTCAAAACATTGCCTGCAATGTCAAAAACAAAACTTTAAAGTATGCTCTTTCGATTGGTTATTAGAACAAATGGGTGGGCATTATATATTTGAAGCTATAAAGCGTCAAAACTCGACGAATCATTTGCAATCGCACTGTAGGTATAAGTAGTGAGAATTTCAAGGCTAACAGAGTGATGAAACTCATACTGCGGACAAAAGTAGAATTCGCCTCAAAACTTTGCACACTACCGCATTTTAGGCAACGAGAAAAACTATTTTCCTTGAATTAATATAAATGTCTTTTCACACATTAAATAATTTAACCATTTACAACCGAATATTTGCGAAGTATAAGCTTGAGATTCCTTTTGTTTATAGGTAGTTTGCTTCAGATTCGAGTTTGAAAGTATTTTTACTTTAAGAACGTTTTCCATCTTCTTTTATTCTTTTTCAGACCTTATATTTCTTAGAACAAATGTAAAATAAATCCCATTTCAACAAACTACCGTATTTGAAACTTATCTGAAACAAGAACGCATATTAGCAGAAGAAAAAACGTGCCACTTTACACAAATCAGTTTTTCCAAACAATATTTTCAAATACCTGGGTTTCTTGCTTTTAACTATCGTTTGAAAAAGATCTAAATCAGAAGTTGTTTCACATTTAACCTTTGAAATTTCCTTTCGGCTACAGCTTTCAATGTTTTTCTTGAGAGAATAAAACGGGAAAAAACAAAGGATCTTAGATAACTCAGTTGTTATTATTATTCTACGAATCTTTTAACGCGTAGAAAATTGTTTTTTCCTTTTTGAACAGCAAGAGTATTAAGTTTCAAATTTTGTCATCAAAATTAGTTTTAAGTGGTATTGCATATACCTTTATCAAAATGAAATCCTTTGCTGAATAAAAAATACTTTTCGTTTTTTTATTATTATAAAAGTAAGATATAACGTAAGAAGTTATGGAACTTGCTTCATAGACTAAAATTCTTCGATTATTTTTAAAGTAGGCATGCAGATGTGCAAGCGCACCAAAATTTATTAAGGTATTTTAATATTTAGAATCTGAAATGAAACAAACAAAAAATGTTTGACAAACATGACAAAACACATATTGAATTAGCCATTAATGTAGTGCAACCAAAAGCTGGCAATCTTTTTTCAATCCTGCAGGAATTGTAGATTCCTCCACGACGATTATAGAGCTTGTTACCACGGTTAAGGGTCTTCAACTTCGGCCAATGAGTTAGAAGGATATTTCTTGGAAAGGGGGTTCAAAGAAAGGTTACAAGGTTGGTAACGGCCTTATTCACCTATTGATGGGCTACAGTTATGTGCTGAAGGTAGAATCAGAGGTCATCGTTTTCAGCTTTTCAAATCTCGGGCTTATTTTGAAATTATTAAAATTTACTACTTCAATAGGGTTGTAGGCAGTTGGAATAGTTTACCGGAGGCGACTGTTACTTGCAGCGGGGTAAAACTTTTAAGAAAGCTCTTGATGCTCATTGGGGACTGTTAAATTGACTAGGACCCAGCCTAGCTGGGCCATGTGCCTATTGCTGATCATCACTTTTGTATTTGTGTTTGTATTTAAAACTAGCACTTCATAGATAAATTCGATCATACATAATTCCAATAAAATTTAGCCATGCGAGAGTTATTTCACGAGAAATTAGTTCATTATTCTCTAAAGTTGTTTAACAGGTTTTGTAAAGTTGTTTAATAGTGTAGCAAGTAAATTCATTATAGGCCGTAATACGATTTAAATTAGCTTTATGCTTTTTATTTTTGTGTGTACGTTTTCATTCTATGTAGGGGAGACCGGGGCAAGATGAAGAGCGGGGCAAGATGACGAATGTCTAAATTTTTCCATTTTTTACTTGGTGGCAGCATCAGCCGAACACTACTGGCTCTCCTATCGGCCGTTCGTTAAATAATAGTATACAGACACTGAAATCGCCATTTTTGTGTTAGTTGTGAAGCTTTGATTGTTTACCGCTGCCACGATATAACTTTTATGCATGTGTAAATAAGCTCTGCTACAGATACGGGTAAGATATATCGTTTCTTTTTAATAGTTATGAGTAATTTAGTTTAAATAGTACCTATTTACATGAATAAGTGTCAATTAATCACCTTCCTTCATGGCAATGAAAACAAATATATTTAAAAAGGCAGTCCGGGACAAGATGACGAGAAACCTTCACGTGAAACCAAGTAAAGAATCTCCAGCTATGTTGATTATTGACAATCACAAAACTCACATAATTTTGCAGGATATCATATATTGCAAAGAACCATCATCATAGTTGGGTTGCCTCCCCACGCATCACATCGTCTCCAGCCCCTTGAAGTGCAATTTTTTCACCCATTAAAAACCTACTATAGCCAAGCATGTGACAACTTTATAGTCACTCAATCCAGGGCAATCTATCACAGTCGGTGAGCATTGTCTCGGTGACTATATCGGTGAGCATTTAAGCACTGTTTACTTCGAAGCAACTACAGTTGGAAATGCCGTTAAAGGGTTTAAAGAATGTGGGATCGAGCCTCATAATTCTCTTGTGTTTAGCGAACATATGACTTTGCTGCTGCAAAAACTACTGACCATGATGTTGTTGGCGATGAAACTGAGAATAATAGTGCTAATCTTCAGATCCCCCTGGTAATAGAAAACTAACATATAAACCCTTTAGAAGAACCAGAACTTATGGCAAATGCTGATTCCGATGCACCAAAGAAGATTGTTAGTGCTTTTGGTTTCAAACCATTGCCTAAATCAACACAATGTGAGAAAAAATAAGAAAAAGTAAAAAAACTGAGTTCAAGCATTCTTACAAGCACACCCATCAAAGAAATGTTAGAACAAAGGGAAAAGCAAAAAGAAGAACAGGAAGGTTTTAAAAAACAGTGAAAAGAAGCTCGTGAAGCTAAAACGGGAGTAAAAATACTCAAACTAAGTTCCTGTAGTCCTAAGTCTATAAAATCCAGGCCAAGCAATCCAGTTGCATGAACTTCAAAGGATGGTGTTATAAGATGTCTTGCTTGTGAAGAGGATTATTGGTGACCCTCCAACAGAAGAATGCATCCAGTGCTGCAAACGCTAAGAGTGGTGGCATGAGGAATGTTCCAATTATGAAAGTGGCATTTTTATTTGTGACTGTTGTTAGCTGCACAACTAAGCACTTTAACATTACGTTACAATGCATTACACTCAGTTTGATACTTTGTAAGATGTAAAAACACAGTTATCATTTGTTAAACTATGTAACATATTCAAAAGACAAAATGTGTTCAACTTTTTTCAGTGTTGTCATCTTGCCCCAAGGCCACAATCATCTTGCCCCAGTACTGGGGCAAGATGACGATTTGTTAAGGTTTATGAAAAAATAAAATTATCCGTTATGTTTTTTATTTTAAAAAATAAATGATATTATATTAAATACTACAAAGGACTACTCTAACATTTGATGTAAAATAAATTTTGCTATCCTTAAAAATTAAATTAATAAACAGCAAAAATTGTTAAGGTAGTCATCTTGCCCCGGTCTCCCCTACGTTTATTTTTAGTAACAGAGAAAAATTAACAGTTTTTAATTCAATTTGTTTTTAAGTGAAGCATTTCCTAGCTGTTGAAAAGATACATCAAAAACTGATCTTGTCTTTTGTCCGATGCATAAATAATGGCATAAAGTACTAATCATGCATGAACATTTATATGCATAAAGAAATTTAGACGAATCACATGGAATTTATTTTAAGAAGTAAGTTCCTCTGAAGCTCATTTTAACTTTGATCTATTTATAAAACTGCAAAATTATCTTTAATTGTGATGCATCAATGATTCTTTTCGAAATGGTTTATTTTCTCTCTCGTTCGCTGTAAATATAAAATAGAAAGTTCAAAGAACCACAAGTCTCAAGTATGATATTTTTAGAATTCCTGAAACGGAAGACTTTGTACTAAACTGGGACATTAATGAGAAAAGAAATCCTTTTAAGCGTAAGGCATTGGTGACTGCTTCCGCACTCTTTGAACATAAGTCTGTTTTCTTAAAGAGATCTATTGAAAGTCAGTGAACTGTTTGCTAGAAAAAATTTCGAAACGGAGGAGAATTTTTTTTTAAATTGAAATATTTACCTGACTATATTTGATTAAATGGAGGTAAACATATCACTCGAATTAAATGATAGAACTTAAAATATATTTTTGTAATTGATTTTCTTAGATGCGATGGTGGTATTTCTTAATTTTTCTTATAAAAGTTGAATCAACAGATAATTTTCCGGAACCTAAATATTTGAACTTTTTGACTTAATGTTGCTTTTTATTTTTTTTTCTCGCCACATTGTTTCACTCATTTTGCAGGTGAAACGAACATCTTTTCACATAAAGATAAATAGTTTCAGCCGGATTTAATTTGACATATGGTATTTTTCTCATAATTTTTAACAAACGCAACGTAAACTGTAGTATATTTTGCAGATCCATGCCGGCAGAGTGGCGTAGTGGAAGGTACTGGCCTCATACGATCAAGTTCGCAGGCTCAAATCTGGCCCAAGTCGGTGGATGTTCAAGATGCAGAAAGCGCCCGTGTCGTATGATTACGCGGCATGTTAAAGATGCCTTGAGTATCTGTTTGACTTGGATACTCTCCGGCTAAATTAAATTCCTAGTGTAGTTTCGCATCATTTAGAGCTAAGGTGCCCCTTGAGCGTCAAAATTCTCAAACGTGGTAATGGCTTCCGCCAATAGGGGTGCTACTTGAAATAATGAATGCCGATTTCCGGGAAATGCACTAGGTTTGCAAAGGTTAGTGATCACACGCAACCCCATTAGAAAAAAAATGCAGATCCACATCGTTGGAGGGGGAGAGACGCCTTTTGGGTTTATTATATGTGTTTTAAAATATTTTACTACTGCCGTAAAACTATATTTAGGAATAAATGAGCAAGTTTATTTATTCCTAAATATGGAACGATGAAATAAATAAACATGTTAAACAATTCTGTTACTGAAGAGACCTTTGAAAATTCTTTTAATACTTTACAAAACGCTTCAAAAGTTAGATCCTCCTATCAAGAAATGCAGAGCATAAGAAATGCTAGTTAGTAAGCGTGACATTCAATCACAGTGGCCATTTGTGTTATAAATCTGGAAACCATATGTGATCTTAAGGTTTTTGGCTATCTCAGCAAGATTCAGCCATTTAGAACGTGACACGTTTACTCATAAAACAAAAACTGCTGATATAGAAAAAAAAAGTAACCTAATATAGACAAAATATGATTTTAAGCTGTCTTTTTAGTGTTTAATACAATATTTGATTCCAAAAAACTCAATTTTGAAAAATATGTTTTATCTGATTTAAAGTAAAGCATTTGAAGTTCTTTGACGTTTAAAGGCACATTGGTGATGCAGAATGTAGACTATATGTCACTATATGTGAGTAAATGTGAGTGTGCGAGCGCGTCTGTATATGTCACTCATTTGCAGCATAAACGTCATAACTTGAAAAATTAAGCTTTTAAAATTTATTACTACAGTATTAAGTCCAAATTGATCAGATTATGACGCTGTTGCATCAAAAATGAGAGATATATCTATCTATCTATACTATCTATCCATCTATCTATCTGCCTATATATCTATATGTATATGTATATATATATAGGGTCAGGTGGGGTAAAGTGGTCATACAGCAAATAAACAGCTATAGCTTTGAAATAAATAAAGGAATTGGTGGTATTTTTTAAATGTTATCTTTCAATAACTAAGAATTAAATTTCAAATTCAAAACTATATTTATGAGAACTCTTTGAGCGAAGAAAGCATTCAATTTTCTTGTTTATACAACGTTTTTTTGAAATTGAAACACCTCTTTTAACTTCTCTGAAATTTAGTTTAAAATAGTTTGCAGCACATTGACGATGCCCAAAGCTTTACACACATTAAAAAAAGTACTTCCTCATTAACGATTAAGATAGATTTATTGTATATATTATTTTACAGTAGTTAAAGTGAGATAGAGTAAAGTGGTCATAGATTATGTTGAACATGCGCCACTCTTCTAAAATTACTTAATTTATGAAGTAGACCAAGGCTTAATTTGCAT
This sequence comes from Octonoba sinensis, assembly GCA_038502835.1. Lineage (NCBI taxonomy): Eukaryota > Metazoa > Arthropoda > Arachnida > Araneae > Uloboridae > Octonoba > Octonoba sinensis. Next base: position 192,561,308 of record CM076598.1, on the reverse strand, counting down.
AAAAGATCATGGGAGCTCAGTTCCTGTACTACATTTAAATCTTATGTGAATTTTTGCCTGTTAGACGGAATCCAGGCTATTTGCGGATGCATATAATATGGAAATGTTTTGAAAACTACAAGGGGACGCGATTCTTTTTCTAGAAATGGAAATTAAGCATCGAGGGTAGAGATGTTAGTAAAACATTAATTTCACAAAAGCTGCAATATTCAAAACAGTATGCACACGTTAGTACAATGCATTCCAGATTGAGATTACAATAAGATAGTCTCCTTAAAATATTGTGTTAAGAATTGACGAATTTTTAGAAGCACTTTTTTTTTCTGAAACATAAGTTTCAAGTTTTTAAAAATTTCTAATGGGCTGCTGTGCGCTTCTGCCAATTACAGACCTAATGCGTTTTCCAAAGATTGGTACCATCTCGTTCAGCGACACCACAGTGAGCGTGGTACCATCACTGCATGTTCATTTTGACGTCCAGTTTCTCCACCTGAGAAGGTGAGCACTTGGACTCTGTTGATGCGAAATTGCACTAGGAATTTAATTTAGCCGAGAGCATCCAAGCCAAATGTCTACTCAAGGGATCGTTTACATGCCGCATAATCATGTGACATGGGCTCAGAGGATTTTCTGCATCTTGAAAATCCACCGAGTCTTTGATATGGGGCGTACGAGTCCCGCGCCTTGCCACGACGTCACTGTGGTGGCATAAGTTTCAATTTTTTCAGTAAAATAATTCATTCTTAATTATATTTGTAAAAAATATTATTAAACTGTAAATGTTTAGAACTAGCAGTTAGTCGAACAAGAACAATACATGAAAGGAAAAGAATTAAAAAATAGCTACGTTAAAATACGCATTTTCCTCCCCTTTTGATTTTTAATATGCTGTAATTGTCTTAGAACTTTCTTAGTAATATTGTTTCATAAAAATGTAATTTGAATAATTTAGTCATTCATTAATACATATCTTTAATTTTTTTACGAAAAGTTGTAAATTGCAGTTATTTTACCCCATTTACTACTCGCTTTACATTACCCCATGGGGCAGAGGGCCATAAATACATCCCAAATAGAAAGCTTCAAAAACATGTATGAATCCACTGTTTTTCAGCTCAAAATGTAATGCAATGCGTTCTTTAATAACGTGATGTTAATTATCAGCCAAAACTTCTGTAGGTTTTGAACAATTTTTTATATTTATTATTCCTCTAAGTTGAAAAACGTGGATTTTATGATCACTTAACACCACACACGCATATATATATAATATATATATATATATATATAATCAAAAGTTAATAAAGTGAAACAAACTGTGAAAAGGCGCACGAGGCAGCACACTTAAACAGGCAGCACACTTTTTATAACTGGATAAATTATTTTGATTATTCAAATTATTTTGATTATTCACTTGGCTTGCAACTCCCAGTCTTATATTTTTTGTTATAAAAAAAAAAAATTTCTCACATGCTATAATTTTTTAAAAAAAAAAAAAAAAAAAAATTTCACATGCTACGCTGGGATTTCTCAGAAACCTGCAATGACAATATTTCGTTGTATATGCTTCCTGCTCCCTCCCACTGATGAAGAGGCAGGCTCTTTTTCATTTTGAATGTTTATATTTGTGATTTCCCACGTTCTGCCATTTATATTGTTGTTTTTTCACATACCGACTAATTTTTCATATATATATTCTCTATTTCATACATATATATATATTATACTGCAGCGCACCCAGGATTTTGCTTTGGGAGGGCACCAAGGCCAAAATTAGGAATAAACCGCATATTGATTTCCCGGATACTGGATATCTGGTGTATCTCAAGTGGTTTTTCCTTACCGGATATCTGGCTCTGGTGTTTGAAACCTGTGAATTCTATACATAAAAACAAAATTCATCTGCCGGATAACCAGATTTTTCGAGCAGCTACGGGATCTAGGGCTCTACCACGAAGGGTTCGGAAAGCCATTCACTCTCGGAATTGAAGCGCTCACGTGACTCATGACGTTCTCTTTCCGAAACCTGGCTTACCAAGAGGCCATCGGAATCGGTGTGCCTCCGGTAACTTGCTCCCGGAATCGACTGACCACTCTCGGAATAAAATGCTCACGTGACTCATGACGCGCTGCCTCCGGTAATTGCACCCGGAATCAACTGAAAGTTACCGCTTCGGAAAGAGGTCCCTGTATTTCAGTTCCGAGGCCGAAATGTACTTTTAGGTATCTGCGATCAAGAAGAGAGCCAAATTTTGGGAAGAATTGCCAGGTTTTATGAATTAAAATGACCGATTTGAAATTCCTGTGATTAACACATAAATGAAAAGCTCATTGAAGAATTAAAAGCGCGTACATTTAAAGCCTCTAGCATAGATAAGAAATACATTTGAAAAAAAAAAAAAAAGTTAAAAAATCTTTGCTGTAAAAATTTATTTTTCAAACATTGGTTTTATTATAGATTTATTCAACATATTCTCATATAGTTTTCCATTGATTATGCTATTCATCTAATTTTTTATGCATAACTTTAATATATTGGCAGTTTCTTTAATTTTTTTTATTGTTTAACGTATATTTAAACTATCTCTGTTCTTTTACTTTATATCTTCAATTTGGAAAAAAATCTAGTCGTTGATATGAAAATAAGGAATAATATACGAGTATATATCGGATTTCTTTCATTTCTTCTTATTAATTTACTCATTTTTTTGTTTGATCTAAATTTGTTTGTTTTTGTTCTATTTGTTATATAGTGTTTTATTTTAATTTGCAGCTATTTTTAAATATTTTACCTTTTAAATTTGCTAATATATATATACTAAAGTATTATTTTTTATTTATGTACCAACGTCCCGAAACTTCTAGTTCTTTTAACATCGTCTAATAAATTTTCTAGTTGTGGATCGGTTCCCAATTTCGATACTTCAAGATGCTTTTATAGTATATATATATCCTGGTATAGTGATTGTGATTATGTATGAACTATAGGTTTTCTTGAAATACATAGAGATATTCTAACTGTCATGTCTCAGCAAAAAAAAAAAAAAGAAAAAGAAAGAAAGACAGAAGAGCAAACATTTTGTACTGCTTAAAATTCATTCGCTATAAGTGCATAAATCTATTGAGCAGTTCAAATTAAAAAAGAAAAAAAAAAAAAAGAGAGCCCTTCCTCCCATTTTTCTTTCCTAAATATCAAGTCACTAGTTTACCATCATCATAAAAAAAAAAAAAAAATAATTAATAAATTAAAAAGCCAAACTTTGAATCCAGCGTTGGGGTTTTGGACGCAAAACCAGTTTCGGACGGGACATGTGGTTTTTACCGTCCAAAACTATCCGAAAGTGTCTTGAACTGTCCTAAAGCTAAAGGGGTCTAATCTAATCGATTTATATTTAATGCAATATTAGCAATGAATAAATATAAATATTTATTAGTTGTAATCAATAAATATTTGATAATATTTATCTTTGAAATGTTAATTTAAAAAAAAAAAAAAAAAAAAACTATTTTGCTTGAAAAAGTGAAAAATTGCTATTTTGTCTGTTACATAAAAGCTTCTTTATAAAAGAGTTGGTAGTGATGTGAAAAGAAAGTACCAATGTAACTAATTTCATTTCCATTAATGACTCATAATTTCTGTTCAATGCTATTTCATATTTAGAATGGGCTGTGGTAGCCTAGTGGTTAGGATGTCGGACTTCTAACTGGAAGATTTGGGGTTCGATACCCGACCCAATGAAGACCCACTATGTATCCCTTCCCTTCACTCTTTGGTCAAAAACGGAAGGTGGCGTATTTGTGGTGGCGCCATTTGGTGTCATTCAAATACATATAATGAGCCAAGTCGTACTTCCAGCCTTGTGGTGCTTATCTAAACGGAAGGCCATAAGTAGGCAGTAAGTCGATAAGCAGGGGGTCATTAAATTATAAGCAGACACTGACACATTAGAAAAATACCCCAAAGTTAAGAAATTTGTGTTGTTCATGTTCTGGATTTGCATTTACCAAACACAGCAAAATAAGATAATAATAACACATTTGTTTACAATGGTGCGTTCTTTATGTTTATGTGCATGGTACAAAAAAGCAAAATGAATTTTTTTGAAGAGTAAAATTTTTTTGAGTTTAAAGAGTTTTTCCTTGATGAAAATTTCAGATAAAAATGAAATTTTTATCAAAATGCTCTATAAGGAAGTAATATTATTTTACAAGGCAAATAAGTTCATACATTACAATTCTTACATTTTTTTCAGATAATGTATTTTAGCAAAAAATAGTTTTTGATCCACAAAGTTTGCATTGTCCTTTTATTGGAGTATTTCAAAAACCCAAATTTTAATTCATATGACACCTGATTATAATTTGAATAAGTAGCAAAGTCATCGAATATTTATATACATAATATATATATATATATATATGTAGTATATGTGTGTGTGTACGCTTCTATTATATGCTTGCTGTCATTATTTAAAACTTTACCAACATGGTTGCGTTTAGTAAACAATTATACAGTTTAACTAAATTATTTTACATTGAGATCAACATTTGTTTTCGCCATAAGAAATGTAACAACACGAGTACAATTAATGCAAAGCGATCACGCAAGTGATTTTTCCAGGAGGGAGGGCTCGTAAAGGGTAAATATTCGATTCATATTACAGGCAAAAAACAGCAAAATACATAAACACATAGTAAACGAAGGTAAATCATGCATCTAGTTCAGTGCTTTGTAATTCCAAATAATGGAGATTTGTTTTGTTCTTTACATAAATTTTTCTATTCGAAAAAAATACATAAATAATAATAATTTGATGTCATGATTTGAGTGTTAAATTTTTTTCACTGTGGTTTCCTTTTCGTAAATATATCTGAAAGTCATAGTTTTAAAAGTTCTATATAAATTTTACATAAAAAAAAGTTATCAAAATCCACAATATTTAACTGAAAAATAAAAACATTTGTAGCATTCGGCTAAACTTTACTTTACGGTAACCCATGATTTATCGCCAAATCTGGAAGCAATTTTTTAAAGAAAATTTTGTAAAGAATCCGTTTTGCAGCATTCAAACAGAAAGACGTTTTATATGTTTATTCATCAAAAAAGAAACGTTTACCATTCCTTAAATTTCAAATATATATATAATGATTTTTAACTAATAGAATATTTATTCGATAACATAATTAAAAGCTAAAACACGGTTCGCGAACGTTTAGAGGATTTTGATGACATTCAACCAAAGTCGTTCTGCTGTTAGCAGAACGATTGTTAGCTGTTCTGTTAGTAACATAACGCAATGATAATTTATTTTTAAAATATTCACTAAAATACCAACAAAAAACCAATTTTTTGTTAGTTGCACTTTCATACCACTTCTTATGGCGTTTAATCCTTCCAGCTTTCTTTAAACATATTGCAAAACGCATCGAAATCTGCTGTAAACAACAATGGCGGACGAAAGCAAGGGTTGCCGTAATATATAAGCAAACTTGAAATCGTTCTGTGATTGGCTGAAAAGATATCACTCCCGGAAACTCGAAGCCAGCTGTTAATCACATTTCCGAGACTGAGTTAACGGTTTTTCGGTACCGGAATAGCAAAGTTCCGAGGCCGGAAAGTTACCGATTCGGAACTTTTCCGAACCCTTCGTGGTAGAGCCCTTAGTCCGGATATTTTAAAAATCGGTCGGATACCGGATATCCGATGCTTACTGGGGTGTAGCTGTCCTCACCTCGTCGGTGCGTCCCTGTATATATATATATATAATATTATAAGTATTGAATTTTTAATACCTGTTCAGTAAAGAAATTTTCAAGCAATAAACAGTCTGTGTTGTTAGTAAAAAAAACATAATGCGTCGTATATGATTGATAGTTTTAAATGACATTAAAAATTAAAATGCTTGAACAGGTATGCTTGATTATTTAAATGCATACAGGTATGCTTGAACCTGTGCTCGAGACAGGAACATTCAATAACAGTTTTAATGCTCAAGAAACGGAATTTCCTAAATTACAAACAATGGTGTCGATTTTTCGCACCTGAAGCAATCTTATTCACGGAATTATACTCTAAAGCTTGAAACACATTATCTGTGCTAAATAAAGGAGAAAATTACTCTGAAATATGAAGTGCAATATTTTATCATCAACAGTCTAAATAAGTTCGGTGTTTAAATATAACTAACAAATAATTATAAAAAATTTAATTGGTTACGTAGTATGTATGTATTGTAGTCAAATATTCGATATAAATAAATAACATTATCAGAATACTGATCGCAAATTTGCATCGATTTTTGCTTGCTACTACATAAAACCCCTTTTTTCAAGGTATCGAAAAATGTGCAATGTTATAATTGAGAGTATGTTACAGTTCAAAGATTTAAACACTGGAGCAGGATTTCATTTCTCTCAGTTAATAACTTGCTTATCAGAATGCGATAAAATCTTTCTGAAAAACTTTCAACTAAATGGTAATTGGAGAGTAGGTAAGTCCGATATTTATTTTAATTGCTATTTATTTCACCTGTGAAACATTTATGTTACCAACATGAAAAAGTGTTTTCTACAACCAAGCTAAAAATATGGAGCCCAAATTTGTTATTCTTTATAAACCACAGGGCGTTCACTTTGATTGTGGCCCCTCTTTGGGCGTTAACAGTTCACCAGAGGGTTTACGTTGTTTAAGAATGAATACACATTTCTTATTATATTGATAAAAGAATTGTCATTAAAGAATTACATCGCTGACAAATAATAAGAAATGGGTGGGACACTGTTACGCAGTTACTTAACAAATATTTTCCTTTAACTTAAGGCCTTTAAAGCATTGCTAAATGTAATACTCTTTTGTTTCTTGTTTTACTGGAAGAAGTTCATGTTGCTTTGATAGTTAATTAAAAGGAAGACGAGATGATTTTTGCGTATTTTTAGAATATGACTATCAATGAGTTAGATTGCAATAACTTTTTTGATCCTAGTGACTTGAGGGCGTAACTTCAGTTTGTCTTTAGAGTATGTTCAATGGTTATTGAAAGAAAAAATAAATTACTGTCATCTAAAGGTAATGGGTTAAAAATTCATAATTTTACTGTTTGAATTGGTATATTTTTGAATTGTCAATTGCATGATAAACAATTCATAAAGTAAATAAATTACATAATTAACTCTTAAACTTATCTGTTACCTGTTATTATACTTCTATTGTTTATCACTATTCGCAGAGTAATTACTATCAGAATAAAAAGTGGATATTATGTTCTCATTATATCAATGATCGCTTTGTAATTATGCATCAAAAATAGTTTAAACGATGCAAAAATATCGAATTGATCTGTACTAGGTGTTCAGATTTTCTTTTAAATAATAGCTTCTGCCAATCATTGTACTAAATTCAGGTGTCAGATTCTCACGAGAACAGCTCCATACTATGACCGCATAAAATATAGAATTCCATTTTTAACAGAAAGCTTGTTATCGAGCATTCTCTGTTCAAAATTTTCTAACAGCATAAATATTTCATATTTTAAGCACCTAGAAGCAAAGGGGTGTAAGTGACAAAATTGAAAATTTGGAGATAACTAGTGCAAATTATAGGGAAAGTACCCTTCTATATTGTGGCAAGATATGTTAGTGACAGCTCTAAAGTGTGCTTTACCCCAACGTGATTTAGAAAAAAATTAACACTGAAGCTGCCAAGAGATCAAACTTTGAACGTGTTTTACTCAGAATCGTTTTTTGGTCACTTAAATCCCTCTGCTTCTTACTGCCTCATTTCTTGAACCGAATGATTTTAATAGGAAAGATATAACGTTATAAAACGTTATACGAAAAATATTCTTTGGTCAACAAATGATGAATAAAATCCTTTCCGGATATACCAATTCGAAGTATCTATCCTAATTTATCTGCGTTTGCACTGTGCTATTTTTCATACATTTCATTTTCACGGAATATATTCCAGTATTTCTCAAACACTTTTTTAAAGCACCAGTTCAATGAAGTGTTGAATAATGTATATTCGGCTCTATTTTCGCCAGAACAGCCTCAAACTGAAAATTCAGCAGAAACTTTAAAACTACTGTTAAAATTTTATTTTGTCGATTTTCACTTTTAGACGCAGAGTACTCCGCTTTACGATTTCAAATGCGATCATGCGGATAAAGGAGTTGAAATATTTCCTATTATCCATGCTCGGAAACTTTACATGTATCCGCAGTAAAAACTGTTACTAATTTTAATTGAAAAGAAAATGTCAAAGAAGTCGCACACCACACTGTAAAAACGTTTTGCACGAAAGTACATAAGAATTTTCTGGAAGTAACTTATCCAGAGACGCAAAATTGCAGAGACTTATAAAAAAGAAACTATATATTGCTTAAAAAAAGGAAACTACTGAGAATAACATTTAGAAAATATTTCGTAAATTGATTGCAACTAATAATGAGCTACAGTAGTGGCGCCATCTGTGAGTACGCGTAATTATTATTTCTGGCACACCAAGTCGAATCTGATTAAAGTGCCTTGGGCCAATGATGCCTTCGGAGTCAGGAAGGTTGGCCTCTGACTGCCTGCAGGACGCTCGCTAAAGCTGAATTTAGATTATGCGCCATAATGCACTCTTGAGATTTTTTAGCAGTATTCACTAACCTCCAGCGTTTATTTATGCATTTGTTTACAACTTTTAAATTGGTAGTCACACATCTCAAGTGTTCAGTTTTACGTAACTTAAGAAATCGTTCACTGTAGTTTTACAGAGTGCGGAAAGACAAGAATTTTATTGAGAAACTGTTATCAAGAAGCTTGATTTTTCGATGTAAAACAAGTTCTTCGTAAATTTAAAGAATCACTCAGTTTCCCTTCTGCACTTTTATAGAAAGTTTTTACAGTGCATGCACTAGCTGAATGGTAACGCGTTTCGATTTTATTTCAAGGCACTGCTTTCGTCAGCGCGAGGTGATAGGCACTGTGAAAAACTGCGTTGTACAACCCAGACATTGTTTAGTTCACAAAATAAATTTAAATATAACTTTTCTTGCTCCTAACAGTTCTCGATTTATTATATACATGTATGTATAGGGCCATATGAATTACGAAAACATATGGAAGATGCGGAAAACCACATAATCTACTTGTCCGCATAATCTCAGATTTTGCGCATAATTTTAATTTTTCAGCTAAATCTCTTAAATTTCTAATATATTCTTTTCTGTGGTATTTCTTCCTGAAACTTTAGCGTCGTCATTAATAGTAAGAAAATTTTCGACTGTCGTCCTGATTAATGGGATGCTTTGGATTATAAATGTTTTAACTGTCAATAATTTACGATCAAGAATTTGGCTCCTCCAATTAGAAATTTCTAATGCGTAGTTGGTAAAATCATGTGGCAATATATAGTAGTTAGTAAAAAACTGCCAAGTTAGACATCTGATATGAAGGAACAAAACAAATTGCTTTCTAAATGAAATGAAGCACTTTTTACATTCCTACATCTATGATTAAAGGATCAGCAACGGAACTTGGCACCTGTTAAATCTGAACTAGTTTATCGATGCACTAAAACTAATTTTCCTGAAAATACATGAGAATCTACTGGGCAAATCATTGTCTTGTCTAAGACAATGACCAGATATTTGCAGTCTCTCAAAAACGCTTCCAGATCACGGAAACTACACTTTATGATACTCTTGCGGGTACTGCAACTACTTCTCGTCTATGGCTCGTTTGTAAGTCAGCAACAATTCTCCAGATTTTTGATTCGGGTAAATTATTTCTTTCAGACGTCACTCATGATATCGATCAGAGATCACTTAAAGCAAGAAGGTAACTTTTTTTTTGTGTTTTGCACCAAGTACAGATCATTTACATTGTCCATCACTCAATGGCCATACTTGGTGTCATAGACAAAATCGGCACAACAGTATTGAATTTCTGCTAAGTCTTTAACCCCTTAAAGCACGATTTTTTTTCTGAAAAAATAATATGGTGTAAGTTATTCTTTGCAATTTCAGGTTGTTGGGGGTGACTAGGGACCGGGTGGTGGGGTAAAAGTTACAAAGAGGAAAAATATTATACAAACAAAGTGTGAACGGATCTCAGACGGGCATTAGAAATAAAATAACGCACGGGCATCGGCAAATTTTCCGGTAACTTTCACCCTTGTCAGACACGGCAAATGCGTTAAGGGGTTAAAACAGTTTTTCATACAAGCTCACGCTTTAAAAGCTATTTTAACAAAATTTTGCTAAAAAAATTCATTATGCCGTTTCTAAGAAGTGCAGTAACATTGCAATGTTTTGAACAGTGGATAATTTTGAACTTTTTGTCACAACCTATGCTGAATGTTGACTTCTGCAGCAAAAAAATATTTTTTAAACAAAATGGAAATTTTTAGCTTTATTAAGACGAAATAAAATGATTTTCAAAATATTTTTTTTAATTTTAGAATTTAAAAGGAATAAAGAAAAATAATTCCAACAATACTCCATCGTACATTGTTTATGCAGAATTCAAACAAAATGCAAGGAATTAAAATTTTCTTTTTATAAACTTTTGCTCGTCAAAAGATTTTCAATTGTAACTTTTTCCAAAAATAACAAAACAAGTGCATTTCTACAAAAGGTCACAGAGTTTGATTATTCGGAAAGAAAGAAAAAGTCAACAAAAGTAAATATTGCATTCTAATGAAAATCTGAAAGAATGCAGTAGAAAGAAAAGATTAAGAAAAATTCAAATCATTGTTCAAATTCCCATCTCCAAAGATTTCAAGCAAGTCACGTAAATGGGATGAGGTTATTAATAAGACTTCCGTTGTATTTTATGAAGAATTATTTTTTAAGGATAATTTGAATTTACGAACTTCTTTCGCTTTGAATAAAAAAAGCTTTTAGTGAGATAAAGAAAAAATAACTGCTAAAATATTCATGAAATGCACTTTAGAAAAAATCACAGGTAAAAGACTTTAAAAACAAATATCTAATTCATGATGCTCACGGAATATTTTGCCGCAATTCGTTAATTCCATTCAGGCAACCTTGAGAATGGGTAAAAAATATTAACGGAAACATAGTGACCATAAAAACAAGCCAGGCGTTTTAAATACCAGTGAATAGTGACATTTTAATTTTTATAAATTTCGGGAACCTTGAGAAAAAAACTAATTTTTATACTAGGAGGAAAAAAAAAAAAGATTGGTTCGTTATTTCCTAAAATAAAATTACTGTATATTTTAAAGAATATAGCAATTCTTTAAAAGTATTAAATATGATTCTGAATCTTAAAAAAAGTAGTGCTTTAAAACCTTTTTACTTTCTAAAAGTAATTTTTTGACAGTACAAAAGAAAATAAGAAGTATTGTAGAAACTCATATGTTGATTGACAGTACAAATTATTTTTTTTATGTTTCTTCTCCTAATAATGTTTAAAAGCTATTTCTGAAGTATTTTATGTGTAATTATATCGTACATAAATATTTATCTCGAGATTATTTTTTCATATTAATATCTTTATTGTTTAATTTGAAAACAGTTCATGTAAAAAAATCCAAAGCATTCTGCAAGTTGTAACTATTTTATATCATGCAAAATGTTTTTTTTTTAAATCTATCTTTATTCATAGATTTCGAAAAGAAATACTAAGGTTAAAACTTTAACCTCGCATTTTTAGTCGAAAAAAAACGTAAATGGCAAAACAAAAGTGTTTTGCTATGTGTACGCCAATAATCTATGTATATTTTATTTATGGAAAATTTAATTATTGACATTTTATATTAAAAATAGTAAACTAGTTGTCAAGTATTAAGCTTTCACAAAAGGTTTCGTTAAAGAGGAATGCAGTTGGAATTTTTCAGAAGTAGAACTAGAAGCTAATATTTAAAAATACACTAGATTTTCAATACCTCTGTTAAGCTTTATATGACTATAAAAACTTTTGCTAAGTATATAGCAAATTTATTTTAAAAATTGAGGTACTCAAAAGCAAGGGAGTGGAGTGAAAAAAATTGAAAATTTGGAGATAGCTATTGCAAATGATAGATAGAGCACCATTTTATATCGTGGCAGAAGATGTAAGTGCTAGCTGTAACAAGGGCTCCGCCCCATCGTGATTAAGAAAAGAAATTAACATTAAAGGTCCCATAAGTTCAAAACTTTGAACGCATTTTACTCCGAATCGTTTTTTGATCACTTAATCCCTTTGCTTCTCACTGCCTCAAATGAATTTTTTATTAAAAATGCAGATGTGTTTGCAGTTATACGAGAAAAACTAATTGAGCATCCCAAAAACTGACCTTACTTTCATACGTTTAAAATTATCACGTTCACGAACGTTCCAATTCTTTCCTATCACTATAAAATCGCCGGAACCCTTAGTTGAGCATTGCCCTTTTAAATGGTTTGACTTTAAGTGAACGATGTTAATTCACTTAATAACACTTCAATCTACATGATAGAAATAATAATGCTTCCCTTATAAACTTTTCAAAGCAATCACACGATCAATTTCGTTTTAAGTTCTATTGTTTCGGATTCATTTACTTCTGTTAAAGGCAAGAAAAAGGAAAATCATGCTTTCAAAGGTAAATAATGAGTTCATTGGTGTTCAATACTATTGTGACAGTGAAACAAGATTTATTAAAAAAAATACACCACAGCATTTTATTTTACTTTTAAGAACGATACTTGAGCTTTAAGAATCATAATTCAGATATATTTATCAAATATAAGGAGCAACTGAATTTATCTTTCGATACATAATTTACTTCTATATCCAACCTATTCTTACCCAGTTACATCATTTATTTATTTCCTTTTTGAAATGAGTTTTACATTTTGCTTAGACAATAGATATTTATGTCCTTTTTACGCTGTGCTTTAGAAAATTCCTATTCTTGGTCATTCAATAATAATCTATATATTTCAAAGAGCCCTGAAAGCTAGTAACGTCTCACTTCTCATGAATGGATAATGTAGCACTCGGTTTTCAGCAAAAAATTTATATTTCTTCGCATCCCGAGCATTTTTCACATATGTCACCATGAAATTTTCTCTCTGACTTTTGAATTTCCGATCTCATGAATTTTATATGTTTCATGGAAAAACCTATGCTCCTTACCTATAACCCAAAGAAGAACATCCTGTTTAAAGCATCGATAAAGTTTCTTTATCACCCTTTGAATCTGCAAAAAATGAAAAGTACTCTAGTTTTGTCGTACAGTCACTGCGCAAGTTTAGTAGTGATCTGAGACTATTTTTTTTCTTCTTTTACTGTTAAAAGAGCTCTTGTTTAACGCAAATACTTCACTAGGAGTTCGAGGGAAAATGTTTAACATAAGTTACATAATGGAAACCGGTAAAGAGTATTTTTTAAAGAATGGTATATTTTTGTTCGTCTTTACTTATGCATAATGTAAAATTTTCGCAGGATAATTTTCGTTCTGATGAGTTCAAAATAAGAAATTTTTTCTGAGCTAAACGAGCCTACTTTCTGCTATACCTAAGTCGATTTTGTGCTACTTGTATTATGTGCAGGGAAAAAAAGACCCTGAGAAACTTTTTGTTAACTTTTTATAATTTTACAATGGGGTACTTTCTGCTAGGTATAGAAATAAATTTTAGATAAAATAACAACTAAGCATACAAATCGTAATCAAGGAGCTTACCTTAAACGTGAAAGAAAAAAAGAATCATCCAAGAACGTTCCCAGAAATTTACAATTGGTTTTTCCTTGTTATAAATGTTTTGAAGATATGTTTGTTTTATAGAATGATCTTTGTGACGTATGCACTTTTGCAATTTTACAGAAATTCAAACTATCAAGTCGCCTGATCGGAACTGACTTGGTTCTCTCCTATTCCATGCTAAAATATTGTTCAGCCTACACGTAAAAAACCTCCAGAAAGAAGGTTTAACTTGCTCCACCACCCACAGATTTTCAAAAGCTTTCTTGCTCTCCTCGAATGCCATTCAAAACAATGTTCGAGAAAACAACCCCGGAAGTATTACACGATGTAGTAATGACATCAACAAATAGTATCGAATATAATTCCAGCTATTTTTGTTTAACTATGTGTTTAACAAGATCTATCCAAAAAAAAAAAACCGCTTTAAGACTATTTATTGAAAAATAAAAAAATCGTAGTTTTACACGAAGACATTACTCGATGATCATTATTTCATAGATAATAGATTACAAAAATAACTATTTTTTTATCCTTTAGAGTTTCTCGCGAAGCAAAGTGATACATCACCGGACATGCAGCATCTTTCTATACATACAAGAAGGAGGGTGATTTCTGCACTTTTCATTCGTATAATTTTTCCTGTAGCGAAAAAAAGTATTAATTTTAATACTTTTTTGGGTAATAATTAGAAATTGGAATATTTTTTGTGCAGTAGGAAAAATTCTTTCATTCATCACAGCTGCTATAAAAATATCTACTTCAACTGATTCCCTACCGTAGAAAAAATATCCATCTTATTGATAAACTTGTTAACGCTCGTAGAGAGGTTCATCTAGTAGACAGTTCTAGGTCGCACATACATTACTTATGGCAAACATAATTTTATTGAATAAAAATACAAAATTACATAAATCTACAGTTTTTATGTAAAAATAAAACTAATGCTAATCAGAAGGTTTAATAAAAAGTGGATGTTCTCAGTCAATAGCCGATTCGAAGCTCCGAAGACCAAAGTCTTCTTCTACCAGTTAGAAAGCTCAGATCGGCGGTTCGATTGCCTCACAGAGGTTCGATCGTCTAGTGCAGTGTTTCCCAACCTTTTTTACCTTGCGAACTCCTTCCAAGATCCGGAAGAAAATGGCGAACCCCCTTCTGTGGTCGATAGTAACGGGTGACAAAACTAAAATTTACTAGCACATTTATTTTGCATGTTGTACAATACTTCATAACAAGAAAGGAAAAAATAATAAATATAAAACGTCTAAGTTTAAATTAAAACTAAAATACAGCTACATTTTAAAAATTATTATTACTTTTTTATTCTTTGTTCTTTTTGCATTATTATTAGGGCAGTAAACTATGTATTCCTAAAAAAATTTAAAAATTAGCTTTCCGAAAGGTTCCATTTTCCGGTTCAAATATACAAAATTCGGAAAAGTTTGGAAATTTAAAGAAAAATTAAAATTTACAAATTTTTATATTTCTGACTGCGATATTGTGATGATGCAGAAAAGTTGGAAAAAAGTGATAAATGCGAGTCCAAATTTAAAATTAATGACTATTTTCTAGTTCCGCTTTAGGGTCCATATAATGAAAAATTAGTGTAAAATGATGCAAAATTTTGCATTTTATATTTCTGACTTGCTCTTCGCGCTTGCGAGGAAAAAATGGGAAATGCTAGGAGGAAAATACGTTCTAAAATGTAAAATAAATCAATAAATCTCTCTTGGTACCCGCTTGTGAACCAAATTGGTACCGAAATGATACGCTTGGTTATGACCCAAATTAGAAATCAGGCAAAAGAAGACATATGCAAAGAAGTGCATTTTAAATTTTGTATGGACGCTTCCTATGCCAGTCCCCTACTTTTCTGCATCATCTTTAAAACAATTCATTAAAAAAAAATACTTTGCACTCCTTCCTAATTTTACGTATGTAAATTTATTATTTAGTTTTTTCTGTTACGTTAGCGTTGAGAAGCTCCGCCATTGCAATATTATTTTCGCGAACCCCCTTTCAGTACCCCGCGAACCCCTGGGGGTTCGCGAACCACCGTTTGGGAAACGCTGGGCTAGTGAATAAGACTGTAACGGCCTAATTTTCATTGACCATGTACATTCCTCGTCCTCCCAACGAGGAATCTAGCTGTGCAGAGTTTAGCGGTCGTTTTGGGACACCCTGTTTACATCACTTAACAGAAATTAAAAATTTCAGTTCATAAAAATAATATTTTAATTTATACATGTTATCAGTATGAAAAGGAGACTACCGGATGTGCATAATCTGTATTACTTACACAATATGATTTAAGGGTGCTTTCACACCAAAGGCGCAAAGACAATATTCCTGTCTTTTCTCATCTACGCAAGTGCAGAGCATATTTTTGGTTTAAAAAATGTGCTCTGTATTTGCGCAGAAGTGAAAACACAGGAATATTGTCTTTGCCGCCTTTGGTGTGAAAGCATCCTAATAAGATCAATACAGATTTTCATTATGCACAAGACTGAACCTCAATACGTATTGCAGTCTCTGCTTGTGAAATACTAGAGTGCTAAATGTTTTTTTCGTACTGAACTTGGCGGATTCAAATTTTATGTATTTTTAGTAATATGATGCAATACAACTAAGTTGGAAATGTGAAATTCAATAATAAGGGCAAAAGATCTTTTTTTTGGTCGTTTGATTCATTTAAAATAAAAATAGTTTAAACCAATATGGTTTCTTTTAAAAGTTACAGAAGTCCTTAATTACTTTTTAAAAATAGTTTCCTCAAAATTGTGAATAGTTTCTGTCGGGTGAAAGTTTCCGATTCTGATAAAAATTCGAACTTTAATTTATCTCGGCCGATTTCTCATTTTTGGATAGCAAGTAGAAGTTCCGAAAGTAATTACTTTACTTGCACTTGAAACGTTTAGAGGATGGATCTATAAATTAAAGTGTCTTCACACATACACGAGCACAAAAATCCATAGATCTTTTAAATTAGATTTTTTTCATTTTCTCAAAAGCCTGCTCCATTTCTCAAAATTTGAAAGCACGGATTTCCTTTGTAAAAGTTTCAAATTACATAAAAAAAGAAAATAAAAGGAAGCTCAATATTTCAACGAATTGATGCTGCGTTTTCGCTGAATACGATACGATAATTTTTCTTTTGAAGTATACATTTAATGTTTGGTTAAAGGTTGTGAAGAAAGAACTAAAATATTTATCACTTTGTTAAGACGAAAGTGTCATTTCCCTTAAGGTGGCAATTTTTAATGTTATTGGCGTTTTAGTATTGGATTAATTTTCGAAGCAGAAAAGAAGTGAACATAACCTTTTAGCTGACTGCTTATTTTAAAAGGAAAAATAATACGCACAATTAATTATCAAGGTTTATGTTCAGCATTTTAAGGGTTTTATAAAATATTAGTATCTGTAATATTTTAAAAAGTCTTTCGTAATTTCATTGAATACTTTTACATTCAATTTCTTGCTATGTAATGCGTTGTTACACTTCAAATGTGATATATTATAATATGGCAGATGAACGAAAAGAAATGATTCATTTTATATTTAAAAATCTGTCAATGTTACTTGTCTTGGTCTCTGTTATTTTCTCCAAAAGTTCTCAAAATTTAAACAACAACAAAACAGAAAATACTACAACAACTATAATAATAAAGCGATTAAGTTTCTTCCAAGAAAATCCATCGTTTAGATAAGGATTTATATGTAGGCCTTATCCGAATAATGATCCAACTGAACTTTTAATGAAAAAATAGTTAGCCTCATTTTCATGTTTAGACAAGTCATTTCTATCTTATGTACAAGTAAAAACTGGTGCACATTCAAGTTCCTTTTTGTTGCTTAGAGAGCTAGTTTCTGAAGCATCTCAACAATTGAATTCTACACAATCGTCAGATTTTAAGGCTGTGTATCTCAGAATGAGCAAACATGGAGTTGAACCATTATTCAAATAAAGTTTTCATATCTTATTTAAATTTCTCCCTAGGTCCTATTTTTAAGTTTTTTATTGAACTGTTAAAAAAATTTCAGAAAATATTGTTCTAACCAAAAATTTAAACATGGGAATGAAATATCCTCGCCCAGATCTGTCGGACACAAAAAGTTTTGTTTGAATTGGAATAATTATTCCAATGCTATATGGGGGAAGGGGAGGGGGCAAACAGACCAACAGACTTTTTTCTATATCTCAAAACCCAACTTCAAAATGTTTTAGGATGTAATATTTTATTACTAATTTTGTTTTTGACTTCTTTTATTTTGTTTCGATCGATGTTTTCAAGATACATTAGGCCTTCTTTCATGCTTTCTTCCTTTTGTTTTCTCTTTTACTGGGAAGTAGGATAAAAACGTGTAATTGTTGAAGGGTTACGTACTAAATATTTAGAAAGATGTTCATTGCCAAAAACTAGCTTTTTGAGATTTTTTTTTTCTCTTAGGAGGGCAGTACTCTTTTCATATTTTCTAACAATCATGCTCTGCCTGTCTGAAAAGGGTCATACTACAGCGGCAGCCCATTTAGCCACGTCAAAGGCTCTTCAGTGAACAAATTGTTACAGAAAGTCAAGTGTCAAGATAGATTTATTAATCAAACTCTGGCAACACAGGCTTAGAAATGAAAATAAATGGAACAATTTCTCAGTTTGAATTTGATAATGATGTTTTATTTAAAGCAGTTGCATAAGGCAAATCATATTGTTGAAAAAAGAAAAAAGGTTTCTAGTTTTTCAGCAACTCAATAAAAATAAGGTGATTTTGACTATTTCGTATGCAAGTTTGATTTAATATCGAACTCATTGATTAACACAAAGTTCGTCCTGAACTGAACGATTCTACTATTTTTCTTTGTATACCCCCTAATTCTCACATATCTGCAGCTCCTTATTATTTTACATGTTTTTTTTCATTAGTTCAAATACTTATTTCTATACAAAACGCAAGATTTGACGAGAAAATAGAGCTATTTCGTTTTGGTAAAAGTACGAAATTCAATACTTTATTTTTAGGCGTCATATTCCTGTAGTCCTATCTACAAAGCCTTTTTTTCAAGATCATTGAAACGATGCTTTAGTTTGCATAAACACAAATAAATAAATAAAATACAAAAAAAAAAAAAAAAAAAAAAAAAAGAAAATAAATAAATAAATAAATAAATAAATAAAAAAAAGAGCAACAGTGCAGCAGCAAACAAAACTCAATGTTATTTTTAAACAACAAAATTGCAATCAATACAAGAAATCAGGAATAAATTATATTTAAACAGGAACAAAAACTTATTCAATTGAAAAAATGCAACATGAGACTGAAGACCTATAGAAATACATTTTGAACAAAATTTTTTTTAAAAATTTAATTGCTTCAAATATTATTAAGGGTGAAAGAAAATTAGCATAATAACTCTCCATCTCAAGAGTCTACTTCAAAATTTTTATACACTGTTAAAAAATAATTAATTTGTTTTTGACATTTTTAATGATAGTTTACAGAAAACTGGGTTTATTTCATGTTATAATATTAATATATGCATGTTTTTTCATTTCGCTTATTTTTTTACTATGTTTTCTCAGGAAAGTAAGCGAAAACCGTTTTATTGCTCTAAGTATATCTTGAATAATTTCTCAGATTGAATAAACAGCTAATTTGTGATTCTTATGCAAGAAAACTATTTTTACGATTAGCGGTAAGGATAATTTTTAAGTGTCAGTCTTATGATACTTTTCATGATAAGGAAAGAAAAAATATTGGAGTATAATACCTTGTAGAAGTGATGTTTTTCTTGATGTTTTTCCAATTTATGAGATTAAAGAACACAGAAACCAACTATCAAACTATCAAAAAATTTATATTTATGAATCGAAAAACATAATTTCTGTGTAAATGATGCCTTTTCAAAGCTGTAATCGACGTAAAATATCTCATGTAAGTGGAGTTCTTCACAGGTGTAGCCGGAAAAAATATTTTTGGTTGTTTTTAACTTTTCTTCTCTATTCTTCTCTCCTAAATCTTTGTTGAAAGCTGAAATATTCAAAAATATTTCAAGTGGTGAAAGAAAAGTTGGAAACAAATGTCGTGCTTCGAGTTTTATAAATTACAGAGTAGTGCATTCATGCCTTTTTATTGGGTTTAAAAAACGAAAATTTTAAATAAAATCACATAAAATTTAAATCACTCTACCTATAATCCCTATCTATAAATCACTCCTTATCTATAAATTTTACATGGATATCTTAACCATTTATACGAAAAATTTTTGCTTCTTTTTTCTCCTACTCATAGAAGCTAAAGTTTGATAAAGAATAGATCAACAAAAATCCACGCATGTACTATTAACATTACGAGTTTATGTGTGTCAAAATCAATGAAAAAGAAAAACCACAAATATTTGAGGGACCCAGAAGCAAAAGGATGTAAGTGAAAAAAATTGAAAATTTGGAGATAACTAGTGCAAATGATAGAGAAAGCACCATTTTATATTGTGACGAGAGACGTTAGTGGTAGCTCTAACAGGCGCTCCGACTCAACATGATTTATAAAAAAATTAACATTAAAGGTCTCATAAGATCCAAACTTTGAACGCGTTTTTCTCAGAATCGCTTTTTTGGTCACTTACATCCCTTTGCTTCTCACTGCCTCATTTAAGAATGTAAGGCAAAAACAGGAGAGATGGCGCGTAATCCACACAATAATATAAAGAATGAAAATGTTATGCTCTTTTCCAAGCTAATAGTGAATAATTCAGACTACATTTGTTTTGTATGCATTTCCATTACTATTTTGCTGTTATGTTAAAATTTAAGGTGACAGGTGCAATAAAATCGGTTGCATTTACCAGTAGTGAGTTATATTTACCATGAATTATAATGAAGTATTTAAGTAGCAAGGCGATTACACTCGGAACACTTAAACATGACTACATTCCTAAGTAGACTTGTAAGATACAAAACGTTTACTGCAGCGAAAATAATAATGAGAAAGTGATATAATTTTTGAAATCTTGTGCTTAATTGATTTTTCCATTTAATCATACTATTATATTGTAATATTTTAAATATATATTTATTTCTTAAAAATCTGCATCACCTGCACATTTTCGTATAATAATTTAAATTATGTCTTGTTGAAAAACAATTAATTATAGTTCTATTGAAATAAAAATGTTCAATAAAAAAAATCTTTCCAACTAAGCTAATCCAAACCACTCCTTTCAAAGAAGTCTGAAAAGATTCTTTATCACTCTCTGGCACGTCCTCTACAAACTACGCAAATATTGAAGAAAACCGAAGAAAACACGAAACTATACAAAGTAGCAATAATCCGTTCCATGGAGTCCTTACAAGAAGAATATTGCCACTATTCAAGGAGTCGCTCATTCATTTCGCGAGAATTGCAAGAGTTAGTTCTAAGAGGCTGTCATTCCAGGCCCTTGAGTTCATTCAATCATCGTTCCATACTGTCATGGGTATGCAGGAAATCCCACCTACTTTATCTTTTGTACAAATAGGGAACTACTAAGAATCAATGATCGTATTTGGCTGAATTACAGATTTTCCTGGGGAGTTTGGTAAAAATTTAAGTTCAATAAGAATGATATATTTTTTTCAATTTTCTTTAAAAACACGATTGATTACAGAACGACTTACAACGCTTAGATTAACCAGTGCGTTCCTAAATAATGTGAAAGCGAAATCTTAGGAAAGGTTACCGGTGTTTTCACTTTCAATAATATCTTTTATATAAGACTTAATATTTGTTGAAATAATATACTTTTACTTTATCAGCACCTATTTTCAGAGAAGTTAAAAAAAGAAAAAGTTAGCAGTTTCTTACAGAAGTTATATTTAAGTTAGTTATAAGTTTAGTTTATTATTCGAGAGCTTGACGCTATATAATTATTTAATTCGCTTTATCATGAAAGGAAAGCTTTACTTGTTGAATGAATTATTGGGAAAATATCAAAAAATTGGATATAAAATTAAGTATTAAAAATATGTAAAGATCATAAATTTTAGACGACACCTGTCCAATGAGAATTGAATGATGGAAGATCAGTTTAGAAACTAAATCAAGTACAACAAGTAGTATATACAGTAAAACTTTCACAAGAATTTCGCATTAAGAGTCATACTGACAGTGATAAATGACTGAGTTAATGGTAAATGCTAAAACTTTCAACTATGGTTAAATTTCGTGAAAACTTTAGTAATAAGAATTTGTCATTTTGGTAGATTAAAAAACTTGTTAATGAGGCAAATGTAAATGTAAGTACTATACATATTTAGCTTACTTTACCGTAAAAAGTAATAGCAAATAAATAAAAGTAATAAAACAGGTTTAATCTCCAGTAAAATATCGCCGAAATGAAAAGAATTTGGAAATAAAATTAACTAATGCATTAAACGTTAAATAATATAAAATTAAAAGTGGGGCTACGAAATGTGGATAACCCATGTCTAGCTGTCAATCAGTCTATTGATTTCACTAAGAAATTTCACTTGTACATCTCTCATCTTCGCCTAGTTTCATTTTGGATCTGAATAATGTTTAATTTAATTTTGAAGAGTTAAAATAAGAAAAGAAAAAAACCTCCACTGGAAAAATGAGTTTTGAACAAGATTCTTCTTCTAATTGAGAAAATTAAGCACATTTTAGTATAGGCAATTCCAAGGTTTCAAAGGAAAAAAAAAGTAGAAAGCAAAAATTATACGGATTTTTTTTTAATCATTGGTAAAAGCATTTCTGAAAGTAAGAAACCAACAAACAACATTCATCTAAATAATTATTTTGTTACTGAGACAATACTGCTTGATAAAACTTGGATAAAGTATTCATAAAGTTTAACTTGCAGTGTTTTTCGCAAATTTACAGCTGTGATAAAATTTGTAAATAAAAAAATTCAGAAAAGAGTTAACAATTTAAAAATCAAGATACAAATTATAACAAGAAACAAAAGAAACAAGAAGTGTTCTTTCTGAGCCAATCGAGACAACTTTCTCGTATTGATTTCACCACACATATTTTTATGTTACACGATGCATTTCTCTTCTTTTTAAATAAGTAGTTTAAAACAAAAGATCCTGTGTCAAAATTTATCATATTTATTTATTTTTGGTTAAAAACTTCAGTAAAATCTAGCGATTAATATTTTTAAAGAAGAAATTTGTGTCTTTCTTATAAATGAACTAGCTTTATGAATTTTTATTTAAAATATGTTTTCGGATTTTTTTTACAATGGATTAAAACAATGACTTTTATACGCATTTCTAAAACAAGTCGTTGAATTATAGAAAAATAATCTCTGTGATTCCTTCTAAGTAAGTGCTTCACAATTTTATTTACGATTGCAAATACGACGAAAATCGTTGGAGTTTAAAATGAAGGTTTTTAGATACATAAAAAAATATTTTAACGCAAATAACTAAATTCAAAGTTATCTTTTTCAATTTCCAAAAATATGAATTTAGTGCACTTTTAACAACTTTCCTTATCGTTTTCATTAAGCACAAATAATCAAGTTCAAAGTTATTTTTTTCAATTTCCAAAAATTTGAATTTAGTGCACTTTAACAACTTTCCTTATCGTTTTCATATTTTATCGTGAAACAAATCTTATAAACGGTTTTGTGTAAAATAATCGAATTTATCCAGATATTTAACTTTTTAAATGATCAAGCTGTTTTCTAGATCACCTTCTTTGTTGTTAGATTTGGGACTCAATGGGACAAATATTTGGAATTTTTCTTTCAGCAACATAAAGTTTTACGTAATTACTGATCATGCACTGATAATTTTTTAAATGAAAAGTTATTACTTAAACCACGCAGAGATTTTTACTTCTAGATGAAAATAAAATTTGAAATACTTATTAAATATTTACAATTTCACATTTCTAATAATTATAGATAATATAAAAACTTTTTCAAGCACATACTGTTTGAAGAAGATATGCAAGGGATTTATCCAACGCGCAGTGTAAAAATATGCAAAAAATAGTTAAACTTTCAATATTAAAGCGTGAGGTTTCTTGCTTCTCCACGTATTGGATGAGGATGTCGAAAGTGGGAGAACTTTAAGTATGGTTCAAAAAGCTATTGAATTAAACTAACTTGTAGGACTTATCATGTCTTGCAGTACAAAATTTGTTCTGATAAAAACAGTTTTTGCTATAAGATTATGAAATAGGTACTCAGACGTCACTTCGATAAATTTAGAACTTGTCCAGTAGGATAAAAGGAAGTTGCCACACTAGCACATCTGTTGTCTTCAATCATGGTATTATTGCATCATTTGTTTCCTCGAAGTATGCTGTGACAAGTTTCTCCTTTTACCAAAAAGAAATTGTAAAAGCTCAAGAACGTCACTTTCTATTATATTTTGGTAGAATGCGTTACTGTGTTGAGATTTGATAAACGCGAACCTGTTGAAACTTTAGAAATGGAACTAGTTCCCGAAAAAATATTGACGAATAGTTTCTGTTTACATTGCGACAATGGGAACAGAAAACCGATTTTCAAGAGCACTTCGTTTGAAATGAAAAGAAAAGAACGAAAAGTTGTCACTTGGAACTTTTGAACCGGATATTTTCAATTTTATAGTTAGGTGAAGAAATATAAACTGTTGCACTAAATGAAAAGAAAATACGTCTTTTTGAGTCTAAACAATAGATTAATTTTTATTTTCTACAGATCTGTAATATAACAAACATTGAAAGACCCATAAAGTTGACATTTTGTTTCATCTTTACATACGAACAAAAAAAAGAAAAAAAAAGAAAGAAACCCGACGCACCAAGAAGAATTTGTCCGATTCCCGAATTTAGAGTATATGAAGAACATAGATGAGAAAACAAACGGTTGAAATTTCAGAGCAATTGAATGATTTATTTCAGAGTTTGACAATTACAATGGGAGGAAGCTAATGAGGCAATGGTCTATTTTTAGCCTGGATGCAAACTATCACCTGGTGTGGCATGGACTGATTAAGTTTTGGATTACCTGGGGAGTTCCTTGGCAAATGGTCGAAAAATGTCGTGAAACATTCTGAAAAGGTTGAAATTGCTTTTCTATAATGTACCAAATGTGCTCGAGAGGATCAGATGGCCCAGCTGGCCAAGGAAGTTATGGATAAGCTTGAAGAAAATTCATAGCGACATGTGCCGTGTGAGAACGGACATTATCTTGTTGATTTGTGAGCCCGGAGTGTCGCAATAAGATAGGCAGCACAATTGGTCGTAAAATGTCTACGCACCGCTGTGCTACGCTAGAAGTGACAATTAAAAGAGCCCGGCTGTCATAGGACATGGAACCCCTGATGATAGCGTTCTGCTGCGTCGTGCCGCAGCAAAGACACGAACATCACGCTGCCCTGGTCGTCTCCAGATGCGCCTGCGGTTATCGTCAGGGTAGAGTTGGAAACGGGAATCATCACAAAAGACTATACTTACTCAGTTCAAAGTTGATGTTTCCCGGCACCACTGCAATCGTACGTCACAAACAATTGCTGAGAGGGTAAGTTCCGCTTTCTCAGTCGCCTGTTGAGGATAACGATGGAGCTATGTGTGCGGATCACATGTTGGATATTCGATAGCGACGAATTCGGTTCTGTGACAGCTGTTATGATAATTGTTCTGTCGTTCTTTTGTGTTGCAGCCAGGGGGGTACAGGGGCGAAGTTAAATTTTTACTGTCTGAAAGTGGCATAATTTTTTTCACTTTCCCAGAGGGCGCTATCACCCCGTACGCTACCAGGAGTGTAACTAAATCTATGTAATTGATGCTAAATCTATCATTCTTTTAGATGCTACTATTTTAAGATTGTTTTTCAACTGCAAAGGAGGGGGGGGGGGGGTTAAACACCGACTAACATTACGAACTAATTTTAGTTTTCGTCCCAAGAAAATTAGTACAGGATTTTTAGTGAAAATGCTCAATTTATTTCCATTCACCAATTAGCCGAACTTAATACATAGAATGTGTCTATACGATATATTTTGTGTTACGCGATGTTTTGTTTTTATCAAAACACCTAATTTTTTTGTTACTAAGTACGAGCTGTAATATGTTTTGTAAAACTCTATTTAAAATTCAAATACTTTTTCGCCTGACAGCAGTTTCCCTGGTGATGAAATCTGCGTTTTGGACCATTTCTGTCAATAATGTCTCATCCCTTCATCGCAGTATCGCAGATGTCGAGCATTGGTTCGATTCTCCTAACCATCCTCTTTCAATCTGAGCGGCCTCTTTCAGCCCGAGTGGATGTCCTCACTCAATTTCTGACACATGCTCGTAATGAACACTAAAACTTCTCCGAGGCACTGTTACAGTCAACATAAGATACCCTCAGTCGAATTGTAACGTAATAGTTGACCTTCATACTGAGAATCGCTCCACCTGCTGAATATGCAGTTGCAATGTACTGGAGTTCCCGTTATTCAATCACTAGAATCCATAATTTAATCATTTGCGTTTTCGGTCAAAATGTCTTTGGGTATAAAATTTCACTAAAATCAAAGAGCTCCTTTTTGATGCTTCGACTTTTTTTTGCTAAAAAGTGCACTTATTACATTTACTACTTAGTTACATTTCTATTTTTATGAAGCACTGGTGTTATATGTGTAAGGTATTTTCAATGATACTAATGATACTTTTCTCCACCAGATCCCTACCTGTTAGCCGAGGCCTTAGGATTGCTTACGCATGGGGAGAGGTGGTGGGGTCTACGGATTTTACATGCACATATCCCCAAGTATACATGGTGGTCTTCAGTGGGTATCGAACGCGCGACCTTCCAGGTGGAAGTCCGACGTGCTAACCACTAGGCTACCACGGCCCTGGTAGTGGACACTGCTCTAGTAGTGGACACTTAGATCTTTAAGCTCCTAAAATAAGCTAATGTAACATTAAACTTGAATGAAATTATCAGGACCTATAGCGAACGATTCCTAGTGCTGGTTAATAGAACTAAAGTTGGCGAGGAGCATCTATGCAAGTACATGGATCATAATATTTAATAGCTGCCTCCACAACGGTCACATTTGCTGCTCTTTACTAAAGCCGATCAATAAGAAGGTTAGGGATTTGGGAAAAATGTATGGGAAAAAAGCGTGACATCATTTATGAATGGTCCCTTAGTCATTTTTAAAATTATTTCTCCAAATTAACCGCATAAAACAGATGATATTATTTTCTGTCCACTACTAATGCAAATACGTGTCTTATAAATGTCCACTATAGATATAAATTAAGCGTTTAGTAAATTGGACGTAAAAATCGTAATTTTTCATCAAATGACATTTTACAGGTATTTAATTTTTAGAGAAATAGTTGGCGATTAAGCTAAATATTCAAATATTGATGTAAGTCCCTTGAAAAAATTTTGCCACGTAAAAGAGTACGAAAATTTTCTTAACTGTGTCCACTACCGGGTCATTTACCTTATATTGCCTTCTAAAACACTTCAGATACTTATTTGAATACTACTATAATTAAAAAGATATATGATATACATTATATGGGCATTCGGATACATATTATTAATCAATAAATAATATAACTAATTGATTAGTAATATGTATAATAACATATTACTAATCAATTAATAATGTGCATATTAGTAATCAATTAATAATATATTTCATGCCGTGATATAATATATATCACCGCATGAAAAAACAGGAATGAGTATCATCTACACTATTTTTATGAATTATTATTCTCGGTATAAAATTTTTGTACTCACTGTAATAAAAATTACAGCCAAAGTTTTCCTACTTTACACGGAAATGGACATAATTAACATAATTAGTTAAAATCAAAATTTGGGACACGTTTTGTTTAAAATTTCGGGTCGTATAAATAGCTATAAATTATAAAATTGCATTTTAGCTGTTAATGTACTACCAATTACTTGGAATGTTTTCGGCGAATCAAATGCAAAAAGGTATAATAATAATATCTACACTCTCAAAAATAGAATCCTCATTTTCGGAGAATTCTTGAATCGTCAAGAAAATTTCGCCATTTCTAACGATTCTTTCCTCGCGCGAACACATGACTTAAAAAAGTTACTACACAAATTTCGCCAATTTGACGAAAGGTTTACTCGGAGCATTTATCACGAAGCCATTTCGTCAAATACGACGAAAGTTTCGTGAGATTTGAGCATGCGTTTCTGAGAGTGTACAGATAGGCTACTACCATTTGAGTTATTCTACTTTCCTCTTAATTGAGCGCTCAGTTATTTTCTCTCACCGTGAAAAATGCACAGAAACCCAAATAGTAAAAATAATTCAGTGAATTTTTGTCGTATGTATTTGTTCAAATAATTTTACGATTTTATTCTCACTTACATAAATTGATCTTCGTAAAAAAATAACATTTTTGGAAAATATTAATGGCTGCAAAAAAAAAGCATTCGAAACAAAAAAGGTGGTATGTTTTCAAAATAATGAATAGAAAATAATGTAGCTAACGTAAAAGTAGTATTTCTTAGCTATTTTGCATTTCCAGACATAAAAAATGACGTGATTAACTGTGAACAAGCTTGAGCAAAGGTCTGGGCTGAAAAATCAATAATTGTTCCGACTTGATCGATGTCACCCGTCGGAAGTTATTGTAGGTCTAATAAATCTTATTTAATTATAGAAATCTATTTCCCAGCGTGACTTGAGGATAAAGACGTGGGGCTATTGATACAGTATCAGGCTTCTGTGTCTCAGCGCTCAGAAGCATCCCTTTCTAAGGACGAAAAAATGAAATAAATGGATCGTAACAAGATACTTTCAAGTATGCTTAAAGAAAAGATTTCGGTATCCTTAGCAAGTATTCTCGTTCTTAATTCGTTCATTCACTGAAAAGCTTAATCGAGATAAACAGTCAGATATAAAATTCCTGAATGTAGGATTTTTTGGTATTGTTGAAGAAAAGAAATTTATTGAATGAATTAATTGAAGGTACTTCATCGAAAACCAGGTCCGTAGAAACTTCTGATTCTAAATATCTCGCATAATTAGTGAAGGAAAATATGCGCAATTCTTTTTACCAAATTGGAATTATATTTTAGGTTAAATTCTGTTGAATAAACTGAAACACGTTGATGGAAGCTAATAAAAAATCACTACATTAATTGTAGCATTTAAGTTAAAGGTTTGGAATTTGATGTAATAGGAATTGGTTATTTTTATTATGTGTTATGTCAATTAAGGCGGATTTAATTACATACATTTTTCTAGAAATAATCATTTCCGTTCATTGTATAAGTAACTTATTTAGAATAATTTAATAATTGACGAATTTATTGTGCATTCGTCACGAATTTATTGACGAATTTATTGTGCATTCATTGACATCTTCTAGTTGCATAAATATTGGACATTTACTTTTAATGCTAATGAAAGTTAGCTTTTAATGAATGATATTTTTCTGAAAAATCACGCTCAAAGTTACAGAGAAAACGATTTTATTCATGCTTTGCTTCATTGAAAGTTTCTAATAAACATTTTGCGTTTCAATCTTTTTTCTTATTGCAAAATCTAACAAGAAATAAAACGTTCTTTATTCATAAGCTTTATTCAGTTTTTTTAGAATAAATTGCGCACTTTTTCTTTTTGTCTCTTTAAATTACTATAATTTATAAATGTTTCTTTAAGGAAAGTAGTTCAGCAAACTTTCGTGATAAAAACAAAGTATAAAACATTTTTCGAAAGCGATACATTCTTTTTTTGCTAAGTGCTACATGCATTACGTAAAGAACAGCTTATTTTTAGGGCCTCACAGCCGTTAAAAATTGAACTGACAGTTTCTTACATATTTAAGACTCGCTTATTAGCTTCGCTTCATCATGATTTATCGAACGGTGTTAACGGTGATGTTTCGTCGGGTAGTACAAAAATTGTATTTCTTATTTTTAAAGATGAAAATGGCATCGAAGCTGTTGGAGCATATTATAAAAAAAGGCTTGCTATCATTTTATTTCAAGAGTAGCAGCATTGATGTATATTTTTCCCGTTTTAGGGCATAAAATATGATATAAAATATTTAAATTTTCTTTATTTACACAGGAAATAAACTGAAAATTTCTAGTCACATTAAATGTCACAAGAAAATACACATATAATAAGTTTAGAATCGGAAGTTTTTTTCAAGCTGCTCATTTTAGAATCTTTTTGCTGAAAATGCAGCAGTATATTTATAGTATTTTATGTGAAAGAATAAAAGCTGTCTTGTTAATCGTTAAGTTTTCTGAAATACTATTTACAACGAAAAGAAAATAAGAACGGTATAATTTAATTAAAAATTTTGTCTAAAGCAAGCGACGCATTCATTTAATGAAAAATACACTGTCGAACTATCGAATTATGCTACTCATATTTTGCTTCAGAGACTTCTAAACTGTAATATCTGTTATAATTGTGCATTATTTATTTTTCCACGAATATTTGTATAGTTTAGAAATAGTACATTGCTTATATTAGGTTAGTAATTTTGTGCATTATTATTGAAAGGAAATATTACAGAACTGTTTATGAAAATTACAGCACCAAGAAGGAATTACTTTAATTATTTAAAATTGATATATAATTACAAAGTGCGGTGATACGTGAAAATGGTTAGGGAAATTGCGCATATTCCAGTGAAGCAACTGCTTCTAAATTTCATTGGGGTCGTGTGAATTAAGGTCTGTGCAGGTATTTTGAAATCTCTGTCGTCATTAGCCAGATCTTAGAATTCCGTTAATCCTCGATGATTTATCTAGTTCAATAGAAAGAAAGTACAGTTCAACGTTGGTGGCAGTAGGCAGTTATACGAAACCCCTGCCCTATAATACAGGGCTGACATAGGTAGTTTGATTTGATGAAAAGACTTGCTAGCTATCATTGCCGCACGGGGTAGCTTGATTTTATTGACTTTCTACAGTTATTTTTGCTTTGCAGGTTTGTAATTTTCATCGCTTTGCTGTACTACCTTAAGAAATGTGGAAATAAATTGCTTCAATTCTTTTTGATAATACGTTTCAGTTGTAGCAAGAGACAGGAAAATACACAGAGGAAATGACATTTTATACTATGTTTTATTGAGTGAAAAAGTAAAACCTTGTTTTAGAGCAATATGCTACAAACAAATAACAGAAATACACGCAAAAATGTCTCGTTTTATTTGAGCGGTGAGATTTGTTTTATTAATCTATTGAAGTAGAAGTTTAATTCATGTTTTGTTATTTTTTTCAAGCATGTTGTGACCTTTGCGGATTTATATGCCAAAATGCATTTTTTATGTTTTTCCTACCTGCTAATTAATGATTCAGAATATTAATAACAGTTTAACAAATCTAAAATTATTGAGTGATGATGCGTAGCAGAATAATGGGATTTATTACGGGATCTTAGGGTTGTTGTACTTTTCAGTAGAAACAAAAAATATCCATTGTTTATTACTTTCAAGTATTTACGCTATTCGACAGGCTTAAGATATTCATCAGTTTGTAGTTCTACTAGCAAGTGACAATCAAAATCAGAAAAATTGTTTTACCAGTGCAAAAAATAATCAATCTTGCAGTAAAGTATTTACTTTGTGTCAAGGATTGTTTCAATGTGGGGAAGAAACTTTTATCACATAGGTAAAATCGAATTGACATTTTACCTTAAGCAAAAAA
This sequence comes from Octonoba sinensis, assembly GCA_038502835.1. NCBI lineage: Eukaryota > Metazoa > Arthropoda > Arachnida > Araneae > Uloboridae > Octonoba > Octonoba sinensis. The sequence goes on along the minus strand of CM076598.1, from coordinate 192,529,977 downwards.
GGATTAATCTTATGTTTCAGTTCTTCATCCAAGCAAAGGTAAAGTCATTTCGAAGGCACTCGAAGTACGAACAAAAAAATTGAAGCTCCCACAGCTTTCAAAATTGTTTTACCTTTGTCACTCACTTAGAGGTAGAGCTTTAACAAAGTTTTCGAAAAGACTTTATCCTTTTTTGAAACAAAAGTTATCGAGAAATGTGAAATAAATAAATCTATAGTAAATTAATAAAAAAACCCAATAATAATAATAAAAAAGGCATATTTACAAATAATTCATAATTTTTACATGCAAAAGTAAAACGAATCAGAACCACCACAGCTACTTTTTCTTTTGGAATTTTTAAAAAATATTTCGAGTGATATTTTACCTTTCCCTTGACATGTAACTGTGGATTATGGTTATTTTTGCTGCATTACAATGCTCTTAAAAATTTTCCCTTTTCCAAAACACAATTCTTCAAACAGTGGAAAATTAAAAAAAAATCGTTTTTAAAAAAATATATTATAGATTATGTTATATAATATTACATTGTGTGATATTATATATGTATATACAGATATTGTTAAAAATGTGAGTCGTATTGCAGAATAAAATCATTATGATTTTAACTGCACGATGCTGGAACCATTTTTTTAATTTAAATGTAGCTGTCTGATTTGGGATTAAATCTGTTGTTCCATCTGACCTTTATTACTTTCATTCTTTCTTCTTCTTTTTTTGTGTGCTCTTAATACTTTTTTGGTAAATCAATGAGTTTCACTGAGTGTTTGGGCGAAAAAATCGATTACCGTTAGATAATTTATGATTTTTACTGCGTTAATTTATTTCCGCTTGGAGTTTTCTGTCAAGTCCAATTTTGAAACTATTTTTTATTTTTTCATTAAAATTAATCATATGACTTCAAATAAGCAATCAAAACTCTTATAAGTATTGCACTTGTTATTTTCTGGTAATTTTTAGTTATCCCTAATTTCCGCTAAGCGTTCGCTCATTAAATGTTAAAAGTTGATGGCATTACTTTCTTGGTTTACGATCTCCAAATCAAACATTTTTATGCATATACATTATAATTTTCTTATCGGTTAAAACTAAAAGAGGGATCTTTGTAAAAATATTTCAGTTTAAAGTATTTAATAGGATTTTTGGATAATTTATGAAAAATAAGTTATTTTTTTATAAAATAAATTAAGAACAACAACAAAAAAAAAAATCTATAAGACTAACTATTAACTTTTAAAGAGATTTTAACTTTTTACTTTAAAACTTTCTTTTTGAAAGTGTTATCAACTTCAATCCCATTTTATAAATCCCTTCTCAAAGCTCTTACCTATATGAAATACATTTATCCACTCTGTGATGAAACTTTTTTCGGAACACAAAATAAAACTTTCTCCATCCCTTATTTATTTATGTGCTATAAATGGTGTTTGAAAGTTTGAAATTTTTTAGAAAAAGGCATGTAATAGGGTCATAAATATCCATATTTATGGGGATAAAAATAAGTCAAACTATTTATTCAAAAAATTCGTATAAAATATTCAAAACATGTTATTTATTAATTTAGCATGACACAACACAGAAACCTTACATAAAAACAAGTTGCACGAGTAAGCTTTGCAGTCAGTAATATTTATTTAAAATCCAGAATATTTCGAAAGCTACTACTAGGAAAAAATCAGTTTTAGTTTAACATGTAAACTAAATATAAAAGTGCTAAAATTATCAAAGTTTTTGCCCTTTGTTTTATTGCAACCCTAGTTTAATGCAACTATGCAGTAGTTTTAAAAATTGCTTAATTTTTTTTACTGAACCCTAATAAATTTTCCTAAAATTTGCCTGAAAGATTTTTAAATTTGTACTATGGTGAATAAATTACTATCCATAATTCTCCTATATCGTCATTTTGAGTTTTGTAGTAAAAATTCTAGAAAAGAAAAAATATCGGATTACACGCTTAAAATCTCTATGTTGTTGTAAGGATTGCGTATGCTAGCTTCGATTATTTCACACCAATTAACTTTAGTCAAAAAATGGGGAATAAATCATACTAAAGCTTATATATAAGCATATGAAAGAAAAAGTATTTCTTTTCGGTATCCCTACGCAGATGACGTTGTTTAGAAAAACGTTTCAGACACACACATTGCAGCAGAAAATTAAAAACACCATTTTGCTTTCAAAAACGATAAATTTTAATCCTCTTACGTTTTAAATCTCAAAACTTGTTCGCGCGTGTTAATCTCTAAAGAATAATGCGGAATTTTATTTTAATTTTTTTACAGACAGTGGCATATAATGATGCGAAAATGCCAGAACTTGCTCTTTTACACACTTCATTTGGAATAATTAAACGTTTTAAAAATGAATTCCATTCACTTGTCCTTTTTTCTACGCAGTAAACTTTTATGTATTTTAAATTAATCGATTTGCCTACATTTAAAAAATAAAATGCTAATTTCCTCTTTATATGATGGTGCCAGAAACTAAAGAAGGTAAAAAAGGGTTGGTTTAATCACTTGCAAATTATGAACAACTGCAAAACTTCTGGAAAACTAGAGCTAATTACATTAATTATTTATTTTGTACGCATGAAAACTCAACTACTCCGGAAATTTTTATATTTACTTTCGTTGTTTTACACTTGTTGTGATCTTCTGCCATATATAATTGAAAACTACTGTATTTTTCTATTTTCATTTTTATTTTTTTTCATTTTTATCAGTTTAGAACTTTTTAATATAGTTATATTGCTGGGATTATTATGCTGTAAAACATTTCTATAAAAAAAGAGAAAGGAAACTGAGTGCTTTTGTAAATTTACGAAGAACTTGTTTCAAATCGAACAATCATGTTTCTTGATAACAGTTTCTTAATAAAATTCTTGTTTTTCTTCACTCTGTACAACTACAGAAAAAGATTTATTACTTAAAACTAATCACTTGAAATCTGCAACTACCAGTTTAAAAGTTGTAAACAAATGCGTACTTAAACATTTGAGATCTGTGACTACCAGTTTAAAAATTGTCATGAATTGTATTATATATTGTTGGCGTACCGTTTTTTGTTTCTGTTTAATTTTTTTTCCAAAGACTGTGTAGTTTCTTGTTTTTAGCTCTATGTGATTTTACGTCAGATTCCGGATAAATAATTTCCGGGAGTTTCTCATGTATTTTCACTCAAAATCATTTTTACAGTGGGGCTGAACAAATGTTTTTCAACTTTCATTAGAAGTACTTTGTGATGTTCATTTGATTTGCTCGTTGAACTGCTGAATTAGCAACTACAAGTAAAGTAGGGTCAGTTGGGGTAATTGTAAACATGGGGTAATTGTAAACAAGCTTCATAACTACACTTGTGGTGGTTTTGAAAACTTATCTGCTTGTGAGTGATAACCTGGCAGCATAGGGAAGACATTGAAACAGTTTCATAAGTTTCGAAACAACTGTGCAGACGTCACAATTGTTTGAAAATGGCACAGTGAAAAAGGTTGTTTAACAAAATTTCGTGATCTTACATTTTCCTCTTCAGCTCATCTACAAAATCTATGTAAGCGGTTTCAACCATTTTTATTTGTCATATGGAATGCTGCTAAAAACAGTTAGTTATGAATTTAATCTTCCCTGCTATTTTTCATGTGCAAGTTAGGTGTTTACAATTACCCCATATATTTCGTACTCTGGGGTAATTGTAAACACTTAAATTTATCGTATTTCTAAAATTTTGGGGGACAATAAGTATTATATTTTGATGTAAATTACACTTCTGTGTCTATTTTACATAACTGCTGTTGTTTTTGCTAATGCCACTTAGAATTCCAGCCCCCCTTGCAGGGCGACCATGAATTAAGGAAACTCCTACTGATTATTAATCAGTAGCTTCGCTAGAATGAAGTACACTAGGCTCAGAGGGGCTTAATGATTTTGAACCAGCTCCCAGATGAGAAATCGTCACCTAGGTTGGTCTCTCAGCGGAAATTATTTCTAACTTGGTGGACATTTGAAGCGACGACTTATTTTACGTGCGCAGCTCCCTTAAGCGCATTCGGTCTCAGAATAATCTGCCGCGGGAGGTGGCGACCCTCCCAAGCGTTGACCACGGCCAGTTGTGCTGCACTTTCAGTGTTCTGTGGGATCCAAGCTTAGCCGACTGATCCACTGCGAGACAAATTTTACATAAATTTGTCGCATTACTTGATTTTTTGCAAGATATTTCTCGTTAAATGATCTCAGCAGACTCATAACATAACTCAGCGGACCACAGGCGGCCTGTTGGCCGCAGTTTGAGAGCCATTGCTCCAGAACTTCTTAAGCCTTCAAGCAGACTGTGTATGAAACAATTTTCCATTTGCATCAACCTTATTCGAAAATAAATCACTGTTTACAATTACCCCAGATCTCTGGGGTAATTGTAAACACACTGGGGTAATTGTAAACACGAGCTCATTCGCTAACAAATAGTCATAAAGTCAAAATTTTTGTACACATTTACTCACAAGAAGTACAGTAGTGGCTATAATGCTCACAATTTTATCTCTGAATTCATTCAAGAGGTAGAGAAGGATCAAAAGTTAAAACATTGAAAAAGCGTTTACAATTACCCCAACTGACCCTACATAGTGAGTAAATTTTCTTTATAGATAAGGGATTATGAAGGGGTACATTAATAGGCTGGATTATGAAGATAAATTTTAGTATTTTTCTTAATGACTTACAGCTTTGGGTTTTTTCTTTCATTGCATTTATTGCATTTTTGAATTAAGTCATCTTTTCTTCACTTGAAAGTTATGACCCATTTATTAGGACCCATTTCAGTAGTTATGGACTGTTTTAATTGTTAATTAGTTCATCATTAACGAGAAACTGCTTTATCACAAAAACATTGCATCTTCCATGAAAAATTAAAAAATTATCTTGCTTCAAAAGCAGGTTGCAAAATTCTTTAAAAAAAAGGTTAAAGAAACACACCTTGTCTCAATGTATTAATGTGATTTTAAATGTGATACATAAATTACATCATATCATACGTTTTTGCATATCATACAATATATATCATACATTCATACAAAAGTTTCAGAGAAGTGAAATTTTAAACGTGACTCTACATTGGCCAAGAAAGTTTTATTGCTGTCATTTTTGAAGCATTGCGTTTATCACATTACGGAATTTAATGTTCCGAAGACTTTCAAATTCTATCTAAGAAGTTTTTCCTCACGAATTTCGTGGAGAAGTATGCTCTTTTATGGAGAAGAGACAGTTTTATGTGAAGGATATAGGTAAAAAATATTGAATAAAAATACCTAAAATCCATTGCTTTACAGAAACCAATGGCATAAAAAGTTTAACAGTCAAGTTCTGAGCTGAATAGCATATAGAAGTATGAATGCGTTTAGGGTAGATGTGAATTATTCAATACTACCTTAATCCTCACTTTAAAAAGAGAAATAGCATTGAGGTACATTTCACTGATGTTTGAACGAAATTATGATTTTGTTAATAACATTATTAGCAGCCAAACTACTTAGTCATTTCAAACTTATAAGTAGTCTGCTTAAAATTGGTATTTTTTTTTAAGAATCAACATGTGCTCGATGTGGAGAAATCGATGCTTAATGTAGCAAGAAAATGCACTGATACGTGTTTATGAAGTGAAATTGAGCCAGAAGTTTTAAGAAGGGAACGAATCCAAACCAGTTTTGTTTTCCCGAAAGAGGAGAAGAAAGGAAAACCTTACTGTAAGTATTGTCCCCCCAAACGTTTATTTATTTATTTATTTGTTATTTTTTGTTGTAAACAATTCGTATTAAAAAAATCTTTGCGTCGTGAATAAAGTACTGCGAGAAAATGTTTATTTCTGTTTCAGGGGAAGCATCTTAGTTTCTAGATAAAAGTTTCACATATGCGGGCGGTTTGTATGCCTCTTTAGTTTATAATCATATTTAATGCAAATATTTTAAAACTAAATAGTAGATTTTGTTTGCAATGTATTTCTGTGCTTGTAACATAAGTTTAAGTACTTTTAATCATAAATCTATTTTTATAACGTAGAGATCCTAAAACTTGATTTAGTCTCCAACAAAAATATCCAACCCTTTTGCTCTACCATGTGCGTAAGTATTTATTTTCATTAATCGTGTTAGATGAAAGGTACAAACTTCCATGAGCATTTTGAAGTGGAACAAATGAAAATAAATGATTGCAAATGAAACCAAATGAAAATAAAATATTTTATAATAATTTGACAGATGAGTGCCCTACATCGGCAGTGGTATAGCCGGTGGGCTATAACTGATACATAATTCCAGAATTTTTAGTTATTCTCACTTATTTTTCGTTTCGTTTATTATGCAAGGGGGTTCGAGTAGGAGGGAGGCGTCAAAAAGGGGAGGTAAATATCAAAGTCTGAGGATATATATAATTTTGAATGAACTTACGGATTTAATACTCAGCAGATTTCAAGTCGGTAACGATATGAACAATACCTATATTCTCCTTGATACGTCCGTAACTAATAATATTAGAAAACGAAAAGGTATACCTAAAGAAAAAAATGATATTGTTATAAATGCTATGGACTAACTTGTAAAAAAAGGAAATTTTTTTGAGGGCTATGGTGTTTCATTCTTTGCAGTGCTCATTTTGGTGCTACGGAGTACATAAACATGTACATTATCCTCTTAATTATGAAACACTTTATTGTGATAAGTTCGAGAAATTCAGAGCAATAAATGTGTTCGTACAACTTTTCCATGTGCTGTTTGTTTAGAAAAGTTTTCAATTTTGAGTTGAGTAGATGCTTTGAACAAACTCAATAGGAAACTTTAAATAGAGAGTTGGATGTCAAAGGTGGCTATTATAATTGTCTTGCATATATAGAACTAACCTTAAAGACTAACTTTTTAAATGTAACTTAAGTTAGAACTAACCTTAAGTTACACTTAAAATTTTTAATAATACAATGAAATGTGTTGAGTATATTTAATCGCAATTATTTTGTCATGTAGGACAGATTAATCCCATTTTCTCTTTATGAACGAAAATATTAACTAGAAATGATATAGACAAGAAATCACCTTAAGTCCTTATTATAGCCCTAGTAATAGTGGTGAAACGACTATAAAAGTTATCTCCCACTACGGTTTTAGTGCTGAAATGACTATAAAAGTTATCTCCCACTACGTATTTGAAGTCTCGCGGCAGAAAATCAGCAAATAAAAGTAGATAAGTAAAAAGTAAAAAAATAGCATGTTATTTTTCCTCGTTGATTACGAGTAAAGAAGATTTTGAAGCAAATTACTGTTTTTGTAAGAAAACGATATGCGTATGAGAAGAACTATGGTGGAACCTCAAAATGAAAAGTTTAATATTAGTTCTTTATGAAAATAAATTACTGTTGGTTTTTACTGGAAGTTAATGGGAAATTTTGTTTCATAATTTAAATAATGTGAATGATAAAAATGAATTTTATTTCTGAATAAATTGTTTAATATTATTAAATTTAAATAAATAAATAAATATATAATTAAAACCAACTAAGCTTCTCACACCTTTCAACTTGGAAATGTTTCTAAATTGAATGGAATATTGGAATTAATTTCAATTATTATTTAAAAATGCGAAGTTTCAATTTTATCAGAAAAGATTTATTAACAGAAAGTTCAAATAGTGCTGAGAATATTTTTGTACTTTGTAATATGTTGAGAAAGAAAAAGCCATTACCACATATAAAAGTGCTCGAAGGAATGTTTCATTTGCGTTAAGCAGAATATATATTGTTCTTTCAGCATGTTCTTTCTTATTTAATTAATAAAAGCAATGAATAGGATAAATGAATTATTTAACTTAAATGGATGAAACTTAAATATATGTGTATCTATCTTACGGGGAAACATTTTCTTTCTAAGGATAAAAATCTGAGAATTCAATTTGTTTTGCAAGAAAGGTTATCTTCCTGTTTTGTTTTTTGAATAACGTAACACATCCTCTAATGTTTTTGAGTAGTTTTTCCGCCTGATTAGTCGATATTTTCGGTATTTTGTTAGAATTTTTAAAGCTGAGAGGGTTTGTTCTTTATATATTGTTTTGCTTTTAAAGGAAATAAAAATTAGTTAAGACAATTATGTTCTGGCGTTCTCCGGAAATAAATTCAATTTTCTCATTAACAAATTGCGCATTAAAAGCAAAGAACGACCCCTTCGAACGCGCACGTAATCGTAAAAAAAGAAGGAAATAAAGTAAATAGAAATATTAATTTTTATGGAATTGAACTTTGAGAGTCAATAGTAAATGAAGAACTGTTTCCATAAATGAAATGTAATGACTTTAACGTACTATGCTATTAGTATACCTATCACATTTCCTTTGTTGAGTATTACTACATTAGTATACGTTCAGAAGCGTGGGACTCTGGAGTATAAAGGTTTCTTTTTCTTTCTTTTTTTTTTTGCTCATCCGAGCAACTTCAGTTTTATTTGGGTAACAACATGTTAGAAGCATTTGTCATTATTTAGTCGATTATTTGTACTTTGTCAATAATAGACTTGTACTTTCCATGAATATTAGATTATATGGAATACCATTTTTTTTCGGTGAATTTTGATGAACATACAATACATTTAAAAAATTAAACACAAAACTAGTATAATCTGTATTTAGTTGTGGAATATTATCAGAACTTGGTCAAAAATATTTTTTTTCTGCTCAAAAAGTTTTTATAGGGAGTCATTATACGACAAGCAACACATTTTCTTTCTCTGTTGGAGTATACGCGTTTTTGAAAGAACTGTACTTTAAAAAAAATGTGCTATTTTTTATTTTATTTGATCCAAAGATTTAACTTAAAATAGTTTTACGCACATTTCAGTAAAATGTCATTAAGAACTAATAGGTGAAAACTAATGTTATATTTCTGTACCTGAGAGCCATAGTACCTTAAGTCCGTTTTTCGAGTTTTTGCGATGGAGTTCAAAAATAAACGTTTTTAGTACTGTAAGAATAGACGTTTCCTTGCGAGCCTTATAATAAAGATGTCCGATGTGAGTTGTTCGGAACCTTCATGTATCTAGCGGCTTTGTCGTCGGTACTCTGTATGTTCATTAAGTGCAAACTCGCAAAAACTCGAAAAATGGACTTCAGATACAATGCTTTCAGGTACAGATTTGAATTCACGAAATAAAAATGCTTTAAAAAGCAATTCAAAATACCCGGGAACTAGGCAGCTTTTGGCCTGTGAAATAAGTCAAAACTTTAGTTTCATAGTAACAACGTCCTTGCATAGTAACAATTGCGTGGGCTAAAAATACATATGCATTTGAAAAATTCTAAACGAAATAAATTAGCAAAATTCAAGTTTGCATATTAAAAATGAGTGCATTTAAAATTAGCAACTTTTACACTTGGAGTCACGCTCATTTATAAATGTTTAATGAACGTATTCAACGCTAACTATTTAAGTTTACGGATACTCATAATTCAATCTCTGCATGTAAATTCAAAATATTAAGCAAAATACAGTCGACTCTACTTAATTCTAATCTCGATAATTCAAATTTCTTGATAATTTGAAGTAGTTGGTCTGTACGTTGAGAAACCCTCGTTAAATCGAATAAATCTCATGTGTTTTGAGACACGTGGTAATTCGAAGTGAAAATGATTGCAAGCCAGCAGTGAACATGTTATAATTCGAAGTCAGTGGCTCTCGCCTTTCTGTAATTCGAAGTCGGTGGCTCTCGCCCTTTCTGTAATTCGAAGTAGCTTTTCATCTATATAGTCAGCGTTTACGCATCACTATGCACAAACGCATCTCTGTCTGCTTTTCTTTCTCTCAAGGAAATATACAAGCAGCAAATGATGTTGTTAGATGGCGTGGCATATTATTCTTCTCTCGTCTCTTTGTCATGCATCGTTATGAGTTTATTTGCAGCGCGATAGTTATAAGTTAGTTTTCAGCGCAGTGAATCCCCCCCACCCCTCCACCCGAAAAAAAATACAGATCCTTGTCAATTTCCGGAAAGAAACAATGGAAGCGGTGCAAAATGAGGATAGAAAATCTGATGTATATCAAAACCTTTTGAATAACGCGATCTATAGTATTAACGACTCAGAAGAACAAAGATGCGATTCTCTTGTAAGTAGTTTGAGAGGAGGAGAAAATCTAAGGCATGAAGAGAATTTCTCAATCATCTTGTTTATTCATATAACTTACTCAATGCCGAAGTCAAAACATACTGATCGGAGGTGTAATACTCATACTCATATGCATCTTTAAGAGGCCGTGGTAGCCTAGTGGTTAGAAACTCGAACTTCCAACCGGAAGATTGGGGGTTTATTACCCGACCCGCTGAAGATGCACCACGTACACTTGGGGATACGTGCATGTAAAATCCGTGGACCCTGAAGCCCCGAGGGTACCGGAGGGCGGAGAATGTTCCTTCCCTTAACTCTTAGGCCAAAAAAGGAAGGTGACGTATTTGTGGTGGTACCATCTGGTGTCATCCAAATACATAATGAGCTAAGTCGTACTTCCACCGTTGTGGTGCTCATTAAAAAAACGGAAAGTGCTCCCTACTGCCTTAATTCCTGGTCGCTCTGCGAGGGGAGCTTGGATATATATAAGTGGCATTAGCAACAACAACAACATCTTTAAAGTTGCTTGTGACCTCTCTAATTCGATTCGAGAAAACTTCTTCTTTCTACTTCTTTCGAACTATTTAATAACTCGAAGTTTTTGCAAGGTCCCCTGAGTTTCAAATTATCGAGAGTCTACTGTAAAGGTTATAAAAACTGAGACTTCAAACTTAATTTCGAGAACATCATGAGTGAAGAAGTACTCACACCTGATTCTTTAATAGAGTTTTTTTGTCATTCACTTTTTGGAGGGTACTTAGTGTCGAGGAAAGTTTTTAAATATCCGAAAAAGTGATATTTCGATGGGATTTTTACTTCATGGTTTCATTATCTAATGAAATTATTATTTTAGAAATTATAATCTAATTGTAGTCTTATTTGACGAAATTATTGTTTGCTTAACGAAATTGTTATTTTTTAATATTGCTACTTATAAGTAAAAGCGCGAAAACTGAAATACTGCAAAAATGAGCATTTGGGATGATTCAGTTCTGTCTTTTATATACGCTACTTATAATATTTCTTAATTATTTAATTATATAATAGCTATAGGTGATATCACTATACTTTAAGAATGTAATTTAACCCTTTTAAGCACGAGTTTGTTTTCAGAAAAAATGGTCGAGTTTTGTTGACAGAAAAATAATATATAGGTGTTGTACAAATTGTTTTTGGAAATTTCAGTTGTAGGGGGTGACTAGAGAGCGGGGGGTGGGATAAAAGTTATATAAAAATTATTGTACAAACAAAGTGCAAATGGATATCAGAGGGGTAATAGAAATAAAATAGCGCGAGATACAAGATCGCCCGTGTGAGACACGGGCATCTGCAAATTTGCCGGTAAGTTTCACCCGTGTCAGACACGGGCAAATGCGTTAAGTGATTAATTAATCTGCAAATGAAAAGTATTTGACAGTTAATAATTGCATCTATTTCAGCAATTTTGATCTACTATTTATATCCGAGCACACCTAATTATACTCGACAATTCATTACAAGCAAGATGTGTTTTTCATTTTATCTTTAGATACATTTATTAAACAAAATTCAAATTTCTTTTCAGTTCACAAGTTTAATAGTTTCTGTTTTACTATTTTCATTTAAGAAAATTAAAATTCTTTCAAGTGTTTAATTCTGATATAAAGGGAAGAGTTAAAACTTCTTTTGACCTTTAAAGCAATTTGAAAAGGAACATTTGATGAATTCGAAGAATGCAATTCAATTTAAAACCGGAACACACTTTAGTTTTTAAATAGAACAACCTAAAATTTTGAATAGTTTTGTGATGTTAAAGAGTTTTCTACTCCCCAATGACAATTGTTTCTTTTAGTTACTATAAGTTCATTTCTTTTAAAGAGAAGGAGGAGAAACTTTTAATGAAATTATCTGCAAGAGTTCTAGAAGCAGAATTTGTAAAAGAAATTGTGTGCATTCACGCAAACAGCAGTAAAAATCAATATACCTTTTTATTTTGCTTCGAACAATACGATTTAATTTTTTGAAATTCTTAGTATATACACCACACATTTTGAGTTTCCGTTTGTGGAGTTTCCTGAACAAAAAAATCCTATGAAATGAAAGATTACTTCTTTCAGACATTCAATTAATGTTACTTAAAATTATTTTCTTTAAAGATAGATTTACTTTTAATGAAACATTCTATTAGGTATAAATTTATTCTTAACAACTTTACTACTTAAAATAATTTAAATTGAGTAATTTACCAATTCCACTCTGAAACCAATTCTAAATTTCACCGCTGGGCAAAGTCAAGCTTTTCTTTGGTTAAAGTTTGAAATTTTTTTTTTTCAATTTCGTGTTTGGTGGCGCATTTAAATTGCAAATTTCTCGAAATTTTCTGTTATATAGTTGCTATGGTTCTTAATTTTATGCTTTATAGAATGTAGGACAATTAGTACCTTGAATAACGTTTTTTTAATAGATGGCTTGAGTTACAAGAGGGTATATTACTTTTATGCGATAGATTTCTTTCTGTAGTAGCAATTTCTGAATTCGTTGTCCAGATAGGCCTTTGGAGTTCTTGGTAACACAATGATAACGGAACAAATGGTAAAATAAGACACTAAGAGAGCTATTTAAGTATTAACGGAAGTGTTTTTCTGCTTCTTTTGCTAATAGTAAAGTGTCGTATAAGCCTGCACTGGCGCTTACCCTGTGAAGTTCAAACTTTTTATCTCAAACATCAGTCAGACAAAAAACTATTTTTTAGACCAAAAAATCTAGATATTTAGAAATTCTAAAAATATTTTCAGTTGATGATGTAATATACATATATATATAGGCCATAAAAATCGAATTGCACTTCTCCGTTGGCTTAACATTTGCGAAATGATATAATGATTCAATAAATTCGAATCGCTTTATTTTTCACCTAAAATAAAGAATTCTGAACCACTAATGATTTGGTTTTTGATAGGAATGATTTTTGGAGGTGTTTTTTTACAGCTTAATATATATATATATATATATAGGTGTAGCAAGTTGTTAATTATATGAAATTGTCAAAGTTAGTGCCAGGCGCAAATGCAGCACTATGAAGCGAACTTTAATATATTGAAATATAGATGTAAATGAAAAGAAAATGAAAGTTCCGGGACATGTAAACTAACATTAACGAAACGTATAAATTGCTAATGCAAAAATTAAAAGTCATAAAATAAGAAACAAAAACAAATAACTCTCCTCATCAGTGGGCGGGGAGCATAACGTATTCAAAAGAAACCAAGAAAAATAGTCCTACAGGTTTCGGAATGCGTCGCAGAAATGGCATGTAAAAGGAAATATTGTAAATAAATTGAAGCGACGAAGTTGCGATAAATTGAAAAATGTGGTGAATAACATAAAAAGGAAACTTTGGCGGAAATAACGCAAAAGGCTTTGACACAAAAATTACAAAATTAGACGGACGTGAAACATGCCACTAATACGACGCACCCGCCCATACCTGCAGGACGTTGGCACGTAGCAACGATTATACTCACCTACACCCAGAGATGAGAGGTCCAAAGATGCGACGACAAAAGCAGAAAACACAAAATATTTTCATTGTTGTTCCGTGTCCGCAAACTCCTGATCAAACGTTCGTGTCGGACATCATCCGCTGCAACACATCCAGGTTGAGGCCTTCCATAGATTTTTAGAGGACTTTAGCCACGACCCTTCATAACATCCACAGCGAACAGCGTCACCAGTACGTCAGCTAGCACGTGCGTCGTACATGCGCACAGCCCTCTTGAATATTTTAACGTAATGTTTAATGAATTCTAGTGGAAAAAGGTTATTATAATAAAGATTTGCTGTATTGCTGAAAATTTGTTTATTTAAAAAGATATTATTGTTACAGATTTTTGAAAATCTGTTTAATTGATTAATTATTACGTTAACAAAAATTCTTTTATTTAAATTACTGTGCCAATGCGGCATATGTATCGTAGAAAAATTAAAATCTTTACGTTTGTCGTAAAGATCGAGATTTAGTTTGTCAGTTTCAATATTTATATAGATATCTAAGAAGTTAGCGCGGGTTGCAGTATTATTGGTTTTATTTAACGTAAGGCATTTTGGATATATTTTATAGTGGATGTTGCAAAAATCTGAATCGAATATTAGAATATCATCTATGTATCTGTAAATCTGCAATTTTTTGTTAGAATTGATCACATAGTTATATTCACATTATATTCTATACTGATGCTCTTTTCTGTCGTTTTTCTTTTTTAAAGGTAAAGGAAACTATTTATCTGTTTTCTGGTAATAGAAGGAGCATTCTTTATGAAAATAATTATGGCGCTTTTATCTCTAACGCAGCTAGAGGAAAACTAAAATTTCAGCTTAACTTTTAAAGTAGAAAGAAATATGAAATATGAAGAAGAATTAAACTAAAAAAATCTTTCACCGTGTATGTAAAAAACAAAATTGATCGCTTTACTTAAAGTGTTAATGCTGTGATTTAGCTGTCCATCTTTCTAAACGCAAAAAGAGAAATAAATGCACGACATGGATGATGTAATTTAAATTTTACTGCTTTAAAAGCTTCAAGCGAGCATTAAGTCATTTGATTTTATTCACGACTTTGGTCCTGAAAATTAAAATTTCACATCGTTTTGTCCATACCCTGTCGCAAAAAGGAATATATTTCGTCTTTCAGTCTTTAAATTTTCAATTGCGACGTTTAAAAGTGATAATGGAAGAAAATTAGATTTTAATTCCAAGATGTCTCAAATGCTTTTGGTTGTACATCATATGTGACAGCACATTTGATTGCTATTGTGAAAATAGCCTTACGTTCTTACATTACACATAAATTGCTGCTGTTAAATATTTTGTACACTCTTTTAGAGATCATCCTTATTAAAGACAATAATTACGTCGAGAAGACTTTTATTTTCACAGCCGTAAGGTATCCGGGCGTCACTGAATCAAATGTCTTCGATTATTACAATATCAGACTGACTAATGCAGCGAAATTACTCAATACCTGATTTGCATTAATATTTGACCTTATAAATTGAACTTGAAAACCTTGTATTATAGATAACTGTATCTGCATTGCTCTTGATGATTTCGTGCTGATGGTAAATGAAAATTCGTGCGTTAAAATGGCACGTTGATAAGGTTCCTTTTTGCATTATCTACTACTTCGTTCTCATTGTTATTCTTCTTGGCTACTAACTTATTGGAACAAGTTACAGAAAAGGTCATCCTCTTGGTTATGAATTAGGGGTAATGAATTAAAGATAATTTGATTAATGATGACTTCACGTTAGTCATTTAAAAATAATCCGTATCTTACAGACCTTATTGTTAGAAATCATATAATTTTACATGCAAATTTCAAATAATACATCCTGCTATATTGAGAAATAACTAATGTATGTACTGGCTATAGTTAAGTTACACAATGCAATATTAAGGCACAAACCGATCAGAAAACTGCTTGAACATGTTTCGGAATTGCATGTTAAGTTGAACAACGTAGTTAGCTGCATTAGTTAAGTTAAACAACGTAATATTAAGGCACAAACTGTAATGAAAATTGCATGAACAAGTTTCGGAGTTGCAAGTAACCTGCTCTTCCAGTAAACTCAAATAAAGCTATAATTCCCCTACTTTTGTCACAGAGCTCTATTTTTTTTCTCTGGAAATGGGATCCCTTGTCACAGAGCTCTATTTCTATTCTCTGGAAATGGGATTCCTTGTCACAGAGCTCTATTTCTATTCTCTGGAAATAGGATTCCTTGTCACAGAGCTCTATTTCTATTCTCTGGAAATGGGATTCCTTGTTACAGAGCTCTGTTTCTATTCTCTGGAAATGGGATTCCTTGTCACAGAGCTCTATTTCTATTCTCTGATGAAGGTATTCCTTGAAAATATGAAACAAGTCTGTAATTTTCTGTGAAATTTTTACGGTTACTACATTTAGTGGCTACCTTAATTTTTAAAAATATCAAAATTTTGTTCATAAGCACCTTTCCCATTGAGGTTAAAAATGACCGTTTTCAGAAACAAAGGAAAGGAATACCAGTTTCACTATCCATTTAATCTGCCTGGTTATTCGAAAAAAAAAACATACATGGCAGTGATAATTTTGATGTAGATTATTTGTTTTATTCAGTTTTAGTCTCACATTTTGAAGCTCAATGTTTTTGCTTCAATGAGTTAAATATGGGATTTGCTCTTACACTGTGTGAAACCAAAGATTTATACTTTTCACTGTAGATTTAGTTGATTTTGCTTTGTTTCAGATTAAAAGAGCGTAAAGGTCAGTAACTCAAAAATGTCGAGGCAAAATAAATTTGATTGTGCTGATCTTGAAATATTAAGCCTTTATAAGAGAAATTCAGTTTTTACAAAACCGACTAGCAATAAAATATTTCCCATGTTAGAGAATTAAGATATAAAACTAATATAATGTATCACTATAATTTACGCAAAATATGTGTATTTCTAATTTTCTGCTTTAATGTTGCGCTGTTAGTTTGAGTGAATTACTGAATATTTAAAAACTCAATATTATCGTCACAAGATACATTTCTTACTCTGCTAATTTATCTATTGTTCATTTAATTGCATTTGATTCCAGAATTTTTGTCAAAACTTTAAATAATTAATTTAGAAGAATAAAAACATTTTTATATGATTATTTGTTTTAATCCGGAATTTTACCCACTTCAAGAGTATTAGTTTTACTATTATTAACTATAGATATCTATGATGCTTCCGGTATTTTATTTTGTCTACATCAGTGTGGCATTCCCTCCTTGATAAGTTTTTAGATTTTCCTACCTATTAAGCTGATGCTTCTCTGGGATGTCTGATGTATTTTATTTACTTTTGTGAACATTTTTTACTTTTTCTCCTTTTTCAGCAGTTAATCCCAGTTTGATAATCGTTTTTTCATCAAGCACGGTATTGTATCTTTTTGTTTCCTTCTTTCTTCCTTTCATTTTGTTTTTTTTTGAGAGGAAAAAATATTTTGCTAAAATAAGGTCGGTTTTCTATAGCAGCGAGAGTTATCATAAAAAATCATTTCACAAAAATCCAATGTTTGCTCCCTAAACATCCCAAATATAAGTTCATTAATGTGGATGACCTGAATTAGTACTGTGAATGTCCTGGATTAGTACTGTGGATGTTCTGGTTTCTTCACAAGTTATGAACTTATAAGGTAAATGTGATCGTCTATGAGCTCGTACAAGTTGTGGTTATCGTTTGCGTTCCACGGCGCAAGAATACAATATCTTCGGGGTACTATTTTCTAGCCTGCGGAGGCTGACGGAGAAAAACACGCTCCACGAAAATAACTTTGTTGTATCTTTGGGTGCGCATCTCCTTTTTGTAGCCTGAAACGCATAATTTTAATTAGTGTTTGTAAACACATATTTATATGTTTTAATAAATCGTCTTTTTTATAATCTACAATGAGATTATGCAGTTTAGTTTACGCCTAAGACGTAACAAAGTCTTAGGCGTAAACTAGGCAATGAAAGAGCTTTTAACTTGACTCACTAAGTAAAAATAATGATAAAAAAAGAATCTTCCCTTCTTGATAAAAATATTTTTAAATATATGAGATTTTCGAATTTTAACCGAATCCTAGTTATCTATTAAAAAATTAATGACGTCATTACGCATGCAAAATTACATGCTGTATAAGAAATTCCAAAATTAAAAAAATGTAAACACTCATCAAGAAAGCACTCTTTGAACGACCTAATTTTATAACTTAGGCCTGATTTTGTGCTATCCCTCATAAGACTTGCTGTATCTAATTAATTGATATTCTGATAAATCTCTCATAAGTCCCATCGTCGTGTTATTATAGTCAACTAATGAGCTTCACTAGTTGATTTAATGTCAATTAATCACTTCAAGAACCTGGTCCAATGTAATGTTCGAATTTTCACACTATACTTTGTTACAAAAGCCAAACTTCAATGAAAAGGTCTTTGCATGCTTCATCGAAGCTTTAATGTGAAGATGTCCTTATTAATTTTTGAAACAATTTCGTTTAAAATGTATCTTTATTTCTAAGTTCTAAGTAATTATTTTTTTGCATTCACAGAATAAAGTATTTCACATAAATCCTATTTTAATTGGAATGTGTAGTTAATGTCAGTAATTATGGTTCGAGATGGATTTTGTTTCTAAGAAATGTACTGAAATTATTAACAAGATTAATTACGTAAAACGTGTAATCTACTTAACAATTTCAGCTTCGCTGCATGTAGTTTTTTATTATCTTGATCAATTTGAATAAAAAAAAAAAAAAAAAAATCAAAATTTTGTTTTTTATTCTTTAACTTTTACTATAAAACCCAATGCCCTCCTCCCCCGAAAAGGGGGCGGGGTGGACTTTGGATCAACAACTTAGGGAATAGGCGTTTAAGATTAAAAAAGAGTTATTGAGTTAAGACAAGCATTTAAAAAAATGTTCTTTTAATTTAAATTAATTTTTGTTAATGCTGAAATTGTCGTAGATATCTAATCATTCATTTTTCTATATCATATTTAAGAAAAAACGAATTAATCAAAAATTATTTAAACTAAAATTCTTACGCATCCTAGGACATAAATACTTTTCTAAAAATGTGTTCTGAAACATGTCTTAACTTTGAAAATATTTAATTTCATGTCATTCGTTCTTCATCTTGGGCTTAAATTGAATGACAGAAGAAGAATTAATTCTTTTTTACCGTCTAATGCCTATTAGTCAGTTTAATAAACTGACATTATTGCCTCTAATTTTATTTAAAATCAAATAATGCTGCAGTATGATATATACGAATGATGCGAATTTAATTATGTTAGAATATCGCTGTCAGAGTAATTTATAAGTTCTTTTTTTATATTCTTGTCTGTGATGCTTTCATTAATTAAATAACATAAGTTCTGCTGTACCACAAGACTTGAAAAGTTTTGGAAATTTGCTGTTTTTGGAGTTTTTTTTTTTTTTTTTTTTTTTTCTTGCTTGAAAATGATTTTATAGCATTAGGGAATTTTCCTTAAATGACAGCTTTCAAAAAGTCAGTATTTTACTTAATTTAACTTATTTTATGTTTTTAATTAGATATAACTTCGTCCCTTGTTTATGACCGTACATATCATGGGCTTGAATTTTCAGCTTTGAATGACACATTTATTAATGCCACTTTACTTAGTTTTTGAACAGCAGGTTTTTACATTAACTATTAAAACCTAGATCGGATATTTTTACTAGATTAAAAGCAGCGAATAAAATTGAAGACTGAAAAACCAGATTTGAGGCCTTCATCTTGCGAGCAGCACTAAGTTGGAATTTTGAAATTCACCTACAAAGTTAGTTTTTGATTTTTAGAGTTATTGCTTTGAAAATTATTTCTCTCCATTTAGAAATAGGCTAAACTTAAATAAAACTAGGAAATAAGAAAAATAATTTCAGTAAATTATTTGCGAATTTTCTCAGGTGTTAAAATGTAAAGAACATTAGGGCCGGTGCTGCTGAACGGATACTCTGTTCTATATTTCGAAACTGGTACAGTAAATGAATTGCTAACGGAAAATGAGCGGGAGTTTCATTTGTGATAATATTCCTTTCCATTGACGTTGAAGAACTAGACACTGCAAGTAGGCGTAACGATGACACAGGCAAAAGTTAGTCAGGCTCACGTGCCCGACCTGAAATACCAATCTCTGTTAAACAGAGCGTTTTGCCCGATGATCAGTGAGGACTTTATTGTGACCATTAAAATAGAGCATTAAATTTTTTCTACGTATATCAAACCGAGAACATTTTTTAGAGAGAACATTTGTGATTAGTAAACCGAGAACATTTGTGATTAGTAAAAGACATAGTTACGATTTACCGCAAATATCAAATGGAACACACAATTTATGTATCAATAAAAAAAGAAACTTGTCTTTGGTGTATATGGGAAAATCTCAGACCCTTATGCAGAAATATGAAATAATAGAAATATGCAGAATTGTGATCAAAAAATTAATAAATAATTATAAAAATGGTACATGCTTAAATAAAAAAATAAAATAAATAACTAAAATCTAAGAAAGCCTCGAGAAAGAATTAACAGCAGAATGCATAGGACTTTGACTTTTAAATTTCAAAGAAAACTACTTAAGAATTTAGCAAATGAATTCCCTACGCGTTTTACACATTCTTTACACTAATTGCTAACTTTAGAAAAAGTGCAAAAAAGTAAAAAGAGAAAAACGCCTTTCAAGGAAAGCATCCGCTACAAAACCCTGACATCGGAGTGCACTTAGTGTTCTGTTATGCTTCTATTTTAGTGTAAAAATATTTGCATAAATAAACAGATCTCTCAGTGATTTTTATTTTATACAAGATTTTATTTTGTATGATATTAAGCTATTTTGCTTGTAGACCCCGAAGTTCAAAAATTTTTGCTTGGCTTAATTTGACTTTATTCACAAAAAATAAGCTGTCATGTAGAACTTTCCGAACACTTTCTTCTTCTTTCTTTTCAGTTTTACGTCTTGCTCAATGGAGCACATGAAACATTTGCTGGAATTCTTATGTAACCCAGATTAAAAGTTCATTCTGCGATTAAAAAGTTGATTAAAATGTTCGAACGAAATCTATTGACCTGAGGGAAAAAATGATTCTGCTGCATGTTACAAATATGATCGTTATGTGAAACGTAAGGGAAAAAAACTTACATGAAACCAGATATATTCTAACATAAATTTAACTACTTGTCAACTAATATTTTAGAGCTACCAACTTTATGTCTTGCTCAGCACAATGCTTGAAAAGTATCTTTTATTCCGGTAGCGAAGGAATAAAATGTTTATTATTTGTAATTCCAATTCGAATTGAAAAAAAAAATATATTTTTTCCTTAATCAGCTAAATTACTTTCGATGGGAATTTTGAAATGCGCTACTGAAATAAGGTAATTGGATAATTGTTTTATTTTTATGTTTGAATCATTTAAACAAATTAAAAAAGAAAAGATAGCAACCGTTGAAATTATGTAAAAAAAAGGTTCCGTGCGTCAGCAACTGGAAAGATCGGATCCCATTTCATAGGGTCTTTCTGCAAGCCAAGGCTTTAATTCCTCAAAAATATGCCTACCTCTCCTTTAAAAGGTCCCTCTTGTCTCCTAAATTTGCTTCCTAAGAGCCGTTAGAAGAATAATACATAAACTGAATTAATTTAGCAATTGAACAAGGCACATGCGAGATGAACAACAAGAAGAGAAGCGAAAAACTCAAAAAGCGAAAAAGACATATGACTGTTAGGAAAACTAAGGGAGTTAAATGTAGGGAAAAAGGAAGAAGAAAAATACCGTTTAGTTAAAAGTAGAGAACAATTATCCGGTTTCAGCATAAAAGTCAAAGTTACCGCGGTGGCAAAAGTTACGGAATAAAAAATAATCAAATGAAAATACGAAGTAAAAACCTATCAAAAAGAAGGAAAACGTTACACTTGACATTTTCGGGATGTTTCCTAGCTCCTCCGGTTCCTAGTGGACCTTCATAGCGTATGTGAACCTTCTGGAGTAATGAAAGTGCAGACTGTAAAAAAAATATGTAAAAGGACAGTAGAGAAACTGAGTGTTTCTGTAAATTTTCGAAGAACTTGTTTCAAATCAAATAATCAAGTCCATTGATAACAGTTTCTCAATGAAATTCTTGTTTTTCCGCACTCTGTGCAACTGCAGAGCTTTTAAGTTACTTAAAACTGGACACTTGAGATCTGTGACTAACAATTTAAAAATTAATAAGCACTTAAGATCTGTGACTACTAGTTTAAAATTGAGGAAATGCGTTATATATTGTTGGCGTACTTTTCAGGGAGCAGCCTGCCCTCTGAGGCTAGTCTTTCAAATCCCGAAGGCATCTTTTGCCAAACGTCCTTCAAGCCACATGAGTCTCAAAATTATGGGTTCAACTGAGCTCACTTTCGACGTTGTGTGCCAGAAATACTAATTAGCGCATTCACAGGTGGCACCTTTACTGCGGCACATTATATGTTGTTATCAATTTACAGAATGATCTCTGTTTTTTGCTCTTTAAAATTTACATTTTAAAGACGTTGTAGTTCCCTGTTTTTAATTCTCTGTAATTTTACGTCAGTCTCCGGATAAATGACTTCCAGGAAGTTTTCATGTATTTTTGGGTAAAAATATTTTACAGTGCTCTGTATTTCACTCCAGTGAGCAATTTATTTGTCTAAAGTGACGTAACAAGAAAAATTACGAACTAAATTATTATGAGAAAATATGAGCTATAATGAGAAAATGTGAAATTTTAAATTTTCTAAAATATTTATATTGAGTTGTATACACCCTTTACTTGTAGAATTTTACAATAGCGTAAGTTTGAAAGTTACGGATAAAGAACATTTCACGAAAGAATTGAAAAATATTGAAATATAAGTAACTAAAATCCGTGATGCGTTAGTTAAATTTCTTTATTAGATTCTAAATAAATATAAATATCTGTTAAATAAATACCATCCTATTTATTTATTAAAATATATTTTTTATAGCTAGGGACTTATTTATCTAAAATAAGGATTATTTTTATCACCGTAGAAAGAAATTTATAACTTCTAAAATATTTCTTTGCAGAATGTTTTCTAGATTCCATAAGATGAGAGATTATTCTATGAAAAAGTAATACTTAATATATTCCTACCTCCTTCTCCCGTTTTTTCTCTTCATGCATATATTCATGAAAACGGCCAAAATGTTGACAAAAAAACAAGATGGCTGTTTGCATTACATTTATATTTCAATGTGTAAGAAAAACAAAAGTTCTCTGAAGATATGACATAACATGTGTTAGGTCGCCTGAATTTTATAAAATAGCTTTCCAAAAATTGAACAAATTCCATGATTCCATTCGTATTGGTTGTTTGTAAATTTATGTTCATGTTTTCGATCACAAAGTTGATTTATTAAGAGTTTATCAAAAAAAAAAAAATTCTATCCAAACTTTTGAAGAATAGCAATGCACTTGGATTTTTTTTAAAAGTAAAATATAGTTTGTTATTGTTAGAATTAAAGTTTGATAACTGAATGTCATTACAAAATCAACTGTTTTATTGTTTCCTTGTAAATACGCGGAAAAAGTTTTTATACACTGGAAAAACTTTAAAAATAATCTGCATATTTATTTCTCTTGATGTTATGATTTCTTCTATGATTTCTCTTTAAAACATCGTGCTTCTTTACATACAAATGTGGACTCACAAATGTGGAATTATTTAAACTCAAAGGTCATTGTCAATAAGCCCAAATCCCCTCCCACATTGAAAGTAAAGATTCGACGCTGCATCACCGAAACAACAGCCACATTTATGCAAAATAGCCATGGACAAAGGAATGCGTGTGTGCTAGAAAAGCTGTAACACGATGCCCGATGTGCTATTTCACACATAATCCTATCTTATGTACTTCATGTTTTAATAGAAGAAAAATACAATTAAAAAAACAAACTTTTCTATTTAATTAAAATCTTGCGTATATTTTGGAACAGCCTTTATAATACAAATAAGACAAATAAAAACAGTGCAGGAATAATATTGATACAAAATAAGTACTTAATTTTGATACAAATACTATTGTTCTGAAGATGTAATTGTTAGAAAAAGCCATTTATTAATTATGAACGTTATGAAGTTGTTCTATAAATTTTTAATTTATTGCAGTAAAAATGAAATACTTGCCTTTTCTGTAACTATATTTTCTGAGTAAGCATATGTAGTTAAAACTGAGAACAGCACTTGCTCCTTTTTGAGTTAAAATTACTTAAAAATATTAAAAAGGTATAATTTCTCTTATTTAAGCACATAATTTTTAACAGTGGAGATACATTATTTAATGCATGATAGATTAAAAACTCGATGGAGATGCAAAAAACAATGAATTTTTGATATATCATGCATTACTAAGTTTCAATCATCATTTTAATTCTCAAAAAAAAGGAGTCTGAGTTTTCGTAGATCATAAATTAATGCTCGTCTAGATAAATGTTTATTTCTGAAATGTGTCTTTTAGACTGATTTTTCTGCAAGAGTCGAGGTTTGATATTTCAATTGAATCACGTTATCACTTTCCCTGAAAGTCAAAAATAAGTGCTTTTTTTGTTCAAAATTTAAAAAATATACTCTTATAAAAGAAGAAGGAGAAAAGCATAAAGTTATCTTTAGTTCTTTTAAAATAAGTGACTATGTTTCTACTAAAAGGATAGGAACTCACCATACTACAGTAGAACCACACAAGGACGAATTCGTAAAAAATGCTTCTTATCAAAGTAGCAACATTTTTTTTTATTTCTAAATGCCGCAAAAGCCAATTTAAAAGTTTTTCTCCTGCTTTGCTTTCGAGGAGAGAGAAATATCAAAAAGAGAGTGCTAAAATTTCTTTTTAATATTTTTGGGAGAGGAAGAAATTTAGTTTTCCTTTTGCATAAAAATGACATTCGATGTTCTCAAGTTCAAGTCATAAAAACTGCTTTAAAAAAAGGATAAGATTCACAGGGAACACACTTTTGAGCTTCATTAGAATTACTTTCGCTCTTTTTTATTTAGAAGGAGCTCTGATTATTATTATTTTTTTATTGAAAAGGAAAACTTTTAATAAATTTGCATCGATAAAACATTAATAATCCTTGATAACTTTCTAAATTTGTTAATGTAAAAATAGTCCGTATACATGCACAAATAAAGTTATAAAATTCGTTAAATTTTATTTATCAATAACATTTCCGCTTTTATAAGGTAACAGTGCCAGAAGTGAGCCATGCCCTAGAAGTGGACCCCTTGAGTTTTTTAATTGAAAAACAAGAAATTCAAACATTCCAACGAGATAAGAAATCTGCCTATTATTGGCTTAATCCCTTATCAAGAAAATACCTTAAGATCAAACTTTAAATCTTATTTAGTCAGGAGCAAAAAATTCCATTTTATTAGCTGATTGGGAACAGCAAAGCTTCGAAGCGATTTTTAGCAATTACCTTAAGAGGTAAGTATTCAATTTTTTAAAGCATACATTCCATTGGTTTTTAAAGCAAATTATTATTGCTATTATTTGATTACATACTGAGTGTACTACACTCTGTTAGCAGGGTAGAACATGTTATTAATTTACGGATAATAAGGGGTAGTCCACTTCTGGATCTACCAATCTACCAATCTACCAATCTTTAATAATTGCACCAGAAGTGGACATAGAGAGCTCACTACTAGGGCACAGGTTTTTTTTTCAAACGCACTCTTTTACGATACTTAATAAAAATGTTATGTCTTAAAAATCGTTTAATATAACATTTTTTTTACTTTATTTGTATCAGAACCAGTAGTGGGCATCCCACTTCAAGTGTATTAGTGGCTTACTGGAGCACAAATAGAACGTTCTGACAAAATACACTTGCTTGAGTGTTTGTGTGTTTCAGGTTTTGCTAATGAACTTTTGTGTATTTTTTGCGTTAAAAAAGAAAACTTAGCGCGAGCTGAATAATACTTATATTTTTCCGATCACCTCAGAAACTTTAAAAATCGAAAATTTCAAAATTTGTAAAGAATTTAAAAATGGTACCCTTGAAAAAGATTCATAACGTTTGTTTCTCATTTATTATTAATTTTTTAACTCATACTAAGCATTATTATATCTTACCAGAAGTGCAAAAAGATCGACAACGTAAAATTGAGTATTTTCTCAAGAGATGTTTCAGCATTTAAAAATTTGATATCCTATATATATATATACTCGCATTATGACAACCACAAGCGGACTTCACAATTTGGGTCGCTATATCAATTGGTTGCTGTGTAAGATAAATCGATAATAATAAAGAAATAGCTTCTTTTCCCGTAAGTTTGGTTAAAACATTGCTTTCAAAGGACTTTTCTAAACACACAATGTCAAAGATAGGGTTTTTTTTTACAACGAAAGAATTTTCAATTAAACGCATTAAAAACTAAAATTAACGAGATAATACATACTCTCGTTTAAATTTGATGAATGTAACGATTTTTTGTGACAATTTGAAACGGTTGTTTTTTTAAATATAAAGACATTTCAATAAAAGTTCAGCAACGAAATATGAATTCAATAAAACTGAATTTTGAAAAATGTTTGAGAAATCATATAAAAATTTAGCATGCATTTTATACATGAAGAAATGCAGGTTTTATACGACGACAGCGGGGAGATAATATTCCATTTCTGGTAAAAAGTTGATCTTTTTTTTTTTCCATTTTAAAGGAAATATTTTCTTTTTTCACTAGATAGATGCAACATTCTGAATTAGCAAATTGAAAAAATCCTCACTCATCTGATTCAGATCCGTTATGCCTATCGTTATATCAAGAGTCGTGCTTCTTCACAGTCCTTATAGCGAACAAGAAATAATATTATTTTGAACGGAAGGAAGGTGCTCTTTCAAAGGTCCTTATAATGCGAGCTACCGCGGTTTGATTATAGGCGATGACCAGTAATAAAATATTCCTCGCATTGTTTATTTATTTATATACAGTAGAGCCGCGGTTAACCGAGCTCCGCATTAATCGAGGTACATTAGTCTTTGATAAAACGCCTTTGGTTTGGGCCATTTTTATTTATTTTTTTTATGGCTGTCAAATGGCATTTTTGCTGATGGCGCCGTCACTGACTCCCAATGACTGACGTCAGTTGCACTCCCAATGACTGACGTCAGTTGCACTCCCAGTGACTGACGTCAGTTGCTTTTCATTTTGCTAGTGAACAGTTCGCTTATGGTT
Source organism: Octonoba sinensis (assembly GCA_038502835.1). Classification (NCBI taxonomy): domain Eukaryota; kingdom Metazoa; phylum Arthropoda; class Arachnida; order Araneae; family Uloboridae; genus Octonoba; species Octonoba sinensis. The sequence continues at coordinate 192,503,086 of CM076598.1, read as the reverse complement.
TGTTTATCTTCGTTTGTACCGGGTACTGTATTGGTTACGTGATGAGTACCAAACGCAAACGAACTGTCGTCTTTGGAGACTAAATTACAAGCCATCAACAGACTCAATAAAGGAGAGACACTTAAAAAAGTGACTTCATATTTAGGGATGGGAGAACCATCATTTCATAATAGGTACAGTAAATGCCTTTTTCACATCTGTGATGACCTTTTCATTCATTTTACCCCTTTTCCCGCGTTTCCCTCTCGATTTGAACAGAGTCCGTGTCATCCGAGTTTTCAATTATCCGAGGTAACAACGGTCCACATTACCTTGGATAATCGAGGCTTTACAAATACTGTATATATTTTTTGTATTTGCGCTTTTTTTCCTTATGCTGAAAAGAAATGTACGGGAAATGACGTTCATTTTATTCAAGATGAACTTATGCATTTTTTATTTATTTTGGATTCATATTGGACTCTCTGAATTTATCTAGCTGTCATTCTTTATTGAATATGTTAGACATTCTTTATATATACTGGGTGAGTTTCTTCTGGGGAATCAAAAATGTGCAACAACTGCATTTCATAAATAGCATATCGATTAAACATGGAACGGCAATAAATGAATGTTCATAAATCAGTGCTGAGAAATTATTCCTTGCATTTGCAAAAAAAAAAAAAAAAATACATTGTTTGATTATTTCCTTGACTAACGTTAACGCCATAAAAATTTTTTACCTGAAGGTATTTACTTTTTTTTAACGCGTGGTAACACAAAATGATTAAAGAATCAACCTACTTTTGTTCAAAAAATAAGCATGCACACACACTTACAAAAATAAGAATGAATCAATAGACTTAAAAAAATGTAATAACACACATTATTCGTTGAAAATGCCTTTCTCAAAAATAGCGGTTGAAGCAAGAGTATCAAATATACAGAAGAAACTGTATTCTCTCTTGTCCAAAGTACATTTTCGAAAAGAAAAAAAAAAGTATTACCGCTAAAAAAGCTGGACTACATAGAATCTTACTTCAAAGGAACCGAGACATTATTCAGATCAAGTTTCAATGCTTAGTAACTATAAGGAATTGCAAAAGTATTTTCCGTTATGGGCTATTTTTTTTGCGGAAATCTTTTTCTGTGAAAAATTTAATAATTTGATGAAAAAAGGAATGAATTCAGATGTGAAGAAATCAGTTGAAAATATGAAATAAATATATGTGTTTTTCAATTTTACTTAATTTAAATAAATTAACTGAGCAATTTCTATATAATTCAATTAGCACTCGTTCATGAATGCATTGAACATTAATTTGCATTGAATTTTTAGTAAGTGAGTTATTTACTTTAAAGTAGTAAAGTAGTAAAACCTCTGTGGTGAAATAACGGATTCAGTGAAGAATACTTTTTCCTAACATGAACTTTCTTGGAAAGGTCCCTTATAAAGTGAACTTTCGTTTTAATTAAATTCTTAGGGTAACTTACCTAATTAAAGTTTTTTTAAACCAAAATTTGAGTCTGATGATTTAAATCATGTAATTTTAGTATTACTGCATTGTTAAAAGTACTCGGACAACTCCTGTTGTATATTAATGTGAGTGACACTCATAATTATATATAACCTATAAACCATTTAAAGAAATCTAATTCTCATTTAATAACTACCATATTTCCTCAGAAATTTTAGCGTCTATACACTTAAAACACGTTTCATTAGTTATTGAAAACGGGTTGTACAACTTGGTTTTCAGATAAAATTGCCCTTTAATCATGGAAGGTAGAGAAACGGAAGGTAAGGAAGCGCTTGCTGGTACGTTTTAAAATTGATTTTTAAGTGTGTTAGGAAAATAATAGTGAAAATCTTCTTTTAGGTATGTGTACGCAAAAAATTGTTTCCCTTCCATAATCTTCACTTGCATGATCTCTCTTTATAAAGTCTAAGAAGACTAAAGGGGCAAAAGCTGAGCTGACAGCTTTTTTTTGTTGCTCCCAGCAAGGGGAAAATCTGTTGTTATTCCAAGGGGAGATAGACGTTTCTCTGGAGGACTTAGAGATATCGCTCTGCATGTACGTATTCATTTGGATACAACCAGGAAAAAATGCTATAAAGAAATTCAGTAATTCATGTGTCGCATTAAGTGCTCAATATAAGTCACAGGAAGTGAGTGACAGAAAATGTACTCGACATGCGTCACCGTATATGTCAGACGTGTGTTACAACACGAAAGGCTGCCTTTCACTTTCCAAACAGCAAAGAAATATTTACCTTTTTTCTAAATTTAAGATCTTTGAAACACCTGATTCTTTCAGTTCGAGCAGTACTGTACGCTTTGCATTAGATTGCGTACAATAGAGGTTACAATGCTGGCCAAACAGCTATGTTGATACCGTGCACACTTTCAATCTGCTTTACACGATAATTATCATCGATACAAAGCTTATTTTTAAGAAAATGACGCTGTACAAACTGTATAGACTTTCTGAAGAGCCCATCAACTAAAGTTAAAGAAAAATTATTTGTCATAATGGAAATACTACTGCAAAACTGCATAACAAAAACGTTTTCAAAAGGAAACTTAATCAGATATAAAAGTAACTTAAAAGGAAGAAAATTTATAAAATGGTCATACATTTTCCTTAATTAGTAACACTATATTTTACTAGTGTATGTTACGGATAATTAAAAAGAAATTTCAAATTTGTCTTAGATAAGATTGTAAGAACATAATTTTTCGTAAATAGAAAAACTAAAACAGAAATATTATTTAAATTTTATAAGCTTGCAAATATTAATGAGAATGTATCATGAATATTTTTGTGCCTCAGGACCAGACACGTTAAGTCCAAAAATTGCGATTTTCAGATATTGTTTAAGTGTACGAAAACAAACCAACAATGGATAAAGGATACATATTTTTTTATGTTAACAATCATGTTTTGTAGCCAAATTCATACAACAGCTTTGTGGCTAGGCAACAAAATCATTCGTTTCCGCTTTTACGCTCAGTCTTTAAAGTAGTAGATATGTGACATACTTACGTTAGTCTAGCCCTGAGGTACAGATTTATTTACACGAATATATTATTCACTTTCACTCTAAACCGCAAAAAATTTGAAGCTTTCATTTTAACTGTTGATTGAATGTATGTTATTATCAAAAGCTCTGTTAGTAAGAACTGATTGTTGAATAATTATTCAATTAGCAGAAAATAATTTAGTAGTATGATGATAATTAGACGAATCCGAGGATAATTTGATAGTTTCAGGGTGACAGGTGAATCCAGTCCGAAGGAAAGCCGGAACGTGAATTGTATAATGATTCAGAATTAATCACCACTGCTGTCTCTTTGAGGTTGAAGACAATTGCTGAAATGGCACGTTGGTGGTAATGAGAAATTGTAGGCTGTGAGAATATGGAGTTAGGACACGATTTCCAGGTCAATTTCTTGAATCTTGTTTGCATATAGAGTAAAAGATCCAAACCGTTAGTTCTCCAAGGTCCTAATTGCTCAGTTTGGGAAATCGAACTCTTGTTTGTAACTTCCAATCTTTATTTCTTTAAAATTTAACATGCAAAAAGAAAAAATCGCATTTTCCTTTATTTATGTATAAATAGTGCGTACACTAAACACAATACTAATTTCTTTTCCGTTTGATATGATAATAATAAATGTGCATATTGCTTACTTGGGAACATCTTGCCCATTAGTTTTTTTAATGGTTGTGTTGAAAATTTACAGAATTTCGGATTTTTTTTAACAATTATTTCATTTATATACTATTATAACCAGATGCGCATTTTTGAAAACGAATTTGACTTTCTTCAGCGATGCAAAGTTTTACTAAACATAACTATCCTTGTTACATTCTTGTTGTTTAATTTATTTACTTACAATATCTTTATCTGCATACCATGACATATGTTACTATGATAAGCAGTAGTCAAAAATAGTTCTATGTTAATTTCTGAATCTTAATTGGAACCATACACTGTTAATATGTTCTACTTTGATGAACATATCAAGAGTGTGTGTGTGAGGGTATGCAGTTAATATGTGATAAATGGAACTTTTTTTTCTTGAATAAAGCTATAATATAAGCTTTAATATCGCAGGTGATAAATCTGAAGGAAGTAGGATACACATGAACTTGCTGAACAACAGTAGGTACAGGAAAAGGATTTTAGAAACTGCACTGCTTGAATTTGGTGATTTTTTTAGAATTAATTAAAGAAAAAAAAACATTGCGTAGTAATATGTATTGTAGGTGCATTTTACACATAAACCCTTTTTAATCGTAATGTTTACATTTTACTTTTACTTATAAAAATATTAATGTACGTATTTTAATTTGTTTTTGTTAACTGGTTCGCTCTTGTTTTCCAATTGTATGCAATGTATATTTTATTAAAATAAACCCTCAAACAAGTGAAATTAAACAATTCAGTTATTCCAGGGTTTACAGCATCATTTCGTGGCACATGGTGTTATGTGGTTACAAAGACATTTTTCTCTCATGACTCTATTTTCTTTCGCTGAAGAAGAAGCTCTTAGTAACGCAGAAACACATATATCAATTCAATCGTTCAGCTGGTGCAAAAGCAACGTATGCTTTGCAAGTTTCAAGGATTTTTTAAAAATTAGTTTTCACAAATGAAATATTACATATAGCTTGAAATGTTATCTAAAATATTTCATTTTAATCTGCACTGCCAATAGAGAATAATAGAAAGGGAATATTAATGTAAAATTTGTTTTCTCACGCGGTAATAAAATAGTAGCTTTCATACAATTTTTACAATTGTTGTGGTGAAATTATATGTATGTTTGTGCACATAAACGAGTGCATAACAAATTTAAAACTCTACAATTTGTTCAGTTTTGCGCAAAAAAACAAATCCATTTCTGAAAATTTATAAATTTTTTTATATAAGATTAGAAACATTTTTATGCAGCTAAAATGTGATTTTGTGAAATTTAAATTTTACATTTAAAAGCCCACCGTTGACTCAAAATGTTTACTTCTATTTTTATCTCTAGTTAATACCCTCGTTTCATGAAATTGTTTAAAATGACTTTAAAACATTCAATGATGAATAACTCATGGTATTTATCTGCGTAGTCGGGGAAGAAGAAAGAAGAAAAAATATTTTTAATGAACTATTATCTAATTAAAGCACAAAACCTTACTTTCAAACTACAAAAAAGAAGTACAATTTAATAATGAATATAATGATATATTTCATTTAATCAAAGTAAAAAAATGCAAACAGAGATGATTTTTTGCTCATTTATTAAAAGGCTTTTAATATAACGACGACTCTCGGTGTGTCATTTGATTAAAATTCTTACAGGTAAGAACTAATTAATAGCATAGTTTCTTTGATTAGTGGCGAAAGTATTAATTAACGATACTTTTTTTTTTTCATGTTATGCCTTTCATAAAAACTATTCACTTAAGTTTTAACCTGCTCTTTTCTTTCTTGTTTTTTAATTAAAAATATGCTCTCATCATGTGACTCATGGAAAAATCCTTATCAAACGACGGATATGAATACTGACTTTTTTTGTTCTCTCTTTTTTATGTTCCAAAAGTGACTTACAAAAACATATAATTTATGAGGATAGTTAGTTATCCGCGTGACTGCAAAGGAAGTTCAATACGTTGTTGAATTCTACTTAAAAATAAGGCAAATAGCTGAATTTTTCACAATTGATGTGACTATTTTAATTCTTATTACAAAACAATTGTATGTAAAAGAATGTAAAAATTACTTAGATCTCTACAATTTTAAAGCTATGTATTATAACTTTTATCGACAAGCTAGGGAGTATAATAGATTTGATGCTTGCTGAATAATTATTTCATATCTAATATTAAATGTGAACATTTGAATCAGAAAAAATAAAAAAAAACTTTGATAAAGTTGGAGCACCGTAAAATTACTCAGTTTTCTGAATCTGTTCAAATGTTTGCAAAATTTCAAAGGAAGGTTTTGAAAATTTGATTCGTTAGATGAAAACATCGGAGAAAGTAAAATACTTTGAGGAACAATGCTTTGTCCCTGTGATAGGGGGTTTGGGGTTTGGAGGGTGGCTGTCTCAATTATTATGCCACAATTCCTACTAGGAAAACAAACAAGGCAAGGAAAAAAGTTGATTGCAGATTGGCTATGAGAGCAGAACCGATGCAGAAAAAATACTTTCAAGTTTTTGTTACTAAGGAGGACGTGGGGGGGGGGGGGGGGGTCATTAGGTTAAAGATCTGTCAATCAACAAGAAAGAAGCTGATGAAACGTCAGATTTTTATAGAAAGTACACAAACTATTGTAATTAATAAATTTTGAATAATCAATAACACAAATCTACAAAAAATTTGACTTTTTCATGTGTTTTAGGATTTGGTAACTTAATCATGCATGTATACGACTAGGTAGCGTGTATTAAGAAAATGAAATTATCCGCCTCTTCCCGCGTAAGAATTTTTCAGAAATGTCAAATTTCAAAATGTTCAAAGTGTTAAACTGAATTTGCGGACATCTAACAGAGCAATATGGAATGCAGTAGAGATATTTCAATCTATTGTTTTGACTGTTATATCATGTATACATACATATATATATATATATGTATATTGCTTTACAGAAGAAATACAAATACTTGTGTTTTGAAAAATATTTCTGCATTTATTAAAATCAACAACATACAATTATAATTTATACATTTTTAAACAGTTCATAATATTAAAACATAACAAATTTTAATTACAAATAATAATGCTCTTACATGTGCGTTTAAAAAGAGATAAATACCAAAATTACACGTAAAAAATACTTTTATAATTGATATGTTATTCGATATTACTGTAGAAAATAAATTTATTGAATATAAGATATGGTTACAGCTCAATTTCACTTTGGTTGATATGTTCTGATACACAAATAAAAAAATAAATATTCAAAACTAAATCTGCTTACGTCACTAAGTCAGACGACGTCAAATGTAATTGCTACGTAAATTATTTTTAAAATTAAATTAAATTATTTTTTAAAAAATTTAAAGTTACAGTTCAATTGTTTTATTGCAGAAAATACTGGTCATTTAGCAATAAAGCTAATCAACAAAGAATACTACCTTTACATAGCCTACAACTGATTTTCTCATAGCATTTCAAATTACTGACAAAAATTAAAATTTAATGAAAATTTTAAAAATTATTTATTATTATTTTTTTTTGAATTATTTACATGGTTTAACTTTTACTTCTTAATAATTCAGTACCTATTAAATATTGAAGCCTGCTATCTTTGCTAAAAAGGCTAAATTAACTGCTTTCAGTGTAATATAAGTTGTTTATAGAAACTATTTCAAATGATGTATCATTAAGGAGTAAAAAATCCAAACCATATAAGAGAAGACGTATACAAATCAGGAATGCCTTGGCAGGAACGGTGGTATTGCGCCCAAAAATGGTAGTTTCTTCCGTGGTTTCGGACTTCTTGTAGGACGGGTTGTTGTTGTTCTTGGTGTACTTGGCCCGACTGTTGATGTTTTTTCCGGAGTAAGCCTTAGTGTCGAAAGTATATGGTATCCTGTATGATCTGCCATGTAGTCAATGATGTGCAGAGCACCTAAAGGGTCAATGTAGCCATACCGTCCACGAACTGTTCCATCAGAATCTCGTGTTTCTTCTCGGAAAGATTGGCTGGGGCCTGTTCCAGTGTCGTAACCGAATTGATAAGTATCCTTGTTCAACAGGAGGTATTGAGCACGCCCTCCAGCTGGAATAGGAACTTTTCGTCCATAGCCAAGTCGTACTGCTGCGGTGAATTTGTGGAGCTGCAATTAGAAAAGAGAAGAAATAAAGTGACGTTATTTTTTTAAAACGTTGCAATTTAATAATTGCTATAGATTATAGAAAGTTGTGTACAGAATGCAATTACACAATTTGGAGCGAAAGACAGAGAATATACATAAAAAGTTCAGGTGAGTGATTCTTTCGTCGATTTAAGGTGTGTACTTTTAAAAAAATGTTACACAAAATATTTTCAGGAAAAATTTTTGAGAAAAAGATCGGGGAAAGAATTTTATATTTTTATTCTTTACATTTTAAGAAATAATTTTTAAAGGTCAGAACTTTAAAACATAAGCTGATCATTTGTTTAATATTGATCTGTCCTTATGAATTTACATTATAACATATTAACATTAAAAAGATAAATTTGTTTTGAGTTTTAAAACGTTCAACGAAAATCGAAATTAATGTGCTTGTTAGTACATCATATATAAAGTAAAAAACTAAAAATATAACTTTTTTTACTGTGTCTAATGACGTAGTAATATATATATACACGCATATACACACATAACATTTTTTATGCAATGATTTATGCTTCTCGGAATATTACGCAGCATTACTCTGCGATTTTTCCAATTCCGTAGTACAACAACTGCTCAAAATTAAAAAGAAAAACCACACTGAAAACAAATCAATTACATTTTTGATTATTAACGATGCAGTCGATGTTTAAGAGAATGGATTTGAAATAGAATAAGCAGCATTTGAGCTTGTTCAAAGGCTGCTTATTAAATCAACTAATAGGCATTTTATGGATATTTCGCTGTATTTCAAACATTAATTAATCTATACTTCAGTAAAAGGGATTTTATGTAACCTCGAAATACACATCCAAAACTTAATCATCGCTAATACGCTGAAAAACCCTATTCTCAAGAATTTAAGCGAACTGGAAACAACCAAACAATGAGAAAAAAAAAAAAAAACATCGCATTTATTTAACTCCTTAAATGTAATGCACTAATTGATGTTTCATCACTCTGTTTACGAAAATAAATATAGTGTTTGATGTTATTATGAAAGCAATCACGTTTCAATGAATTTTATTCCTAGACAAGAAAAGCTTTCATTATTGTTTGCAATGAAGGATGAATGTCTAACTATTTCATTTATTTCATTGCAAGCATCAGAATGCTCAGTCTGCTTGTGGTCTCCTAAAATAAAAGAAACCGAAGAGAAACCAAAAGTTTCCGCTTGAAAAGGAAGCATTAAAAGTTCCACAACAAAAGGTGCGCTTTCTGCTTACGAAGTTCTTTTGAGTCGTATTTTTTTCTTTTTTGTTTCATGGCAAAATGTTATGAAAAAGTTTTATCTGAGTTTTTTTTCTCAAAGGTTTCAAAAAATAATGCAGCGTGAGAAAGAATCCGATTTTTAAATACGAGAAGTGTTAACTTTTATATTAAAAAAGTTCTTCGTATTACGTTGTTTTGTGTTAACTTACAAAAGGTAAGGCTGATTTTTTTCTTGAAATTTCTTTTCTTTTCCTTTTTAAAAAGTATTTTGCACTGTTATATTAATTAAATTACTTAAGAGTAGAAACAAAGTGCTACAGCTTTTATTTAATATTTTAAGGATTTATATGTAGCACAATTAGATAGCGTGCATTTGAAATTACATACGGGTATTACTTTAAAACAGAAGCACAGATTTTGCTTCAAGACCAGGAGAGAAAAAAAAAACATTTCATTCAATTTTCTAGCTATTAGATCGTTACAACTACCACAAATATTTAAAGTTTTTTTAGGTAGAGAAAAGGGGGGGGGGGGATGTTATTATTTTTCTACTGAATTATATTTTGTGACGTATTTTGGAAAGTTTTTAAAACAAATTTTCATTAAAATTTTATTTTATAAAGCATAATTAGATAACTTTTTCTTTAACGAAACGCTTGCTTACAGTCGGACAAATTCTAATTAATTTTTTAAAACTTGATCAGAAGTTCCAAGGGAAACGTAGATTGAACTGCTTTTCATAATAAATATGTAATCGAATTTGACGCTTACAAATTATTCCCAAATAACAGAAGTCGTTGTAAGATGGTCATCGTAATCAAGAAAAGATCAGTTTCTTGATTTTTTTTGTGTTACTTAGCAGATGATCTTATACAAGATTACTCACCTCGATATCCCGAACGAGAATAAGAAATTTTACTGATTATGAGTAGAAGAGACCTGGGTAATTGCGCCACCCTTGTTTTTGCCGTAACCCCAAATATACAATAATCAGAGAGCAGCAGAGGGGCGTAAATAATGGTGTCATCATTTATGAAATTTTTTAAATGGTAGATTGCAAAACTAGTTCCCATCCTAATGAACGTTATTCTATTGCTTGCAATCTGGGAATGAAGTAATTAATATTTTTCTCTATTTTGAATTATTTTTTTGAGCAACATTTTTTTGAGGTAAGTACCCGCTTTTCATATCTAACCATTAGTGTAATCGTGTAAGCTTATACTTTAGAAGCTCAGTAACATTTTCGTGAGAAAAACTTTAGCTTCTTGAGCTCATTCAGAATGCGTTGGTAAAATTCCCCACATTGTTCTACTAGAGTTATGACGCCATGGTACTCCCTGGTTTATCCAACGTGGCGACTAAGCCCGGATTCAAATACAAATGACTTTCGGTCCATGTTTAGAAAAATGGAAATGAGGTGGATTTCCACATCGAGATGAACAATATTTACAAAGAAACCTATGATAGTAACCCACTTAGAGTATCAGAGGAGAGGTACTTAAGCGACGTCCAACAAGTCTGCACTTCTTACGCCACTTTCTTTTGTTCAACCGAAAACGAACTTCTACTTCAGAATGTCACGTGTTTACCGTATGCAAACTTTTCTTGGTAGATCTCATCTCGAGAATCGTTGTTACATTAGACGAGATCAATGCGGAACAAGATATCTACAAGAGGTGCTGCAGTCCAGGGGCGTACGCAAGGGGGGGGGTAGGGCTTTACCCCCCCTTGAGCTCAGATAGCTGTCTAAATTAGGGGGGAAATAATAGTGCTTTATTACATACTCGAATTTCTTTCAGTAGATTCAGAGAATTATGAACCCCCACTTGAAAAAATTCTACGTACGCCACTGCTGCAGTCTCTCATGCGACAGTTTGAAGAGCATGAAGAAAATCATTAACATCGCATTGAGCGTCATCTTTGAATTGTTCGACTTCCCCTATGGCTAACGATGGCGTCACCTTTGAATTGTTCGAGATTCCCTATGGCTAACGACTTATGATTCTACACTTGATTTGTTACATATATACATATTAAGCCCAATCTATTGTAAGAAATATGATAAACAAAGTAAAAAAAATAGCGAAGCAAAGTGATGAAAACAATAAATCACGGAAATACGATATTACTCTTAATACTGCCGTTCTAAGACAAATATGGTAGTTACAGCTGAACTCAAATTGAGGAACTGATGATTAAAGTTTTACTCCTCCATATACATGTTTCAGATGCCCTTTTTTCAGAATTTTATTTATTTATTTTGAATATTTCCCTCCCTCCATATAAAACCATAAAACATTTAATCGCCTTTAAGTAAAATAAATGACTTTGTGATCATAACTCATTTTTCGGAGCTGATGCTTATAAAGCTTTTTTTCATTAGTTCGACAGAATAGCAGCATAAATTAACTAATTAAATAAATTAGAAAAAAAGTGGGAAGTAGGTTTCTTAGTGTGCGTGATAGTTTATGTATTAGCAACACATGCTGAAGAAACATCGGTAACATTTGCGTGGATTAACTCTCCATCAGTATAAGGATTGTTATTATATGGACAATTTTTTCCCTGGATAAAAATCCAGATAGCATATTCTTATGCTTGCAATTAAAGATAACTGATTAAAACGGGATAGATAAAAAATCATTTCTGACGTGTTTTCTGCAATCAAGTGCCTGAAAGTGATAAACAAATCACATTCAGGAACACAGCAATAAAAAGTTAATCTTTTGTTAAAAAATAAAGCTTTTAGAAACAAAGCGCTCTTTAAAACAACATGAAAAACGTTATCTTAGAATGAATTATTTGCAGAAAAATCTCGCTATAATAAAACATGCTTTTTCTTTACAGTATCATATTCATTTATGTTTGCTTACAGGATAACTTGTTAATTTCGATACAAGCAAAAATTGCATAATTATTTAACAGCAACGATTAAAATCATGGATCACTTTTTATCTCTTACAAAACAAAGAAGCGCTTTTTAAGCAAAGAAAATCCCCCTAAAATGAAAAAAAACATTGCCCTAGGGTGGAAAGTATTTTTCGAAGCAGAATAGTAAACATTAAAAGAAAAGTACACGACACTTATAAGAAAAATTTATTTATTTATTTATTTATTTGGTATTTCCCTTTGGAGCAGATTTCTTTCATAAGGCAACGAACAAATTTTTTCTTCTAGTGTATTCCAGCAAAATACAAATGCGGGCAAAACAGCATTTTTATATGAGATTTTCAATCTCTGTGACAGCACAGAAGTTTTGGTGTATTTTATAAAAATATGTTTTTTCAAAAACTTTTAAAAAACACTAAAACTTCTCATGAGTTTTTTTTAAAGATAAGATATTGTTTTCCATCACTCTTATGACATATATATATAAAATCTCAAATATGAACCCAATTTTGATTTAAAAGAGTAAAGTCTTCAATATTTATTTCACCACTAAAGTAATAAATATTTCAACCAATTTTCCGATTTTGTGCGAAGAAAAATAGGTAATTCGGTCGACTATGCCACCCATAAGGATTTTTTTTGTTAGAAGAATCAAAATTAAAGTTATTAGACAATGAACACATGCACACAAGATCTGATTGGTTATATATATATCATTTCTAAGAATTTACATGGTTAAGTAAAAAAATCTCAAATACGCTTGTCGAATTGTTCATCTTCCCCAAATGTATCGAGAAGATGTGGTTCGCCACGGGTGACACCTAAAATGGATTTGAGAATTTTTGAAAAATATATGCATCAAGTGTAAATTTTTTCGCAATATATTTGAAATAAACGTAGTTTATTAGTATGCCCACATCTTACTTTTCCAACGTGTTTTTTTTCGTCCTTTTTTTGCGTGATACATTGATTATCTGTTCAAAATGAAACACATTCTTTTAGATGGAGTCAGAATGTCTGAAGACATGGTTTAATAACTGCTTTTCTTCCCTGGCTCCATTTCAGCTGCATATATTCGTGAGGCGTCGTGTGTATGTATGTGTGGTGAACCTTTTACACTTCGTTTAAAGCGCAAAAAGGGGTTATAAAATGGCAAACTTAATGCAGTTTATTTTAAAAATCTAATTTTCAGATTTATCTAAATAACAACTGCACTTTAACATTAGTTAGAAATGAGTTATTTTCGATTCGATTGTATTAATTTGTGTGTGCTGTGCATTGGGAAGAGCAAAATTCGGTAAGCCATTCAGTAATTTAATTTCTAATTTTTAAAGTAATTTTGCAAATGATTTAATTTTTTGTTTCATTGGAGGATTGTTTTGCAACTTAGTATAATTTCTAAATTTATTTTTGGGAAGAAAGATCAATAGCGAAGTAGAAGTCCCATATAGTTTTGCAAATTCAAAAAGGTATCATTTTGGGAATAAATTGGAGATAGGAAAAATCATAACGAAGCATTTAAATTTAGGTTTTTATTTTTAAAACTTTACAAAGTGTTTCATTATCTCCTTGAATACGCTCAAGTCTCATTCCAATGAATGTCGACTGCGGGGCTGAATTTGCATAGCTAGTTATGGTATGATAGGTTAGCTCCTGTACTTATCCTACGGATTAGTTTGAGTTGCAGACTGTTTACAATTGAGTATACTTTTTTGTCAGAAACTAAGCCTTGGCCTGAAGAACGAATGTTGTTTAGGTTCTTGAGGGAGGAAATAGGTGTAGGACGGCGTATTAAGAGTAATTTTCATGAATTTTTTCAGCATATAAAGAATAAATACATTTTATTGAGATTTTGAGATTATATTATAGATGTATTGAGGAACATTTACTGAAATTTTCAAACATTTTTCTTGAAAAATCCCGGAGATATCAGCTGCTGCACATTGTCAGTCGCTACTCGAATCGGCAGCTACACTGTTAAAAATTTCCGTAAGGAAATAGTAAAATAACCATTTATTTGATTGTTATTTTACCATATTTAACTACAGCAGTTGAATAACCATTAAAAAGATGGTACTCAAACCACTGATTGTGAAAAAAAATCGTTTATTCTGTTTATCCTAAAGAACGTTTAACTAACTGTAATTTTTCAAGCGCTCAATAAGAATCGGGCGTCCATCTTCGTTTGCGAAACCTTACCGGTCGTACGTTGTTGTTAAAATATGAATAAAGATTTATCAGTTCAAATCTGCATGTGTATATAAAAAAAGAAGAAAAAAAAGTGGCTTAAGCAGTGGTTACTAAATAGAAACACATACACGCGTAAATCAAAAATTGGAGCCATCGGATTCCCGAACTGCTTGCGAATGAGCGAACCCATCATTTGAGCTGCTGAAGCTTGTTTGTATTTTAATTTTTGCAGCAAATAAAATGATTTTCGTCAATATACCGTAAATTTAAACCAAAAATGACTTTGTATCCAATCAAAGACTGAAATCGCAATTTTAAGACAATTTGCCTGTTGGAAAGAAGATTTATTGATAAATAAACGGCCGCGTTACGTGGTGCAGATGGCCGAATGGTTAGAGAGCAAGGTTGGTAAAAAATACACCCGGGTCCGATTCCCGCAAGCTGCGTTTACGGTTTCTACAAATCGAAGATTCTACTCCTTGAAATGGTTCAAAAACGGTAAATATTTTGTTTTGAAACCATTTTTAAATGGTTATAAAACCGTAAACTTTTGTATTTACGGCTTTTTAACCAAGCTGATTGGAAATGGTTTAGGTCCCGTAAAGATAGAAAAATGTTCCAAACCGTAAATTTAATGGTGAATTCGATGGACAGACTGCTGCCGGTTATTTAACCGTAATTTCATGATGAAATTTCTAACAGTGTAGTGTACATCCTGGAGGTCACAATTTTTTTCTGCGTTTTATGGATTTCATTATGTCAAAAAGTTCCAGGGAGAATCCTTGAGTCTCTTCCCCCGAATATCTGTACAGCAGTGGGAGAGTCATCAAAGGTGGTCACCAAATGCGTTTTTAATTCACTTTATTAAAAATAATTAGAATTTTTTTAATGCACTTTAATTTTGAATTTTTTTAAAAACACAATTCTGAAAGTTCTATATGGAGTGTTTTTTTAGAGGCAGAGAACTTGAAATGTAAATAAAACACAAAAGAATGTATTTAATATTCATATACTTTATATCATTAAAGATAACTTTATAGCATTAATGTTTGAATATGATGTCGGGTATGTGGCCACAACGGCTGGCGCATACAGGGCTAACCTGGAGGTCTAGTTTTCATATATTTTTCGCAGTAGATCTGGCTGAATGTCGGCTATAATGCGCCAAATCTTGACTTCCATGTGTTGCATTGTTCCTGGTTTATCAGCGTAGGCAAGGGACTTTATATATTCCCAGAGGAAATAATCCAAGGGCGTCAAATCGCAAGAACAAGGTGGCCAAATAACAGATTTACTGCGAAAAATGTGTGAAAACTGGACCAGTTTTCACACAACGTTTTCCACGTTACGTCGTCTACGCGCCAACCGCGGTGTTCACATGCCCGACATCATATTCAAACATTATGCCATAAAATTATCCTTCAAATAAAACAAATTACATGAATATTCAAGACATTTTTTTTGTGTTTCATTTCCGTTTCAAGTTCTCTGCCTCTAAAAAAACCCTTTATATATATATATATATATATATATATATATATATATATATATTTATATATGTTAATTTTAAGAAAATTTTCTAATAAGTATTCTAATTTGCCTAAAATTTTAACTATGTAATAGAAAGCGTTCCCAGGCAAATCATTATAGTATCCGTTTTAACTTACACTTTTTATAATTGAAAATTTCATTCATAGTATGCTCCTTTATTACTGTAGTTCGGTGGAAATAAATTCTGCATCTTGAAATATTTCCTGATGTTCCAACAAGATCGTGTCAGACATAGAGAATGCAGCAATAAAGACACTTTTAGATAAATGTGTACAAAAATAACATTTGGCCATTCTTGTTATTCAATTGTACATAAAGCTGATACTGGAATACTACAAGCCATTACATTACATATTTTGTGTAAAACGTTGAGCCCTTGAAGCAATTTGAACTTTTTTTTTCTTCTGAAACTCAAATAAATAGAATACTCTCTCTTTTCTAGGCCTCTTCGTTTTTATTTCAGGCATTCATAGTTTAAATTACAGAAACGTAAGGTATTATCTTTTGCAGAAGTTGAATAAAGCCCACACAATTTTGCAACTTTTTTTTCCTAAAGGAAACCACTTCGGGGATTTACTTCGGGGGCTACTAGAAAATTTGAAATAGATATTTTCTTGGATCAGCCATCTTCAGGTAAAAGAAAATGCCTGGCAATATTTTTATCGTCACGTGCTCTGAAATGCATTAGCATTATCATTCTTTTCCGAGAAATAGGGATTTTGTTATTGAGAAATTACTACAAAAGAAAGAGTAGCTATTTTATTTATATCCGCAAAATGGATTTCGCTTTTACATCTGAATATATAGTGCTCAATATAATGTGCTCAAATAAATGTTTGGGGTAGCATATTTCATGACAACTTAAAAAGGGAAAGCAGCCGCTGTGTAACCAGCACATATATTTTATATTGTTTATATATAGAGAGTATTGTCCCACTACTGTACAGATAGCCGTTTTCATTTTGCAAGCTCCAAATATGGAATGTAAGGTATTCCATGTCAAGTGATATAAAATATGAGAAAAAAATTATCTCCCCCTTTTTTATTTTTTTCAAATTTGGCTTATCAGCGGTAACTCTCATTATAATGAAAAATACAAATTTTTAGATTTTTATCTTGTTTAGTTTTTCAGTTATGAGGCTTTTATTAAAAAAAAAAAAAACTCGCATTTTTACATGTATACAACACAAAAGAGGTGATAACTCATCAACAAATAGAAATAAAAAGTTCTAGTAAAGAGCATTTGTAAATATATTGAATGATGTTTCATATGATATGCATCATGACTAATTTTATAAACATTGAATTTTAAAAAATGACCTTAAAATTTAAATTTTAATTTTGTCAATTGTATCTTTGTTTATGCAAAATTTCAACTTGATATCTCAATGGGATTATCTATTCTCGAATTTTCAAAAATACTTGATCCTAACTTCTTCAGAACGTATGATAAAGGCTTTCACATTGTTGTGACATTTCCTACGACAAACTTTAGCGGGCACAGCTCCTAAGTATAGTAGGGTTTTGATGGATATATAATTCTCCTGTGTGTGCATTTGATAATTAAATTCTGCCTTCTTTGAAAATAGGGTTTTGAGATTTGGAAAGGCGTGTCTGTCCCCCCGAATAACTTTTGAAGGAATTGTCGGATTGGAAAGATTTTTTTTTTTTGCATTCGAAAGACATCAGCAAGGAAATCTGATTTCCATACTTTACTTTTTGATTTTAACATTTTTTGCTTAATTTTTAACAGTTCGAAAAATCTTTTAAACATTAGCACCTACGGGCAAACATGAAGCAAATTATGTTTATCTGGATTTTAAAGGACATTTCAGAATGAATGAATCAATGAATAAATGAGTGAATGAATGAATGAATAAGTGAATAAATATGAATAAACCGTTGAAAAAGGTATATTTGAAGTAATTGAGAACTAAACCTGAATGAGAAAGAGAGAGAGAGAGAGAGAGAGAGATAGGCTAGATTATCAATTTGATATTGGTGTATGCGAGAAAGTAGGCTCTTATAGTTCTGGATGGAACTTTTTGTTCTTTATGATTTCCCCCCAAAAAAGATTAGATTTCACTCACATTTCCCCACAGTTGCTGGTGCCAATGAAAATGCATTATTTTTATAAAATTGTGTTTGAGTACAGCAGAAAAAGCAAATAATACACATAATTTTTTTCCCTTTAAAATGTTTCAACAAGTTTTTTTGTCAAACGTCACATACATATAGAAAAAGGTCACAGACATATACATGCTTTACCTAATTCTATAGAACATGCTTGTCTTAATTCTGTAGAAAACTGTAATATTTATGAGACACAGAAGTTTACTTTTATGAGCTAATACTCGAGAGACTTTATTTGCATTGACTTTTTAGATAGTGAAAGTTTTTTACATATATGAACGCTACTTACTTAATAATACAGTCTTTCATATTTTAAAGCATAATTTTTCTAATATTTGAAAGCTGTTTTCCTTTCATAGCGGGAACGCTAGGTTTTGAATAACAAAGCATTCATTGAAAAGGCAAATCTCTTGACTATTGTTTATATTATTTTCCTAAGTTTGGTAAACAAGTGAACCCAAAAATGAATTTTTCTTTACTTAATAATTTATCTTTACTTACTTAATTATTTACTTAAGTATTATTTCTTTAATAGTATAACAGGATAAGCTCAGAAGTTAATTAAAGAAATGTTAAAAACTGTTTATTTTTAGAAAGTCTCATTAAGTATGTAAATTACTACAGTTATACTCTTGCAATAAAAAATTTAACATCACATGGATTGTTATTTCAATAGAACGCTAATCTCGGTAGATCTTTATTGAAAAAAGACGTTGAAAAAAAAAACTTGTTTTTAACGTCACAGTTCGAATTTCGATTTCGATATTAACGTCATTTTTTCCCCTCAAAACTCGCCTAAAAATGAATTGTTTTGCTGAAAGAGATGGTACCAATCTTTGGGAACGCACTAGGTCTGCAATTGGCAGAAGCCAACAGCAGTCCATTAGAAATTTAAAAATGAAAACAAGTTCTAAGACTATTTATTTGTAAATGAAATCGGAAAATTTTACGATCAAATTGGATATCTACTTCATAGTAAATAGCCGTAAAAAATTTACTTTGCCATAAATACCTCCCCCTCCGCAAAAAAAAGTGTGTAGTAGATAGTAAAACGTATAAATATGTTTCAAGTATTCCAAGTGATAAATATTACTATTTTGGGTGTTTTTAAAAATAATAGAACTAAGGGCTCTTATTTTCATTAACATTAAGCCGTACGGCAAATTGCCGTTTAAAGTTATGGTTTCTGTCGAGATCCTTTTTGGTCCAGACTTTTACATCTCGTCAACGAAATAATTGCTATTCTGCCTTCCCTTCGGAAGCATTCCAATTAATATCGACGTATTGCCCCGAGAATAATAACCATGCATTCAATTCCAGCAGAGTGATTGCTAACAGTGCGGTTATACCAAGGGGTTATTTGACTACAAGAATAATAATGAGTATCATGCTTCAGATCCTGTTTCAGAAAGATGTTTCTGTCATTAATTAAGGTTGCGCAGAATTTCACCTAATTTAATTAATTCATTGAGCAACAATGAGTCGGGATTATGGTTGGAATTGGTAAGCCAGGCGTTAATAAACTAACTTGAACGATGAGGCAAAATTGGGGCGAATGGGAAAGCGTGAAAAGTGTAATTATTTTGTTAATAACGATGTCGGCTTATAGATATTATAACTTTCTCAGGATGTAAGGTTTTGTTACTACTGGATGCTTAAAACCGTTCTAGAGGACCTAATTTTGCAATGAGACTTGAATTTATGATGAAGGCATAAAAGAGTAACAATTTTGACTGAACTTAAAAAGAGTTGTTAAATTTAATAATTTGCCTCTACATCATGTTGGCTCTTTTACATTCCCCATGGTTATATTAGAAATCTACAGGGTGACGAGAAGTTACTTGTGCTCATATTTTAGCCAAATATTCATAAAGTAAGATATAAACCTTTGTGCTGCAAAGTAAAAACTTAAAATCAACGTAAAACTAAGCACGAACTTTGCAAAAATTGTTTTGAGGGAACCCCTTGAGTGAGCTTCTTGATGAAAGACACCAACTGAAGTTTGTTGCTTTTGGCTTTAGTTGTATGTTTTCCATCTAGGAGCTCATTCTTTTGTGTTGGAAAAGGGGTTCCTTGAAACCTCGAAACACGTGTCAGCAATTTTTGCAAATTGTGTGCTTAATTTTACTTTGATTTATAGCTTTTACAAATATCATCATTTTAAATATTCTATAGTAAAACCTATTTTGAATATGTTATTTTGAATTTGTGGAAAAAAGAAATAAATTTTACTATAAATTAATTTGTATATAATCTAAACCATTCTTTTCGCTTTGAAACTTGAAAGCATTCTTTTTAAAGACAGGTTCAAAGCGAGAACAACATCAAATAATGCTAAAATGCTAATTGCAGCACATTAAATTGTAATGTTGTTGTAAAATGTTTAAAAATCTTAAAACTTTTAACGTCAACAGAAAAACTGGATTTCTCAAACAAAAATCAACATTATAGCGAGCTAATAAAAGTATTACAATTTAAACTTACAGCTTATCCAGATAGTACATCCATAAATTTCTGTTTTGATATTAAACTATCAAAAACCTTAACTACGTTTTATGTTCTACGACAACATTCTTTAAAAATTTCTGAGCTCTGGAATAAAGCTCACAGTTTACTATCAATTACCATACATACGTACAGTTTTAAAGTTTTAAAATGTTTGAAACTTATGACGTGTAGATCGCGAAAACTTGTTTAAGTGATTAATTCTTCCTTGTGAAAAAGAAGAGTGTGGGTGAATTACTTACTGCTAAATGTATAAATTCGTATTCATTTCATGAATAATAAATATCTACAAAAATAAAAGTTTTAGGCAAATTTCTAAATGACTTATTTTGAAAAAAAAAAGAAAACTCGCATTAATTGATAAATAATTTCATCTTGTTTCCAAATCATCAATGAATTCAAAGCACTAACGTTTTAAAGTCGTGAAATTGTAAAATTATTTGTAGTTTGTATTATTTGCAAAATGCCAATCATTAGAAATATCAACATTAATAAGATTAAAAGCAATTTTTCTCGAGCTAAGGGTTTGACTTAATCGCAGTTAATTGAGAACAATTTAAATAATATTCTTAAAAAAAGTTGAAAAATAATTTCGGCAGAAGTTTGCTCAAGTAAATTCTGGTTTTTAGGCAAGCAATTTTTGAAAAAAAAAAAAAAAAAAAGAACACGCACGAACAGTATGAGTGATATGCATGAATGTTAAACATGAATAGCTTGTTCAAGAAGTAATTTTGTGAACGAATTTAAAATTATTTTCTAATCGGTTTTGAGAGTAAATACAAATAAAGTTATAATACAGATTTGTAGCAATAATTGCTTTTGACAGAAACTTCCAATTAAAAGCAGTTTGAAACAATCTTAAAATTTCAGAAATATCGAGACCATTTTTACTTGTGATTGTGATAAGTGTAATTACAATTAATGTTCTGGCGGTAGAAGCATAGTTAAATTTTGGTGAAAAATGATAGATGTTTCCTAACTTTCTGAGAAAATAATTTATTTTTTAATATGTTACCGGCAATGTATAAAACGCTGGATTTCATTCATTGATGGTAGCATATGTATTTCAGGAAACCATGGAATACTTAAAAATATACAACTCCTAACTTAGCAAAAATTAAAGATTAAACATATCGTTTACTTTTTTTGCACTGTAAAATAAAATATATGAGAGTTTCCTAGAAATCCTTTATACGGAACGTAAAATTACAGAGATTTAAAAACAAGAAACTACAAAGTCTTTAAAAAAGGAAATTATAGGAAATAAAAAACAGAGAACATTCTGAAAATTCATTGCCACAAATAATGTGCGACAGTAGTGGCGTCAACTGTGAGTAAACTGAATTCTTATTCCTGGTGCGCAAAGTCGGGTGAGTTCAGTTGAGCACAAGCTACCCTGATTCCTGTATATTAGGCCGCTTGGCCAATGATACCTCAGGAGTTGGGAAAGCAGGGGGCCCAGGGCTAGCAGGCCGCTCACTAGAGCTGCTGTCAGCAGTACATAATGCATTTTTGACTGCTGCTTGACTTTTGCTAAATTATACGTCAGCTACATATAATGCATTTTTGACAATTTTTAAACTGGTAAGCAAAGATCTCAAGCGTTCAGTTTTACGTAACTTAATAAATCTTTCTTTTTAGTTTTACAGAGTACGGAAAAACAAGAATTTTATTGAGAAGCTGTTATCAAGAAACTTCATTATTTCATTTGAAACAAGTTCTCCCTAAAGTTAAAGAAACATTCACTTTCCCTTCTGTACTTTTGCTGAAATTTCTTACAGTGTGCATGATTTAGCTAAGTCTTATATTTATATATATATATATGAGAAGATTATTTTTAAGGTAAGTTGCTCCACACTTGTACTTGGTTTAATCAAATCTAATTTAAAGATGAAATTATGGAATAAATTCATATAAATAACTAAGCATGACTCTGCTGTCTAAATAGCATTACCATTTTCTCTTGCATGGACTATTTATAGTTTTCTAAGAGGATAAATAAATAACATCTAACCTTGTTTCATAACTTAGTACGAAAAGCTTATCCCACTATAATATATGTCCCCCTAACTAACATAAATTCATATTATCTTGCACAAAGTGTCTCGTGTCGGAGACCGGTTCGAATAAAACGCAACATTCTCTGGCAGTTCTCTTAAAGTGGAAATATGATGCAATCCGAGCATAATTGAGAGTTAATGCATAATTTCTCGGAATACGCATATATTGTCAAATAATCAAATGCATCAATAAATTATAGATACGCAAAGAAAAAGAATGAATAGTTAAATATGCTTACAGTTAAGAAATAATGATACTTGTAAGAAAACTCATTGAAAGAGAAAGAGGGATTTACACACACACACACATATATTTTAATATGTGTGTGTGTGTGTGTATATATATTTTAATTTTATTAATGTATTTAAATTTATTTATCTTCTTGCAGGCCCGTCATTTCAAAATTTTCCAGAGGGGGGGGGGGGTCAAAGGGTGTGTATTTAATGCGCAATATATGCGAAAAACAACAAAATGCATAAACACATGTATAAGTTCAATGTATTTCTAAAAGTCAGGAGGGGGAGGGTCATTTGTCTCCCTCTGAACGCCCAAGTGATGAGCCTGTCATTTTGCTTTCTCCTGCTCAGTTTCTCCGGCTCATTCAAAATAATTTGTGGGCGAAAAATTTTAGAAACTGGAGTTCTCGAGTTGTATGCAATGGTTATGTTCAAATGGGAAACAAAACTGAAATGGATATGCATGTAAAAATTATATTTCATGTACAAAAATGTGACTGGAATAATAGAAGCAATATTTAATATTTTACTCTGCATATTCAAAAAAAAATGAGGGGGAGATACTTTTTCTTCTAGAACCAACACTTTTTTTATATCTGAAATGAACTACACTTATTCCCTCTTCGCTAGATACTTTTATTTTTTCCAACATTGGATTCACTATATCAAAAAGCAAATTTAACGCTAACAAACTAGCAAGGTTACGCAATGGCACTTTCATGTTTCGAGAAGCTAGCACAGAAATATTATTATTGCTCAAGTTTCGATAATTTGGCACATCTGAAACAACGAAAATGATCAAAACAGAAAACACCGGTAATACCTTTCATATTATCTTGAAAAAAAAAAAAAAAAAACCTCTTTGTAGTGAAAATAATGGTCACCTCATTTCATACTTTTTAACTATCTTATCAAACAACGATAATCAACTACTTCAACTTACACTTTAAGCACGGTGTTTGTTTAATAGTTTGCATGCAAAAATCCAAAACTAGAGCGATGGTCATTAATACAGTTTTCTTTATTTGTCCAAGTGTAAGACGAACAAACTCCATTTAAAACTCAAGTTTTGGAGGAGGATTAGTTACCTCATTAAAACTGCATTGAAGTTTTGACAGCTAAATTTTAGTTGGCAATGGGAACTTTCGAAAACAGGCTCAACTAAACGAGCTTCAGAATATTGCCTTGAAGCGTTATCAGTATCTTATATCGCTCAACATAGTCAATCTTTCAACTGAAAGTTTATTTTGTGCCATCATGAATTTTTTGTTAGTTTTTATCTTCTTTCTTTCCTAGTGTTTTCTATAAGCATGTATTAGCTTGTTTTTTCTCATTCAATCTTTGCAGATTTAACTTTTAATTTTTTTCTCTTAAATTTGGTTCTTATTTATCTGATTTGGTGAACTTGAACATGACATTGTCTAAATTCTTCCTTGTTTATATCTTTGTACAGTAAATTTTACGGTTTTTCCTGTTTTAACGAACCGAGAAAGCGTTTACATGGTATATCTAATGAGATGAAGGGAATATTTTCAGTGCACAAAATTGTCTTAAATACGCATTCTTTATTAGGAAAATTGGTGAAAATATTCGTTTTACAAAGCACAAAAGTTCCTGTATTCATCTTAGAAATGTGCAGTTTGAAAATAGTAATTATAAATTTAGTTACATGTGAAGTTTGTTAGAGGAAAGTTACTTTAATTAGAAATGTATGCTGATTATAACGCTTTTTTAAAATGAAAGTTACCAACATTTAATGACAAAATATTGGTATTGATGATTTCAAATCGTTCCATAATTAACTAGGTTAAAAAATGAAAAAAAAAATATATATAACAAGCTATAAAATAACAATAATAACAGCATAGGGATTTTAATTTACTTCAAAGTTATTTAAACTAGTGCTCTTTGATCCGTCAGATTTCTTCAATTTTCAAAATATATTTCAGAACCGCCTCGCCCCAGTTGAAAATCCCTATTCTAACAGTTGCTGTTATCCAGTTTGATTTAGGAAAAAAAAAACATTAAAGTTCCTATATGTCTCAAACTTTGCCACGCGTTTACTCAAAAAATTTCTGACTTCACTTTATCCATTTGCATCTCATTGCACCAATTGTAAAAAAAAAAAAAATACATAAAAAATTTTTGCATTCTGTTTGCTTAAAACTGATGTATAGCCATTATGTAAAATGACAGTTTCATTTCCAAATAAGGGGTCTTTTCAGTGCTATTTCAAGAAATATGATCTCGTTATGCAAAACATATTTCAATATTCCTTTTCCTTTAAAGTGTGAAAATATTTTACAAGCAAAAACATGAAAAAATACTCTTTGATGGCATTTGCTGCTTGTGCTTTCAACAGATTCTGATATATGTCTTCTGGAGTTTATTTTAAAATGTACGGAAAAGGTTTTTTTTTTGGATACGAATGCATTTTTATAGAGTAAAGGTCCAACCAAATGCACAGTAAAAAGCATTCAGAAATGCATTCTTCAAAGCATGTGAATACTACAGTTTTTTTCCAAAGACAAGTAAAATAAGGGGGGGGGGGGGAAGCCCATGCTGGAATTTGCATTGCTCAAAATTCAACAAAATTCTTAAAGACACTTTCAAATAAATTTTTCATTTTATGAAAATAAGATAACCTTTTGTCGTTTCTTTAAATTTGCTTTGATTCTGCATTCAGTAATGGCATGAAAATAGTTTTCAACCTACAGGTATTCTGATACTGGACGTGAAGTGACTGTAAAATATTTTAGTTCTTTCATGTATCAATTTTTCTTCAGTACTTTGTTACTGTATTATTTTATTAATTTGCATCCATACATAAATGAAATAACATGGTTATGTGTGTGTTTGTTTAGGGCGCGCATTCCGAAAAAACA
This sequence comes from Octonoba sinensis, assembly GCA_038502835.1. Taxonomy (NCBI): domain Eukaryota; kingdom Metazoa; phylum Arthropoda; class Arachnida; order Araneae; family Uloboridae; genus Octonoba; species Octonoba sinensis. The sequence continues at coordinate 192,477,559 of CM076598.1, read as the reverse complement.
GTAAGACCTAGAAAGATGAAATTTAGTATACAGGTGTAGTTTCTGCCGTAGTTGTGACCTCGGAGCCCAAATTTTAATAAATTAATTAGATAAAAAAGTTATTAATTATTTTATGCAATTTTTAAGAAAAAACTGCTACTATCTACCAGAACTATTTGTAACTAACAAACATGTTTTTTGTCGTATTCTACAATAACGGGGCTACAATTTGAAAACGGCTTACTGAATTCCAAATGCACCAAATTAAACAAAGAAAACTAATTAAAGAGGGACAGAAAAAATGTTAATGAACTATTCAAATTTGTTAAACAAGTAAGGATGATTATTTGCCAAGACAACTATTACGTAATACATGAAAACTATTTTGCAATATAATACTAGATGACATTTATTGCTTCAAAAACGAAGCCAGTCTGCAACGCTCCCTAACATTTTCCTAATTCCTTTCCTTTGTTCTTTTTGTTTTAATTCTTTGACAAATATTTTGCTCTAGTCGACTGAAAAGCACAAAAGAAAACACAAGGGAAGGAATTAAAAGACTTGAGGGAAGATTAAAGGAAACTTAAGATGTGTAAAGGTTAAACTTACGCATTGAAGGGCGGGGGCGAAGCTTACTTTTCTGCTGTTATTAGTCTTGAAACTCGTACACCGTTCTCCCCTTTACATTTGATTATTACAAACATTTCCGCCTTAGTGAATTTTATTTTATTAGGCATATGTTTAAACAACGCCAAAAAAGTAAATTAACCCATTTTAGGCCGATCATAGAAATTTTTTAGAATGTGATGCTATTTTCATTGAAATGTGCTTAAATAACATTCATTAGGACACAAAAAAAGTTTCGTGCATGAAAAATATTTTACCGCCAAATTAATGAACAAATAATTTAGTTGAACTATTGAACATATTATAGCCGGATTTCTATACATTTTTAATGGAAAATTTCGAAACATTTTGGATGCAAATGGGCTTGCCATTTGAGGAACAAATAAATGGTGTGGTTTTTGCGCACTTTACATCATCTACGGCAGTGAACGCCACATGAAGCCGTTGAGCGAACGCACCGAGAGTTATTTTGAAAACTTTTCAACATAAAGTATTTACTCCAATTGAATCACTAATATTTTATAGATGTTTTCAAGACTCTTAAAACTATCATAAAAATAAAATTAGTAAAAAATAGATGTCACAATTAATAAAAAAATATTTATTATAATGGTGCTTACGCTACTTTGGCCGAAAATGGGTTAAGTTCTAATTACATTATTTATTGCACAATGAAAATTAAACCACTTCATCAAAAACGAATACAGCTTGAAAGATGCTGAAATATATGTCAACACGAGCTTGTAATTCACTGCATATTGTCCATTTTGTAGTGAATTTATCTGAATTTCTCCATTCTGATGCCTTTCTTCTCTATACTTTTTACTAAAATAAAAAAATAAATAATATTTCATTGTATGTATACATATATATATATATATATATATATATGCATATTCATTAATGAAATACTCCGCTGAAATTTACGTAAAAAGAAAACTGCTGCACTATTAAGGTCATTCAGGGGTACCTCGACATTTGGGAGATCTCTACAAGTTTAAGAAAAGCCCTTAGAAGCGTGGTGTGCATCCTAGTGGCACGTGTGAAAATGTGTTTTGAAAAAGTAAATGAATAAATCCTGAAATATTAACCAGTTATTCATTTTCCCTTAAGGTGTCGAGATGGCCCAGAACGACCCTATATTTGATAATAGTTTACAAGAATCCATGGGATTTCAAAACTTAAAAGCCGCCACAAAGGAAGAATCGAGCTACATGAAACAAGAATAGGCATAAAAACAGGATTTAAAATCTTTTAACCGTGTATAATGGACTCTCAGCGTTTTAAATAGTTCTCAGAGCCACTCTTTATACTGATAACCTAAACATTTTGATGAAATTGAAAGATGAGATTGTAGTGGGAAGATACGTTAGACCAGTATTTCAGAGGCTTATATTAAAAAGTTGACATGCAAAAGTTTATACATACTATGCTATGTTGAAAAGCAATTACCACCTCCCCCCAGAACGAAAACAGTTTTAAATTTCATTAGCATTATTCCTTTTAGTTTTCTGTGGAAATGATTAGCAATACGGGAAAACGAAAAAGTGCATTAGAGGGAGAGAAATAATCATCAACAGTAAATAAACATTCTAACAAGCCATATCTTATTGTGCTTTGTTACATAATTCAACTTTTTTTTAACTTTTGTCACTTATTAATATGAATAAACCGAACATACCCTCAATTGTGTTTTACGCGCGTGCAAGGTATTTACTGAAATAATTAAGATTAGAAGGGAAAGAATATAGTGACCTTTTGCTTCCAAACTTTTTAGGAGACATATTTTTTGTCACTTTTACCAATATAATTCCTTTTGTTGAGAAGTTAAGCGCTTAAAAAATATATTTTAGTCATTTATTAGTGCATGATGTATATAGTAAAATCATAAAACTAGCTATAAAAATTCATAGTTCTGAATGGAAACAATAGCAGTTTTACGGAATATACTAGACATGAGCACAACAAGATCAATAACTTTGTTTTATTTTTATATTTTCCAGAACTGCATTTCTAGTGAGCTAATGTAATGATAACTAACATGTAATGACAACTGTATAGGAGTATAGTCATAAAGCACCAGCAACGATCTAGGTTTAATCCCCCAGAGCTCTATAAGTTTTGCTAGGTTTCTAGCCTCGTTGACAGGTTATCTCTTATATTTTATTTAATAAGTATTAGCTATGTGAAACGAAATTGCCATATGAATAGAAATAAAAGGTTATATATACGTAAATGATGACACTATTTGCTTCTTCGAAATTAATGATATATGAGTCGAAGGATATTTTGTCAAATTTTGAAACTTTTCTCAATTTTTATTTTGTTACAATTTTCTTCTAAATAAAAACAATTTTCTGTTGGTTCATTTATAAAGCCTCGGTTTACTGAAATTTCTTATAGATTTTACAAGTTTATTGTTGTGTAACAATCCACTAGCGTAAACGTTAACTTGAACTAAAGTTGTGCCAAACCATTCATTATTTAAACATTTATTATTAGACAGATTCAATGATTTAAATGTTTCAAATATTTTGGGCTTAATATTGCAACCTCATTCATCTGAGCGTTTAGAGCACAAATGATGCAAAAAAAGTGCAGCAAACTACTATATTTGCAAGTCTATTTTGAAAAATGAAAGATATACCTAAATGTCTTGATACAGATTGTGCAAATAACTTCTGCATTAGACGAAAAGAAAGATATTTTCTCCTAACTTTGTAAAATGAACCCATAAATTAACTTTTTGTATAGTAATTCTGTTTTGCCTAAACCGAGACTGTTGATTACTGAGATTACTACAAAGTAACTGCAAGTACAAAATTTCAAAGTATTAAACGGTCATTAGTGCAACTGTCGGAATTTGAAAGGAACCCATCATTAAATAAAAAGAAGTAGAGTTTTATGGTTTCGACGCATTACCTACCTGCCTACAATGTCTTTGGCTCTAAGGAAGGGCAAAACTGGTTTATATCTACCGAATCCATCATATTATAATATCTTACCACCCAGTACGTAAGCTGAGTTTTACAAAAAAATCTTCCATTGCTTTCCTTTAGTAGTAGTGGTGACCTGCACGAAACAGAGTCATACTGCTACAAAACTATATTGTCTCTATTGTCTTAATCCTGGTTTTGTTTATTAAGGAGCAGCCGATAAATGTATATTCATGCCTTGTGCTCTTTTAGTTCCTGCATTTCCTCATTCCAATAAGGGTCTTTGACCATACTGACTTAAACTAACGGAAGGGAGCTTTTACTTTTTGTTTCCCTATGGTAGGAAAAAATTGTACTCTGTGAACTAAATGATTTTTAAAAAAATATTATATACACATTACGCATAGGTGCTCACTGAAACTTCTGTTACTGTTCAATCCTGACTAAATACCGCTAATACAAATTTTAAAATTTGCGTATTTAATTCTTACGAAACTACAAATATTTTGTTGCAACCAATATACTTCCTACTGCACGAAAATTTTAATTGTGTTGAGTCATATTTTGAAGTTAATTAACTAGTTTTATGGGAGCAATTGCATTTCACCGAGGGTCCAGTATTATTAAATATTATATGATAGTTAAAACTTTATAATTTCTCCCCTTTAGAACAAATTTTGTTATAGGTAAAATCAAGAAAAAAAAAGGACCCCTTCTCGAGAAAATTCTGTATCCGTTCCTAAGTTTGATAACGTGTACTTTCACTAAGCAATAAACGTAATAACAGTAGTAGTAATAATAAATAATCAAAAAATAATAAAAAAAGTGAGAAAATGTTTCACACACACGCACGAAAACCTTAACAGACTAATTTTTAGCAATGTACTAATTTATTGGCTTTTTGCGATTTATTTTACTTATTAAAACTTTTACAGGAAAATAAACTTTTTCGTCAGAAGCTTCATTCCGGATGGAGCAAAATACTCTTTTAAGCCTTTTAAACCCACCAGCAGTGCCTTGTAGACTGGTAATTAGTGGAAAAGCTTCTCGCTCTAGACAGATGTCAAATAAACTCTAAGTAGCCTAAAAAGGCGAAGAAGATTCGAAAGCTTGTTTAAAGAAAAAAGATTAAATTCTTTGAAAATTTTAAAGTAGCCTTTAGTGTGCGAGCACCTGCAAAAAGGTATTGTCATTTGATCAAGAAGAAAACTAATTATAATTTAACGTAAATTGGAGCTCAGATTTGGTTCTGGAATTCTTTTAATAGGGTTCCCGCCCAGTTTATTTGATGTGCGGAATAATGTGCTACAGGCATACGATTTTTTAAAAAAAAGATTAGTTGTTAATTGCTTAAGGCAAAGGGTATTAAGACAAGGCTATTTTTTTCTTTCGAAAAACAGTGTTACAAAACATTATTAATTTTGAAAGAATAAAAAAAAAAAAAAATTATCTTTATTTCGTGTATTTCATTTAGAAAGCAACCAAAACAGTTATTACATATTTTTCTATAATTATGCTACATTATCTGTAAGTAGTATTTATCTTTAAAAAAAAACCTAGTTTTTTTTGTGAACGATGTTTAAAAGTTGTTTATTTTGAAAATATTTTACGAATTTTTAATGTAAAACCGAAGACAGACATTTGAATATATAAAACTAAAATACATACTTTTTATGAAATGAAAATGTATGCATATTTCTTCATAAATGTCATTAATACTCAGTTTAAAAATACTAGATAATATTTTACATACTTTAAAATAGTAATAACTTTTAAGGTACGTATACAGGGGTGTTTCGAAGGGTAGGGACAAACGGGACCTCCCCAGAAGGCATGGAATATCTGCTATCCGACCAGCGGTTTTAAATACACGTAAAACCGATCCGAGAACTGCACTAAAGATCCAGTTATCCGGCATTCCGGTTCCATTGGAAACTACAGTTTGTTTTAAAATTTTATTAGTCAGCATATTTTCAAAATAAAAGTAAATTAAAAACTTAACAACGGATTTGAAAACTTTGGAATGTTTAAATATATATACAGAATTTACGTGTTTCAAACATCAGAGCCGGTTATCCGGTATAGATCCGTCAGACATGGGATCCCGGATATTTGACTTTATAGTTAAAACGATATCCGATAAATCCTTATTCGATACCTTGGTCCCATACTCAACCATAACCACACACACACTCAGATATACATACATATCTACACCCTTGTGCAAATTAATTGAAACAAACTCAATTATTTGAGAAAACTAAGAAAAAATGAAATTTTATTTAAATTTATACAAACTCAAAAAAATTTAGCACATAATATGATATCCACGACTCTTTATTAACATTTGTACACGATTCGGCATAGATTTCACCAATTTTTTACAATCATTTGTAATATTTGTGTCCTTGTACCACACATGAATTAGCACCGTCATTAGCTTCTCCATAGTTGCACAGTCCATATTTAAAAGGCGATTCTCGCATATGGGCCAGAGATTCACAATTGGGTGGATATCAGGAGATTTCCCAGGCCATTACGATGTCTCAATTTGGTTCTCAGACATGAATTTCTTGACCATTTTGGACGTATCTCACGGGGATAAGTCCAGCTGAAAAATTCCCGTTCCATCAGGGTATCGTTTCTTCAACTATGGAGCAACTTTTTTATTCAGAATAGTAATGTACTGCTCAGAACATCAGAATGCATCATACCGTCAATAGGCTGCAAAGGTCCAACCCCATTGTAACCGAAACAACCCCAAAACCATGTTCTTTTTCGGTTGTTTAACAAGAAATACCGGTTGTTTAACAAATTGTGACATTGGAATGGCCTGGGAACTCTCCTGATATCTGTCCAATTGAGAATCTCTGGACCATATGCAAGAATCGCCTTTTAAATATAGACTGTACAACTATGGAGGAGCTATTAACGGTGCTAATTTATGTGTGGTACAAGGACGCAAATATTACAAAATAATTGTAAAAAATTGGTGGAATCAATGCCGAATCTTGTACAAATGTTAATAAAGGGTCGTGGAGATCATATTATGTACTAAAGGTTTTTCAGTTTGTATAAATTAAAATAAAATGACATTTTTTCTTAGTTTTCTCAATTTATTGAGTTTGTTTCAATTAATTTGCACAAAATATATATAGTGTGTATGCATTTTTGAAGCAAAAACATCTCCATTTTGAAAAACTAATTATTGACAAAAGAAATCGTTTCGTATACATTTTATTTCTTCTTCATCATCATCAATTGTGCAATCGTTCATTTTTATAACTGTTTACAAAGTTACTACGATTTACATGCTTCCTGAATATTTTAATTTGTGAAATATAAATAATTAAGTAAAATTACTTACCTTTAACTCTGAAGCAATGCTGCAAGTAGCTTTAGTAAGTTCTAACATAGTTCACTTCATTTGAGCGTATTTTGAACACATTTTTGTATTTAATATAAATATTTGGTTGCGTTACAGCGTATTTCGCAAGCGAATTTAAAAGATATTTAGCAAAAAAAAATAAAAAATTTTAACTTCATTAGACGAAAACCACTTGAACATAAATTTTACAACGTCTGTGCTATTGAAAAAGAAATGAAACGCAAATAAAGCTGCATATGTACTTGAATAGTTTTTCCAAGGTTTCATCAGAGATTCTTTATCTGAGTACAAAAGCTTCATAATCAAGTATAGTTAGAAGATGTATTGTTAACGCTCATATAGACGTTTTTTTTTTCAGTAGTTCAAGTAAGATTTATTATCTTTTCATTTTATTTATCTTATTTCATTTTTACTTTCATTTTTCATGTCTCATTTCAATCACGATTTTTATTAGCCCTATTGTTATCATTTTATGATCATGTTTGGAAGGACAAATAAAACTTTTTATATAAAAAGTCTTTTTTTTGCTTGAAGAGAAATGAAAATGAATTGCTATCATACCAATTGATTCGTTCATAAAAATATCTCTTTGAAAAGCATTATAAAGCCTCAAACGATAAAAGTGAAATTTATAGCGCAGTGAAAATGTTATTTTATATACATACGTAAATTTATAAAATTCCTCACGAACCATAAAATTGGAAATGGAATGAAACGATATATTTTTTTTATTCGTTGTAATTCAACAAAAGAAACTAATACTCAAAATGCCAAAAAGCAAAACTTGAAGATTTATATACAAGCAAAAAATAAATTTAAGCGATTGGAAATTTGCAAATATACTTTTATATAAATAAGAAATGTGCAGTTCATTTATCAAATCAATATCAATAGATGTTACACATCAACACTGTGTAACATCTATTGATATAAAAATATAATCGTAAAATTTTCAATAAAAATGACTACAGAAAATTGAAATTTCTTTTAGGTCAATATGTGTAGATATCTCCCTTTAAATGAAAGAGTTTTCAAAGCTTACTATTTTGTAAATAACACACCCACACATATGTACAATGTTTTCATAACAGTAATAATGAATAATATTTATGTCAATGTCAATGACATAACGTTCTTGCACTTATTGTGGCATTTTATGAAATTAAACTTCCAATGAACGCTCTTATACTAAACAAAACTTTAACCCATGATTTGAAATATGCATTTTATGCGTTACTTAAGGTATGCATTGCATTATCTTTGTATATCGCTTTTGAAATATATATTCTACCTGAATTAAATTATCAGAAAATTCCCTTCTTTAAAACTTAAACATGCATTTTTATACTCCAATTTTGCATCTATTTTGAATTTAATATTATTCACCTTAGAATGTTAAGCGGATACAGGTAAAAATAATATTTTGTTCCTGTTTTTCTTCTATCACCTTATTCGTTTAAACTATAGAAAGAAAATAATTCATAAAACTATAGCTTAGGTATTCTAAACGTTACACAAAAAGTAAAAAATGCTGAATAAGATTTTAATACTTTAAAAACTGTCAAAACCTATTCATGCATAAAATTTAATATAATTTACTGAAAGTTGCTAAGCTGCAATATTCTTTTTGTTAGTTTCCTTAGTTTAGTAGTATGTTTAAATAGGTTAGACTGACACGAAAAATTTATTGAATTAAAACTTTTTTTATGTACTTAACAATTATTATATGTATGTATTTAAGAAAGGCACACATTATGTTTGTCTTTTAAAAACATTGAGTAATAAATAATGAATATTTTAGGGTAAATTTTCATAATTTTCCACATAGATTCTTATATTTTCCTATGTAACTTTGTGTTTTAAGTAGATAATTCAAATTACAAGACATTTGACGTCTTTTTCATGCATTTAGAATTTTTATTTAAAATGTCGCTGCGATGCAAACCGAAATTTGTAACGCTATTTTGTATTTTAACAATAGACGTAACTTATATATTCTAGTGTTCAACTGTTTGCAATCGAATATAGTTAAAATCAAAAGCTGATGCATAAAAGATTAGAATATTTACAGCCGTATTTTTTGGACATCATCTGCTTGTACGTATAAATACTTTTACTTTAAATATACTTATCAAAAAATAGCAAAATGCCACGTACAATTTTTGTTGTTTAATCAAATGTAATGCCCTTGTTAATAAAATGCTTTAGAGGTTAAAATTGTACACATTAAAATACATTCTTTTGTAAAGCCAAAATGCGAATGTATCCGAAAAATTAAGTCATAGAAACTAAGCAAAGCATCAAATGCATTCACAATAAACACAAACAAAAGCACGTGCCTAGTAAAGCACTGAATGAGTGAACTAAGCTTAACAAGTCTTACTGGCCTAGATTTAAAAGGAATGGCTCACCTGCAAGACGCAGAGCAAGAGAAAGTGCTTTCGCATGCTGGGTATGACTGATACGCCACGTGAACATTTCCAGGTCTATATACCACAAGAGGTCGTGCCCTTAACCCTTTCCCACGACAAGAGCCGGCCTGATGCAATCGTCTGCTGCAGGCGATGCTCTACTCATCCCCTCACATCGAACTAGGAGTTTTGAAGCAAAACTAAGTGACACTGGTAATGTTATGGGAAAAAAAGTGGTTTTTCTTTTTTTTCCATCGACTTAAACCACAAATGAACTTTGTAGATTCCCCTGTTCTTCTAGAAATCATTAAAGAATAAGTTTTACATAAATGTGACACATGAAGAAAATGCGGTGAAGTTCATTCTTTTTTTCTTTGTAAATTTTAATGGAATAAATAGCATGATTTTTAGTTGTTAAATGCTTTACTCAATCTTTCGCTTTTTTCCGGGACACTTTTCGTCTAGCTTTTGAATATGCTGTACAATAAATATGTACCAAAAATATTAGTTTTTACACCTTTTTTTATTTCTATACTTAACCACATTGGCTTCTGAATGACTCATGCAACAGCAAAATAAATTTTAAAAAGTTGTTCAAGAAGAATTGGATAATTTTATGAATGTTTAATGGTAAACTTATTTATGCACTAATGTGACAGAACACACACATTCCCACAAGATAAATTCCTATAATACCATTGTCTTGGCATGGAAAAAATATGGTTTTTCTTGTGTATTTAAAGACAAATTACGTGCAGTTAAGTTCACTTAAAATTGCGGAGGCTTTGTTAAATAAAATTGTTTTTCCTCAATTTTCAAAAACGCAGTGATGTATACATACATTTACGAACTGAACTTACATAATTTATTTCTAACTAAACCTAAAACAACGACAAATAATTACACACAGTTAAGCAATTCAATGAGTATGATCTAATTTTAAAAACTATTATATATGACCATGGATTTAGAAAAAATTTCAATACCGGAAATAGACTACTTTCAATGTTTTTCCAAATGTTTCAGCTGTGTGAAGATCAGAAAAATTGTGCATATTTTAAGAGCGAGAAGAAATTAGTTCAGCTTTACAAGAATATTTTCTGCAATATATTGTTCAGTATGTGTTAATTCTAATATTTAGTTCGCTTAAAATTGTCTTTATCCTAAAAGATGGATCTACAAGAAGATCCATCAGTTGAATGACTTGCGTATTTTGACTTTATTTTGTGCGAAAGCGGTCTTTTTTAAAGATAAATGCAATTTCAAGCAAACTAAATATTAAAAATAGCACACACTGAACAGCATATTGCATTTAACATAAACCATTTAATGTATAACTATCATGATTTTTTAGCTGAAAAGCAATTTTATGTAATTTGAAGCATTTCAGTTTAAAGTCATTGACATTTATGAAACAAGTTTTCTCAAGTTTGTTCTATGTCACCGATATGTATTTAAAATAGTGAAAATTTTTTATAAAAACATTTTTTTTTGCAAAATTGCATTTTGCAAGAGACAACTTACAAGATTGACAGCGAATTAATAAAATAAGAGTGTCTATGAGCATAATTTGTTAAGGAGTAAGCAACAAACAATGTTTGAACTTTTCTTCCTGTAATTATACCCATTTATTTCATTTGAATAAGCCCTTGTTAATTTTATCCACTTGAAACAAGTTTTAATTTTAGACTCTCATGGATAATACAGTGCCTAATAAGCCAACACTAAAGAGTTAAGTTCCATTTTGTCCTCAGTTTTCCGGTTGATTTTCTTACTTTTTTCTTATTTAGTAGCTGTTGATGGGTTTTGGTTGATTGGTTGGTTGGTTGGTGTCGTGTCCACGCGCGAAGCGAGGAAGAATGAGTGTGCTTCTCCTGAGTCAAACGGGGCCCTTATAGACAGGAGTCCGACTTCCCCCTTTTTATGTGGTCTCATAATTTTTTGAGCCAGCTCCCAGATGAGAGACCGTCACGTGGGGTTGGCACACTCAGATGCATCGTTTCACTTGGAGGACATTTGAGCCACGACAGATTTAACGTGCAACAGCTCGCTTTGGCGTACACGGTCCACAGCAGCCAGCCGCGAGTAGTTGTTACTCTCCCAAACACTAACCTCGGTAGATGTTGCTTTACGTGCTCTGTCGGAACCGAGCTTCTACCGACGGGTCCACTTCGGGACATTGATGAGTTTTAGTATTATCAATAAAAATTGTTTGGAAATAGTTATATTTTTATCTCCTATTTTCGACGTAGATTCAAAGCCTTTTTTTAGAAAATTTTGTTATTCGTCACACATTCGTACTACTCCTTACACATCTACAATCTACAATATTTGTACAATACTCAATACATTTGTACTATTTATAACTCAAACACGAAGCAATATCAAGAACAAAATAAAAGAGAAAATGCAATCTATTAAATGAATGTCAAAGCAAATAATCCCAATATTAAAGAATTTAATGAATTACGGTCGAATTTCGACCACTGGGTGAACTCTAGTTCTAAGGAATGTACTGGAAGGATTTTGATTTTTATGATAGTAAATTTGAAAACGCATTTTATGTTAACAAAGGATAGCTTTTGTGCCGATCCACTTTTCATTTCATAGAAGTATTCATGATGGGATGCTGGCATTTTAATATTCAAAGCAGTTTAAAATGTTATCTGACGCCATAAGTTTTGAAACCAACTCTTAAAAGGGTCATAAATAACTTTCTAAGACTTCATCTGTGAATTAATGTTCAACAGAAGATATTCATTTTCCATTAAATTAAACTCCAGACAGTTATGGAAAATAAATAGAGCAAATCAAATATTAAACAACTATCTTAAATAGTTGCTAACGCTACCAGCTTTCGTTTTTCAACGGAACAAACGTGAAGTTCTTGTCTCTTTTCAGAGAGCTTAATGAAATTTTATCAACTGCATATATAAAACTTATTATGTGTTTTGATGTCAGCAGGTAAAACAATTTACTACTATTTTCAACCCTCCCCAAAGGCAAATGTAATATATCTGAATCAGTAGGAGTAAACAAAATCAAATGACAGAGAGCCATTTGACGTTAGTTGTTTTTCATTTATCTCAAATAATTAAAAAAAAATTTTTTAATAAAATTTTTCAAATATAAATATAGAAACTTCAATTAACAAATAAATGTTATACTATAGTTAAACATATATCAGCTATCCATCGCCAACTGTTATTATAAGATTTTAAATCATGAATTCCCCCCTAACTTTTCAGTTTACTTCGACCAGATGCCGGAATACATTCTCGTTTCTCTGTGAGCAAAATTAATGTTTATTATTCAGAAAATATAAAATGATAATTAGTGGTGTATTCTTTAAATGTTCCGCATTTAGTTTATTCAGTTTATTACCTAATGTAATTATGTTATTTTTACTTGAAAGTAAATGCTTATAGGCATAAAGAGGACATTACAAATATGTACCCCCGTTGATTCATTGATTCAGACTTTTTCAAATTTAGTAATTGAATCTCTCATACTCGGCAACCAAATATAGCTAGCTATCCTTGAGCAGTATCCAATGTTTCGATACCCGCTGAAGACCCACCATGTATACTTGGGGATACGGGCATGTAAAATCCGTGGACCCCACTAACTCGCCCCGTGCGCAAGCAATCCTAAGGCCTCTGCTAATAGGTAGGGGTCTGGTGGAGAAAAGTATCCAATGTTTCTTTCCAATGTTTCGTTCCCGTATCCAATGTTTCTTTCAGTTTTAAGTAAAGTTTAATCTACTACACCCAAAAATATACGTTATTTGAGCTTATATAATAAATCGAATTATGTTACGAGAAAATATAAGTAATTACATAATATTTACACATAACTGAAAAAAAAAGGATGATTCCAAATGTAAGGGAGTCTAGGGCAAAGTGAAATGGTAAAATATATACTCTGTTTGAAGGCCACCTATTTAATAACATTTTGATTATGCTACATAACATGTAATTGATTCCACTCAAAAAATAATTAACTGTAAAAATCAAGTTATAAGTTAATACAAGCCATTTTCAAATTTTGATGCTCATGTTGTAATATTTTGTGTTAAGTCAAAAATACTTTTTGCTATTATGTAACCATAAAAGTCCTGCTTTAATATTTTAAATATTGAATAAGATCTACTAATGTTCAGTGCAGTGTTAATTTATTTGATATTACGCTCTTTTTGCTTTCAAATGTGTAGTACAATTTTGCATGTGTATATGGGGCAAAGTGAAGTACTATTTTATTTCATTTTGTCCCTACACCAGTCATTAGATAACTAAGCTTGTCGGTCATTTTTTCATTCATTCAATTATTAGTTTATATATTTGATCATTTATTAAATACATTTTTCATTCGTCAAATTACTTAATTACTTTTTTTTTAAGTTCATTGATTCATTTATATTTTTGCTCGATTTATCAATCATTCATTCATTTAGTTATTCATGTTTAATAAAAGTATTTTTAACTCTATGTACTCGTAAATATGAATTATTACATGTTGTTTGGACTACCATAAGGAAATATACGAATGCTAAGGGATAATAGAAAACTATTTCGTTAGGAAAATACTTCAATTTTTCAGTTTATAGCAAAAGTGATAATGTTCCACTTTTACTTTAACATGCAAATTTACTGCTTAAAATGAAAAATAATATTTCAATACAAGTTCTATTATTAATTTCCTAGTTCTCGCTTTATGTACTGGTTCAAAATGAATTTCCAATTTGCTAATTTTTAAAAATGTAATTTATTTTAACTATTTCACTTTGCCCCACATTCCCCTACTTATATATTACGATCGGGAATACATTTTCATTAAATATAAGAATATCAGCATGCTAATTTTTAAAATATTTACCGGATACCTCAGATCTAAAATAATTGGTTGCAAAATAGGTAATTTTTTAAAGGTACAAATTAGTTTCATACAAAACTAAAGAATAAAAGTATATTTTGCAATAAAAATATTTAAAAAGTTGAGTTGAACACGAATATGTCAAAATACGAATTTTAACACGTATCAAAGCAACGGAATGCATTTTTGAAAGCAGTTTCTTTTAGAAGGATTAACAAGTTTTTAATAAATGCCACAACGGGAAGCTTCAACAAGAAATTGCCACCTACTGTGCAACATGGAAAAGTATTTTATTTTTTGACAACTCGTCTTTTGTGCTTAGAAATTACTTTACATCCTAATTAAAACGTTTATTTTTTTATCTTGAGTAAGACAACTTTCTTTTCTACAGGTCAGTGTCATGTTTCTTCTTTTTCAAAATGTAATTGCTACACTGCAACAACAAATATAAAAGAAAAATTACCGGGTTTTTTTTTCTTATTTGTTTTTTTTTTATGACTAGATACTAATGCGGTACGTAATTACGTTTTTAGGTGAAACTTCCCTCGCGAAAGTGACTGGAAAAGTTGGAATATATAGTTATTCATTGCAACACGCATGTTACGATTCTAGCAGGAAATAAACGTTACAAAAAAAAAAAAAAAATGAATTTTCCTTGCTTTTATATTTATACTCAATCAAAACAAATATCAGGACCTTCCTGTACTTTTCGATCTGTGAGTTTCCCTAACCTAATCAATGAATTCGTGACAACGCACTGTTGGATTTACATCGACTACTAAATTACTAAACGGTGGCTAATTGCTATTCAACTTTTTTAATTTCAATTAGGCATAACGCCTCTTCGAAAATTTATTGTTTTTAATGACTTTCTTGAAAGTTACTGAAGGAAAGAATGCAAGTGTCATGGAACTCTCCGTGGAACTACATGATTCTGTGGGAAAAAAAAGAAACGCTGAGCAAATGCAATATTTAAACACCAATACTGAAGTATTCCTGATTGATCTATACGTACTTAACAGTTTAAAAAAAATGTTGACATGTCGAATTATTCCCCTAAATCTTTCCTTCTAAAACGCCTAAATCTTTCCTTCTAAAACGGAAGTCAATCGATTGTTTCAAGGCATTTTGAAACGTGTATTTTAAATGCATTACTTTAATAATCGATTAAATCTCGTAAGCAAATAATTGAAAGAATACGGCTTGTTTCAAAAGGGCAAATATAAGAGGAATTAAGGAGAATAAAATGCATGAAGAGCAGAATTCTTGCGCTAAAAAATCAAATGAAGGGATTAGAGGAAGATATTCTTGAATCTCAGTCACTAATCTGATACTTTCGAGAAATAAGACTTTGATTTTCTCTTTTTTGATTCCAGTAAAATGATGAGGTACATCCATTTCAAATCTTTTATTTCTTTTTGCTGACGTAAAGAATTTATTAAGTGTTAGTTTGAATGCTGGAATTATTGCATTAAAGTAGCACCATTTTTAGATTACTTTCCGTAAAAGTAAAAACAAAAATAATAATAAAGCATGACAGAAGTCTCAATGTTTCGTAAAAACATTGTTTTACATGAAGAGAAGTTAAAAATAAGTGAAGAAATTAAATAAGGATTGAAAATAAAAAATTTGAAAGTAGGGTTTCGAGATGGGGAAGTGTGTCTATTGGTCTGTCTGTCCCTCGCCTAATAACTTTTGGGGTATTTGTCCGATTCGAAAGATTTTTTTTTTTGCATTCGAAAGAAAAAATGGAGTAATAGAAAAATCATTTTCGAAAGAATGTT
The DNA here is from genome assembly GCA_038502835.1 of Octonoba sinensis. Classification (NCBI taxonomy): domain Eukaryota; kingdom Metazoa; phylum Arthropoda; class Arachnida; order Araneae; family Uloboridae; genus Octonoba; species Octonoba sinensis. The sequence continues at coordinate 192,461,562 of CM076598.1, read as the reverse complement.
ATTTTTTTCAAATGTAATAAGCTCCCCCACTCAAAAAAAAAAAAAAAAAAAAAAAAAAAAAGAAAAGAAAAATGAGAGAACTCATTTTTTAGTAAATGTTTTTTCCAGTACTCCATTTTCTCCTGATATTTGGAAACGTTTTTTATAATTTTTTCTTTTTTTCTTGTTCGTATTTCCCTGTGTCCTTCCTTTTTTTCTTGTTCCTGGTTGTTTTCTTGTCCTCCGATTGGTCTTCTTTATTCATTGTCTTTGTTCCTATTGGTTAATCTCTAGCCCGACCCCTTAGAGATGGGACTCTAGACCCATTTGGTATAAATAACGGCTGTCTTTCTGGTTGTTGCCGGTTCACGCGCAGTTTTTTTAGTTGTGTGTTGAGCACTTCTTTCTTGCACTGATGATGGGGCTACATTATTGCCTCGAAATAGCTATTTGCATTATTTGTTCTGACAATTTGTGCTTTATTTACGTTGTTTTTTCCCTTATACCCATATTTTAGAAAAAACAATTTATAATCATTTGTCTTATAATTTTGTATACTTGTTTAAAAGATAAATCTGATGCGTATTTTAGTGCTCCTTTCGGTAGAGATAATGTGACACTTAGTAATTAGATATATTCTTAATATAAAAATGGTGCTACTTTAATGCAGAATTCTAGATTGTAGCCTGAACATTTACCGCTGATACTAAATAGTTGTTTTAAAAGAATAAAATTATCACAATAACTAATTTTTTCTGTTCTGTATTACAACAAAAGCCATGCATTTGTAAAGTTTGTTACTTTTGGTGCGACTACTATCTGATATATTATAGTCTTCAGTACAGTTTGATCGTAAATATGAAAAGGGGGGAGAGAATGTTAGGATGAATGGTTTTAAATAAACAAAATTTAGGTACCAAAGAACATACTCTTCTCCACCAAACCCCTACCTGTTAGCCGAGACCTTAGGATTGCTTACGCACGGGGAGAGGTAGTGGGGACTACGGATTTTACATGCACATATCCCCAAGTATACATGGTGGTCTTCAGTGGGTATCGAACGCGCGACCTTCCAGGCGGAAGTCCGACGTGCTAACCACTGGGCTACCACTGTGACTCATTTGAAGCGTAACCCGAGTTTAGTCAATGGACTAATCACACTTAAAACGTTAATTTGGTTTATTTACTTGTACGGATGTTCGAAGAGATGAAACAAGAAACATGACAGGAGATTCTCAGAAATGATTATTGCTTTTCCTAAAAAATTAATTAATCTCAGTTAGAGAATATGAGATGCTAGGATCCTTTTACCACGTTTGGATAGCCACGTTTTCAAATTGAAGAAACAGACGTAATCGAGCTGCAAGGAAAAAATATTAATTCAGCTGTAATAATGTTAAGCTGCGTCTAGATTGGAGCATGAACAAGTTGACAATTACGTGAGAAAGTCAAAGAGTACCTTATTAGCATGTTATCACTTGTCAAGCAGCCATTTAAATGAGACGCTTCTAGTGGCTCATTTGAATGCCATTAGAAGCGGCTAGGGGCCATTCTATTCACAGTATACTGTAAATCATGTTTATGTCTGGTCGTGGCTCAAGGCAACATTTTACAGGTAAATGATATTTTGTTTTCTTTCCTTTACAGACGCTAAATAAGAAGTTATACATCAGCTAATGAAACAAACCAAAAGTTAAGTAACAAAATGTTATTAACGTGTCACGAAAATGATAATTTTTCTCTGAATGAAGCATTTAATACCCAATAAGCATATCGTAGGAATTGTATAGACATTTTACCCTACATTTATATAATTTATTTATAATACTTTTATATATGGAGGGGTCAGAGCAACAACCAACCAAGTCCAAAAAAGTAACAGCTGAGAAAAATTGAGTTAAAGTTAAAAATTCATAACTTTTACACCCTTTGATCTCTGAAATATTTTTTTTTTTACTTAAGTAGTTGAAATCCATAGAAAAATTTTGGTTCAAGAAAATTGTTATTGGGAATAATAGATTTTTTTAAATTAACAAGCAAACTTTTTTTTGTGGACTTGGTTGGATGTTGCACTGAACGTTTTTCAGCTCTTGGCTTTGCAATATCCAACCAACTCCACAAAACTTAAATTTGACAAAAAACTCTATTATATTGCATTTTCAAGGTGAAAATATAATAATTTATTACATTGTCATAGTGGCAGAGGATAATAGATTAATGAACAGTCAAATTTAAAATTCTTATTTATTACGGAACACTCATACAGATAAAAGATATGGGTAGTTACAGGTAAAAGATTTCATCATTGTCCTCATTAACTTCCTCATCTACTTCCTAATTTCTTCTTGTAGTAACTTCAACTGGTAAGTTCTTGAAGTATCGGTGGTGGGTGGGGGGTATGTAAGGGATAAGAGATTGCATGTCATCTTTTTTTGCTTGTGTGACCAGTCTACGGTTTGGATAGAGAGGGCTCTGTTGTACTTCAACAAGTGATTGTAAGTGTAATCCCTTTTTTATTTTTGAATTTTTTCTTTGTTTTGTTGGGGCATACTGCTTTAAATCCAACTGTCTGAAAGGTTCTTCTTTACATAATGAGTGTTTGAAGAATACAGTGAAAGATTCTCCTTTAACAAGTCTGATCCATCTTATGTTTAACCGATTGACAGGTTCCCCGTTTGTTCCTTTTTTTCGGTAATCTACATTTTCTTCCAGTTCTTTTGTACTTAAAAACTCATTTTAAAACAACCCAAACAGAAGATAGATCAACATAACCTTAAAAAATTGGACTTGGTTGGTTGTTGCTCTGAAACTTTGTTGCAGTCTGTCAGAGCATAAACAAACTAACGCATTCTGGTGGCGAATTATTGAACTTTGGACTTGGTTTGATATTGCACTGAATAAAACTCAATTTTAGACACACGTTACCATAGGAAACTAAAAAAATCTAAATTTTGGACTTGGTTGATTGTTGCTCTGACCCCTCCATATTATAAAATATTTTTTGCTTATAAATTCTTTTATATCTACTTTTCGTTTATACATATATATTGATCATAAATCATTGCTAACTAATCAATTACTTTATGTATTTTTTTATAAGTATTTTTATTTAATCCTCTAACTGCCGCCTTGTGGCTAATATAATTCATTCGATATCAAACTCCCATTGGAACGTCGACGTTATTAATAGAAAATATGTATTCCCTTACAAAGTTAAGTATTTTTGAGCCTAATATAGAGAAAAATCCTTACATTTTTAGCTGGAGAAAAACTGCTTTGAACGAAAACTTTAAACGAAATTTTTTCCAAACTGTTAATGATATCTAAGAATATTTATGCACAAAAATATATTGATTTTCGTTTAAAATTGCTTCACTGAATTTTCTTTTCTATTTCTTCACTTAGAAACATAAAAAAGAAAGTAAGTGGTGATAATGGCTTTGTTCGAACTTCTTTGAATGAATTGAAAATCCGCAAAGGCAAAATGATTTCAAGTCAAACTTGCAGGGGATTTTTTCAACAGTGTAAACAGGAATTGCCATTATGTCAGTTAAAAATAGTTTAAAAGTACATTTTAAAGGAAATATAATTCTGAAAATAGTCTGAAATTATTTTTAACTTATAGGGCAACAAAAAAAATGAAGCAATTTCATTTGCTTTTTGATTTACTTTTCACTTAACTTTGAATATTTTAAAACAGCATTTGAAATTTTCACTATATACTGATCATAATAATTTTGTTGGAGGCACATTATTACGTTAGGGATTTTCAAATGAAATTGAAAGTGGGGTTGTGGTAAACAATGATTTGTTAGTGAGTGATTTCTGTCAGTGTTCCGTGACTTGCTTGCCGGTGGTTTCTTCAGCATTCCGTGATTTGCACGTCAGTGAATGGTGCCCTTACTTCAAAAAGGAACATTGATTTTGCCTTGTAACAAGCTCAATGTCTTCAAAGATTTAACATATTTATTCATTATTATTATTATTATTATTATTATTATTATTGTTATTATTATTATCATTATTATTATCATCATCATTATTATTATTAATATCATCATCATTATTATTAATATTAATATTATTATTATTATTACTTATTCGTATTAAACTTTTTTTTTTACTTAAGCCGTTTGTAACTGTCATTAACATTTTACATTCAGTAAAAAACACTCGTTAATAATGTCTTCTATTTGATATTTAATAAAGAAATACATTTCAGATAAAAAAGTTTTGTTTTTTTTCATTTGACAAAGAAGACAAAATTATATATATTTTGATTAACGCAATTAAATTTCAAAATGAAATGTAAATTACTAAGTACCATATTTTACAACCTAAAAGGGGCGAAGAATATTATCTAAATAGTCACTGCATCAAACTTAAATGCTAACTGAATTTTAGCAGTTTTCTCCTTATTTCTGCCTTTGCTTTTTTTTCTTTGTGGTGTTCCTGTTTTGCATAACTCTACGTTTTCAGGCATCTTGCCTAATTTGATATATACTAGTTGGATTATTATTAGTAGTATTTTGCTTTACAGAAGTACCAGATGTACTTTAAAATGCGCTATTTTTGGAACTTTTTAAAAGTAAATGTCTCTTTTTTTAGGTCTGACATATCCGTTGGGTATAGAATAACTTAAAAATTGCTTCTCAGGCTTTTTCCCTCAACGTTTGACATGTTTTCGATGTTGCATTATTGTCTGTCCATGCAATATTGGCTTGACTTTAGAAAAGGGATCATGTTACAACAACTCACACTAATTGCATAAAAGCAAGGCATGATCAGTTTCTAGACATTACCATCAATCAGAAAATTTCATAGAAGTCGACGCATTTGATCAACAAAAGAAGAACGTCCGGTAAGCGTTCCATCGAAGTCCATGGAGATCAATGCGTTAGGTTTCACAGCTCTTAGGTTCACAGTTATTTTTACAAACTAGACATAAAATTAGAATTGGTGAGAAAAAAATATTTATTTTAACTAATTTTGTAAAGCTATCATACTGAAACTGAGCATTTTAGTATAGATACCTTTGTACACAGAGTTTCTTTCAAAATAGAAATTTGTTTCTCAATTCTCCAGTTTCATGTAGCTCATTATGTCGCCCGAAATGAATTACAGTAATTTTACTAAATCATCGGAAATATACTAACCAACTGGCGCTTGGCATAACTATTTTAGTTAAACCGCACAAAAAAGCTGAATTCGCATCAGGCAAGGAATACATTTGGTATCGTTTGGAAAAATTGTTTTCACTTGCGTCCGAAACTATTGCCTTAATGAATTCAGAAGTATCGAACACTAATTAATGTGTGCAATGTAAAGATTAGATTGGATCAACCTCCACTTTTCTAATCATAAACTCATTAACAAGTATAAAAGAATCTTGTCACTTTCAGATGACATCTTTTGATTAGTTTTAACATGTCAGAGAGTTTATTGCATCTTCTTCAATGTATTTTATTAATACATCTGCTAGAGTAAATACACGCGTTTGAAAATCGTTGTAGTACCTAATAAAAGCTTGAGAATCGACGAAGATAAACCAATTAAGAGCTGAACTTGTCTTGAAAATCTAATTAAGAACATGGACGAGATTCTATTAGATTCGTGTTGTGAAATAAATTATAAAGAGATTGAATTAATCTCGCTCTCAAATCTGTAAAGCTACTTGAATATGGTTAAAGAAAATGTTTCTAAGTGGGAATATATCTTGTGCGGGTACTTTACCAAGTAAAAGAAAATATATCCGGTCTACGGTGAAATTCATATGAATTTTCAGAGCATTTAGAAACATACACAGTGACGTGCCATTAATACATTTCATGTTTGTGCGTCTTTTAAAGTTATAAGTCGCATCGTTAGGTCCCAATTTAGACCAAATTATTATTTTATTCATCATATACCCTCGGTTATACGTTTCTTACCCTTGACTTACTATAATTGTTTTAATGCTTCGCAGAACCATCGCTCAACCACTTTTCTAGAATTGGGAATACGGGAAATGAACAAAATAATGAGACATCACATCATTGTAAACTGACTATCGTCATATTATTAGCATGAAATTTCAAGAACTAACTTCAACTCATAGTGTTTTGCTTAACATTTATAAATAGAAGATAACAGAGTACAGTTAAAGGATACATTAAAAAAAATAAAGTTTTCTTTATATTAAAAAAAATTCGTTGGGGACAAAACATTACTTATGATGGCCTCGAAATGGTCTTCTTCATTCCGTGTCTTTGTTACTATTGGTTAATCCCAAATCCGACCCATTTGGTATAAATATAATACATTTTATTGTGGTTTTTCTCATAAGTGGTGCTGCACAAGAGCAAGAATTTCATTCGATTTTAATCTGCTTAGCTTGATTCACATCACAGCAATTTGCTTTTAACAGTCTAGTTTGTAGCTCAACCATTGAAAGATAAAATGAAATATTTGTACGAAAACAAAGTAAATTAAAAAATTCAGTTCAAAACTTTAGAAAGGAACTTGTAAGAGGGAAACAGTCAAAGTAAAACTTTTATGAATTAATGCCTAAGTTAATTTTTACTATGAGAAAAAAAACGAATTGTAAAAAATACTTTTAAGCATTTTTAAATGCTTAACTGTACATTTTAATAAAAGGCAAACATAATTTCATACTATAGATATTCTCGATATATTATTCAAATACCTAGATGCAACTTGACTTTCAACTTGTGTCCATATATTTGTGGTCAACCGTAGAGGAAGAGATTGCAATCGGAACTCTATTTTGAGGCACATGTTGGGAGCTCAACTACTACCTGAGAGGTTTTCTTGTTTGTTCTTTAATCAGGACATCGGATTGTGCGATATTACCCGTCGAAACTTTTCATAAATTTAGTCTCTGCTATGAGTAAATGCAGTTTCTGTACATTTGCATGTAACCATTCACTGATCTGCAATATTGTTAAGTGAGCTATTGACCATTATGCATTATAGGTTAGAAATCTGATATACCTATTCATTCACCTCTGCAAGTAACAGCTGGTGCTTTCTCGATCAGAATGTACGATAGCATTGGGGGAAGCATTCTCACAGCTATTGAAAAGAGCCTAATTTCTTTGCTTTTAAGCTAAAGTCTTCGTTTATAATATTGTTATCAAAACAAATGACGCAATTGTTCTGTAAAGTTAGTGATGCCCAAATGTGAAAAAAATCTCAATCACATTCAATGATATCACAGTTATTCGTCAAATTTTGTATTTTTTGTCAACTTAATTTAATTGCTGTACATACATATACTACATAGTTTTTCGTTTTTCGTTTAGTAGATTTTGTTAGTTTTAAACTATTACTTGATATACTATTTGAATCATCTATACTGTGTACTATGTTCTTGTGAAAGAGAAAAATGATCTCAGTCCAGCCCATAACACTCTCTGATGGTTTAACTTCCTTTTGTGTACGTAATGATCCGTTTTTCCGCTTAGGTCTGTATTTTTGCCTTCCATTTAGTAGCAAATGGTTTGTAATAGCCAAAACCACTATTATCGTTATCAGAAGAACGCGTCATCAAAGCTTTTCCTAAAGATTACACCATCATTGTCATTAGGATAAAGATGTGGGAGAATCTTACTTTCTCGACTAAGATACAAGCAACTGATCCTCTTAGTGATTATGTTAATTGCTGATATAGTGGCCGTTACTAGTGACTGTTACTGTGACTATACTATTATGGTAGATTTCTTGTAGAAAAACGGATCTAAGATTGTATATTAAAACCATTTACTCCTATAACTTACTGCCCATTAAAATTTTTCTTGAGTACCTCAGTCATTAGTTGACATAAGAAATAATAATGGGTTTTTAACTAATTTTCGTTTATAATTTTTAATTGTAAATTAGAATATTTCCCAGAACTACAAATTTACATAAAAGACACAAACTTGCACTGAAAATTGCATGCATATCTGTTCGTGTCACAGGCAACACCATTTTCAGCACGTGAGGAAGTTGCATGGTTAAAATAGTTATTTTTGAGACACAGTACCATTTTTGTGTATTCCATGAGGGCCTTTTTGTTACTCCCAAACGCATGAACGCTTTTCATGGTGTTAATGCATTTTTTGTAATTTTTCTGTTTGTATATATGCAATATATATATATATCAGGTATTTTTACGTATGTACATACATATCTTGCTTTTATAAGAAAAGTCAGAATTATTTTTGATTTACCCGTCGTGCTGTTAGAAATGACGGAAGTTTGACGCTATATTCATTAAAGAAATTATTTTAAAAATGTCATGAATTACCATCATAAATTAGTTCTGAGAAATGAATTTTTGTAATGCAATGTAGAAACAAAGGTTATTTTACTTTAAGTTTTTAAATTTATTAACATGAAAAACAAGTCGTAATTCAGATTAGAAATCTTAACTTTATGATAAATATCTAAATGATGTAAAATTAGAAGAAAAAATTGGAAACACTTTCCTTGGAGTTGGTAAGAGTTTTTTTTTCTATTTAATGGACACATAGTAGTTAAAATGAATTTTTTCCTCTTCACAAAGCCCTAACCATTAAACAAGTGCCCTTATTTCAATTCGGTTTTCATACTTTTCATGTAGAAATCTAGTTTTTAGTTCTATAAGTATGTCGGTTTTACCTAAAACGTCTGACCACTTACATCCTACTTTTATATCAATTTTACTGATTTATTTCAGTAACATACACATAACCAAACGTGTTTAGCATAGTGGAATTAATGCCGTGTAATCCAGTTTCTATTATTTTTGATTTTAATTCAGTCACGAACATTTTCTGTTTAACCTTATTACAGCTTTTAAATAAAATAACGTGCAATTAACTTTTTATTTGCTTTCCTCGTATTTAAAAAGTGTTTAGTGTCGCTCAGTAGTTATTTAATCTTAGATAAAAATCCTTTTTAGAAGTGTTAATTCAAATAAAATTTAACAAGACAAGTTCTGCCTTTGTAAAAAAAAGAAACGCGCACTATTTAAATTAAATGCATTTCTCAAAGGCCTCATTAATCATTCTTTTTTTTAAATTTAGGAGAATAATTTCAAACAATTTGCGGGAAACTATTTTTTCCTACTAACTCACTGTTATTAGCTCTTTGTAAGGTAAAAAGACATTTTTTTATGAAAAGTGAAAAAGCTAGCCAACACGCTTAGAATAAAAACATTTCATTATTTAAATAAACTTAAGAAGAGTTACATTTTAAGGGGAAAAATCACTATATACTCATTTTTTTAAAAATATATTATAGAGTGAATATTCTAAACACTAAAAAACTGATGGGAAGAATTTTTCATATCATATATATATTTTTTATTTGTCTCGAAGTGCTTTTTTTCTTTGAAGAGTATGGAATCTTTGAGCCAGAGTAATGGGTACAATATTTTGTATGTTAGAAAAAAGGGTTACACAAACATATTCTATGCGGATAATGGTATGAGATTAAAAAAGAAACGGCTTTTTCATTGGTCTTTAATTTAACGACTGCGATATTTAAGTTCATAGTTGGATTCAGAAATGGTTACATTATAAAATTCGATAATACATTCGTTATCAATAATCTTCTAATGATGTACAAAAAGGCATAAATTATATTTAGAAACAGTTTTTCCATTTGCGGATTTCATTTATCACAATAATGTATGTCTATGCTTGGCTGAATAACTACGTAGTTCGTTAGATAAAAGTCAATGTATAACTTAAAATGTAACTTTTAGTTTTGCGTCAATTTATTTAGAAAATTTGTAGCAATTGATTTTTTTCTTTTTAGTTTTTTAGTTGATGAACCAACTAGTCAGAAGTTACTCATAACTTTAAATCGAATTAAAATATATTTCATTCATTTTTTAAAATATAAACAAAAAATTCAAATGCAAAGTGTATTATGTGGGAAAAGATATTCTGTTAAGAAGTTTCATTGTAAGCCTTGTTTTTTGACCAGAGAAAATAAAAAATAATATTTTTTAAAAGTATTCAGAAGTCAGCTGTCTTCTCGCAAATGCTGCTGAAAACGGCTACGTAAGTTAAATGTTCAAGATAATCCATAAATGAACACTTTGTCCAACAACCACATTTAAGCATTTGAAAGCTAATGAAAACGAAGTTGAGTTTGAAAAAAAAATTAGGGGAATCTCTGTAAAATCAGTGGGTGTACAATTAATCCAGCATATATTTATGACTTGCTGAGAAAAAGATAAACAATTTTTGGAAGTTCCAAGAATGGGAGTAGCTACTGAGGGATCATTCATAAATGATGTGACGCTTCGAGGGGGAGGGGGGTTCGTGAAATTGTGACAAGCTGTGACAAGGGGAGGGGAAGGGGTACACTAAGTGTGACATCCGGCTTATGGAACATAGCGTGACACGTGACAAGGGGGGAGGAGGTACGTTGAAGTGTGACGTTTTGTGACAAATGTGGGGAGGGGGGTCAAATATATGGGAAAAAAGCGTGACATCATTTATGAACGGTCCCTGATGAGAGATATTTCTCAAAAGGATGGCTGGAATAAAAAAGAAAACACAATATTTCCTTCGTATTTGTGTATCGTCAAAATCAGTATCAAGACTAATTTTCCCTCAATATGGAAACTGGAAGCAAAATATATAGACCGCTGTCAATTGAGAAACAAAGGGAAGTTTAGACCATACAGTTTTCACTCTTCGCATCGTACTCGTCATTTGCTGTGTAAGTACTAATCTTGCACATCCTTAAATTTAGATCAAGCTCGTTCGCTTTCGCATATGATAAAAGCATCTTAAAAGTATTTTAATTTTGAAACACTTCTAAAGTTATATGACGCGAACAGGGAATCTGACAGCAACGACACAGTGTCAGTATTTACGAAGGTTGTTCATGTTTAGACGAAAAAATATTATAGTTTCGGGGTCTAGGCTGATATATGTTAATGCGCCGAAAATTACAGACGCAGTAGTAGAACGAATTGCATCCTTTTTTATTTTTCACGCAAATGGATGTGAAAAAGAATACCATCATATTGTTTTTGCACTTTTGCTTGCGAAGTAAGTTTTGTTTGTAAATCAGGGAGTCTATTTATTTTCAGAACTTTTTTGTTGTAAAAAAAGTCGAAAAATCCGTAGAAACTCAGCTATTAGTCATACAAGGGATTTGTAAACAATGGCATACCTTTTGTGCTACATTCTATCATTAGTTGATTTGACTAGTTCTGCCATTATTGAGTTAAAATTTAACCAGTAAGTGCAGAAGAACTACATAGTTTAATAAATACTTTTAAGCCCTTTGAAACATTAAATAAAAATGTTGAATTCCAACCATTCATTACATTTTAATGCAGTTATAATTGTAAAAAACTGCTCATTTTAGTTTGATCTTGCTTCTTGAGAAGCTATATTATGAAAATGTGCAGTAAATTGCTTTTAGTTTCGGTATATTTATTTTCTTTCAAGCTTGGCAGCCCCTTTTTGCAGTAATGTGTCTTCGTGCCTTTAAAATGCTTCATGTTTATCCACTAGTTAAGGCCACTAGTTTTTCTAAAGGATAAATTTACATATTGAGGATTCGCTGTTGCATTTCCATGTTGGTGTTCTTTCAAGTAAGTATCTGTCTACTTACAGCGGATATGATTCAGTTTAACTCTGCGCCTGCACTTTTGACTGAAAATGTTCTCTTAAGGCATAATTTTTCACGCAATGCATGTTTACTTCCAGCTAATCTGTTACGAAATAGCACATCATTATGGAAATTTCTCACTATTTATCTTGTATGTTTGGACTGAAACATTAGTAGCATAAACAAGTACAGTTCGTAGAATGTACGACACTTTCTCTAAAAATTCTTCTGAGTTATCTGTTGCTAAGAAGTTCCAATGCACGTGGAAAATTCTACTAATTCAAATAATACAATTCGCATTTTTCCCACCTCTGTAAACGAATATTACTTAGGACAGTAAAATTATAGTTCTTACGTGATGTGTAATGGATACCGCAAACAGGAAACATTTTTGAAGACCATCCCACGGCATATTTTTTAAAGAATTTAGAAGAACTAATGAACGAGAGTAAGAAACTGGAAAGCGTAAATGGCAGTACTTTAGTACTTTGCAGCATTGAATAAGAGACAAAAATGTTTCAAACTATGTTTAATTGAAACAGTTGACTTCTGTTTTGATTAACACGGAGATATATCATGCTGAAAAGTTCTATTTATTATTAAAAACGAAAAATTTTTCAGGATTTTCCGAAAAAGAGTTAGTTCTTTGTTGTACCATAGATATTTCATTTCTGTTTTTATGTTATCGGAGAAGAATTTATCAGAAATGTCACAAACTGACACACTTTGAGAAAACTGTAACTACATCCTTTAATTCTTATCAGATTGAGATTTCTATTTATATTCTAAATCAGCTTTTGCTTTTAATCTGTTTGTTTTTATTCTGTTGTAATTTTCTAACTTATAGCATTTTAAAACATCTTTTTTGGAAACCGGATAGCAATGTCTTGCATTAAAAAAAAAGTGGAAATCCTCCTATCTTTCATATTATTGTCTCGACATATTTGTGATCGGTATTTTCCTTTATCTGCGCAAATCCTAGAGCTTGAAATTTCATATGAATAATAATTGCTGCTTCTAAGAGAGCCCCATATGGAATGTTGAATGCAAAATATCGATCAGACGGAAAGCAAATATAAAGTGGGAAATATGGAAAGCTTAGTATTTGACAGCTAGAAACCATTTGTGCAGTTTTCACTACTAAGGGATATGCGCACGATGATTTCCCTGTTCAATCTTACAAGAAAAACACACCTTCTTATTTGAATACTATGCATTTAAATGAAATGTGTCAACTCATCATGAATAATGCTCTGATCAAATGCTATTTATACGTTTCGGCTGGGGAGACGAGTCGTCTTCATAATAAAATGGGGAGAAAGTCCCTTTCAAAATTTCAAATGAAAATCAGAATTAGAAGAATTGTAATTATTGAATTAGAATTATTATAAATATAGAATTAATTTAGAAAATTGTAATCAGGATTGCAATTTATCCTTATATTATAATTTTCGTATTGTTTGAGTCAGATGTTTACGATTAAATTGAGAAACATTCACCTTGTAATGTTAAAATATGTTTTTGATATCTTCACGTGTAATATCGAAAATATCAAACAATCATTGATGCGGAAGGGGTTTTTTAAGTGTAAACTGAAAAATAGGCAAATGAATAAAATCCAACAATTAAAAAATTGTTTAACGTTGCTGAAATTGCTAATTTAAAAGAGGTTGCAAATGAAAAACTTCGCCAAAAAAATCTTGGCGAAATTTTATATGAACATCCAAAGTTTTATCCCAAAATCATCAAAAGTTTTTCTTAAGAATGCAAAAATTTTTTTTGCTGTTTTGGGGGCCGTATAGCATGGCTAAGACAAATGATGAAAGTTGTCTTCTGCGCAAAACATCGGAAAATTGTTCAACGATACAATGTGGTTACATTTACTTTTAGATTACTGAAGATAAGTAATGTTTTTACATCATTTCTAGACCGACAGGGTAAAGTAGTGGTAAGGCACTGGACCTCGTACACACTGGTTCGTTTTTCACAGGTTCAAACCTGCCCTAAGTCGGTGGATTCGGATGATTATGCGGCATGTTGCAGATTTGATTGAATATCTGTTTGCCTTGGATACTCTCGGCTAAATTAAATTCCTAGTGCAGTTTTGCATCGATAGAGCCCAGGGGCCGCTACCTAGGGCGAAAAATTGGGTGTCAAAATTTTCAAGTGTAATGGCATCCACCGTTAGTGCTGCCACATGAATAATGGTCGCTGAGGAATGCACTTAGTCTGCAAACGGTAAGGAACAAATATGCAGCCCCATTGCGAACATGCAAACATTATTTAACTGAATCAAGTTTTGATGCCTGTAGAAACGTAGCATACATAGGAAAGTGATATGAGGAAAGTGCAGCTGAGTCTTTTCGGTAACATTGAGAAAAATCTATTTTATAAAATATATAAATGTATTTATAAAATTTTCAATAAATTTTCCTCAGATGTTTACGAATTTAAAGCTAAACGATTCAGGCAAACTTAATGGGAAAAAGTATTTCTACTACTTGGTTGTATAAACATTTTTTCCTAAATTGCCTTCTTTTTACTTTGCGAAAAGTCAATTTTAAAATGCTACAAATAGGGTTTTTTAAAGCACATAAATAAACACGTTTTTTAAAATAAATGACATTTTACACTGATATTTAAGTCAGCAACTAAAACAAGCTGGTTTTAGCTAAATTTTAAGAATAATTTAGAGTGCACACAATATGAATTGCTATGCCATTGTATTCATACAAAGTAATACCGTTTAAAAAATTTTGCTTTTAGTGGCAAAAGTTAATTTTCTTCTTCTTTAATTTATTTCCTTACTTGCATAGCGGCTCGGAAGGAAAACATTCATATTTTCAGTTTTTCGAAATAACTCATAGCTACAGTCGATACTATAATCTGCGAATTTGTTCTTAAACTTTAAAAATAATGCAGTACAATATCATGACAAAACACGTAAGCAAGATTAGAGAAAGCTGAATTTAATGCACGGATCAATTATTGTCAAAGACTATTAATGAAACAATAAACAGACATTTTTTTTATAGAGGAAACACATTGATAGAATTAAATTTGTCCTTGAAATAATATCGTAGTACATGTTTGGTACTATTACCCCTGAAGAGATTTCGACCTTCTGAAAATTAAATAATAAACTATAACTTTTTCTGAAAACGATATTTGGAATTTCCAAAGTAAGTTTCGAGTCGTAAAAAGAAATATTAGAAAATCCTGACTTCATCTCTAACTTCAATAAATTATTAAACACCCCCACACACATTAAAATCGCTTATTATGGATGCTTTCTCCTTTTTATAGAATACTTATAAATGCTACATTGGGAATAAATAGTTGGGGACCTTGGAAAACACCTAAGATGCTTCGTTTGACATTTTTAGTTGCTAGCTATGCTGCATTTATTTATGTTGTTAAATAATAAGGCGTTCTGGTGAGAGTATTGCAGTTAGCTTAATTTTGTTGCTATTACTATGGTACTCCTTATAAAAACTTTATTTTAATGATCATGAAAAATTTTTTTAATCGATGTCGATTGATATCTTACTTGTTTTCGTAGTACTTGTTTCTCAACGGCTGAAAAATTAAAAACTTTTTCATTTTTCCCGAGACCGAACATGTAACAACGAAAATAACGAGTTAAAGATCAATAATAAACATCCAGAATTGTATAAAAGGAAATCTCAAAAGTATAAGTAATACTTACATTTTACACACGAACATCAAAAGTTCAGCTGAAGATTTGTGAACAGAAACGTAAAAAGTGCGGGAAGGATTTCGTTATCATATAAACGCAGAAAACGAATCAATAGCAACTGCATTTTTTAAATGTCAAATATTAAAGTTCTGAAAAAACCAATAATAAGTATCTAGTTTTATAAATACACTAAGTACTTTCTCTTAAAAAAAATGATAAAGTTTGAAATTGTGAATAAAATTTTTTATTACTTCTTATCCCTCTTGAAATACTTAGTTTTTCCAAAAATCATTTAAATACTTAATTCTTTTTAGTCCCAAGTTTATCCTTAAATTTACTCAACTTTCTGTTTTGGTCTGATACTCGATAATAGTTCACTTGCTATTCGCTTATCTTTCGAATACAGAGTAAGGTTGTCCCTCTAAATTTATGACTTGCATCCTAACCTTCGTAAACTGAATACCTAAATCAATTTCACGCTACTCTTTTTTTTCTGCCCTGAAATTAATTCCCTTGACTTACGTGTTGAAGTTTATTTTTACACTTTTTTTTAGCTCTCTTGAGCTCCTTTACGCGGGAAAACATAGGAGAGTTAGAAAAGATACATAGGTAGCACCTGTTGATTCAATACCATAGGTTAGTTAATGAATGCATTCGAAATTTTTGACGTGTGATATGGCAAAAGACGAAGAGTGGTTTCTATATTTTTCTGTTTTATAATAAATTGATAAAATTTTAACAAATGTCATTTAGTCTTGAGAACGATGATACAGAATTGGCATATTGATTCAGGGAAATAGTTTTGTTATTTAATGTATTCGAGGTGTTTAACGTGTAAAGCAACGTGTTTAGTAAAAGTCAAATGATTGATTATATTTGTGAATTAAAATTAATACACTTTTGTCAGCTGTCACTGCGAACTGCACGTCTGATTTGAACCAAATACTACAAATCACGCATTATTTTATAGGGATCGCTTCAGATACGTACTGTGTTAATTCACCTCCTTAACCATTGCTGAAAGAAACATCTTTCATTTATTGGGCAAGTAACACTATCTCATCTGGCGTAGTTTTCAGAGAGATAACACCAGATGAAAGGAATCTAACCTACTTACTTGTAACTAAAAGCTCT
This sequence comes from Octonoba sinensis, assembly GCA_038502835.1. Classification (NCBI taxonomy): domain Eukaryota; kingdom Metazoa; phylum Arthropoda; class Arachnida; order Araneae; family Uloboridae; genus Octonoba; species Octonoba sinensis. The sequence continues at coordinate 192,445,145 of CM076598.1, read as the reverse complement.
CATATCCTCCGGATTGTTCACCATTTTTAATTGATCTATTTTGAGCCAATGGTTTACCAAATTTATGGGTTTGCTTTTTTTCGCTTATAATTAACCATATGACCAAAATTAAATATGTTGCTCAAAACAACTACCTTTTGTTCCTGCTGCCATATGCAACGTATGACCACAGTTTGAATTAATAGTTAACGCTTTTTTTATGCCACAAGACCATTCCCCCTTGATTGTTTTAGTCTATTACGATAGAATTGCCCAAATGTAAACAAGTGAAAAATCCCTTTTTGAACAATTTAACGCAGTTTCCATATGAAACCTTGCAATTAAATGCATCTTATTTTTTTTTTTCGTTTTTCAGTAATTTGTGTATTTTATGTTCAGTAAATACTTGTTCGAATTGATAAGAAACATTTGCGAATAGAAACCTTGATTATAATATCTAGAGAATTAAAATTATAATTTCAAAAAACTCTTTTTTTGGGTTTTCTAAAATTACACAGGCGAAAGAATTTTAGTTCCTTTTCACTGGAGTTTTCCTTTTATTTTATTTTACTAAAGGAGAGAAAAGGAAGCAAGCCTTAAAAAGGTCATCTGCCTTATACTACATTGTAGTTACATAATTTAATTTTAGTGACTTTTTAAAAAATGTGTTTCTAAATTTCATATGTTTTGACAAAATCCAATTTTTCCACATCCGAGTGTGCCACCAGGGCATTCGACCCCTTTTGCTCTTTTGTTAGATACGCCCCTGATTACTATGATTTTTTTCAGGGTCACTTGTGCTTGTTCCTGCACGCTGTGCTATTTGAGCTATATTGTAATAATACCGACAAATGTAATGTCATAAAATGTACTAAAATTGACGTTTGCGTGATTTACATTTTCTCTTTATTTTTGTAGCAATTTTAAAACTCGCATTAGAACTTACCGACAGTACGAATTAAATATTATCCACATTATCGTTTAAACCGTTCGTTAAAGAATGCTTCGAAAAAACTGTTTTTATATTTTAAAGTAATAAAATAATTCTGGACATTGGGGCAATTTACTGGAGAAAAATTCCTACATCCATCAGGATTAGTAGTTATTAGAAAAGCATGATTTTTAAAACTAAAAAATATTCCTTGCACACTTAACAAAAGAAGGAAAGCAATAAAAGCTAACTGGTTAATAGTAGTTTCATTTTCTGTAATTATAACAACGAAAAATACACTTATTGATTGTCAGTTATTGTTTAGACTCAATACACATCCGTTAACAAATTTTTAGAAGTGTTACCTATATATCATTGCAAATGCCGAAAGATACAATTATTTGTGACAGACGACAAAACATTAGTGGGGAAAGACGTTTAGGTATTGTTAGCAAAAAAATAATAACCTGAAGCTACAATTGCTTATACATATTTGTTATTAGGGAGTTATTGTTTTTATTGAGACGAAATATGGATTTTTCAACTTTTTACGAGCCATGAAAAGCTTTATAGGATAATTTAAGAAATAGAATTGTTGCTTCTTCTTCTTTTTATTATCATTTTTGTTGTATTTTTTATAATATAAAATGCGGAAGAACATCGTTCAGCTAAAAAATTTCTAATAAAGATAATTGATGTATAGAAAGAAAATATTTGCTATGCATTCAATTGTCCACAAAAGCATGTACGCATCTAATCAAGTGATATGTAAACAAATAATTTAATTCCATTTTAACGAACCAATAAATGCAAGGAGATATTTACCAAGAAACATAAACATTTATTGGAATGACGAATATTAAATTATATTTTTAATAACAGTGCTTTCTGATCTAAATCTCAAAATAAATTTTCCATTTTTACAAACAAAAATGGCATATGATAATAAATGTTAATAACATGAAATAGGGTCTTAAACTTTTTTATTCATTTTTCTGAAACGAGAATTATTTTAGCAATAGAGTAGTACTTTCATGCGATGACTTTAAAATATATAATTTTTCTTATGCAATCAATCATGCTATGGCAGTTTTATGGAAGATGAGATATTGGTAAGCATAGTAATGATTAAACTTTGTGCAAAGTAATAGAAATAAAATTTCACGATAAATTAAAGCACAAATGAGCATTAAAACGCAGACATATGTTTCGGGATCGCTTGGAATCCCTTTTTCAATGCGACAGGGAGCTTCTAGATGCAAAACATCCAAATGAAGCAGACAGAACAACAAAAACAAAGCTTATATAGCCTAAGAATTAACTGTAAACCCATGAGAATAAAGGCAGTGTGAAGTGGAAATAGAAGTAGTATTAAAGGCACCAATAAGAGAGCAACAAACGAATGTAGTTGGAAGTACAGAAAGTAAAAAGGAATATCAATAAAAACAAAGAAAAAGACAACAGCGTGCATAAAAATGTGAAAATACATGAAAATTGCAAAAAAATAAAATAAAATACAAAGAATAAAATGGAAATAAAATAAGTACAGAAAATACCAAAACAAAAAGCAAAACAAAGTACACATGCAAAAGAGGGGGAGGGGGGGAGAGGGAAAAAAAAAAAAAATTGACACAAAAAATGGAAAACTAACAAGAAAACCAAGAAAGAACAACAAAAGAATTCAACGGTCTGAGGTTCGAGCTTCAGATGCTTCAAAAGAAGAAAGAACTGCTCGTTATAAGGACAGAAATGCTCAAATCAATCAATATGAAGTAGAGGAACGCCCAATGTATGAAGCTGGGATGGCTGATTAAGAGAATGTAAGTTATACGTACTATTCTATCAGTTACGCTGCCTGAAACTTAACGTAAAACTTTAAACGCGTTTTTCTCGAAACTACTTTTTTCGATGCAGTTGCCACAATATCTCAAGTTTTAATCAGCCGATTTCCTTGGAATATGGCATGAATATTCTTTAAATATCTCTCTATCACACGAAGCAACAAAAAATGAAAATTTGAAATTTGTAATATTTTTAAAAAATTGACAAATTAAAAAAAATAGTGAAAAAAATCGACCTTTATTTTTGAATAGCCGCCATTTTATGATTTTTTTTTTTCAGTTTTGCAGCTTCTTGAGATAGCGACATTCGTACTAATCAAGAATCCATCATTGTTTTATTTTTCAGATGACCACAATCATGTCGACGGGGACACGGCCTTTTTCCCCCCTCTACTTCAAGGACGCATAACTCAATGGAATTTTTTTTTTCTGAAATTAATTTTGTGTACTCTTCAAATATAAATAAACAAATGATAAAAAAATGGATGGTAAAATACCAAATGCTCTTTTTTTTTTTATCAATTGCCAAAAACACTCGAAATTCGGGCCTCTAGACTAGAATACCCCCTTAATATTGAAAGAGAAAAATAACTGTTGATAAAAAGAACAATAGTTGACGTTTTATAATTTTTATCACACTGCGAAAAGTTATACTGTCATTTACTACCACCATGATTATGAATTTAACGTAATTTTATGATTAATCTTTTTTTTAATTAATTTAAACCAACTATCATTAGGAAATGCTCCCCCTCTCCCCCGTAGTAGAATTTCGATATTTTCTTTTATTTTTGCATTCGTGCCAATATCAATTTTAAATATTCTGTTACCTTTTACGTATTTTCACAAGACCTCTGAATTTTTGTACTTTCATTTGTGTTTTTTTAAATCAAAATAATTATTTCAAAATATCATAATCAAATTATTAAATAAAACGTTGTTAATTATCGGAATAAAATCGAACAGGGTCAAGTTGAAGAAACGTTCTTTTGATGTTCTTCCTTATGCCCCACCAACTAATTTAATAATACCAAATTTTAGAAAAATTGGTGGAATAGTGTTAGTTCTACGTGAAACATAGCAGGTTTTTCATTTTACTATTAGTAAATATTTTGCTTTATTTTAGCATTAAAAATATTTTAAACTGAAATTTAAATTAACTTTATTGTTCTTATATATTTATATATTTTTTTACTTAGTTATTTGGTTTTGTGATAAAATGGCTGAAAAACGAAATAGCATATAAAAACTCTTGTTTTGACTGTGTATAGTTTGTGTTTTTACAAATTGAGTTAAAAACTTCCTATGTTAATTCGTAGTTAATCTGGTGAAGAAAAAAAAAACTTTTGACGTACTTACTTTTAAATCAGAAAAAAACAAGAAGAGTAAAGGAAAAGCGTTCTCTTTCTCCTTCCTCGATTATTGACAGATTATCAACTCCATTTTTTCTATCACATGATTTCCATGATTTGGGATAAAATGTAAGAGAAACGTATATTCAAAAATTGACGATATCTGAGATTCTATTTGAAGTTTTATTTCGTAGGTTATTAATAAAATGATGGATTGGTTACGTAAAAGCAATTATTAGAACGTGACCATCGCAGAGAGAGTAAAAAATTGACGAAGTAAAACTTTGCATTCATTTAAACTTTTTTCATTTAAGGAGGGGGGGGGGGACCAAAAACGTCAAGTAAATTTTTATTGAATGCTCTGTCTTTTATTTTAGTCGCTAAGATATTTGTAAAATACAGATTTTACTAGTGAATTGTCCAATCTCAACTAATTCTGTATCTAAATAGTAAATTGATGCAGACAAAAGGAATTACAGCGTATTTTTGGAGCACCACGTAACAATTAAAATAAAAGAGCTTTGTATGGATTGATTTGGAGGCATTGTAATTTTTCGCAATTTTTGAAGAACATTATCATTGTAGGTTACATGTGTTTGTCGGAGCAAATATGTGTTTAATTAAGAAAAATATACAAGGTAGAAATGAATGATTTATTTTTACTGCCACTCCAGGTTCAATCAAATATGTTTTTTTCACTTTTTATTGTACACTTCTTCGCGTCACTGTAAACTTGAATCATTGTTATTGATTTTAGAATAACATAATTTCATAGGGTTTAAAACGAAGATAAATGATTTCAATTGAACCAAGATAATTAGAGCAAGATTTCGTCATTATTTTTTAATAATTTAATAACAGTTTTTCAATTTATTAATAATTACGAAAAATCATTTTAAAGTATCTTTAGCAATGCACGTTTTAGTATGCTAAAACCGAGTCAATCTATTACACCCTGTAATGAGCTTCTAGACACAGTGCAACGCAGATTCAATGTTAACGATGGAATTAAATTTTAACTCGTATCTACATGATATGTCAATATAAATGAATATTATATTGTCAGTGCAATCAGATACCATACCCTATGTTTGTATAAGAGACGTGTTAGAGCTATCAGCGCCGGGTTTTATTGACTTGTGAATAACCGAAGTACCGGGATAAAGTCTTGTTGACAATTAGACATGCAATTAAACTGCTTATAATGATGTCTGGGCTTTGAATTCTAGAAAATATTTGCTGGAAAGGAAGGTTATATGATAGGGATTAATAGCATTGTGAAACAAGAAACTTTATTTAGTGAATAGAGATTTCTGAGAAAAATTTAAATTAATTGATATGTGAGTGGCAGTGCAAAAATGAGCAAAATTAGTGCCTTGTTTGGTCTACTTTCTCCGCAAAAGTGAAAAAATAAGTTTAAAAAAAAGGCTCAATTTATCGTGAAAATAGCGTTAAAAATAAAAGTAAAAAATAAGTGAAGTAACTAAATAAAAATTGAAAGATAAAAAAATTAGTAAGTAGGATTTTGAGATGGGGAAAAACTGTCTGTCTGGTCTGTCGGGCTGCCCCCACCTGATAACTTTTGAGGAAGTTGAACAACTCAAAAGTTTTTTTTTTTTTGCATTCGAGAGATTTTGACGAGAACATCTTCTTTTCATATTCTATTTTTTTTATTTGAAGAAGTTTTCGTTCAATTTTGAACAGTACAAAAAATTGTTCCATTAGCGTCTGTGGAGAAAGATGAAGTGATTCTATAATACCTGGACATAAGATCCGAATTCCCTTAAACAAGCTTATTGGAAGGAGCTTTCGACATGGCTTATTTCTTTATCGGAACAATTTTTGTTCAGTTTTGAGCAGTTTAAAAAAATTTAACTTTATCGCCTACGGGGAAATTTAAATCCTAAATAAATCCTGATCTACAGATGGATTTGCTTGGAACAAACTTTATCGGAAGTATCTTATGACATAGAACATGTACAAATACGAAGTTCATCCACAACTAAACGGGCCTGTTTTTTCATCAAATGTTTTGATCTGGACTTTTAAGGATATTTCTGAATGAATAAATGAGTAAAGGAATAAGTGAAAGAATAGATAAATAAATGAATAATTGCATAAATACATGAATGAATGAATGAATGAATATGTACTAACCATTGAAAAAGATATATTGAAGTAATTAAGAAGTAAAGCTAAATGAGAGAAAGAACTAGCTAGATTATAAATTTTATATTCGTGTGTAGGGGAAAGTAAGTTCGTATATTTATAAACGGAACTTCTTGTTTCTTTGCGTTTTTTTTTCATTCTTCTTTTTTAAATATTAAGTTCCCTATCAAAACCTCAAGTTTTCTGTTTTTATCATACCACAAAACAAACCGTAATTAGCTGCAAAAATAAAAAGCCGCGGTGTTTTTTATATTTATTTCACCAAGGGATTTTTCTTCAATATGAATAGGGATAATTATCAAAATAAGAGGAAAAATATATGGCTGTTATGGCGAAACGTTTCACACGACTTCAAAGATTTTTTTCCAAAAATTTTAAAGAAACATTAAATTGCTGTTTTCGTCAGAACTGGTCAAAAGTTCCGCAAGAAATCTAAACTTCTAAATTAGAGACCAAAAAGTTAGCACTGAAGACTATAAATAATTATGATTTTAACCACAGAAATAATTTCCTGTCGTAACATGTATTATAGTGAATATCAGTATGTTTTATATTTTCTTGCGTTTTAAACATTTTTGAGAAAACAAAAATGTTGAAGTAATAACGGTTTTTCTTGGTGCCTTTACCAGTAAAAAAAGAGTAAAAACGAAGTATTTTAAGTTCTACTGATTTAAGTTCTTTTAACCAAAAATTTCTTTACAGCCTTCAAAGGCATGAAAAGCGAAAACTAGAAAACTTTACTCCAGGGACTGCATGATTTATTTTTGACTCTCGTCTAAGGTTAGCGAAATGGAAGATCAAATTCTTACCTTTTCTTTTTATTTATAAATATGTAGATTACGAAAACTAGAAAGTGCCCTTATCCGATAGCGTGAAATACTGTGAAATTTAAAGAAGTTTCATTCTGAAATCTTTACAAAACACTCAAATATTAAATAAATATATATATATTATTAACTCGTGCTAAAGTAATTGCATTATGATTATTTCTCAAGTGTTCATCTAAAATTATCTTCTAATAGCTACATTTTGAAATTAGGTTTAATACTTTATTTGTGGAGTACTTTTAGTTAAATTCATTTTTGACTCGTTCTTAAAATTAGTAAATGAATAAACATATAAATTATTTGCTTTTAAATCATATAGAGGAGGATGGGGTAAAATGGGTCATTTGGTAAAATTCACTTTATATAAAACCCAAAATAATAGAACTTGAAATTGAAATTTTTAAACCAATATTTTTAATATTATTTTTCAATGTATTGGCAACGTTTTTCATTTTTAAAAAAAATAGGTTCCTTAATATGGCAAAAAAAATTTTTTTTTTGTAAACTTTGGATGAATAGCGTGCTAAACACATAGTTTACCAACTACGGAAAAGCTCTATATTTTATCAAATAACAGCCCAAATGTGAAAAATTTACACTCTAAGAAGCTTTGGAGAACAATTCAAGCTAAGCAGGTAAGAAAAATATTAAATATTTTCTTTTTTATATCAGTTTTTCTTGGATGGGGTAAAATGGGTCATGGTAATTGTATTCTTTCCTTCCTTGTTTTATATTACTGTTGTACCTAACTGCAGCAAGCTCTTAAATTTAAGTAATGCTTGTTGTTTATTTTATTGAAATTAAATTTAAAAAATGTTACATAACACCAATTACAATACATAACTAATTAAAAATTGTCACATGTTTGGTTTTTCTTTTTTTAAAAGTTTTTGTTAAAAATTATTTAAGCAATGTTAATTTATAAGTTAGATGCATAAATGATTAAAGAAGAAAGTCCTCATTTTTATTATATTCTTATTATTCGTTATATTATTTTAACTGTAGGCGAGATGCCTAGAACACACGTTAAGAAAAGAACTGCGGAATATGACAAGGCACGTTTACATACTGCAATGAAAGATGTTGAAGTACACTGCATTGTGGTCGCTCGGCAATTTCTTGCAGATTGTGGTTTTTCTTTTGATCGTCAAAATGTTATGAATATTGCACAGCAATATATGACATTAAACAGAGAACTTGGTCATCTTAAGCTCGGTATAGAATGGGTAAGAAGTTTTGAAAAGAAATGGAGCAGTCAACTAACAAAAGGAAAACCAGAACTCTTGACACAATCAAGAACAGCAGCTTTGTCTGAAAATGTTCTTACTAGTTTTTTCACTAGTTATATCAAACTGCTCAATGAAAATGGTCTGAAAAATCAATGTAACCATAATTCAAAATCTTGCTAAATATGTTACACTTACAGATTTTTTTTTTCAATTTCAAAGTAATAAATAAATGCTTTCAACATTATGACTCATTTTGCCCCAGGGTGACCCATTTTATTCCCACGACAGGGTAAAGTAGGTGACAACTTTATAAGCTCAGTTAAACTATTCAATAAATAAAAAATAAATATTAAAATTACATAAAATTGTTCTAAAGGAATTCAATGTTAAGATGGAATTGAAAAGAAATGGGAAAGGTTTCTGGTTTTGTTTCTAATGAAACTTATGAATATGAAAATAGCTAAAAAGTGATCCATTTTCCCCCACCTGACCCTAACAGCTACATTTTGTATTTTTTGTTCAAAAGTAGCTATAAATAAAACAGATGACTCTACATGAAGAATAATACAGTTGTATTACTTCAGAAAGTATTGAAAAATTAATGTACCAAAAACAAGAAAGATGATTTATAAATAAGGTGTCGTAATAGTGGTGACGATGTACCAGAATGATAGACGGATTCAGTGTGGTTGGAAACAGTCTTTCTGCTGCTACAAGAAAAAGATACAATTACGGGTGAATCATAAAAGTGATGGCAATCACATTCCGGGTGACATTCCGGCGAAGAATTGACAGTTTCATAGCGAAGCCAATTTTATTACCATGCAAAGCACTGTGGAAGATAAACTTTCAAGGGTAATGATAGCAGAGAATTCCTGATAGATAGTAAAGGCAAAACGCCCCGATCTTAAAACCTCAGAAGAACTGGAGTAAGACAAAATCCGGCTGGGTGCAAACCGAAACCTATTGTGGGTCAGTTTAGCATGAATTAGTCAATAAGTCCCACAAATAGAAATACTATCATCATAATATATACCACCGTCGGAAAAAACCAGAGACAATAAGATGAAGATATCCCATTTGTTTAGAATATGTTGAATTTTTGATAGAATTGTTTCAGATTTTTTAAGAAAAATGTACAGATTTATCAAATGTTATCAGAAGTACTGAGAAGAGATACATTTTCTCGAGAAGTTTACACTTTGAAAGTCATGCCAGTATATTAGCAAGAATTCTCAGCAATCCTCAAGATTAATTGTGCGTAACTTTCCGTCTGTTAACTACGCGTGACAAAAATTTGCTACATCTGTGAAGAAATATTACCTGTTATGCGAAGATGCTGTGTTTGTTGAAGAACTACCAAGCCTAATGAATTCATTCGAATGAATACACGATATAGCATACCGAAGAGACTAGTGAAATAACGAAGCCTAGAAAACCCCATGTTCAACGGAGACGACTGCGATGGGCAGCTTCTGAGAGTAACGTGCATTGCATCCTAACTTGAATTGTGTCTTTTCATGTTTACTTGTTTCAAAGTAATTGCTTTAGAAAGGTTTATTTTAGAGTAAACTGTTCTGAAAAAAGATAATATTTAAAAATGTGACTTAACTAGCTTAATGAGCTGAAAATATATCTATACTGCATTGAAATTGTATATATTTCGCTCAATTTTACGCGAACAAACATAGCCTAGTATTCTAAAGATATTGTCTTAATTCGTGCACTCATGCACTTGTTCTGCATCTTTTCGTAGTTTAGTCCTCTATTACGTTTTATGCTATAACACACTTTATTTTGTAAGTTAGTAAACAGTTTAGGATATTTATCAATTCAATTATGTGGTGCTAAATTTTAAAGACACCTTTATTAAAGAGTAATCTCATGGTTCAATCGCTTTGACGCAGTAAAGTCACACCATAATTATGCTCGGCAAAAAATAGTGATTTTTTAATTAGACTTTAGTAGCATTCATATTCTTTGTATTGTATTTCCTTTTGAAAGGATGTCAGTCTTTTGTATTATGTATTCTTTGAAACAAATGTGGGAAGAAAACAACAGAGAAATATTCGGAGAAAAAGATTAAGTTCATTTTTCATTCATGTACTTTCTTTAAGTTTTGAACTTGGATTACCAATGGATTACAATTCTTTGCTTTGGGAAATTCTTTCTGAAATCGTGTATCTACCGATGTGAAAATGGAACAAATTCAATATTTCTAAAATTTTGCGACCAGAAAATTATAATTAAAATAAAAATGTCATTAAATTAATAGTAATTGAAAAAAAATCGTAAAAACAGAGACGTAAAATGAGTTGAAAAGCGTAACATTAAAAACCGGGCTTACGCATTTAACAACGCACTGAATACTTTTATTTGCTTGTTAAAAAACGTTTATCAATTACTTAAAAACCAATTTTAACTTCATAAAAATGTCTTTTTCTCTCTTTTTTTTGAGAAATGTATGCCCTTGAACGCTCTTCTATTGATGTTTTAAGACTACTGGAGTATTTTTTATGTACACCAGTGATTAATGTCCTTGCTTACTGGGCATCCCTAGTACCCACAACGAACATCTAAAGTACTACCTGTCTTTGGTCAGTTGATTGTTTTTGTTTTAAACTTCAATCTTTGACTTGGCGTTATCTCTTGGCTAGTTCGGGCAGTGGTCTTCCTCTTTACATTACAGATCCATATATTGGCTAGTTGTGACAGTTCTCTTCTTTATATTGCCAAAAGTGTAAGGCAGACAACGCCAAGTTGGAATGTCGAAATCCTTGCAGGGGACTTAAAACTTTCGTGAATCGCAGGAAATTATTACACTCAATAAATAAATAAACCAATTGATTGAAGAAACAAATACATTACTCACTGCCGCAAAATGCATCGAAATGACGAGTTTTGGAATATTACAAATGCATTCAAAGATATATATTTTTTGCGGATGTATTTCAAAAGGTGATGAAAAATGTTTTGCCTTAATGGAAACAGCATTTTAATACGTAACAAACATTCTTGCAAATGATGTGTCTGCTATTTAGCGAATATTACATGTATTTCTGGTTTTAAAAATTTGCTAAAATACATATGGGAAGTAATCATTTTATAAAATCTTTTTTTTAAAGACGCAGTTTAAAAAAGGAAACAAGCATTATGTTGAATGCAAGAAAATTATTGTAACTCAAGCTCACATCTGAAACTAATTATAATAATACACAGTTAAAGTGTTAGCTTCTGACAGAGCAATCAAAACTAATGTAAATAGTTAATCTTCTTTTTTTCTTTTATAACGGACAATCAGCTTTTTTCCGAACTGCATGCCGAGTGAAACTGTATGAAACATAACTAAGAGTTTATACCATGTCACGTTTTATATGGTATTAAACGTTACAATTATATTTTAATGCCTCGTGTGACAAACATGTTAATCTCTTCCGGTCGCTGCTACCTTCATTACGATAAAACTACTAATCGTGCAGTTAATTACCATTTTCAATGTGATCAATGGAGCAAAGCGCATTTTAGTCTCCATCAAAAGGACATTTGATTCAATGGATATCTTTGTACGCCGATTACTATTCACTTCGCAATTAATGACGTAATTTCATTGAATTACTTACAAATAGAAACAGTTCTTACATGTAATAGATAAATAATAACGTTACTGTAAAAAGTTATGTTTGATAACGAGGGGAAATTTACAGCACAATTGCATTGAAATAATAAAAATATTCAAGCATTGCATTACTATAACTTCATGTTAAAACAAGAATTTCGTCCAAGACTTTGATCGAGCCTTATTTTTCACATACCAGTTTTTAACGTTCTTTCACAGTTAGGCTCCATAATATTTCATATATTATTTTCCTCAAAAGGTAAAACCTGGAGAAATGACGTAGTCGGATAGATGACGCACTTGAATTTTAGGAAGGAAAGGGTAGTGTGAACGTACTGTGACTCCAGTAACAACACCATAGTGTCTACTTGAATTCATAAGTTTATTCTTCTGCACGCCTATGATATCGAGTCGTTTTTATAGCTTGTTTTCAAATTGTAAGTGCTTGTGTTCCTGATATTTTCATGGCGATGGGAGTACTGCAAGATACTTTTTAATTAAATATCTTTTCAGTATACTACTAAACTTGAGTAACTGTGCAAACACTTAAAATTATTTGCAGAAGTGAATGTGTTGAAAAATGGTCTGCGCAATCTTTCTTACCGAAATGGGAGAGTTGGCTCATGGGGTACTAAGGAGAGATGACGCATTCTTTACATTACCTCCATCTAATTGGTAATGTTATCTGTTGCAAATCATATATCAAACATACGAATGGGTTAATTATGATATACGTTTAGAAAACATACGTAGTATTTTAAATTAAATATGCATTGAATAATTTTTAACAGCATGTAAATGTTGCCAATAAATTAATTTGCTGATACTTACTTACATCAGTTTAAACTAACTAAGAAGCATATATATTGAGATTTTAAATTTTTTATTGTTTAAGTGAATCTTTGTTTTACTCAATTAGTACCAAAAATGATTTTCAAGTGCACCCTGCCTGTAACTGAAACCGTGATGAGTAGGAGTTCAGCGAAACAAATTGCGTCTAGTTAACTTGGTTTCTGCAAAAAGCATTAAAGATGTTTAGATTGTCACTAGTGCTTAAGATGGTAACACGTTAAGTATTTTAGCTTCCTGCAACGTGGAAAGGAAGTTCCTGTAAATGTTCTGAATTTTTAAGGGAATCAAATCCGCTTTTAATAGCATCTTTTTATGTTTGCAAAAAACTGAAAGAACATATAATTTAAGTTTAATTATCACTGTTAACACCTGAAGAGAAACTATTTTGACATCTTACTTGTATTTATTATTAATATAATATAGTTATTATTGAAAGTCATCTCTCCTACCCATGTGCGCCATCTCACCTGTCCTATAATATGAGAAGCGAAAAATAGGTGTCTTAGTTTTACACCAGCTGTCTTTCTAAATTACAGCTTAACATCAAATAGTGGTGGAAACGAATGCAATCTACACAAGAAATGTACTGTATGTTACTCACTAAAAGCTCGGCCAAAATTTCGCCGTTTTCGTTTCAATTCGTTTTTATAATATTTTCGAATTGTGCACCAACCCTCCCGGTTTTACCTTTAAAAATGTATTAAGGGTTCTAAATTATGGCGTTTTAATCCGCTTATAAAATTATAAGCCTAAAATTTTCAACAGTAAAAAAACGGGTAAAAAACAATAACAATATGTAAGAAGTACGTACCATTCCTTACTCATTTGTGAAATGATTACTCCTTCTCGTTCTTGTTGAATACTTTTAAAATGATATTTCCGATTTGCTAAATTCATCAGTTGGATTTATTATTATTATTATTATTTTATTTATTTCTTTGATCTTAAATTAGACTCTGTGTGTTATGTAGAAAAGCTCCGTTTTTGAACAAAAAAAAAAAAAGTTATTTTCTATGCGATTTGTCAATCTTAGTGTTTAGCATCTGTAAATATAATCCATATTTCTCGACCGGGATAAAATCAAATTTTCGTGATGTCTTAAAATTTAACTAAATTTTTTCCCCTGTATTAATGTATTTTAACTAAGGTTAACGGTTAATCTGTATCGATCTTAAAGTTGTTGCAAAAGACATTTAAAATCATGTTTTCTTACCATTTATAGTAACGATCTATTACAGGAGATAGGAAAATAATATTAAAATAGATAATTGATCTCGCTTTTAACATGATTAATAAATAAACCAAAATCCAGATTTATTTATCAAAATTATTCATTATGTAAGGTACCAAACTGGTCATCCAATTTAATTTGAATATTTTATGGAACGCAACTTAAATATTGATTTAAATATTTCACAAATGCAGCAGCATTTTAAATGAAATCACGTCCGTTCAACTGTAATAAGAAGAGGGTTTAAAGGGAAATGAAGAAGTTAGTGAGTCGACTATCAGTAGTTCAGTATTGCTTTTAGCAAACTCTGCTACGTGCATTCGTATTATCCGTATGTTGCGAATCGATTTCAGCCATGTTATGTCCTAAAGGCTCGTTCAAGATTCTTATTTTATGTTTGTAAGTTGTGTTATCATTGAATGCTTTCTTTATTTTTAAACATTTTTTCCATTGTGAGAAGAGTATTACAGCATTTTACAAGAAAGTTCATTTAAAGTAAAAACCTAAGAACGGTGAAGAACAAAGGAAGCTTTACAAGATGGATAGAGAAGCTACATTGGTTAGATATAAGTTTTATTTTACATTTTCTTAATTAATGTTTAGAATGCATTTCACTCTATTCACCTTTAAAACAACTTTGCAAAACAGCCTTTGGTGAAGTACAAAATTTTAACTAATAAACTTGTCAGCAAAGCAAATAAACCACGTTTTATAAAATGTGGAAAGAATGTCACTCCTGTGCGCTAACGAAAACTATTGGAAGCATGCCTGAAGAGAAATGATTCATTTATGTAAATGAGAGCGAGTTCATTTATGGATGCAATTAAATACTTACATACAAGGGAAAAGCTAAAGTTTCTGAATTTACCTGTGAGCTTTGGTGTCTGCAGAGCTCATTAACCGAGAGATCGCTACTAACTGTCAGTCATGATTCAACCTAATTATACCTGAGGTAATTTATGGATGCAAATTGCTGTTATAAATGCAAACTATCCTGGCTAAAAGTTTTCAGCAAGTGTAATTAGCTTTAGAAAATTAAAAGTTATCATTTGCTTAACTTTTATGATTGAAATAGGCGAAATTTTACCTAAAGTATCTTGAAAAAGCAGAAAGGCCAGTAAGACGAGAACATACATTAACAGGAAACCCGGCGAACTTTCGGAAGCATTATATAAATTACTGGGGTTTATTCAACATTTTATGTAAATTTGGGATAATCATTCTTGAAACTGCTACTATTCGTTTTCCCCCTTGCACTTAAAAATACGCCTCTATATTTTCAAAGAAAAATTTTTATTCGGGAAATTTTCCCAGCTTGCGATTGCCCGTGTCATTCCTCATATTGGATATTCCAAAAAGGATTCCACAATATTATGTTCAGCTCTGCGAATGACGATTTAAAGCAAACTTGGGACATCACATGTACTGGGTGACTTTTGAACTTTCATTATTTTCGGAAATTCATTATTTTATAATATTATGGCAGTCAGAATAAAATATTAAAACTAAATTCACTTCATTTTTATGTTGATTCATTTGGCATCATTGTTATTTCACCTTTGTTTCCTATTTTAGTAGCTGTGGAAAGAAATTTTTGACTAGTTCCTTAATTTTCAAGCAAACAATAAAGTTAGTTCAATATTTCATTATTTATGAAAATAAAAGTTCTGCTTTGGGCTTTTCAACCGGAAAATACATTCAAAATTATACTAAATAGTCTTATAATAAAATGTTTTTAAATGGTTCTTGAACTTTTGCGTTTTTTCTAGACAGCCGACATGCAAAAAAAAAAAAAAAAAAAAAACCCTAGCCCGTGTATAAAAACGAAATTTCAGTTTACACGGGATTTTTCCATTGCATGTAGCAAGTCTGTCGTAAAAGTTACATGTACGCTCTCGTGGAACCAAATTTGCAGAATACTTTTCTACAAGTATTTAAAAGCGATTTGCCTTTATTTGAAAACGCTAAATAGTTTTTAATTTTACGACAATGAGATTCATTTTTTATTTAAACAGTTTATTACGAAGATTAACTAATTTGCATTATTTATGAGACCAAATAACGACAAAAGCATGTCGTTAAAAATGCAAGGCGCTCCCGCTCGTGTTTTAAAATCAAAGGCGTGCGTTGGAGGGTTAATAGTGCCAATCTATATCAGCCAATCTGCTGATAACCATTAGATATTCATGCACTTTCAATTTTCAAAGCGTACATGACTAAGTTTAATGAACCAAAAATGAACTTTCTATGTATTACTAACCTTTGTCACTCGTAAATAAGACACTGATGCAGTTGCATTTATTTAGATTAAATAAAAGTCAAATCTAAGGAAACCAAACCTACTTACTCCCGGCACATCAACTTTTATCACATATGATTTCCCTTGTCTTTTATTAGTCAAATTGATTTCATGTGCTAGTTTGTACTTATTTGAATACATATGTTATTTTTACAAATCCAAAACTTAGCCTTTAAGTTTCTTGTAAACTGGTAGGCGAGACCTTAGGCAACTAGTCTAATACGAAGAGGATAAACTGACGCCATTTCATATGGGTTTTTGAAATTAGGTAGGCAAAATAATTGTCTCTTCTCTCTACGCCTATATCTGTGCTTAATCCTTCCTGCTTAAAATCTTCTAGTTGCTCTTGAAGCTCGTTCTTTTCCAAGATTTCTATTATTTTCTGTGACATGGTTAAAGAAAAAACTCGGTAAACAGCCCGTCGATCGCACATTGGGTAGCGCTGTTTTATAGGACATACGCTGTTGCTGTTTTATTTCACTATGTTGACTTAAAATTTTAAAAAAAAATATATGAAAAATATTTAATATTTTGCTCGAAGTAACTACGTTTACGTTGTCCCTTTCATCACATGCTACGTTTAACAACAATTTTAATAAAGATTTAAACGATTTTAAAACAGGAAAGGGCGTTTCTGTCGAATGATTTTGTTAGTTTGTTACGATGAAATTTGCCTGTATGGAAAAACAAATCGGCGAACTTAACGAGAGACCACGTAAATTTATTTATATGGCAAAACCGATTCATATCAAATAATCTTACAATGTATAATATTTTTAAAAAATCGGAAAATATTCCGCACAGGCTTACATTTATTTTAACACTGTTTAAAAAGTAATAAACTACATATGCTGCCACATAATTTTCAACGCGTAGTTTTTTTTTGGTATTTTTTATGATCCTTTATAAGCCACGTTATTAAATGAATTTATAATATTTAACACAACTGTTTGACAAAATAACATATAATATACAAAAAAAAAAAAAAAAAAAAAAACTTAATAACTCATTTTACAATTTTTACCACAACACTGAATTCCTTTCCACCGTAAAAAATCTTGTTATTGCTCATTAAGGAGGAAATATCGATTTACTAAGTTTTTTCTCAAGAAGTTGCTCACTAAAGTAAAAAATTCTCTTCTGAAAGAAATGTTCTTTAGAAATTGAGATAAATGGCTCAAATGCTTGTGCTGAAGGGGTCAGTACTGCGTAAATGATTATGCGACACCAGGATATTTAAGAGTAATCACGTAAAAATCGCGTCAAAAAGTAATTCTCACGTCAAAGCAAATGAGACAAGTCATTGATTTGTAAATGCATGGAAAAGTAAGCGTGTTTTATTCTATTTAATGAAAGCGGTAAAAAGCTTTTAGTTTACCTTCATGTGATAAATAAAGATTAGCTTAACACTGCACAAATGAATTTGTACATTATAACAATCTTGCGCAATGAAAGATATGTTGCACTGTATAATTATTATTGTTATGTCTTAAGATAGTATGACGTGTTATACTAGAATGTGCTGTATTTGGTATAATTTTCATTATTATTATTATTGCTGGATTGTATTATTTTTATAGTGGAGTACATAATTGTTGCAATGTTATTTATTAGCAAAGTCGATGATTTTAAAATTGGCCGTTGGTAGCTGTTTTCTCATTGCACTTTTAGGTAAATTGTTACCTTTATTCAAACCACACTTCAAAAGATAAATATTTCGTGATTCTTGGACTTTCTTTGGGTTTAATCCCCCTTCCTTAAGTCTCTTTTTCTTGAACTATTCTCCTTTCTTTGAGATAACGTTAGTATATAGATGTTAAAAAATGACCAGACTGTTTTTACGGGGAAAAATGCGGTTTGGCGCAATAAACAATGGCCGAAGAAATCGCTGCATCACTTCTTCGTAAATAGTTCGTTGGGTTTTTGAACCTTAAAAGGGAAAAAATATATTTGACTATAGAAAATAATAAGAGAGAACATTTTTGCATAGACGAATGACTTTTATTTTTGAACTGCAATATTTTAATTTACCACGCCTACACGCACAAAGTATAAATGTGGTTACTGTTCATAAAGGTTGTAATTTAATAAATGTTAATCAGGCCTGTCATTTAGGTGATCAGTGGGGGGATCAATTGACCCCCCTGACTTCTAGAAATGCATTGAATTTATACATGTTTTTACGTGTTTTGTTGTTTTTCACCTATAACATGCATTGAAAATATACCCTTTGCCCCCTTCCCGCTGTAAAATTTTGAAATGACGGGTCCGATGTTAAAAGTTTCTATAAATGCTCGAAATAATGAACTTTCATACCGAGAAACCTCTGTCGTCCTGTTATGTGTAGGTTATTCTTGTCATGGAAGAAGTTCAGGAGGAAGTCAATACATTTGCTGATGCGTTGGCAGCAATTGTAGAAAAAGGCTCTGTTCACTTCAAGGAAAGTTAACATTAGGATCAAATAAAAAAATTTCAACCCATATGCTCCTGATGAGACACATTGATTTTATTTGAATGAATCTGAAAGAGATATTCTGTAAAGTTGGTGAAAGAGCACATTTTTTTAAAATTTGATAAATTTAATTTTGTCCTTTTATTCTTTTGCGAGTTTTTTTTCTTTTTTTATAATTTTTTTATTATCGTGTACCTGCAAAATTCAAAGCTTTTTATATGCTATGTTCCCTTTGCTTTTACACACACACACACACACACACACGCATATATATATATATAATTATTTATACAAAAGCACTTTATATACAAAAAATACATAATAAATGGAGTAAACATTTGGAGTAAAACAATATATTTTACAAAGCTTCTTTTTAGCACAACCTTTGAACATTTTGTATTCATAAACAAAGAACAAACATCAATTCTCGAAATATGTTATTACTTAAAGTAAAATGAAAAAAAAAAAAAGTGTTTATGGAAAGAATGCAGGAGACTCTTATTAAATTAATTCTTAGTTCACAAATGCTTTGAATTACTTGTAACAACACGTTATTTTTATGTATATTATTATTTTTTCTTGAAATAAAACATCAATCCTTTTCACTTATTAAATTAATTTTCTTAGGAAGCTTTTTCACATAAAAAATACATTTGTTTAGTAAAAAGTAACTATTTGTATAGTCGCTAAAAATTCTGCTAATTACACATTTTAACTCCTTACATCTTTTAGCAATTACTTTAACTGCGTTAAAATGTTTTGATTAATTACAATCCACAAAACAACTTTCCCAACTACAAGGAAAACAGTAATAGTTTTGTTTTGCTTAAAACAGGTTGGTGAGTTGAGTTATGTGAACATTTTCAACGATTGTAAAATGCTGCTAAAATAATAAGTTTATGTTATTTTATTCTTTAGACTCGTTTGAATAAAAACTTTAGTTTATGACTTTTACACTACTTGGTGTTTTATGAAAATTTACCAATTTTTATCCCCACGTCTTGTTTGATTGTAATCAAACATTTATCACTAAACACGTGTAAATACGTGTTTAGTGATAATTTAAGACTTTTGAAACTTATTGAACTTCAGTTTTTACCCTTGTTTTGATTATACTTATGTCAAGTAGCATAAAATGACTACATATATTTTTTTTTGAACGGGTTATACAGGACAATAGGAAAAATTACCCACAATTTTCAGCTGTTTCATGTAAAAAATCGAAATGAAATCGTTATTTCATAAAATGAATTTGTCAATATATTAAACTATCGATTACTCGCACAGCATTTTTTTTAACTTCTCAAACCGGTACACCAAAGACACATTTCAACTATTAGTGTTAAATCTTTAATTTATCCTCATTAATGGAGAAACAAAATTATAATATAATTACTTGAATTATTTGAACGAAATTCGGTCATCTCTTAGTTCAAAACTCGATTGGACTGGGTGGTCACAGTTAAAAAACATGATGTTATAGGATCACAATTAAAATAAGCAAAATTACGTCAGACATTGTATAAAGACCTTTCACGATCAGGCTTTATTATTTCTTTCAAAATCAGATTTTTATATCAGACTTAAACCAGATCTGATAGAAACGGCGTTATAAGCAATATCCTTAAAAGAGAATGAGCATTAGTAACTAGAAAAATTAAAGTCTCTGCGAATTTTCGAACACCAAAAAATTTTACTTATACCATTTGCAGCATATTATTAAAATAGTTTCTGTATCTACACTTAAAAATTTAAATTAGCATGTGTATGTGAGAAGAGTCCACAGCAAAATACAATACAATTTTGATTAAGAGGATCTGATGCCTAACATTAAACCTGCATTCAAACTTGCTATTATTATCCTCCAAGAACTTTAGATGATTCCGTAATACGCTCCAAGAACTTTAGATGATACCGTGGAAAAATGAAATTAGGAGTCATGTTTAGCAAGGGAGTTGCCCTACTTTGATTAAAGATTCCTATTTAAGACCGAATAAAACATTTTTCATTTAGGTGCTACTATTTGCAATGGGAAAAATATAAAGAATTTCTTAGCCATTATCTTTATTTCTTTGATAGAAAAATACACAGTTCGTAAAGCCATCTAAATTCTCAATGGTAAATATTGGAAACGTCTCTATTAAACAAATTACAATGTATTAAACACCAAAGCTTTCAGCAGATTTTCCTACAATCATGCTATAAATAATTCCTCTATGTCCCCTTTTGTCACAACTTTTCAATCCCTCAATACTTCAGTATCGTTCTTTTAGAAAACCATATCACTTTTTTGGCTGAATGCTTTGAGTAATGTAATTGAGATTAATTATTTTTTCTTTAATATCTAAGGACAATTTTAAGATTTAACTTTTCAATACGGTACCAGCATCTTTTTATGTTAAACGTACATAATATTCCGAAAGATTACACTTTTAATAAACCATGTAACTCTTTTACTTAAAATACTGCGAAACATAATCCTACAATTTATATATATTTAAAAAATTAAGCAATTTACCATCTTTCACTTTCAATAACTCATAATAAGACACATTTAACTTAGTCATTTTTTTTTTGGAAATGATATGAATTTCTATAAAAACTATCCCGCTGCGTGATAAAACACTTTTTACAGAAACAGCCCCAATGCATTGCTGTGCATGATAACACGTCTTAGCTCCTTTCTCTAGTCAAGTGCGCACTATATCGAATGTTTGACCTTTCCATTCGACTTATGATTAAGCAATATTATTATCTGCGAAAAAATTCTGTGCAGGAAAAAATGACCCACGTTTCAATCAGTGAGCAAGTTGTAACTTAATCACAAGACCGAAAGGATTCTAAGTGTGCCTTTATTAGATTATTCATGCGAATTATTCTCTTTTCTTTCATAGGATATCGGCTGCACTATATCGGCTTCAACAACTCGGACAAAGTTTCATGGATTAAACTGTTCCTGAATTACTAACTTCTTTAGTTATGCGGGATGAAACTTCATAACTTTAGTTGAAACTTAATTGAAAAAATTATCAAAATAATGTTGTTACTGTAATAGAAATAAAATTTCACGTTAATTTAAAGCACAAATGAGCATTAAAACGCATTGGACAAACAAAACGTGCTCTGAAAATTCGGTTAAATGAGCATAAAGGTTATGTACGAAAGCAAGAGTTAAATAAGTCTAGTATTGCTCAACATTGTTGGAATTCTAACCACTCTTTTGATTTCAATTCTGCGAAAATTATTCAAAAATGTTCTTCCCCTTTAGAGCTTGACTTTTGGGAAGCTTATCATATAAACAGGAATAGTTCTAATTTGGTTAATGATTCTTCCTCAACTCCTTATTTTTCACAGGTCTGGCATAAGTTCCTTTAATTTGTTGTTCTTTCTAGGTTTTCTTGTTAGTTTTCCTTTTTTTTGTGTCTATTTTTTCTCCCCCCCCCCTCCTTTACATGTGTAATTTGTTTTGATTTTTGTTTTGGTATTTTCTGTACTTATTTTATTTCCATTTTTTTCTTTGTATTTTATTTTATTATTTTTGCAAATTTTCATGCATTTTCACATTTTTATGCATGCTGTCGTCTTTTTTGCTTTGTTTTTATTAATATTCCTTTTTACTTCCTGTACTTTCAATGGTTTCGTTTGTTGCTCTCTTATTGGTACCTTCCCTGCTACTTCTACTTCCACTTCACACTGCCTTTATTCTCATTGGTTTACAGTTAATTCCTTGGCTATATAAGCTTTGTTTTTGTTGTTTTGTCTGCTTCATTTGGGTGTTTTGCATCTAGAAGCTCCCTGTCGCATTGAAAAAGGGATTCCAAATAATCCCGAAACATATGTCTGCGTTTTAATGCTCATTTGTGCTTTAAATTAACGTGAAATTTTATTTCTATTACAGTTTACACGCACAAAGTTAAATTATTATTAACGTTGTTACTGTTTGAAATTTTTTCATCAACTTAGAATAGAGCTTGAAGTAACATAGATACAATGTCCTTCTCTTTTAGGTCTATAATTTACTTAAAACCTGTTAATACGTGCTGTGATTTCAGTCGTGTAAGTGTTAGACAAGCGGAAAGTAATTTGCTACTGGATAGCTTTTGTTGAAGAAGAAAAAAAAATGCTTTGTATTAACTTACAAATTTTCCTAAGTTACAAAAAATATCACTGCAACAGTTGTGTATTTAGAGCGGCTGTTTAAATTGAGAATAAAATCTAAGATTTTAAATTCTTAAACATTAAAAGCATTAAAGTAAACGATTGCTACCGCATGATAAACTACAAAATGATGAATTCTGAGCTGTAAATATATACGATTACACAATTTGTGACGGTTGCATAATACAATTGTATTTGGCGTTAGTGTTGGGTAAATTGAAATTTCTTTTTATGATTCTTCGAATTTTACGAGAAGTTTTTCTTTTTCAAATATTTGCCCCTTTTTACTGAATTATTTCTTTTAATTTGAACTATATTTTTAATGAAATGCATATATACTTAATGACAATAGACTTTTAAGTTCGAGAGGCCCCTGATTAAATGAAAGATAATTTAATTTTGTTTTTTTGAAAAAAATTAAAAGGGACCTTTTTAAAAACGCAATTATAAGTTGAAATCGTTAAATTTTGCCTAGATCATTGCTTTGTAACAATTTTCTTGGTGACGTGGTTCCGGTAGGATGGGACATTCCGGTAGGATGTCGGACATACAACCGAATGTCGGGTTGATATCCGACCCGCTGAAGACACTAGGGGATACGTGCATGTAAAATCCGTGGACCACCACTACCTCCCACCAGCGAGACGGCATCAATAAGGCCTAGTGCTAACAGGGAAGGAGGTTGGAGGAGAAAAGTATCATAGGTACAAATTTTGTTCCAATAAGTTTAGAAGTTTAGAAAAAAAAGTTTGAGGTTTCTATTTACCTACTGACAAAGAAACCATGCGTCAGTGCAAAAATGAAATAAATAAATAATTATAAAAAATAAATAAAAACCCGAATAAGCAGCAGTACAAAGAGCTTCGACCTAAGGCTTCGGCTAAAAGGTGCAAGGGTGTCCGATGGAGAAAAGTACAAAGAGCTGAGTGAAACTTTTTTTTGGCGCATGAATCATCTCCTCTCGACCGTCCGTTCAAAATGCGATATTTATTATTTATGTTTAAAGTTTATTATTTATTTGTCATTCAACAAATAAATGAATGCGTCACCCAAATCCAAAAATAAATATGCTTGATTTGCTCTATTTTTTAACTAAGAAAACAATGAATTACAGACTTAGGTGTTAATTTTTTCTCTTAAATTATTAATCTCCTAATATTGTGAGTGCTGGTTGTTTGGCGCCCCATTTATTCTGTGAGATCCGTGTGTGTACTGTCTATTTCAGGATCTGAACTGGAACCAGGCAAAATCTCAAAACCACGTAGTACATAAACATCGCACATACACAGTTATAACATGATTCAAGCAACATCAATCATGCTTACTGAATATTCCCAGTCAGCTACGTGTTTTGTATTATTCCTGCAGAATAATACTGCAGATGTTCTGGAAGGTATACCCTAACCGAAATCTGTTCTGGCTATTTTTTTCCTATAATTCATGTTCCCTCTTAAATCATGAAGCTTAAACAACTCCAAAACAATTAAGAATCAAGGCCTAAGCGAATATATATGGCTATTTGTCTAACAAATCATTAGATAATCTATGATCTGAGTACTCTGATTCATTAGTCAGTACGAGATATATTATTGCGTGCTCTTAATTACTGTATAATCCTACCATCAACATCAGCACGGTTGCATTCATATGGACGTTATTAAATTGAAAATGATTAGATGGGATCAGTTAATTTTACAGTTTGATATGATTTTACAACTTGGTACGAATAGAGTATTTACTTTAGATATACTCAAACATTTTTTCGAAACTTTTTTTTTTCATTAAAAATTCGTGATATCGCAAATTGCAATTCATCCTATTTATCTATAACTTCATGCTTGAAATATATCAATGTGTTTCAAAGTATTTAATATAAGAAATAGCTATTTTGCCATAAATCAAGCAAATACGAGTAATATGGGTCTTTAAAAAATAAATATTATTAAATGAAACCCTCAAATGAGTTTTCGTTTTCCGAACAACTATTAAAAAAACTACATTGCTAAAACCACAACAATTTGTTATCTACCATTGTCTGAACTACATCTGGAGGTGCATTTCAGATGCATTTTCCATACCTGCGTTTTCAAATTTCAAACTGATTGCATTTTCAGAGCAATACTATCCAAATATACATTTAATCTCTTAGATAAAGTAATCCCCAAAAGTCAAATAAATGATATTTTCTTTTGCCCTCGTTTCTAAACATTAAATAATCTTGTAGAAAAATGACTGGTCACGTACAAAACTTTCTTTTTTTTCGAAAACATTCTTGTCAACTGCAGAATTGAAAAATAGTATTTTCTTTTATTTAACCTGGACACTACCAGAATTCCTAATGTAATTATAAGATAGGTACGACACAAAACTCGGAACTAAATTCTTCAATTTCTTATTTTTCGATACCCTTTTGCACAGCTTTTCTTTTATTGTTTTGCAGTTTCTTTGTAGTTCACTAAAGGTAAGAAAGTAACTTTCAAAGAAACAATATATATATATAATATATTTTCAGAGCAGAGTGCCAATTCTGTTTAGTAATTAAAAAGGAAGTGGTCATAATGATACATGCAACAGTTTGAGAAACTTTGGGAAGAAACACAAGAAAAAAACTCAAATCACCTACGTGAAATGTCATTATTTTCTATTTAACCCCCTTCCATATTTTTGTAAAAAAGATTACCATATTATACTATAATAAATAGCTATTTCTAAGCAACAAGAACAGTGCAGAAGCAAAATATGGTACATTGTCTGCAGTTCATTAAAAATATATTACAGAGAGACCATTTAGCAAATTAGATTGTCATGAAAATTGTTATGGGTGCAACAATTTTTGAATTAAAAATATGTGATGAGGAAATGCAGAAGATAGAGATCCACTGTCTTAGGTTATGGGTTAATTCGCCTACAAAGTTCTCATGGATAGGCTGTATCGTTTACAGTTGTATTTAAGTGTCAGTAGTGAGTCCACACTGTTAGTGAGTGAATGTGAAAGAGTTTGTTGTTTCAACAATTGAACAACGAAATTTATAGCATGTGAGTAATTTATTTTCCAACTACAAATTATTTTTTATTGTGTCTTTAATATTCCTTGTGTATTTGACAACAAAGTAATTTGAAAGACTGTAATTTTAGCTTATATTTACCGTAATTGTTCTGTTCCTAAGCTCTCGCTTCTTAAGAAATCTAGCTTACCCAATGAAAATGGTCGAGAGGGGATGATTGTCACAATAGGATTGGTGTTGCTTATCCCAAGCTCTCTAACCGACCCCCAATATTTCTTTCTTTATCGGGGAGATTATTGTAGCTCTGTGATATTCTACTTTCATATTTATGCTCAATGGCAGCGGGTCTAATAGTAAAATTTTCCTCTATTTCATCTGCACCTGAAACAAAACCATCTTCCAGCACTAGCCATGCGAATCAATAGCTATTTGTGAGCAATTCAAATAATTGGTCTTTGTCTAAAGCAGGCAATAAGAAGAGAAATAGGAACAACACCCGTTAGAGAGAGACAGCGCACCTAACAAACAGTCCTGTGAAGAGGAAATTAGAAAAAGAACATAAACGAAGCCAGCTTAAGAAATCAACAGCTGGCAATAAAAAGGAACCCGAAAAGCAGAGAACCAAAATCTGCTATTCTGAAAAGTGAGGAAGAGGAATGTTTATGTTTGGTTTGTGCATAACCATATTCAAACAGTTGCGCAAACGACAAATAGTGTATGGACTGTGAAGGATGAACTCATAAATAGCGCACGAGGCACCAAAAATCTGCGCATTGACAAAATTGCGAATATGACTAAAAAGGACTTCATTGCAGATATCATTGTATGTTATATTTCATGGATAAAAACTAAACATTATGTTCAAGTCTTTTACCTATTTGAAATGTATGTGACACAACCAACTCTTGGTAGGATGTCACATTTGAAAGGAGTTTTCAAAACTAGTAAATTTAATCTTTTTTTTTTGGTCAGAAACATTCTTCAAACAGTGGTATCATATAGCTAAAATGCTTATTTACGAAATTCGTATATGAGAATGTTCGTAGACATTAACAAAAATTTAAAAAATTAAAAGCAAAAGTATGTGACAACCATCCCCCATATCCCCTACAATTACTGCAAATTTAATTTCGCTTGTAGCCAGACACGAATCTTGTTACCTCCATCATTATAGGTCTTAAATAATTTTTAAACAAGTATTCGCCTCAAGTTTAGATTTATTGCAAGATTGAAAACTTTTAATGTGTTTTATTTATATATTTTGAACAACACCATAAAAGCCAACCAACGTAAAAATGCCTACTGTACTATGTACAGGGCCACTTTATTATAATGCAACAAAGAATAATTTAACAACTCTTAAATTTTCTTCACTTAATACATTTTTAAATAACTATCAGTTATTCTGTTTGAAAGTCACATTATTGAGATAAATTTATTTTGCTTATTGTTTTTGGAACTTGTTTAGTAATTCCTTCGCTACGCTACGAATTTACTTTAGTATTTGACCTTAAACTGTTGTTATTTTATTTATTTATTTTTCTCATTTTTCAAAGGAAGTAGTTTAAACATGCAACTAATCTTGAAGATAAAGGTAATTTACTGAACTCAAATAGATGATATTTTCCTGTTATTTTCCTTTGGTACGCTACTTAAAGTTTATATTAAGTAGTAGAGATATTTCTAGTCACGTATGACGATTTTCATCAGAAAATATTTTCTAAAAATGTTCAGCACAAAGAATGGACATTGTTTCTGAAACATAGACTCTACTGGAATACATAATGTAATTAGAACTTATCTATATAAAAGACGAAACGTTTAAGTAAATTAGTCAGTGTGACTGCCAAAATTTATTTAACACTTATCTTATTTGATTTCGTTCGGAGACTTTCTGTTTAATATTTTGTGCTGCAAGTTTCTTGTGGAAACATTTCAAAAATATATGCCTTGTCATAGTGAGATTTCTTTTATGCTGAATTTGAGATAAAACATTTTATTTCCTGTATTTCGTTAGCTTATCTAATAATAGAATTTTACATAACTTTTAGCGTACATAAGTAAAATAAATAATTTGATAAGTTAAATAAAGTTATTGTAGGATGTTTTTGTAAATTTATATAGTACCCTCCTTTTTGCGACGCAATTCATGAAATCTTACAGGAGTTGTTACTACATTATAACATTTTACTTTCCAAAATATTTTAACATTTAAATCAATAACCAAAAAAGACCGATTGTCAGATTGTGTGATACATTTTTAAGTATTTTAAAACTTTAAACCATGACTTTAACAATTTAAAATATACTTACGCACAGTACGAGTCTTGGTATAAAACTGACTGCGATGCTCTAAATTTAGTTCCTTCCTGTAAAACTAAATTCAGTACAACTCAGGGCCTGATTTCTGTGCAAGCCAACAAAACGCAGTCTTGGCACCCCTAAAACTCCCCAAGTCTATTGTGCTCAAAACAGACTCTGGTTCTTTTTTGTACCAAAAGCTCTTATAATGTAACAATGTAAGCTTATAAATGTATCAAAAACTCCAAATTCATTTTCTTTTTATGCTAAAACTTCTGTATAACGTCTTTTTTGCATGTATTTTAGGACCATGTATGTTTCACAAAGAACCATTTACTTAACAACTGTCAAGATATACCGAGTCACCTACTATACTGAATTCTTCGTGGGCCCCGAAAACTATCTGTGCTTTTGGCCCCGAGTGGTGAAAGTTCGGCCCTGGTAAAACTTCGGGACAATGATGGCACATAGCATTTATCATTTTACAGCAAAATTGGTTTTAAAAAATTTACGTATTTAAAATTTAATATTACCTTATGCTTATTTCAGAATATGTTTTTTTCGATATTCATACTTGTAATTCGAAATGAATGTTGTTTTTGGATGTCAACTTGTGCAAAAGAGTAGAATACCTCATGTAAAAAAAATAAATAAAATTGAGAAAACTATGATGATCCAACTTTCTCTTATAGGTGACATTGAGAGCTTGGAGAAACACTCTCCTTGCACGTGATGATTCACCAGTCTTCGATGTTTCTTCGCTTTCGTTGTGGACATAGGTTCGAAGTCTTCATTCAACTTTGGAAATTTTGAATCAAGTTTGATTAAAACATTAACATCTCACGTATTTCTTCCTCAAGGATGAATGTGACATTTATTTATAGCTATAATAGAAGTTTATTAAAAATAGTACCTACCCATAACCTGTCATATGTATTTAAAGTTTTAATAAATCAACAGTTGTTGATTGACGATAGTTGCAAAGCATAAGAATGGAAGCGGTCTTCCCTCGGGAGGGGGGAGGGGGCTGCTACGTTTACATTAATGTCAGTAAGAATGCTTTCAGTTGTACAGTACATTCATCTGACAAAGTGCATCAATAGTCTGCAAATCGTTAGCCAAGAGACCCTACAGAAAAGTTTCGATTTTACTGCGCTTCTTCGACAGTCACTTATCTTTGATTGGTTAGTGTTAGGACGTATTGATGGTTGTCGCTAGTCGAATGGATGTAAAGCATTCTTTATCATGTTACTCCAAGAGAAAAAATGCTGAAGTTCGATAATAATGAAAATATTTTGAGGTGTAAAACGTATAAGCAACAATGCTATTATTTTTGTGAATATTAAATGGCTCCTTAAATTCATTTACTATTGTAAAAACTTGATTATTTTTACATTAGAGAAACCTTTACAAGAAAATTTCTACATTCCTTTTTCAAATCGATCTTTTTTGTTTTCAAAAAATTACTTTTACCTTGAGCATAGTAATGAAAACATTATAACGTACGAACATGCAAATAAAGCTACACTCATGTGTTTCAGAATTATAAGGAACTTCTTTATGAATACAAAAATATAGTAGCTTCAAGGCTGTACGTCATTTGAATGATGAGTGAAGTCGATGATCTATTTAATAATAATTGCATCTAATTAAAAATACTTCCAATTTTGCCTTCCCTCTATTGCTTACATCCCATATAGTTAATATTCCTTGCATTCACGAAACGTTCCTTGTAACTTCGAGACACTTCTATGTAAATTAATTTGCAGGTTTATGAGTTACAACGTTGTTATTACTTACAGGTAAGCATTTATTTCAATTTTCATCCTTTTAAGAAGTATGATTACAAATATTCAAACGAGAATCATACTAATATTGATTGCAACAATTCCGATAAGGTCAAAGTTCATTTAATTGAAAATACGCACTATGCAGATTGCTAAATACTGAAATGTGTGCGGCAGAAGTATCTGATTGTTTTAGGATTATGGATACGCGCATTTCTGTGTTCCTTCAATTTTGTTTGAAAATGCGTTTCTAAGCTTAATCCGATATCTAATTTAAATTGTATAGTTCATGTTCCAATGTTAGCAATTTTGAATAATTTATTAATTCCCTGTTCCGTCCTTGCATTCTTAAATGAATGAAATACTGCATCATTCTTTATCGACTGTAGGTGATTTAAAAAGTAATTGATCATGAAAATTGACAATACAAAAAGTTGAACTGCAGCATAATATTAGTTAAGTACATGAAAGAAAGACGTGGTTTATTTTTTTATTTATTTTAAAAAGAATTACTATATATTGTGAAAATTTGACATTTTTTAAAACTTATTTTAGTGCAATAAGGCTTTTACGATGTAAATGCTTATTAAGATTGTTAGTGCTAGAAATTTTACGATTAGACTAATTTAACTGCTTTTGGAAGGTGTGAATAATGAAAAAGTATATATCATGATCGATTCAAGTTATCATAAATAATTGTAATTAATATGAATACTTGACGAAAAACTAATATCGTCAGCTTAAAACTTTTTATAACTGTTTAATTATTTGAAAAAAAACAAATCATAGGAGAAAAATCGGGTCAACTAGCCCCGATCTACCCCAGCTATTCCAAGAGCTATTTCCATGCCCGCGGATAAAACTGTCTGATAAACGCTGTTTGTAAATAATAAAACGTCGTGTAAAAGATTAAATTGCTAATATAGGGAATCTGTCTTTTCAAAAATGCAACTAAAAGATTTATAACCCAAACTAATTTATAGTTTGGAAGGAGTTCGAATGAAGATTTTCTGTAATTCTGATGATGTTTTCAATTCATAACCTCGAGCGACATAGATCATCAAGTAAGTAAAGCGATTGTACACAAACTCTTTAGAAGTTTGTCGGAAATAACACCTTTACAAAAATTCTTCCAGCGTTATACAAAGAAATATGAAATATGAGACAGGATAGCAAACTCATGTCGAGACAGAACTTGAAAAAAATCAATCAAAGAGACCATATAATCTGAACAGAGATGTTTCTTCAAATCTCAATGGAAGTTTTGTTCCGTAAATCAACATGTTTTTTGCGAAACCAGTTTTCATCCGGCTGAGTGCACCCATTATAATTTAATATAGGTGAAGTTTGAAATATCTGATTTCTATTTTTATTTATCATTTGGAGTGATATTCGTAAGTTTGAAAATATATATTTCGTATTTAGAAATATAATATTTTAAAACGAATATAAACAGCTTAGATATGCTACTTTCATTGGAACTATCAGGCTCACCGGGTAATAAAGATTACAGGTCATGCTTCTTGCATACTTTTTGCATGGTATCTAATCTCATATTTTTGGAGCAATTAGGGGTGAGATCTGCCTTTCTGGGAATTTTTAAGGGGGTTGGGGAGTCATGTGTGATGTGTATTGAGCACCAGGAAAGCTCTTGGCAGGCAAATCCATGTTACACTTTATCTACTACGTTACACTGTATACACTTTACCACCGCCATTTTTAACTTATGCAACTTAGGAATATGAACCCACGACCTTCTAATTCCGAGTCAAATTCGTTACAGTTAGGTCACAAGCTGTAATTCGCGTATGAAAATTACACAGGGCACTCATGTAGGTGATAATTTATTTACATGCCATTGCTGTTTTTTATTTTTATACTTTTTTTCCATAAGTTTTTTTATTATTATCATGGGACACATTAATATGAACAACGAAAAACAACTATGTTTTGATAAGTGTTTAATTTTCAATTAAGTTTTTCTAAGCCTTTTTATAGGTTTTATTGAAATAATATATCTGATTTTTTAGCTAAAGACTTCTCTTTTGAATGTGTGGATAAAATAATAGTTTATGTTACAATATGAGTCGTTTATTTTTAAAGTGGGGCAAGTCCATTTTTTGTTATTGCGCGGCACTTCAAGGTTTTCATTTTATTTACAATACTGCCAAAGGGCTAAAACTTCCACCTCCCAAATATCAGAATTATGAATTTAGTTTGATTATAAATTGTTTACAGATAAAATGATCATAATGCGTTTCATCTACGACTACCATTATCCTCATTTTTTTTTCTCGAAAATGGAGTTGCCTCACTTTCGAAATGAACGGCTCATACAATAAATGACTATTGCGCAGTTTCTTTCTCAGTTTAGTAAGAGCAAATGGCTAAAACTTTTATTTATGTAAAAGTCGTGTCGATGCTATGAACTACATAACTTTATGCCAAATCAATGAAAAAAAAAAAGTATAAAAAATGATTCGTTTTGTAAAACGCAACCATTCAACACTCGTTCTCGAAGACAGAACAACCGTCCTATGAGGCCGTAAAAATGAAAACCCCAAAAATGCAATATCACAAGACATGCATCTTCGTTATTTTGTAACAAAACAGAAGACAAACCTTCAAAAAATAAGAAAGCAAGAATCCAATAAATTCAGAATATTCACAAGAATGTAGCCCTTTCCATTTCCTTTTGACAGGTAACGAACAAGGTAAGGGGAAAGGAACGTGAATCCTTTGCGGTCTAAGGTGGACATCATGTCTTATATAATGAAAAAAAATATATTGTTTCTGATTAAAAAAATATGTTTAGGCACTTTCATTTGAATATTTTAATCCTAAGTGATAATTTATATAAGATGAGATGACAGAAAGAAGCAACAGAATGATTTCTAAGATTTCAGAAACGATTTCATTTCTCAAATTCTTCCAATGCTTTTTGAACATGTCTAGGTATGAAGAATAGATACAGGTAGTCTATCATATCTGATAACAGAAGTGGAGAAAAAGTTTGGTAAAAATATATCTTAATTTATCAAAGTCGCAAAGCACTGTAATCATTATTATTTATAATAATCATTTCCCTTGATTAAAGACAATGAAAATCATATATCGTTATCTTGTTCATTATTTAAGAATTTTGTAATTGAAAAATTTTCATATATTCAAATTTTAATACATATCATATAAATTACTGACATGTAAAAACATATATTTATTTTAAAAAACGATTTTAACATCAAGTACATTATCACAAAAGAAAAGAAAATACTCAGTCAAAAATTCTTAAATTTCATCATTGATTTTTTTTGAAAATAAGAATTAATTTACGTAGAGTATAATTTATTCTGAAACTATATTTATACCAAACTCATGCACGTTTAATTAAATGTTATTAAATACAATTAGAGTAAATTATTTTCAACTGTAATTGCAGGTGTTTTTGTCTGTGTAATTGAAAATATCATAGTTTTTAAGAGATGAACACCAAATCATGACTGAATTCTAATCAGTATAATTAAGTTTTCTATTTGTTTAAAGGTGGCTTATTTAAATTTGTTAGTGAGAAATATTTACAGACAGGATAAATTAGATAATCCTTAAAGAACCTAATTACAAATGAAAACTCTCGATACATTTTGAATATTCTAAAATTAATATATTCACAAAATATGCATTGTTTCTCTCAAAATTCTAGTTTTAGAATTTAAAGCATGATTAAAGAAATTTGTGGCGTTCTTTATCACACATAGCAGTATCTGAGCTATGAGTACATAATATACTTTTTAAAATTTCTTAACTGAAAGAAAACAAGTAAAATATACATATAAGCGAAATGGTTAATTTTGTAATATTTTCGCAGGCCATAGACTTAAGAGAAAAATAGACTGAGCGTTGGGATTAGAAATAGGATGTCGACATGATTACAATCCCATGACCATTTGGCGAACACAGCTGTCTACTTTTCAGCCAAATAATTTTCCAATCATTGTGTTTCTTGCACATTTAATTAAACAAAGGTAATTTAATTTCACCCCGAGGCCAATAAAGGTGCTAAATACAGAACCCTCCCTCCCTCCTTTTTGACTGAAAGATTCTGTGTTATGCTGCCAGTATGTTTCGAACTTGAGTACAAAGGTCGAGGGTGCTATGCGAGGTCTAGCTTTACTTTTAGCTTATGGCCAGTACGCTTAAATTTTTTGAAACGTTCTGAATTTCACTAAATTTAAATATTTTAAAACATTTTGAAACAAGCATGTAACAAGAGAAAATGTATTGAACTTCATTTTAACATGATTACAAAAATGCTACGTTAAAGATTACTTCGTTAAAGACTTCATAGAAAAAATTTGAAATGATTATAATTAAAAAAAAATAACACAGGGACATATTTTCCTAAGTAATACAGAGCTTAGAAAAAAAGTTTGGGGAGTTAAGAAGCAAAAAGGAGAAAGAAAAGAAAAAAAGTTCTTTTTGAAGTAATTGAGAAACCGTTATTTTAGGAAATTATTTGAGGTGTGTTCTGCTTTGGGTAATTTCTGAAATATCTGAAAGACATATCACCTGAAATAGGATTCCTAAATATCTTAGTCAAACGCCTTGCATGTCAAAATCATTTTGCAATTTTATCAGTATGTCCTGCTTCTTAAATAAAGAATTTTTGAGCCTGCGTTAATTTTTACATTACAGCATCTAAATTCAATCTTGCTGGAATGTAAGAGAAATTTTAAAGTCAATACATTACTTTATGGCTATAAATCAGCCGGCATGATGGCATCGTGGAAATTCACGGAGCTCGTACGCCCCAGGTCTGAGGATCGAGCCTGACACTGTCTGTGGATTTTCAAGATGTAGAAAATCGTCTGCGTCCATGTTGTAGGATTATGCGGCATGTAAAAGATCCCTTGAGCTTGGATGCTCTCGGCTATATTAAATTCCCAGTGCAATTACGCATTAACAGAGTCCGGGTGCTCGCCCTTTCAAGTGGAGAAACCAGACCAAATTTTTATGCGGCGATGGTACCACACTCATTGTGGTGCCACTGAAATAGATGGTACCAATCTCGGGGGAACACACTAGGTCTGAAATTGGCAGAAGCCATTAGCAGCGCATTAGAAATTTAAAAAAAATTTCTATAAATCATATTTTGGAATCACTTTTTGAAATATAGCGGGTAAATGAATCGTATGTGTTTGAAAAAGTAATTAATCCTTTCATCTATTCAAAGACAAAGTTTTTACTTTAAAATTAAATGAATTGCAGTTTTATATAAATTCTCTTATGTCCCTCTGTAAGTTATCTGTAAATAAATCAGTTTTTTACACTGCATTTAAAGTGGAGCTCGTCAAATTTATTATTAGTTAAAATAATATGCGTGTAAACACCCCCGTCCCCCCAAATTGTCGGAAACTAAAAATTATTATATTTTCATAACATTATTTACTCGCCAACGAAAATAAAATTTGTGGCATCTACGAAATGAGAAAAATAATTTCACTCACTTTTATTATCTGAATTTCTCAAACTGAGCCATTATGCTATTTCGCCTATTAGCTCCAAACGTGCATAAATTTTCTTTACATCCCCCTTAAAATACCAGGATTTTCGTCCAACAACGCAGTCTATTTTAAGACTTGATTAAAAAAAAATATCTTTAGAGGAAAAAAGGAGCTGAGTTACTCATTATCCAGAAGAAACATGTTCTTTATGAAAAGCAAACATTAAAATTTTAATAATTTCTCAGAAATATCCAAATTATAGGCACATATTTTTACAGAATGTGCATTGTCTAATATTCCTATCGAAGAGCCTCAACAAAAGAATTCTTCAAATTCACTAAATGAATTTCACAGAACACACAGTAAACTGAATAATGCTATATTCATCAGATAGAATGATTTGCATGTGAAAGATAAATTGAATCTATTATGAAAAATAAATTCATGAGAAACTCGGGGGGAAAAACACGCCAAAAATTTCAAAGAAACATAATAAATGCTTGTTTGACATGCACCCCACTCTCCTACCCCCCTTTTAAAGTCAGTTCTTATAGTTTTCACCTTGAAATAAATATAATGTTTCTAAGATGAATAATGAATATTAATGTGGTGTAAATTACAGCCAAACGTGAGTTTCCACCTGAATTAAAATTTAGCTGTTGTTTTAAAGTTTTGATTAAAGTTTAAGTTACTTTAATGTATCAATTTTAAAATTTAATTCTGTAATTTACCTTCGTGAAATATTACAAGTATGAAAATATAAATTTGCATAATGTTATGTTTCAAACTAACATCGGACAAATATTAATTAGGTTTTAGTTCAAATGGTGCATGTTGCATTTTGTTGTTGAATTAAAAATCATCTTCCCATTTTAAAATCACTTAATATTCCTCACAACATCTACACTATTACTAATAAAGAAAAGCGTGACCATAATGTGATCATTAATGCACTGGGAGGAATTATGCAGTCAAAAAATTGAAGAATATTTTAATATTATTACATTAAGAATATTAACTTGTTCTTCCGTGCTAAGCACAAATGCCGTAGCAGAGCTCAAATTCAGAAATTGACGAATGAAGTATTGCGCATCCATGTATTCAACTCAAAATCGACTTTTTCACATGTGATCACAGAACATTGTATTTAGGTAAATAAGTGACACAGCACCACCTGGTGGCAATAACTCAATTTTGCCAAAAAGTGCAGATATGACTTTTGTGATTAGCGTTGCAGTTTTGCTATCTGCTCTTTCTTTTATCTGATAGTGCTAATAACAATTAACATTCAATTTATAAAGTAAAGTGGGCTTAGCAATGTAATTCAATTTACATTCGAAACATAACAAATGGAGGGAATAAATTTGATAAGAGCGTTTTATCTGAATATTTCAACTAGTGGAAAAGATCTGCGAGATAACGTTAAGTTAAAAAGCTAAAATTATGCCTTACAGAATTCAATCACTTGTAGCGTGCAGAAATACCTGCTGGATTTCCTTTGTATGAACTTCTTGTCTTTAAAGATATTTTACTTTTCAGAAATTATTATTTCTTTATTTTATTTTATTTTTTTTCTTTTCTTTTCGTTTTTTTTACTTTAATTTTACTTGTTATATTAGTGACATTCTTCACCTGCACTGAAAAATAAAAATATGATTAAATGAAAATATTTTCATTCCTTATAATTTCAAATTATTATTTATTATTTGAAGGAAATACTTTGAGTTATGGAAACTGTTCAACGGAAAAAAAAATTTAATTTTAAATAACAACAACACCAATAATAATAATAATAATAATAATAATAATAATAATAATAATAATAATAATAATAATAATGATAATGATAACAATAATAATAATAATAATAATAATAATAATAATAATAATAATAATAATAATAATAATAATAATAAATAATAATAATAATAATAATAAATATCTTGAAAAATATATGTATTTGAAAAAAGCACATATTATTTTTCATTTTCGAAAAATTATTTTATATTTGAGACAATAGGTATGCGCATTTAATTAATATTTAGCGTGCTGAAGAGCGAAGATTATAGTTTCCATTTGAAAATTAGTCAAAGCATACATTAAAACAAACAGGGAACAATAACACGAAGAGAAGCTAACCTAACCAACTGTCAAAAATCAGTATTTTTATACACTGTTAGAAATTTCACAATGAAATTACCGTTAAATGACCGGCAGCAGTCTGTCCATCTAATTCACCGTTAAATTTACGGTTTGGAACATTTTTCTATCTTTACGGGACCTAACCATTTCTAATTAACTTGGTTAAAAAGCCGTAAATACAAAAGTTTATGGTTTTATAACCATTTAAAAATGGTTTCAAAACAAAATTTTCGAACCATTTCGAGGCGTAGAAGCCATAAACGAAGATTGCAGGACTCGAACCCCTAATGCGTGGTGTACTAGTCTTACTCTCCATCCACTCGGCCACCGTCATCACGTAAAGCCTACGTTTATTTATCAATAAATCTTCTTTTCCAACAGGCAAACAGCCTTAAAATTGAGATTTCAGTTTTTGATTGGATCTAAATTTACTGTATATTGACGAAAATCATTTTATTTGCTGCAAAAATTAAAATACAAACAAGCTTCAGCAGCTCAATATATGGGTTCGCTCATTCGCAAACAGTTTGAGAATCCGATGTCTCCAATTTTTGATTTACGTGTGTATTTGTTTCTATTTAGTATCGACTGCTTAAGCCACTTTTTTTTCTTCTTTTTTTATATACGCATGCAGATTTTAACTGATAAATCCGTATTCCTTTTTTAAAACAGCGTACGACCGGCAAGGTTTCGCAATCAAGATGGACGCCCGATTCTTATTGAGCGCTTGAAAATTACGGTTCGTTAAACGTTCTTTAGTAGAAACAGAGAATAAACGATTTTTTTTCGCAATCAGCGGTTTGAGTACCATCTTTTTAATAGTTATTCAACTGTTGTAATTAAATATGGTAAAATAACAATCAACTAAATGGTTATTTTACTATTTTCTTACGGAAATTTTTAACAGTGTAGAACGTAAGTAGGAACCGCACACAGTAGGTAAGCTATCTTCTTTCATAACTCGTTATTTACTTACGTTTAATTTAAACAAAGGGTGCATTGAGCTTTACGAAGAAAATGGTTTAAATAATGTTCACTTTTAAAATAATGGTTAGTTAAAACTATAATTTCATATTTTATTTAATATTTATTTTTGTAATTTAGATAAACTCTCCTTTTACTTTGAATTACATTTTAATTTGATGTTCTTGTCTGGGGTCTTTCTTTTGTGTTTACATTTAAATTTATTACATGACTTTGTTGTTGAGTAATGGGTCCTATTTTGTGAGGTATATGCAAATGAAGCCAGTGTATCTTGCAACGGAGCCTGTATATAGTATGATGCATGCGTGTGAAAGTGGTGGCTGTTGTCCAGTCGGGTTCCGTCCTGTCCGCTGTTGTCCAGTTCCTTGCTATAAATAAACTGTTAGTTTTTAAAAATAAGTGCTGTTCTTGGAAGTGTGTAAAGATAGATAACCTCACAATTTAAATAAAGACAAGAATAAGCTTTCTTCGAAGAAAATATTTGTTTAATGGGAACTTAAGAAGATTATTCTGCCTGCTTTTGTTAATGTTCATCTTGCAAATGCAAGTGCTTGGAATGATGTTTGACCACGAAGATAGTTCTTTAATTCCCCAGTGACGAAGGCATAATGATATCAAAATTATAATAAGCTTCTAAGAAAAGATAATATTTACTCTTACATATGAAAGACTGGCACGCAAGTCCACACAGAAGCAGGCTTTTATGCGTAGAAGGTACATCTAGTGGTCTTTTCTAGATAATTAAGGAAATGTTTGTTTCTTGGATGTGAAAATAATTTAAAAGAACATTTTGAATGTTCGCTTAAATAAAAGTACAGAATACATTAGATGAGCACTATATTAAAGCTCAAGAAAAAATACTTTTGAGGAAATAAAACTACATGTTCCTCGTTGATCTTTACGTTGGTTTTGGTTTGTTTCCGTGAATTATTTGTTGACTTTTTATTTGTTTGCTTCTTTGTCCTACTTCTGAAATAAGAATTCAATTATTTATATAGGCATCAACAACATTGTAAAGTTTTGGAATCTCTATTGCACCAAAAACTGCACAGTAAAAAATGTTGCCCGAAAATACATGAGAATCTCCTGGAAATCATTTATCCGGAGTCATACGTAAAATTACAGAGAAAAAACAAGAAATTACAAATTAAAGAAAAACAAAAAGAAAATTACAGAGGACAAAAAAAAAAAAAAAAAAAAAACAGAGAACATTCTGTAAATTGATAGCAACATATAGTTTTAACCGCAGTAGTAGTGACAGATGCGAGTAAACTGAATTAGTACTCTTGAAGTTGTAGGTCGAAGGCAAATTTAGTTAAGCCCAGGCTCTGGTGATTCCTGTCCTTTTAGCTGTTCGTCCAAAGATGCCTCTGGAGTTGTTAGGACTGACCGACGATGGCTAAAGGCTGCTCACTAGAGCTGAAAATAAACCGTACATCTATAATGTCTAAAGCATTTATTGACAATTTTTGAACGTTTGCAGCAGATCTCAAGTGTCTAATTATACATTTGTTTACATTTTTTAAACTGGTAGTCACAGATCTCAAATATCCAGTTTTACGTAACTTCACAGATCTTTCTCTGTAATTATACAGTGTGGGAAAAAAAGGAAAAATTTCATTGAGAAACTTTTACCAAGAAACTTTATTACTTGATTTGAAACACGTTTTTCGTAAATTTAAAGAAATACTCAGTTTCCTATCTGTCTTTTTACAGAAATTTTTTAGTGCGGTGCCAATTTACTAGCTAGGTATCATGTTTCTTAATGTCACTATATTATGCCGAAGCACAGTAAAGTTAAACATTGTTCCTTACAGCGTACCAGGTTTGAACAAGCTAAAGGCGCAGTATACGCATGCTATACCCCCTATGCCACTATTGTTAGCATTTTAGAGCCTTTGCACCATTTTATCGTGAGAAAAGCATGAACTTCAGTTATCTAAACTTTGGTATAATTGGAAAATTTCCCCACATGGTTGCAGTGAAGTTTACTCAGATTTTTTACAGTGTACGATCAGGGTCAAGGGCTGGTCATGCCGGTTCAACCATCGGCTCGTTCACCAGATGTATATAGTGTTTAGATATATATAACGTATATAATACATATATATTGTATATATATATGATTTTTTTTTCTACAATAGAATAAAAAAGAAATTGTGTTAATTTTTTTTCTCAACCCGTGTTTTGGAAGGAATTCTTAGCGATAAAGTTAAAGAAAATTCATTATTTTTCAGCGATCAACACTAAAATGTTTTGAAGATAATAATATATAATATTTAAAAAAAGTCATGTTTTAAGAATGTAAATGCAACTGAAAAAATTATGAGCAAATAAAATAATAGGCTAAGTAAGCGAAGAGGAGATTTTAAGCCAGTATGTTTTATCAGAAAATCAATTGCAAGATTTTCAAGTAGCCACATGGGAAATTCAACTGTGTAACGCTCCGTGAAATTACACATAAGAGAAGAAAGGCAGAACTAGGAACAGAACGAATCCCCAAAAAATAAATCCTTTTTTTAATCCCCTGCACTTAAGCGAACAAGCTTAACATTATAATGCTTATATTGGTCAGTAGTAAAACGAAGAAAAGAATACTTCACCGAAATTCAACATTTTTTATTGTAAAATGATTACTTTTTGCTTCAACTATAAAATAATGGAAAATAGCTTAATAAGATCAAATTGTTATGAAAATTTCATGCATTTGGAGATACAAAGACTGCTCGCACATATAGTTAAGTTTGATGTAAAAGAGAGCGGTCTGACTATAGAAATTGTTTCTGAAAGCTAATATATTTGTGGAAATATAAATTATCCTCTGACAGCTGAAACTTTTCTCTACGTGCTTACTTGATGGCGAGCTTAAAGAGCAGATGACTGGAAGTCTACATTTCCGTATTTTCCTAAGAAACGTATTCAAATTCAGTGATTAAAAACGTTGTAAATGCATGGTTTTATTGTATTTATAGTTAAATAAGTAATAGTATCAGCAATAAGATAAAAAGAAAAAGCCTCAATGTATATCTTCAAATAGAAAATTTACCAAATTTTGTCCCCACCCCAAGGACAAAAGAAAAATCTTTGAATATTTCAGAAGATAAAATTTTAGGAAAGGATTCATGATGGTTGCTGGCTTTACATATAATAGCAAATAAAAGATAAGAAGCGGAGAAAACGTTTCGATAAATTCCATATACTAGCAGAACATACTATTTAAATCTCAACATTCAAATGTGAAGCACTGTCTCTTTACCTCCAGTGACATTAGCTCGTTTGCATTAAGATAACGTGAGATGCCACGCAACACAATTCACTATCAATTTCCTGGTAAAAACAAAAAGAAAAAAGAGTATCAAAACCATATCTTTCACAGATTCCCCAGATTAATCTCCTGATGTATTCGAATTTCTGCAATTTAGGGCTTTTAGAAAGCGCGTTATCCAGACATCGACCTACAATGCGTCATTCAGATTCAAAATTGTTCTCGTGTAGCTGACTCAAATATATCTTTGGATACCAGGAAAGGCATTCTTCTCTGGGTACGTTGTTCAATTGTCTCTGTAGGAAGATAGTTTAAAATAAGGGCTGCAGAATTGATTACTCAAAACCCAAACATTTTACGTAAATTGTTTGCGTAATGACACTGTAATTTGCGCAAAATCTGTGTGAGCAGCCTCTGTAGAAGTAAGACTTTCTTCTCTGTACAGTCGAAAGAGACATCCCGAAAATAGCACGAAGGTTGTTGAAGAAAAATGCCTACAATGTGTAGTTGCCGATAGGAGAAACTGGTGAATGCAAATGTTATGCAAAATATAATTTCATTCAACAAACTTTTCTAATGATAAATGTATAGTTAAGGATATTTCCTTTATGTAGTTTCTATTTTCACAACAAAGCTCAATCTTCTTTGTATCACTAAAATACATGTATGCATTGTTATTGGCATTTATGCCTTAATGCGTTGTTCCATTTTATAATTCAGTATAGTATAGTTGAAGAAAATCATACTCTATAGACTGGCGTAAAACATACTTCTTAAAGTATTCGAAGTTAAACAAAAACAATAATTTAATAATCACTGCTGAAAGACAATTTATGGTTCAAATGTCGTGCAGAATAACATAGATGCTAAACAATACTACTACTTTAGCATAGTTTTATTTGCAGGAAGTGTTTTCTAAATAAAAATGAAAGTGCTCTTAAATTGGGCAACTCAAAAGAAAAAGTCATATGCTTTAGCAGAAAGCTTTAATATTTCCTTATCTTTACGCATAATTTTATATCCTGGATATTTTTTTTTCAATTGAACTTGAAAACTTGCATTGAGTTAAAACACAAAACAAACTCAATAGTTCATTAATGAAAGATTTTTATCTATGGCCACTTTTTCAAAAATGCTTTTGTGCTTACGTTTTATTCGTGAAAAGTAGAAATGAAAAACCATGCAGAGTATTCGGAATGTTATTTTTTTTATTTGAATTTAATGCCAAACGAATACCCAAATTACTTAGAAATAAAGTACATTATAAATGATCTAGTAGAATAATCAATACATCATTATTCTAAGTAGTTTAAAAAACTTTCAGTACTGAATCCTAACTAAGTCGGCAAATATATTTACTCGCTAAAATGGCAGAGCATGCAGATACTTAATGACCAATCTACATTTTTATGCCAGTTTTCTTTTGGTGGTTGATGATGTAAATCCTTAAACGGAAGTCATGAGCGGCAAGGGGGTATATCTTCTTCTTAAAGACGCCATAATTTGGTATTCCACATTTTCTGATCATCTTAGATGGAACATAATGACTCGGAAGTTCAAACTAGCTTTCGATCTAGCGAAGGGAATTTACTTATAAGCTAGAATCGATAGATGATGGAATATAATAAATGGAGTGACATGCAATTAACAGAAATTTCATATTTTTTTTCTACAATACAAAAGTAATTTTTCATAAAATTATTTGCTTAACGTGAGATTGTTTTTTCATATAAGTGCAAGATATGTTCATTCATATTATACTTTCTCTTTTTGGAATTTGAAGAGAATTATCTCTACCGATTTTCTTCTAATTATATAAATTTAATAATGTGATATAGGGTATAGGAGATATATCCGATTACATGACAGAGATAATTAATGTTTTAATATGATAGTAATCAAAACTAACTTTCAATCTTTACGCGCAAGAGGGTTAAAATGTCTTGTATATGCTAATAATGGTTACTAATAGCGTTAGCTTTCAGAGGTACAAACTGTGAAGAAAATTATCAGAAAACTATAAAATAAAAAAATATATATGTATCATACAAAAGTTATATATTTTTCTTTAAATGTATGATGCTAACAGCAACAAAGGGGTGTATGGTGACGAAAAAAAAAAAAGATTTTGAGACAAGGGCATGCATAATTAGAACTAATAAATAGTAGGTCTCATGGAAAAGTTTCCTTAACCAAGTCGGATAGCAACACTCATCAGGGTTCTGGTGCAATACACCATCAATTTTCTTACAGTGCAGCACTGTATTATAATACGAGACATGGCATTGTGTGCTCCGTATTTACAAGTGATAAATATGTGAAAAATATCACATTCATACTTAGTCGTAAAATATATAAGAGAGGATAGAGAGACGTACTATTGAAGACACAAGAACAAAATTACATTGGAGTCGAATGCCACTAGCAGAGGAAATGCTTCAGATGAAGGAGGAAATGCTACGATGAAGGACTACATTTAACGATTCAAACACTGATAAAAAAGAACAAAAATATGAAAGGAAAATATACATTCTAATTTGCTTGTTGTTCTAACTACCATCATTACTATTTATGCTGAAAAGCATTGATTTCAAGTTTCTAAACGTTATAAAGTAAGTTAATGTTAGAAGCGTATGCAAATTTGTTTCGTTAAAAAATTTGTGACATTTTAATTGGTTATGACGTTGAAGCAATATTTTTTCTTTTTTTAATAGCTTCTGATTTTGTTGCAGACTAACAGCAAAAAATAAAAATACAAAACAGAGTTATTTTCATTTTTGTTCATCGAATTACTGATAAACCAATTTCAAAAATTAATTAACTTTAAAAGCGGGTGATTT
This sequence comes from Octonoba sinensis, assembly GCA_038502835.1. Taxonomy (NCBI): domain Eukaryota; kingdom Metazoa; phylum Arthropoda; class Arachnida; order Araneae; family Uloboridae; genus Octonoba; species Octonoba sinensis. The sequence continues at coordinate 192,400,384 of CM076598.1, read as the reverse complement.
CTCATTAAGAACTTAATGAGTTTTCATGACAAAATAAATTAATTAATTTTGCTAATGACGATATCATTTATGAAATCCTAACTCCTTATCGATAACTGCGTCATAAGAAAAATCAAAATATCATCTTGGTGAAGAAAAAAATGCAGTAACAAAGCTTTCTAAAAATATCTGTTAATGGAAAAGCCAAACAAGTAGGACACAATTGAACGAAAATAAAAATGCTCCTTGAAAGTAATGGGAGTCTTTAAGAGATTTCTCAGCTTCATTTTGTATCGATTAAGCTTTTTTGATTGCTTTAAGTTTTAAAAGAACTGTTTTGAAATTATTAAATAGAAAAAAAAGAAAGAAAGAAAGAGGGATAAAACAATTGCAAAGAGTTTTTTTAACCCTCCTAAAGTAATGTATGGAATGTTATTTGTTCTTCAAACCGTAAAATTTGTGGACTCAAAATAGAAAAAAAAACAATTTTGTTGGAAACAGTTTCCGTCACATTGCAGTTAATTAAATCTAGGTCTAGATATGTGTTTATTAATAAAAAATGTTGCTTTGTAATCAGGTTTTAGTTTTGATTCTTGAGTAGTTTGAAATACGTTACTCGTCATTATTTTAATTGCATCTTGCATTCTAATATACAGAGGATCGATCTGCGTCACAGAACTGACCATCATAGACGGTTTTTGGTACATGAGAAAGCTGAAAGGTCAGTGTATCGTGTGTTTATCAGAAGTTCAAATTGTGTACAACATAAGTCCGAAAATACACTGGTTTCAGAAGGACTGTTTTTTTCGTAGTTGATCTTTTCTGCATCAAATATTTGATTTCTGAAATTCAGTAACAGTAAGGGGGGAAATAATCAGCATAAACTCTGTGACGTTTGAATTACTTGTTTTCTCCCTAAGAGCAGAAGAAAACGAGCATGTAGAGTCATCTCTCGGAAGTTGGGTCGTATGGCATATCAGGAAAATCCCACCGCCCACGCAACATGAGATGGCCAGAAGATGCCATATTACATATTCGATTCTGCACTGCAATTGGCTTGAAAAGTAAAAGTTACAAAGTTTAAGAGACATGGATATTATCTAGCGATGGTAAATCTGTGTAGAAGAAAGATTAAAAAGTTGGCGGGTGTATGAACGATATTAATCCGGAGGAAAGTGGAAGTTCGCAGTCACACTGAATGAGGAATGAATTTACGTTCTATATCGTGGTATAATTCAAGCCATTTGCTTACATTTCATGACACGGAAAACGTCGTCAACGATTCATCCATCAGTGCAAAGCAACTTTCTTGGAGAGATTTTTGGGTTCTCACGGTTTTCTTCTTCGACGGCAAATTCATAAAGGTCCAAAAAAAAAATAACTACAGTCAACTCTGCGTTCCTTCAGCAACATATGCCGAGCTTTTTTTTATTTGAAAGATGCGAAAATTTCGTTTTGCGAAAATGACAAGAATAAACTGTTTGTGCAGGTTTCTACGTTTTCATCGTATTCATCTCGCAAGACCACTATATTAACGCGCAGCAATTGGCGGTAGACAACAAATTTCAGTTATTCTGTAGTTACAGAATACGAATGACTCCTGTGAATTTTTGTGGGTTCAGTCGATTGAAAATGGTACTTTTGGTTATGCTGTCGCCGTTATCCCTGCCCTTGGAAAACCTGTCAGGAGGAATGTCCGAAGATTCTACTGCTTAAATTTCATCGTACCCCTTCAATGAAAATTATGGTGCAGTGCTACTTCCAGGACATATAGCAGTAAATAAAGGTCAACCGATAATGGTTACAAGATTAGTGACACTTCAAATTTGGACACTGTTCGAATCGACCTTCAATAATTGTTATACAATAGATTGTGCTTATTAAATGCATTTACATATTTTATTATTCTCAATATTACACAGACAAACACATACGCAAACAAATATATATATATATATATATATATATATATATACGCATACACCTCTCAAATAAAGTAACATTTCAATAAGGCAGGAGAACATTTATTTGAAAAGTATTGAAGTCTGCTTAAGCTTATAGAACCGATTCAATTGTTTCGTACATTTATTCAGATGTATTGGTGCACAGAAAAGAAAGTTCTTATTTAATTGCGATTAAAAATCAAGACACATGTTGGATGTCAAAGGATCAAGATTAAAGCAGAGTACAAACCGATTTTGACGTTCTTTTGTATTTCAGACTATTTTCCTGTTAAAATAACTATAAAATCAGGATTTTAAGTGAAATCAAGAAAAAGAGAAAACCTTTACATCTTACACCTGAAATTTACATCAACAGCTTTCCCTAGAACGGCAATTTCCACATGAGTGGATGCAGACAGGTTTAAATTACCTTTTCACGAAAGACAGTATCAGCAAAAAATAAGAATTTCGTACAATGAATGTTTTTCCCAAGTACACTTAAACAAACCCAACGTTGAGAGGTGGAAGTTGTCAATGAATATTATATGCATTTGTTTCGGCGATTAAAGGAACTTATTTCAATCGACAGATAAAAGCTATGACACAAAAATAGAAAAAAAGGAACAGTTATTCTCTTTTTGTTTCTTGGGTACGTTGGATTTATTCAACAGTTCCTTCCTGCAAAATTATTCTTTTCCCACTCTGTCAAGTGCTTTGTGTACACATTATTCATTATTTTTAATTTAGCCGTGTTGATAAATATGAAACAAAAAATCAAAATTTGAATTATTATACCTGAAGGAAATTTATCATGTACTACTGGAGTTAAATTTTAACACATAATTATCTGATAATAGTTATGTTTAGCTTCTTTAAGCTTTTTATTACAAAAAGTTTCGAAGCTTTTAAAAACTGTATATTTTGTTGAGTTTTAATTTTCTCTTGCTTTTAAAAAATAAAATAAAATTACAGAATAACTTTTGGTAAAAGAACTATTGTTTTCAGAATTTCAGACCAAATAAAAATAATTTGGAGAAAGTAATAACAATGAGTAAAAACATAATCTTTTTGAATGTTACTATGGACGTACTAAGATTTAAAAAGATTGGAAATGTTTAGAAAGACAATAATTCGTTTTCTACGATAGCTGAAATGAATTAAAAACACGAGACGAAATTGTTTCTAAAAATGAGTTTTGTAGGGAAAAAAAAAGTGTTCAGATATTTCCCCTCTGTTCTTCGAAGGACCAAAATTGTCACTTTGATCAATTTTTGCCGAAAAAAAAATCTGCGCATTATTCACATTTTGTGCATCAATAAAGGATAGAAATTATTTTAAAAGTCTTTGGAAGAAACCAACAAATAAAAGAAGGAAAAAATTAAATAAATAAAAAAAATGCAAATTAATTTTAAACCAAAAGTGTAATTAATTTACGTTAAAAAATGGTGTTAAAATCAGCGGAGTGCTGCTTTGTGATATTGTTATAATGCTATGTTATAATATTGTTATAGTGCTATGTTGTGATATTGTCATAGTGCTATGTTGTGATATTGCTATAGTGCTATGTTGTGATATTTTTATAGTGCTATGTTGTGAAATGGTTGCTATATGCAAATTTCATACGGATTTGCGTTTATTAAAAAAATTAACGGCAGTGAATCTAGATAGCATTTAATCTTAGTGTAAATAAGATTGAATTGTAAACATTAACACAGCAGGGGAGAACGGAGCACAGTGGACTCATTCTTCACTTTTAAGTTTTTTAATAAAAGGAAGGAGAAAAAAGCAATGAAAAAAAATTCTTTAAACATTTATTGACTTGTGTTATTAAAAAAAAACAATAATTGCAATGCATCATGTATAAAAATGCCCTTGCCCCAGACCTTTGTTCTTTATATTAAATTAATATAAATTAAATTTACTCCTCTAAAACTACAGCTCCTTATACTGTTCAATCTAAAAAACATAATGCAAAGATTTTCATGAAATAAAACTCCTAAAATTAAAAAGAACTCAAAATAACTAAGAAACTAAATGAAAAAAAGAAAATTTGTTAAAGGAAACAAAGTTGATATCAACGAATGTCAAGATTTGTTAATACAAAAATTCAAGATGTATTTGAAACTGTAATCCTTCAATTTCCTGAAGTCATATCAAAAACAGGAAGAAAGGACTTGTCATTTACATCAATAATGATTTATCTATTGTTTCTGGAAATTTAAATTGATTTCCAGTTAGTTGATTTTCTACATAAATCTTATAAGAATACAATCCTCATCAGTTTCTTAAACAACCAATAATTATATCGTTACATAATAGAACGTTTCCTTTTTTTTGCAAGTGTTACAACCACATAGTTGCGAACTTTAATGTTTTCATGTCATTCAAAAATTTATTTTATTTTTTAAAAAATATTATTTTTAAGAATTATTTTCCAACATTAACACTTCGAACTATATTTCTACGAATAAATTTAGATAAAATAATCTAATAATAAAATTGAAATTACATATGAGCTATAAATACGCAATTTTTAGGAATCTAAAAGAAGGAATAGATTACCTTTTTTGAAAAACTATTGAATACTTATAGACATTAGTTCAGTCTTGATAAAATTAAAATAACTTTAAAGTAGTAAAATTATTTTCAGCAGCATAATATATAAAATCTACAAAAAATATCTATTCGTGCCTTAGTATTTCCCATATGAATTTTTCGGATGTGAACAGGTGGTACCATGCTACCGCCTATGATACATCATATTAACTAAACGAGTTGGAATAATTGATTTAAATGGGAGCGGATTACTGTGTCCCATCTTCCCCTCTAATAAATAAAGAAAAATTTCGCCTTTTTATTCCTTTTAAAAAAATATTTTTCTATGAATTTTCTATCAGATTTCATGATGTTATTAAATTGCAATGAGGTAAAGAGAGAGGAGAGAACTCTAAGATTTTTCACTTCCTACATTTGACGCTCGAAGAAGATGGATTTTTTTCACACATTACCTTTCCATATGGACCAAGAATTGTTGACGTGAAACACATCGTAAATGTTATTGAGGCATGAGATCCCTGATTTTCAAAGGACATATTTTAGAATTTAGGGGGGAGATGAATGCAGCTTTTGTTTATATTAGAATAGTGTATTTAATGTTCTCAATCTATTAACATAAAAGTAAAATTCCGCGAACGAACACATTTGTTTAGGTTTTACTTTTTTATCCTATTTCCCGTAAAAGTAAAAAAATAAAATAAAGTATTAAAGAAGGCTTAACGTATCGTTAAAAATAAAGAAAAGTCAAAAATAAGTGAAGTAATTAAATAAAGATTAAAAGAAAAAAAATGAAAGTTGGGTTTCGAGATGGGGAAAATGTGTGTCTGTCTGTTTATCGGCCTGTCTGTCTTTTGATGGAATTGTCCGATTCGAAAGATTTTTTGCATTCGAAAGACCTCGGCAAGGACATCTCATTTCCATATTTTATTTTTTTGATCTGAACAATTTTTCGTCAATTTCGGACAGCTCAAATAATCTTAACATTAGCGGTATTGGGGAAATATGAAGCAAATTTTATAAACCGCGGACATAAAACCCTTTAAGCATGGAGATAAAAATATAGAAAGGATAACTATATAGAAAGGATCTTATGGTGGTAAAACATGTACAGGTACGAAGTTCAACGAGAAGTGAACAAGCCTATTTTCCTATAAAATCTTTTGATCGGGGTTTTTAAGGAAATTTCTGAATGAATGAATGAAAGAAGGAATGAATAAATGAGTGAATAAATGAATGAATAAGTACATGAATGAGTAAATGAATAAATGAATACATGAATGAACGAATAAATGAAGGAATGAATCAGTTAGTGAATAGATATGTATTAACCGTTGAAAAAGGTATACTTGAAGAAATTAAGAACTAAAGCTTAATGAGAAAGACAGAGAGACAGCTAGATTATAAATTTGAAGTTGGGTGTATGCAGGAAAGTAGGCTCTTATAATTCTAGAAGAAACTTCTTGTTTTATACTTGAAATTAAGTTTTCATTTTTTTAGAGTTAAAAAGTCATTTCTCTGTGTTTCACTCAACGCATCGGCAGCTACATAGCCAGTACCAGTTACATAGTAGTCATTGTAATGCGTTATGCAAAGACTAAAACAGTCTGTGCATATTGTGTTCTGCAAAAGCATGGTACAGATAAATATATAACTTTTATTTAGGAACTGTGGTGTTGCATTCTAATGTAAGGCATAATATAAGTTAGTTATGAAACTATTATATAGGTCAATTATATATGTCTATACAGATAGTACACAAATGAATAAGGGACCGTCCATAAATTATGTCACGCTTTTTTTTCATATATTTGACCCTCCTCCCCCTTTTGTCACAAAAGTCACACTTCAACATACCCCCCTCTCCCCTTTGTCACATGCCACGCTATGTTGCATAAGCATGATGTCACACTTCTTGTTACCCCCCCCCCCTACCCTTGGCACTCTTTTACGAACCCCCCCCCCCCACTCGAGGCGTGGCATCATTTATGAATGATCCCTAAGTTGTAAGTATATTACGATAGTTAAAATATCAATTTTACTGTTAATCATAATTTTTAGTAATCCGAAAAACACAAGTTCTGAATTAATTCTGATTAACAATGCTCTAATGTATAGTGTATTTATTGTATGGCTTCGCAATTATACAAGTGACATGTACCGAAAAAAAAAATAGCAAAATTAATAGTAATTGCTTCAGCTATCAGAATTGTTTCACATTTGATGTTAAATAAAACTCAAATTATAAAAATTAAAATACCTTTGCTTGTGAAACTTTCTAATTTCAAGCATTTTTGATTTTATTTCTAACATATAATTCTTCCCGAAAACAATGCTGCTTTGATTTATAACTAAAAGAAGAGCTTAATTTCTATATAAATAAAAATGCATCTGTTTATCCACATAATTTTACTAGGATAAATAATTAACCATTAAGGGAAAAAATTACTGTCATGCTAATTCATGACAAAGAAATACAGTTCATTATCATAAAAAAGAAACTTTGCCTGAGATAGTGGATAAAATTAACTCGGGACTATAATAAAATTCCCAGAGAAGAGAAGTTAATTAATCTGAAAGAGCGGGAAAACCATCATTAAGGCTTTAATGATTTCTAGGATACAATTGATCTTTGCATTCGAATAATCAAATAGCATTGTGTTTGGGGTTATTGTCAGCTGGCGTAAAAGGGGTACGTTACAGAATTATATAAAGCAAATGAATTAGGGAATGTTTTTACTCTCTGAAAATTTCTCCTGACAGTCGTTAATGATTTGATCAAACAGTAGGTCTACAATTTGACATATGTTTCATAATTAGCATGTTTTTTACTTCTTACAATAATAACAGTAAATCAGAAAATAGTACGGAATGTTTTGTCATATTGTCTGAAAGACGTTAGAGTAAATTAAGGGCTTCACATGTCACAAGATTTTTCAAAGTTTGTTGCATTATTCATTATCTGTTGTTAGTTTGATAGCTTTTGTTTGTTTAAGTAGTTTATCGAAGAACTCAACTAGTGGTCCAGCGGTAAGGTTTGCGGCTCAGCTAGAGGGTCCCGATTTTTTATGTTAGTGTTGTGTAAATTACTGTAATAACGAAGAAATAATGCACTCTTTATGAAAATTCCTAGCGATTAGCAACATTTATCCCCCTTTAATTACAGGCGTAAATGCAACTTGGATCGTTGTCGAATCCACTCTTAATTTTGATGTCTTGTATCATATGGCAAGTATAGGCTCTTATATCATTAGTTCTAATGCACATCAAAATAGTCCCCGTTTTCCACGTAACCTTTTCGACCTTTGCAAGAGAAAAATATAAACACGGAGCAGAAATAGAACCTTTTTTTCCCGCAATTACATGCAGGATTTTTTAAATAAAAGTATTTTAATTAAAATAAATCGAGAAAACGTTTAATAACAGCAAATGGAAATACTACAGTCAATCTTATCCTTTATTTTCTTTCTTCTTTCTAAATGACGAAATCCGAAAATAGTCAGTATATAGGTATTACAAACTAAGCGATTTAACAATTCCCGTAGGAAAACATAAATCTGCTTGTGCATTTTGAATTAAACTAAATACAGTGAGAAAAAATCTTACTAATTAACGTAGAAACATGTTGTTGAATCTCTTCTAAATGCATTTCATAAATGCTATTTTTCTTAATAAAAATGTTTCCATGTACAACTAACTCTTCTTGCATTTTAGCTTTTTTTTCTGCTTAAAATGAAAAATGAAATTCTTTTGGTTCCCGTCTATGAACAAACTTTCCAATATATTTTACAAGAACATAGTTTGCTTACCAAGCTTTTCAAATGCTAGTTCGCTGGTATTTTCTCCTGTCTTTATTGATTTAGGGTAGCTTTGATGTATATATATGATTTTATGACCACAAAAGTTGTTATTGAATATTTTGTAAGCAACATGATAACCAATACTTAAAGTAATTTCATGGAGGTATTTGCACTGCACTCGAAATATATTTTACTGACAAAAATTTCGTTTCTTGCTCTATAAAGGCAATCATAGAAATCATCGTAGCGAAAGTAATTGGTGAATTGGTCTTTGATGCTTCTTAGGAGACCGAGACCAAATCAACATCGTAAATATTTTATTCACAACACCATGTTCTCGAAAACATATCTCTTTAAAACTTACCAGTATAGCTTACATTTTTTTCCAGTTTAATAATGATATTGTAATCAATCTATATAAATACAAAACATTTTTTTTTCAGTCAAGATGTTTTTTTGTAAAGAAGGAAAGAAGGGTTGTTTTCAGTCAAGAAGTGATATCGTGTCGTTATATTTAAAATTGAAATATGAAGAAAAAGGTTGATTTGTCTACATGCATTATAGAACTTAAAAAATATCAAGTATGTACCATTGTGTTAACTTTTACTGCCTTAACCCCCTTTTTTTGTCATGATTTGCATAATTCCCAACATGAAACAGAGGTGCCAGTAAAGTGTATACCTTTAGTAAAATTTAAGGTATATTAATATTTTCAAAAGTCTCAAATTCATTGCAGACTGGAGAACATGAACACTTCTCGAAATACTTTATATCAGTGGTTCCCAAAGTTGACTGGGCTCCGACCATCTAACAAAAATTTCTAATCTTAGGACCCACCCCTTTGCTGTCTGAGAAAAGAGGGCATAAATATTGGCAATGATCAGATTCCCAAGTGGCGAGTTCTGGAACTACTTAATGCATTCTTATTTGTTCTAATTGAAACGATAAACAAAAATCTTTTTAGGGTTGCCAATATGAACAAAAGACTTGAAATAAGAAACACAAATGAAATATTTTTTTTATTACTTAAATACCTACACCAGCAAGGTTTTTTTTACAAATTTTTTTCAATGGGAAAGTTGTATTTGTTTCTTATTTCTCTTCTTATAACGTTTTTGCATCAACTTCAACTTTAGTTACTTTTATTCACAGACTTCATATTTTTTAAAATTCATGTATACAGTGGCGAGGGCCCACTTAATATTCGCTCGCGACCCACTAGTGGGTCGCGACCCATAGTTTGGGAATTACTGCTTTATATGGTATAAACAAGAAAAGGTTACATTTGCCCCAAATTCTGAGGTGAGTAGAAACTCGAAACAGAAAATTTTGAAATGTATTACGTGATCATATTCTTTCCCCCTTAAAAAATATGCATGCGTTTTCAAAGACAATTAGTTCAAGTTTTGCGCATATGAAGTTTTGGAATTATTCGCATTTAAATAGTTGCCAATTTGATGCCAAAGATGAGCTATGCCAAAACATGATTACCCTTACACAACTTCACATAGTTTACTTGGTGTTTTTATAGTCAGATATATGCATAGTCTTCCAGTTCTTTTGTAAACCTTATTTTTCAACGCATAGAAATGCTTAGTAAAATACTTTATTCTATTTTTCAAAAAGAAAAAGAAATGCTTTGCCTAACAAGGTTTATTTTCCTATTGCCTTTAACAGTTAAAATGTGAGATGTTTTTCCCTCTACGTTAATACATTTCTGTCATTTCCTCATTGTGATGGGAAAACTATGCATTTTAAAACTTTCCATTCCATTAAATTTTAAAACACTTTTAGTTGCATTTCCAATGTACTTGAGTAAAAAATATCGTTATTCTTTGCTGAATTTCAGAAATTCCTTTGGGAACTTTGCTTTTAAGAGGCCAATTTTCACGAAAAGAGAGCAGAAAATGTTTATTTTAAAGGTAAAAGAGATGGAATTCAGAAAATAAATTCTATGTTTCTACTTAAACTTACTTTAAGAAAGAAATGAATATTTTGCTGAAGTACATGATTTTCATGAAAGAGTTTAGAAATGGTTTAATAGTAGTAAGTGTTAAACTATCATTCTTACTCGCAAACACACCGCTTCAGCATAAAATATTTAAGCATAGTTTAATATATCCAATTACGCAGAATTTCACATCTTAACCTAAGACCTTTATGGAAATTACTAACTTGACGATAAATATTAAGCTAAGATTTAAACTCAATTATTTATTTGATTCTAAAGACGCACGTTGGGGGGGGGGGGGGGGGCAGGCAGATCAAATCCTTTGTAATATTGGTAAAAATCAAGTCCAGAATTTCAGAATATAAAAGTTACTGTAAACATTCCTTAAAAAAGGTTTTCTTTCTTTCCTTTTTTCCCGCTGACTCTTTCAGATATGATAAGATTTGTTTAATCAGAAATTGATTTTCCCATTGTTGCTGTTGGCGAGTTAACGCGCCATTGTTGTTGTCGGAGAGTGTGCGCTACTCCTGAGTTTCACGGAGCCCTTATAGGTCTTATAGGCATATAATTATATGTGTCGTGCTTATGTTGCCTGTAACCGAGATTGCTGTTCTTCCTTTCGGATGAAAGTAACTCAACTCGTCCAGGAAAGGAGTATGTTCTGAATTTTGTTTTCTTGTATTAGTGGTTCCTGAAGTAAGAATAAATCAGGCAGGAGTTTGAAGTTAGCTAGCGAACCTAATGATCCCTGGAATAATCTGCAGTGATTAACATTTAGTTGAGTAATTAATAAGTCAAAAATGATAGTTTGTGACTTCAGTAATTTTAGTGTACTGATATCTAATGACAGGACAATTTTCGCTTATAGGCTTGTGCACAGTATTCAGTTTTTGATCTATCTCCTTCCTATTATGGTGTCACAAATAATACAATAGAGAGTGATGGCCTTACACTAAAACCTATGATGTGGTCTTAAGCACTTAGTGCAGACCTGGATTCGATCGTCTCACTAAGCGGACATTGGAGCCCCGACGGATTCTAAGTACACCCGTTCCCCTGAGCGTACACGGTTCGAGAGCATCCAGCCGCGATAAGTTTCACCCTCTTAAGCCCTGACCTCGGTCAATGTTGCTGCACTTTTGGTGTTTTGCGGAAACCGAGCTTCTACGGACCGTTCCACTGTCATTTGTATATTAAATAAGGTTGCTTTGTGATTACAAATGTAATAATTTGTAGTTACGGTAAATGTAATTACGCAGGTATATTCTAAGGCTATAAAATAAAAATATTCCCAGCACGTAAAACACTAGTGAATTCACAAAGCTGAAAACCTTTCTGCATTCTAAATGACTCTTAACTATCATCGCAATAGATTGGAATCAATTATTTTAAGTTAAAATATTTCCCTAATCTACTAATAAGAATTTGTAACTAGAATTACAGTACACACACATTTTTAGTCGCACTGTAGTGATTGGTTTTAGAATCTAATTAGCAAGTTTTCCGCGAACATGATACTCAACTAAGTTTTAAAATATGATGTATTGTTGTTAATTTGCGAAGAAAACTCATTATTAAATGACGAAAAGAGATAGTAATTAGAAAACATTTCAACGAAATAAGTTCAGAATCGTGAGGAAGCTATAAATTATTTCCTGTCTATTGAGCTCTGGTAAATCATGTATCTTCATCGAAGCAATAACTAAAGGATGATGATATATGACCCTTATTGAGCAAGCAACAGCGCAAATTTATTGCACGATTAGCAAGGACTTGAGAAGATTGATATATTTATGGTTGTACAAATTCTTTTTGCTTACGAATGAATGATATTCTTTTATAAGCAAATACCTGTCTCACACGTAGATCCAGAATGTTTTCTACGCACTAAAGGCTCTATTATTAAGGTTATATTAAGCGAACGTGCTCAATTATCATCGCCATTTGGCTCGGTTTAGAATGAAACAAGCATATAACTTACTACAGTGCGAACTCACAATCTGGATTCCATATTATGATTATACATGTTTCTAAGCTGGATTCTAATTATTTGGTCCCGAAATCAGGAATCCATCTTGCATGCCACGCGCGTGCTGCTGTAATATACCATTAGTCAACAAAACACAAATAAAAATTAAAAGGAAAAGAAAAAGGCTTTAAAATTACAAAATGTACAAATGTTGTCATTTTTGTTTAAAATATAATTCAATTACCGATACTTCTTTAGATTTTCGAGATGGGATGCAAGTTTTAAAATTTGTCATGCATCTGAAGTAAAATATTGCCTTTGTATCATAGAAAAATTCTCAATGAAGAACATGTTTTTTCATAAGTTCACAGGAAAAATTTATGAATGTAAAAAAAAGAAAGAAAAAGCATACACTAAAAATAAAAAAATAATAATAATAAAACAAATTAAATAAATAAATAAATATAAATAGAAATCAACATTTAAGTTTAAAATTATCATTGTTTTACACTTTGTGATATTTAGAAAGATTTTATCGAGAATTTCAAGAATTTCATTTATTTTACTGCTCATTTAATCGAATGAGAGCTAGGGGGAAAAAGTGATATTACATGTATTGCCTAAATACACAACTCTCTGTTATAAGTAAAAACGTTAGTTATATATAATATTTTTAGAAGAAATACCAGACAGTTTCTAATTATTTTATTAACTTGAAAAAAGGCTAACTTATACAACTTTTTACAGGCTGTAATGTGTTGTAAAAATTGAAAATATATGGTATTTCTCCAATTATGTATTCTCAAATTTACAACTAGGGTTTAGGAACAAACTCGAATTTCGAAAAAACGGTTTCCAAGTGCATTGGGACCTGGTCTAGGAGTGTAACCAAAACATTGGGCTTCTGGACTTTCATGTATGACCAGCAGGCGATCGACACACGCACACACACAGGAAACGTCTTTGCTTTATTATACAGATGATATCTGTTTCCCATTTTTGATAGTAAATAAAAAGGCAGTTATATTAAAGGAAAGATAAAGATCCAGGTACTTTATAACCGTCAGTTTTTGATTAAACTTATTTGCTTTTTCTTTTCAGTTCATTCCATCAGAATTACAGGGTGTTTCTAAAAGAATATCGGGGTTTTAACGCTTTGTAGTATTTATTACGTAAAACTTACAATCATAATTATAGCATGAAATGAAAGAGCAACTAAAACAGTTTTGTTTGTTGGTACACACATGCGCTAGAAAGCCTCTGCGCATACTCTAGAAAGCTCTTATAGCAAAAATGTCAACTAGTGAACAGAAATCTTTTCTGTGTTCTGGAGTTTGCAAAGACCGAATCTGAAGTTACTGTGGAACGTGCATTACGGATTAAGTTCAGGTGTGATCCCCAAGTCATAATATCTGTAGATGGTATCATAAGTTTGCAAATACTGATTGGTTGAACATCACTGTACTTGTACGCTGGATTGACCGCAAAGGGCCCAGCTTGTTTCGCATGGTCTCCACGCTCATTCTCATCCGATCTCACGCCACGTGATTTCTACCTGTGGTGGTTCATAAAGGATCGTGGGTATGTGCCTCTACCACCAGCTGACCTACCCGACCTAAGAAACAGGATTGAGGCAGCTGTTGCAACAAGTACACCACAAATACTGTACAACGTTTGCGAAGAACTGGACTTTCGACTTGATGTGTGCCTTGTGACGAAAAATGCTCATATTAAACACTTATGAGCTGGTACGTAAAATTGTTTGAGTTACTCTTCCATTTCATGTATGAGTTATAATTTTACGTTATAAGTACTACAAAGTGTTAAAACCCCGATGCTCATTTGGAAAACCCTGTATATTAGTAAAAAGTTTAGTAGTTTATTTATTAACTAATTTATTTATTTTTGAGAAGATTCTATTGGGAACTTAAATGACTAAACGATTGTAAAACCAACATGTTTAAAGTTTTAAAAAAATGGGCTGTTTCTTTCTAGTAATGAAATTTAAAACCGCAAATGCTCAAAAATCATTGTAGAAGTATGGATTTATCAAAATGAAAAAAAAGACCCCTTCAAAAATGCTGTTTAAACACTCTTATCGTTAAGTTGTATTTTTTTTATCGCTTCCGCACTTGATATCTTGATATAGACATTTTTAAAAAGCCGCTGAAATTATGAATTAGAAGTCATCCGTCACAGAAATTCTACGGATCCAGTGAGTCGTTCCGATTTCTTTTCCACCGTCAAATTGACTGATTTCGTTTTACGCATTTCTTTCAAAACTTTAGCTCATACGTTCCGAAAGAAATCGAAATTTAACAACTTATTTTGGTTTCTTCAGGAGCTGACTACTTTATTTCTTTCCAAAAGAAGTCAATAATTTTCAAGTTAGATGTTTTATATGAAAAGATAAAAAAACTGATAACCAAGTAAAAATAGAAAGTAAGTTTTATTTTTAACACTAAGGAAAATCGGTGTGACTCAAATATTTAAGAGTTAAGTATTAAAAATGGCACTAAAGCCATATAATTGAGTGCATATCAAGCTATAATATTGTGTGAAGTTAAACTCAGTAGCACTACTCCAATGAACGTCGTAAGTTGCTCTGCAAAACAAAACGATGCAATAAAAATTTTCCAAAGCTGAAATATGTGCGAAAATGTTTATTTTACAAGAAAAAGGTTTAAAAAAAGAAAGAAAGAAAAAACTAAAAGAAAACCCCTAAAAATTCGAAATTTGTCAGTAGTTAGAGACTAGCGCAAATAGATAAATACTTTTGAGAGCTTCCGAGTCCAAACCTGAGCGCTGGTGAAATATTGTCTGTTCATCCCGTAACAGCAGGGTTACCACTCACAAAAGTTGAAATGGAGGACGTTTTGTACTATAACTGTTTATTATGGAGGGCAACATTAAATACAGTGATAAAAACTTAGTTTAGAAAACATTAACTTTTTTTTTTGCAAAATAATAATGATAATAATAATAATTTAACATAATAATGTGTGTATATCAGTTTCAAACTTTGAAACAGGTTAGTGACTCTTTATGCACTCTGAAAATAGGGGATCCTAGGTACATGTATGCCCTATGCCTCTAAGTACATCTGAGAAATCAAATTATACATGTAATTATTCTCTACCTAGAATTACTACATCAAAAGTTTTTTCTCGTATGCATGATGCGATGCGAAAAGGAGTGCTTTGCATTAATATTGTCTGTTTCAACACCAATATTCTATTTTTTAAGGAAAAGGAAAGTAGATTTTAGTACCCAAAGCTGATATACTAATTTTTGGTACTGAATGTTTGTTAAGCAAATGAAATTATGTATCACTTATAAAATTAATTGAACTTAACTTTGATTAAATTTTTATAAGAATTACCACGCATGAGATAAGGAGATAAAAATAAAGTCACGAAAATGATCTAGAAATATGAATTTAAAGCAATTACATAATTTAATTTTCTTGTACTTTCGATTTTTGTAAAAAATAATAATATTGGAAATCTAAAGGAAGCGTGTGCAGCTAAAATAACAATAAAGTATTTGTAAAAAGAAGACAAAAAAAAAACTATTATGTTGGACTTAAAGGGTAACAATAATTGGTAAAGCCAAACAAAACTTATTCATTCATACTTTGCTCGTAGGAAATGTTTACAAAAGTACAAAAGGAGCCAATACCAAGATACCAAATTATACTAAATTACGTTTCTCAGAATGTGTCCCAACACGCATAAGTCTTTGAAACATGCAATCGCATGTCTTATTGACTTCATGTTTTAAGCGTAATTAAACATTCATAGACAAATAAGAAGTTCATTTCACAAGATTTTCTAAAGTCTTTTAAATCTTCCTTACAATCATCCATGTCATTAGAAAGCAACTTCAGATAAGACGAGTGGTAATGAATGATCACTTGAAAATGACTAATGTATGAAAGTGAATAACCCTCTACTCAAGATTCCTCTTTCAGTTATTCAATTGCTGGCCCTGCCTAAAATGGTCACGAAATTACTCGCTAATGCATGGCTTTAGAAACTTCTTAATGGTTTTTCTTTCAAAAGGGTTCGAACAAAATGTTTGAAACAAAGAAGTTTATATGAGATATTTTGTTTCAGTGCGTTTAATGAATGAGACATTACATCAAATGTCTGACGTAATTCAAATGATCATGTATATTAAGCGTAATGTAACAAACGTATAAAGTTATAAAAGAAGATAAACTTTTATTTCGAAGAATTTTATGGCTCTTTATTTAACGTTAGGGTTTTCCCTGCTAAACGTTGAGGATTTGTTAATTGTCAAGTTACAATAACGTTATAAAATCTTTTTTCTATGAATTATAATGCATTTAAAATTTAATTACGCAAAAAATACTGTGCATTTTAATTTTGATAATAACGCACAAAAACATCAATGAAACATGCATGCAATATGAATATATAATACACACAGCACAGTGCAACATTTTCGAGGAAGTTTCTAAGAGCTAAAATATTAATCTTAAAATCCAAGAACTTTACAAATTAAAAATGTATTTTAAATGTACAAGACTTTGTAGGCTTTTAAATAGCATTGAATAAAATAATGAACAACTTTGTGGGATTTTAAATAATATTGAATAAACGAAATGAGCAAATTCTTAGAAAAATATTAAAAAAAAAATAAAAAACGTGAAGCACTGCTATTTAAAGTTTAAGTTACAATGCCCCATTCAATTAACTGTAAGTGAACTATAGAGAAGTGCACGGCACACTTATTTTGGATTTTTCATTTCGGAAATTGTGTTATATTTCGTATATCGGGATTTAGTTAATGGCCACTAATCTATATAAAAAAAAGCATACGAACAGAAAACAATTTGATTTTCATGTGTCATGTCTGGAAAAACCAGAAAAAGGTACATATTAATAACATTAATAAATATTATTTAATTATGTAAGACATTAAACTTTTTCTAAATACAAAACATGTGCTTCATTAAATATTTTAAAGATGTCTTCCGCTAGAAAAGGAATCCGACAAAGCTTGAAATGAAGACAAAACTAGAGCTTAGTTAGAAAAGCAAATAAATTTAATTTTATTCACGGCTCTGATCTCCGAAATTTCAACCTTTGCTTAGGTACATGTGAACATGAGTTTTTAGCATACTGAAACGTTTTTATTTGGATGCCATTTGAATAACCTTAACATTTAATTATAAAATCACTGTTTTAGTTAAATCACTCTATGGTGATGAACAAAAGAAACAAAAAGAAAGTTTGAACTAAATCAATAAACAAAAACTAAAACCCACATACAGGAACACTTACACAATGGATTCAAAAATTTATGTAACAGCGATTTCTTTGGATGTACATTCGTTTCGCAAAGTTTTTTTTTTCTTTAATTAACTGTACATTTTTAACTTTTCGCATTGTTTTACTACATTCTGCTGACAATGCGTCAACACATTTAGTTTATCTATGCATATCCTCGAAATATTTTATAACAAAGGTCAATTCTACGATACATTTTCGCTAATGATTATTAGCTTACTTTATATTTTTTGAGAACAAGGTATAAGGGACATTTCATTAATAAGACCGTAATGTACTTCAGACTCTAACTGAAAAATAAAGGAGTTTATGAAATAATCACCAGTTATTCGCTCTTTAGTGAAAAATGTATCTAATGAAACAAAAGTGATATTAAAAGCAGTTGATATGCTGTTACCAAGTAAATGATGAATTTGTAAATGTCTCATGCATTTTTTACCTCAAGAATTCGCTCTATATTTTGGTTGTTCAAAAGAAAAGAAAAGGTGAATGAGTAGGTGAACCAGAAATATTATTAGCAATACAATATCGATGATAATACAAGCTGCAAAATTAGGACCTAAAATGTTGTTTGATTCTAGTAAAACAAGAGAATTGCCTGCATGTTTCAAGCTTCATCTTTGGTTGTTTTTCCTTTATTTAATGCTCATTTTGGCGGACATCAATAATACAAAAAAGAAAAAAAAAAAAGAAAAGAAAAGTATAGAAATGATCTTTGAAAAAAGTTAGCTTGACCCTTTTTTTTCTGCAGCGACTGCCTGTTTGAAAAATATTTTATGCTATTCACTCTTAAAGTACACTTTGCTACCTTATAATTAAGTACTACAACGAAGAGACTTTTTTTTTGTATTTAAATACCAGTGGACTTTCTACAGAAATGCTGTCAGTTTTAATATATTCTTCTTTTCAAAACAACAAACTACAGATTGTGTTTATGTTTTGCTTAGATGAATTGACAATTGACCATTAGAGTGCTTATTTCTTCTTGAGGAAATACACTGAAAAACGATATGTTACTCCCCTTAACTTGTGTTGAGTTTCCTTTATAGTGATATTGCCACGGTAAACCAGCTCAACTCCGAGGCAAATATTATTGTTCATTTTTTTGTTATTATTTTAAAATTTTAATTTATTTACATCCCATTACTTTTTTTTATAGATTGAAAATTGTTTTCAATATGAAAGCGTACAAATATTAAAAGAACAAGTTTTCCCCCAGTATAAAATTTTTAATATGAATTAGTAAAATAAAATAAGTATTTATAAAACATGTTCTTACGTTACTGCACAAAAGATTTAATTTTCAGTAGATAATACAGAAATTACAATGCTTGATTTCATAAGAAAACTATTTTATAGCAATACTTTTTCTTTTCAGTTTTTGTTGTTTCTCCAAGAAGAAGTAAACAAAAATTCAGGCTTCAACCTACCAGAGCCAAACTATACACTATTTTACGTTTGCATTCCCCAACCGCACTTCCTTTGAAACAAAAAAAATGACCCACATGAGTCTATATATTGTTGTTTTCTTTGAAAGACGAAGAAAAAAGTTGCGAATATCTTAAGAACCCTAAACAAGAAGCCTCTCTGTTTCATGGTTTCCTATCTTTATGAAATGTAGTCGTTAAGCTAATTATTCACTTCATGTACAAAATGTACGCGTGATATAAATAATGTACATGTGAAGTATACCTGACAACAAATTTTAGTTAATGAATGCTGAATTTAAAAAAAAAAAAGAAAAATCAAGGGTTCCCTTTCTTTTTTCTCTCTCTCTGTCTCTCTTCTTTAAATTCTTTTCCTGGCCTATCAGTTATTATCTAGAAATTTATATTTTTTAAGTAATAACATTTTTTTCCGTTTTTACACTGCATTTTTTGATCATTCAAGATGATTGCTTCCTCATTCCTCAAAGCTGCTTGATCTCGTGGAAGTTCGTCAATGCAGTGAAATATTAATTAAAACGTACCAGCTTAGTTTTTCAGGCTGCTAATTCTTCTCAAATTTTCTTTGTTTATGACGCCGTTGTTTTATAGTTATTAAAATAGCAAGAATCATTCTTCGAAATTTTATTCAAAAAAACTTGATTTTTCAGCAATTTATTCTTTCTAGCAATGTTCTAGCATTACAAAAATTTCTGATGCGAAGTTAAAACTATTATTTCAAATTTATAATATGTTTTTAGCACATAATTATTGAATCTATCAATCAATCACCAGAGTCTTTAACCCTTTATAAAAGTCATTTTACAAATTGTTTTAATGTTATCTTTTATTCGCATATTAAAACATTTTTTATATTAGGATTCGTTTTTAATAATAAATCCATTTAGGTTATTAACAGTAGATTTACCAGGCCGTTTTCAACTATTTCTAAAAATTCATTTTACACCTAGTTATTACTAATTATAATAAAATTTTCAGTCACATTAACTTGTCTTACTTACCGTGTATTAGGAAAAGCCAATGCAATTGAAAGTTGCTTCGTGCAACTTTCGAACTAACTTAGAACTAATTATAGCTTTCATTTGCTATAATTAGTAACAAATTATACAAAATGAAAGCTTCGAAAAAGCCAAACTGACTGAACTGGTAAATCTAGAGTTAAGAAAATTAATTTAGTTTTTATCCCACAACTCCAATTTTTTTTTCGGCAGAGAATGTTTTTAAATTTACCAACTTAAGTATTAGGTGAAAAGTGTACTTCCCGCAGCCCTAAAAAGGAATAAATTGATCAGAGATGGCAAAAAAAAAAAAAAAAAAAAAAAAAAAAAAAAAAAAAAAAAGAAGAAAAAAAATCGGTACAAGCATTAAAGTTTGATTAATTTAATGGGAAGTTATTTCTCTCTGTCTTAGAAAAGGGTTAAGAGCATTTTCTAAAATTCATCTGTAGGTAACAAACGTTCTAAAAATGGTTTAATGCGAAGTGTGCACACAACAAATTAGAGATACTACAGGCTCGAAATTACATCGCTGCAGTCTGTTAAGAGTTTCATAAGCAAAATAACGATAAAATCAATTCGGAAAATTTTATTCAGAATCTTAGCTGACAAACAAGCGCTGGAAAAAGTTGGCCATAAAAGTAGTTCAAAGGTTAAACAAATTTAAGAATCAATTATGTTGTGGTGAAGAAACGGTGTTTCTTTTATACTTGTGCCGGTTTTATGAAAGTGTAGTATCACATATATATTTGAAATTACCCAGTTGCCAAGATAATGATACTACTCTGTTAAAATAAACCCTGAATTTTCAGAGTGGTTTTTGTCTGATTTTAACGGAAGATTTCCCTAGTGTTTCAATACATGGTTTTTCCTTCCAAAAACGGAAATATCACGTCCTGAAAATACGAGAACGGAACTTTTCCGTTTTACTGTTGCTGTATTTTCACAACCTGATTTGGATTAACGGAAAAAAAAGAAATGGAACTTCTGTCAAATATCGAGAAAATATTATCAGAAACGGAATATTTCCACCGTACTTTTTCCGTTATTTTCAGGAGATTTTTTTCTTACAGCGTATAGTTGCACCTCAGTCGAGATTACAATGTAATATCACATCGGTCATTCGCTGCAAAAATGTAATAACTCGAAATTTATGATGTGATATTTTGGAGACAATAACACAGGATAACTGAAATCGTCAATCCAATTATCCTTGTATAATTCACTAAAAAAACATAACTCGACAAATTATGACTTTTGAGTTAATTGTATCGGGATAGTCGGAATGATGAATGCCACTGTCCTGTAATATTAACTTTATAAACCATCATATGAGAATTTTCGAGTGATAGTTTCAGCAAATGAGCGATATGAAAAGCAGGGATTTCATTAAACTCTCCCGGTAACAATTGCAATAAAAGTTTACTTACCAAAAATCATTACTTATGAGCCCCCTCCTCTCTCTCGCTGTGTTACTGAAGTATGAAGAACATTTAAATTTTCCTTTTAAATAATTTAAATTTAATGAGATTAAATATGCACAGGAGGGAAATATATTTGCTTTATCAATTTCTTTGCAGACCATCATTTTCTGAAAACGAAATAAAGAAAGAAAGAAAAAATCAAACAACAAAATTTCTACTACATTAATACTAAAAATCAAATGCACATTTCATCTTGAAACTAATGGACCAGAATTATATTTTTACTCGCAATTTAGCGGCTTATGAGAATCGAAGTTCTTGGGCTGGAAAATCTCGATCTCTACCGGAAATTAAACCTTGTCAAAATACGATTCCGTTGATCACACAGGAAATGTGAGCTGGCGTGGCGAAATAAACATGGTGGAAGTGACATGGCGCAAGGCGTCTGCAGGAACGATACGATGATAATATATAATGCAATATTGTAAGCTTTATTTCAAGAAAATTTTCAGACAAAGTGTCATAATAATAGAAAAGGAAGAGAAGGACATATATTGCAATTTTTACAGATGAGAATGAAAAATTGTAAGTTTGATTGGATGTGGAATGCATAGCATAGGCGTAACCAGGGGGGGGGGGGGTTCAAACCTCCCCATTGGATATTTACTTATTTAGGCACATTTAGGCACAAAAAAAAAATTGGCTTAATTTTGATAAATTTGGCTTAAATTTGGAAAATTAAACACATATGCATATGATTTTATTTCCTCTTTCTCTAAAGGGCTGTGATCATGACCAAAGTATGCAGCT
Source organism: Octonoba sinensis (assembly GCA_038502835.1). Lineage (NCBI taxonomy): Eukaryota > Metazoa > Arthropoda > Arachnida > Araneae > Uloboridae > Octonoba > Octonoba sinensis. The sequence goes on along the minus strand of CM076598.1, from coordinate 192,378,197 downwards.
CATAATAAAGAGGACTTTTCATCTGGTTATAATCAACCCCCTTATCACCTTGGGGGGGGGGGGGCTTACAGCGCGCGCGCGAAAGGTTGCTTCAATCACCGTACCACACACAGACAGAGATCCTTTCAATCACTCCAGAGGGTTTTCTTTCCTTCTTGATGTCTTTTTCACCCAAAGGCAGCAATTTGGGAATACAATCGCACAAGTAATAAGTTTCGTGGAAAATATTCTCTACTGTGATGGAGTTTTGTTTTCTGATAAACAGGTGTTGTAGGCGATGGTGTCTAAAAATGAAGTAACCCCTAGCTAACAATTGTCCTAATGGGTTAAATCATCAAGCCAGGAAGGGATGCTCATCAAGAAACTTAAAGAGCAGTTTGTATTTATTTATGACTTCCTGTCCAAACACCTATTTTGGTAAAATCTTTTTTGTAGATGAGCCGATTGGAAAACTGATGAACTGTATTAGCATTGCATTCTCATTTACAGATACAGATGTTCTCTCATCTCTAATGTTTTAAATGTGTTTTTTTTTTCTTATTATGGTCCATCACTGATTGCATTACGACTTTGGAAATCATCCGTTCAACGTTTCCAATCTCACTGCTACGGTTTAATGCTGCATTTTAATTTACAATAAAGTATTATTTATATTTTAGCTAAATTTTTTTTTATTTTCGATACATGATAATGTTTGCGCTCCAGCGATGGACACGTTCGTCATCCAACAAGAAAATAAAATTTGATTCAGACGCTTCCACTTCTAAGGTATGTTTTGCTACAAATTTAACAAAAATTTTAGAAATTTATTGTGGGGATGAGCATTTTTGTAGGGGAATTTGGATTTTTTTCTCTAAAATTCCACTATTTCCCAGTTTTAATATTATGAATGCTTGGACATAGAAGATTGCTTAGCGCTAGATATTGAATTTTCTATTGCGTTTGATTTAACAAATAAACTAATAGATCTAGTAATGAATGTTTAATGTTTTTGTGAATCAAGGCCGTATCCACAGGGGAAGAGGAACCCACGCCCCCCCTCCATCCTCCCAGAAATATTTTGCAATGTATCATATATTCCTCCCTGAAACTTTGCAAAACAAAATTGTGTGTCGAGGTCTGCCCCCCCCCCCCCGGAAAAAATATTCTGGATACTGCCTTGGCTCCGGAGCAGGGAGAGCATGTTAAGAATTAGGAAGGGCAGTGTTTGCTTCAAAATCATACCCTTTATATATGCACATATATAGATATGTATGAGAAATGATGTTAATATGAATTTTTTTACATATATGATAGCTTTTTGATGTATCTTTGGTGAAGTTAGAGGAGTGGGTATTTATGTCTTCTGCAACTTAAATTTTTGTAACTGGTCTTACATCTATAATGCTTAAGCTAACTCTGGAGGTAAGGGATCGATAGCTCTCCCCAGGAAACTTTTTGAAATCTTCCTAGCAATGCAATTTCGGGATACTTTGGTGATGTTAGAGGAAACAGAAAGGAGTTTGGTTACTCTCCCCCCGCAATTTTTTTTCAAAATAAAGTCTTATATCTTTTAAGTTACTTTTGGTGTCGCTCGTGACAGTGTTCAATGTCCTTTCCCTGAAAGTGTTTCTGAAAGTAAAGTGTCTTAAAAGCGCAATTTCTCTTTTCTTTTTTTTTTTAAACTTGTGATCTGAATTTTTTGCCGGGGGGAGGAGGAGTTGACTTGCTCCTAGGGGGTAGCTCCCTCCCCCCCGGGAGATGTCTGAAATAAACACGGAGTATATCATTAGAGTCAAGTACTTATGACTAGTAAATTTTCAACTCTTTTACACTTGTTATTGGTGTTTAGTCTGTACACTTTTAGGGTGACCCCCCCTTTCACCAACCCTAGTTACGCCTATGGTGGAATGTGAATGAGAGCATAAATCTAACTGAGGAATTATGTACAATGTTATTTATTCGAAAACTAAACGGTCTTCTATTTTTGGTACCTTGAAAATAATATATATGAATAAAGTATTACAAAGTATATTACAAAGCACCCTCTGTTTAAAATTTTATTTTATTTTATGTTTGTATTTGTCTATTTTTGAAATTGAAAATGTCAAAAATGTAGGTTTCTCATTAGATATTTATTTCTTTATTGAATTACAGGCAGAAACTCAGATAGATTTTAGAAATAAAAAATCGGTGATTTGTAAGGTATATAACTATTTAAATATAAATTGTCAGCTGTCAAGAAATAAATACAGCACAATTCTCAAGTTAAATGAGAAATAATAAGGTAAGGGAAGAAGAAAGGGCATAAGACTAGGGAATTAAAAGTGTGCAATTTAGTTTCACCCACGTATTGAAATAGTGGCACATATGAAGGGATTTAATGTACCGCAGAAAGAGGTGATGCTATTTTAATTATTGATTTTTGCAATGATTTATTCATAACAAGGAGAAAAAAATACACGAAATGCAAAGTTTTAGGAAATATTTCACGAAGATCGTGACAACTTCAAAATGATATATCACTCTTTGGTAAGAGTACACGTTTAACCGTCTTGCAAGTATATATATATATCTTAAATAGTTCAAATAACGTATGACTTAATTCCCTTTCTTCTTACATAACCATCCTTATTTCAATGCAGTTTATTTTATGGATTTACATAACAAATATTACCTTCGAAATTCTCGAAAACAGGCAACATGTTTTAAGCCTCAACATTTCATCGGCAATGCCACTACTTGAATTTAATAGCATTGGATGACTTGCAAACCAATAGTTAGAATAAAAAAAAAAACCTCATTTCCAGAGATAAGCGTTATATTTTCAAGAACTTCAATATTGAAATTTTAGTCAAAGCAAGAATAAAAGAGAAATGCTCTAAATGCCATCTCGCTGTTTTGAACCATGAAAAATGGATTTCATGAAAGTAAAGCAATCTTTTCTTGTCATGTGGCAATACAAAATGCAGCGATTTAAACGTAAATATTATAGTCACAAATTTAAATAACTTATAGTGCTTGTCAAACAAAACGATACTAGAACGTTTTATTTGTAGTTGAACATAGCTATTATACGTAAATAAATTATGCAAAGATGTTTTTATTTCTTGCTTCATATATTTATAGGTTTTAAGTTTAAAAAAAAATGTAGCTTACATTCATTTGATATACATTTTTTTAAAAATACAAGTTTTTCTTTCTCTTTTTATATGGAATTTCGATTTGTTATACAAAAGAAATGCTCATAAGTAATTCGGAACCACAAAAATATTTTTTCAGTACTCTGAAATTTTCCTTCTGTTACAAACTTGCTTAATATTTCAAGAAAAGTAATTAATTTTCAAAATTTTATATGTTTGAAAAAAAAGAAAGCATTACAAAACTTTATGATTTCCCTACAATAATGGTGTCCGTACAATAAGGTGCGATGGTGTAAGGTAAATAAAACATATTTTAATAGGGGAAAAGTTCCCCACGGATTGCAATTACATCTGTAACCCTCCCGGGATTCAACAAGGTTCTGCCTCACAACTATGTGCTTTTTGTGTGCTAATTCATGCTGCAAGAACGTAACCAGCTGAGCTGTAGATTTTATGCATGGTTTGTAACTCTAATGATGTTTTGCTAATTATTTTTCATTGTTTCGAAATTTTGATACTTAACTGTTTTCAATGTTGTTCTAAGGTCCAATGTTTAATCCCAACATAGTCAAAAAATTAATTTAAAATATTTTTCTGTTTTGCCCACTATGCATCCATTTTTTCCTCATTTTTCCAGTTTATAACACATTTTGTATCAAAGTTTGTCAAGATTTATAAGTAACTATAAGTTTTAACTTTGATTTTTTTTAAACTATAGCACATGTAATGTATTTGATGTTATAAAATTTCACTAACTAATTCGCATTTCGTAGAATATTCTTTTTTGTGCAGCCTTGCACTTCTTATAATATTTGCGTAAAAAAGAAAACATCCAGCAGCTTGCTTGCAAATGTTGTCCGTCTTAATCATCATTTAAGCGAAAATATTTCTCGAAATTGCTCTTATCTATATGGAAAGGTTAAAGGTTAAATTTCTCGGTTTCAAACAAACTTATTTTGAATGCTTAAGTTATTGATCTAACGCTCGAGAAAGAATCTTGAGCGTTTCATTCTTTAAAATATCATTTATTTGATGGGTGTTTTGCATATAGGAATTTTTTACATTTGAATGTATCGACGTATCGTCATGTTGAGTGGATGTTACCGTATTGCAGAATTACTAAGGTTCTATTGATATGTTTATTTTGTTACTTCAAAATAAGGTCATTTATTCGAAAATGTTGATGTTAAAATACGTTAGGGATTCAAAAATTACATAGGAGAAATTTAACTTTTATGATCGAACTTAGTTTTAACTCAACGGTTTTTTATTATAAAGAAAGCAAGCACTCATAACGTCTAAATGTCAATTATTTTGATGCTTTTCGCCTTTGTTGTTGTCTCTTCATAGACATTTTAATCCTTTACTATAAAAAGCAGAAATCGTTGTAAATTGTTCATATTTGAAGATAATTAAACCGGAGTAAATATTTAAAAAACGTAACACACGAGTCAAAGCATTTTCTTTTAGATTTATGTTCCTTAAAGGTCAAAAGTTGGTGGGACTTTTTTTGTTTGTGCGATTTAAAAATTGTTATTGAAGATCATCTTTTGATAAAGCTTACAATCCTCCATGCAATACTTTTATACAGTATGCATGAGGGCAGTGGTAGCCTAGTGGTTAGGATGTCGGATTTCCAACCGGAGGGTTGGGTGTTTAATACCCGACCCGCTGAAGACTAAATGTACACTTGGGATACATGCGGGTAAATTCCGTGAAGTCCCGAGGATAGGGTGGAGAATTTCCCTTCCCGTCACTCTTTGGTCAAAAAAGGAAGGTGGGGTATTTGCGATGGCGCCATCTGGTGTCATCCGAATAAATAAGCTGTGCTTGAGCCAAGTTGTACTTCCACCCTTGGGGTACTCATTAAAAATGGAAGGCGTTCTTTGTCTGCCTTTATTCCTGGTCACTGCAGCGAGGGGAACTTGGATATCCAAGTGGCATTAGAAACATAAGTATTCATGAAATATAATATCATTTACTTTACATAGTTTAGGCAATTGAATAAGACTTTTATGATTAAAAGATGCGTTTTCAAGACGACCACCTACCCTTTAAACGACACTTTCAAAATAAAAGCTTTCTGGTTATACTATTTCATGAATGTGCTGTCTTAATAATTAAAATTTTCAGCATCAAAAATATCCTTTGATGTGAGAATTCATGTGTTTATAGTTTCCGAAAGAACTTTTAGCACAAAAAAATACACAATGATTAAATTTCTGAAGCTCCGAATTGAACTTATGAATCTGTCGCTATCAATTTTGTGACGCAACCAGAGCTGATACCTTGATACCCTGAAATATGCCGCCCCTCCCCTTCCCTTAAAATAGAAGCAAACTTATCTTGAGTCTGAATACCCAACTAAAGCCCGCCTCACGCTTTTACGCCGCTTGAACTAATTTATTACTATTTCTATATGAAAACATATTTTATTTTCATGGTATGGATGAAAATAAATAGTACTTATGATAATAAAAACATGTCGATGTAGAAAAGGAAATTTTTCTAATGCTTTATATTCAAGAATAGTAAAAACAAAAAAAATGTTAAGAGGAAAATACTGCCGTTGGCAGCTACTTACACTGCCTTATTAGATATTTGACACTGCCTGTTTGAAACGCATTTAAACTAATCGGATTATTTCTTTTATGCTTTTATATGTGTATATTTTAAACTTGAGAGGTTACTTGCATTTCATTTATTAAATCACATCCGTATTCTTTCAGCTGATTCTTATCTTTAGTACTTCCACTGACTATAAAGGAATAAAAACAATTTTTTGGCACTATATTTGAGTCAATTGCTTGCAATTTACCAAATCTAATAACACCCAGAACACTTTCCCAAATAATAATGATAACAAAATAAATAAATAAAAATAGTAATAAAAATAATAAAAAAAATTCCTGAGGCATTAAACTTAGAATCGAAAACAGGAATAATATGAGCAATTTTCGGAACAATTAAAAGATCTGAATCACAATAGTAATCATTAGAGTTACAGCAAACCAACAAACCAAGTTGTTTTGCTGTATCTCTTGCTGGTTTGCTGGCATCTTAAAATTAGCATCTGCAAATTTAAACATGGCAGACATCATTCCTTGAGGCCTCACTTAGGTAAGAAACTAACATGTACTTTTTCCTTTCGCACTTCTAGCTTAGAAGCTGTCATAAATTGTTTCTGTGATCCCGAATACAACAAGAATTTAGTAGGATGATAAATCCATTCCCAATTCCTGATGGGGGTGGGAATGTTACATACCGCAGCTGTCACCGGTTGAAATGTCTACGACCCAGAAGCATTTGAAGTCCCCCGCAAAGGTCTGGCTTTGGGTTACCATTTCGAAAGTGAATCGCAACTGCGTTCAACTGATTTATGCTCGACCCTGATCTGATCCTTGGGGGACAACGTGGTGGCTTCAGTTTGGGCACCATCATCATGGATTTTTTCGTTTAGCAAAATAGTGAAAAAGATTTCTTTGAAACATTAAGAGGGTTATGCTTCATACTCTAGTATATAGTCATTTGTTCTCCATGACATAGAAATCACATAATGAGACGTAATTCCACCTAACGTATATGTTAATATTTATGATATGTTTCTTTTAGTAATTTAAATAAAGAATAATTATACACACTAGCGTCTATGAATTTGCAGAGCAATTTAATGAAAGATTTCTGTGAAAGAATTTTATAGTTATGTAATAAAATTTAAACTCTACATATTACTCTAATTTTTCATTCACGCAGTTTCTATTTAAATTTCTTTAACTCAAGTTTAAATATTAAAAATTAAATGGCAAATATTCAATCTCTACTCAACTCTTTACTTAATAACTTTCACATCTCCATCAAGAATTTTAACTGATGTCACACACGCATTACCTGCTTGAGAGTCATGTTATTACATTAAATTTTAAAATCTGTTCTCAAGCTTACAGCTCGTAGTATCATAAAGGAACCACTTATTCTTCCATTTTCTTTTGTAAGGGACAAAGAGTTACTACGATCCCTGACAAAATGACTCGAAATTCAATTATTCCATCACATGAATTTCAAATAGTTGTTTTATCTCCGGCGAAACGAGGTTTTAACTGTCGCATTGTGCATCCTCACGGCTTTCGGTGAAGGAAATATATTAACTCTCCAGGCAATGATGGAGTTAAGCCACATAGATGGAATTGAAGATAAACATTACTCTGACTAGTAAATTGTCAAAGATTAATAAGATATCTGTTATCTACATGATTATTGCAAATTGACCTTTAAATAGATAAGACGATCTTTAATTCCTACATTAACATGATTTGCAATTGGGCCCGTCAATTAGGAATGGTCAAGTAGGGGCACTTGCTCCTCAATTCTTTGTTTTTTTTTTTCAAAAACAAAACATGCATATTGACAGATAAGGTGATTCTCATGGAATACGAGAGAGCACTGTCACATCCACATAAATCTAATACTATAATATACTATAAAATATAATTTTTTTAATTTATGTTTTCCATTAGCATTGTTTTATCAACCTTCGAAAATGGTTTTGCACTGGTGTTAAAACTTTATAATATTTTAAAAATTAAGTTACCCCTTGGCTGCGAGAGACTGATATGGAACTCAGCACATATTTCTGTACATTTTCTATGCTCTTTTAGCGCATATTCTATTATGAACAGTGTTTCAAAGAATTTTTAAGACTAGGTTTATAAAATAAAATGAAAACTAGAAATCATATTTTTTATGTATTTTTATTCAAAATAAGCTCCTTTGGCTTCAATACATTTGTTACAGTGGTTTAACAACGATTTGAATGCCTGTTCCAGCTCACATTGTGGGACTGCCTCCAAAGCTCGCGTCGAAGCTGTTTGTATAGTGTCAATGTCGTCAAAGTAAAAAAAAAGTAAACAAATGAACTGAGGATTTGGCAGTGGAACATCTGATATTTAAGGAGTTTCTCGAATGCTCGATAACACAGATAGCGCCACTGTAAGCTTAGTTACAGATGTAGTCTTAAAAATTCTTTGATACACTGTGTACAAACAGCTGCGACGCGAGCTTTTGAGGCAGTCCCACTATGTGAGCTGGAACAGGCATCGTTGTTAAACCGCTGTGACAAATGTATTAAAGCCGAAGGAGCAAATTTTGAATAAAAATTCCTTTAAGAAAATAATCACTAGTTTTTGCTTTTATTTTACACTGATGGGAAAAAAAAATCCCAACACCAAGAAATAATTATTGTAGAGTAATGAAATTTTAGCAATGCATTTATATAGGTAACGTACGTAATTGATTACAATTTCAAGATCACAGGTTAATTTAAGCCCGAGAAGAGCCAATGCAGAAGTGAAATACAGGTACATTAATAACCGGTGTAACCGCCAGAATTTGGAATGCAAACATACAAACGTGCATGCATTGAATCATACAGGTGCTGGATGTCCGTTTGTGGGATGGAGTTCCATGCCTGTTGCACTTGGTCGATCAATACAGGGACGGTTAATGCTGGTTGTGGATGACGCTGGAGTTGTCGTCCAATGATGTCCCATACGTGCTCAATTGGAGACAGATCTGGTGATCTGGCAGGCCAAGGCAACATGTCGACACCCTGTAGAGCACGTTGGGTTACAACAGCAGTATGAGGTCGAGCTTTATCCTGTTGGAAAACACCTCCTGGAATGCTACTCATGAAAGGCAGAACAACAGGTTGAATCACCAGACTGACGTACACATTTGCTGTCAGAGTGCGTGGGATAACCACGAGAGTGCTTCTGCTGCCATAAGAAATTGCTCCCCAGACCATAACTCCAGGTGTAGGACCAGTGTGTCTAGGCCGCAGACAGGATGGCTGCAGCCGCTCACCTGACCTCCTCCTAACCAACACACGGCCATCACTGGCACCAAGGCAGAACCGGCTTTCATCAGAAAACACAACAGATCTCCACCCCGTCCTCCAATGAGCTCTAGCCTGACACCACTGACGTCGCAAACGGCAGTGGTTTGGCGTTAATGCACGCTACAGGACGTCTGGCTCGGAGCTGTCCTTGAAGTAACCGATTGGTAACATTTCGTTGTGTCACTGTGGTGCCAACTGCTGCTCGAATTTCTACTGCAGACGGAGTACGACTCGCTACGGCCATACGCCGAACACGGCGGTCTTCCCTCTCAGTAGTGCCACGTGGCCGCGCGGAAACCGGTCTTCGTGAAGCAGTGCCTTCCCTTGACCACTGCTGCCAACATTCATGCACAGTGGATGCATTTCTGCCAAGGCTTTCTGCAATCTCGCGGAAAGAAAACCCACCTTCTCGTAGGCCTATTACACGACCTCGTTCAAACTCAGTGAGCTGTTGATAAGGCTTCGTCGTCTTCTTAAAGGCATTGGGGGCTAACATCAACTCATTACATCAAATCTCGACGCTAAACAACGCTCAGGAATGTTACAGCGCGTATTTAAAGCAAACCTGATTTGCATCTTTCGTGTGTCGCTACTAGCGTCACACTGATGCGCCGAGCGCAAAATTTGAATCGACGTCATCTTTCAGATGTATAAACACGCTTTCCAAATTTCGTTTCGCTAGCACAACTCCTTCTTGGTGTTGGGATTTTTTTTCCCATCAGTGTATAAACCTAGTCTTAAAAATTCTTTGGCACAATGTGTATGTTAGTTAATACACATATTTGCACGATATTTTTACGGTAAATTGAAACTTATAGTAATATAGACATCGTACTATGGGGAAAAAGGTTTTGAATACCATATTTATAATAAGAGTACTACAGCAAAAATGGTATTTTCTCTAGAATACAAAGTGACATTTAGAGTTGTCCCATTTCTGTAGTGAAAAGGTTAAAGTTTAACATGTAATAATAATTGAGAGACGATTTAATCTAAGATAGCCTCTGAGGTTTTATGAAAAAAATGCACAATGTGTATGTCACCTAGCATGAGCGTCAAAAGCATAAAATGCAAAAGAACTGAGACATTCCAATGAAAACGGAAGCAGAAATGTTCCAACTTCTGAATACTTAAGATGCATTCAGACCAACCGAAACAACGACAAGCCACATCGACGAAACTTTTCAGGGTAATTCATTAATTCCACAGAAATTACTGAATATGTGCTCTTATTGACTGGCCTTTTTTTAGTGCGTCATTAAAAGAGACTTTCCCTCAGACGATCGTGATTTGTTGATTGCCCTATCGAAGAGATACGTGATTGCTGTTAGTTTGATAATCATAGCAACAGTCTATTACGAAGGAGACAAAATGTCTCCGTCGCCGTTGGTATGAATGGTAAGATGAGTCAAGAAGTGATAATAAATGTTTCAATTGTGATTTTTCACAGATCAGACTCTATAGTATTTTTCATAATAAGAATTTCCTAATGGATCAACTATCTTCTAGTGCTCACATTCCTAATAAATAGTAAGAGATGGGAAAGTTGCTTGAAAATATAAAACTCTCAGAAACATTGATTATTATAACGAAATTTCTTCAAGTTATTAGTGAAAATGCAAAAATATTAGTAGCTACTAAAAATTAAGGATGTCAAATTTTCTGTTTTGGAGATAAATAACCACTAATTTGCCTTTTAAAATTAAAGCTGAAAAAACAACTGTAAAGTAGAAAGGACAACATTTCTGAGATAAAAGAAAAAGGAAAGAAGACAAGTTCATGATGCAACTGAATATTCTTTAATGAAATATTTCAAAAATGGAAATAGACTATCATATCAGGAAAAGCGATATTGGTATACGTAACAAAATTCGCTTTTAAGGTTTTCCAACGAATTTTATTTGTTATGTATCCAGCTGAATGTGATGAAGCTCTCCCGAGTGCTGAGTTGAGTTTGATCATTTTTTCAGTCTTTTGTTTTATGGATGTTTTTGCTCTCTGTGTATTGAATTGTCATATTAAGTTAAGAGAAGAAAAAGGGAAAAATGTTATCAGCCTGATTTCGTTCCTGAGGTAAAAATTTCCACATCATCTCAGATACACTAAGATAGTTTAGAAAAATGATTCAGCGGTGGGATGTGTAACAATGGTTAACATTTGGCATGGAACATATAAAGCAGATTTATTTTTAAACAACGTAAAATGTCAGATTTAATTTCTCTTATTTGGAAAACATTTAACTCATTTACAATTTGAACAATATTTAACTGATTGAGTATAGTTAATTTTTATAAATAAACAAGAGAAAAGAGGTTTTATGTTTAATGCATAACCGAAAAAATGGACTTTTATGGACTTAATTATATTTTAATTCTAAATGTTTTATGTTTTGTTCTAATGCAATGTATCAGATAAATCCTATTACATTTCTTAAGCTGTACCAATCTAAACCGTTAGGAAGAGAAGAACGCAATAATTAACGCGAAGAATGCGAAAAATAAGATAGAAGATCATTTTAAAAAATATGATGTAAGACAAACATGTAAAGCTTTCATACTCTTCCAAATCTGCTTAGGGCATTTGAGCACTGGCTAAAATATATTTTGTGTTTATTTTAGAAAGCTTTTTTTCCCCCACTGAATTTTAGATGCAAATTTAGAGCAATAATTTGTTTCGGGGAAAACGCCATTATATAAACCTCAATAATAGGTGACAAAAGGGAATGTTTATTTAACAGAGTACTTTTATACCTAAAATACAATCAATACATTTGGTAAGCTTTAGCATGTGAAAAAGTTGCATTATCCATTTAATTAATGTCATACTTTTTTTTTGGTAAAAAATAAATTAAACGCGATTCCATATATTTAAAATTATGTCCTCTTGAAAGGAAAAGATGCTTCCTTTTCATAAATTTTAGACTAAATGTATTGAAAATTATTATTTGAATGATGAATCACTCATTCATCTCGAAATTGTCTCAGTGCTTAGATTAATAATGAGCTGCATTGACAATATAATTTTAGAAACAGCTTTTCGTATGAAGTTACAAGCTATTGAAAAGCGGAATGATTTCAGAATCATAGATAAAGCAACCTTTATCATAGAGCGTAGTTGTTAATGCATTGGTGAAAGTTGCTAAGTTGCGGCATTACAACATAATGGATTTGTAAAGTATTTATGACACATAAAAGCGTTATACACGAATATTGACTGCTTGAAAGTGGATTTTTGATATCGATAAATGTTATGAATGGTTAAGGAATATCGTAATGCTAATTGAAAAGGTAAAGGGAATGATAGATTCACACACAGGTAACACATACACTTTTTATTAGCTACATTTCAAGTTAACCAATCACGAGTGCACTTAAACCTGTTTCTAAATAAGGGATAGGGATCTCATTAAAAACAAAGTATTTATTTTTCTGTTACTTTAGTGAGTATCTAGATAATACATCGTTTTCAAAAATTAAAAAGAAAAATGTTTGCGGCAAATATTGAAAGATTGCATAAAAAATGTACAACAGAAAAAAAATCACAATTTGACGATATGGTTAGAAACTGGTTTTACTCAACAGTCTTTTACGAACAAATAATATAAACAACGTTATTTAAGGAACAAATTTGCAAATGATTGGAGATACGTTTTTTTCGATTACAAATAACCCCATTTAAAATATAAAAAAAATTAGAGAGCTCAAGAATGACAATACGTATGATAAAAGCCCATGTCGAATGTCATTTTATCCATCTTTTGAATTGAAAAGGGGTTTCTTTATAGCCCTGAAACACGTTTTTGCCCTTTTTATTATTATTTTGTACGTTCATCTGCTATATTTGTTTTTATTTATTATTATTTTTTAGCTTTATATGTTTTAAATATAAAAACAAAATATTACATATTATATATGTATCAAATATAAGTCATAGAAAAAGCAACTTATTTCCAGAAATTTTAAAATGTTCGGAGGACATAAAGTATCTAAAATTTAAAATATGCAAGCTCTTAACAAACTCCCGTCTAGCTGTATATTTTCTCAATGAAATGGGAAAAAGAAAACTTCCTCATAATAAATAACTGTTTTAATCTTTTTTCAGCAGTCATCTGCGCTTCTTGAAGAAAAAAACAAACAAACAAATAAAACGCTCATATCGGCAACATTGCAGGAAACATGAAAACAGCAATTTGTCGCCCTTTTCTCCCAGATGACTTTGCCAAGTTTGAAACATAAAATTCTAGAGTGACTAAAAATGCTGACTGTGACTGAAAACTTGTTTTATGAAATCTTAAAGCTGAATCCCTTTTATTTGTATTATGTTTTTAAATGAGTAAAAAAACGAAAGTATGGAAAAATTGAAACGGATAAAACATTGAGTTTACACTTATCTTCGACTTCAAGCTCTTACATTCTAAATTATCACGTAACCATGGTATGAAAGTAGAATATAGTATTCATAAGCTTTTTGCTAAGTGAATTTTCCAAAAGGGTTTCTGAGAGGATTGTGTACATAAAAAGAAAGACCAAATCTAAAAGCACATTAACTTTATGAATTGAAAGAGGAAAAGCGACGTACTTTCTGTTAAAAGTTGTTTAAATCAGACACTGAACCCAAAGAAAACATTCAAAAAAGGACTTCATATTTTCTCATACAAAATCCCTGTAATTTCCCTGTATTTTTTATCTTTTATGTGTATGTGAGTGTCAAAATACGGTCTAGGAAGAAATATCAATGCTTTTAAAGGTTTTTTATTCACTGAAGCATATCTTTAGCAATAACTTTTAAAAATATAGCCTTTCATTTCTAAAATACATTTCTAAAGCAACGCATTTAGGGGAAATTATGGGGAAAAAATGAGTAAAGTAATATAAAATAGAATAAAAAGAAAATTATACATTTTTTTCAAAGCTCTGACATTAAAATATGGTTAATTAAATGTTGATAAAATGAATCTTTTTCTTATTTCAAATAACCCCATGTTTTTAGCATTGTAAAAAGAATCAAATTCTTGAAGCGTCTATAATATATTTATTCGCAAATCTACGTTATAAGTACATTATTTAGAACATTTCTCATGCATGTTTTCAGTGGAATTGCATTTTTAAAAGGTTCATTTTGACATTCAGTGTATCAAATAACTTACCTAAGTAAATTAAATTAGAGTTTTAATGTGACCTATTATGTTATCTTTCATGTGTATTTGAAGCAATTAAGCAATTGTTACTGTACGCTTTGTGTTTCGTATAAAGACAATGAAAATTAACTACAAGCTATGAAAATATCCTTCTGTACCTTCTTCAGTTTCATTTAAGAAGCCTTCTACCACAGCTTTTATGATTTTCAAAATGGGTTCTTTACTTTTATGTCAGAAATAAAATGGGTTGTTTACTGAGATTACGACTTGTTTTTGTCTATTACTTATGCTTATTCAAATTTTAATCTGCTTAGTGGTTAACATGCGGAATAAATGTAGACTTTGTGAATCACTAATTTCTTTTAAAATATGGCATTGAAAAAGAATACAAATGAGTATATTTTGTTTATTTCGTAACGTTACATGCAACAGAACAAACTTTCTGAGAGAAAAAAAACAAAAAACGAAAAGTAATGACAAATGTACACTTTTATTGGTGTTAATCCTATATATTATTTCTTTAGACTGTTTGTCTGCTGGTCCCCGACAACTTCCTTATTCTTTCATCAAGTTCCGGGATTTACCCCTCATTTTAAAGCTTATCGTGTCGGGTAACAACAAAAATAGAACCGTGGTCTAAAAATGTACCGCTTCTTTTAAATTTGAGATTTAAAATCCTCTAGGAAGAGATCCTTTAATGGATGCGTCGATTTTTCGATAGATATCGAATCGGATTATCCGCTTGAAACATCAGAGTTTACTTATCTTTTTTAAGTTGCATTTCCCTTAATAATAAACAGAACTTATGATAAAGAAATCTTAGCGGATCCTTCAACTTAACCAAAAAAATCAACAAAAAACCACTTAAGCAAAATTTCTGACGCATCAGACTTTTCTTATAAGTAAGTGCTTGTAAAATTACTGTTGATTTTTTGCATCACAAGCATAACCTACAAACATAACCTAAACGCGTATATTATTGGTATGTTTGAATATGTTTGGGTATGAACTTCTGCAAAAAAAAAAAAAAAAATGTAACAGCTATTTGTACAATGTCTTTTTTTGTACCAACACCAATTTACTTTTTTCTATTCATCTTCATAATGTCCTTTCTTCCAATTTTTTAAAGTATGGAATGCCACACGAAACGATTTGGTGCGTTATACTCTTAACACAACCATACATAATGAAAAGACAAACGATCTCACAGACTACATCATAGCTATTACACCCTATTATGTGGGTTATATATGATATGCAGCAAGTACACGTACAGCGTGTACTATGCTTTACTTTAACCTTACTTGTTAAGGAATGGTGAGAAGCCCTAATGTCAGACATAGGTCATTTTCCCATGCAGTCCTCAATTGTAATCCAGTGCAATTTCAATATTTCATTTTCATTCCCCGTCTGGCGTTTTAAAAGCAAAAAAAAAAAAAAAAAGATCTAATGAGCCAGTTTATTAGTCCAGATCTGTGTTATATAGATATGCCCTTATCTGTTTACAACGAATCATGCATTCGTAATCTTAAAAATTACTTCACTTTAACATTCCGTGACAAGCTGACACAAACATGACCAACATATCGCATTTCAGAGAAAATTCTACAAAATTGTATTAGGAGAAGTTCGATTTACAAGCGTATCAGGATTTTTTTCTGTTCTTTTCTTCTTTTTTTTTAATTTTCTTTTCTTTTCAATTTAAATTGTTTATTTTTGTTTATTCAATTTGTTTATTCAATTTAGGCGATTGACGAAATATTTATAAAAACTTTCAAAGAACTTTAAAAAGTATTTTTGTATTTCGCTCCTCGTTCATAGGGACGTATTTTTTAATTTGTATTATATAAAATATATTATTTATACATTAAAAATTTAAACGTAATTTTTTTCAGGTAATTAATTGTTATAACTATTGCAATTTGTAAAGATTTAACAAAATTATTGCCTCAAAATTACGGGATAGCTAAAAAGGAACAGCTAAAAGTCATATCAAATTGAATGAACCATCTCATGTTTGCTATTTATTTTTTTTCTACAGACAGGGTAATTCCCAGAGAGGTTGAACAATATGTAAGATGTGGTAGTCAGACGTTTCGTTAACGAACCACAACTAATTACACACTGAAAGACATTGTGTATAGCATGAAGCATTTTTGCTTCTCAAAAAATATAGTATTTTTCCAAATAAAAATCATTGTTGCTTTTGAGGAGTTGAAGAGTGTTTTCCTATGGTTACAGTTACACAATAAAAAAATTTGGTTCACGTGTAAACTATTTAGTTTTCCTCTCGTGATCTTGAGAAACTTTTAGGCATCTAAAAACTTAGAATGAACAAGCAATGTCCACAGTATAGAATTGGGAATAGGTTTTAATTCTCACCCAAACGATCGAAGAGATGAATAATGTCTAGACGGACCACTATTGTTGGCGGAAAAGTCAGACCAGACATTTTTGAACTTTCAATTTAACTTTTTAAACAGTTGAATTCCAAAGGACATTATTAAGGAATTGTATTTTCCGGTTAAAAAAAATCCCGACTTCCTATATTAGAAAAGATTCGTCTACATGCGGGAAGTGAACTGATGGCAATTTTAAATTGCTATGAAAGTCGATGAAGAATACAATAATGGGTGTCAGTCAAGGTCAAATTATAATTAATGCAAATTTTACATTAAGTAATGAATTTGTAAGTAAGGTAATATTATTTAAATGTATCGTAAATATGCATGTATAAATTTAATTCATGAGCAATTACTGAATTCTTTTTGTGGCCCATCTCTACCATGCATCTGGGCCATCTCACACGGAACAATCCGGGTGAGATGAACTACATGGTAAAAACTTTAAAAAAATCATAAAGAAATTAATTTAAAGGTATGAACTTCTGCATTAGGAATGTTATAAAACATCATGCAGTGCATGATGTTTTATAACATCATGCACTGCATGATGTGTGTATAAAAGCAAAATGTAGATATGAAAAACTATGGCTTTTTACATACCTACATAAAGAAGAAGTAGAAGAAAAAATGTAAAAAATAGAACGAAGAGAAAATGAGATCCATATTCCCCCTGAATTACCCTTTGAAATTCTATTTATGAGGTACATTATTTTCAACTTCGTATTTGACTCAAAGAAAATTCAAATTGAGTTTTTACCATTTAAACTTTACGTCTTCATCACAGGCATTTTGCCATGTATTTTTATATTTTAATGAAAACGCAGCTTATCGATTTTAAAACCGAAATATAGACTAAGATTTTTACTGCATAACATGATGTGCTGTAAACCAATTTTGTACTGCTTAAGAAAATGAAATAAAAGAAATTCGTTAATCTCCGATACATAAAATATTTTGTAAAAATTAGATTTCTTTTAAATTAAGTAATCATCTCGAAAATAGAAAGTTCATATCATACACATTGCATGAACTAAAAGAAATTTTCAATTTCTTAAGCCTCGTATTACTTCTTATACACATGCATGTTCTAGTAAGAACTTTATTTTATTTTAAACTTGACGAGAAGAAAAGTTTTATTTGCAAAAGCCATATTTCATATTTCGGTGTGACGGGAAAAAATTGTTTGCTTCATTCAATATCCATCTCTCATCGTTCCAGAGTCGAAAGAATGTATTTCAATGCTGGCGTTTCCACTGTTAGTTACGCTTGGTTTATGTTGCAAACAAAAAAGTATCTTTCGGTAAAGCTATTGATTTTCCGCAGACATGTTGAAATATTCAACCATCTAAGTGGAAGGGAAAAATGGAAATAGTTCCTTTTATTAGTAATTATTAGCTGAGAAAATCTTTATACAATGTAGCACATTTTCTAGAACTTCTTTTATTTTTGAGCGTTAAAAATGACAAAACAATTTTTTGCAGCAAACATATTAATATTGCTTTCATTTCTGAACTTGATATTAATATTTGCTTCATGTTCAAAAAAATGCTTCTTTTTTTTAACTAAACGAACTCAATTCCTCTTTGATACGACATGATAATGTCCCATAGCAAGTGACCATGATTAAAAAAACTGTGCTATAAATGACTTTTAATGGTTTTCAAGTGCAACTTTGAATGAATTAAATTTACAAAACGTTTAATTGGACAAAGTATGCAAAGATATCTTTGCGGAATGAAACATTGAAAAGCGAGTGGAAGGCTTGAAGATCAGATTAAACTCCATATAACAAGAATATGACGAAGTCTTAGAATTATTGTTTTTTCACAATTTCCTAGAATGAAAGCAATCAAATAATGTTTTTTAAAAGCATTTTAGCTAGATGGAAAATATCCCAATACTTCCGCATTAGAATATTTTGACTGCACTGCCGAAATTTTGTAGCAGTATTTATGTCTAATATTATATTTAGTATCAAGGGCAATTTGATATATTTCGCTCGTAGGGCTCTTTAAGATAATATGTAACATATACAAGTTGGGAACATAATGTCCTTAGAAGAAAGTTAGAACTCGTTTCAGTCAGAATGAGCTGCCTTGTTATTTTAACAGCTTGCAATTCACACACACACATTTTACAAAAAAGAGAAGAAGAAGGAGAACAGCAGTCAAACTAGGGTATGTGTGCGACTCTATTTCAAAAGCATATTATAAAAAAAGTTAGAACATTAGAAACGAAAAACGATTTTAAAAGCAAATTACAATTCAGTAAAAAAATTGTAACACTTTTTTTCTCGATAAATTCTTAGAAGACGTGCGAAAAAAAACATATTTCCAACATGATGGAGTTACAGAAGATTTAAATGACGTTGTATATCAGTGTTAACTCTAGAAAGAAAAGGCCAACACTTAAAAAAGAAAAAAAAATAGCAAAGGCCTTGCTTGGTAAAATGAACCAAAATCTCAATTATGTACGTATGACCTCTGTTACACCGATGTAACGGAGATTGTTACGATAAAATAATTTATTTCTTGAAATAATGTAGGATGCTTATCAAGCATTGTTTTTCATAATAGATGAATGGCTAGCTAAGCTACATAAAAATTTCTAGACAGTGGGCATACTTGTTATTTCTTGAAAAGGTGTCAGAAATACGAAATATTGAATATCGTAACAGAGGTTATACATTCAGTTCTCTATTCATATATGCTTTATTTGTTTTAGTCAGTGAGCAATATCAACGTGAGAAAAACATGATCCCAGAAAGCTAGACAGTTTGAATTTTCTTTAACTGTTTGTTTTTATGTACAGCTTAATACAAGCATTTTCCTGGTAACAAAGGTTACAAATTACCGCATCGTTCACCAGGTTTACTGATTTCAATAAAAGGCATTGGGCTCTATTTGGAAGCTACTTATTTATCTTCAAACCTGTTAGATCTTCATTATGCGGTTTTTGGAACAAAAATTTAAAAAAAAATTGTGAAGTATGTTGTTTATTTGCAAGTAAAATTCAAACGATCCATATGTACTTACGACTAGAGTTTTTTTAAGAATAAGGGACTTTTCTACTTCACTCCTTTACCCTGTTAGCACGTGGCCTTAGAACTGCCCTCCCCCGGGCACGGGTAAGTGAAGTTCGACGACAGCTCGTGACCGACCGGAGGTAGATTAGCTGGGCGTCAGCCCAGCCTTCCTACATTGCTGTGTGGACCTGGCCCTCCTTGATACCCCTATGCTTGAAGAGTATCAATGAAGGGTTGTGGTTCCCTAAGAATAAGGGACTTAATGAGATTGGTGTTAATTGAGGTGTTTTATGGGGTGTTCGAAGTAAAGAAAGGTGATTATAAGTTGATAATTTTAACAATTCGTACTCTAAGGTATATATTTTTTTTGAAAAGTATTGCCAATTTTGAAACTTAAATTTCATGTTTATGTTGCGTCATAAAAAAGAATAAATTTTGCTAAATAATAAATAACTACTAGCACTTAGTAACTACAACTTATAACCTTCCATTTTATAATAATACATTTCAATAGGGCTTCTATTTTCCCCCCTTCCCCCCCAAAAAAATGCTGTTTGAAAACTAAATATTTTTAATTAATTAAAATGTCCACTTTCGTCAAGTAAATTATTAATTTTCCTGTAGCCAATATTAATTTTTACCTCAGCGTTTCGGATTAATTAATTTAGTTTTCATTAATCACTTTCTAAGCTTCCTCAAACAAGTCATTTTACTGCATTATGAAAATTTTGTTTATGCACCCCTTCACTGTCTTCGAAAATCTAATTATAAATTATATCTTTTTGCAGAAAATTTCGCATGTAAAAGATTAAAAGAAATCTTATATTTGAGTTTTTTTTTTTATTAAGGCATGGTCAATTTTTTGTTTTACACAGAAAAAACTTTGCCTCCCCCCAATTTGTTTCTCTTTTCCCCATTCATAGTATAACCGATTTGATGTGCCACCGTACTGATAGAAATAGGTTCTTTTATTGTCTTTATGAAACCGTTCTCCTCGAAAAAGGTATGTGAGAAATTTGGAAGCAATTTTTGTCGCCAAAAGTTTCGATTAAGCTTTTGATGATAGCAATCGAAAATAAAATATAGTTTTCATTCTTTTCAGATGGTTTCTAAGGGCTGCAATAGGTTTTTGTTGAAACAAAATCTTTTCGCACGTTGGATCAATTGTTCAAGCATAAGTACTATAAATTAAATTAAAAAAATAAATAAGTATTATTTACGAGTACATACTACATTTGTTTAATAACTATTTCTTTCAAATACAGTCACTCAAGGCAACTTTTAACTACATGCGTTAAGTTTCAAGCCCTTCGTATTTTTTTGGTAGCACTTCAAAAGAAAACGTTCTGCTGTATAGATTATTAAAGCAATTTTCTGTTCTTTGTTTTGCGAAATAAGTATGGCAGCACTGCACACAGATAATTGTATCACGTAGTAATTCTGAAGTCACTATTTAAAAGCGATTTTTAATGCTGGTTTGAAGCTGCTAAAACCCTTGAAGTTGTTGAAATTCTCGAAATTGCTCTATGGACTATCATGAATTATACAAATCCTTAGATGTTGTGAAATAAAAATATTAAATATTGAGATTTTTTTTCTGGTTCAAAGTTTCACAACTGTAATACTTTTATTAAAATAATTATTTTTAAAATTATTTTTCTTCTGACGTGGTTCAAAGTTACCCTAAATGGAAGTATAGCTTTGAAACAGGTTAAAAATTCATTTTAAATGGTTTTCGTAACTATTATTTCTTAAATTTTGGTTGTCTATACAATACTTTAGGAATTCTTCAGTTTTTATGGCAGTAAATAATTTAAAGCAATTAAAATATGAGTAGCGAAGTTAAAGAAATTGTGGATCCAAGTTGTCCTAAATGACTGTAGTTAAAGTATTAATAACATTTAAAGCGTAATTGTTTTTTAATTCTCCTCAAATATCCGTTTTAAAAAAATAATACATTGCTCAAAAATATAAAAATAATTTTAAATTAATTACAAAATTATTTCCATGCCCAATAATTCCCATTCGGGCGTGCAGGTTGAGAAAGCTTCAAACCTACAGCCAAGCTCAATTAGCGATAGATTTCGAGTTCTCGCAAATCACTCAACGTTTAAACATCCTGAATATATTCTCATGAGATATGCACGATTTGCGATGGACCAATATTTGTTGATAAATTTCGCTAAGTAGATGAGAAATATAAGCAGAACTATTGCACGTAGAGGTACTGTTGCATACATTATTAAACTCTGCAACTGGCATAAGCAGCTAGTTTAATAAGTACCCTATTCAGAGTAATACTAAGCACTTATATTCTTAGAAAAATAAAGTTTTACTGCTTTATTATTAGTGCAGGAAATTTTTCTGGGATTTTGTAGAAGCCGTAGGATTTTTTTACATGGCTAAACATTAATGCGAAAAAAATCAATTCCTTGCTAGGTGACTTGGAACTTTTTATTTTGAATTCGCTCCGTTTTGACAACGTAAATCCTTTCTAAATTTTTGTATGCAATTTTCCATTTAAAATTTATGATTACATTTGTCACAGGAGCATAAGAAACGTTCGTTTCTCACGAATATAAGTTTTGAATCCACAACAAGCATCTAAGGATAAATGGTATTTTATAAAACTGTACAGGAGTCAGTTAGGCTCTAGATCAGCTGATGCAACAGTTGACATTGTATTACTTTGTTGTGTTTCGGGATATTTAGTAATTGTTGTTTTTTTAAAAATGTAAAACGTATTTCTTGAACGGTTTTTCAGTAAAATCCTGTTGAAGGTTTCAATATAAGATTTGGAACTTTAACGCCTTTTTTTCATGAGATGCCGCTATAGTTATAGCAAACTCTCTTCTTTCAGACATTTTAGTAAAACATGTTGGTACGAACCTTTGTGCACTTCACTTTAGGTATTTTGTATAATATAAATATCTTTTAATTATACAAAATTTAAGTTTTGTTACAACTGTTAAGTTGGACAACAATTATGTTAAAGAACTTTTGTGGCCGGCTTTAACACATTTAACCAGACTAACGTGGTGATTTTCAGGTTATGAAATAATTGTTTCATTGTACCAACATTAACCAACAAGGGACATATTTTTTTAAATGTTGACAATCATGTTTTGTAGCCTAACTCATATAACAGCTTTGTCATTAGACAACACTTCCTTCTTTTCAGTTTTTACGTTTTTACGCTGTCGTCTAAAGGAAGGATAATGTGACTTACCTTAGTCCACCCCTGAGATGCAGATTTTACGGTACATTTGATATAAGTTATCAGGAAGTTATTTCACATTTTATATATAGCTTTTTTTGAAAATTTTGTACAGATCAATAACGGTTTTGAATGTTTAGTTTTTAAAATTACATGAATGTGTTACAAATAGTTTCAGTTTGTGACCTTTTAAATTTGTTTGTGCTAAACGGAAAATGTTGTGCCAGAGCAAATATCAAGTTGGTGTTTAAATATTTCGGCTCTCCAAGGACATCCGAATGCAGCTCCTGGTTTCGGGTGATAGTCACAATTTTTTTTTTTGACCCAATAACTATGGTGACCCTTCCTACTTCAGTTTTAACACTTGGCTTTTGAAACCTTATCAGAAGCAGTGGACAGATTTTTGTCAAGATTGAGGATGATTTCAAAAAATAATCTAGTTCACAAGGAATGTGATAAATATATATAAGACTAGATTCTTTAGTGTATTTAACACTAAAATGGATCACCAATGTATGCAATTTCTATTAAAAGGCAGTTGTCATACGACACACTAATCTAGCTATATTCTAACTTTGATTCGTACGAAAGGCACCGGATTTTCTTGTCCTGGTGGTTTTACCTTAATTACAAACATGTCTCGTTGAAACTTAAACGAAACTATTTCTATATAATTATTATTTTTACAAAGCTAAAATTGTAATGAAAACAAACGAAAAATTCAACATTTTATAGCATCAAAATATCAAATCTTGTCACGTGTAAAGTGCGACATCAAAAGGTTATAAGGAGCAACTGCTCCATTACAAGTATTGTATCTCAAATCACTAAGAAACGATATGTCAAAAATACAAGCAACCAATAGAGGAATGCGTCATTTGTAAATATTCTGAATAGGTAAAGTTCTTGTTTAGACGAAAATGCTATCAAAGGATTGCTTCTTTTAGGTATCAGGACCAGTTGTCTACAATGTTTCATTCCCAATACCATCATGTCACAGAAGTTAATAAAACATATTGTTATTTCCTAGAGTAGATTAAATATAAATGCGACGTTTCTTAACAATTGGCCTTTGATTGTTGCCTCTACATGCGACGAATTCTTTGAAACATTCCTACAACATATCGCAAATTGGAAAGAGTAACTGATAAACTTCAGACAACTAACTCATCCTCCGAAATGATACTAAGTAAAATATTCGTATCACAATTCCTGTATTTCAATAGAATAAGAAAAAGCTCAGGAATTCTAGTCACGTTCAAGTTCGAAAAAGAAGGAGTTTTGTAATTAGAAGCAAATAAACATATTGTTAGTCAAAAAGAATTCTTTTATTACGACTAAATTTTGAAACTCGTGTAGTACTTCATTCGTTCTTATGTTCAGTGCATCGCTATAGATACATTTTCGCTTCAGAACAAAACTAAATATATGAGTTGGTTTTAAACATTTTAATTCGTTGTTTTGTATATTGTGAAGCAATATATCGACTTTTCATTTATTTCTACCTTTTATGAAGATATGCTAATCATTTATGCATATTATTTTATGAGTTCGTTGACTGTTCGGAGTATAAATGTTTGAAAATTGTAATTAGAGTAAAGCATTCATATGTCTGAACTAAAATAAGTAAAAACGTTATATATTTTGAAGCTCTAGATAGTGTAAATCAAGTTATACTAATTCGTCTCTAAACTACTGTGCGTAAATATAATAATATTTGCATAAAGTATAACAATGCAAATGAGATACAAAATGTCATGAGAAATAGATACATGTACTGGGAGTTACAAGGAACCCTTTCTGCAGTGTGATTACCTAGATAATATTTGCCAAAACCTATACTTTGCGTGTCATTAATTATTTATTAAAAAAACATAGTTTAATACATATAATCGTTCAGCCGAGAGTCTTTAATCTCAATCAGTTTAAACCCTTCCTCACTTTACACTAGTAAAATTAACTATTGTTCCAATAGAGCTGCGTATTGGCTAATCACTATTTGCAGACCTAGTGGTGCGGCAACCATTCTTTCGTTCGGCATCACTTCGGGCGGATGCCATTACCACCTGAAAATTTTTACTCCCAGTTTCCCACTAAAGGGAGGACCACCTGTGCTCTCCTGATATAAATTGCACTAGGAATTTAATTTTGCCTACGGTACCCAGGTAAAACAGATTTCCAAGGGGTCTTTAAAATGCCACACTAGTCATGCGCTATCGACGCTGACGATTTTCTGCCTCTTGAAAGTTCACTGACTTGGGGTGGGTTTTGGACCCACCAGCTTGGGCTAAGAGGCCAATGCCTCACTACTACGCCATCCTTCCGGCCGTTAAGTTAACAACACAATATTGTTTATCCTAGCGTGAAGTTGTTGCCACTGTGCTTTCGCGCCCTGACAACTAATTGTACCTGGTGACTTGTTCGGTTTCGCCCCGATTAATTTACATGACGAAAATGTATAAAATATATAAATCCTTCAAACTTTCCTTCAATGAATGTATTTCTTTTATTAAATCCTTATTCGCATCGTCCTCAATTATTAGTGGAGCTAAGGAAATTTATTATCCACTTTCACATTTACTATCTGGTTGGCCAAATTAATTGCATGACTATATTTGGTGATGTCTTGCACTGAAGGTTTTTCTTGTAAATACGCGGCAATGCTGTTGAGGACAACTTTATCTGATTTTTTGTGATTCATCTTTAACATTTAAATAACTATTTGCAAAAGTTCCAAAGAATATATTCTACGAGCAATCGATTTAATAGCTTCACCTTTAAAAGTCCATTTTGCACTAGAAAGCAATTAAATTCTGAGCCTGAGAAATATTATTTGAAAAAACTTTGATCAGAATAAGTTTCGCAAGTTCAAATGTTTTTGTGTTTTGACTTTCAGGGAAACTAAGGGAAAAAAATTAAAGCATTCCTCGCCAGTTTAGTTTTCAAGAAAAGTAACGCTCTTTCTTTTCATCCTAATAATTAATTCTCTTTATGAACGTTATTTGACCCTATCACCCTATGAGTGTTTATAAACCTGCTCAAATGGAATGTCCTCGTCATCTATAATTACAATTTGGCGTAACACTGAGATAATAGAGATTTGCCAAATAAAATGCCTATTAAATGTAATTCGGACGCGGTGATAAGTAAAAATAAGTGTTATATCATAATTTCTAATCGTGTTCCTTTATTTCGACAAAAAGAAGAAAATAAAACATTGTGCAAGACAAGAATGAATGCATAATTGCAATAATTATACTGGGTGGTTTGGTCAAAAAACAAAAACAGGTTCGTATCATTCGCTAAACATTTCAAAACCATTTTTACTTATAAATCAGAAATGCGAAATGTATGTTACAAATTCTCCTGACATTTTCCTTCGGAACGCGAGAGATATTTAAACGGCTCAGATACATTACATATCAGACTTCATAATTCTAAAACAAATGAGTACATTTTCAGAAAAACAGTTCAGAACACAAAATGATTCCCTGTTTTCGAGGAAAATAGATTAATTTTACAACATTTCTACCACTCGGTGGGGGGAAATGGTAAACAAACCATAACCATTTATCTTTTCGGAAATTTCTTGTTTATGCTTCGTGAAATATACGTATAAATTTTAAATTGTCATAACAAAGGAAGGAAATTAAATTAGTCGCAAAACAAAACATTAAATATTTTGTGGTAAAAATTTACTAAAAGTTCTAAAGAACGTTTATTTTTCTTTGGCTGGTTCTAATGGAGGGAAGGGAGTGGGAATAAATAAATAAATAAAGCTATTTTTTAAAGAAACACTTAATTTCAATTAATTATATATTTCAAAAAAAAAAAAAAAAAATATTCGCTATATTTTCAAGAATTTTATTTTATACTTTGTGCGATTTAGATCCTTTCACTAGAAGTAAATGTAAATCAAGTGCTTTAAAGCTTCTAATAAAGGTCCTCTTATGCAGGAAAATCCAGACTTTCGAAATTTCATTTTCATACTAACGAATATAATTTGTTAATTCTGTAAAATTTAAATAAAAACATAAAAATGAAATTTTAGAAAAATCACTTCCAGGTGTAAACTAGGGTGAATTTCAAAGTATAGGACCCCCCCCCCCCCCGATACTACATTTTGTGTAGTGTGGAAAAGTTGTACTTAAAGAATATTAGTTTTAGTCCAGTCAACATGTAGAGAAAAAAAGGGATTGTCTTGCAAAAAATAAGTTTGTTTTGTTTGTTACTTGTATTTATGAATGAAAACATGAAAAAAACCAAGCTATCCAACATGGCCGGAACCGGGAGAATTTTGGCGGCCGAAAACCCTCCAAAAATCTCAAATACATTTATATCATCTGGTGGCCCAAGCTCCCCAAAACATGTGAAAAATTCGCAAACATGGAAGTGTGTTTAAACTTTAAACAAATTAAAAAGTAGTCATCAGTTTGGCAGAGTAGTAAGGTTAACCCGCTATAGCGGACAAAGTGGGTAAAAAATGCAGACAAAACGGATCAATGCATCATTGTCAAAAGAATGTTTTTTCTATTGATACAAACAAAACATTTTGTTGTTTGTTCATGGAAAAGACATAAACATATGCCAGGCCAGAACATAATGGAATCGTTCTGGTTCTGAGCACATTTAACAGTTTACACAGCTATATTATAGATGGGCTTTATATCAAGTGCAGTTCTTATGAGATCATTGTTCACCATGTCATTGTGCAGAAAAGTATGAGTGGTGGATCCTCTTGTCAGCACACACTGCATAAAATTTTTTGTCGGCAGAGCCTTCTTTAAAGAGTGGTTTTTTCTTTTCTTTTTCTCTTTTATCTTAAGGCGTGACGCTTGGGGTGTAGGCCAAGCGAGGAGCATTTTAGCTGCAGAATTGCATCATTTGGTGAACTAGTCAGGATTTCAGACCTACATTGCCATCACATCAATACATTACAAACCTACTCTAAAAGTATTATACATTTACAGACTTACATTACAAACGTTAGACATTTACAGGCCTACTTTACAAACATTACAATCACTTGCGGAAAAAAAATCGGTGAAATAATACAATGCATTTATTTTGTCTATTTTGATATTATTAGGAACATAGCAAAGTGGATAAATGATCCACTTTACCCGAACTCACCAAATACAATGTTATTCAGGTTTACTGCACGTAAAAATAGACCTAACAAAAAATAACATATTACGCCTGTAAGCTGTTTTATATATTTGTTCCTTATCTATTAAAAAATAATTTATCTCATACCATTACAGAGTATTTCATACATAATATGGTAGCAAACATTTAAAAAATTAAACCATATTTTCTTTATTTTTCTTTAATTTTTTTATTCTTGCTGCCCTCAGTGCTTTTGAAATCTTGTATCTGCAAAAATTAATGCAGCACCAATTGCTCAAAAAATATGCATAAAACGGCCAGCGTCATCTACATTTAATTTATAGAAATGGTGATCAATCCACTTTAGGGTCTAATCCACTTTGGGCTACCTTCCCCAACGTATTTTTAATGCACTTAAGTAATGAACTGATACATTTTCAAAGGTCTATGTATAAACATTCAGTTTGGGCATATGGGTAAATTTAGTTCAGATATTATCTTATTAAGGAGAAGATAGAAAACTTTTGTCATTACTTTAGCTTCCCATATTTCGGTAGTATACATGAGCACTTGAACATTCCAGAAGAGACTTACCCTCATATAAGAAATGTTTCTAAAACGTCTCCAGTAAGTACCTGTGGGAATAGCATCTACGAAAATGTTCAAACGTTTCTTTATTGAAAGATCTTTGAAGTAAGAGTTTAAAGCACGAATTTCTGTGAGAGGAGTTTATAGTATTTTATTCAAATGTGGCAATTTCAAACTTAATGATATTAACAACGACATTTGCTACCTTTCTGTTGAAATATCTCTTTTTCTCTTTGACACAAAATATGAATTTCTTTACTTTGACAACTTGGGTTCATTTGCAGTTACTATGGAAAGTACGAATAATATTATCATTTTTCAAATAATTTCATAGAGAGTAACAAAAAGTAAATTGTTTGCGAATACGTTTTTCTGAAAAATCATTCAGTAATTAACAAAAGTAATTTATATGATACTTAATTTTTGTTATCCATGGTGTGCATTATAGTGCATTTTCATTTATTTCTTCAATAAAAATAAGAACACTTTCAATTTTCAGAGCAAAATAATAAAAAATAGATTATTACTATGCGTCAGTGCTCCGTTTTTTGTCTGGATGTTCGAATATTCGGTTATTACGAGATTGGATTTAAGGAGAGCTTGGGTTTAACGCGGGAAATTAAAATTGATTGTTAATTTAATGCTGCAAGGCCGTGTACAAAACCCAGTTATTGCAAGCAAGATTCAGATTTAGCGAACGTTTTTTTCATTATAACGTCTTTAAAAATTTCTGTTCGGAAACAAGTTTTGAGAAATTCCACTGAATTTTACGAAAATTGGTTAGAGGCAATTTTTTTTTTTCAAATTCGTATGGCTCATCTTCGTCAACGATTTCAACGCCCACAATTTCCAAAGAAATAGAACACTTATTTTCAAACAACACACGCCAAGTTAAAAAAAAAATCTTGGATAATAAACTATGAAAAATGAAAAGTTAAAACTAATTACTCATTCTCTTTCAGGATATTTAATTCCCTATTTCAAATGATTTCTTGGTCTCTGAAAGATTCTTGCATTTTTGTACTACAGACCTAAAATTTAAAGTATTTGTTATTTGAAGGTTCCTTTTTTCCCCTGCTGAGAAAACAAGTCATTATTTATGGAGATCTGGAGTGGAGCGTGGAGATGGAGAGAAGAACTATGGAGCAGGAGCCAAACCAAATAACGAAAATTTGTCGTAATCCATTGCTCGATTTTTTAAATCAGAATTTCGTTAAAAATTGAAAACTGACTGTTTTTCCACGTTACAATGACTTTTGTTTGAACAGTGAAAAAGAATGAAACATAATTTTTCCTCTGCAAAACAAATTGTCGATAAATTACTTTTAGTTAGCTATCACAAATATAAATAAATTTGCTGTTCCAGGTACCAAATTATTTATCCGCTAAGGTTTTAAAGCATTCGATTTCTTTTTACTTTTTGAAAAAAGGGAATTGTGTCATGGAATGAATTACACAAAAATTCCTTTGGAATGCTTGTCTCAAATAAGGTTTTCTTTTTAATCCCGAGTTTTAGATTTAAATTAAAAAAATGACTGTGACAATTTTAGTACTAAATAAATTTCATAGAGGACATAGATCTTTCAGACCCTATATGGTACATTTGAGGGCATTTCAAACTGTCTTGTGTTCGTGTGCTGCAGTATGATGCATGGAATTGCAGAATTGATTTTTTTCGATTCAATTTTTTGCTATGAAAAACTTTTTCCTACATAAAGTCATCGTATATTTGCTGAACATGGTTCTCGACTTAAACGGTTTTCTCAAAGCAGTTTGACTTTTCAATTCTCTCTTTTTCTTCCGCGCATTCATCTACAAATGATATAGTTTGATAAGTTCTTTATTTGTTATTTTAGCTTTTACGAAATAAAGGCTCAAACAGTTGTTTTCGTTATAGCTTATCCGTAATGTAACATTTGAAGAAAATTACGCTCAGGAGAATAGATCTTATGTTGAGTTTAATTATACTAAAGAATTTCGAAATAAGTAAATAAAATAAATAAATACAAGAGAAAAATAAATAAATAAATGTTTAAAAATAAAATCCGTTCATTAGGTGCTTTTATAACAAGGAGATCGTTAAACTATAACAGTTTCAATCTAACTAAATTTCCTCATTAAATTTAGGCAACAAGTTTCGTCTTTATATTAAACGTGAAGAGGTCATGCTTGTAGTTGAAGTGCATCAAGTGCTGCTAATGATTTATTAAATTTCAACTTCACTTCTGTCGCTTTCGAGTGCTGTGATGCGTGTCATATTCAAGGAATCTTCATTTCAACGTATGTCACTATCATTACAGGAGTGATTTTAACATAAGGACGTCTTATGGCATCGCACACTGGAGAATGTAGAGAGCGTCATTCATAGAAGGGTTAACAGATATTGCTCACTGTGTTTTGAGGGTTAAAGTTTTAAAATGTTAAAAGTCATTTAATGTAAAAAGTTATATTATAAATGAGGTAATTCAGTTACACTTGTATTGCAATTTATAAATGTCTGTTGTGTGTTTATAATGAGTTTATTTCGAAGAGAAATTATATATATATATATATGCATGTATGCTATATATATGTAGAAGCGAATATTTCAGCATTGACTGCAGCGCCATCTAGCGAGTAAGCAGAGCAAGTAGAGAGGAGAGTAGGACATGTAGTCCTGAGTGAGTTGCACTGTGTGTACTATGCTAGTTGTTGCAATCCTCAGAACAAGCGGTTCCGATCAAAGTAGTGTAATTGTTAAAAGTTACCTGTACATTGACACCGTAAATATATAGTCAGTTTTTTTTTTATTATTGTGTGTATGTTTGAGAAAAGTCGTTTTGTTTATGCTTTTGGAAGCCCCCTAGACGTCCGAAAGAAACCTCACACACACACACACATATGAAGTAAAATGGGAAATAGTCTGTAGTTTATAAGCAGCAAAAATTATAAGCGGAAAAATTTATACAGCTGATTTGAAAACCTCATGTTGATGATATTACACAGAAGTACTTTACAATAAATAAAGTAATCAATTTTTAATTTGTCAATAATTTTGATTTATTTTGTGATTATTGTGTTCTAGAACAGCATCAAGTGGAACACAAAATGTAAGAATACTTTCATATACAGGTGCAAAAGTTGTGCGATGAATATATTTGAAATGAAAAAGAAAAAGCTGAAAAAAGAAAAGAAAAAAAAATTAAAGTAGTAAGAGCTTCTCTTCCGGATCTTTTTATGGAAAAGTAACATTTAAAGTTTAATGAAAAAGTTTTAAAACAACCAGTTTCGGAAGGTGTACGGGTATAATTAAACCCACTATACGAAGAAGGTAATTAAAAACAAAAAGGAACGGGGAATTTTGAACGTGGAATGAGAACAAAACTAAAGTTTCTAACCTACATCGTTTGTTTATTCGTAGGCTATCTAGGAAACATAAGTTTCCTGAATTATTTTTATGTATGAAGTCATTCTCATTATAATCCCTCGTAACTTAAAGTACCTAAATTTTTTAGAACAGGAAAAAAACTCAATTGCATATGCTAAATTTGTTTTTTTCGTCTAATCATTACTCCTTATTTGTGAGGTGTTTTCTTTGCTACTCGTTCACGATACACCAAGCATTCAATAAAAATTCGAATTTCTTGCAACTGCAAGCAATATATTACGCAAAAAGTTTAAGAAATTGGAGTTAAGAAATTCTATAACTAAGGCTTCAATATGCTCGCAGAAAGCAAAACTCCAAAAATACGTTCATTAACGGAAGGGCATTCTTGGTACAAAAAGTATACCTGTAATATTAGGGGGTCAACAAAATAAATTTATTGATCATATTTTACTCAATTAACTTTCCTCGTGTAGTTTATGTTCATAATTTTCCTATTAGTTTGCCATCCAAAATAAAAACGAGAAATTAATGGCATGCGATGGAAAATTGCGAATTATCTTAAAATAAATAAATAAAAGGAAAAGTCGAGACATAGGACATATATTTAGTAAATCAGGTAAATTATTATTACATCGAGAAAAAATACCATACCATCATACACATTTTATATGATATCATTTTTTAAGGTTACGATATATTTAATTCAAATGAAAATGCTCTCATTTAGAGTATTGAACAAAACTTATGCCGCTATATTAATTATATGACATAATTTATTCTTCAAAACAACTTTAAAATCCGATATTCTAAGTCTAACCCATTTACAATCTGTATGTGTAAGAAAATGCATCTAAGATCAAAAACCTAGAAAATATCAGCGTGATTGAAAAAAATTCCAGATTTTCGTATTCTTCAACCCATTTCTCATTCCTTCTCACCCTTTTCCTCCTTCTCTTTTTTTCTAAATTTTTTTTCTGAACTTCAGACGTATGTCTAACAATGTCTGGAAAGTTTTTTTATATCTCTTCAGAACTTCGGCTATCATTTATATTCTTTTTAAGTTATATCCATGAATATTCATGAATCAAAGATTGTAAGATTTTTAGTTTAGTTTTATTTTCCCACAATATTTCAGAAAAAAGAGATTGTTTGCTGTTATATTATATTTAACTTTAGGAGTGGCGAGTGTCTGTTTTATCAATTTCATGGCGTAAATATTATGATTTAGATTGGAGCTGTAAATTACGGTAAGTAAATAGTTTGTTTACAGAAATTTAGAGCTTGAAAACCATTTGTTTACAGAAGTTAATTGTATTTCCTGAAATGATGTGCAATTAACTCAAATAGCAGTTCCCCCTGTATCTTTTTAATAGTCTGCAGGCGTTCATCGGCTGTACATCGTGGTGTAAAATAACGATCCTTGTTAAGTGAGTATTTTCATGATTCGGATCTGTAGGTATCCGTTAAAAGAACAAAAAGAAACGTGTATTCATACTTATATATTTTCTGTCAAAGTTTCAAATTAATTATTTCTATTTGCTTAATATGTTACATGCATTTTTTCTGATAACAAAGAAATGTCTTATGTGAACAACTTAAAAGCTTGACAATTCAAAAGATTTCCCTCAAATAAATATTTTGAATGGTGTTATTCATTATGAAATAGAGCAAAATAAATGTTATTTGTTACTTAGGAACTATTTCCTAGGTAGAAATTACTATTTGAAAGCAAAAGCGTTTCTCTGAACCTACTCGATAGAGCAAGGTAGTTTAACCGTTACTGATAGGGGTGAATGGGGTAATAAGAAACAAACGTGGGGATAAGAGACAAAAAGCTAAATTTTTAACTAATCTTTTGTAAGGAACTTAAAATAGAGCATTTACTCATTACTTTCGAATAATTGTAAGAAGAATATATAATTTCAAGATATTCCTGTAGTCACTGGATATCTTTTTATTTATTTATTTTTACATTTTTTATTTTTCATATCTCTTATTTCCCTTATGAATTAATAAGAGAAAACCTTTGTTATGTTTTTAAGCTTCTGTATCATGGAGTAGACTGCAAACATAAGCATCCGATCGTTATTTTTGTCTAAATAATTTAAAATTTTCATTATATATGTGTATTTTATTTATTTGTTACCTTAAATCCAAAAAATCGTATAAATCCGATTAAATATGATAGAGGGTAAAAAATCAATCAATAAATCAATAAATTAAAATTAAAAGCCTGAAATACATGTACTTTATTTTTTTGCTGTTATTTCGGATTTCAAAAAATATAACAAATCCGAATTATTTGATTGATGATTAAAATGCATTCTTTATAACGAGAATAGTTCTATTTTACGAAAGTTTTCTCTGAAGAAAAGAACTATAGATTTCGTCGGATAAATAGAAATCATTCCAAAAAAAAAAGAAGAAAAAATAGGGGCCAAATGCATGAAAAATGATCAAAACTGTACGTTGATCATTTTTTTTGCACTGAGGAAGGGGCTCTATTGTATCCTTGAAATATCCATTGGAAGTATTATATTGTGCTTTATTTACGTTGTGTTTTCCTTTTACTCATATTGCCAATTAATTTTCCTTAACAAAGAAAACGCTACCTGAAATGAAAAAAGCAGACACATGTTTGTATAAATGTCAATAATACCCTCAATGGTGGTTTCTTCTTCTTCTTCTTCTTTTTTTTCGAAGATTAAATTGTCGTCAACGTGGGTGACTTTGCCACATCCGGGGTCAATTCGCCCATTACTCAAATGTTAGTTTATATTATTTCTGAACCTTGACAACTGCACCGCAAAAGGTTTCTAGTTATATTGAGTGAAAGGTTTACCCCTTACGTTTGTTATCAGGTTAGTTATGTCAGAAAGGATACAAACTAACACTTTAAAAGTGGGCAAATTTCCACCGGAAGTGACAGTCACCCTGATTGACGGTAGACAAAAATTTAATCATAAGCTTCAAATATTGTTCTTAGAAGACAAAAAATGTTAATATGTTCCAAAATCTCTATGCATTATTTTTTAAAATGTATATTTACATAAGATATCGTACCTCTTATATAGTTTTTCGTGTCATTTTCCGTTTTAGTTGTTTCTCAACTAATTCACCGACTGTTTATATAATAGTAATAAACTGCTGCATCCATACAGCATAAGTTAAGCCAACTGCCGCACCCATACAGCATAATTTAAGCAAACTGCCGCATCCATATAGCATAATTTAAGCAAACTGCCGCATCCATACAGCATAATTTAAGCAAACTGCCGCATCCATACAGCATAATTTAAGCAAACTGCCACTTAAAAGGATCATAATAGTCTGCATAATTTAAAAACTATTTCTACATAACTTACTGGCCATGAATTATAATGCATATTTTAAGGAGTTGATTTGAAAAAAAGTAATACAATAGTTTTGAAGAAATTCGCGAAGTAATTAAAAAATATTTTTTAGGTAATTTTAGTCTTCTATCACTCAACTCGAATTTATTTGATTTTTTTTTTTCGGATTTGAGATAGTAACCAAAAAAAAAACACCTATTACAGGATTTTCAACTAAAAATAAATTATTCTTCATTTTAATTTTTATCTTTTAATAATTTTATTCTTCATTATCTCGAATTTATTTGCTTTTTTGGATTCGCGATTATAACAACAAAATGAATTAATCATATTATTTTATCATTTTGATTTTTTAGATTCTTTATTTAGAAAATTACAAAAACAGTGATTGAACGGTATGTTGCCTACAGTCTACACTATGATACAGCTGGTTACGAAAGGCATGAGTTTAAAATATAAAGATGAAACTTAAAGTTTAAAAAATAATAATGTAAGATGTCGAAGCATAAGAGTGGAATATAAGTTACGAATAGCATCACGGCAATAAAACAGCTTATTTTATTGACGTGCACTATATTCAGAAAATGTTCTAATGCTTCCCTCTCTTACCACTGAATAAGAACAATCCCTCACACTTCTATTCTGAAATTATTTCATGTTCTAACGCCCTAAATAAAGAAATATTTGCATAATTTTCAAAGTTATTCGTGCAGAAAACTTTCGTGATAAGTGACGAGCTCTCGAGAATTGGATTATAACGCTCGGTCCAAACCGCACAATGTGTGTTGAAGTAAAAGACTAAATCAATTTCTATTTGAATTTAAAATTAAAAATATCTTCGTTGCGGCAATAAAATAACATAGAAATCTGAAACTGAATTGACGGAGAAAGCTGATTGACAAAAGCATTATCAAAAAGGAATAAGAAAACCGTATTTAATTCAAACTGTTAGAAAATGCTTCAAATAATATAGAACTAAAAGAGAATACATTTTATGGAATGCCACACTTCAAACGTACTTCCCATTGTTGACAAGATTTTTTTTCCGATCCGAAACTAAATTTTCTTTATTTTTTAAAAGAGGCATAGGAAAAAAATATTGCACTCTGTTAAAGCTTAACAGTTTAGTTATCACAGGAAAATTAATGAACACAGTATTAAGATATTTTTATTTAGGACTTTTATTATAACAGCATCTAATTTTCAATTATAGCAAAACACTAACCCAGAAATAACAAAGCCTACTTTCGCAGACCCAATATCCTTTTTTAAAACCATATGTAGTTTGTTCTTGTTCCACTTTTCATTGCGCAAAAACCAAGCCTTCATTCAGTTTTAAAGGTTATTCGATTTATTTTTTAAAATTTATCAGGTAAGATATTTATGTTAATTATATTAATTAAAATGTTGCGAATGATGTTTGAAGCATTCAAAAGCAAATAATTCTGCCAATCATTTGTTAGTTATTAGCATTAAAAAAAAAAATATTTTGAAATCAACGTATTGACTTCTGTAACGTGTGCATAGGTATTTAAGACCCCAAATTGGCCAGTAATTATAATAACTGGCCAATTGCAGCTTTATTTTCTAGGATTATTGTTCGTTGAGCTCTATTTGATTGCTAATGTACAGTACTCCAGAGGTTTGTTGCATTTCATTTGGTGAGATTGCATATCATTTTCATCAACTGCAGAAAACATTGCGCTATGTTTCACCTTAAATAATGGAACTGCATCATACAGAAATAAATCATATAACCATCTTATTTCTTCCAAAGGACCAACTTATTTCTTGCCTTGAACTCTATTTTATTTATTTATTTATACCATCACCTAAATAATAATGTCCACCAAGAACGGATGAACGGAAAAGGCATCAAGCGTTACATTTTGGACATTCCAACAGACATTCCCGTGAAAGCAGTATCCAATTTTATTGTACTTTTTCAAAAAATCATTGGGATGAATGACAAACATTGAAAATGCTGTGTTGTAAATGCGCGTGCTTTGCGTTCAGATTAACGTCACCCCTGTCTATGTTTCTAATGTTCACTTGAACAGCAAAGCTTTATTTTGCTCTGATAGGTACGCCCCAATCAACAAGTGAAACTTTTGTAAATAGGCTTTCTTAGGCTTATGAATAGGTTTCTTATACTGCATTTGATGTTTAACCCTTTCAGTTCCCGTGATGCCATTCGGCTTCACCCTATTCTTTCCTTCATCCCCCTCCCGCGTTTTCTTTTCTTTTCTTTTTTTTTTTTTTTGATTAGCTTCGAAAACTGCCCTTGAAACCAAGATAACATTATTTAATTTAATAGATTATTATATTCATTGTTTTTTTGTATTTGGGTTGTAAAGTTGCATTTGATTTGAACATCATTAAATTTAATAGACTATCATATCCAATGTTTTTTTTTTGGTTCTAAAGTTTCATTTGATTTGGACATTATTAAGTTTAATAAACTTTTAGAATGGCTTAGGACTGAAGGGGTTAAATTTAACTTTTGCAATACTAAAGTTCTGAAAAACAAAATTTGTCCAACTTTATTTCGACCCTACAATATATGGGTACTTTAATATGCTTTGTACTAATAAAAATCGCAAACGATACCATTAAGCTTTCCTTTTCAAATAAATACGTGTTTTAATTAAATAAACTACTGAGCTTTCCTCTGTGTGATTAGATTATAAATTATTCTACACACTTCCTTGTACGTGAGAAGAAAATATTACTTAGAAATACGCTGGATGTTTAGAGCATTCGAACCGCTCTGCTCTACTGCCATGGATCGAATTGAAACTAAAAGATGTTTCAGACGGCGTCGAGCTTAGCTTTTAGGAAAAAATAGAAATTTTAGAGTAAATACTTCGTGCGTGCTCCGTAACATTGTTATAAAAATATAATTGCATTACTGGGTCTTTATGTGTCGACTCACGTTTCAATGAATTACAACTAAATTAACATCAGGCAAGAATTCAGGTGCAATTAAACGTTTTTTCACTTAAGTGTTCATTAACGGGGGATTAAGAGACTAAAATACTTAAATACGTTAGATTTAAGAACGAGCTAAAGATGGTTACTTTTGAATATTTTAATTAAAAATGTACGATTGCTACATTTAGTGGATTACATGCAGATTGTTTTATTTAAAATTTTCATTGATGCCATATTAATTTGACTCTGAAATATGTTTTGTATTAGTATTGCAAATATAGCTTTTTGTAAAATTTTTAAAGCACTAAACGCGTGCATATGTACCCTTTTGATATTTTTCTTATGGGACATTATTTTTAAAGAGTACATTGGCACTATAAAAATGTTTATTAAAATTATTGGGAACCCTTTTCAGTCAACTAAAATACTTCTTTTCTCCAGTCAGAAGTACATTTCTTTATAGTCCAAATACATTTCATTGTAACACGCTTAGTCAGAATAAATTTCTTTTTAACACGCTTAGCCAGAATAAATGTCATTTAACACGCTATATGAAATATATATTATCATGCAAATTAAGTGAGGAAATATGTAAGGCAGAGCCGGGGCAAAGTAGCCTAACTAAATTTCGCTGATTTTTCAACGGATTTGTAATCCACTTAAAAACGTCAAAAGTAGCGGTTATTGACCTCTATCCTCGTAAATAATAAAAGTTTTAGTCCACCCTAGGAATAAATTAAACACCAGAAAAAATTCATTTCACATAAAGTGACATCCAAATGACCACTTTGTCTCCCCTCCTCCATCATGTATTAGAAAGCTCTCCTAAGTCTATTTCAAAGGTCTAATGTTGAATCTTAATTTTCGCAGTAAAATATATTTTCTTAAATCCTTCTTCTGAGATCCATAAATATAATTCTAAATATGTATATCATATTCAGTGCAGTCAAATTAAGTTTCTAAGATTTTTGAGCTGGTAAGACATTTCTTCTGTCTTTGAAAAATATTAATTTTCTTTAAAAAAATAAAAAACTGCGTGTTTCGTCAAAGTATGGAATAATAGAAGAAAATAAGAAACAGCTAATCCGTAAACAAAAGATAAGCCAATAAAAATGGAATCTTCTAAAAATACCACAGGTACAAGAAGAAAGTGTCACAACTCTCCGTTATTGGTGATATACCTGAAAGGAAGATATTTTCTTA
This sequence comes from Octonoba sinensis, assembly GCA_038502835.1. Classification (NCBI taxonomy): domain Eukaryota; kingdom Metazoa; phylum Arthropoda; class Arachnida; order Araneae; family Uloboridae; genus Octonoba; species Octonoba sinensis. The sequence goes on along the minus strand of CM076598.1, from coordinate 192,338,844 downwards.
TTAGTGAGGTTTTTCTAGATTGGCTGCTCCCAAAACCTCTCATTTCGCATTAATTTGTGTATATTTCCTTGTTTTTGATTGATTTGTGGACCGCTAATACCTAAGAATTAATTTTTGTTACTGATGAAAATATTTAGTTATTTAAGACCATGAAAGAGCTGCTCAGTATTTCCTTTTTTTTAACATAATCCACAATTAACGTTATTATTTTAAGAAGTGAGAGAAACATGTTTAGGTTTTTATCGGAGCAAAGTTCCCATATTTACAAAAACAGCAGAGACAAATTTGTTTCCGCCCCTCTCCTCTGATTTTTTTATATACATTAATAACATAAAAACTTTTCCAAGCCTACTCTTTACTTGTAAATTAGAATATGCTTCCACTTCAAATCAAAAATTTAAACCTTTTTTGTCTTGTTGTTGTTTGTGGCAAGCACAAATTGGAAATCTTAATTATTCAATAACAGTGCAACTTTTAAAAAATTAATTTCAAATATTGAAAATATTCTAAAGTATATGTATACTCAAATTAAGTTGATATGTATTCAAGTTAAAGCTAAGAAACTGCGTTAAAACTGTTATTTAAAAAATAATTACATTTAAATTATAAAACTTAAAAAACGAGCGCACAATTCGAAAACATTATAAAAAAGAATAAAAATATCAATGTTTTCTAAAATTATTTCAAAATTATCCCATTTGTATGTTTAACATGTGATTTGCATCAGGCAACGTTATCAATCAGATGGAGGCAATGCACTCAATGCGCATCTCTCCTTAGTACCACATCGCAAACTCTCCCATTTCGGTAGGAGATATTGCGCAGTCAATTTTTTCAACAGATTCGTTTTTACAAAGAATCGTAAGTGTTTGCACAGTTACTTAAGGTTAGTAGCTTACTTAAAAAACGTTCAATTAAAAAGTTTCTCACAATATTCCCATCACCATGGGGTCATTGCTACAATTATTACCTAACAAGTGTTTTATTTTTTGATGGATGTAAATTAATAATAACAAGAAGTTCTGTCTAGAACTACACGATTCTCTTTTCCTGTATGCACCAACATCAAATTTATAATGTAGCTATCTGTCTAGTATATCTTTTTTTTTCTTTTAGTTTAATTACTTCAAAAATAGCTTTTTCAATGGTAAAAACATTCATTCACTAATTCTTTTATTCACTCACTAATTCATGTGTTAATTTATTCATTCATTCATTTATTCATTCATTCAGAAATATCCTTAAAAATCCTGATCATAAAATTTCATGGGAAAATAGGCTCATTTAGTTCTGGATGAACTTCGTATGTGTATACGTTCTGCGTCATAAGATGGTTCCGAAAAAGTTTGTCCCAAGCAAATTCGTCTGTTAGATCAGAAGATATATAGTACTCAAATTTTCACGTTGGCACTAATGCTAATTTTCTTTTGAACTGTTCAAATTGAACAGAAATTGTTCAAAGCGAAATATATTTTACGTCGAGAGTTCCTTTGAATAAGCTTGTTCAAAGAAACTTGCATCTTATGTCCAGGGTTTATATTATTTGTCTCCTGTTTCCCCGCCAATGTTAAGATTTTTTGAACTGTTCGAAATTGAACGAAAAGATGTTCAAATCAAAAAGTAGAGTATCGAAATGGGATATTCTAGCTGAGATCTTTTAAATGCAACAAAAGAATCTTCCGAATCGGACAATTCCCCCAAAAGCTATTGGGTGGGGGTAGACAGATCTACAGACACACATTTCCCCACTTCTCAAAACCCTACTGTCCAATTTTTCAATCTTTATTTAATTATTTCGCTTGTTTTTGACTTTTCTTTATTTTAAACAATTTCGAGACACATTAAGCCTTTTATCATACTTTCTTTTTACTTTTACGAGAAAATAGGCTACAAAGCAAAAACCTGAATTTTTTTTTTTTTTTTTTTTTCATTATCTGCTAGTTTGAATATATTTCCCCTTGCATGTTTCCTATGAGCCCCTCTCTCTACCAATAATTATTTATCTTCTTTTTTTCCGCATGCTTCCGCGAAAAATTTCATAAATAAGAAAATCTGCCAGTAAAAGTTTTAGTACATTAAAGATTATCGGATTTTCTTTTGTTTTGTTCTGCACTGGGTTCGTTGGGAAGTTATGTTGTATTAAAACCAGTAAGTTCATAAAACCACTTTTAATAGTGTGAATAATTCCCACTATTCAAAAGGGGGATATATATAGTGGGAAAGACTTTCTAATGTATACCTCTTCAGCTTTCTGCGTCTTTAATGCTGATACATGAGTATAATCATTGAATCGAAGTTTGGAGCTTTACTGAGATAACACAACACTAGGTTGTTTATTTTGTTTTTCTAAATCTAGGAGGAAAAGTCACTTTGTATTCATGGGATAAAAAAGCACTACATTCACGTTACTCCAAGTAAGATTCAACAAATAACGAGCAACGTGCTGATATAAATGAAAGTAATCACGTTTACACATACAATTTTTTATAATTTTTCTTCTTCGAAAATTTTCTTATATTTCTTCTTTTCAACACATTGAAGAAAAGCTCTGTAACTCCGAAACACGTGCACTGACATTTTATGAGGTTTAACGTGGTTTTTATTTTGCTTTTTACTTAGTTAAACGTTTAGTGCTGCGTTGGTATAAATATGTGCTCTCCAGCCAATATTACTCGCAACCAACTGTAGCAATACCACTTATGAAAAGCATTGTTTTTTTTTAACACATTAAGGATTATTACTTTTATAAATAGTAGATAATTATGCCACAAAGTGCTATTTGCAAGATTAACGTATGGATGCTTTTTTCTAATAAATAAACTATTTTTAGCAAGCTTTTAAATAATTTAAGACAATGTACTCTACGCTGCATCAAATGTCACGTAAGCCCTTAAGAAACTGAAGCGATTATTGTTGCGCAAACTGTATGCATTTGGAAATCTAGCATTGTTTGGTCAAAATTCACAATGAAAATTGAAACATGTGTCATATTCATCCGATGCTTGGCCTAAACAATGTTGGAATCTCGATGCATAAGTACGTAAGAGTTTAAAGAACTCTTGGAAATGACATTTGGGATTTAAAGGGAAAAATCTATACATCTGTTTACAGCATCCTAACAATCAGCCTAACAATCAAATGTCAGAGTGGGTAAGAATTGTCACAAAAGACTATTGTGACGACATTTTGATATTCGTTTTCAAGTTTTAGAAGAACGATTATGTGAATTTCTTTTAAAATTCTATTTTGTAAAACTGCGTGAAACCTATTTTTGGCAGGAATGATTGTCAAATCGAGCTGACAAGCATAGATAGGAATTGCCACAACCAGTCAATGCATTAAACTGAATACTCAAAGGCTGGATTTTATATTTTGTTATAATATCTATACCTGGAAAAAATATATTTTTTAAAAGAATAAACTAAATACATTTTTTAAAGTAAAAGCAGTATACAATTTAGAAATCTTCTGACAACTATCTTCCTAGACCAAGATAATTAAACAAATGAACAGATGATCTGACGGCGGTACTTTGGCATACATTTGTCAACTAATTATTATGATTATTAACTTAATTTTTGCTTCAAAATAAAATTTGCTAACTCTCGAATAACATAACAAAGGTAGGTAATTTTCAATAAAGTATGTGTGAGAAAGCTAGAAATCTGAGGAACTTAGAAGATACAGTAGAACCTGTAAAGTTGACCAGCTTTGTAAGTTGACCACTTTTGTCAGAAATGGAATTAGCCCTTCACCCTATACCTCACCCTTTATAAGTGGACCACTAAAGTGCTGCACTGCAAGCGGTCAACTTACACAGGTTTCACTGTAGTTGAAAGATTGGGAAGAAAATTGAGACAAGAGAGGTGATTGCAAAAGTATGGAGGAAAAGGAGAAGAGTAGAAGTGGAAGAAATCTCTTGCAGGCGCTCACATATTGCACGGATCTTGGAAGTGTCTTATAGTACTAAACACGTTTATTTTTTCAACTTTATCGCAAAAACTCGAAAAATGGATTTGAGATACTATGATTCTCGGGTATCGAAATAATTGTTAACGAATCTGGAAGGTGAATGTTGAACTATTTTGGGTTTGAAAAAATACTCAGACATTTCACTCGGGTAAAATTTACATTTTTTGGAAGAACTGTTCTTGAAGAAAAACTATATAAGATATCATATTATGTACGTAGTTAGAGTGCACAAAATTAGAAAGCTGAGACATATTCATGAACAATATAGTAGTGGACTCAAAAGTCAGTTTTTTCTAAAAATTAAGAGTGGGTAGTATAAGTTATACGACTTATCTGCTTTGAGACAGATATTAAAATATATTTACGTACCTCAGGGCCATATTAATGTACGTTTGAAAAAACTGAAAAGAATGATTTCGTTGCCCAGCAATAAAGCTGTTGTATGAGTTAGGCTACAAAGCATGGTTGATAACATTAAAAAAATGTGTATGCTTTATCCTTTGTTGGTTAATTTTCGTTCAATTAAACAATATCTGAAAATCGCCATTTTGGACTTGCGTTAGCCTGTTTCTGAGGTACACATGCATTGCAGCAACACATTTAGCCGTAACGAAACTGGCGTTTTCGAAAGGAAAAGTATCTTATATTGCAGTAAGGGGAAAATAGGCTTACTTAAAAAGCAAATGGGATTATACTGCTCGTCACTTAGTGATAATTCACTGAGTGTTTTCCAATGAAACTGCCAATTATAACAAATCGTGTCTTTAATTTACTGCAAGTAGCAATTATTGCATTTCGAAAAAAGTGAAAGGAGAAGAGGAACAATTAATTATCAATTTATCGAGATTTTCTAGTATTTATTGTTATTTAACAACCATTTCAAAATGACGTGATGCGATAAAAATTACTCGCTTCAGACTCATTTTTTAAAAATCTAATTATAAAAATATTAGTTGCGAACATTACGTTCTTCGCTTGCGTGAAATAACTTACACTATTTACCCGAGTAATTAGGAAATAATGCTATAAATATCAGCGAGCATTTTCGGTGATTCTAGTGGCTTACCTGTGACATGTCTAGAGGAAGGTACAACAGGGTGGCCAATGGTATCGAAGAAAACTATTACGTCACGCAGTGTTTCGTTTTTTCTTTTTTTCTCTTCCCTTGATTTCCCACAAAATCCCGATGGTGTGTGAAAACGGGGATTGGTCCCAGGTATTCCGGCGGCATCTGTTGAGGGGCGTTGAAGGCTTGTTGCATCGATCCTGGAAGCAGAGCATCGCTCGACACCGCCTAGAGCAGACGATTCGGTTGAAACTCTCTCTTTTCCCTCAGAAGGTTTCGTTTCTCGAGACTTGAAGGAAACGTGGACGCTTAATTTTTTCGCGAGATAAGTTATAAAAGAAATCGTAAGTTTTTTTTCTTCTGACAATGACCTGTATTACTTTATGAATGTCATATTTTTTATTACAGATATGATACGCGACGATGCTAGAAGGACGAATAAGAGCAAAAAAAAAATTGAAAGTTTTGTTTGAAATAATTAAAAATGTTTTACCAGGGTAATGTTTTTTAAGACTCATCTGTATGATGTATTGCATTAAAAAAAATTTTTTAGTACTTTCTTTAGCAAGGTACTCTACAATTAATTGTGATGCGTACTTTCTCAGAACATGGAAAAGGAAAATTCTTAATGCAATTATAGAACCAACATTTAACAAAAACTAAGTTTCAGAAACTTTTTAAAAACGCTTCTTGGTCACTTTATGATGGAATAAAAACAAAAAACAAAAAAAAAAAGTACGTAGGTAATTATAAATATCAGTTTCCTACTTTCACAAGTTTTCGCAGAATGAATTACTAAAACAAATTTTAACACATTATTGTACCGTTTAAAAATGGTATTAATTTTATTCAAAAACAACCAGAATCTTTGAACTTTATAACTGCCTGCGAATTAAATTTGTACAGTTTGATAAACTCACCCGAATCAGTTGTTTTCTAAACTTTTTCACTACACAAAAATTTAATGGTTTGATACACTTTCGCTAATATGTATTAAAACATCAACATTAGATAGATTTATAAATGTGAATCATATACGGAAAGATTCATTGACTGAAAAAGGTTTGTAATTTTTTTGTGGGAATTGAAATGTTTTATTTTGCGTTTGTGAAACATCAGAAAATAAACGCATTAAGTGGCAGTCACTATGCTTTAATAATTATTCGTATAAGTAATATTACTCTTAACTAGTAAAACTCAAATTGCTTTTGTTTCACATCGAAGAATATTAAATAATGTTGTTGCTTTGTGAAGCATAGGGAAATAAAATTAATAAGAAAAGTCAAAAAGATTGAATATAAGCAAAGGAAATTTATGATAGTGCCTCCACTAGAAAAAAACATGACTAACATCAAGTACAGAGATCAGTTTTTGACAACATTAAACCAGAAATACTGCGATTTAAAAAAAATATAAAGTGACATTGCAAGGAAACTGCAAACATATTTTTAAAAGGGGAGGTTTATATTTAAATTATACAAATTATAGAAAACCGAAGATAAAAAGGAATGAAGAAGTCGCAAATCTAAAAATCCCCTGTTATTAATAAATGATGCTTTCGTGCTTTACATTTGAAAAGACTAACAAACAAAAATAACTGTAGAGAAGCGCGAAAAATAAGTTTTTCTTTCTTTCTTTTTTTAAAAATACTTTTACTATAAATGTCACAAGAGTCTAGACTTTTGTGCGAATAAGTAAGCATAAATGGACTTAAAATACCTTTTGTCGTACAATGGTTGAAAATTATCAACTTTTAACCTGATGTGTACCACAAATATATCTTTTATGTCTTAAATTATGACTCACATAGGTATATATTTTTAATTTTCTCCATGTTCAAATTTAATAGTTTCTGTAGACGCATTAACATTCTTTTGTAGATTTTTAAAATATTGCTTCATACTTATAACTGAAATCATTGCTGAGATTTTAATATAAATAAAAATAAAAAAGAAAAGTAAATTAAGAAAATTTTGTTTTAAATAACTGATAATTTAATCTTTTCGATATTGCAACCATCAATAAGTTCCTGAGAGTTACAAATAACGCTTCCGATAATAATTAATGTTATAACACACAACTGTTTTTTCATATAGCTATCCATCATTGCAATTATCAATATCTTTAATGTCCATGAGCAGACGCGCAACACTAAAATACCCAAACGCTACAAAATTGAATAACTGAAACCATGAAAAATAACTCATAGGTATGAGTTACTTAATGAGGAAAAAAAATGAATAATTTCATTTTTTTCCTCATTACAAGCAATTTTCGAACAATTAAAATGAAAAGTAAAATAAACTGTTAATCAGTTTTTTAATGTATTATAATGATTTTTTTCTCTCTACAGGTTATATTGTATTAAGTTTATACTTTATATTTTGATAAATGTCAAATGCTTGTATCTGATATTAAGTTTTTTTTATATTGCAAATATCCTTCCATCAATTTAATTTTTCTAATAGATTTTAAATTTTTAAATACATTCAAGTCTCATTTAATTGTACAAAATGAGCAAAATTGTGCGTGCTTGTTATTGTTCAAGTTTCAAATTATTTTATTATGTTAAATTTGTGTATTTTTTAGTTATTTTAATTACAAGTTATATATTTAATCAAAATTTTACATGTATTTTCTAGTTATGTATGCCCTACTTGTATTTCATTCGCCAAAAAGGCCTCTAATATATTTTACGTTCTAAACCATTGTCTATCAGTGGTAAATCATTACCTAATAAGTGTTTTGAACACTTAATCTGGTCAATTATCGATGAAGTGTTATTATAACATTTCATTCCATCGAATGATAAATAACTAGTTAAATACATTACATATTGCATGCAGTTTCTCTATCATATTTCTTAAATAACTTCTCACCATATAAAGTTTCCAATGGTTTTTCATCACCTAATATATGAATTTGCATTTAAATAGTTTCTTACCGCGTGTATCTTTTAGATTTATTAATATATATTTGCTTGATATTCGTAATGATTATTCCTTAATGGTTGTCCTTAAATTATATGCTCTTTAATTTAAAAATTTTGACAATAATACAATAATTGAATACGTTTCTTAATAATAAAGTGCGCCATTAACTGTTTTCTTCTTCAAACAATACATTCAGGAAAAGAGATCTTAAGTGAATTTTAACATCATTTTAATAGTTAAAATGTTTTTTTCTCCAGAAATTATAACTATTTCGGACCCCCCCCCCAAAAAAAAAAAAAACAAAACAATGTAAATAATCTTTTACAATGAAGTAAATGTAATCGTACAATGACGTGAAAAACTTTTATTTTAATAGACATAGCTACACAGGATATTCTAAAGAGAAGAAACGTATTAAATCTTCAAATACTAATATATACACAAAACTACAGTTATTCAGTTATAGTCGGAAAGGGAAAAGCATTATCTTTAACAACGGACAGCGACGCAATTCAATCAAAAATGTTTAAATGGGTTTAAACCATCTTGATAAAGAAAACTTTAATAAATGCTCAAGATTCCTTTTCATCACGGTATTAAAGCTGCTTTTACGTACTCTTAAATAACCGTAAGTTTAGGAAATTGATTTTTTGAAAGAACATTAAAACAATTGAGGCATTCTCGAGAAAAAGAGCTGAAGTTGTTTACGACAGAATAGTTTAGAAGATTTTCTTTAAATGCGGAAGACAGATGAAATAAATATTAAATGAACCTTACACAAAAGTTTTAAATGACTTTTATTTTTTTCTTACTAAAACGTTAAAAACCATTTAAAATAAATAAAAATTGCATAAGTTTTTTAGAAATAATAGGAAAATATTCAGTCTAACTTGAAGATTTTAGGAAATTAGGAAAATGTTAACCGAATGCAAGATGTTGGAGAAGTCCAAATTTAGATATGTAATACATTTAACATTTTTACCAAAAACTTAACTTCATTAGATTTTTAAGTAATCAAAATCATATCTGATTTAAAACATAAGTTTTACACTTTATAATTTAAAAATTTAAAAGTAAGATGTGCAAATGTCGGTTTAATTACGATTTATGCTGTTATCTATCTGTATGCCTTTTTATCATATTTATCTATATAATTTACTAATTTATTTATAAATTTTTCGCATGCGAAAAATCTATATATAAATAGGCAAAGACAAAACAGGTAAGTAACATTTTCTCCTCTGTTTGTCAACCGATTTTCTTACTTTTTTAAAAAATTTATTATCTATTGATGAGTTTTAGTATTATCAATAAAAAAATGGAAGTAGTTCATTTTTTTCCTCCTACTTTTGACACAGATTCGAAGCCTTTGTTTAGAAGCCTTTAGTCGTCATACGTCATACTGCTCCTTAAATCTACAACCTACAATATTTGTACAGTTCTTAACACATTTTTTACCATATAATATGTGCTATATAGTGTAGTGTGTTACCATATAATATGTGTATACCAATGTCCAATATAATATAAACTGAGATAATAAGTGTGTGTTGACGCGTTATTTTGCTTCGAACCACCAACAAGTTTTTTATTTTCTTTAGCTTTTTGAACTCTTGATTAAATTGAAAGTGAGTGTTTTTACCTCTACTATCTATAATTTTTTCAATAAAAATAGGGTGGCAGGATTTTTTTTCTTCTATTTTCTTCTACAGGAGAAGTTGTGCAGAAAGAGTAAAATGTGTGTATAATATATGTTGAAAATGCATTAAATAAAATAACTAAAACAATGATGATTCAAACACAGAAGAGATATTATCGCAAATTGAAATATTTAAACAAAACGAACTGTTGTCAAACAAACAAAATAAAAGTTATTTAAAGTTCGAGGCTGAACAAGAATTTAATGGGTTACGGTCGATTTTCAACCAACGGACGAACTTCAGTACTATTAAACGTCTGTACTGAGTTGCAAACAGCCGCATCTGTAAAATATAAGGTGTTAAAGAAAAAAACTAATTAGAATAGTTTTAAGCCATATTTATGAAATTTCGTAATAAAGCCATATTTAATAATTTTTGAATAAAATTAATCAGTTGTTTCATTATGAGCAGTTAAATTTTCTAATGATTCACTACTGATGATTTCGGGCCTCGTATTACAAAGTGAATATAAACCGTTTTGTGAAATTAAAATATTCTTCCCCAAATTTGGCACACTAGTACTTTGGCATTCCCGGAAAATGTCAAAAATAGCATTTATGTATCTTAACAATTTTTGAAGTATTTTAAACATCATAAAAAAAATCGCACAATAATTTTACCCGACATTTATACGACATTTAAAGCGATCAAAATAATATTTTACAAAGAAAGAAAATACATGGGCTCATATAGATTTCAAATTCTCTGCAGACAATTACAACATTCCCAGGAAAAAAATAAATAAACAACGCCAAAAATGAAAAAAAAAAAAGTATTTTAACAAATAAGCGTCTGTTATTAACGTTTTGATGAATTAAAAAAATAATATAAATCATTAATGCCATTTAAAGTTTCTTTTTTGTAAGTAAAATAAAATCATACATCATTTTTATTCTTTGAAGAAGATGTGTTTTTTTTCCTTCTCCGAATAGTAGCCGAATAGGACAGATTTGTAGTTCCATGCTCTTAAGACATATTTGAGAACTGTGAGTGAAAGATGTTCATTTTAATTTTTTGTTTAGGCAAAAGAAATATATATATATATATATATATATATATATACACATATACAGTGAAACCTGTGTAAGTTGACCACTTGCGGTGCAGCACTTTACTGGTCAACTTAGACAGGTGGTCAACTTACAAAGGTGGTCAACTTTACAGGTTTTACTGTATATAACTTGATCATTACTCTATTTTCAAAACACAGTTATGTGACACGAACTTAATTTTACATGCTCTCGGAAAAGTATTGATTTTCTCATTGTGTGCAAACGTTTTTCAGCACCTATCACGAAAGAATGAAACTAGGATAGTAAATGATCCATCAGTATACCATACCTCTCGTTATCTTCAGCATCGTCTGTTCTAAGAAAAGCGACTTCTTTTTCTTTCTTCTTTTTTTTTTTTATTATTTTTAAAAATTGTATGGATCTTCCCGTCGAAGCTTCATCTTTTTTAATGAACGGTCTGTAAGCTAATGAGCAATAAATTAAGGTTCAGTGTAGTCGAGTGAGTACTGTATTTGTTTGGCTCGTAGTCTGAACTATAAATCATTAAACGAACTCATCAATTTTCGAAAATGAGACAAGTGAGTTTTTCTAATTAGTTGTCAAGACAATTGCCTAGAGCTTCTTCGATATTTTTTTCAATTACAGGATGGAATTACCGATGGAATGACTCAATGAGGTGTTTTATTAACACTATTTTGTATTTAGTCTCTATGTGCCTAAATATGACTGCCCTTAAATGAGGCAAAGTTCTTTTAACTATAATATTATTGACAGAATGATATAAGAGCCAGGAACAAAATGCAAAACTGTCTATTGCAATAAGATGGATTTTTGCAGGCGAACTTCCCATTACAAAAAATATCATTCATTGTCAACCTCCCCCAAAAATTTCCTAAATGCTTTAGTGCGAAAGGGCAATCTTCATTAAATTAAAGAAAAGAATTTGAAAAATGTATACTAGATGTATTATATCACTATAGTATGCTATTGATCACATTTCAAAATCCGAGAATAATGTGAATTAATAGAAAGGAGATTTACTAAGATTAAACTACTTAATCACATTTAACGCACTTTTGCTGTCTCGTTGTATTAACCGTAAAAATCTCCTACTGTATTTTTGTCATTCAAATATTGTTTTCCTTGCGAAAAATGTCTCGAAATTCACGATTCTAAGAAATGTTATTACATTTTTCTTATTTACCCCAACAATTCTCAGAACGAAAACACATCACTGCATCCTTTTACACACTGAGGAATGTCCATCGTGACAAGCTACGATTGGACTGAAGGAACGTGAAAAATATTTGCTTCATTAAAAATAAAGATAAAAAAGAGTTAATAATGAAGAATAACTGCGGTAGGTCGTTCGAAGTGAAAATATTTGCCCAACTTCAATAAAGAGGACCATTCCAATTTCTTCAATCTTCCATCACCAATGGTAAAATCTTTACCTTAGGGCTCAGCACTCACTGTGTAAATGTTAGAATTATGGAGTACTTTCGAAAAATACAGATTCTTTAGAGTGAATGCGGAAGTGCTTGAAAATTAGAAAATTTACCAAGATGTGCGTCCTTTAATTGAGATCGTTTCTCTTCAAACTTAGGATTGCATTAATTACTCGCTAAGAAAATTCTAATTTATTTCGGGAAATGAAATCTTTGGAACTGTCACTCATTGCTTTAGTAATTATTTTTGAAGTTTTGTATGTTTCTTAGATCACTCAGTTTAATCACAAAAATTATTTCATAAGTTGAGCCTCTTTAAGCAGCGTACTTCCTGAATGAGTCAAATGATTTATTTTTCGCAATGATTATGTTGCGCAATGTGATTTAAACGAATGGAGATATTTACATGATATGTAACTTCAAAATACACTTCTGAATGCTATTTGATTTTCTAAAAAAAAACTGATAGTCACTAAACGTTTCTGGAAACGAGATATTTTCTCTTTCGAAGGCATATTGTTTAAAAATAATGCATTCAGAAAAGAGGTTCGTCAAGTATTGCGCAATGCATAGGTTCGTATGTTTAGATCTATGGAGCTATGCATATTTGCATTCCTGATGGTGCAAAAGAATATAATAAGAACATTATTTGATATATTATAATTATGACATAAATACAGCAAAAATATTTAAAGAACGTTCACAGAATATTTTTTTAAGAAATGACAAAGTAACTAATATCATAAGACTGCTTTAAAAAGTTATCATTAACTTCTAAAACAAGGCGAGGTAGGTAATAGTTTGAAAATCCTTCGCAAATGCAATTTTTTAGGAAAATTATCTTAATCACCAGATTCTTGAAGGCTTTTGTCAGATTTTTACGTTGCAATAATGCAATTCTAATGCATTCAGTTGAGTGTTGCTGCTGTTTTAAGGGAAAAAATAACAACTTGTGTTTTTATTTATGATATTTATAGATGTTCTAAAATTCAATTCGGTTTTTACCATTCAAATGTTAAAAAATAAAGGAAATTTTAATAAAAGAACTATCCTCAGTCTTGCCACACGTGTAACATATTTCTACGACATATATTTTGACGACGTGAATAGAAAATTAGCAAATGACATTTTCTATTCACGTCGTTGTAGTAACAGAACGTTATAATAACAGATATTTTATGATTTCTAATGAAGTTGTTGGAAAACATAAAATAGCTGTTACTACAACATTCCCCGCAATATAACTTCAACCACTGTGTGAAAGTACTTTAAAGAGAAATTATTTTAACGTCAAAAATGATAAAATGACAATTTAAACACAATGTCATTTTACGTAACATTACCTAATAATTTTAAGAACTTATATTGCTAATATTTTAATCAAATTATGTTATTTTATGTTCATTAACCCTTTAAATGTCAAGTTATTTGATGATTTGGGTGCATATATTTTCAATTTGCTTTATTGCAAAAATCAACTGTTTAGTACAAAATAAAAGATACTTAGTAGTTAAAACTGATATTTTGAGCTACACGCATAAAATTTTAAGGTTTTGTAGCTACTGCATATTCGCTTGAGGCGACTGCCACTCATTTTGAAACACCAGTGCTGCGCCCGAGATAATCTCGGGCATGACAGTTAAAGGGTTAACTGTAATTAAAATTATACCTTGAGTGTTCTATTAAGTTAAATTTTCAGTTGCTTAAAAGAGTAAGAACGAGTTTTAGCTATTGCGTGGAGAGAGACAAAACTAGCTATTTTATAATTTATATTATTACTAGTAAATGAGAAAAACAGGATGATTCCGTTAAAACTTTAAACTCAAAAACTTTTTATTATTATTTTTTAAGTTTAAATAAATTATAGCTTGTCTTTTTACAGAGTGCATGATCATATATTTAATTTATACATGAATAGGGCGTGCATTCTTATAACTATAAATATTTCTTACTTACTAATAAAAATCTTGAAAAGCACCTTGAACCTTTCGTCTGAACAGAACATTATTACTTGCATAAACGTTATGCCATTGTATTATATCATTAAGAAATATTTTGCTTAATAATATTATACTATGGCATAAAGTGTCAAGGGAAGTGAATTCTATGGAGAAATTAAACTGACAGCTTGTTCGGAAAGTTAGTCTGTTAAACTAGCAAAAGATTAAACACTCGTATTTAAAACATAACGTTTTCACACTCTAATTTTAACCTACTTAATGTTGAGATTCAGCAAACACGAAATACTTAAGTCTTTTCAAAAAATAAACTGCGATTACTTCGCAGTAAAGTTAACTTCAAATGCAATAAAAAACTTATACGTTCTTTTGAAATCATAACTTTATTCTATTAAACAGATGTCCAGTTAAGTGAAAACGAGATGACAGAAATATTTATGTTAGCGAATAAATAAAGGTTTTATTGGAGTTATAAATTTTCTTTATCATTAACTAAATTTGATGTTCAAATTAGCTCCAGTCGACTGCTCTTTAGGTTAAGGGAATATGCATTTACGAAGTTAATGAACACAAATATATTTTTTATTCACATGATAAGATTACGTCAATTTCGAGCATTTAACTTGCACAGTATAAAATAACATAAAATTGCTCTACAGACAGTTGGCTCAATTAAGAATTTTTGGATTCTTTTCAAATCATATTACATGAGTCAAGTCTATGCTCGGATATTATTACCAGCCAAAAATAATAAAAATATGTAAAAAAAATATTTTTTTAAAAATATTTTTATTATTTTTCTTTTAAAATATTTTTTTACATGTGTTCATTTGCAGAATACAGCAAATAATATAAGTTCATATATAAATGAAACTTACACGAAAGATTTTTTTGTTGAATTGGAGGTTTTTTCCTTTTTGAATTGGAGAGTTGTTTGACTTCTTTTTTTTTTTTGCTATTATTTTTTTTACTACTAATAGAAGGCTCTGGCCTCTGCTCACTGCTCTCACATGCTCTCCGTACTTCACAACGAGAACATTCTTTTTACCAAATCTGTAGTATCTTGACCATAGTTCAATTTCTGCCGTTTTGCTTCCAACGCATAGCCTCTCAATCAGCTTCTTTGAAAACTGGCTTAAACTAAGAAAGACTATCACTCGACATATTTCTTCGTTTTTTTTCCTAATCTGACAACGATGGATGGTACATGTTACTAACGGAAAAAAATCACGTATAAATGCATATACATACAGGGTGTTCAGACGATGAGGAATTTCTAACATTTCTACTTGCGATATCACAACCTTTGGTCGACCGGTCGATAAAGTCAACTTCCGTCACACCTCTTATTTACACAAATACATTGCTTTTATACGTTGACTGTAAATTCAAGAGTCAGGTTTTGTGTTTCAATAAAATGTAAATCGTATTTGATATGATCAGTCGCATCGTAAGAATGCCTTCAAAGTAACACGCTTATTTGCATATTATTATGCCCAAGTTACATTTTCAATGCTTCAAATGCTTCAGAAGAACTGAAATGTATTCTGAAGTTTTCCTCCTTTTACTATGAGAAAGACGGAGACAATGAATATTTTTTTTTTTTTTTTTTGGATACAATAGATGATAATGGATTTTTTAAAAGCCAGCACAATACAGTACAAATTATATTAGTACAGAACCTTTTCAAGTGCAACATGAGATCTCGAACATGCGTAGAAAGCGTATCTCATTTTAACATAAAGACAAAATGTTAAATAATTGATACACTACTTCAAGTTTGCTATTTTGCCTTACAACATGAATGTGCTATTTTTCTAACAAATTGCCTTTTATTTGAAGTACTTTTATTTTTTCTGAGAAATGTTCATTGACTATCGGGATGCATGAATGCAGTTTAAAGTTATGACACCTTCGACACTGCAAGCGAAATAATAAAAATCAACATAGTAACTTTGCTATCCTTTCAAGATCAAGAAATCATTGTTGAATAAAAGCTTTTCAATTACAGAAGACCAAATTTATTGCGCAACACTGAAAATTTAGTCTCAAGTTGGAAAATTGCTGCTAAAAATGCAAAAACATGAGTTCAGTTTCATGCGAAAATGGAAGCTGAAAGTATCGTCTATTTGTTTTGATATTACGTCTGTATTGTTTTGATACTGCGTTATAACAATTTAAAGATCCCCTTAACGAAATGTTTAGACCCTGCTCCCTAGTACTAAAGTAATAATTTCTAACAACAAATGTAATATACACTGTTAAAAAAACCTGAATTTTCAGAGTGTTTTTTGACTGATTTTAACGGAAGATTTCCGTAGTGCTTCAATACATGGTTTTTCCTCCCAAAAACGGAAATATCACGTCCTGAAAATACGGGAACGGAACTTTTCTGTTTTACGTTTGCTGTGCTTTCACAAACTGATTTGGATTAACGGAGATATATGAAATGGAACTTCTGTCAAATCTCGGGAAAATATCATCAGAAACGAAATATTTCCGTCAACTCTGCTGCCGTACGTTTTTCGTCATTTTCAAGAGATTTTTTTACAGTGTAGGAAAGTCACGGTAAACAATTTACGTAAGTAACACTCCCCCCCCCCCCTTGCTGTACATTTTAAACTTTCAGAATTATAACTTATTTTGTTTATTTACACAGATATTTTATTAATTCATCTTTACAATATCATGAAGGAAAGTTTGGATTTATTGTCTTTGACTCAGTAAATCTCAAAAAAAAAAAAAAAAAACTACCTAGATAAATTTTTCCCTTTATGGTGTCAGGAAGAAGTTGAAAACTTTACATGTGTTTCAATTCACGATTTTATCTGTAAGTCAGACATTTTCATTATATTTAATCCAACAGCACAAAAGAAATTTAGCTCCTAAATTTCAACATTAGAATAAATATTCACATTTTAATGGATCAAACATCAGTTTCTAAATGTTTTCAGTACAGCAAGATTATTTTAAAAGAGGATTACACGAGTATTTAAAATGAGCTTGAAGAACTTTATTTCACTTTTCTCCTTTCTATCAAAAAAGATGTATTACTTTCAGTTTTACTTTATAGCAAATCTCCGGCTTTGACTTATTGACTGTGCTCCGAATATAATTTCTCTGGAAGAACTTTTTCAAATAGCATTTACGAGATTCCATTTTCCATTTTTAGCCTCAACTACCCACTTTAACTACAAAAATGGATTCGTCAATGAATAGATTTAAGAATCGTATGCCACATACTATAGCCCGAATTCATTTTATATAAAGGATATTGAATAAATTTTTGATAGTACATATATTTTTAAAAAATGTTTGAGAACATTTCTTACGATTACATACATTA
The DNA here is from genome assembly GCA_038502835.1 of Octonoba sinensis. Lineage (NCBI taxonomy): Eukaryota > Metazoa > Arthropoda > Arachnida > Araneae > Uloboridae > Octonoba > Octonoba sinensis. The sequence goes on along the minus strand of CM076598.1, from coordinate 192,321,408 downwards.
ATATTTTAAGCTTTATTATTATTTTTATTATTAAAAATTTAAAATTTGATCTAGTTTTAACTACGAATTTCTGTGAAAAAAATCAATAAGTTAAAAAAATACTTATGTCATATAAAATGGAATATTTGAAAAGAACTTTTAGTTGCGTACACGTAATTTTGAGACTTATTCTTGTATTTTCCCCAGCACTAATGCATTTGTCCCATTTATGTAAGTGTTCTAAGTTGTGTTTATTCCCATATCTACTGTGTTTAGCATTGCTTTAAGTCGATTTTCTGTTTTAATTCTGAGAGATCCAAATGAATAACTTTTCTGATCTCACGAAAGTGCATGGTTGGGAGAACATTTCTCAATAGCATCGAGGCATCTTTGCAACGATATAAATCCGAAATAATATCAAAATGTGTGTATTTGTTGCATTTTAATTACGTAATTATTATGAAAAAAGAACTAAAAGATAAAGCACCTCTTGAGCTTTCTCAAATGAAGAAAATGACTCATCGTTTTGTGTAAGATGGCTTCTAAATGCAGGGTGACAATAAATAAATTGAATTTATATTTTGCGATATAATGTTAATAGTGTTTATAATGTTTGAACTAAACTTTGAAATTAATGAAAAAAGAAATGACAGCTGTGACATATTCAGTATTTTTTTTTCAAAGTGATCCACTTTGCTTTTAACAGCTTGTTTAAGCAAAATTTTCTATAATGGGCCGTAAATCATTCATAGAAAGTTCGTCTCATTTCCTTTTTAAAGATTTTTTTTACAGTGGCCATAAGATGGGCCATACTGAGTAATTTAAATGGTTGTAATCAGGGGAGTAAGGCAGACATTATTGTGTCAAGAAAGTCTTGGAAATGGGCTTTGCAGCGCTTATGAACACTTTTTCCTCTGTGTGCTGATGTCGAGTCTTGTTGGAAGATCCAGAATTGGTTTTGAAAATGCTTTTAAATCAAAAGAAGGAGAACATCTTGTAAAATCAGTTTACAATATATTTCTTGGTTAGTTTTCAACCTGATTCAGCAACAACAAGTAGTAGTTTCCCATTCGCACATATCCTTCCCAATTTAATGCTAGATTGTAGCACAGTTGACGATCTTCCACAACACTAGAACTGTCAGGGGAATCCTTTGACCATATTCTATCATTATGGCTATTTGCCAGTTTGGTCGATGGTGAAAGGTTTCTTATCTGTGAAAACAATTTTCTTCCATTAATCACCTGCGACCGGTTTGAGAATAACATCTTAGAAGCGGGACTCGTTTATTATCTTTAGTTAGCATTTGACCTTTTTTTAAGTTTTATGGTAGATATCCCAGTTCTTTTCTTGTAATCAAGCAAAATATTTATTTCACGATTAATCGTAATTTATTTTGCAATATTTCTCTGACCTTCTGAGGTTCCGTTTAACTCTTTTTTTAAGGACTTGGTGTTTTCGTGGTATGTTTATTATGTAATTTATCTCTTCTTGTCCAGTCTACATTTTTACCAAGTTCTTGAAGCCGTTTGATCATGTACTAAACTGTATGATTCGGGCTTTCAAAAAACGAACAATTTTTTATTCTGTTTCATTTACGTAATGCCAAAATAATATTTGTTTTATTTGCCATGTTAGATCGACTTGGAAAAATAATAACAATGGCAAAAGTAATAACAACTTGGAAAAGTATAATTTGTAGACATGCAAGGAGTTTATTTATTGTAAAATAAGCACGAAATTGCAATGGTAAGTATATTATCCTTCTTTCTAAATGCTGTTTAAGTTAATTCTTATCACCTTTTCTAACCTCTACATTGTTTTTAATTTTACAGCAGTTGTAATACGATTGCTACCACAAAGAAAAATTAAACAGAGATTATATCGCATCATTAGATTACAAGCACTAATCTTCAATTTCCAAAAGCGTTTTAAAGTTAATGAAGTCACGGAACGTGCAAGTGTAATTCGGAAAAAAAATTTAATGTTTTTATTGATCCATAAAAGAAAAACGTAATCCCAGCCACCAGAGAGTTATTATTATTTCCAATACTGATAACTCTTTACTTTAACTGTCTCCCTCAGATTTAGGATGTGAGCTTATATGAAATTCTATTTCAGTTGCACAGCTTTTTGACTTTCATAGATTAAACTAAATATATTTCTAATTCGTGAAAATTACATTCGAAAATAACCACAGGATATTTTTATTCGGAATTTCAAAATAAATCAGGCCCTCTACATATACTTACCAAGAAAAATAAGTTTTAAAAACAATACAGACGTTAAAATACTTCTTTCATTGCTTCGGTTTCAAACTAACATACTAACTATTACTTTTGCTCTAATTTTTCAAACCAAATAAAATTTAGTAGTCGACATCTTTTGCTTGTTTTTTCTCGCTTGTAGCTTGTTTTTCCTTTCTTATAATAATCTATAATTACAACGCTATTCATAAAAATAGGTAAAATTGATTGCAATGGTAATTATAACTATTAAATAATAGTCTATTTTTTGTAAACATGGTTTTTAATTGGTAGTTATTTTGAAGTTTCAACTACAATTATTGCTTGCGAAAGCCTGCGATGGTTCTGAGTTTCTGGTTCTGAAAATTGACTCATGTATTTTGCTACGTTGCATTCAAAAATGATCTTCCTTTTCTCCCATATCAGGATTTTTTTCGAAACGCAAATTTAAAATTTGCAAAAAATCTGAAAAATACAAGCTCAAAACAGATTGTAATGTTTTTCTAATATTTTTTTTTTTTTTTTTGACTACGCAGTATTATATCTAAAAAGGTGACAAGAAAAGTGCGGGGGATCATTAACCTCCCTCCCCTCCTCTTCGCTAACCATTAATCACGAAATATGTAATATATTTTCTGTTTTGTACCGCGTCTCGAAGTTTCTTTGGACCACTAATAAAATGTTTTGCACCTTTCCTTTAATGTTGTCTATGGGCAGTCTTGTCGCTGTTTTTGGGATAATGCTTCATTTCGTGATCTAAGAAGCTGCTAGTTAATTGTTCTCTCATGCCAAATGTCATCAAAAATTTCCTTGCACCCATTCCTTGTAGAACCATTATGTTTCCAGGTTTAAATTTTTTGAGATCTCAGACATTTACAATTTGCAGTAAAAATTAAGGGCTAATTCTAATCATATTCTAGCTATAGCTGCTGGTGCTGGGACGAGTTTGACAACTCAAGAGAACTTATAATTTTTTTTCAACTAAAATTCTGAATATTTTACATCAAAAGCAATAACAAATGACGTTAAGATGCTTTTGTGACAATAAAAACCATGTGGTTTAACACTATTTTCAATAGATATCTACTGGGACCAATGGTTCATTGACTATCCGATCCGTACTTAAAAGCGGTGTCGTTATAAGCGATTTTCACTGTAGCTTCTTTTGAAGGGTCAACGAAAAAGGGAAAAAAATGTCCAAAAAAGAATCCGGCAAAAAGATCACATTAGTTTAAAAAAAAAACCCTTAGGATGTTCATCTACTATGTTCTCCACTTATATTGATAATAATAATTTGAAATATTTAAAGAATTATAAATAAGGTTGTAAGAAATGGAGTTTTTTTTTCTCCCACAGTACTAGTGAACAATACAAACTATTTTTAAGCAAAATGCGCCAGAATAAATATTTTTACAGGCAACTTATCTTAACGAAACATAAAAAAGTTTAAGAGAAAGTACTTTATTTTATCTATCCCAGAAACGATGTACCAATACACGCATGGATTCCGATTGATAGTTTCAAATAAAAGGGATTCCCAATACAGAAATGACATTTATCGAACATAGACACACGGCTGTTGGATTATGTTGCAGCGACAGGCATTATTGAGTTGTAACTCAATTTTTTTATCTATATATATCCCTAATCATTTAAAGCTTTTCAAACACTTTCAAACTAAAGAGCTAAAAAATATTTTGAAGGATTTTCACATGCTCCAAAATATTTCTATTTAAGTTCTGCGTGGGGTTAAATTGAAGGCTCTTTTTATCCCGATTTTCAGAAAATTGATAGGATTAAAATATAAGATTGAAGTTTTTTTCTTTTTGAAATTATTTTTTGGCAGTAGATTTACGTTATTTTTCAATTTAAAAAAGAAATATTCCCTACTTTCAAAAGACAAAAAATTAATCTTAAGTGGACATTGGAAATAATAAGTAAGTTGCGAATATTAAAAATGGATGTAAAAATGTCCAATGAGCACTTTTGTGCTGTCAAAACTTATGATTTATTCATTCTTATCTACTTATGTAGGCCTTTAGTTGTATCTTCTCTTTCTGAAATAATTCAAACTGTTACCATTCTATATGTAACACAAGACATTGCGAGATAACTTACAAAAATAACTTATGAAAAACTTATGAAATTGTAGCTGCTCTGAAATTATTTAGAGGAATCAGGAAGAGACAATAATGAATTGCATAACCTTCTAACTAGTATATCAAAAACCGGAAACCAGGAAATAGGAAAACTTTCTACTCGATTTTCCCGGCATTTTCTTCGGGAAAATGTCCTCCCTGGCTATTTTTGATAAAGTGCGATTTCAAATTGAGAATGTAATGTTTTTTAACGATTCAGAAAACCTGGAAATTCAGATACAGAGGAGAGAAATAATCCACAGTATTCCGGATAAATAGTTCTCTACTGTACATATTCTACTCTGCTGTCAATATTTTACAATAGTGATACTTAAACCGTTGATTTAAACATTCGCTTTATATATTTTGGTTTTCATTTTGTTTGCTATATATTATTTAATCCTTAATGCAATAAACTTGATTCCCTCAAATGCAATACAGTTTTTCCTGATTTATTTTAATCTTTAAAAAATGATGATTTGTGACATTATTGTGAACTAGATTATTGAATGAGTTGAAAAGCCTCAAAAACCTTCTTTAATTTGAAAAATATATCACTTCATGCATAACAGAAAAAAAAAACCCAGATAAACTTACCTGATGAAATTACGTTATCGGGAAATATACTGAATGAACAACTGAAAGAAAGAAATGTTTTCCTTTTTCCCGGTAATTTATATCTTTACGGCTTTTTTTAATTTTTCTGTAGCATTAATTTCAAAATCTTGAAATGTGAAATAAACTATAAAAAACATATTCCTATTTATTTGATTAAAATAAATCTAAATTGCATGAGCCCATTCCCCATTTAACCATATAATTTAAATTACAAACACTCACACACTCATAAATATATATATATATATATATATATATATATATATATGAGTGTGTGAAAAATAAATAGAAAATTTTTAAAATAAAAAAATGCTTACGTCTTCTATAAGGGCACCAGCTAACTGCGAATTTCAAAATCTGTCTAAGCCGAATGAACTTTTGCGCAATAGGAGCAGAGTTTGTTTTTAAAATTATTTTCTTTAGAAAATTAAGTGTCATAGTGAGTTTTAAGTGTTGCAATAAAACATACAGAAAGTGATTGGGTTTTAAACATTTTATTTTGCTTAAAAGTATAAGGACTTTTTGAGGTAAGATATAATTGCTACTGATCACCATTTGTAAATTTCAAAGTGCGTTTGTTGTATTTTGTTTCTTCTGGGTTTCAAAGGACATTGCGAAACTTTTAGAATTTTGCGTGGGTAACTAAAATAAAATCTGATCCAGTTATATATTTAGTGAAATGGCGAACTTTCAATAGCTTCAAACACTTTTATGGTTTCTTTACCGTTGATGTTTCATTCATTCATTCTATAAACATAATCAAGCATAAAAGCTATACCATAATTACGAAAGGTTTTCTGTCTGGTCATTGAGAATGTTATTTTCTTTTAGCTAGTTAAGGGCACAACATAAATTCTTGAAGGTGTTCTCATTCATGTTAGATTAATTGCTTTATTTTTATGTGCACGCTTGTGGTTGCTACATTAGCTTGAAATTTAATTACAGAAAGACTATTTTATGCAGTCGTTAATTCATTTTCACTCATTACTTACACTGATATAGGCGTAAATAGTTTAAAAATTAAAAAATTCTGAAAAATGAACAACCTTAGACTTTTGTTTCAAATATTCCACTGCTTTAATATAGAACTTTTCATTAAACGAATTGCAGTCATCATTTAAGTTTGCAAAAAAAAGTTGTCGTTATTAATATTTTTGGGATCCTAAATTTACATGCACACGTGAATAAATCTAATTTGGTTTTGTGCGGAGTAATCTTTCGGTATAAATTATTCCAATTTTATATAATTATATTTTTAAAGTAATATATTTCAAGTTCTTTTATTGAACGCTCATTTAGTTTATTATTCACACCAATATTGTACTCTTTACCACATTCTAGCAATATTTTTTGACTTGACTTTCTTTTCAATGAAGCAAATTATAGAACTACATTAAATTACAAGCTTATTTTTAAACTCTTCAAAATGCGTGTAAATTTTCAGAGAATTGTCAACGTTCTCTAATTAGAACATATTACTTCCACCTGATACATCTTTCTACAATGACTAGGTAAATAAAATATTTATAAGTTTGCTCGAGTAATTTTATGCGATCTGTTTCATAAATAGACGTTTTTAAATTTAATGTTCCCATTGACACATATTTCGCATGCTTATCAAAAAATTATTTTTTCACGATTTCAATCAATGATGGTCACAGAAGTCGTAGTATTGAGGATGATTTATACATCTCGGAAGTCTTACATTGTATTGAAAAACCTGCATCTGAATTTTGATCGTGTTGAATACTGTTGACAGACCCTTCATGTGGTTTGCTACTTTCTCATCAGGTAATGAAGTTCTCAAAATGTTTAATTGCGATAAAACACACCTTCTTCAAAGTTTTTCTATTACCAGACTGTTGTGCTAATATCAGTTATTATTTTGCATGCTGATTTCTAAAAATGTAACATGAACTATCAACGAATATTTTCATTTAAAGCAAGAAAAGAATATTTTAAAAATGAGAGAAAACAAAAATAGACGCTTCTTACTAATGCTTCTTAACTAAGTTCATCGTTTTATTTTAAATTCATACTTTCTCTTTTAGTTGATCCTCGGAGCTCAGACTGCAGTTATCAGCTGAATTGCAATCCTTTTTCCAAGGTAGCAGTATATATATCCTGATTTCTGTCAAACATCGTAAGTGTTTACGCTTTTTCCATAAGTTACTGCTGTAATTTTTTTATATAATATTAACTTGCTAACAACCACATGTCTGAATATATAAGTAGTTGTAAAATAAAGTAGTCTAACTATACCGAGAATGCATGCTGAAAATATATACACTATATTCCAGTTTACGATACAAATCCACTCAACGTAATTTTATTATAAGTATCAGGTTTTTTTTAAAAAATTTCAGACAATATGAGTAAACTCAAAGTAATCTTTTTTTTCATGTTTTTGAGCCGACATCATTTTTTTTGAATTTATTGAAGAATATAGTTTGCCAACAATAAATTTGTTTACTGCATTTTTTTACTCCTTGTTTTAATAAAACTTTTGGAAATACGGGTTATAGAATTTCCAGTGGTTCAAAAAGTGGCGTCTACTAACAGTTACTTTTTGTTTCCTCGCTTTGATGTTGAAGCTTTTATTTGCATCGATATTTTCGTCGTTTATATAAGAAAGAATTTATTTTTCTTCTTCTTTTTCAAATCCTGTAATTTAATGCACTGTACAAAAATGTTTGTTTTCTAACTTAGTTTTCCGTTTATATTTCATTATCGAAAGCAATATACGTCACAGCATTGATATATATTCTAGTCTAGATGCTTCTAGCATCATATGAAGAAGTCTGCGTACGCTGCTAAGCTAACCGTGATGGCGTATCTCTTCGATAGCGCAATCAACAAATCACGGTAGTCTCAGTGAATATAAATGTTAATGATGCAATCAAAAACGCCAATCAGTATTCACTGATAAGGCTTGGTTATTAAATCATGTAAAGTCAATGAAATGCCCTGATAAGTTTCGTCGTTGTTGCTTGTTGTCATTCTTGCGCTTGGTATGAATGCATCTTAAGGTTATGCGACTAAATGAGATGCAATTTTCATTAAGTTTGTCAGATTTAGGGCTTATTTGGCCACTTAATTGCAAAATGGCATGGAACAATTTTTATTAACGTTACTTTTTTTTTCAAAGCTATACTTATGTTGCTTTGAAAAAAGTAAAACTTTAACTGTAAAATAAAATACAGAAACATCATCATCACATGTAATGATCCTAATAAAGACAATGCATTTTATGAATCTCTATAAATCTAATTCTTATTAATTTGTAGTTATTAGCTTTTGAAATATGAATAATAATTTATTGTGATTAAATAATATGTCTATCGGTATTAGAAATATAATTTCACGTTAATTTAAAGCACAAATGAGCATTAAAACGCAGACATATGTTTCGGGATTGCTTGGAATCCCTTTTTCAATGCGACAGGGAGCTTCTAGGTGCAAAACATCCAAATGAAGCAGACAAAACAACAAAAACAAAGCTTATATAGCCAAGGAATTAACTGTAAACCAATGAGAATAAAGGTAATGTGAAGTGGAAGTAGAAGTAGCAGGGAAGGTACCAATAAGAGAGCAGCAAACGAATCCAGTTGAAAGTACAAGATTGAACTCAACTATCTGAAAGCTGTAGCTGTTGATATAGGATTTTCTCACTCTTTAATTGATTCTATTCATAACAAACTTTCTAAAAAAACTTCTGGTCCCAATCATGTGGTTTCTAGAAAGAATTTGGTTGTGTTACTATTCTTTCATTCTGTCAGTTTTCGTATTGCTAAAATCCTAAAAAGGTTTCAATTTCAAGTCGTTTTTGCTCCTAACAACAAACTTTCCTTCTCTTCTCTTAAAGATCTTGTCGATCAACTTAAGACTTATGGTATTTACCAAATTAGTTGCCGTTGCGGCCTTTCTTACATTGGACAGACAAAACGTGCTCTGAAAATTCGGTTAAATGAGCATAATGGTTATGTATGAAAGCAAGAGTTAAATAAGTCTAGTATTGCTCAACATTGTTGGAATTCCAACCACTTTTTTGATTTCAATTCTGGGAAAATTATTCAAAAATGTTCTTTCCCTTTACAGCTTGACTTTTGGGAAGCTTATCATATTAACAGGAATAGTTCTAATTTGGTTAATGATTCTTCCTCAACTCCTTATTTTTCACAGGTCTGGCATAAGTTCCTTTAATTGTTGTTCTTTCTTGGTTTTCTTGTTAGTTTTCCTTCCCCCCCCTCCTCCCCCTCCTTTACATGTGTAATTTGTTTGGCCTTTTGTTTTGGTATTTTCTGTACTTATTTTATTTTCATTTTATTCTTTGTATTTCATTTTATTATTTTTGCAATTTTCATGTATTTTCGCATTTTTATGCATGCTTTTCGTCTTTTTTGCTTTGTTTTTATTGATATTCCTTTTTACTTCCTGTACTTTCAACTGGATTCGTTTGTTGCTCTCTTATTGGTACCTTCCCTACTACTTCTACTTCCACTTCACACTGCCTTTATTCTCATTGGTTTACAGTTAATTTCTTGGCTATATAAGCTTTGTTTTTGTTGTTTTGTCTGCTTCATTTGGATGTTTTGCATCTAGAAGCTCCCTGTCGCATTGAAAAAGGGATTAACAAGCAATCCCGAAACATATGTCTGCGTTTTAATGCTCATTTGTGCTTTAAATTAACGTGAATTTATTTTCTAATACTGTTTACCAGCACAAAGTTAAATTATTATCAATATGTCTATCGTTCACATTTGAAATACTATTCTTATTTCATCCTGACGTATACAGAGAATGTTGTTGGGAAGTTGAAATGAATAATATATTCACCACTATCAAGAAATTCCCTTGCAAAAAACCCTTTAATGCAGTGGAAAGTTTGGCATTTTGTCCCTGAAATGCAAATGCGTCATTATGTAGAATTATGTACGCTCTTGCAAAAAGAGCTTCGATGAGGGAACTTAATTAGGTAGAGGTCGTAGCATTTAGGCCTATTGGCCTTTAGCCTTTTTAGACGACTTTTTTTTTGGCTACATGAACAAGTAATTCTACGCGGTTCTACGTAGACATTTTTTTTCGGATCATTTGGCTCCCCTATTATAGTTCCCCTAATATATCACTTTTTTACGCACTTTCATTGCAATATGTTTATGTTCATGACCAGGAATGTCATTGATTGATCTTTTAAGAGAAATTCTTCTGTAAGTTTACTAAGGGGAAAACAAGACATTTAAAATGTTTTTTTTTTAATTTTATCAACTTCGTTTTATTTCTGCTAATTTATTTCACGCAGTTAAAATACATTTTATTTTTTCAGGATTTTGAAGAAAAATTCATGGAAATGAATGTAAGCGAGCTTTACGACAATCTTACTTTTGACGCCGTACTTTTCCTAAACGATACAAACAGTAGCTTGTCATCAAGTGAAGATCCAGATGTAGCTTCTTCAGCTGCAATTTCTACAGTATTGGGTCTACTGATCCTGTTTACGATTGTGGGTAATATATCTGTGATAGTAGCTATAACGAGAGAAAAAAAACCTGCAAACTAAAGGAAACTGCTTAGTACTGTCTTTAGCAGTAGCAGATCTGCTGGTAGCATGCTTAGTCATGCCATTAGGAGCTGTTTACGAGGTGCATAAAGAGTGGACTCTTGGGAGAGAGCTGTGTGATATTTGGACATCATGCGACGTACTTTGTTGCACAGCATCAATTTTACACCTAGTGGCAATTGCTGTTGATCGATATTGGGCAGTTACAGATATTGACTACGTACGTCAGAGACAATCCTGGCACGTTGGACTTACTATTTTGGTAGTTTGGATTGTTGCGTTTTGCGTCTCGATTGCCCCAATGATTGGATGGAAGGACGGCCAACACGAAGAAAGACTACTTAATGAAAAACGATGTCTCATAAGTCAAGATCCTGGTTATCAGCTCTTTGCAACTTGCGCAACTTTCTACGTACCGCTGGTGGTTATATTACTTCTATACTGGCGAATTTTCCGAGTGGCACGAAAGAGAATAAGACACAAGCCCGGAATGAGAGCTGAATCCCGACTCGTTTCTGCTACAGTTCTGGCTTCTTTGGTAACTGAAATGACCTTGATATCTACAACCACATCTTCTTCTCATCCCAGTTCAGATGATTTCTTGTTGAGTAAGGAGCAAGTGTTAAAGAAAAGAAGAAGAGGTAACATAAGATCAAAACGAGAGAGAAAAGCTGCTAAGACCCTGACCGTTATCACAGGCGTCTTTGTAATTTGCTGGTTACCTTTCTTCACCATGGCATTGCTAATGCCTTTATGTGAAGAATGCCAACCCAGCAATGCCGTTTTCAGTTTCGCTTTATGGTTGGGCTATGCTAATTCTATGCTTAATCCTATTATTTACACTGTTTTCAGCCCTGATTTCCGTATGGCTTTTAAACAATTATTTTGGAGCTCTTGTCGTGTGTAAAATGTTGCACTTTGTGGCTTATTCATCACTGTGATTTGAGTAAAAATATTTTATGTGTGCAATCAAGAATATGTATAAATAAATGTATAATTCTGTGTTAATTTGTTTGTGTAATGAGTTCTTTTAATTTTTCTGAAAAAATTGCATCGCATGGGAAAAACTGATTTTATTTCTTATCTTATAATAACAATTACAACGAAGTTAATTATACACATTCAAAATTCAGTATTTCTTCACTATTTAGATTGATTTTTTTTCCTGCTAGCTTAGTTTCTACGATATTGTTTTCAAGTTAATCATGTTTAAGGTTAACTAAATAATTTACCGTAAACTCCATATTAATGCGGGAAAAATGTATTACTCCCATGACATAAAAGAGCAAAATTTAAACTAAATTGTTACCACGTTTTGATTTATCAGGATTAAGAGAAATATTTTAATAATGTGCGTGGCTAAACCTATGTTCCATAGTGTTGACCGTATTTTTCATGAATTAATTTTTATCCCTAAAAATGTAATTGCTTTCTTTTTTTTCTGATAATTTCTTTTCTAACTTAACAGACAAGAGGTATCTTTATGATTACCAGAAGCAAAGGGGCAATCCACGTTCGGTGCTATTCTTAAATCAGGAACATTATTATTTTATTTTTTAGCAAAAGCTGTAACTCACATTCACGAGAAAGATTATTTCATTAAAACAACAGGAAAATGGGAATTCCTCACCAGTGTGTAGACATCGTCTTTATGAGTCTTTGTATATTGCTGCTTGAAGAATTTTCATTTCTATTCCTCATAGAGTTCTAATCGCACCAGGGAAACTGAATCGATTAAACCTATTTTTTGAAGCATTTCAACTTTTAAAACTTAAAGTGTACTGACGTGTAACACACGAGTCTGAAAAAAAATCTTGACAAGGGGATTTCTAATCATGGGACGATTTACAACCCGAAAAAGAGGAAGAGTGAGACTGCCAATTATTCTTATATATATAGAATTCTTTCTATGTATAAAAAACGATTCTCTTTACCAGCATCCTTCATGTTAATCATATTGAAGCGAATAATTATGGCATCTGAGCAACTGAAATGTATAACATTTTGCACTCAACGTGAAGAGGTACATTTTAGGATGAGTTGAGGGGAATGCCAAAGCATCATCATGTTGCTTTGGTTAATTGATCTCCATGAAGTGTATATGATACATTTGTTTTCCACCTATTTAGATAAGAAACGGTACTATACTATTATAAAATAATTTTTAGAAAAAAATATAACAGACTTCAAATTATAAATTGCGCTAAAAAATGAAAAAAAGAATTAATTCTTTAAATAACATCGATACGTCTCTTAAACATAATTTTTGAAGTCGGATTCAAAATTATGATGGATTTTGATTAATGATTACTTTTGTAACCATGAATCAATTACAAGTATAAATGGCTTAGAGTTTGCAACAGTTTTAATGTAAAATAACGCATGGTGTAATGATAATTAGACTGTCATAATTTTGCCGACTTCAAAAATCATGTTTCAAAGTCGTATCAATGCTGTTTAAAGAATTAATTTATTTTTCACTTTTTGCGCAATTTATAATTTGAAGTCGATTCTATTTTTTTTCTAAAAATTATTTTATTTTATTCTTTTTAAGTGTAAATACTTCTATTTTTACAAAAGTACATATCAAAGAGGAAACCTTCTTTGATTGAGTGGCACTAAAAACTAACCGTTTGTATTAAGAAATTCCATTCTGAAATCGATTTTAAAAGGTGACTAGTGCAAACAAACTGATTAGATTTCATTTTTTCTTCAGAGAAGCCTTCAGTAAACTCATGTTATAATTGTTTTTAATATTTCAGCTTAATGGCTACAAACTCTTTTTTTAGCAATGAGTATCATGTTTATTAACAATTTTACCAACAAAGAAAAGTCAAACCAATGTTTTCCAATTAAAATAAAAAAATACTTATTTTTCCCCGCATAATGTTTTTTTCTAAAACAAACAAACAAATGTAGCCAAGTTGATCTGCAATATTTGAGTTAGAAGACCCTCTATCGATTAAAGAAAAAATCATGGAAATCGGTTCATTTAGTAAAACGTTATGGATGAAAAAACAAGAAAAATGACCACATTTCTCACCATGACTTTCTTTCTGATTATCGAATATGGTCAAACAAAGGTACGGGTCCTATGGGAAATCACTCTCGATCGATTAAAAAAAAGTCATGAAAATCGGATCATCCGGTGAGAAGTATGAGTGTACAAAAAAAAAAAAAAAAAGACATACACACAGTACGAATGCACTTTTGTGAAGTTGGTTTTAAAAAAGGTCGCTGTCCTTAGGTTAGAGCTCCTCCTTGTGCTGAAGCTCAGTATTCATGTCCCGAAAGACTGTTAAAAATTAAACATACTATCATTGAATGGCAATCATGAGTCTTGTTGAAATTTCAATACATATTGCTAAAAAGTTTGTTGAAATAATTAGTCTGTTTCAATGTCTGAATTATTGATTATTCATGAACATTAGTAAACTATAAGTGCATATATAACATCCAATAGGACAATGGGATTATGAAAATAAAAACTGCTAACACTTAGAGAGTGGTGGTGAATGTGTAAAATATTAATTTGCTCTAGAGAGGTAGATTTTACACATTTTGCATAAACCACATTTTATTTTTTTATCTTTTGGTTTGCACTAATAAAATCCTTTTTCCGCTTGCGTAATGTAGTTTCTTAGGCGAGAAGGTATGGATTTCGCGATCTCATCGTTGCAGTGAGAAGAGGTACCCGAAGTGAACAATATAACTTCCAATATAGCAATATTGATCCCATAAGAGAGATAGTTGCTTCTAAAAGTAATGATGACACTCGTCAAATGTTTTTAAAAAATAATCTTTGATTATATAAAAAGATTTTTCAAATTTATATAGATTTGCAAAAAAGGTTTATGAAAGTGGTAGTGTAGTAAACGAAAGCAGTGGTGGAAATAATAGCTAAAAAAAGATTTAATTTCCTTTCGCTCGTTTTTACCCTGAACAAATTATCTTTTCATCAGCTATTTCTTTTTACATAGATACATGCACGCAAAAACATAATGTGTTACTTTTTCAGTAAGGAATTTCAAAACTAGTTTTTCAAAAGACGAAATTGTTTGCGAAAAAATCTCAGATAAGTTTAAAATCAAATGAAGGTTAGAAGCTTGTCAACAAGGAACTGACAAAACTTAGAACCACTATAGAAATACACTGTAATCAAACATGATGTTCGGAACTGGTCTGAAAATAAAGGTACATGTCAAGATTATGATTGACAGGACAATAATAATTGAAGGAAATATTTAACATTCACGTTTTCAGTTTACAAGAATACATACTTTTGTTTATCTCTTGGCATAATCTCGTAAACATTGTAACATTTACGCCAGGGTGATACTCATTTAAAAATCCCTTCGTGATACAGCACTTTCTCAAATTGCTTAACCTACTCTAAATAGTAATTTACAAATTATCCCTATCCGCAATGCATTTCCCCCTCAAAAATTCCCTTAAATATCAAAATAAATGACGATTCATCTAGACTACAAGAGAGATGTTTAAGAACTTTTGAGTAATTGTCATTCGTGCGTGAATTCCTCAGTCAGCGTCTTTTCTTTTCCATATCACGCTTCAAATCTGCTCGTCCATTTGAAATTTTTTTTTGCCATTAAACGTTGACTTATTTGATTTTAAATATGCGGCCGCTAAATATATTGAAATATGCGATTATTTTCGTTCTCCCGTACTCCTTCAGCTTGTAAGAGAAACTTTGCAACTTTTAAAACGATCTAAAAACGTTGAATGCAATACAGTTATGTTTCTTCGGGTTTTAAGCTGTGGTATTCATTGTATAGCTAAATATATTGAAATATGCGATTATTTTCGTTCTCCCGTACTCCTTCAGGTTGTAAGAGAAACTTTGCAACTTTTAAAACGATCTAAAAACGTTGAATGCAATAGAGTTATGTTTCTTCGGGTTTTAAGCTGTGGTATTCATTGTATAGCTAAATATATTGAAATATGCGATTATTTTCGTTCTCCCGTACTCCTTCAGCTTGTAAGAGAAACTTTGCAACTTTTAAAACGATCTAAAAACGTTGAATGCAATACAGTTATGTTTCTTCGGGTTTTAAGCTGTGGTATTCATTGTAGGCATAGTTTAGGTAAACTTGATATCTGTAGATCATGCTGTTCCATAACTCTGGTAGCAGTTCTGCTTAAGAACTGTAAAAAACCGGATTCTTATCATACTACTATGCAAAATATTAAGAAATAGGAAAAGTCACATCCCAGGTTTGCTTAATACTAGCTGGCGATATTTTCGTAGTATTATTTTTCGTCATCGTCAAAAAAAGCTAAAAGTCTTCAATAGCCTTTACAGAAGACCTTAGAATATTATAAAAGATACCATGATGGGCAGAGGAAATTAGGTCGAAGTAACTACTCTCTTCTAATTTTCCACATGTCGTAAATATATTCTCCTCCAAATTCAGTTACAGACTTTCTCGATTGCTGTCGGGTAAGAAATTTGGCGTACTTACATATCCGAGACCTCCTATAACAATCAGGAAAAATACGTCCGTATATTCTCTATAAACGATGAATGGCCTAACCGAAGTAGCTATGATATAATCCGAACGTTATGCACACGGCGAAAAACAATCAGAAAATGCTAATCCATTACTTAAAGGACCTAATCACACATCAAATTTTTGTTGCGCCGTTTCGCCTCCTATGTATATAGCTTGGCCACGATTTTCGAGATATCTACCGGTTTTTAGGTTTTAAACGATCATTTTTTGTTGTGTTCTTACAGGTTTTCTGTAAGTAATTATCATATATTTTTTTGTAGATGTGTTGCATCAATTATTCCACATGATATTTGCAACAGTTCACAATATGTCTTTAGAATTCATTCTGGTATTTTTTTCTACATTGCTTTGTTTCCTTGCAGTGAAGTGGGAATTTGCCTATATTCTGAAGCATATCAGCAACTTTCTTTGAAAATTACATATTTGTGCCTTACTGCTTTTTATTTCATCATTTATACAGCAGAAACTAAAGTAGCAGTTTCGTGTTTAACAATATCATATTGTTAAATTTCCCTTTTATAATTTGAAAACTCAGTTATAAGCAAGCATTTAGAAAACTTTCCCCTCAAAACTTAATAAATAAAAGATTTCGGCCTAGATTTGAATGAAGGGTATAAAATGCATATTAATGTACCATACATAAAATAAGTTCCAGCAAAATGTATCACGAAGTCAAGTTTTATTATAGCTTTTATGCTTATTAAATTCATTAGCAAAAATACGAGAACCTGAGCAGGAAAAAAAGGAAAGAAAGGAACGCTTTTTACCGCTGCTTTAATTAACTCTTCCTATGAAAGCTTAACCAAATAAAATAAAAGCATTTTCAGAGAAAGCCAGATTAATTTAGTACGAGCTCATATTTTTTTTAATGCTTCGTGATTCACGATGAGAGTAATGTTTAGTAACATTTGCGCAATTTGCCTCTTAATAATACTCATTTCCATTTTATGACAGTTATTTAAGTAATCGTCTCATCAACTGCAGATAAGCTGCTAACCACATGAAGTTACGATGGCTTATTAAGTGCTGTGAAGTATGGGAATAAAATTTAGGAAGTACGTTAAAAAATATAAATTCGCTCTTCAAAAAGATTAAACTTAGTCGTTTGCATTCATTTTACTAACAATTTTCCTCGTAATCTCGAAGAAATTTAAATATAGTTAAAGTAGTGCGATTAAAAATTCAGAACTAGTTTGATTTTTCTGATTCTGAAAACTAGAGTGCATTTCCTTAATAATGTGTCTAAAGCATTGTGTGTTAGTTTTATCTATAGTATGTACGGATAAAACCGAGATAATATCTAGATAAATATTAGTTTTGTCTGTAGATGTATCGCGTTAAACTGATACCTAAATTTAATGTTTTAACGATTTTAGCAAGAACTGTTAATTTTATATTAATGTATGTTTATTTTATGCGATTTTCACTTCAGCGCAAAAGCCTCCCACCCGAAATTTATTTGAGCAATACTTTATATTCTGATAGAGAATTGGAATTTCCCTTTAGAAAATTATACTGTAAGTCTTGGCAGAAAACATGATGAGCTAAAACATCAAAATCCCAATCGATGTTTTATATTTAATGATGAGAAGAACGTACCGTAACATCAAAGAAATAAAAATCGCATACAACTCTTCTGTACCTTTTCTCCTCCAATCTCCTCCCCTGTTATCACAAGGCCTTAGGGATGTCCTGCATACGGGGGAGAGGTAGTGGGGTCCATGGATTCTACATGCTCGTTTCCGCCAGATTACATGGTGGGTTTTCAGTGGGTATCGAACACGCGACCTTCCAGGTAGAAGTCCGACGTCCTAACCACTAGACTACCACGGCCTACCGCTTCTGCACCTGGTGGAAATTTTCCAACTTCGTTATATTTGAAGTGAGAAATGTATTCTTGACCTGTAATTTGTTTTTTTTTCTCTGAATGAAAGCACAATAACTATGTTTTCAGTTTCACATCAATTCGTTTCATGCTATAACAATTTTTAATTACAAAATTAATGTCCTTTATTCCGAATGTACAAAGTGTCCGAAAATAAAGGCTCCGTTATCTCGAAAAAGAAAAGGTGATAAAAACGGATTTCTTAGGAAATTTAAATAAAATATACGTAAGAAATTCAAAAGGAATCTCTGAAAAAAAATCAAGAAATACTCGGAAACTTCTAAAACTCTAATAAACACGTCACAAATTATAAAAAGGAACAATAGATGCGTATATAAAACTTTGCGACACTATCAGCTTATTTATGTTTAAAGCTGCTTGAAACGAAAAGAGCGTCGTGTTTGGAAGAACTGCACTCAAGCGAGGGTGCAAAACTTACACCATTATCCCTTTTTCCTCCAAACATATATTTTTCTTTTTACACCGTGCTTTCTTCAAAATGTTTTGTGAGAGACTTAAGAAAATTTTCCTTTCTGTTGGAGAGTTAGCAGCCGTGGAGAGTTGGGAATAAGCCAAATTCATAATAGCTCAAAAATTTCTCAAAACAGCTTTCTGGTAATTAAGTTCAAGAGATTAGAACTCAAGGAAGGATTTTTACTTTTCAAATTCCTTTCTCAACAGTACTAATTTGTCTATTTTATTTATTTAACTTATTTATTTTAATTTTCATTTAATAAATTTATGCACTTATTTTCATTTAATTATTTATTTATTTGTAGGCTAAGGGGAGATAGCTTGCTCATTTACATGGACACCCGTGATTTAGGGGATGGGATCAAGAAGGGGTTATTGCCCCAGCCTGGCTTTAGAAATATGATGTATTTGAGCCTGTGTGCATGCATTTTGTTTTTTATTGTTACCCTTAGCCCCCACCCATTAAAAAAACTGAAGTGTCAGGCCTGTTTACAAGAACTTGATGCGTCTGCACTTAGTGATGTCCATTCATGAAACCGTCGATCGCGAACTACTAGTAGCTCGCAGGGAAATTTTCGGGTGACAGGAGTACCGCTAAGGGGATTTGTCGTCACTTTATTACCCCACCGATTTTTAATTGATTTTACATATTTTGACAATAATCGCATTGAATAGCGCATGGCTCAGAAATAAGTTAAAGAATATTTCTGTACCTGACAGCCATCGTATCTTAAGTCTTTAGAGTCAGAGTCTTAAGAGTTTTTGCCATGAAGTTAAAAAATGAACATTTTTAGTACTCTTAGACTTTTCCTTGGAACCTTAGAAGATATCAGATGTGAGCATTAAAAGTTCGGAACCCTCATGTAGCTAGTAGCTTTGTCGTCGGTACTCTCTAAGTCCTCTAAGTGTAAACTCGCCAAAACACGAAAAATGAAATTCAGATACTATGGCTCTCAGGTACAGACTTTGTTGGCATAAATATAAAATATATGAAAAATCGATAACTCTGCCGGTATAGCAGTTCGTTCGTGTTTTTATCATATTATAAATCACTGAGAATTTTTTTGGTAGATAGGGAGGAGCGGTAGCTCCCATTAGAATTGAAAACGGTATGGATGCTCAGTGGCTTCTTAAATTTGGCGATCCTCCCCCCCCCCCTTTAGATACAACCGAAAATATATGCCTGTGCATTTGTTGCAAAATGCTGCCTTACCCAACCGACATCAAGCCTCAGACTACCACGTTTCTGTCTGAGCAAAAGTATTTATCAGAGCTTTACAGATATCAGACGTGTTGTGGCATAGCATTTACCAAGAATTTATACTTCCAATGTAGTTGCCCCACACGGTTAGCCCGGAAGGCGGGAACTATGCCCAAATGCATACTTCAAGACTTGTGGTTACCTAAAAATAACAGCTGTAGTGATTTAAAAGATTTTCCTTCCTATTCAGTAAGACTATATAGAGAAAATTTCATCATTTATTTTCGTATGAAAATTTCCGTGTAATGTATGAGTATATGTAATAACATAGTACAACATATATTTAACGGCAAGTATATCATTGAATTAAAAGCTTCCCTCAGTGCAGTAAAAATTCAAATGAGTATATTTTGCTGATATTTCTTTTTGTTTCTTTCAGTCTAACTCTATCATTCAATTACGAAAAAGAATTTTACCGATATAACATTTGTTAATCACGAGCGTGTATAAACTCGTTTAAAAAGAACAGAGTTCAAAAGTTTTGCAACTCATTATGTAAATAAATGTTTCAAATGTCGGAAACTTTACTTTCAGTCACATGAAAATAAATTTCGCAGTTTGTTGGAAAAATATGCAAATGATTTCAGTTCCTCCCTAATTTATGAGACATAATAATTCAAATTTATCAGATTATCAGCATTCTAAGCGGTGTTTAAGCCTAAGTACATGTTTGTCTTTTTTTTTCTTTTTTGTATGTGTATGTGTGTATGTATATGAGTGCTTTTTTTACCCAATTAATTTTATGACTGAACAAACACATGTAGAAATTATAAAGCATAGATGATATACATCATGAAACTTTCTCATTCTCTCTGTGCCTGTCTTCGAAGTTTTGAAATGAGATAAATTACATTTTAAAACAAACTTTGTTTTAACTTTTCAAAAGTGATGTATGAAATGCATACATTCAGTACAGTATTTCAACTATGCTTTGGTTTTAAACTACGGAAAACTTTGAAGTGTAATTAATGATAAAATTGTTTGATGATGTGTTGAGAGTGCAATGTTATTGAACTAATTTAATTTGATTCTAATTTTTCATAAGGAGACGCAGTTGAATTTAATTAAAAATATTTTTTGACAACTCTTGGCAGGGATCGCCAGCAACTACTTTTTTGAAATGCTCCGCTGCAGCTTTGCTCCGAATTAAAAATACTTGCTCCGGCTCCGCTCTAGCTCTATTCCACGCTCCGAATAATATACTTAGTTTATATTATTTATCTCTTGTTTTCAGTTAATTTATTTTTTATATGATAAAACATTTAAAAAGTATTTTTATATGATAAAAAATTTAAAAAATCAGAGCAGGGGAGCGCAACAAGTGCCTTTGCTCCGGCTCCACTCTAAGCCAAATTTCGTTGATCCGAGCACCTTTTCCACGATCCGCTGACACTCAGAACGTAATGGTGTGAATGTAATGTTGCTGTTTGTTGTTTTCAAATAATCTGCGTATATTGATTCTTAGCCATTGCAGATCTAGTGCATTCCCAGAGATTGGTACCAACTCTTTCAGCGGCAGTGAATTCCACAGTGAGTGTGGTACCATTGCCGCAATGTTTTGACGCTCAGTTTCACCCTAGATGGCGGCACCTGAGCTCTAATTGATGCAACCTGCACCAGGAATTAAATTAGCCGAGAGTAGCCACGCCAAACGCATACTTAGGGGATCTTTAACATGCCGCATACTTATACGACATAGGCGCTGTCGATTTTCTGCATCTTGAAAATCCACCCACTTGGAGGGAATTTAGGCGTACGAGGCCTGAGCCTTACCACTACGCCACCCAGCCGGCTTTCAATGTAATGTGAAACTATTACGTTCTGAGTACGTCCTGAAACGACTTTAATTTGCCAAAGTAAAGTTAAAATTATTAAAAAATTAATACAGATAGAAATTAACACTGAAAAGACGGAAAATTCCTGTAAAGATTAAAGGGGCCAAAGTGGCCCTTCCTAGAATTTCGCGCACAACTCCTTCTGAATTTTTTCTTGAATGAGTCCACGTGCATGTTCTCTAGTCCTGACACGAAAGCTAAGCATGCGATGGTATACGATGTCATTTTTATTTCATGTTAAAATGTAAAGACGACTAACGTAAAGACACAATCGTCATTGTGTGGCTAGCCAGGTGTCGACTTGTTTAGTATTTTGAATTCAAACCGGTTGTAAAAATAAAAAGGTCAAGGTCAAAACGAAACTGAATGACACTTTGTCCGGTTAAATCCATGAGAATATATGAAGAATTTATCCATTTCCATTGTAAAATACCTTAGGGCCACACAATGGCCCCTTTCGTCGTTCTAGGTATAAGGTTTAATATCTTCGCTTAAAAAGGATCATATTAGGAAACGTCAGAAAGTTACAATGAGTTCAGTCAATTATAATTGGAATTACTGAACAGCAAATATCGAGAGGGCTACACTAAGGCTTCCTCCGTCTTTGTAGTACAAAATTAAAAAATAAATAAATAAATAAAAAGACAAAATTACTTGCATGCAAGCACAAACGATCATTATTTTTAATGATTGTGTGAACAGTGTAAGTTTTTCATTAGAAACATCTTTAAAAGTATGTATTTACTATTGTATTTATTTTTATAATTTCATTTAGTGATTTAATCTTTGTTATTACTTTTAAGACGCATTTAAATAGACCAAAATAGGATACTAAAGTATGTACAGAGTAATACAACTTGTTATAGTTTTGAGATTAGTCTCTTGTAATCGAACATTTATTTAAAATAATGCTAACACATAATGATCACCTAATTCATCGTTTCTTATCCGTTTAAGAATGGCGACCCCCTAAAAAGCCAAAAACACGCATAAAAAGCTTTGCAACCGCTTTGATGTACTTTGATGTCCGATTACGACCCCCTATTCTACCTAACCGCGACCCCCAGGTTGAAAAATGATGCCTTAGTTGAATAATCATCGATATAATTCTGCTTTTGTACGTACAACTTCACGCTTAATTTTCACCACATATCTTTTATATTTTTAATACGAATCAATGTATCTTTTAGAAATAAGTAACTAAATAAATAAATAACATAAAGTTATGGTCAATGCCCTTTTCCTTATCTGTTGTAATTTACCCATTAGCATATATTACAATTATAGCAAGGAATACGTTATCATTGAAAATTTCATTTTGTTGAAACAACGTAATCATGGAAACAAGTCCAAAGTAAGAGCAAATTCCTGAGCTCAGAAACAAATTTGCATGTGTTTGAAATAAACTGCGTAATATTTCCCTTTTTATCTCTCCCAAGCAGATAGGAAATATGTTTACACTTAACGAAATTGGATGTAAGGAAGAGATTTAAGGAAAAGGGTCATTAACACATGCTGTTTGAGCTGCTCAAATAAATCTAGTCAGTAAAAGTCGTCCTTTCAAAGAAATTGTAATTTCATTCTATATATTTCATCTTGTATCTTTTGGAGGTACTTGTGAAAATTTATTTCAACAGAAAAGAAGATAAAAACATTATGCAAAAAAAAAAAAAAAAAAAACTGCTCTATTAAGCTAAAAACTAAAAGAAGAGTAATTTTAAATTTAAAATGGGTGACTTTATAGGGTTATAAATAGCCTGTTTCAAAATGCATTATTAGTACAAATTAGAGGATTTTTCTCTAGAATTTTCTTAAACTGCCTTAAAGAAACTCATTTGCATACCCTGTGTATTTCTTTTATGAAATCAGTATATTTTGAGCAAAATAGTAGAAAATGAGAAATGTGCTGTTTTTGACCTCTTTTACTTCGCCTGGCCCTACTACTAAAAGCACTGTGTTGCCGCAAATCTCTGTTGGGATTTCAAAGTTCTACATTTTTTACATGTTATTGATGACCTTAATCGTCAATGAATTGAAAGTTGTGTGTTAGAGTGATTGGTTGTCTCCAAAATTATGCATTTTAAAAATTAACGTATTTAACTTTCAATCAGGGATTAGTTTTCAGTTATTTTATGGGTTAAAGTATTAACCTATAAAATAACTGAAACGAAAAATATTGATATTTTTCTTGTATTGCTTAATCAGTGATTAAAAAGTTATTCTCCGAGGATGGAGTAGATTTTTTTTAAAATGATAGTTTTCAAATGAGAATCGCCTATTATTAATTCGCTCATCGCGACACCCAGGTTGCGAAGTGATGAACTAGCCATTTTATTTTTCATCAATTCTTGTAAACTACTGCTTTTCCGTTGGTATGTGTGTTCTTCTATTAAGGAAACGAAACGCTTACTATTTCGATACGTTGAGCAAATAATGCTATTCCTTCTTCATAATGCAATCGCATGCCCGTCAAACCAAATTCTACCACACAAATGTTAAACACGCATTACATCCGTACTAACCAGTAAGCATTTAATATTTGGCCACTTTGATGTAGAACCCTGTCATTTGAATTGACACGAGTACTAAATTCAATTAACTATCCCTTAATGTATTATTCTGTACATAGAGTTTCGATTTTCTTGCCACATCTATTTCCTCGGGCAATTCAGTTTTTCATCAAACAAGTCCTTTAATAATTTAAGGGGTGATTTAGAAACAAGCATCCAGAAGCTTTTTATCAATATCGTAAGCTAAGATCAACATTTTCTATTGCTATTCATTTACTGTAATTTTAACACGTAAAATAGCCCTAAGCAAACGAACATTTTATAGAAAATAAAAAAAGTTCGCATACATGCATCATTTTTCGAGACTAAAAGGAACCCCCCTTTATCAATGCATAAAATGGTTAAGTCCGGGATATCTATAAAGTAGGATGGTAATGGAAAATCAGTCCGTCACTCCTTTTTACAATGTGATAAAAAGGTTCTTTTTGGCCCGGAAACAAGTGTATCTTTTTTTTTTTTTTTTTTTTTTAATCTCTTTTCGAATTTGTGCTGCAGAACGTTGGTTCGCACATCCATTGTTTCTAGACAAATATGGGTTATTCAGGGATATCTCGGCACTTGGGAGATCTCAACATGCTTAAGAAAATCCTTTAGAAGCATGGTATAAGGGTCACTCGTATGGCATATTGAACTGCTGCATTGGAATAACCCAAGAGTTTAGTGCATCGTTGTGAATCGAAGCGTTTGAAAATTCAGAGATTGAGCAAGAAATAAATTGTATTAAAAGTGTATCAGATAAGTTATTCATAGTTTATAAAACTTGAAGTGCAATATTAACAATAATAACGGTAATGATGGCTTTGGTTTTCGAAGATTTTGAAGTGACTGGCTAACAAGATCAGACATTAAGGAGTATGGTCATTCATGTTTCTTACAGAATCCATTTTTTAACGGCACCTGCTTCCCCGTGGGTATATGGCGAGATCTCTCGCAGTTAACCTTTTCCCTACAGCACTGGTACAATTGTTGTACCAGAAAACGATATATTTTTGCCACCATTCTAATTGCATAAGTAGAGTATCTAAGGATATTTTTTTCCCTTAGGATGAGAGCTTTGTTGATGTATATTTTGTTTCCTAAAACGGCAGAGCCGAAATCCTTACAGTAGCTACTATATAATAGCATAAATATATGCTAACAGTTCGCTTTGTTCCTCAAATGCTTTCCGTAGGGAAAAGGGAGAAGTGGCCCCCCTAACTGTAGGCTTTTTTTATATGATTTATGGTGTTTTTAAGACAAACCAAATTTTTTCAATGTGATTACTAATATACGATTAAATATTTTCTGAAAAAATAAATAATTAGATTCTTAAATGTTAACGAGTAAGTTATTCATTATTTTTGATTTACATGTCGAGATATTTTACAACTTCCTTAAAGGCATTCTGCATCGTGATGTTCCGAGATATTACTATGGTAAACACTTACAACCAGTTTTACTTTAATATGCGTCAAATCTTTTGTTATTCATAATTTTTTTTTTACTTTTTTTCTTTTCTTTCTTTCCTTTTTTTTTAGACTTTTACTGCGGTTATCCACACTAGTATTTCATGATTTTCTTCATTTTTTTTTTTCAAAATGTTTAAATTTACGTAGAATTTTATTGCCTGAATTCGTGTCGCATCTACAATCCAAAACATTTTACCACATATTTGTTTGAAAAAATTTTTGTCAACGTTTTTCCGGGATAGCTGACACATGGAATGTTACATTCTTACAGCTTTTTTCTTTCAGTTAACTTTCAAGGAAAACAAAAGCTCCTGAACTGAAACGTAGCTGATTCGATGTTTACTTATAACTTATACTACTGTTTAAAGTATATGGTTCTATTCGTTACAAACTTGCAGCTCCAAGGGATTTTTATCTTACACTTTCCTGGATCTTTTCTTCTGATTTTTTATTCCTATTTCTGAAAAACTTGAGTAATTTTATGAAGGAATGCTTACGTATTTTTTCGAGGACCGCAAAATGACACAGCATATACATAAAGTATCAAAATGCTCATAAAACATTCTGTCATAAGCATTTTTAGAAGTCAAAATCTTAGGCAATTTCATTAGTTCAATCATACAAATATCTAGCTAAACCTGCACTGTGAAAAAGAGTTCATAATTATTTTTAATGAAAACAAAACTATGAAGTAGAACGTCATAGAATTAAAATTCTGCACTTTAAATAATTCATAACTGAAAATTCTGATACCACTATCGATTAATCAATAGTTACGTTCAAAACTATATGCATCTTCAACTATCGTTTGTTTGACATTACTATTGTACGGTGTAAGTAGTTGTTGTCCAAATGCATTTTACCCAGACGGTTTCAAGTTTTTTTATGCAGCAACTTTAGTTTTATATAACGACAATTAACTACACTGGGATTGATATACTTTTTTTTAATGCCTGTCCTTTTTTTTTTCTGGCATATCGACCTTTTTTTTTCAAGTTAAGAAACATCTGCTCGGTACACTGATCCTGTTAGCTAATCAACACTGTTTTTAACGTGTCAAATGCAATGATATTTGAGTGTGTGTGTGTGTGTTGGGT
Organism: Octonoba sinensis; assembly: GCA_038502835.1. Taxonomy (NCBI): domain Eukaryota; kingdom Metazoa; phylum Arthropoda; class Arachnida; order Araneae; family Uloboridae; genus Octonoba; species Octonoba sinensis. The sequence continues at coordinate 192,294,766 of CM076598.1, read as the reverse complement.
AGCCTCTCAGATAAGCTGCTCTAAACACGCTAGGAAAAGCTCAAGGACTTAGTATCATACAACTTCAACGCCATATACGCTTTTTCTCTATGACGCGGCATACCAGCTTAAATGCTTTCATAGAGTGGGAACTGCTCACAAGATGATTACTAAGATGTATCATGGGATAGTTTCTGTTTCTGACACATTGGTTTGTAATCATTTCTATATTTTGAAGAAAAAAAATAGTTAGAGACAAAATAATTCTTTCTATTTCTTCAAGAAAAGATCAAATGATATAACATATTTTGATCAGAAATTGAATTATCCTGTGAAAATTGCAATCTGAATTTCCAAGTGAAGATATTTTTGTACCTACACGTTTCTATTATACAAAAAAAGTCATTCTTTGGAAACTATGCCTTTAAACTGATTGAAAGGCACATCTAGATGTCAAGTTTATCCGAAACTAGTAATGTCATTCGGCGTGCAGTCAATAGATTTTTTTTTCCCAAAACCACATTTCATGAAAATAACCTTTTAGAAAGAAATAGTTTTCTCTGACTTAAAGAAATGCTTACTTTGATTACTAAACTTTGAGGGTTAAAGATAGAACAAGAAATGAAATATCATTTCTGAATAAACATTTATATTATTTTAAAACAATGGTGCGTTTTGTGAATTTAAACGATTCCCTAAAGTTACGCATCATGAAAATAAGTGCTTTGAACAAAAGGTGGTCTTTACCTGGAGTAAAATTTAAATAAAATTTTTAAAATGTAGAAATTACTATGAATAATTAAATGTTTTCAATTTCTGATCATTCTGTTAAAAAAAAAAGTTAACATTCGTAAAAAAATGTTGCATTTAGGGAAAAAATTCAAAGAAATTGCAAGAATTCTCACTGCATCATCACAAAGAAAGAAATTGCGATAAGATTAGTAATTTTGTCATTTAAAGATAGCTTGTTATTAAGTGCATTTTACATTCTCCACATGTACAAATCTATAAGTAATATTATTTTTAAAACACTAAAAATGAATTAGATGATACATGAGTTAAATACTAACACATATTTGAAAAAGTTGTTTCCCTTATCAAAACATCGTTATAAATGTACTAATTTGTCACGTAAATTGATCAATGATCAGTCAAAAGTTTCGTACAAAGTGAAACAATATTTAAAAAACATTACTATAATTAAGAAATATCAATGTTTCTAAATATCATTTAACTTCATAGTATTACGAACACTTATTACATAGCATATTTGAATAAGACTTTGCTATGCTTCTAAACAACATTTTTAACAGTTCAACGTTATTACATTTGAAAACTTTTCTGTCGATGTGCCTCTTAGATATTGCAGTACCAATCAAACATTCCTTTTTTTTTTTTTAAACTCATACGAATGAAATGTAATTCTTTAATTCAATATCGCATCATGATTTCTTTAACTCGCTCATGTAAGGTAAGTACTAGTTCGTGCTGTATTTGCCATTTTAAAGGAAATCTGAAACAAAATTCAAAAGCGAAACCTGTCCTCTCCGTAGTAGAAAATATTTCAACGCTTGCCACTTGAAAACGTATAACATTATTTACACTTATGTTATGGACTACTCATTATGAGTTAGAGTGTGATTACAGAAAGATAGTATGCGACAGAGCTGAAATTTAATTGGACATATAACAAACATCTGTAGCGTTATATTTAACTATACGCTTTTCTCTAATTTGATTGCTAGTTTTAAAACAATAAATGAAAAGCATTTTTTTTTTTGCTTTCTTAAGTATTTTTTACAACTTATGCAAAATATGTCTGATACGTTTTATTAGCCATTAGCAAAACATACAGTATCAGGTACCTTAAAGGGTGTATCATTATCACATTCCATTTCAACGTTTGTGTCTACACTGACAAAAAGTTAAAAAGATTTTGAATCAAGTTCTTCTTAAATATTTAGCACGTTTCTGTATTTATCGGTTCTTGGACTACGTGTGATCAAACCTGATTTGCGCAGTTAGTTGTGGAGTGCTATGTTTCCTTCAAACTCTTATTTAATCAAAAAATAGGTGCGATGGAATCGGCCTCTGACTGTGGTTTATCTAAGCTTGAAACTTTTGACTGTTCAATGTATAAAAAGATGAACTTTTCTTGGATTTTAATTGAATCACCCATCTATAAATAATAAACTTCATTTCTATACTACTCTTTACGGTTATAAGTATCGTTTAACTAAAGACCAATAATACATGATACTAATTTTTTTTATATCGTAAGTATTCAATAATCAAAATTGTGGAATATTTGTTCTGATAATTATTAAAATCAAAAGAAATTAATGATTTCAATGCCTAATTGCAGTCATTGCTGACTATAGCTTTTTGCTCCTTCAGTTTCACGCTGAACTTAAATATGGCTCGGAAATGTATTTTCTTATAAATACACCAGTGTTGTTTTATTGGAACAGCAGAAAATGCAAAATAAATATGATGGCGATATTATGAAGTTTAAACTTGTAGTAACTTTTTCAATGTATCTATAAATGTTTAAAACATTTTTTACAATGCTAAACAATGCAAAATAAGGACACTACATTAAACTTCGGTTTAAAAAAAAAAAAGCAAGCACGTACTTTCTGATTCAAGAGACTCATTTACAGGCATCTAATTACTGTATCAAAATAGCTTCTGTGAAACTTTTATCTGTTGAGTTCGTTACAAAGTCGTCGTAACTTTCCAGTAACTTTTGAAATGTTTATGAACGCAAGGTGTTTTCTTTTTTAAAACTTCTTGCTTTGTATGGCTTATTTGAAGATGAAATGAAATGAGTAAAAGAATGTATAAATGAGGAAATCAATAAGTATTAATCGTTGGAAAAGGTATATTTGAAGTAATAAAGAACTAATGTTAAATCAGAAACAGAGAGACACAGCTTGATTATAAATTTGATGCTGGCATATACGGGAAAGTATGACCATATAGTTCTAGACGGAAATTCTTGTTTGGATTCATTTCAGGCATAAATGCGCATTACATTTCAAGCAAAATGTTACTTTGATAATGACATTCAAAGTAAATATAGCTAGTTTCATTTTTGCTTTTGTCATGATATGAATCCTATCTCACGTCACTCATTGGACTGATCTGTGCAAGATGCTCCGTTCAATATAAGGCGAACTGGCTGAGTAGAAGATGACTTGCCTGCTTTTTTCCCCCTGAAGCATCAGATTCCAATAGAAAGTGCAACAAATCTAAAATTTCTTTTCGTGGTTATAACGGAATTTCCTGATCATTTCTATCACCAAAGAAGCTAATGCAAATTGATCTTGAGCTATTGCAATTAGCTTCAAGCCAAGAACCTATTGCAAACTGAAATCGATCTTTGAAGCATCTCATATTGTCGGAAGTTCTGATTAGAGCAGTAATGAATAGAAGCAGTGGCGTTGGGAGTAGGTAGGGGGGAGAGATGATTATAACTCCTTATATAAAGAATTTAAATTACATGCATGCATACATGTCTATGTGTATATATACATGTATGCGTTACAAGAGAACCCCCCCCCCCCAGAAAAGCTTCTCGCTGGGCCACTGCATAGGACAGCGTTTAAGCGGAATATCCGGTATAGTGGACACGATGAAAAACATTGATTTTTTGACAAAAATAGACTCAAGTTAAAGATTTTTTTTATTTGTATTAAATCCTTATAGTATATTTATTCAACCCTTTCTAAGGCGGTGGGAAGTATGCTTCCCTCCAAATTCATCAAATTATAAATGTTTGTAGTAAGCTAGTTTACCCTTTCTGATTGGCAGAATCTTGCAAAGACTCTGGGAAATATATTTACCACCACATGTATCAATACTCAAATATTATAACTATCCCCAATCAAAGGGGGGCGGGGGTGAAAAAAATCATGCTAATCTTATTTACTGTCCCATATGAATTTCTTTTTTGAAACAAAACAAAATCTGAAAAATATTTTAACATGCCAAAACTACAAAAAAATGGCCCTATAAAGGGTTAAATTAAGTACTAAAAATGACGTTTACTTCACAACAATATTTACAAATATAAGCGTTTTTACTACTGAATTTTTCGTTTGGCCGATGCGATTGAAAGAAGTAAACAAAGGAATCATATCATTGCCAGCTTATTTTTGAAAAAAAAAGTGAACAACGAGTCGTAAGTTTATTCATTAGTTTTGAAAAATGATTTAAGCCACATCGTTTCATCTTGAATCTATCATATTCCTCCAGTTCTTTTGGAACACTTTACCTAGAAAAAAAGGATGTTTAAGAATTAATTCTTGAAATTTCAATTATAACTTTTAATTACTTATAACTTGTGATCTTTTTGCGGTAAGTAAAACTCAAGTATAAGAATGGCTGCTTTAATTCTTTAATTGGAATGTCTTTATGAATAATTGAAAATAAAACAGCGAAATTTAGAAGTGAAAGCAGTTTGGCGCATGAACGCAAATGCAGACTAATTGATCTTAGATAAAAATAAAGAATGTGGATGTTAAATAAATAAGTTTACCAATGATTTAAAAGCCAATACATTTCCAAAATTACAAAAAAAAAAAAAAAATCAGTTTTTCGTGGATTAGTTCAGAAAATTGAGATTCGACAGAATGTGAAAGTGCATACAAAACAATAGGGCCAATTTTTCAAAGTGTTTACCCCGACCACACGAGGTGAAGGATCTAAAAGACGATTTTTTAAGTAAAAGAGAAAAAAAAGTAATATATTTTGCTGTGACGTTATCAAAGGGAAGAAATATTAACTATTCTAACAATAGGAGGGGTCAAGAAAACGATGTTTATTGTGAAGCTACCATAGCTACTAAATAGTAATTAAAATGCAAGAAATTAATTTATTGATGAAAATATAGATTATTGAAAAATTTGGATATAGCAGATAAGGGGCTGTAGTATTTTATAGAAAGTTGAATTTATATTAAGTTACCAACTTAGAAACAATATTTATGCGCACTAGGAACAGGTAGGAACAGTGGAATAGTATACCTGCTTTCGACGTATGAAAAAAATAAGACCATTAAAAAGCGTAAATACTTAACTTCTGAAAGAAAAGTACACTTAATTATAAAGTAGAAGTTGAACCAATAAAAATGCTCATGAAATTTGTTTTTGCGTATAGCAATGAATTTACCTTCCTGAAGAGTACGGTGGAAATGAATGAGCAACAGTGTTTTAAAATTTTAAGCGAAGAAAAACTTAAAAGGTTTTAAATGTATTTTTGTTGCATTGACGTAGCTCAAGTGACAAAAAAAAAAAAAAAAAAAAAAAAAAAAAACCGCATTTCGAAATGTAAATTCAACATTTTAAGATAATTTGAGAGTGTTATTTTCTCATCTCAATTATTATCCGCATAGCAGTACTGTTATTAGACAGAAAACTAGTAGTTTCGTGTTCGTATTCAACATCCTACGTTAAAACGCGACCAGCAGGGTGGTGTAGTGGTAAAGCACTGGCCTAGTACACCCAAGTTCGCAGGATCAAACCTGGCCCAAGTCGGTGGATTTTCGAGATGCAGAAAGTCGTCCCATGTCGTATGATTATGCGGAATGTTAACGATCCCTTGAGTATCTGTGGGTTGGATACTCTCGGGCTAAATTAAATTCCTAGTGCAGTATCGAATCATTAGAGTTCAGGTGCCGCCATGTAGGGGGACACTAAGCGACAAAATTCTCAAGTGGTAATGGAATCTGCCGATAGTGGTGTTACTTGAAAGAATGAATGCCGGTTTTTAGGGGAATGCACTAGGTCTGCAAATGGTTAATGACCATACGCAGCCCCATTAGAAAGAAGAAGAACATCAAATTTCAAGCAAATGAGAAATACGCAAGCAATGAGACGACACAAAAGCTGCTGATTCGTTGAACGGTTTTGCTTAGAAATAATAAGCTTCTTACGTATTAGTCTGTGAAACTTTCATTAAAAAAAAAAAAAATATGTGTAATAAGTGAAAGTGCTGAAGTAAAAATCAACAAATATTTACCGAATACTTTTAAATATTGTATCATCCAAGAGTAGCATGAATTTCAGTTCGAAAATCTAATTTAAAGCAACTTATTTGTTTGTTTGTTTACGACCATTTCAGGTCACATAAATATTCGAGTTTCTTTGCTATTCTCAAGGATATGCCTCAAACTCTCGTCTAATATGACAGATAGAACAAGACAGCACAACAGATTTTAATATACAAAGAAGGAAAAACACCCAGGGGAAAGTGGGAATCGAACCCACGCCTCTTTCACTCTCCGCAGGGAGGCACCGGAACCAATCGATTAGACCGCTCAGCCACTGAGGCCCCAAAGCAACTTATTAAAGTTATCTCACAAATCTTATTTACTGTAATTATAAAGTAAATTATTTGGACATATTTGGTAGATAACATTTTGCAAATTTAGCCTTATAAAAAAACAAATAAAAAAAAAGAAAGTTAGGAAATAACTAAAATATTGTGCAAGTTTGACTTTTGTATCTGTCAAGGTAAGAAATGTTTTTGGCTACGGATCTTTGCATGGGTTTTTCGCTATTTGTTTTTTATACTAAGAAGTCTCTTGAAGCTTGGCTTGTTGTATAAGGATGTGCTAATGTGGTGTAATTGTGTGCTTTTATCTGTTTGGTTATTGGTTTATAAGTGTTAGTTCATTTCTGTTTGGTAGATTAATATGTACACTATTCGCGAAATGTCGTTTGAATAATGCACGAAAAGCTGAAAACTGCTTCTTTTATTTCTGAACTACTGACTGAAAGACGCTTTCGCAAAAGGTGAACATAAGGATCATTTGTTCCACAGAAGTCATCTCTTTCAGTTGAGTCCATAAGACCTCGTTACCAAGTCAAGTAAGACATTTTTACAGAAGTTTAGAAGTCCACTGTAGCATTGTCGTCTGAAAGTGTCATCTATGATGAGTTGAATTTTTGGAGGTAAGTTTTTTGCATCGTCATTCATGTACTGGAAATTGTATCACGTTTTAGGTTCCATATTCATTTCAATGTATTTAAACTTTATGCCCAACAGTTTAAACAGAAAGCGTTATATTATGAATATTTGTACTTCATTTTATGTTTATCATATTTGGATTACTTACTATCTTGTGCATTATTGTAATGTTTTTTTTAAACTACACTATTCGCGAAATGTTGTTTGAATAATGCCCGAAAAGCTGAAAAACTGCTTGTTTTATTTCTAAACTGCTGAATTGAAAGACGGTTTCGCAAAATGTGAACATAAGGATCATTTGTTCCACAATATTGTGCTTAAAATTGTCGTTATGCAGTTTTTGTGACAGCATACTTACCTAAATAATTTTATATCATGATAGGGTAATTTGAGATGAGATGCCCCATCTAGTCTATTTACGTCAGAATATCAAATAAGACAGCACAAATTATGCGCGTTGTTTACTTATAATCTGAATGATGCACTGTGTGTATGCGGTGTTTTTTTAACAAAAGAATCCTAGATATTTAAGTATTTTGGAGTGAAATGAAAATTTGCGGATTTTAATTTGCAACGTGAGTACAAGTAATTACGTTAGTATGCAGTAATTGTAAAGTGAAAGTAAAACTGAGCTTATTAAAATATCGCGTGGTAAAACCAGATAGTCTAAATTGTTTTAATAGGAAAGGGTCATATCTGCATAACAAAAAGGAAAGATGCCTGGCTGTAATGTTTTTTTTAATTTCGATAAATCCCTTAGTTCTATAAACAATTTTACTTTATTTATTGTATGTAGAATGCTTCTTAATTCATTACATACATAAAGTTTTAATTTAATTTAAGTTCATTGTTAATTTATTGTATATGTAGTGATACTCAATTTATTTTGTATAGAATTAAATAATAAAATTGCTTGATTTATCTGTACTAATAATAAAGCAGCTAGTATGTCTCTCTCTGTGTGTTGTGTCTCGCGTGTAGGACTAAGACCGTTCAGCCGAGTTTCATGAAATTTAGTACAGAAGTAATTTGGAACATGAGGATGTGCACCTCAAAGAGTTGTTTAGGAAATTCAAGTTTGTTCTTTTTTTATTCCAATTTAAAACCGAAAATGGAATTAAATGGCTCTTATCTACAAGAAGAAATTACTACATCGGTTCAAAGCCCTAAACCCCCCCCCCCCCTGTTGGAAAGCCCGCAAAAAAACTGTTCTGAAAATATTTTTCTTTTGCTAAAATCCGACGCCTCGAATTAACTAGAAAAGAAGTTATAAGTGTTCTTCGCTGTAGTTCGAAATTATTTTTTTCACGGTAATTAGATTTAACTTTATTTTCCCAGACGATTTATTAGAGCGCTTTTTAGTTTTATTTTATTTGGAACGGATACCGATTTGTGTATCTACACGCAGGTATATTTCCTATTCTATACACAATGTTTTTATCATTTTGAGGCACAGACGATTTTTAATTTATCTTTTCCCTTTTGTAGGCTTTTGATTCGTTTTCATTTTTAAACGATTAAAAATGTATTTCCTGCAGCACTCTGGCGATCGATAGCTTTATTTTGATTTCCTTATTTTGACAGGTATTTTTACGGGACCATTCTCCGTACTCTACAAGGAGTTATTAAGAAACATTATCCATTATAGCGATTTTCGTTATTCCAAATTATTATTAATCTTTTCATTTGTATTTATTTACTCCCGTGAGTTAGCACACATGTTAATTAGCCTATTTGAGCTCGGACTCTTGCAAAGTTCTTCTTGCTGCTGGTAGTTTCTGCAAGCAACAAAGTTTCGTCTTTTTGTGTTATTGTAAATGAAAAATAGATAAAAATTAATTATACTAAAAATTCACGAATTTAAACTATTCAAATTGCTTACAAACTTCCTTTTGTGTGGATTCTTGAGCTGAACAAACGAAATGCGTTTTTTAAATACAGTCAACGCTCTTTATAACGGCCACACATTATAAAGACCATTCCATTATAACCGCCAGTGGTTAAAATTCCCAACTTTATCCCTATGAACTCAATGTTAATTTGCTTTTCGTATATCGACCTTTCTGAATCGTCTAATCCAATACAGCGACCGTACCAGGTGTCATGTCAGCTCAGAAGTTCTGCTTCCAGAAATGTGAATGTAATTTTTCCCCTGTATTTTCTACTTTAAAGTCTGTTTAATATTTTGTTATAATATTTTGCATTGATAATTTTTTTTCATTCCAATGATAAAAAATAATTTGAGCATTTAGTTGGAATCTTTTAAAAATTACCAACTTCAATAGAAATACTGAATATGCATGATGCGTGTACATTTTTTATGGAAAATTCTACCTCTTATAGCGACCGCTCATTATAAAGACTTTTTTCTGTGTCATGCAGATGGTCATTATATTGAGCGTCAACTGTAGTTTCTTTTTCGTTTCTTCCTTTTTTTTAAATCTGTGTGTTTTGCAATCTTTTATGATGGGGCAACTCTCCTCGAATTGCCCTACTGTTATTTTTAAAAATTGCTTTAGTGTCTATATTTAATATTTACTTATTATATTTAGAATGCATAAAGCATATCTTTATCCCTGTACTTGGATTACATATGAGCCGAACAGTTCGTTTTCATGCATTTCTCTTAAAAACATGTTGAAGCGGAATACGAATTCTTACACTGTCTACAAGATACGAAAATATACACGCATTTCTGACACCAAAACATCTGAAAAATTACAAGAAAAAGCGTTTGTTTTGAAAAAAAATAGTGATTCAGTTTTAGAACCACGTTTCCCAAAACACCTTTCGAATTCTTTGCATCGTGACTTGCTTACGAATAGAGCATTTCAGGCACATTAAATACAAAGTGTATTGCAGCGAAAATAGTTTTATGGATTCACTAATGTAATCAGATATTGCAATAACAAGAATTTCATTCAGTGTATTCAACATTTATCATTCTACTTAAAATTCATAAAAAAAATACCTTTAATATTTATTGTTTGTGTCACCAAATAATGTTTTTTACATGTCGTGCCTAATTTTTAAATTGTCAACCTCAATTTTACTGAACAACTGCCACTCGCAAAGAAAAAATGCTAAAAACTACGTCTTTTTTTAAAAATAATTTTTCTTTTTTAATAAGTCATCGTTTGTAACACTGCCGTGATAATCACAAAAAATCTCTACCGCTCTTTTCAACAAAATTTAGTTATTATTAGCAAGTAGTCATTTATTTTATCTAAATGCATTTTGTTTTGTGGCCATAAGCGTGAGCAGAACTTTAAAAGGGGGGGAGGGGTACCAGTGTGCCAATAATCCAGTGGATTAGAATATCTTTAAAAAAATAGACTCCAAGTGCTCCCCACAGGAAAATTTCGAAGAATGACGATATAAATGCATTTTAAGCCATCTGAAGCATAAAACTAGTAAATCTGAAACTGGAAAACATTGCCAGTTTGATTTTTTGGTCTACTACAGTACTGCTGGTGAAACATTAAAAAAAATCAGAAAAGTGGTTCCTGAACCAATTATACGAAGCTGTAATCTTTAACCTTTAACTTCTCATTTAGAGCTCAACTGCTGATAGTGCTAACCTATAATGAATAATTTTAACAAAAATGCTTATGTATGAAGTGTTTTGTGTGCATAAATGATGCTTGTGAAGGATACAAATATAAGATACAAAATATACTCTTTAGCTAATTTTCCGCACGCACCTTACCAAGACGCCATTGTCGTAGTAAGGTGCGCTAAAGTTCGTGCGATCAAACCCGACCGTGTCGATGCTTCTTCAAGATGCAGAAAATCGTCTGCGCTTACGTCGTATGATTATGAGGCATGTTAAAGGTTCCATGATTACCTATTTTGCTTGGATACTCTCGGCTAAATTAAACTTTTAGAGCAGTTTTGCATCGACAGAGCCCAAGTGATTCACCTTCAAGTAAAGAAACTTATCCTCTTATTACTTTTATCTTTTGGCTTGAATAGACTTTTAACCACTTTTTGTGCTCGGTAGTTCAGAGCCTTATCTCTTGGGGTGATGATTTCTTGTGTTTTCAACAGAGAAGAAATTGTTGGAGAATTCTCTGAATAATTTAACGTTAGGTTTCCAGGTTGATCAGAATCATGAAAAGAATAATCATTATTTCGATAGAGAACTGGAGTCCTTTACCAAATTGGTGGCATCATATATATATATATATAACTTGACAAAAAAAATTTTTAAAAAACTTTATTTTTTACTGGTATTTTTTAAAATTTATTACGGACTTCTTTAAATGTGTCTAAAGCAATCAATTTAAGCAATTCATTCGACTTTGATTTGCTATTTTATTGGTTTCCATATTTGTCTCCTAAGTTATTAAGATGGCCAACCTGAAAACCTAGGTGGCATATATATGACCGTCATTTTCATTACGTAAAACTATTAATCTGATAAATTTATTAAAATCAAAGTAAATGTGCTTAAAAAGTAATAAATAAACTTTCGTAAAATATTTCAGAATTCAATGTTATGTGAAATTAAACATGTGTAAATTAAAATATTTCCTTATTTAAAAATCAGAACAGTTTCTTCTGAAATTGAAATATATGCATGCAATTGTACTAAGCGATTTAAATTCAGCGACATGCTCAGCACATCGATCATTTAAAATGCAGTAGCGTCATTTGGCGATTAAAAATGATAGTAATTCTTTTTTGGGAGGTGGTCTACTTTAAGAACACACCTTTGATTCACCTAACTTAGTGCTCAACGTCTGTCTGCAAGCTTAACGGAAGAACTATGCAAGTGATGTAACAAATACTAGAAAATTATCACCAACTTCTTCCTGCGTATTCCACATAAACATCAGTAGAATGCGGATGGAGAAACCTATTAGTAACTTCCCCTTGCGTACCTTCATTGCTGTGAGGAAAATAAATAATTGCATAAATGTGAATTTAAAATAAATTTTACCATTTAAGCCAAAAAGCAACGCTGGTTATACTATTATACTCTTTTACTATATATCATATCTCGATTATTCCCTAAGAAAAACATTATTTCTGTAGAACTTAAAATTGATGCAAGCTGATATGAGCCGAGTGCTTTGTTTCTACATGTTAGTTTGGCCATGTCATAGTAGACACTTCCATTAATTTTGTGTGTGTATAACTGCTGTGTTACTGGCCCGTGCTTTCATAGATTTGGCTACAAGGGTTATTTTCTTCAGTTTTATAAAATGACAAGGTTATGAACGCCAATTTAGGACAGAAAATTATGTTTCAAGCACTTACTTATTATTTTTGTTGATAGTAAAGAATGTTGCCGGGGAAATGTATTTATAGAGCATCAGGGGAGCAATCGTATTAAAAATCACTAGATGCAATGTAATTCTTGACAGAATTGAATGCTAAGTCAACAATAATTTGAGAACATGTTCATTTCAAGGACTTGACCCTCATGTCGTCAAGGATATTTATATTGTTTATTCATGCCTAATAAAAGCGCTTCAAGTGGTGTCTTTATTTGCTTTGTCATGAAAATTAAGGTTAGCAGAGCAACGGAAAAGCGCATTATCATTTCTCTAACTGACGTTACACTTATCTTCCTGTGCTTGCATTGTGTAACGTGCTAGAAGACGAGTTCTCTCACCATTTATGATGCTATTGTTTAACACTCTCGCGGTCCGAAATGATTTTTTCCTCTAAAATTATTAGCATAATTATACAGTTGGAGGTACCTTAGCAGTGTCAGGGCTAAATGTCAAATTTTTGATTTTTGAGTTACTCAACATGTTTTGTTCTCGTTCTGTTAAAAAAATTTCACTAGAACCGAAGGACCAATTTTTTTTTATTATCTAATGCAGGTGAGCTTCATCTAGGGGCCGTTCATAAATGACGTCACGCTTTTTTCCCATATATTTGACCCCCTTCCCCCTTTGTCACAATATGTCACACTTCAGCGGACCCCCCCCCCCCTTGTCACGCATCACGCTATGTTGCATAATGCATGATGTCACACTTCTTGTTACCCCCCTCCCCTTGTCACACTTTGTTACAATTTCACGAACCCCCCTCCCCCCTAGAAGCGTGATATCATTTATGAATGATCCCCTTGAAGCTCACTTCCTTTCCATTGAAAAAGGTGTTCCTCGCAACCTCGAAACATGTGTCGGTCTTTTGCAAAATTTGTGTTTAATTTCCATTGTTACTTTACTTTTTAGTCTTCAAACACTGACGACAATTATCGTGCTTTCATTACAGCTGATACAAAATATTGCTTCAAAGTTCTGTTCATGGAGCAATAACCATAGTTATAATTAAACCCTAATTTTCGTTTTATTTTTAAAACTTTACTTACCAAAATAATAGTAACACATATTTGAGAGATGGCTGTTTTAGCATTAATACTATTGTAATATGTTTATTTTGAAAGTGGTGCAAGTTTATCTTAGATTTAAAACAACTCTAACTGAATATAATATGTACCTCCCACTCATCATGAATATTTTAAAATGGTAAATTCTGAATAAAATTCAATTTAGTACACACATATAAAGTGAATGATTGACAAAAATGTATGTTGTTATTGTTTGAAATGCTTTACAAAATTGAATTGTTTTTGTCATGTAACATTTTCTACTATAATATTGTTTAAGAACTTTTATTTCACTTATCAAACGAATAAATAATCATATAAATTTGAATAGTATTTTTTTATTATTAAAAAAACTGGTACAACTTAAATGTTATCCATTTAAATTAACCAAAACAAGAAATCGGTAATTTTGAATGTGATTAAGTCCATTTAATTAGAATAAAATATTTACTTTTTCTAGTCGGCACTGTAAGCGTTATTGGATTATAAACCCACATTATATCTAATACCACAAGGTACAAGAAATGTATCTATTAATACTTACCAATATTTGTAAAACAAAAAATGGAGTTGCCTCACTTTCAAAATAAACGGCTCATATTGTATATTTATGTAACTACAGGTGTAAGGAATGTTATGAACAAAAATTTTATTCCCCCCTCTCCTGATAAAAAATTTTGGTTGCTCCATAGGAGCTGGTATAAATATTGAGGTCAAATTACAAATTTCTTTTAGTGAAGCACTAACCGTAATTATCATTAAAACCTAATTTATCTTTTTAACTTAATTTTGGCATTACGCAACTAGATGCAGCACTTCATATGTTTAGCAGCACATTTTTCTTAATTATTCTTGAATCAGAGCTCTAAACAGTTATGTATACATTAAACTTTTTTATGCTGCTTTTAAACAGTTAGCTTCCAAAATTCTGTTTATAAATTGAAAATTTTTTTAACTTAAACCATTTTAATTACTGTTAAAATTTATTATCAATATATATATATATATATATATATATCTGTACATATATATATTAATCATGAAAGAAATTAATTTACTGAATAACAATGTTATTTTTCGCTACATTTGTAAGGCAAAGAATGTGTAAAACGCCTTGTATCTGACTTAAATTAATTTTTGAGTGCTCAGAGAGAATTAGAAGCATGAATAATTAATTATCTTAAATGCTCAGAAAGAGAAAAAAATGTAATAAGTTGTAGAAATTGGGATTCATGTGATGTATAATTATATTCTGCGCAATATTTTCTTAATTTACATAATAGAACCAAAATAACTAATTGCAAGTGCTGAAGAAGAAAGAATAAAGCATAGAAGAACGTTAATTGACTAAGATACTTAAACTACTAAAAGTATTACATTGTTGAAGGAAAAATATACTCAAAGTAATTTATTCTGTAGTTTTTTTACATATGTTCTTTTCAAATAAAAAAATTCAGTTTTATGAATAATTCAACCGCTCCCGCTAAGGGCAAGTTTTTTTTTTGATGTGACCATTTATGTACTAGGGATAATCATAGAAATAATTCCATGCGTCGCTGTTATCTATTGCTACTATCTATTACTTTTATTTTTATTAAACTTTAATTTTGAAAAAAAAAAAAAAAAACAGTGAGCTGAAAAATTGCACAGTATTTCATGTAATAGTTGTTCGAATTATACCATTTTTCATTTGTGGAAGGAGGAACACTCTATCAACAAGCGTCTTTAAACAGAAAAAAAAAAAAAAAATTTTTTTTTCAATAGTTTTTAATTGTTCACTCATTTTTCCGCTCCGACCTTCGTCATTTTATCGCTTATGTTCTGTATCCTTTCACTCTCAATATCGTTATATTTCACATAATGTACAGAACAATATTTATACTAAACTGTGTTTGCTCAAAAAATCTTCATTACCGCCGCGCCTTTTGAACGAAATATCTACTTACATTAGCCAAGAAGCCCAAATGCAAACTGTAATAACAAAGGTTTTTGTCTTTAATGTAGATTTTGTTTAAAAGAAGCATATATTACTTCATATACGCTTCCTTAACGTTTTTGTTGCCGAGAAATTTATAAACAATATCTAAAATATTAGAACTGAGCTTTGGTTCTGAAATAAGGCATTCATTCAAGTACAGTAAAGCCTCCAAAGATGACTACCTCCCTACGTTGACCACCTCTCTTATGTTGACCGAAATTTTATAGTTTGAATGGTCACACGCATTTTCAATGGAAATTTACCTCTCTATGTTAACCTCTACCACTTCCATAAGTTCTATGTTGATCACGCTCTAATATGTAATTTGAAATTTTTTTTAATAATTTACTCTCTGTAACTTGACCACTCATGTTTTCTTGGTGAAAGTGCTTTTTACAGTTACCTGAGGAACAAAAAGGGGGCTCAAAAAAATTTGAATCATTTCTTTAAAAAAAAGGGAAAAATTGTTGTACCTGCAGTAAAAATAAAAATGAGTAAGTGCTAAATTTTTCCTTAAAAAATACTTACAAAGTTTAAAAAATAATCTCTAATATTGTACTAATTTTTTTCTAAAACTTCCCTAAGTTGACCACCTCCGTATGTTAACCACTTAGTTACAGTCCCTTCGGTGGTCAACTTATGGAGGTTCTACTGTACACGCAACTAAATGTTTTTAAAAAGAAAAAGTACCCAAAATTATTCTATAATTCACTGCCGAATTTTTTCTTCTTTACTATGCGACACCTTGTATTTCACTGTATATATTCACATGTTTTGTTTATGTCATCTTATAATTGTTCTAAATAAAAGAATTTTATTTGCAGAACGATATTCACAAAAATTCGTTTCACTTCCGCAACAGTTTTGTTTCATATCTTCCACCTCTGAACCAAAAATAATTTTCGAAATCTTTCACTACTACTAAATCAGAATTGTTTACATAGTCAGCTGTAATGCGAAACATTTCAAATCTGTATAAGTTCCGTTTTTCTTTAGTTAATTCTCTGGAGCTCTGCTCTGAAGATTCATACGAGCAGTGGAATGTAAGAAGTATTCCATTGAACCTTGAACTGTGCTGGCGCGAACCCCGCTTCCCTAATAAATAATCTGCCAGGGATTAGATTCACCCCTCTTAGCTTTCGACACATACTCGCATCTCCAGCAAATTGCTATTTTTTTTTTCTTTCGTATAATGTCCCACAACGTGTACATTTGAGAGAGAGAGGAATTTATGAATGGGGGAGGGGAGCTCGAGATGCCGTTTTCATTTTCACACAAGTAATAATGTCTGCATCCAGGGTTTTAATTCTCAAGTGATTAGAAATTAAAATACGTCGTAACTCTGTGAATGTTAAATCGTAAATAATTATCGTGGTTTTACTGGCTCAATTAGCATACCAAAATGTCTATCTTTATGAAGTGGATCTAATATAAAACATTTGGTAATGTGTCTTGTTGATTATGTTGTTTTACTAACTACCATCATTTAAAAATCGTACCAGTGATTATTATTATTTATTTATTGTTTTATTTTTTAATTTTTATTTTATATACTTAATCATTTGTTGTTGTTATTATTATTATTTCAAAGATAGCAGTAATGCAAAATCCAGAAAACCTGTTGCTTTAATTTCTTTAGCTAATTTGAATGCGATCTGAAAACAAGAGACTCTGTTTTGTAGAACATTCCCTTTGGTTTAAATTTAAGTCACAAAATACTGTATTGTAATTAAATTTAACTTCATTCATTCGATTTACTTCGGCATTCAGACAAAAGTTAATTTCGACCGAAAATATTTTTAGAAACCTACCTATATATTTTATATATATATGTCTTTCTATTGGGTGGCATTAGTCTTGCCGCCAATGCAGACAATTATAATTATTAATAAACAAGATTATCCAAGCATTCATAATACAACCGTTAATTAGTGTCTTTCATAAAATAACATTAATTGCATTTCTTTGAAAGCATGATCAGTTTTTTTGTGTAACTAGAAAGTAGTGAAAAAAAAACTACATGTATGTTTATAATAAAAGCAATTTTTTGCAACTTTTTGAAACATGTTTAAAATTAAAATATTAATATCAATATTTTTCCATTTCGTATTCCTTCACGCTTCGTATGCTGTAAACACGTGAATAATCAAAAGCAGTAGTTCTACATTCTCCTAATTTGATTAGGGTTTTTCAATGCATGTAATATCTTTCAAGTCTAGAACTTTCAAAAACAGAACTAGAATATGCTGTTAAACACATGTATGCATTTCTTTTCTTTCTTTTCAAATATTCTTCGATACCAGTCATTTTAAATCATTATTTTTGGATTATTCCTTGAATTTCGTATATTCATTTCGTAATGTTTCATTACATATGTAAATGTATAGTCCTTTAAGTGAAAAAGCAATAATATAACTTACTTTTTATTGCAATTACATTTGACTTTGTCACAAAACATACTGTGCAATTGTTCATGAGAAGTGTTAGCATATTTTCACGCAAAATAATGGTCATAAAAATGGGATGTAACAATTAAAAAATAAAGTTCACAAAGCATGCGAGCCATTCCATTTCAGATCAGGCAGAGGGTGTCACATGACCCTCACAGATTTTTTTTTTTTTTTTTTTTGAAAAAATTACAGTAGTTACAACTAAGGGACATATAAAATATCCCAAAAGGATTTTGCAAAAAAAAAAAAAAAAAAAATTATTTCTCTAGTTACAGACTTTTAAAATTTTGGGACAAAGTTGGCCGTTTTTAGAAAATCAGCAAAACACTCACTTTTAAAATGGCTACTGTTTCAAAAGTTTTTAACCGATTCGAATATTTTTTTTTCTATAAATAATGAAGAGATGGTATTTTATTTAGACATTAATTTAAAAAATTAATTGGCTTCATCGATGAAGAAAAAAAAGTGTTTTTGAAGTGAAATTATCGTATTTTTACCGAATTTATGATTTTTTTTTCTCATGAAAGAAATTTATTTTTTACGAAACAGAGGTTGCAATCTAAAGTCCTGTTATGGAATTTTTGTATCAAATTTTACTGTAAGCCTGAGATGCATATCCCTTCAGAATTTAAAGTTTGAAATTTGAAAATGTAAATTGAAATTTGATGATACAAATGAAATTTGAAATTTGATATCAATTATATTGTGCATTTTTGCCCCAGATATTTTATGATTTTTCAAAAATGACCTTTTGTGCGTTTCTTAAAAAAGCCAAAAATTCAAATTTTGTTCTTATTTAATCACTTTAATATAAGATGTCATCAATATTTATTATGAAATATGGTATATTGTTGCACAATTACTAGAGCTAAATTGTACTTAATCTTCTTAGAACTTAAATAGCGCCTTGCACAAAGTGTAGCTACTGTGATTTAATGCATGTTATTCTGTTCAATCCAATTAACTAGTTTTAAACTCACACACTTTACATCAAATATGCTACAGCACTGATATACATAGTCTAAAACACATATGAAGTTATGTACTTAAAGCAAAATAAGTAGAATAAATTCATGAATCAACTTCTACTCGTTTTTACCAAAAAAAAAAAAAAAATGCAAAGACTAGGAGGGTTCAGATGGTGTTATATTTCTTACTTTCAGCATTACTTTATATTTGTCTAGTTCCCCCCCCCCCCCACCCCCGGATTCTTCTGGCTATTGAAATATTTCTTCTAGATTATCTGTGTACAAATTATTCGATAGTGTCCCTAAACCATCGGTGATACATTCGTAATTTGCCCCATTCAATAATTCTCATTCACACGTTCAATAAATTTTCCTATTTAGAAATCATGCATTGGGTTACATTTGTTTAAGAGGCTGTTAGTTTTCTAACTGCTTCCCACTTCTTGTTTGCTCGTGCGTCCCATGTAAGCATTACTATTTTATGGATTTTTACTATTTAAGCAGTATTTTAGGATAGCCAACAATGTCTTGATTGAATTCCTATAATAAATTTTACATTTGCTGTAGCATGGTATTTGATGTTTGAAACTAGTAATTGGATTGAACAGAATAACATGCATTAAATCACAGTAGCTACGCTTTGTGCAATGAGCCATTAAGTTCTAAGAAGGTTAAGTACAATTTATCTGTAGTAATTGCGTAACAATATAGTATATTTCCTAATAAATATTGATTGAATCTTATATTAAAGTGATTAAATAAGAAGGAGTTTGAATTTCTGGTTTTTTTGAGAAACGCACAAAAGGCCATTTTTGAAACATCATATAAAATATCTGGGGCAAAAATACACAATATAATTGATAGCAGCTAAGTAAACACTTTAATTGAGCTAATAATTATTTACGTATCAATAACGTACTTATCAATATTATTCTGAAGAAATAACTCATTGAAATAATTATGTTTTTATTATCTGAAATTATTCGGATATTTTGGTTCGATTTTAAGTATATGTAATTTTAAAATACCTTTATTATGGAAGAATTGCGAAATAAGCTAAATATTTATTATTAGTGGAAAAAAGTTAGATGTCATTTTTCAGGAATACAGTTTTTTTTTTGTGTGTGAATCAACGCATTAATATCTCCTGCCAACGCAGAATGTTTCGTTTTCTGAGAAGCCCTTCGAATATAGCAATTTTCAGTAATGCTAAATGTTCCCTTAAGTTGAGAAAAAATGTGCATTTAAGGACCACTAACACCGGATCAAGAAAACGGAAGAAAAACTAACATTAGCTACGACTAAATTGTATTAACACTTCAATATCGTAGTTAAAAACGTCCATTTATGTGAATCAGATCGAAAAAGCACACAAAAGCATTACAGCTTATTTTGGCACTTCATTTTGTCGTATTATATCCTCAGTCCTCGAGATTTGGAGCTTTTTATGACCTTAATGTTCCCTAGTTATGATTTCACAATTTTCACCAGGGCTCGAAAAATCTTTAAAATTTTACATGCCCGGTTGGGCATGTTTGTCTAAAAAATACATTCCCGAATAAAATTTTTACCTGCCCAGAAGTTTTATTGCATATTAATAAACTCATTTGAATTTGTCGTATATCATTAATCAAACAAAAAATTAAATTAACAGGTTTTATATCTGAATCAAGAATTATTTTAACGTCAATCTAAATTATTAAGAGATTACATTACAAATAAAGATTACATAATAAGTCGTTACAAGTCAAAATGTGCAAGATTTAAATTGTATTACCAATTTTATTGCTGACGTCCGTCAATATGTCTTGTTTCTTTGGTGCTGAACAACCAGTGTTCCATTGCCGCTAAAGGTTCAAAATTAGCTGCTTCTACACCATCAATGGCAATTCTCATTAGACTGCTGATTGTCTTTGTGAACAAACTGCAACGACGAAGAGGGCTTTTTATTCGATTTATGGCTTTAGTGCCATAAATCGAATCTTGCTCTCCCCCTCTTGCATGCATCCTGTCCCCTCTTACATACAGATGTGCTAGGTAAAATGCAGAGCATCATCTCCACAAGTAACAGAGTCCTCCTGTTTATTCTTTAAAATAAATTTTAAGCTCTGGTAAAGATGTGCTGATTTTTCAGTAAAATACGATATAAAAATTTTTTGGAAAAAGAAATATTTGATTAAAACTACATGCCCTGCCAGGCATGTATGTAAGTGTAGAAGATGCATGCCCGATTGGAATTTTTACATGCCCCGGGCATGTCGCGCAATACAATTTTCGAGACCTGATTTATACATTTTTTTTTTGCTATTCTTCGCATGTAATTTGTAGCATATATTTAACTTATCCATTTAGAATTAACATAATTTTTTTTTTATTCCGAGTCTTTAGAGATAATATTCTCTGATCGGTCGAACCACGAGAATATATATATTAATGATTATTGTTGCCCTCAATAATTCAGTCTGTCTTTTATTATTGCAGCAAAAGATCTAGCAATTAATTCCTATGATTTATTTCCTACAAATCGATTACAATAGCTCGGAATTTCCTGACAAAATTTTCCTCCGTTTCTTTCTTCTAATAGTATCTTCTTACTATTAATACCATTAGTAACTTTAATTC
This sequence comes from Octonoba sinensis, assembly GCA_038502835.1. Taxonomy (NCBI): domain Eukaryota; kingdom Metazoa; phylum Arthropoda; class Arachnida; order Araneae; family Uloboridae; genus Octonoba; species Octonoba sinensis. Next base: position 192,273,445 of record CM076598.1, on the reverse strand, counting down.
GTAAAATTTTAATGTAAGCAGTGTAACTAATAATTAAATAATTAGCCCATTAAAAGCAGCTATGTATTCCAGCCTGAGCCCTTAAATTAATTGTTTTTTTTTTCTTCTTGCTACGTGTAGATGGTATCTTGAACTATTTCATTTGAATTTTTAAAAGTAATAAAATAATTAAAAGTTATATTATGTTAATATATTGGGAGCAATGACGCCTAATGGAAGCATCAGTTTTCATGTTCATTTCCTATTAGACATTCCAATTACTGTTTTTTTTTGCCTAATAGTGGCTACTTTTATGATTTAAAAAAGTTACTACATCCTAATGACGAATGAGTCATTCCATTTCAAATCAGACAGGCAGGTCTAAAACTTGTCACATGACCCTCACAGATTTGTTTTTTTTTTTTTGAAAAAATTACAGTAGTTACAACTAAGGGACATATAAAATATCCCTAAAGGATTTTGCAAAAAAAAAAAAAAAATTCTCTAGTTACAAACTTTTAAAACTTGGGACTAAGTTGGCCGTTTTCAGAAAATCAGCAAAACACTCACTTTTAAAATGGCCAGTTTCAAAAGTTTTTAACCGATTCGAATAATTTTTTTTATAAATAATAAAGGGATGGTATTTTATTTAGACACTAATTTTAAAAATCTAGTTTGCTTCATTGATAAAGAAAAAAGTGTTTTTGAAGTGAAAAAATCGTATTTTTACCGAATTTGATTTTTTCTTCTTATGAAAGAAATTTATTTTTGACAAAACAGAGGTGGCAATCTAAATTGTTGTTAGGGAAGTTTTGTATCAAATTTTATTGTAAGCCTGAGATGCATATCCCTTCAGAATTTAAAGTTTGAAATTTGAAAATGTTCAAAAATTACGATTTTTGAAGTGTGATTACTCAAAAAAACAATTTTTAAACAATCTGTAAATCTGCTCATTCGTTGCCCTTAATAGAGACAGAGAAAACAAAGTAGATTTCAGCTACGAGATACATTTTTAGATTCAAACTATACAAACCATCGTAGGTAAAAAAATTTAAAGCCTTTTGCAAACATAAAATCAACTGTTTCAAGAATTTAGAAATCTCATCGACTATGCTCTAAACTCAGCCAAGAAGGACAATTTGGCTTTCTTCTTGTATTTTGATTCTTGCGTCAAAGTTTTTTTTTCATTTATTGTTTTGGATTATTTCTCGTAATGAAACGAACAACTCATATAAATGCTTAACTTAGTATCGTGTTGAATTCTGTATGCTAATTAACACGAATATCGCGTTGTGCATAATTGATATATTTATAAACATCGTTGCACTTGGCAGTAGAATTGGAAAATGTTCGAGTTTTAATTTAGTTTGTGCTTTATACTTTTAAATCCTAAGCAAAACGATACAACTTTGTCTCATTTTCCTTAAGGGATTGTCTGTTGTCGAGTATTTAAGTGTCATTAGCGAGAAAGTATTGTAAGTAACAAAAGCTTCTAATTGAGAAACTGAAGCAGGAGTTATTTTGCTGTTTTCCGAAAGCTTGTTCGTTTAAAGAAAATAAAATGATAATTCCATAAAGATATTAATTAAAACCCTTTTCAAACTGAAATTAGAATTTCGAGTTCTTACGCCGTATTTTTCAAACAAATAGAATAATTGTGGTAATTATCAGCTAATTTTGAAATGGCAGAAAGAAACTGATATTACATCAGTAAGTAAAACATGACTGAAATATTCAGGGGAAAAGGAGCATGAATGTATAAGTCATTACAGATCAGAAATTATCTTACTAGCTAGCTGCGTCTTCCGACGTTGCACGGGGTGTCTCGAATAATAAAATAATAGTAATAAATAAATAAATTAATTAAATTAAAATAATAATAAACTAAATAAAATGTAACATTATTGATGCCAAGTGACACAAGCTCAAACTCCTGTTAGAATACGATAACATATCTAAATAACATCAACAGTCATGTTTATAAAAACAAACGTCGATAAAAAAAATATTAAATAAAAAGTAAAAGTGTAAAGTACAAAAAAATTTAATTCTCAAATAGAACTTTAAAAAATAAAGCGAAGAACTAACTACACGCCTACATAATAAAGAAGAAAGAAAGAAATTTTTAAAAAAAAAATCAAGATCTTAAAAGGGACGTAAATCCATATCTTCAAAGAAATTTAAAGCCAAAAAATAATATTGGATTTGATACTGCCAAAGTCACTTAAATGACTGAAGAAGTATCGAGAGTATCGAATATTTCTACCATTTAATAAACTTCCTGCCATCAAAAACGAAATTAAATTTTGTCTGTATAAGAACTTCATATAAGACGCTTGGAATGCTTATATTTTACTACATGTTAAATAAAGTTTTAGGTTAATGGTGGGTACAATATAAAACAAAGTTTTTACTATATATTATCACCTTTGGTAAGTTTCATAAATTATTTAATTTATGACTAAATTTAAAAAGTAATAAAAATATAAGAACACAGAAAAACTAGTGTTTAAAAAAATACATTTTAAAGTTTTATAAAAAATTATAGACTGTTTAAAAGGATATGGCGGCCCTTTTAATTATTAAACCCTTTATAACTCAACAAAGTATTTTTCTATTAATTAGTTTAAAAAATGAAAAACTTTTTTGTCGATTTTGGCCAATTTCACTGTCCCGTGTGCTTTTGAATGGCTTTATCAGGATATCCCTAATACGGTGGCACCTGCCTCAATCCGTGACACACAAACAGTCCGGTGGAGATGTGGTTGGCACCATATCTCCGACAGGCGAAGCTCTCGAGGAATGCGACCTGGCTAAACGGTTTTCTTAGCATATCCCAAATACGTTGGTACCAGTCTCGTCCCCTGACCACTGACAGTCCGGAGTTGCTTTTTTACAGATTTTAATTATATAGACAATAATATTAATAATAATAAATATATAAATAAAAGCTGTGGCAAAACCGTTATTTTAAAAGATAAATTCAACACTCCTGCGACCGTAAAAATATTATTTTAAAAACATTAAATTGAAATTTAAAGTATATAAGTACATATAATAACAAAATTAAGTCTTGGTAAACATTAGTCCTGCAGTTGTGGGAGACTCGTCTTAAAGACAAGTCTTTCCTTGTCATGAGTTAAAATGCGATTTATTTTATTTTAGATTACGAATATTATATAGTATCTATGACGTGAATACGTAATCTGTTTGCCTATTTTACAGGAATCAGAATTTTCTCTGTAAAATTATTTGTCATCAATCAAGGTGTGGATGAAGATTTTTTTGATATAATCTTAAATTTGTTTTTTTGAAAACTTTGTCATGCGCGTGAAAACCATCCACCAAAAAACGTTTTAAATACTAATGCTCTCCTTGCATGCTATTCTACCAAAAAATAAGAAGTATCGTTTAGAAGTATGCGAATCGGCTTTCTCGTATACGCCAACATAAAGTTTATAATCTAGCTATCCCTCTCTTTATCTCATTTAGCTTTAGTTCTTAATTACTTCAAATATAACTTTCCCAACAGTCAATATTTATTCATTCATTTATTTATTTGTTCATTCATTCATTTTTTATTTGTTTATTCACTCATTTATTTATTTGTTCATTAATTCATTTATTTATTCATGCATTTACTCATTTATTTAATTGTTCATTCATTCATTTATTTATTCATGTATTTACTCATTTCTTTGTTCATTCTTTCACCCATTCATTTATTCATTCATTCCCGGCTGGAAAGTGTTTACACTTTTATTTTGCAAAAAAGGCACAATGTTATAGAATGTCCAAACATCTTCTTAAATTGCCTATTAATGAAAACACAGAAAAATAATTAATGATACATCAAAGTATAACACATTTATTTTTGGGAAAAATATTTTTTGATTAGTTATTTATATGCCGAGTCGAGCATGTACGGAAAATGTGTAAGTAGTGGAGCCTCGATAAAGGTTTTTTAATGCAGTAATTTTATCATGTGTTATTTTCAACACAACTAATCAGAACTGAAACCTTAACTCTTACATTATTTAAAATATATTATGTTTATGACCAAGAAAAAAAAAGAAGACATGACCGAATAACCGCATTAACTAGATACAGAAAAAAATATAATCCAAATATATCATTTGGTCTTATAATCATTCAATTGTCAGATGGTCCATCATCGGCTGATTGAGACAAGTTTCCTGTCTTAATTATCTGCTTTCTTTACATGCTTTGTTGCATGCTTCTGAACAATAAAAACTACTTTTTTTCAAAAATTATTATATTTAATGCAAGACAATATAATTGTTGAAATGCATAATATAGCATAACTTTCCTCTCGACCAGTAGGCGTCTGTGGCACAGTGGTATAGTATTCGCATTCAGACATCGTCAGTTTAAAACCCGTTCTCTGCTTCCTTCCTCTCTCTTATTCATCGCGCACAAAAAGTGGTGACCCAGCCAATAGACAGATGGTGCCGTAACTTTTGCACTACTATGCATAATACTATTATGCTTTACTGTTTATCCACAAATAAGTTTGCAGTTTTTATGTACAACCATCAGAGATGATCAGATTTTGTACACAATTTTTATTTTTTTTTTTTTGCAGACTTTTGGGTTCTTTCAGAAATATCCTTTAAAATCCGGATCAAAAAGTTTCATGGTAAAATACGCTCCTTTAGATCTGGATGAACTTGGTATCTAACCATCTTCTACGCCATAAGATCCATCCGATAAAGTTTGTTCCAAGCAAATCCGTCTGTTAGATCAAGATTTATATAGGAATGAAATTTTCCCGTCGGCGCTAATGTTAATTTTTTTTAACTGTTCAAAAGTGAACAAAAATTGTTCAAATCAATATTTCACGCAGAGAGCTTCTTCTAATAAGCTTGTTCAAAGGAACTTCGATCTTATGTCCAGGGTTTATGTAATTTGCTTCATATTTTCCCGTAGGCGCTAATGTTAAGATTTTTTGAACTGTTCAAAATTGAACAAAAAGTTACTTAAATCAAAAATAAGATACGGATATTAATGTCCTCACCGAGATCTTTCGAATGTAAAAAAATCTTTCGAAACGGACTATTCAAAAATTATGAGGAGGGTATGGGGGAGAGGGTACAAACCGACATTTTCCCCATCTCACAACCCTACTTTCATTTTTTTTTTTTTTTTTGTTTTCAATCTCAACTTAATCACTTATTTTTTACTTTTCATTATTTTTAACTATATTTTTACGATGCATTAGGCTTTCTTTCATATTTTTTTTTCTAACGTTTAGGTAAGTAGGTTAAAAAAGAGTTTATGCTTGAATAGGATGTATAACTTTGTTAAATATCGAAATATTTGTAAATGTCATACATCAGGTGTTTGTCATATATCCTCGAGTATGAGATTACGTTATGCAGATTTTCTTAAACTGCACTAAAGTAACAACCATTCATATAATTAAAACTAGGCTTGCATTAGACAACGGAATACACGAACATCACTTAAATATTTTAAGGAGCGTTAACTTGTTTGCGCTTAAAATTGCCGTTTCATGTTGTGGTTAGTGATTGATGTTTGAATTACTTTTAACATTTTTAACTGTATAAAACGTATGTCAAAAATTAACAATAAAGAAAAATGCGTATCAAATAACTCTTACAAAAGTCCAGTGACTTTCCAAAAATGACTTGGTAATGCAATATAAAGTAATATATAACATTGTCTTAGTTACACAACTCTTCAAATCTAAATGACCAGGGAAGCAAAAGCGAAAGAAATTTACGTACAAAGTTTGTGCACTCCGTCTTACCATTGCTTTTTAAAAAGGTCTTTTTTATGTTGAGCCATTAGGGCATAAACTACTACAACCATTCAATCAAAGCGTTGCAGCACCATAAAAAAACACCCGAAATAAAAATATAATTATGAGGTTTAATTATCGTCTAAAAATACATTGTATCAAAATTCTTTTATCCTAATTTAAGAGTCTTTATTAGCAACCATTGGATATATTGCAAATCAAAAGAGAGATTAAGCAAAAAATAAAAGAATAACTAAAATATAACAAGCTAAAAAAATTAAAACTACCTTAAAGTAATGTAATTCAGATTAGTTTTAGCAGCTTTTAAAGTATTTTGTCTATGATATGCAAAATACTACACTTCTGTTTTTTTGTGTGGGGTGTGTGTGTACTACAAGAGCCTGCAAATTCAGAAAAAAAATTAGTTCAGATTAAACAAACACCCTAAATAAAAATAACATTAAACATTTTCATATCATTTCTTATTTCAATTTTAATTCCCAACACAACCGTTTACATTTCTTCGTATACAAATATATTATTTCTTCTTTTATATATGTGTGTATTCACAAAAACAATAGATATGTTAGAATAAAACAGAATCATAGATGAGCTGAATGATTTCAGCTATAATTTTGAAGTTATCATCGTGTTTTGCTTGCGTGTTAAATTGATCTTTGACATACTCGGTAGCTTTGTTTATCAATACACCTTTCTCGGAATTATAAATTTTTACAAGGTAATTTCTAGCCACACTTTCCACGAAAGCAGAGTTGAATCCAGTAATGTTTAATTGCGAGAAGTCGAAATCTGTTTCGTTCAAAGTAATGTCAAAGTCAAATTGGATCATTTCCATTGTAAACTTGTCTGAGCATACTGTTACATTAAGAAATCCAGTAGCTTCAGACAAATTCAGGAATCCTATACCATGAATCTGAATGTCCATAGTAGGCAGCATGGTAATTGCAGCTGATCCATTGACGTCGACGGCAACTTGAATATCGTGGACACTCATCTTCATGTATGCAGTTAACAGTTCACCTGAGCAGCTTTCAGAGTTGTTGCCTCTTCCGATTGAGACATTCAGAAATTTAAAATTAGGTACTCCTTCGATCTTTACCTGTAATAAAAAGAACAATTAGTACTTGGAAGATGCAGATTTTACTATTTTTAAACGAAAAATGAGTAACTAAATTTAGAAGAAACTTAAAGAGCCCTTTCATAACGTTAAATCCTTTTTTTTTCACACGTCATAGTCAGTGTGGAACAGAATAATTGACGATTGTCTAACGAGAATGGGATTTGTGAGTCATCCAGCTTATTTTCTGAAGTAGATTTTCTGCCAATGATAGGCTTTGACATATACAAACAATAAAACTGGCAATATGTCTAGTAAATGCAACAAAATATACAAGCTATCATTTTTCTGTCCTCACCCGATTAAACTCAGAGAATATGAGATACTCTTTAGTAAAGTAATGAAACACAATCATAAGCAAAATTTTTTAAAAATCTGTAAAATAGCAGTCGCGCTACATTTTCCTTAACATCCAAATTAATCTATTAATCAAAAATTGCTTAAATTTTGCATGATGTGTGCAATTCTCTATAGTTATAAATATTAAACATTTTAAGTAGTTTATATTTTCTTGATGTTTCTTTCAATTAGTATCCCAGTAATTTAGCAAATTTATTTTAGAAATTTTACAGTCATTTCATGTACATCTATTACAGTAACCCTTTTCGCTGTTTCGGAGGAAAGGAGGAAATAAATACTTCTTCATCACAATCAGTTAGTAAAATTCGTTTTCTGGAAGTTTTCTCCAACTACAACCTTAATTCTGCCATTAGACTATTCAATATTTGCCTTCGTAATGCGATAGAGTCAGATATATCATTATCTTAATTTCACAACTCTTCAGATCTAAGTAACGGAATTTTACAGGAGAAGCGAAAATGAAACGAATTTTCCTACAAAGTTTGTGTGTGTGTGCACTCTGTCTAACCATAGCTTTTTAAAAAGGTGTTTCGTGTTATTGAGCCATCAAGGCACAAATTACTACAACCATACAAACAAGGCTTTGAAGCACCATAAACAATAATGCCCGAAATAAAAATAAAAATAACGAGGTTTAATAGACATCTAGAAATACATTGTATCAAAATTCTTTTTATCCTAATTTGAAATTCTTTATTAGAAACCATTGGATATATTGCAAATTGCTAAGAGAGATTTAGCCAAAAATGGGGTCAGAACAACTAAAATATAGGAAGCTGTAAAAGAACTCAAACTACCTTAAATTAATGTACTTCAGATTAATTTTAGCAGCTTTTAAAGTATTTGTCTATAATATGAAAAATAATACACTTCTGTTTTTTTTTATTTTTTTTTTTTTTTGTGTGTGTGTTTACTACGAGAACCTGTAAATTCAGAAAAAATTTTAGTTCATATTAAAGAGACACATTGAGTATAAATAACATAAAACATCTTCATATAGTTTCTGCTTTCAATTTTTATTTCAAACACAACCATTTAGATTTCTTCGCATACGGATATTTCTTCATATATATGTGTGTATTCACAAATAATTACTTGTGATTGTTGAAAAATATGAAGTTTTCCCATGTTCGCGATTGGCATTTGTTTCCTTTTGCTATTTTCTCGTGCTTTGATTCTTTAAATAAATCTCTACCTCAGAAGCAGAAGGTAGTAATTCCAAAACTATCAATTTTGAGATATTCAATTCATTTTGACAATTCAAAAAAATGTTCTAAAATAAAAAAAGAATTGAAGTTTCTATCAGTACAAATTTTATTAAAATTGATGCCTATTTCACCATTTACGAGACTATTGAAAGTGAGATTCGAGAATTTTAACATTTATTCAGCTCTCCTGAAAAATTACCTATTTGGACTTACCACCTTCTGCTTCTAAGACACAGAAATTTTAAAATCACAGTAGAATGCTAACGAAATATTTATAAGACGCCCATAAGCATACCATTTAAAATAAAAGAGCTTTGACTTAAAAAAAGACAAAAATGTGAAGAATTAGACTTTCTCAGAAGATTTTGTAGCAAAAGGAGCATTAAAAAAATCTTGTTAGCTAAAATTGCTTTGCTCGATAAAGTACATGAAAAATATAAGCCTATTTTTCCCCTACATTCAGCAAATTTGTAATTTTCTCTACTAGAAAATAAAATTCAATTAAAGACAAAAGTCTTCAAAAAATTAAAATGACTACATGTGAGAAACATTTTGTTAATTTATTCTTGCCAATAGATTTTTGCTTTCAACTCTTTATTGCGATGTACTTAGACAGACAAAAAAAAAAATTCTTACCTCGTTGAAAGTGCTACGTATAATCCCAAATTCGGAATTATTCAATAAGTAACTCAAATCATAAAGTCTCAAAGGCTCTGCTGAGGGCACTTTAAGTGTGGTAATACCCTTTGCAAGAATTCTGCGAGTAACGTCTTCAATGAACTCCAAAGTTGCTGCGGGAACCTCTTGTATTTTATCTTCTGAAGCAATACTTTCATTCTTTTCTGTTGCATTATATGCAGTTTCAGTTACACTGCTTGCTGTTGGATTATATGCAGTTTCAGTTACACTGCTTGCTGTTGCATTATATGCAGTTTCAGTTACACTGCTTGCTGTTGCATTATATGCAGTTTCAGTTACACTGCTTGCTGTTGCATTATGATCCAAAGCCAGATTATACAGTCTTACACTGCTTGCTGTTGCATTAGATCCAAAGCCAGATACTACGTCTTCTGTTGCATTATTTTCAGCATCTACATTAAATATGAAGAATATAAGGGCAGAAATATATATGTATATATATATATATAAAGTTAATAATTTTTGTCTACCTTAATTTTTGAGAATTCCTTTGATTTTTTTCCAAAGTTACTTCATATTTAAATATTCGTAGCGTAGATAATAAATCTATTTGAATTCTGCACAATCTTGAAATTTCGTACTCGTAAACTTAAACTAATTTGCTTTTGTATGCTTAGCAGTACCAGTACAGTTAACGACAAAAGTTATTGCTGATAAATGTATTGGGTAAATATAAATAACTTAAAACATAAACTTAAAATATTTCTTCCAGCTTGATCAATGTTTCACAAAAAATTCCTATTTTTAATCAAATTAATGGGAGTAATGTTACAATTGCTTTCTTGTTCATATTTAACTAGGATTGAAATTGCCCCGTGCTTTGCTGCAAAAATAATTTAGTAAAATAGCTAATTAAGGCTTGATTGGCTACCTAATTTAGCTTATGAAACTGTATAGTAAAAACTCTTTCATTTGTTTTAAAGTTTATCAAAATATTATTTTACATAACACTCAGTCTATTTTGTTTGACTTTTAGCCAAGATGTTACAATATAAATCATTTTAAATATTATAAAAAAGATGATACAATATAAATTATTTTAAATATTACTAAAAAGATGATACAATATAAATCATTTTAAATATTATTAAATAATGTTACAATACAAATCATTTTAAATATTTTTAAAAAGATGTTACAATATAAATCATTTTAAATATTGTAAAAAAGATGCTACAATATAAATCATTTTAAATATTTTTAAAAACATGGTACAATATAAATCATATTAAATAATATTAAAAAGATGTTACAATATAAATCATTTTAAATATTATAAAAAAGATGTTACAATATAAATCATTTTAAATATTAAAAAGAGTATTTTTTACATTCATTTACAAAACTAATGTAAACTTTTTGTTACTCGTAAAAAGCTTCATGCTGAAGTTATTGATAAAGAGATCTAAATCCCTGTTGTTGTTTATAAACAGTTATACAAATACTATAAATCTTTAAATTTCCTCTTCTAGCACTTAAATTAAAATGAGACATTAAGTTGACAGTTAATATTTTTTTCTAATTCTTAAATGAATATTAATAACCTAGATGTTCCAAATTTATACTTTTGAGTTTGAGAAATAATACATTTGAATACTTATTATTAATGAGTTTTATTAGTGGTGGTTCTAATTTTGTACTTACAAGAAATTACTCCAGCGTTTACAGGTTTGATCCAAGTGTGAATTGTTTTTAACAAGTTTATTTTAATGTCTAAAACTTCCTCATTTCGAGTTTTGCTCTATCTCAAAAAATAGTTTTTCACAAATAAGTAACTTTTACGTGAAACAAAATTTCAGTGGTACATTTGTAAACTTTTTTCAAGACCATTGTATAAAAACAGTGTGCACAAAAAAGGGGAAAAGCCAAGTTGGTTTTACACTAATATTTTTTGTTCTCAGTTTTTTAAGCTTTAAACGTTTATTAATAAAATTATATTTAAATCGTTTTTTCCATAGGTACTGTGAAGTTTTTTTAATCGAAGATAATTTTAATTCCCAAAAGTTATAATTAATTAATTAATACTTATTGATACAGAAGTATTATTTTCAATTTATTATTACAAGTGATAACCAACACAAATAATTTAAGGCGAATTAATCTTATTTTTTATGTTTGATCTTTTTTCCCCTCCTTCTTTTTGTTATTCAACTGTTTTACCCCCTCACATTACACATTGATCCATTGCACATTGATCATTACACATAGTCATTACACATTGATCCATTTGTCAGTTTTTTTATCGATATCAGAACTTCTTTTGCTTCAGAAAACAGCAGTAATGCATAAAGAATAGAAAATAAAATTCTTTTCAATATTTATAAGCGCGGATGGTATATAATTTCAAGTAAAAATAAAAATCTATGAAAGTAGAATGAAATAGCTTGTAAATGAATCATATTTTTAACTCTGTGTTATTTTATTTTAAATTTTCAAAAAATAGTTAGTACAAAATCTCTAAAAGAGTTTGAAATAATTCTATAGCTAATTAGAGGAAAGCATACAAGAACGATCATTAGTAATTTTTCCTATTTTTTTACTGGGAGCTTTTATTTCCTGCACAAAAAACATTTTAATGATTATTTTAGAATTCAATATTATCGCTAACAATTTCCTAAAGCACATCATTAAGAGATCAAAAGCAGCGGTTGGTTAGAAATCCATTTCCAAAAATTACATCGTATGGCAAGAAAACAAGAACTGAAATAAGTACATATAACACACAACTTACTCGTTTGGGGGCAATTTGCAGTCAGCAGCAATATTAGTCCGATCAAGTAGCCGATATCCATCTTTTTCCTCTCAAAAGACTTAAGAAAAATCCAAACCCGTATCAAAGTCTTTAGTTCAGAACACTTCGAACACCAAGAACAGCAATGGCGTAGGTCGGGCGGGGCACCTTTATATAACGTATTAAAGGAGCTACGTGGCAATCTCGTGAACATCTTCTTCTCTACGAGTGTCGACATATTTTTCAAAAACGCAAACAATTTTTCAGATTAAAAGGAAATAAATTTGATTTTTTAAATTGTACATGATTTTTAATGAAAATGAAAAGGGCTTTTTTAGTGTACATTTTTTTCTACGTGCGTGTATGTAAAATCGCCCACATCAGGCTTAGCAGGATGTTTTACTATGTTTAAACAAAATATAAAAAATATCGTATATATTTTGATAAATTTTCTGAGATGTACGCTAGTTTTGAAGTACTATTTTGTCAATGAGCAAATTGTGCAAAGAAAAAGATAAGCCTTTGCAACACGTGGTACTTCACTAACAAGCGTATTACTCAAAATATATGGGCATGTAACGATCTCTGATCAAGGCTTTGTAAACTCAATTTTAATTTTAAGCAAAACTATTATGTTATTGCTTAAGATAACAGTTCTGCTTAAAGTTAAAATTGAATTGTTCCTATTCCAGTGCATTATTATTAACTGAATTATTTAAAAGTAAGACTAATTTCGAACTTGATTAATTTTCTCAGGCCAAAAAGTAAAAATTGAGTTAGGACATCTTGTGTTAGGTTTGTACCAATAAAATTCAATAAGCTACAATTTAATATTATTTTTAAATGGTGCCGAGAAAGATACTGAACATCTTTGTCAATAAGCTGCTTTGGTGGCAACAAAGACGAAACAAAATGCTTAACCATGAAATGTTTGAAACGGAAAGAGTAAACACAGAAAAAAAAAATCGCAAAAGTTGTCGTGGGGTTAATTATAAAACTGTAAATGTAAATATTGAAACAATAATAATAGTAATTAAATTTTAGATCAACATTTTGTTTTTCGAAATGGGGACAATTTGATCGTTGCTTAGCATTGGAGCGGTATACACCCGCAAGTAAGATCGCGTTCAGAAAAAGCTGTTGAAAAAAGTCCAGTAGTTGAAGTCAGTGATTAAGGAATTTTTTTTCTTAAATTTAAAATAAAAATATATTTAAAATGTTTTAAATTCTTAATTGTTTTAAATTTTACTCAATATTTTGTATTCAATCAAATCTTGGGTTTATTTAACCATGAAATGTGATGTGTTTAGAGCATAATATTTTCAAGTAAAATATTTAGACTTGTACTACATGAGTTCCCTAATTATTGATTGTCCAGTTAATTAACGGAGTAGCAAAACCACTATTTATCACTAGCATCTCATCATTTAATCCAAATGAACTTACCAAACATTTTTCACGTATTTATTTAAATATACATTTATATAAATTTTCGTAGAGTTTTGTATGCCACATCAAATGCATAATATGGATGTACCCTCTTTTATATGTATCGTTTTAACATAAGTGATAAGTACGTGAACCAGAATTGTGTTCTAAAATTTCATAAAAAAACAAATTTTCTTAATTCTACTATTTTCAATAATAAATATTATTATTTTTTTTTTGTATTATTTATTACGATATGTTAATGTATAGCTATTCTCGGTGTTACACCAACCGGAGGTTAATTAATAAAAAAATATATTTATTTATTTTATTTTGTTAATTATTGTTGACTTCTAGATGGAATGTAGTTTCATCTTGTGACAAAAAAATTGTTAAGTGAGAACTAAACATTCAAAGACTATTTCTCAACTCAAAACTCTAATAGGAGATAATATTTAAGAAAAAAAAGGAGGAAGAAAAACAAAAAATGGAGACCAACTAAGTATATGGAGATTAAAACAGTTAAGTACATAGTAAAGAGAAACATGCGTTACTATTTAATGACTGTACCTATCAAAAAGGATAAAAATAAAAATCAGCTTGTTTAAAGTATAAATAACAGGAAAATAATTTAAAAAACGAAAATTAGTGAAAGATAAACTTACAACCAATTTCCAAAGAATTAATTGCGTGCAGAAAATTATTTGCATAAAAACTGTTCGCCTTAAGAGTATGACGAAATTTTTATCCTTGCGTAGTGGATGTGACACATCCAGCACATTACACGAACCCAGCAGTCGTACTACATGCATAAGTTAGCACACAATGCGTAATCTCAGTCTGTCCACAGTTGCCACAGAATTTCCCCGAGATGCATCAAGTCCGAAATGTAACAAATGCATGCCGATATATCACCATGAAAACAGTAGAAAATACAAAATCCGCAAAATGAACCTTTTCAAGGAATGAAATTGGCGTTGAGGTTGAGAGAAACAATCACTAAACCGTCTCGATTGAAGCTTCTTCTCTTTGTGAAAACAGACGTGATAGCCTGGCACTAAGCAACTGTAAGTTTAACAGAACTCCATGTCCCATCACTTAATGCAAACACTTTTCCCGAGTCGGGAATTCACTTCTCTCCTCAGAGGAGGCCACCACTGAGGCAGTTTAGGGTGCGAAGTGTTAAAAGATATATTCCAAGCTCAACTTTTTCCCCCCACAGTGTTGATACTCGATATACAGAAGATTCCAAAAAGAATAATACATTTAAAATCTTCAGATAAAGATACTTTTCTTTCTTTCTTGTTTCCTAAATTTGAAGTAGCTAAATATTTAAACTGATTTGTCTATTTCTAAACGTGTATTCTCAAAATTAACAATTAAAATTTGTTAATGGCTTCAATTTCGATAATTCATAGTTCTCTACGCCATGTTAGTGGAAGTTAATGTCGTTTCTAATAGAAGCTAATTTTTTTTGTCTTTATCTGCAAAGGTTAAATTACTTTTGATCACGGGTGCCCAGAGTGGGGACGGGAACGCTATACACCTACATCTATCTATCAATATATATATATATACATATATATATTTATTTATTTATATAAATTGATAGATAGATAGATGTAGGTGTAGAACGTTTTTTTCTTTTTTGGAGGAGAGGTTGTTCAAGAGGCGAATGACCTCCCTTACACAACCTCTCGGATATCTTCGGATAACCAAAGACATCGGATATCCGGTTATCCAACATGTCAAATATATTCTTTAAAATTAAATTAATTAGCATTTTTGAAAATATATGTAAATTACAAACTTACTATCTATTTTCAAACTGTGGGGAGTTTAAAAATATATAGAACTAGTTGTTGCCCGTGACTTCGTTCGCGTGGAAAGTTTGATGTGAATGGGTGAGAACTGACGGCGTGATCAAAAAGTGATTAATGTGGGAGAATGTCTCACAGTGGACCAGTCGGTAGAAGCTCTGTTCCCGCAGAACAGCGAACGTGAAGCAACATCGACTTGGGGCAGTGTTTGGGAGGGTGACAACCTCTCGCGGCTGGTTCCTGTGGGCCCTGTGTACGCTAAAGGGAGCTGGTGCACGTTAAAAAGGTCGTGGCTCCAAAGTCCTCCAAGTGAAACGATACCTCGGGGGGGGGGGGGGGCAATCCCAGGTGACGGTCTTTCATCTGGGATCTGGTTCAAAATTAAGAGACCACAAAATATGAGGTCAAGTCAGTCTTCAGCCCTCGTGGTTCCTCGCTCTAAAATGAAGCTGCATATCACCCTAAGCCAGTGGATATTGACTTTCGGAACCTGGTAGTAGGCTTTCCTATGCCAGGGGGATTAGTAACAACATGTTGGCGAATATTATAAAAGGCGCCCGGGTTTGGGATCTGCATTTATGAGCGGCAGAAGTTCTAAACAAAATTAAACGGCATTGAGGGCTTAAAATCCGGAACATTATGGCACTATTTTTTGTTCAAAATGAGTCATCAATTGCCTCCTTGTGGGTGCTGAATTCTAGGCAGTAAATATTTTGTGCATTATGTGCTGAAAAGCACACCTTTTGGACGCAAATATATACAACGGACGTTTTCAAGGAATAAATACTCATTTTTTCTAAATTAGTTTATAAATTATCTTTTGAAAATGTTTAAATATAGGTTTCATCATATAAAAATGTTGCATTACCGTAAAATAGACGGTGTGGCTCCATAATTATAGATGAAGTTGAAGCGAAATCAGTATAGGCCAGAAAGCTTAGTAGAGCACTCCGCGAGGAAACTGGGTTTGAGTTCCAGTCCGGACTAATCAATTTTTATTCAATTAATGCTAAAACTCTATTTAACGAAACTCCTCTTAAATACACGGATCCTGTAGGATTCAATTGTTGTGCTATTTTATAGGAACCGTGCATTTTTCGTGGATAAAAAGCAGCCTTAGTCATTATCTGACCCCTAAACTGCAAAAATAATGACGATCTTTTGCTCTGTGAAAAACAAAGACAATTTCATCACACGGGAACCGTAAACTTTTCCTGGATAAAAAATAGCCTATGTGCTTAAAATTAAGTAAAACTCAATTTGCCCGGACTGGGACTCGAACCCAGGTCCCTCAATTATGCGTGGAGGGCTCTACCTTTCAAGCTATCAGGCCGATACTGATTTTCTTTTAATCTCACAAAACCTTGCCTTTTGCGAGATAAAAAGTAGCCTATGTACTAGTCCAGACTATAATCTATCTCTGTGCCAAATTTTATCCAGATCCGTTCAGCCGTTGTGGCAGGATTAAATAACTAAGATACATCCAAATGTTGCATTTATAACAGTAGTAAGGTGTACAGGTTTCGAATATCAGAGCCGAATATCCGGTAGAGATTCGTCAGACAATGGTAACCGGATATCCAGTAAACCATTGCGTCGTTGAGCTTGGGAGAATGGGCATCCCTGCCTGTACTTATATAAATCAAATGAGCAATTCCTTGCAAACAGGCCATATCGATGTTATATCAAAATACGTTTAAAAATATTGAGTCAGAAAAATATAAATATGTGGTTGGAGTACGGAGGTGCGCAAACAGCTCTTTGGCACTATTACGAATTTAATTCCAAAAGTTAATAAATAAATAAATTCTATAATTAACATGTTGCCTTGGCTGCCAGAGATAACTTTTACTCTCATTGAGTATACATATGTACTAGAATATAATTTGACAACACATCCAACGTCGTGCACAATGAGCTCGGTGCTTTGCTGGTTTAACCTGACGAAGTAAAATAATAATAAAAAAAAAAAACACGGCACCTACATGACCCTATGCATACATGTTTGCACGCTTAGAGCGGTTTTTGGAGTATGCTTCATACAGCTCAAATGCCTACTATGACCTGTGATATATATATATATATATATATTTTGGACGCATCTTTAATACACAGACAATTTGTTCCAATTAGTTCTTAGAGTAATCACTTGGAACATCAAACGGGTCTACTCCTTATTTTAGTTGTCTTGTTGGCACTCCTGTAATTAGAAAGTTATGGAAGCTTATATCGTCAGATCTAAAACTATATTCCTAAAAATCGCATTTCAAAGTTAGGCACCTTAATGAAGTTAAATTGTTCATCAGTATGAAAAGGAATATAAGTCAGCAATAAGTTTCGTTTTAAGGCTTCTAAGTATTTTTCCCTTTGCTGTGCAAGTGCATTAATTCAAATTACTAATAATTTTCATGGACCTGCGAAAGTATGAATTGCCTGCGCACTTTTCTTAAACATTGAACTATACGTTTTTAACGGAATAAATGTGCATAATTCTCTTTCCCTGCCAAAAGAAGTATTAGTTTCTGTTCCACAATGAAACCATTATCTGAATAAGTTAATTAGTCTTTTGAAAAAAAAATGTGTGAGTTAATGTCTTTTGCCGAGTATTAGACACAGACTAACGGGGAAAATACATTTTTTCACTAAATGATTTGCATTTGAAAAGAACTTTCTTCCTTTTAAATTGCTTTCATTAGCTAGAGCAATTTGAAAGTTTATACAATCGAACTAGAAATAAAGCATATTATAAAATGGAGAAATTAGGGTATTATGTTCCAAGCAATTAGAACTATTGCAACTCTGTAAATAAATTGTTTCAGATACAGAAAACAAAGTTTTTCTTCAGCTCCTTATTTGCTAATGAGAATAGTTTCACCGTTTTGTAATGTAACACCCGTTCATCAGTTCAATCAATAAATAAAGCTGAATTGAAAAGAAAAATGATGCATCTGGAAGAGTTATGAATATATTTTAAAAGACCAAGAAATATTGTAATGCATGTCTCTGTAAACCCATTTCTCCTCGGTCGCTTCATTTGTTTTAATCCTGGTCCTCTCTAGAGTCGACCAGGGCCCTATATAAGACAAGGACAGAATGTAGCAGGTCAGGGAATGTTCGTTTGTGTTAGGATGCCAATCATACTGTAAAGCATTTTTGCCCGAAAATATACGAGAATCTCCTGGAAATCATTCATCCGGAATCTGACGTAAAAATTACAGAGAACTAAACACAGAAAACTACAAAGTCTATCGGAAATTAAAGATATTAAAAAACAGGGACCATCCCAGTAAATTGATAGCAACAGATAATATGTCTATCTGTGAGTACGCTTAATTACTGTTTCTGGTACGCAATGCCGGCGGTGAGTTCAGTTCAGCCCATGCTGTTGGGATTCCTGTGCATTAAGCCGCTCAGTGAAAGATGCCTCCAGAACTTGGAGGACTGAACGACGAGGCTAGCCTGCTAACTAGAGCTGAAAATAAACCGTATGCAAACAATATATAATGCAGTTGCTTACAATTTTTAACTGATAGTCACAGATCTCAAGTGTTACGTAGCTTAACAGATCTCTCTCTCTGTAGTTGTACAAAGTGCGGAAAAACAAGAATTTTTTTTGAGAAACATATCATGGAACTTGATTATTTGATTTGAAACAAGTTCGTAGATTTACTAAAACACTCAGTTTCTTTTCTATATTTTTGCAGAAAATTTTAGTGTAGGTGCGGATAGTTCTCTGGTCACTAAACTGGATACCCCCCCCCCCCCCCGAGCAAGAAATAAAAAAACAGTTTCGCCTATTTTTTCCTCCGAGTTTACATTGAAGTAAATAATGGAAAGAGTTAGGTGACCGATCAACTATCTACCCTAATAATATAGTTGACCTAGGAGTGGATACACTGGCTCTGAACGAAAGAATTTCCGTATTTTAGTCACAAGTAATTATGTAAAGAATTTTGTATATAGTTTTACATGAGTGTAAATTTTTATGAGTATGGAAAATTTGTGTGAAAAACAATATCAACATGGTGAAAATATGACTTATATTTTTGATGATATGGCGGTATTCATAATTGAAACAAAGCAGTATCGCGACAACCGTATGAAGAATAAAGGGCGAACTGAGTTCCCCTACAGTGGGACAGTCAACATGATGAAAATTTGAATCTTCAATTTAGTAAAAATAGAAAAACAAATCTCGATTATTTTGTTTTAGGGGATTTACGCTGAATTACAATATATTATCGTATTTTTGAAGATTATATTTTGCAAAGAATGAAAGCAAAGTGCGTTCCAATAAACAGGCTTAAGAAAGTAGACCTCCTTGAGATAGCAACTGTTTAAATAGACCTTTTATAGGCTCAAATAAGAAGTCGCTCGGAAGTTTTTTAAATGTGCAGGAAAATGCGACGTAACAAAAAAAAATACCATGTAAAAATTGAAAAGGAGAAATTATTTGCGAGAGCTAGTCATCCGGGAATTATGATGAAAACAATACTGAAAGGATTATTACTAACGTGCAAAGCACGGTTTTAGTTAGAATGCCCAATGTTATTTATATCCCACTGTAAAACGAATTTCTAGATAAAAACAAATTTATGCGAATAATGTTTTCAAAAAAAAAAAAAAAAAAGAGAAAGAGAGAGAGCCATAAAAGTCTGTTTTAAAAAAATAGAAAGGAAGCGATGCTCATTATTAAGACCAGGACTCATGTACCCCACTCCCAATGAATAATACGAAATATATAATTCAAATATTTCTTAAACATATATGGAGAAAAAGAAAGCTTGCATCTTTTAATTCAAAATGTCACTGGCTTAAGCACGCTTTTAACTTCCTAATTTGACGTCCTACGAATAATACAAGCAACTTTCTATGCCTCAGAAATTGTCGCTTTCACACAAATAGCGACACATTCAGTAATCCGTAAATGGAAACATCTTTAACCCTAAAGGGAGATTTTCTAGCTAAACATTGTAATGGAAACATGATAATGTTTGTCTCGCGTATTAGACATATTGACAGGTAGTTAAGTCCATTAAATTATCAGTAGCTTTTGGCTCAGGAAATTACAGTAGAAAGAAAGTGAAAGGGTTTTCGTAAAACGAAGACCCCATTTATGTACGTGAAAGTAGCTGGTATCTTAAACTTCTCAACTTATTTCGACAGAAATAATTGACAGAATGTTTTGTGACGTACGACATGAAAAAAATATGAATTAACTCGGATTTTCCATGCAGGTTTCAGTGAGCTCATTAGGAATCACCAGCATAAAATTAATGAAGAAAACATAATACTAATATTTCCATGAAAAGCTGAAATCCATTTGTAACTTTCAAATTGAAAAAAAAAAAGGGAATTTCTGTTCGAGTGCATTTTTACAGAAGTATCACCTACTTTCATAAAAATGTTAAACTTTCTCTAAAAGACTTTTACAAAAGCATATTTTGATACAGCATATTTTAGTAAGTAAACTACATGGCATAAATAAACAGACTACAGAACCCGAATCTTAGAGCACATAACGTGTAATGATATTCTAAACTCTTAAATCAACAGCAAAAGTAATCTTTAATACAAAAAAAGAAAGAAAGGAAAAGAACAGCGAAAAATAAATACAATTTAGAAAGACTTTTTTAATATTTTCCTAAATTCAAAACTGTAAAGTGTAAGGTCACGTCGGTCACTTCTGTAAAATATGCATAACATAAATTATAATAATTAGTAACGACCGAAAAATTATCGGACGTACTTTCAACCAGTCCTTTTCCATTCGGACGCGGAGAAAACAATCAGTTCCTTGAATCATTTCAGACGTTAGAGACAAACCTCAAGTCTACGTTCCATCTTTCCACAGAGATTCTGCACAGGGTATTGTAAGGTCTGAGCTCTGGACTGGCCAGTTCAATTGATGAATATTATTGTCATTATGTCCAGTTATTGTAACCTCGTAACATTAAAAGAGTCGTTATTATCCTGAAAATAGCATGGGTTCATCGTGTCAAAGTGCCACAATGTAGAAAGGACGTTATCATTTAATTTGGTGCAGTAAACCTCAGCACTGAGTGCAACAGGGAGTTGAAAAAATGTGTTATTACATACCACAACCTCTTACAGCATAACTCCCGGTCACCGAACTTCAGTGTTGGGCAGAGATTTTCTCCAGCCATGTGCTAAATTCAAACCAGGCCGTCGTAACAATACAAGGTGAACCATGAATCATCACTCTACATAGCCTATTTCCAGTGCTGAGTGGTCCACTCTCTACGTTCTCTGCACCATGTAAGTTAAACAGCGAATTATTTTGTTAAATGAAGTCCTCTAGACAGCTGTCTATAATTTCCAAGTATACGAGCTTCCTTACTGGTGGAATAAACAGAAAAAGCACTCTAAATTGCCTGGCAGAGGTTGTGTATCGGTTTGTTTGTGTATGTGTTGTCTGGTTCTTTTGAATTCCTTCTCTCTATGGTTCCCATCAGTCTCTAATTCTCAGCTTTGTAAGTGTGCCGAATCTAGGTATTTTCTGACAGTCAACGCTCACTTTCCACTTACGAGTAATCATTTTTTGGTACTGAAACTAAACTAATCAGTTACTCATGTAGAAATAATTTCTGTCGTACTTATCGATTACAAATTTTCTCGAAATTAGTTTCTGAATTTAGTTTCTCGAAATTCGTCAAACTGCACGTGGATCACGACCGTAAATATTATTAGTTGCAATAATAACCAAATATTTTTTCGTATATATATATTTTTTTTTCATATATGTATATTAATTATTGCTACAACAATATATGGTATTTAATAGTCCAGGGCAGCACCTTTTCGTGAAATGTATTATATGTTATATTATATTCTGTTAAGTTTTAATTCAAGACATTAACAAAATAATTGTACGTCAGAATGCATGTTAGATATACTATACGTTTTTTATTTTTTATTTTATCTGTTTATTCACAGATTTGTTTATTGTTTTTACGCTTTCCGCCATTATGAAGGTACCATTTGAATCTGCCATTCAATAGGATATGTACTGTAGTTTATAAAAAGTTCATTCAAATGCTTTCATGAGTACATTTCATTAGTAAATTTTAAGAAAACAATTTGCATACGCTTTTGAAATTTACTTGTTTCACAAAATAACTAATGAATTTTCTCACCATTTCTTTGAAGAAAGTAGTGATGCGACAGTTAAATTAAATGTCAAAACTGTGCAAGATCTCTGAAAATATAACCAAGAATTTTCTAAATAGTTTTACTCACATTATTTGCAACTGAAGGCACAGCGTTGAACTCAAAATATTACCCTAAATTAAACAAGAAAGACGCCTATTGAACATTCTTCTAAGGAAACCTTCTATTACTCTTAAAATTCTTGCATATGCCTATTACTTCAATCTCACAAAATATGTGATTATGAGAAACTAACATGCCTTTAAAGCAATTATTATTCTTTTTGAGTTACTAAGCATTTATGGTGGAAAGTTAAACTAACTGAATGAGTTCCGCAGTAGGTGATACATTGGCTCTATTATGAATAAATTGTGTAAATGTTTGAAACCTTTGCATTTTCAAACGAAATTATTTGCGTCAAAAATACATGCTGCTCTAGAAAATTATTTACTTTCACTTGCACTGTTAAATTGTTTCGAAAACAACGAAGCTGAATTTACTATCTAAGGCACTTGAGAAAATTGCAAAACTTTAACTAAGTCTTGTTACTTAAGGGAATTAAATAATTTATCAGTTTAAGAACAACTTGTGCTAATGTCATAACGAAAGGAACTGAAGAATGAAATGCATATTACGTTACAAAGAATTGCTTGATTCAGTGGTTTCTCATAAAGGGAAGGTTTGCAGAAATGTTTTGAAAATGAGCATCTATTAAAAGATAATAATAATAGGTACATATTATTGCGCGAAATCCCTGTGCTCGTAGTAAAAAAAAAAGCTCGATACCAGAGGTCGAGTTCATCGAAATATTTTATAAGGTAAGTTAGTGTACAATGCTGTTGGTAGCCATTATTTGCATTTTCTAAATCAAGCGCTTCCCTTTTTAAATAGCCTTTGAGAGATAAACGTTTTAGAACGTAGCGATAATAATTAAAGCACAAGCTGCTTCTAATGACTGTGAAAAGTAGCATTCAGAGCAAAATCGATTTATTTGGAATCAAATTACGAAGTTTGGCATATTATTGCCATCGAGAAGTAACGATTTCTTCAGTAATTACGCATTTAGCGCTCACTGATTAACTTCATACATTTATTTTTGTCTTAAAATAATGCTAATTTAACTTATAATTATAACGATTTAGTAGAACAGTTTTAAGAAATTTAGCATTGCTTTGATTTATTATATTCTTATAATTACAATATTCCCCCCCCCCCCCCCCGCAATAGAAAAATAATTTATATATATATAAGGTAAAGGATAAAAAGTTTTTTCATTTTTACTATTTAAAACCTGCCTGTTTTCGGAATTTTGCGTCTTTTTCTTTATCGGGCAGTTATGATGGAAATGCAAGCATGATTTTTTTTTCGTTGTGAATTTAGCGAAATGTTTCTGTCAAATTTTTTCTTTGCACCATTATTGAACCAGCAAACCCCTTTTTGGATACTAAACATTAGCTACTTATAAATTATTCGTAATCATCTTGCGTAGGAAAGCAGTTTCAGTTTTTTGACTTGCATGAAAAATTTTTAATTATGCATATAAAACATTTTTAATGAATACGTAAGCTAAATTTTCAATTTCGCAACAATAACAGCTAGTTCTGCAAGTTCGACGACATGTTCAGTTAAAAGCTGCTTGTTGACCTTTTTAATTACACGTGACATCATCTTTCGTGCTTTCAGAATAGTATTGCTAATAAAGACACTACGTCAAAGAAATATGAATAACTAGCGCTGCCCGTACGGCCACGTGTTAAGAAGTGAAAAAAATCAGTTGGTTCACCATAATATATCTAAAGGTAACTTATTTATGTGTAAATTATGTTATTTTATCAAAATGTATAGAATTCCGCTGAATTAAAAATTAGTCGCCTGCGGCAATCAATCGGCGGTCCAATACATTTAAGCAACTCTTTTTTAATACACACATTAAAAAAAAAATAGAAACTATTTAAAAAAACGCATTTTGCTTGTTTAGTTCAAGTACCCACACAAAAAGGACGATTATAAGCCATTAGAATAGTTTGAATTCATGAATTTTTTGGTAATTTTTATTTAATATTCAATGACAGTAAAACAGAAAGACGAAATTTTGTTGCTTACAGAAACTTACAACAGCAAGCAAAACTTTGGAAGCTTAAAAAACCTTTTATCCGAGCTCAAATAGGCAAATAACATATGTGCTAATTCACTGAAGGGGAAAAAATAAAATAAATGAATATAAATAGTAATTATAATTTGGAATAACGAAAATTGCTATAAAGGATAACATTTAAAAAAAAAAAAAACTTGTACAGTATGGAGAATGGTCCCGACAATACATGTCAAAGGAAACCAAAACAAAGCTATCGATCGCCTGTGCAGGCAGGAAATAAATTTTAATTTGTTTAAAAAAAGAATCAAAATCTAAAAGAGGAAATAAATTAAAAATCGGCTGCTCCTCAAAATGCGAAAAACCGCAGGAAATAAAGTTTTACTTGTTAAAATAAGAATAAAAAGCCAAAAAAAAGAAAAAGAAAAATTAAAAATCGGCTGCACTGTCTGGAGAAAATAAAATTAAATTATCGTGAAAAAATAATTTCGAACTACAGAGAAAAACGCTTAAACTTCTTAACTTCTTTTCGAATTTCAGCACAAAGAGCAAAACTCTTTCTGAGACGGTTTTTAAGGGCTTTTCAATGGTACCAAGCTCGAAACGATGTGATAATTTCTTCCTATAGAAAAGAACTACTTTAAGAAATTTTCGGCTATAAATTGGAACAAAAAAGGACGAAATTCGAATTTCAGAAAAAACTCTTCGAAGTTCATACCCCCATGTTCACCCCCGTATGGTGGCCGGGGAAGATAGAATAGCCCCAGCGTAGTTATGCGGGTCGTAAGAGGCGACTAAAATAGCCAACTTTGTAGTTGGACTGTGGCCTCGGGTCGGTAAAGCAGGTAGGCAACGCTCTGCCAGCCCAGCCCTTTATGGCCGGTGCTGGTTGTCAAGTGTCTAGAGAGTTTGTGGGAAGTTCGAGGAGGACAGCGCTGCAGTCGCACCCCCTTCTACTGGGAGGTAGTCTGTGAAAGCCATTGATGCTATAGGCAGTATGGCTGCAGCTAGAATTGGGTACCCCCATGTTCAAAACTAAATTCGTGCCAAATATCTTGAAAATCCGCCGAAAGGTCTTGGCCCTACGCCGGACACAGACTGACAGGCAGATAGACAGGCACGCACACAGACGTACATTAGTAGAGATAGAGACAGGCGGTTTTTAATGTTCATAATATAAATTTTTATGCGTTCGAGCGTTTTATTTCTTCATTGATTATTTTTTTAATTGAAGTATTTTTAACATGTGGCAATGAAAAACCGTAATGCAAAATCTGCAAAAAAATATGCAAGCTTTTTTTTTTTCAATGACGTTATATTATTCATTGGCAAAAAAAAAACAAAAAAAACAATAATATTTTAAGAATCCTTAAAAATGAATTGTTTTTCGAAACTATTAGTTCTATAGATGTTAAATTCTGAATCCCCCCCCCCTCCATTGATAATAACGTGAAAGTAAAAACTATCATTCACATCATATACATCACTTACTTTCATTTTTTGCTTATTTTTCAGAACTCCATATTGTGGCAACCCTTCATTTCATTTTAATTCGCTTTTAATATTTCAGTAGCGTTATTGAAAAAAAATCTTGGTTTGATCCAAGTAAGCTGAATATGTATATTAATGATTTCTATTTCAGTTATCAACTATTTCTCAGATCATTATAAAATGTGGAAGTAAAGCCAAACATGTTTGGAAACTACGCCACCCCTTGCCTATGCATTTATAAAAGTCTCTTTCCTAAAATATTTATTAAATTTACATTTAAAATGTGATCTTTGAATTTCAATTGCCTGAAAGAAGCGAATTCGCGCATGTTTCTGACGTTAATATTTATGCACATCGCATGCGTGTGGTGATTCTTCAGGCATTGGAAAATAATTAGCATAAGAAGTAAATCTCATGGAGATTTCCATTTCTTGCTCACGAAAGTCTTGAATATTTAACCTCGCGTGTGTTATTTGACTTCCAGTATTTTTAATAAAATGGTTTAAATATTAAAAAAAGTTACATGTATTTTCAACGTGAAGAAGTCTTTTAAAATGTTTTCAAAATCTTTCATGGTAGAGAATTTGTACGTACCATTTTATAAAATTAAATTACTTGTTCAAATTTAAATCTATATTTGCATTTATTACTTTCTTTTACATTTTTTTCCAGTTCAAAAACTTTTCCTGTAGTGTTGGCTGTTAAAATTCAACATGTTTATTGATAAGAAATGCGTCACGTACGCTGGCAATATTCTATTAGGTGTGAATTTGAATTTAAAATGATTGTTAAACGGGACTCTATATGTTATTAATGTTATTACCAAAACTCTAAAATCTAGTAATACAGTACATATTAGAAATGTTGAGATTTCTCTCATTGAACTATTCACGAATAGAAGGAATGCAACCCCTGACAAAATATTTACTCCTCTCAACTTAATGTTAATAATTGAAATAAAAGAAGCATTATTTAAAATCTTAATTGAGCACAAAAATTTTTCTCCTATGTTTTGCAAAATGCACCACGTATAACTTAAATCTACGCTTTGGATAGAAGATATAATACGAAAATATACCAGCAAAGAAGAAAATGTAGGTCCTAAACTTTCGTACCTATTGAAAATGGTTATTAAGCAGATTAGATTTAGATAACCTTAAGAAAATATACACCCTAAATAATTTAGAAAGCTACAGCTTAACTATTTTACTACAATGCAGATTCGGATTAAGAAGTTTGGCGGCTCCTAGTAGTAAAATAAGCGTGGGGACATTTCACCTTATTGTCCTGAATAGTAACTTTTGAACTCATTGGTTGTACAAATACCCCCCTGCCCCCCCCCCATTACCACTGTCAGCGAAATTTCATCAAATAAGCTATTTCTTCGAAAAACTTTTTTTCCAAAGTAAGTCACTCACACCTTTGATTACGTCATCCATCGATGTGCAAGGATCGTCCATTATATTTAAAATTAAATAAAGTATGGGACCCCAAATTTGGCTGGCTTGAGACCAACGCTAGGCCGTATTTCGGAACACGACCAAAAAGGGCGGATTTCAACGATGGAAAATGGGGGATTTATACAATCAAAAATGGCGGCTTTACGGACGCATCAACGCGGAGTACTCAAAATTGATTTATAAGCATATAAAGCTTCAATAATTGCAAAAGATGGTAAATAAACAAAATAAAATGAAAAATACAAATAGAAATTGGGCACATTTAATCTTCATCCTCAGAAAATCTACCATATTAATTTCAATATCATTCTCCATTGCTCCCAATGGATGACGGGCAGGGGGGAATATTGGATGGAAGGGTTATTTTCAGGATTTTTTATAGTAGAAGTCTTTAACAATCTTTACCAATACGTTCGAATTAGATTGCAATTTTCGAGTGGGTGATACATGAAGGCTACGACTTTTTTTTTTCTTAAGACAAAAAAAAAAACGTGAAATTCGAAAAATATATCTCGTCCTTCTAGTAAATTCCATTTGAGTTCGTATCTTTTATGCATATGTTCCTATATCCTTAGATAAATATAGTTAAATAGTGAGTTAAAAATCTAAAACTGAGTGAAAAGAAACTGTTTATATTTCAGTAAAACAAAGCAAATGCACATAGCCTCGGAAATGTAACAATAGTTATTTTAGAAACTAAGTATCCTAGGGAAATCTGTATCAGTGAAATGTGAAAGAATTAATGTTACATTTTTGCACGCTTATTTTACCCTGGGGATTTATTAATCTTCCATGTATGTTTTGTTGAAAGAAATTTGCTGAAATAATATGCGTGTATAGCATTTGCTTTGAAATCGTACTGAATTTCTCTTTTCTTTACTGCTACATATAATCTGAAAATCGAATCACATACACATATATACAGTTATGTGTATGTAATTCGATTTGTGTGGGTCTGTGTATGTGATAGGAGCCTCTAATTTACGAACACTCAGGATTTTATGAGCAGTTTTACCAGTCTCGAAAAGCATTCTATTTAAACAGTTTTGCGGTTTTTCGTGATACCAGAGAGTGTACCTTGGCTTTCTTTTCCTTTCAATCTTTCTTTTTTATTTTTTGACAAAAACGTCGTTTAAGTTCTACCATACGTAAAAATCAAGTGGTATTAGATTATAGGAATGTGCTCGAAAACACCTCATAAACCCATTCACCCTCCAGTTAGAATTTCAACCATAAAACATGTTGATGGTAATGGGATATAGCGCCATTATTCGCTTGATGTAATCTAGAAACATTAATCTACAAAATCATATAGCTTTAGGTTCCTCCGAAGATAGTACATCTTTATTTCTGGAATTCTCTGTGTTTACCTTAACACTAAATCGACATTAAAATAATAAAGAATTGTGTGAAATATTTGTGAAATATGAAATACGCTTCCGTTTTACAAGTGACGGTGCAAAAAAGGCAAACTACTACATTTTTACGAAAATCGATAGCATGCGTAAAAGACAATTTAACTTAAAAAGGAAAGAACAAATTAAGAGTTTGAAATTATTTTTTTTAATCGCCTGTCGACAGCAACTCAATGAAAAACGAAAAAGCTAAAGTATTTTTTTTTTTTTTTTCTGAATGTCCATTTTTTTCAACTTTGAGTTGGTTTCAGTTGTAAGCAGCTTACATTTTAAAAGCATCCATCGAACATTATCCATTGAATATGTGGATTTTTTTTAAGTACAAATTACCAAAAGTTACTCTTGTACATGTTTGTAACCTTGATCGCATACCAAGAATAATTATGAATTTCTTTAATTTGTCTCTTTTAGTCAAATACAGCATAAAAAATTTTTAAAGTTTAATTTCACTGTTGTATGCATCATTTATTTTATTACTTGAATGAAAAAAGCAAAAAAAAAAATAATAAATTACAAATAAAAAATGATCTACTTAATGTTCCAATGGTAACCTAATAATTATATAAGTACCTTAAAAATATAAATTTAAAAGTATTTCATAAAGCAAACATACGATTTTAAGACTTATTTGCAGACACAAAGCATCTTCTCAAGAACATGAATTATGCATAATGCTACAACAGTATGAAACTGCTTCAAAATGAAGTTTTAAACTTTTCGGTGTACAAAAGCATTATTCAAATTTAGAGTATTAAGAAACTAATTTATTACTTACAGTTACTCTCTACTGTTATTAATCTTAAACTTTGGATAATGCCGCAGAAATAACGAATGCAAATTAGTGTTAAATTACCTAAAATTAAGGTACTTTACTAAACCCTTCGTCGAGCTAACTTCTAGTAATTATGAAACCCTATTTAACGCATTCATTTTGGGGTTTGGTAATCATTTATTAGTCATTCATAGAAATTGTGTATCTCTCATCACTCTTTAGAAACTAGGGTAGGCAAATACTTTAAATTTAGAAAAATAAAAAATAAAAACATTCTTCAGATTTTGAGAAATTAAGGTAGACCAAACATTGTTGGCTCAAACTGTGCAAAATTTTCTAATTATTAATTTACTAAGAAAACTACAAGAAATTTAATTAAGGGTAACTGCTTAGATACGGATTTTTTTTTTATTTATTCCTCTCATCTTCTCAAAACCGCTTTTCGAAGTTTTCATTGACACGTACAGCTTTAGGGGGGGAGTATTCATTCGATTTATTTGAAACTTTGAAAAAATGTTTACCTATTACATTACGGAGCAATAAACCTCTAAAAACTGATCTACATATGTGAATTTTAGTAACGATAAATGAAAGTTAAGTAGAAGGTTCGAGGGAAAATTCAAAAATCTTGATACATATTTTTTTCAGTACTTACATTGAATTCTCTGGTAACTAACTAAAGGTAAACTAGATATAAAAGTTTGCCAAAACGAAGAAAAAGCAAACACACCAGAAATGTTGAGGGAACTACAGATTTTTGCTAAAAATGGTTTATATACATGAGAAATTAATATATATATATATATATATATATATAAATTCTTTTTAATAGGACTTAAAAAGTGTTATTTGTATAATTTTACAGCAACATGTTAAATTGTAGGAAAATACAATGGATATCCCAGGAGTTATATTTACGGTATTCGCCCCCCCCCCCTACTTGAAATATAATCATAGTATTATACCCAGTATATTATATATAATTACAATATAGATTTAAAGTTTTAGTATACCCATTAAACTTTTATCTTATGTGAATCTCGTATGCTTCCTGAGTTACGCGTTTACTGGTTGGAGCACCTACTTTTAAGCGGCTGCAAGTTTACCCTGTTATTCACCATTTGACTTTGTTCAGTTTATATAAAAATCAAAACACCTTAATAGTGCCTAATTTTCGGCCCTTTTTTGTGTGTGTGTACTACAATGGATTTGTGGTTGATTTTGCTATTGTTGGTCATTCTTACGAATATTATGACGATGTTTTATGAAGTAAATTTATTTTTACGCATATATTTTATTTAGCATTATTATTCCAGTTACTTATGTCTCAACAACGCTCTAATAAAATCAACTCAGCATCTTAATAATTCTGAATAATATTTTTGTTTTCCCGACTTATTAGAAGAATTAAAATTCGAAATTTACTAAGTGAAAACTACCCTAAGAAGATAGACTTAACTGCATTCCAGTCACTAGGAGCCTAAGTTTTTGGTTTCAAACGTAATAATTTTCAAGAGAATTGTTTGAGCTTTACACGAAATATTTAAAATGTTATTTGAAATTATTCTAAAATTGTGTCCTAGTGAAGTAAAATATAAATTAACAGAAAAACTGAACTTGAAATTATTCACCTTATTTCTCCTTTATTTAAATACTTTCGATTTTTTTTAAACTGCTATTTATAGACTAGACCAAGACATATGAAATTGTTATTTACTTACTCTCAACATTTCCACTTCAGGAATTCAAAAGGTTTCTAATTTTTCCCTTGCAATCGAAATGAAATGAATTTTTCTAATTTTAGGTATATAATTAAACCTATCTTTACTGTTGGTAAAATCTAAATCTACTGAAAGATTTATATATAAAATGCATTTTAAATTTGCATTTTATGCAGTTTAAAGTTTATGTTTATTGACAAAAATCGTCTTTAAAAGCACAGCTAATTAATTTCTTTATGATGTTTTAATTTCAACATTTTAGAGTGCTGCCGAATTTTTTACGTTACTCTGATTCTGCTCAATGTTACTCATCATTAATTCAGTTTCATATATTTTTTTCTAAAATAATAGGTCAGACTTTTAGTATTAAATACAAATTCATCGGAGAAAATTTCAGATTTTTACACTTGAGCTTTTCAAATTAAAATGAGCCACATTTTCAAATCGATTTCCTGTCTCAAAAATGTCATGAAAAACTAACACATTTTTGGGAATTCAGGATCTTTGTGTAAAACCAAAAAATAACTCTATTCATTTTATTTTTAAAAAAAGCAACATCATTGAAAGATTCTGAAAGAAATGCATCACTTGTAGGCAGTGAAATTGCCGGCAGGGTGGCGTAGTGGTAAGGCACTGGCCTCGTACGTCCAAGTTCGCAAGATCAAACCTGGCCCAAGTGGGTGGATTTTTAAGATGCAGATAATAGTCAGGGCCCATGTCGTATGATTGTGCGGCATGTTAAATATCCCTTGAATATCAGTTTGGTTTGGATAATATCGGCTAAATTAAACTCCTAGTGCAGTTTCGCATCATTTAGAGCCCAGGTGCGGCTATCTAGGGGTAAACTGAGCTTCAAAGTTCTCAAGTGGTAATGACATTTTCTGATAGTGGTGCTACGTGAAAGAATGGATGCCGGTTTCCGGGGAATACTGTAGGTCTGCAAAGATTAGTGACAATACGCAGCCCCATTAGAAAGGAAAAAAAAACATTGAAAATAATGTTTTGAGCCATGACACTAAATCAGAATGGACTAAAATCAGACGAAAAGCCATTGATAATTTTATATCCAATATAGGTGTTGAAAATTATAATAAGAAGGGAAATAAGAATCATGATCTGAAGCGGAACTTTTTAAGTTCGTAAAAAGAAGTGATTTCTTTGAAATTAACAAATATGTTCTCAATAACATATTTTCTAAACTAACGTGAAAGACTGTTATCCGTTACGTTAAACTTCACCACTAAAGTAAAGAAACTTATATAATCAAAACACGATTGAACCAAACTTTCAGGAATAATTCAGCATGTCTAAGCAAACATAAATAAAAACGTCTGGAAAATCGAGAAATCAGAACTATGATTAGATTAATTGCTGCAGAAGTAGTCATTCAGAAGGAAACCTTTCATGGTCTGAAACTTCTTTTATAAAAGTTCCAAACTATTTGAGGAAATCGAGCCTCATTGTTCGGATTGTTTATTCGTAGTTGTTTACACATCCGTGGCAAGGGAAACTTATAATACGAACAAATAGAGTGTTCTTTGATTTCTGAACTAAAAAAAATGAGTATTTAATATAGTTGGCGGGAAATAATTCTTTGAAATCAAAACAAGTTCTCTTTCTTTACACCAGACAAGTACAAAACTCTTTTCATGCGTTTAACTTTGTGAGTTTTAGCGTAAAATATAATTTCATTTAGCAAACAATTTTAGTTTCAGTCTGTCTGTTTTGCTTTCTATTTTTATTTTAATTTCAATTTTAGAAATTGATCTCTTTAAAACATACTCTGGTGAATGGTTCTATTTTAAGTATCAAAAACGAGCACTAACGATTTTAAGTAAATGCACAAGATTTAATATGTATGCTAAGTTATACCTATTACTATATGCATACATTTATATTTATTATATACAGCATTATCTATTTTACATATTTTTCATATATTTTGGGCGGTCAACATTCATTTCGAAACGTTAGGCCTATTGTCAACGTTGGGGAATTTTTTAAAATTATTAAAATAAAGTTGCGAATTTGAAACTAAAGTATATGTAACTGTTAAATTCCAGAAAAGTTCGCAATTTTACACAAATGTAAAGTTAATCATTTTCAGCATTTTTTCAAACTTTTTAAAAATAAACGAAAATAAACATTTTCAAAAGATGAAATGGTTTTAAAATAGTGTGGACAGAAATACAGGGCAATGAGAAATCTTTTATAATGCTGTATGGTTTTAGATGTATTCTGAAAATCATTTAACTTGCCAAGTGATAAAACTTACAGGAAAGGCAGACGTAACAGAAGACCAATGCGTATCAATGAAATCACACAAATTCAACATGCAGTGAGTTACAAAAGTTTCAATTTTTTGCTATGCATCAAAACAGATGAATTGTATGATTTAAAAATTGTATGAAAGGAAATATCGTAAATCTAAATCCTGTTTCGCATTGGAAGTAGCTTTCTCATATGGACGCGTGAAGATCTTATTCTACTAAATGCACTTCTAACCATTGAAATTGCAGCACAAAGAAAGAAAGTTAGTTTCATCAGAATATTATTTCGTGCATAAATGGGATATAGTGTGAAGAAGACCTATACGTAGCTTACTAAACCCTTTCGCGCCGTCTGTCACGCATTCGTGCCAGCCGGAAACGCACTCTACCCCGACCGACACGCCGGCGTGCCAGTGTCTGGAAACTTATTAAAAACTATAATTGTAGCCACAAGATGACATTGTATGTCCATAGGATTTGAGATACTTGTAGATTTGACCTTCTGCTCAAAATGTGAACAACATGACACACATGCACGTGTATTTTGATTAAATAAACCGATTATAAATGTAATGGTTAAAATCATGTTTCTGAATCTTATGCTTCATGACGGCTCTGTAAATGAGTACGTGATTTTTTGTTTATTTGGGGAGACTTATTTTCTCTAGAGCTTTGGATATTTGAGTTTGTAATGCAGTGTGAAATCAATAATTATATCTTATATACCTGACATTTTTCTGATTTTAACGTTACAGTGTCGAAGCGTCGGATATGTTTAACCGCAATTTAAATAGAATAAAGTATTATGTAATTAAAAGTACATAAATCATATGCCGCTTTTATATACTCGGCAGAACCAAACGCGTTCATAGTTCGGTAATTTCATGTATTAGGCTTAAAAGCAGAACACCATCCAGCCTGAGCGATAAACGCCTTTGCGCCTCCCTTCGCGAAAGGGTTAAGGTATATCTTGGAAAATGCACTAGGTTTGCTAATGGCGAGAAGCCAATACGTAACCCCATTGAAGCAACTAAAGTTACACAACGTGAACAATTTACTATATAGCTGCCACCTCTGGCGGTAAACAATGCCTATAGACTCGTTGAGATGGGTGACTTCGTGAAGGGTAATGTGGGTAATTAATTTCCCGCGGCTTTAACTCTGCTGCCAAAGTTCATTAATCAAACTTGTTGGCAAGTTATGTAGGTGTCAATTTATCGACAGCCTGTGGCTACCAATAGGTGGTAGATCTGATCAGTAACGCATGGCAAGCCTAATAAGGCTTCATGCTAAAAGTTAGCGATTGAGTAATCTTATTTCTCCTACTCTACAATAGATGCAGTGAAGCAAATGAAATAGTAACACTAATTTTTATTTAAATTTGCTTTTTTCCCCAACAGTTAATATTTTCCCTGAAAATGTATGAGACAACGTAGTTTTTGTTGTTTGCTGGCTTTAATTTTCATTAGTTTCTCTGATTTTCATTGTGATGTGAGTAATGCAGGATGCTTTTTAAGCAAACGCTTTTGCAGATATTTTGACAATTTACTTGCAGTTATAATCAATATAATCTACTAATTATCGAAAGTCATTTCACATGCGTGTTTATAGCGTAACGACAAAATAATGATCAAAACTCACACCAAAGGAATGTGTTGTATAATATTCACCAAAAGGTTTTGCAAAAAGTTAACGTTTTCATTCTTTTTTATCATGTTTTCCAGTTGCGCGCCAACTCTACCGGCTTTACATTATGTTGTCTAAAAAATGTATTGTCTAAATTGCATTTTACTAAAATAATTTTCTCTTAGTGTTTATTTTATTTTCCGTTAATGTACATAGTTTACATGTAAGTGTTAATGCTTCATATACTTTCGTAAACTTTCCGTTTAACACGTTTCAGAAGTAAACAGCGGCATTATTAAAATCTTTAAAGGTTTCCCACTTTACATTTGACTGAACAAATTTAAAATCTCTCATTCATGATATTTAATTTCAGCTCTTAATTTGGGAAGCCATTTAATAAAATTCGATGCAAAACGGCTTTCGAAAGTAAATCTAGATGTCTAAGTAAAGATTAATGAGGGTATGGAAAATAAGGTCAGAGGTACTTTAGAGCTGTGATTTAAGTAATTACTCTTCAAGAAGCTATTTACAACGGAGCTTTTCACCTTCTAGACCTTTGATTAAAGTTTTGAATTGACTATAGAAATCTTCTTATTTGTTGTAATTAAGATATTCCTTTTATATTACCAGAAATAGAATTCGTATAATTTCATTTGCAAAACTTTATAATTATTTCTAGTGAATTTATTATTGCACTTATTTACTCTTATTTACTCAACTTATTTACTCTAGTCCTAGTTCGCAGGTTCGATCCTGGCCTTGTCGGTGGATTTTCTAGATACAGAAAATCTCCTGCGCCCACATCGTAATATTATGCGGCATGTTAAGATTTTTTGAGTGGCCATTTAACTTGGACGGTCTCGGCTAAATTAAATTCCCAGTGCAATTTCTCATCAACTGAGTCCAGGTGCTTTCTTTTCAGGTGAAGAAACTGGGCGTTAAAATCTCATTTGACGATGGTATCTCACTCCTTGTGGTGCCGCTGAAAGAAAGGGTATTGATCTTTGGGGAACATATTAGGTCTGCAATGGTTGAGAGCCAGTACGCAGCTACATCAGAAGAAAAAAAACTTTATATTTGAGATTTCGCGGTGAAAAAAAGAATATTTTAAACTTTTATATAATTTTTAAATAAATAAAAGAAGATTTTAAGATTTTAAAATAATTGTCATGCTTTTATTGATATTTCATTTTAATTTTCCAAGAATTGCTGGAAGTTAGACTTTTCATTTAGATGATGCACACGTCTTTAATTTAATCACTTTTTACAAAATTAAAAAGCCTTTGAAAGCCCTCTCTATAGTTATGTTTATATGTTTTTATCGAGTGTTTTTTACTTGAATATGGCAAATAAAATGCATAATGCACCAACAGCCTATGAAAGACTTTTAAACCATGAAACAATTATTTGTTTCTGCTGTTTTCAGCGATAAAGACGTGTGGTAACCCTGTTAATACTTGCAAAGGTATTTTGAATTTGAAAATGGTATTACATAAAAGGTATATTATAATTCATAGACTGAAACTTTAAAAAAGTACTTAATTTGGTTTTAACTTCGGTAAGGAAACTTTTAATTTTACGTATCATAACAAACTGTAGGAAATGATTTTATTAAAAGAGAAGAGGCCCAGCGTGTATTAAAAGCATATTGCTTATGCATTTAATGCATATGCTGGCTCTATGTATTCTCATGCATATTGAGCCCGATGACTCGTTATCAAATAAAATATCAAAGAATATAGTATTCAATAAACGATTCCGTTACCGTAAAATGAAAAATATGCATTCTACATGCAATTAAACATGCTTGAATATGAACAAATATAAAGTTAAGAGGATTGAGAATAAAAATCTGTGTAATTTGTAGTTGCATTTTAAAAAACGCAGTTCATACAAAACAACTCTAAAACTTTGAAGCACAATAAATGATCACATGTTTTTATGCATTACTAATTGGTCGGTGCAGTTAAAAGCCATTAATGGCTCTGAAACCGTAAATTCATAAAAGGAAAACTCTTGCAAAAGATGCAGATAAAGAACACGGTAGAGAGAACCAATAATGAGAAGCACATTTTTCTTGTAACTTATAACGTAAATCGCTTTTGAAAGTGCCTGCATGAAAGTTTGTGAAACATAGAAAAAATGTGTTCTGCTTTTTCTGCTTAGCATCTGCGCCTTTCATGTTACAAATTTCGTTCTAAAGCTCTTCGCGGTTTTCAACTGCAGGTCGATCATTGTTACATATAGAAAATAAAACAAAGGTGTGACAAGAACCTTCCTTGCGTTTTCCATGAAGAAACTTCAAAATATTAGCCCTGTGTTTATAGAGTAAAGAAGTTTGACAGGATTCATTATCATTCTTATTACTTATTTATTTATTAATTTATTTTTAGTTATTTCTATTTTTTTAAGGAAAACTCGATTTTCAAAAAAATTCATCCAATGTAATTTTTTTTTAGCTGTTAAATTATACAGCTCAGAAAATAACAAAATACTTCAATTCCTCCGTCTCGTTATCTGAGATGGGAGCAGCAAGGCTTGGCCATTGCTGTCGCGCCGCTGAATTTAGTTTTATTTTAGTTTGCTGATTTTTGATCATAATAAAGCCAAAACCTACGTTAGAAATAGGTGAAACGTGTATAATGATGCATTATTTAAAGTGCATGCTGGAGGATGTAAGCAAGCCCGTATTGGAAAAAAATCTACATGCACCATAGGTTTTTAACCTGGATCTGAAACTATATCACATGGAATAAAAGTGCATTTGTGTCTCATAGTGATTGACTCTTGGCTTACAGAATAATTTATCTTCAAATTTGACATTTTTCCACTCCAAGCTATTATCTTTGAGACCGTTTAACTACAAAAGCCAAGTGTGAACAAAGTGCTATTTTATATTTTTTTAAGTACTATACTATGATGTGTATTTCATTCAACAGTTATTTGTGTGGGTAACTCGACCCTTTAGCTGATATTCAGGTCTAATAACGGGACAAAAAGCAAAGAAAACGACATTTTTTTAATGGCCTTTGCCCTCAAAGCAACGAGTGACCCAACAAATTATTTGTGCTAATATATACCTAGTATAAAGTAGTACCCATATTTAAAAACATTTTTTTCTGGACCATTCACGGCTTTAGAAGTTACAGGATCATATAATTCGAACCGTATATTCGAGACCTTTAACTTAAACCCCTCTTCAAGGATAAACTAGTCAGATTGCAAAGGGGACAGCCTTCACTCTTTCTTATCACAGTACCACTAACAAAACCTGAAAGTGTGAGGAAAATTGAATGTATCAACTATCACACACCGATTCACTCCGTCCAACTTAAAAGATAACTCTTAATTTTTTGTTATAAGTACCTTTTTACCAGTTTAACTATTACACTTTTTATACTATAAAGCAATTGATATTTCTATTGTGTACTCTAATTTATTCAAATCTAATATGTGTATAACTATATTGTAAGTCTAGTAAATGATGCTTAAATTTTAAAAAAATGCTTAAAGAAAACATTGAGATGCGCCCTTCTTGATTTGATGGGCAGTAGAAAAGCACCTTGTGATGCCCTTAAAATGGTATGTAATCTTCGTGTATCTTTTCTTTCGCATAATGACATCAATAATCTGATTTGGTTGCTATGTGTTTTTTTCCCTTCATGAAAGTTACCTAAAAAAACGGATGTACACTACTCTTTCACAATACTGCTAGATATTAAGCAGATAGCTACGTATGGCTTGTGTCCAGCATGTTACCTGATATGCTACAAAATGTGCAGCCTGTAATTCTTAAAAATCCAAATCGGCATTTCCACATGATAGAGATCATATAACACCGTCACACTAAGCTGAACTGTCCATTCTTAAAATTTGCTTTCTTGTAAATGAGTAGAATCCGGTTACAGCAAATGAGCTTCGTAGCTAAGAGTTCTTTTATCGTGATTTTACTAAGCACATTTTCTAAATAAAAAACAAATAAATTCTTAAACAATCGAACGAATCAGTTTCAATTTTTATTGGGAGGGTACCCTGATTTCATTTACTATTTTCCAGTTATTATTATTTCATTTATTTCATTATTATTATATTGTTTTTATGAGAAAATTTATTAAAACTGTATCAAGATCTTTTACATTAAAATAGTTGAGATGGAAAAATTGCTATATTTAAATTAAATATGCATATTCGTGTAGCCAAATGCCGTAAACATATTTTCTGAGTTCACTTCAAGATCAGCAGATTTCGTGACACCGTTTGAAGCGCTTTGAACATACTTCTTCCATACTTTGATTTCGTGATATTCGGAATTCCATACTACTCCTTCTCCTTTTAACCTCTTTCACCTAGATTAAATGAGCCCACTTATGAGAAAACTTCTCTCTCTCTCTTTACTTCTTAGAAACCCTTAGATGATAAATGCATATGGATCCAGAAAACAAGTGCTCATGCACGTGCGTGGTGAATACGTTACACATACACCCGCACGCATATATATATATATATATATAAAGAGAGAATTTTTTGTAAGCACTCCGCTTTTTTCTCTTTTTCGTGTGTCATAATTTTAATTAATCCTTCGTGAATTTTGCGTTTGATGAAAGTCCCGAACCGAGCAACTTCTCAACTTATCATACATTTTCAGAAACAATTATGAAAAATACCATTAACCTAACCACAATTCAAATGCAAAGCAGCAGAAACCTTAACCTCATCCGCATTTTCTGATGATTTAGAACCCGATATTCTAGGAATAACATTACTAACTAAGCTAACGTGTGGTTGATAATATTTTTGTCAGTGAAAATGATGCCTTTCGCACTGATTATTACATGAAATTGAATAAAGCAACATAGCGCAAATTTCAATAAAAACTGCAATCTATATTTTATTGCTATCTTTGACTTCACATTGTTATTGTCGTTTAAATATTTATATGAATTATGTTAATTAAAATAATACATGCAACATGACAATCTAAATTATACTGCCTACATAAAAACCGTTGCTAAAGAATAGCTGCAGTTCATGTTAACAACAACAAATGGTTGCATAGTTTTA
This sequence comes from Octonoba sinensis, assembly GCA_038502835.1. Lineage (NCBI taxonomy): Eukaryota > Metazoa > Arthropoda > Arachnida > Araneae > Uloboridae > Octonoba > Octonoba sinensis. The sequence continues at coordinate 192,233,219 of CM076598.1, read as the reverse complement.
AAACTTGCTAATTTGACATTCTAATACTAAAAACATAATTGCATGAGCTTATAAATGTTTCTTTTTTTTTTTTGAGTAAATTAAATATACGTTTGAAGTTCATGTCAAAAAAGTATGAACTTTTTAACGTAAAAATTATAAACTAATCATAAGCTTTTAAGTATGGAATTAATTTTTAAACTAGCGAGCAATTTATTAAAAAATTCAAAAGTATAGAGGTGAGATTAAATAACTTCCAAACAGACATAATAAGCTGCTTACATATTCTCATTATAAAGTTCTAAATGAATCCAGCAAAGAAATCTACGTCATAATTAAAAAGTTTAGTAAAGAGCAAACTTCTGGGGAAAGGAAAAAGATTCAATCAATACCAGCGTGTTTAAAAGTATTTTTAATCACTTTTTCCTCCCTTCATCTTTTTTCCCCTTTTGCGTTTTTTTTTTTTTTTTACGTGAACGCATCGAAAAATGAATGTATTAGGTGCATTCTTTTGAAATGTCATCCATGCGTGAATTTTAATTGTTAGATATAGCTTAATAAGAAAGAATAAAAGACGTGATTCTTTAATTTCTTTACATTTGAACTGCCAAAAATTCGCGAATTTGTTCATATTAGCCGTTATTCGTAACAACCGTGAATAAGTAAAATTGTGCAAAAAAAGTATTAGAAATGCATGTTTATATTTAAAAAATAATTACTACCATTTAAGAATGAATCGACGATAGACTATTTGATCCCTGAACAGACTGACCTGTCCGAAAGCCAACACGTGAATGAGCTAAATTCTCTACCCAGAAAGATTCAACGTATGATTCAAAATACGAACTTGGTGGATTACAATGACTTAAAATAACCAACAATTTCTTTGAAAAAAAATTAATTAAATGCAATCGAGAACATTTTTCGTGATTAGGTCAGAAAATTTGTTCGTCTTAGCCGATATTTGTATTTTAGTCTTCGCAATATGCGTGATATATTTAGTGTAATTAAATAGTAAACCAAACTTAATGAACAAAATGTTCGTTTTAGCCATGATTTCGTATTAACCGTGTTCGTATTAAGAAAGTTCAACTGTATTTTAATTTTTTTTCGATGTTTCAATAGAATAATCATTTACAATAAAAGCAGTTCCTATGTAAAATTAGTACTCTCATAATGCATTTCTGACATTGATTAAAGTAAATAAATAACGAGAGTGTGTAAGAAAATCCCATTACTGAATTTTTAGTTTTGGTTCATTCCTCTTTCAGTTAAAAAAAATTGATCGCATGTTATGGTTAGATAACTTGAGCTTATTGAGCATAAATCCAATATTTCAAGGGTGGGTAATCTTTTTATCGTTGCGTGCCAAAATCGGCCATTTCCACTACCTTTTTTCATGCGAGGAATAAAGTTTGATTCGAAAAGGAACACTACTATTTCTGGGTCTTTTACTTTGATAATTTTTTGAACGATCAGCTGTAAAAAATTGATTTGAAAGACCAGATAACTTTGTAAGGATGCTTTCACACCATAGACGACAAAGACAATATTCCTGTCTTTTCTCATCTGCGCAAATCGCAAGTCCCTTTTTTTTTTCTGCCTTCAAAAATATGCTCTGCGATGCGCAGATGAGAAAAGACAGGAATATTGTCTTTGTAGCCTTTGGTGTGAAAACACCCTTGGAGTGTTTGACACATACTCAGCACTCTTATAATAGCCGCTCGATGGACAGAGTCCTAATTATTGCATTAATAGCTATGTATTGCAATAATATTTGCGTAATATATCGTAACGTTTTGAATTATTATTACAAACGATTTTACTTGAAACTAAACAAACTTCTTATGCGGGAATTGAAATTTAATTCCATCTAGGAAAGCAGCATTACTTTTGTAAGTAAAGAATTAATTTTATGAAGAATATATTCAAGTTGCAGTCGTTTATTCCTAGGCAAAAAAAAGTTCTTTCAGCTTCTTTTAATCATTGCCAAACAAGGCTATATATATATATATATATATATATGCGTGTGTGTGCAGTGGTGTTCCATTAAAATAATTTTCATGTAAGTGTTTTTTTTTTTTTTTTTTTTGATACTGAAGAATCTAAACAGTACATTATCTATTTATGAAAGGTGTGTTAAAATATCCCTAGTGATGCTGATTTTAATGTTATATTTCTAACTGAAAATTGTAAGAGGTGGTACCCCATAATAGGAGCCAACCCCACTGAAAATAAAACAACACCAATAAAGAAAATAAAACAAAAGTGTGACAAGAATAGTCCTTGCGTTTTCCATGAAGAAACTTCAAAAGCTTATCCCTGTTGTTAGAAAGTATATAAGTTGGCAGGATTCATTTTCATGCTTATTATTACTTATTTATTTATTAATTTATTTTTAGTTATGTATATTTTTTGTAAGGAAATCTCAATTTTAAAAAAATTTCATCCAATGTATATTTTTCTTAGCTGTTAAATTATACAGCTCAGAAAATAACAAAATACTTCAATTCCTCCGTCTCGTTAGCTTAGATGGGAGCAGCAGGCATTGGCCATTGCTGTCGCGCCGCTGAATTTAGTTTTATTTTAGCTTGCTGATTTTCGATCATAATAAAGCCAAAACCAACGTTAGAAATAGGTGAAACGTGTGCACCTATATTAATTATAGGTGATATATACGATTATGCATTATTTAAAGTGCATTCTGAAGGATGTAAGCAAGTGGCCAATATGGGGTAAGCCAACCCCATATTTGGAGACAATATTGGGATTTCCTTAAAATACATCGCAAAATAAGATTCTACATTTAACAAGCTAAAAGTCAAAGAAATCTAATCTTAGAATCCTATTTTCTATTAGTGTAAATGCAGTGTTTAAATATTAAGGGTGTAAGATGTATGAGGCGAAACCAAAAGCTACCCCATTCATGGCGACTTTACCCTTCGATGTACAGTTGGGTTCATTTTTATTATTAACCCTTTCACGATGGGCAATATTATTACTATAAATTTGCATTAAAAGAAAATTTTCTCCATAGTACGATACCTGTATCAGTATAAATGTTGTTTTTCAGCAAAAATATAGCATAAAAATGTCTAATAACTAATATATAACAGCAAATATGTATGATAAAACTGCAGTAAATTTCGTATCGATCTCCCATTGTCAAAAGGTTAAGACTAAGATTATGACGTGATGTAATTAACTTATTTTGCCTCCATGAACCAAATAAACTATTAGTTTATCCTGTAAACTTGTCCATAAACTTGACCTTTTATATTCTTTACCACGTACAGTAAAACAAAAATTTTGAAATATCTTATAATCCTTTTATCTGTATTAAGGTATTGGCACTATAAAAGGATTACTAATTCTTCTTCTAAAACATAAAAGAAAGAAATAATCTATTATTCCTATACAACTATGGGATATTCTAAGCGATTCTCGACCTTTCTAAAATCCAGGAGAAAAGTTTGAGAATAGTAGGAGTTCCTTCGGAATGTTATCACATGGAGGGTATAAAAAGATTACTGTCGCGTTTTTTTTTAAGGGTAAATATCATCCAGTTTGTTTCTTATACGCTATTCAACCGTGCAGTATAGCATAAAAATCGAAAAAATGAACAGTATTTTTCATTTTTTGTAAAATTTGTTTTTCGGTTTATTTTTATTTATTTTTTTTAGAAGAAAGAGTGGGAAAACTGTATTATCACTTTACATGAATTTAATAACTTCATACGTAAATAACTCAAGAAAAAGTATGACACGTAATTATAAATATACGACTATTTGTTCCTGAAACTAACAATGAGCTTGTAAGAGTAATTTCATTCAAATGTTCAAATGTTACTTAATGCAATGAAATTGTTTCCAAAACAGAAGTAAAAGGAGATTATGTTGAGAATTATGAAATGTAACTCATTAAAAAAAATCTCAGAAGTCTTTATTTTCAAACTTAAAAGCATTATTCTGAATTTCACTTTTAATGTGGTATCATTTCTTTTCATTATTTTGATACATTCAAAGTAAACACCAATTATAATTCAGTTTCATGCATTTATTTGCTGTTGTAATTCAAACACGAAATGTGATTATTTTCTCAAATACAAAATGCAAAGTACAATTCAGTACATTGAGAGCCATAATATCTTAAGTCCATTTTTCGAGTGTTTGAGAGTTAACAATTAAGGGACATAGAGTACCGACGACAAAGCCACTAGCTACATCAGTTTTTAGAACTTGTAAGCTCCCTTCGGAAATCTTTATTCTAATGTTCGCACGGAAAAGTCTAGTCTTATACTACTAAAAAATGTTTGTTTCTTAACTTTATCGAAAAAACTCGAAAAATGGACTTAAGATAATATGGCTCTCAGGTACAAAATTTCAGTAAAAAATATTTTTCTCAAGAAAAGCTTAAGGAAAGTTTTTGAAAATTTATAGTGAAATAATGTCAAATTTGTAACCAAAATGATTTTTTATGCTTAAAAATTTGTATTTAGTCTTTTTTTCTCTTTGTTTCAAATATAGTAAGGGAATCATAAAGGGAAAATACGTTGGGGCACTATATAATACGAATAAATTTCTTAGGAAATAAACAAAAGATATTTCTACTTCGAAAACTCCGAATTCCGCTACAGTACTTTTTAATCCCTTTAGTGATATTGTATAGGAAATCTGTTAAGTAATGAAGATTTATGTTTAAATGCAAAACATCAATGTGCGAATTTATTATGTGACATGTTTTCTTTTTACTTAACTAATTATGACTTTTTATAATGTAAAGTAAAAGGGCTGCGTAATATTAATAATAATAAGGACTGCATATGATCTTGTGCACACGTAAGGAATTATACTACTTCTTTCTTCTATTTTTTATGAATCTTAATTTGGAAGAATTTTTAGTCTTGGTGGAAGTGTAATTTCACCGTGCAACGGAGATTTCAACATGAAACTTTCAAAAGGATCTATGTATGAATCGATTATAAGGTCACTTGCTTATAAGGTCATTTTCGTGAAGTTCCAAGGGGTGACCTTATATCGAGGTATGCCTATTTTCTACATGAAATTAGTTTATAATGTCGTGACAGTCATGACAAAAACTCATGGAATTGACCATAAACTTTCTAGGTGAATAACTCCGTAAACAACGACTATTGCAAATAGTATGAGCATGATTTAAAATTTTAAAGAATCTGCTCGTTCTGAGGCATTAAAGAAACTGAAATTAAATGTATATTACATGATCTGATTTCGCTGAGCAGTTTTACAATGAGTACTCTTCAACTCTAATGTTTTCCTTTTAATCTAGGATTTTAATTCAGGAATAAATAGCCTTCTGAGACAAATTCTTTGAACGGTAAACAGATTGGCTACATTCCAGATGCTCTCCATTAAAATTCCACCCAATCTTCAAACGGAGTTTACCTTTCGTGTGGTAAACTTATTGTGTAAGAGGAATTTAATAGAACTATTTAAGAATTGAAGCGGTCGTTATACACGTTTCAGAGCTTTCTCTCACACGAAAGCGAAACTCTGCTAAGTTCTAAATCTATTTCACTACAGAAATATGAGTGAAGATTTAATTCAATTAATTACAGAAATATGATTATGAATAATTAAGACATTTTGCATTGATATTTTAAGGCTAAAAACTTGTTTTAAGAAAACGAATGGTGTTTTTATTTTCCCTGTAATGTTCAGTAAATTACAAATTTCCGATATCACACATGCGATCCCAAAATTACTTACAAGAACCTCATATAAAAGATTTTTGGCACTTTGTAGAAATATTCTAATTTTCTAACTGTTTTTATATGGCATGCCAAAGTAGTTGACGTACCTTGTAAAGCATGATTTCTTTTTAATCCAAAACCAACTCGATGTGGGTTAAGCACAAATAAATAGTTTCCCATGAAGTCAAATAGCTGTTAAAACAGCTGCTTGACTTCATGGGAAACTTTTTGGGAAACACAGACTACAAAAGTCTGTGTTGACCTGAAGATGAGTTTCTGAAGTCTGAAAACAGATGTACGCTTTTATTCAAAAATATTTACTTTATGAATTGCCCACATTGTTTTCTCTTTGTATTTGATCCCTGAATCTTCATTTATAATTTTCAAAATATTGATGAATTGAAAAAAAAAAAAGCAATTTTGTTCACGCGGCTGAACTTATTCACGATTAAAATGGATTAATTTTTAATAGCGCTTTGATCTCAAATATAGGAGATCAACTGTTATAATAGTTTATAACTACAGTGTTCTAATGACTTTCAATTATTAGAACACTGAAAAATATAATAGTAATAATAAAGAAAGGGGGCACAAATGTATTTTCAGGCTCAATTTTCCTTTTTTCCCATTTGTCAAGTCACGTGAGCAGCATTCGTATAGCATTCAAATATTTCTTTCTTTTTCACCTGAAATTTTTGCGCTAACTTTTAAAATATTTATGTCAAAGAAAATAAATTTATATGTCTTGTCTCACCGTTTTTTAAGAAAAAATGCTCTTTTGAAGTACACATGGTCATTTAATAATAAGATGGTTTTGACATGCAATACAATTATTATAGACTTGACTTTCGACTCTGTTCTATTCGACAATTGTCTAATTTTGGCTCTATTTAAAGTGTAGCTTTTATGTTCATGACATCTGCTTTTTATTTATCATAAGTTTCGTTTTCGGTTTTCTACTTTTCATTCTTTAAGACTGCTGTCATAAACATCCAGAAGACAACATTTTCTATTCTATTTTTAAATCCGTACTTCTTTTCTGACATGGATAAATTCGGATACATTTGTCTTCGACTTTCAATTTAAAGAACGTAGGAGATCTATAAAATAAAAAAACCTTTTATCAGAAGCTGATCCTATTTTAGAAAAATACTTCATATAAAATTTATTCATATGTTTTTAACCGAATAAAATGGGATTCAACAAAATTTGTTTTTGGGTTATGTTGTTAAAACTGAAAGAAATAAATAAATTAAAAAATAAATATAAAATTAAAAATATGTATAGTAAAAATAATCTCAATTGTTTGATTGTTTTATCGTTTTTTATTACATACTTTGCGCAATAATCGTACTGTTAAACAAGCATTAAAGGTTTATTGTGGGAAAGTAAAAATTGTCAGTAAAAATATCCACTTATAAAGCATTCTGATTTACATGCATCAGTATTAAAACTGTTTTGAACACTAATACTATTTTATGATCATAATTTCTGATCGAAGTGATATAAGTTAAAGATCTCTGACCTTGCGAAACAATATTTTAATCCCTTCCAGCAATTCAATCAGCTCGTGTATAATTTACTATATTAATTTTTCCTTCAACTTAAACTGTCATTTAAAAATTCGCTTCTCTCAATGAAAAGCACATTTGAACTTTAAGTATGAAAATCGTTGAATTTTATTTTATCTTGAAAATGTTTTCCGGTAGTTCATAAACAAAATTAAAAACTTGTTGAAGAGTTTTAAATTGTAATGAAGAAAAGTTAACTTATGCTTGTGCGGAGTTGAACTTTAATCAAATTACTTTAATAAGAGCAAAGAGTAATTTCTTGTAACTGATAGTTTAGGAAAGAAAAAAATATATTAACGTATTAACCCCTTGAAGCACGAGGTTTTTTTTTTTTTTCGGAAAAACTGGTAAAAATTTATCGAGGATTTTTTTGACGGAAAATGAATATAGGTATAGTATAAGTTGTTTTTGGAAAATTCAGTTGTAGGTGTGACTAGAGAGTGATGTAAAATTTGTATAAAAAATATTATACAAACAAAGTGCAAACGGATCTCACAAGGGCATTAGAAATAAGATAACGTGAGATACAAGATCGCCCGTGTGAGACATGAGCATGTGCAAATTTGCCGGTAACTTTCGTTCGTGTCATACACTGGCAAATGCGTTAAGTGGTTAAATAGTATTTTCCTCAAACAAAAAAAATGTTCACGACATGGCAATTTTACATCGAACTATTTTTTCCTACTTCATAAATGAAAGTGTTCATTTCTTTTTCTTTTTCTTATTTCATCTCCAACGTAAATAAATAACGCATTGACACGGGCAAATGCGTTAAGTGGTTAAATAGTATTTTCCTGAAGCAAAAAAATATTCACGACATGGCAATTTTACATTGAACTATTTTTTTCCTACTTCATAAATGAAAGTGTTCATTTATTTTTCATTTTTTTAATTTTATCTCTAACGTAAATAAATGTGTTATAACTTTAAAACTAGCTGTATTGTGTGAAATTAAACAAAACTTTTGCGTCTGTTAGCGTAAAAAGCTGTAAACTGTTTCCATGATTATTTTTTGACATGCTTGACTATATCAGTGTCGTTCTTGCAATTATCTGATTTTCTAAGAAATTTCTTGGATACAATACGGAATAAAAAAAGCGCGCGTAAATTAGAGACATGAGTAGATTTATTAAGCTATTTTCGCAAGTGTAATGCTTGCTTTGAGTAAGCTATCATAATACAGCACCCAAACCAATGGATGTTCTATTTATGAGGAAAACTATGCATGCACAATCCAAAAGGTCATATTAACTAATTGAAGGATAACGCGAAATTTAATGTCATCTCTAGCTGCTCTGTCGAGATAAGTCAAATTCCATTTTGTAATGCTTGAAATTGAAACTCGTGATCTCTTAAACACATGAAAGGGAGAATAGAATGTACGCTTCGTAATTCAATTCCTGTGCTTTAATGTAGAATTCTAGGAGTTTATCATATTTGGCCCCCATATAGCACGAAAAGTTGTACGTTTCAGATTAATAAATAATGATTAAATGCTTAAAATTCCAAGATGACTTGTTCTATAGTATAATACAGACAATATAATACAGAATTTCAGAAACATTGACATGCATGCTCGTGCTAATTTGAAAAAATTCGAAATTAAAAAGTAGTAAAGTTTTAGTATAATAATATAACTGATAAAAGTAGAAGAAATTTATTAGTAATTAAGTGTCAGTTTAAGTGACTGTGATGTATTTTTTATTATAATAGGGTGGAAAAAATAACGCTCATTGCTCCAAGGTTAAATATTTCTAATTGAGAAATGCTGAATTTATAGATAAATACAGCAGAATATTTCCAAAGTACTGCATGTATTTTTGCTCTTTAAAACTAATATTTCCTACTCGCTCCTTCGATGTAAAAAATCCTCGGTTTGGTTTCTTTATATTATTTACCATCTCACCAAGTTTATGTATGCAACCCTTCCAATCTTAAGTACTACTGAATAAAATGCTGTTTACTATTTTTCAAGTTAAATTCCTAATTTACTCTGTTGTGATACTTTAGTATAATTATTATTTTTATTTTGTAATAATAATTATACTAAAATATCACTGTACTAAAATATATTATTTTATTTAGTAATGATAATTATACTAAAATATCACTACAGAGAAAATTTAGAATTTAACTTGAAAAATAGTAAACAGCATTTTATTCAGTAGTACTTAAGATTGTAAGGGTAGCATACATAAACTTGGTGAGATCGTAAGTAATATAAAGAAGCACAACCAAGGATTTATTTATTGTTTTTACGAGTTTTTATTTTTTAATTATTTATCACCGAAGTTAATGTATTATGATTGGTTAAAAGACTTTTACAATAATAATTGTGTTTTTTGTTTTTCGAAGAAAGAAAAGCATAAATATTTTGCAGCAAAATCTCGAAAAGGACGGGGTTGAACTACATCTTTGATTTAACTTAAACTTAACCCTCCTACATTAGGTTTTCCATTCGTAATTCGCTTCAGAGCTATTTCGCATAGATATGTGTGTGCTAAGTTTACTTTTAGAAGTAATCCTCGCTCGCAAGGACACTTTAAAAGTCACGGTATTATTACAATCTGTGTTTTATGACTCCATATTCTTTTATCAAGTGCATAAATATTTTTAATACAAAGCAGCCCAAATTCTTATTATCGTTAACTTTATTTAGTTATTAGCTTTAGTTATTTTAGAAAATATTTTCATACCAGTAAAAGATGAGTGTCTTCAGTTAGATGAAATCTAAACACTTTTCTTCAAATATTAAAGAATTTACTATGCAACTGAGCTTAAAGCACGGCAATTGTATATTTGTTATATGTTTGTTGGTTGATAATGGTTTATATATATATATATATATATAAAGACATGAATTCTTCTTAAATTAAATTTTGAATAAAAAGCGGAGATGCCAAATTATTTTTTAAGTAAACTTAACATGTAAATTTTTATTGGTTTATTCTTTCAAAAATTAAAAAAGTCCCCCGTAATAGGTTTTACAATTTTGCTTTCTGAAATACGTAGTTAAAAGTTAAATTGATAACTTTTTTAAAAAATTTCTTTACTCTTATTAATGCTATCTCATAACACATTATGATGCAGGTCTAGTATTAGATTCAAGACTTCTTTCGAATATAATAATTAGTACTGTAAATACTTGTATAATAAAAAGTATTATTAAGTATAAAAAGTAGTTTTCGAAAAAGCGATTTGAAAATTACGTTTCTTTTCTGTTTAAGAGTATTTTTTCATAAGCGGATCATACTCGCAGAGCGGTAATTTATCTCTTAACTGTAAATTTTGTTGAGTTTAATTGAATTCTCATAACCTTTGTTATTTGGAACTCTAAAATACAATCAAAGTTTATTAATTTCATAATTTGACATGAGTGATGGAATTAATAAGGCATATTTAATAAACTATGTAAACATTCAGAATTATAAAAAAGTGGTTTAATTTCATATAATGTAGACAAACCCACTTTTGCAACATATAACGTTCATATACATATTTCACTCAAAAGACCGTAGTATTAGGATTTCAAAACACAAGTTCGAAAATTCAGTGCTATCTCTTAAAGCCATAGCAACACAACTACGGAAGTGTTACACTAATTATAAACGTACGCAAAAAAATTCATTTTACATTAAATTAAGAGCCACTAAATGTAACCAAAAAGGGCAAAATACTTTTTAAAATTATTCATTGCTGTTCTATGTTAGGTTTATTAGGTCTTCAAGCAATCACGTCATCTGTAAATTTCTTTTCACATAGAATGCAAAAATTAAATTTATATAATTCTTATCCAAAACTATAGATTTAACTACGATTTATAAAATTTCAAGAAACATAATAAATATTATTCAAGCCCATTGTGCGAGTTAACCTCCTGTGTCTGAAATTTGAGAAAATATTCTACCAGATTTTTGGGGATGCAATACTAATTCTCTAAAGACATATGCGTAAATTTCATAAAGCATTGTTTTTTTTTTTCCTGAAATGCTGTTTGACAGCCTAGTACTTCTCGAGAAAAACTATCAAAGTTCTCCAATAATTTTTAGCAATGCACATAATGAAGTACATAACACACACGTTTGTTGGTCAATAAACGAGAACTCAACTTCCAAATATGTAACAGCATATTCCTGGAAGTGCAGCTAGTTACAGCTTAGAAAAGTTATATTTTAATTTCAAATAAATTATAGTGTACTAGAGCTTATCAAAATCGTCAGATCTCTGAAGAACGAATTTTAAAAGGGTATGTTTGCTTTAACCATAGAGGAATCTTTAGTTCAAGACACTTTCTTTCTGCTCTGGATAGGAATATTGTCCTGCCAAAATATGTAAGTTTCTAATTATTTGTTCCCGACATTTTCCAGTCAACTAATTTAGAAAAAAATTCTTTCAGGATCCGAATGTAGTTGTTATTATAGGCAACAGACAGTAAAAATTTATTGCATCATAATCAGCGATCATAAACTTCTCATAATAAACTCTCAAATCATAGAATATCCTAAGTTATGACAACTATCCAGCAAAGACCTCTGTTAGTGCTATTATAAGGAAACTCCATAGTATCATGGAAGCTTATTAGACAAGTTGATAGCCCCTATAATTTAATGAAAGCTTTTCGTATCTGCTCATCTACCAACAGTTGCATTTGAGTTTTATTTGATTTTATGGCAAAACAGCCCTAAATTGGTAAAATATATTTAAAAAAATATTTTTTAATTAAGTGTATAAATTCTGAATATTAAAGTTAATATTGAACTTTCCTTATACATGGACTTTTTGTATTTAATTACACATTAAATCATAAAATGTGAACTTACTAAAAAATTTTAGATATGAGAAAAGATAATACTATAAACCAAAATAGACCACACAATATGTTTGCCTTGCGTCCATCATATTGGTTAGTAAATATTTTGAGCAACTTTATACTCTGTTCCACAACATCTGAGATGCAAAATATGTTTTAAAATATCTCCAAATATAAAAGCAGCTTTTGTTGGCTTGGTCACAATGAAAGGTTTGCAGGCAATTTTCAAAATCAAGCATTCAAACTTCGCGTAATATCTTTGTTCATGCTTTTATAGAAATAAGTTTAATAAAATTATCACGCTTTTAATATTTCCAGCAACAGTTAGTTTGATTCTCATTTGCTTTAGTTAAGAGTTATGTCTTCAGAATTCGGTTGCAGTCCATATAATTATATTTTAGGTTATTATAATGTACTAGTATCTCATTAATCAAGATTGGCAAAACATTTTTGTTATTTTTCAATCTAGCTATCCTCAGCAAAAACCATCTTAAAGTGTTTTTGGTATTTTTAGGACATGAAGATAAATGATTAAAAAGTATCGAAAAAATCGTTTTAAGTCTACGTACTTCAGAATTATGTACATTAACGTGTTATGAAACTTATTTTCTTCTTTTTTGTCAATTATGGCACTAAATGATTATTTTCCCAACAAATTAAATATTTACATTTCTAGAAAGCATTTTAATTAACCAAAGAAGGCTGAAAACTAGTAGGGGCACATTGTAAATATTTAATTTGAATTTTTCGGAAATAAAAGAACATAATTTTTCCAATGAATTAATGTTCTCTTATCCAATAGGTTATCAAAAGCAAATCTACGCAAACATTCCTATTTTATTATACAAATGTAAAACCTAATGTCTACTTTCAAACATTTATTGAAGTATGAAAATTTTTTCTTTCTAATTATTGTCGTCATGTAAACAGGCTTAGCGATTCAAAAGGTAACATAACTAAATCAGGACCAAAACGTTTACCTCCGGGTTAAACAATACTAGGGTTAAACAATACTAATAAAATAATATATTTGACTTTGGGACTGTTGCCTGGTGTACGAAGATAAAATTTTTCTACTTTGAAAAACAGGTAACTTATAACCCGGAAGTACTTCTGTCCTATATGGTAGCAATTTTGCCCGTTAGTAGCGTTTTAAAAACCATTTATAATATTTTATAAAATTTATAATTTCGGTGAATTTTTTAAGTGCATTAGAGTCCCTTTATTTTTCTGGTGCAGCCATGGTTTTTCGTTAATCAGCAGACGACTTATATTTAGTTCTATAATGAGGTATAATTAATGTGTTGACACTAGCCAACATAGTTTGATAAAATCTACGCTTATGAGATAGGAGCCGCTAATTTTTGATAAATTGCATAGACTGAAGAAGAACATAACCATGAAAGGTTATAGTTTTAATATGTATGCGTTAAATATTGCATGAGTTGCACTTTCTAATCGGAAATGGTATTGATTGAAATCACGATGCAAATATTTTAATAAAAAATAAGTAGCCAATTTTAGCATTTTTCTTTACTTCTTTTATTCAATTTGAATTTCAAAAATAAAACTTTATTCTTCTTTTAAATAAAACTATTGAAAATTAACCCAATTTTATGTTAGGTGGAAGGCAAAAGTTTACTCTCAAGCTACCTTTCAAACTTCGCCATCGTTGTGCATATTTCCCATCACGCAAAAAGGTTTTTAAACTAACTGTCAGTTTCAAGTACACTGATCATTTCAAAAACGTTCAAATATGCTGTTCCATTCACTCCCATTCCAGAATTTCTCTCAATGTAGTGCCCTAACTTCTAAAAGTGTCTAAAACTCTCCAAACATTTTCCCAGGAAGGAATCTCTTTTTATTTATTATCCTTTTACTCTTCTGATAGACGAAAGGAACAAAACATTTTTTCCCCCATGAAAAGAGGAAACAAACCTAAATATTTATGGAGCTTCGTAGTTGCTTCCGCAATATATTTTAAGTGGAAAAAGGCATGTGCGGAAGCAAAGCATCGAATTATGCAAATTTTTGGGACAAAACAGGAAGTAGACTTATGTTCTGACTGAACTACACCAAGTTAAGTACTTTTAAAAACTTTGTTGAAGTATAATCATGAAAATTGTTTAGAGCGGAGGGTTAAAGCTGCCATATTTGTTGTCTTCTTTTGTTTGTATTTTTAATCAGTAATAATGTTAAGCTATTCAAATCATAATTAATGTATTTCAAACAATTTTTCAGCGATCGCCATCGATAGTTATGTTGGAAAATTGAACAAGCTAGGATTAATAACAGCTGCAACATTTTAAATCCTTCCTGAAGAATTGCATATTTTAAATAATATGTTTAAACATAAAGGAGGAATTTCCTTATTCAGGAGGGACATTCAAATTCATGAGAATCAATAACTCCTCGCGACACTAACTTTGACGCTAGTGGTGCTTTTTTTTTTTATAAAAACACTATTTATTGAAAAAGTATGCTGTAATTTTTTACCGCAGTTGAAATAGAAAATAGTTTTTTCTTTTGCTTTATATCAAAGTAAAAATACATTGAAAAGCTACTTATTTTTACTATTTTTCTGAAAGAAACATGCTGTCTCTGCGGACTTGTGACTCCTTTCATAAAAAATACTGCGTTAGTTCAAAAGTCAAATGAGTTTTTTAATTGCATGAAAACTACTCTTGCAGAGTTTTCCAGACCTAATAAGTGCGCAGTTGTATTGCACTTAGCTTATATTTTTAAGCATAGAATATTTTAAAATGAGGACAGCTTTAATCCACGGCATCAATAATCCTGTGCGGATTATGGCCGTCAAAGCTAAGTGTAAGAGTATGTATTTTGAATATTTTTGCTCTCCAGAGCTTTTGTTGAAGCGATATTAAGAGTTTCTTTTCGTATTTTAGCATTCTCTCATTTTTATCATTTATGCTATTTATATATATTTTTCCTTATATTTGCTATACCTTTTTCAGCTCTCAGATTGGTAAATAGAAGGTAGGTAATGTAAAAGCACAGAAAATGAAACTAAACGTTAAACTTCTCCAATACAGCTTGTAATAATAATCTTTGCCAGTTAGAAAAAGATGTACATAACGAATACTTTGTCCCTAGCGTTTAATTCATTTAATGCTCAACTTGACAATCCCTATACAAGTAATAAAAGACAGGTTTTTATTTCTCTCGACAACATATTTAAAATTTAAAAATTCGAAAAGATAATCGTCCATAGAGATTAACAGACCAATAACTGATTACTCATGTGACACATTCCGTCCGGCGATTTAACTTGAACGCAGAGAAAAGAGCGGTTAGAGCCGTTTTCTTTCCCGCTCAGTGAGACGGATATAGCTATGTGTTCACCGAGGCCTTTATCTATTTGGCCATGGCAATAATGCATAAATAAGCACCACAACAGTGTGAATCATTCTTGTTTTTCTAAAATATATACATATATAACAATGACGATAATAACCTGTAAGTTATCGTCATTGTTATATACCTGTTCTTACAGTAAAACATTTTTATAGTACACTGTTAACAACTGAATGCCTCAATATATTCATTATTACATCTTAAATTTTTAAATAAACATTGGAAAACATATTGAAAAGATATCGATGCAGTTCATCTTAATTTTCCGAAAAAATGTTCACCCTATATTCTCACCAAGCATTTTTTTTTCCGAAAAAAAAAACGACTCGTGTGTGTAATCAGTTGCCTGGAAGCACCAATTAGCTGTTGTA
This sequence comes from Octonoba sinensis, assembly GCA_038502835.1. NCBI lineage: Eukaryota > Metazoa > Arthropoda > Arachnida > Araneae > Uloboridae > Octonoba > Octonoba sinensis. The sequence continues at coordinate 192,217,382 of CM076598.1, read as the reverse complement.
GCGCAAACCAGAGCATCTGCCATTGCATGTAACAATAAACCTGATTACAGCTCTTTTATGTCATGAAACGAAACAACCAAAAGGAGCATCAATGCGATAGTCAATGAGAAGTTTCTTTGAATACAGTATCAGCCGTTTCTGGCCCAACTAATAATTCCTGTCTTCCAGCATTCTGTGAGAATTACTTTTATGAGAATCATATATAACCTTTATACATAATAAATATATCCGTTATTCTTGTGAAGAAATCAGTAGAAAGCATTTTTTCCCACAATCAATACGACTGTGCAGTTGCTGAATAATATTTTTATTAACACGTTAAAAAGTTGTATTAAAATCATTACATTGTGTTTCAAGATGTTTCTTTCTTTTTTGTTAGACGCAACATTAAATAAATAAGCCTGTAGTAACGCTACATTACAATGTGCAACTAAAAGCTAGCGTATACTTAAAATTTGAAAGTCGTAATAATTCCAATAACAAAAATTGCCTATTTTTGCATTGTTTTATTTGTAATAAATCTTTTTAATAAATTGAAGAAAAACATTTTTCAAATCATTAAAAACAACGTCAGAGAAAAGCAGGTATACACTTTGCTTGAATCTGATGAAAAATTAGTCGCCCATATTATCAATTTTGTAACTATTTGAATAAAAATAAAATCGTTTCTTGCCTATTTTCATTAGGCATTAGACAATTTTTCTTATTCTACACATGATTTCTTAAAAATCATAACTATTTTTGACTCTATTAGCTAAAAAAATCCTATTCTTAATTTCTGCTTTTTTTCAATAATTGAGTTATAAAAATTTCATTTCTAGCATTGTTTTTTATTTAAATATCTATTTCACTTAAAAGGTTTTGAATTCAGCAATCCGATGGTATAATCTAATGTTTGGGAACCGTCTGAAAATATCAATAGATTTTCCGATTCAAAAAAAGGAAACCTTTGTTTTCAACCTGTCAAAAGTTTTCTTCAAAAGGTTTTGCTTAACCAAATTTGCTTCTAATGAATGAATTGGAAATTGCAATTTCTCCGTTATTTATTGTTTTATTTTATGCTACAGATGATTAAAAGGTAATTATTTTCAATTCAAATCCATTTGTCAGGACACATAAGGTATTGAAATTTTCCAGAAAAACCTCGCATTTAGTTTTCATGAATTGTTTATAAATGAATAATAATTTATTCAAATTTAAAAATAAACATGGAAAGGAGGTACCGGGGAAAATGTTTCGAATGAAAAGCATTCGATACGAAGGGTCGGTCCTACGTAAGTTGTTAGAGGAAAAATAAATTGACTGATATTTCTCTCAGCTTTAAGGCTACTTTCAAGTTTTCACCGTTGTTATTTTAACGTAATATATCCTATGTTTTTGTTTTTATTTATTGCTATCATTTATTTATTGCTTTCATTTATTTATTGCTTTCATTTTTTACTTTTACGACAGAGCCGTGCAGAGGATAAAAAAATACATAAATAAATAACAAAGAAATAAATAAAACAGAAATAAAAAACAAGTAATAATAATTAAATGAATAAAAGTAAAATAAAATAAAATAATTGCAAATTAAAAACCATATTTTGACGTTTTAAAGAGGAAGCATTTTAAAAAACCTGAGAATATTCACTTACGTATTTCTCACTATTTCTAAATCCAGTAGTTTGATTTCAATAGGCAAAGTTTGTTTTTTAACACCTGTTAATTTCCTGTCTGGGACTTTCCTCAATTTCATTTCAATTTTTTTCACATCCTGTAGTAGATAATTTCTTCGAGAAGTGAATTGCTTTTAAGAGAAGATATACTTGTACAAATAGTAGGAATTCATTACAATCGACTTTTTTTTTCTTTTTTTTGAAAATAATATGCACTGTAAAAAAATGTTGCCAGAAAATAGATGAGAATCTCCTAGAAATTATTTATCCAGAGTCTGACGTAAAATTACAGACACAATTTACTTGAAGCTCTTATTATTAATGTAATCTTCTTATCATCGAAAGCCATCTCCCATTTGCGTGAACCACCCATGTGCGCAATCTCGCCAGCCCTTTAAGGAGAGAAGCGAAAAATGGCTGTCTTGCCTGTGGTCGTTTTAAATTACAACATAACAAAGAAATAGCGATGGAAAGGCATACAAAAGGAATGTAGTCTATAATATTCACCAAAAGCGTGGTAAAAAAATTCACGTTTTCATTTCTCTACCGGCTTTACGTTATATATGTAATACGTGCATATTGACATCAATTATAGTTTTTTATTCTTTTTTCGTGGTATTCCACCAAGGCAAGTTGGCAAGTTATTAAACGATTTTAGCTTCCCATTTCCAAAATTTATTTTGAGAAATATCCCAGACTGTTAGAAAGGATAATAATAAAATTATAATTTCAGTATTTTGCTGTGTAAAGAAGGATATACCAAGATACAATAATTCAAGTGTCATTCATGTAATCCAATATACCTACAATAATTCAAGTGTCAATATCAAGCAACTAATGATTTTTTATGTTACAAGCATTTTGCGTACTTTCATTCCAAAAAAAAATCACATTGTTTTTATTTCAATATAAATATCCGTTCGCTGATAAAACGACATGATATTTTCTCCATACAAAAAAAAAAAAAAAAATCTCGACCGCATGCAAACTCCAAAAAGTCGAATCGCAAACGAACGGAGTCTTCAAGACAAGAAGGATTTTTTTTTTCGTTTCGTAATGATGATTTCCACTGCTGATCTGCTTTTTTTTTTTTTTTTTCATGAAAGTAAAAGTAAACACTAGCGCACTTAGGAATAAACATGATTAAGTCCTTCTATACAACGAGAAGAGGATGCACATCAATAAAGCGATCAATACGAGCATTCTTAAATGCCAAAATATTGCTGGGCTTAGAATATGTTTCTATTTAGCTCTGGCTCCTCATTGGGAAAATTGTACGATGATTTCCAAAAGTGTGAAATTAATTTCTTGGTAGGAATTAGATTATAAACCTGTCTTTAAATGAAAACGGATTGTTTTTTCTAATTGATGCACTGAAAGAATATGTTTCCACTGATCGCTAAATAAATGTTAGAGCCAATTTCCTCTTTTTTATATATGTATTGAGAATGTACAAGAAAGTTACGTTTGTGATACTTTTTTGTGTACAAAAATGATGAAATTTGTTCAAAGAACTTAACTATACTCTGTTAACAATAGATGGTTTTATTATTTCGTTCTTGTGCATACACCCAAACCTGTTTCATGTTCTCCTCTTTTTTTCCTCCTTTTGTCCCCCTCCCCCACCCTCTATTTCTGATTTTGATTTTTTTTTTTTTTTGACCAGTTACATTTTCTTAATGTATCGAAAATAATGTATTTTATAGTTAAGGAAGGAAAATTCAGAAAAAAATAGGTCCCTTTCCCCACACAAAGACATTATTGAGTAGTTAGTTTTATTGTTTTAATTCTAAAAGAATGTGCATCTAATTTATAAAAGAACAAGAACAACCATTATCTTTTATTTTATCTAATATACAAAAGAACTTTAATGTGTTGCAGTTTAAAAAGCGATGTTTATGTGAAAATAACCAAAATAGACTAATTTGAAAGGTTACCTTTACGCCAAAAGCGTTGTCAATCCCAGCATTGTATATTTATATCCTCATCTAAGTTTGCAATGAAAATTGCAAATTTAGATAAGGTTACACATCGTATTTTGGAGTTAAAATGAACCCCTTCTAAAAAAACTAAGTGATTTTTCTTACATATCTCCATTTTTGTATTGAAAAAGGGGTTCATGATGGCTACGTGTGTGTAATTCTAAAATGCAAATTTGGGAGAAACAATATTGGATTTGCCAATGAATGCAAAATGAAGTAATTGCGATGCCCGAGTATGAGCTCGGAAGAGCTTTGGTGATACTTGTTTACTTATGGGTATTAAATTGAATTTTCCCAAAAGACGGAGGTTTTTGGTATAGCAGTTATAGTATTGTTTCAGAAAATTTTTTGACTAGGAATATAACTAAAATCTCGTCAATTGCTAATAATTGAAAGACTATAATTTGCAATGAACAACGTGATTTTTCTTTTTTTTTTTTTTTCCTCTTTTAATAGAGCGAAAACCTTGGATATTCATTTATGTGCGTCCTGCATTACTTGAAATAAAAACACTCTATTAAAAATATTTAATTTTATTGTGAAAAACATTTATGTTTCAGAAATGCTTTTTTTATTTTAATGCATAGTTTACTGCAATGTTTCTTTTAATTTTTTTATGTCACTGTTATTATCACCTTCTTCATCATCGTCATTATAACTTATGATAAAAAAATTCAACACTGCAATTTTTTTATTGATGTATGTAGAATGAGGCATAAATATAATTTAGGAAAAATATATTTTTTAAAGAAATAATATAACAATTAAATTTATTGGTATTGTAAAAATAGTATGTATGCATACGAATGTTACTCAATAGATATTTATTCTTAAGATCAAGAGATGTGAGCTGTTTCAAAAAACTAGTACTTTTCAAATCTTTCTATATGTCTGTAAATAAAGTTTTCCATACTTAAAATATTTTATTGTAGCTCCCAATACATTTCAATGTCCTATATATGTGCTTTCTTAGTTTTACGAATCACTGAATAATGCTGAATAATTTGCTCACGAATCTTCAAGCGCTGAATAATAATCTCTGATTTATATGCTATTCTGTTGACTATTGCCCGTTGCTCTAAGACATAAACAACTAAAATATTACTTCCAGTAAGATTCACGAATCACTGAATAATGCTGAATAATTTGCTCAAGAATCTTCAAGTGCTGAATAATAATCTCTGATTTATATGCTATTCTGTTGACTATTGTGTTGCTCTAAGACATAAACAATTAAAATGTTACTTCCAGTAAGATTCACGAAGCTTTTTTTTTTATTTAAGCATCGTCTAGTATCTTTTAAGTTTCAAATTATTTTCTCTATTATTATTGAAGTTCCAAAATTTCAGCATCTTCTTGCACACGAAATTGTAGCACAAACTCTTAACAATGCATGCAGCAATGCATGGTGTTACGAAATTTAGGTCGAAACACGCAGAAATCAAACGATCTGCTCAAATTCAGATAAATATTCTTCTGTGAAACAAATCCCTACGGAAATAAAGCTTTGAGCTTTTAATGAAGAGGAACTGTTCATATGCAAACGGTATCAAGTACGATTTGCAATTTTACGAGAATTAGTGTTTTGTAAAGCGAGCTGTTAAAATCGTTACTATTCCATCGATTTCGCTTCGTTAGGAAAAAGCAGCGTTGAGAATATGCATTCAAATTTCAAATCAGAGATATGTTTTGTACGTTAAAACGAACAGGGTGTTTTCTTCCGCAAATTGATTTTTGTAACTTCACCTGAAGCATCTTGATGATTTTTCCAAGAAAACACCTTTGTAAATCTTAAACATTTGAAATTTTTAAACAATAATTAGAGCAAGGCAAAATTTTAATTGATTAAAAATCTAAAATATCATTGTATGAGTTTTATACTCTTTTAGGAATGTTTATTTCATTCACATATTTCTGTACACACATTCTTTTGTAAAACTGTTAGCAGAAGTTTTAGTATTATAATGCAAAACTATGCCCAATATAGAACGAATGTAGCAATACATTCATTTTATTTTAATGTGCATGCAAGTGTAAAGTTTTTTTTTTTTGCATGTATAAAATTATCTATAATAATAAAAGTTAAAGCGTAAATCACTAAAATGTTCAAAACATTAGGGGAAAAAATGTTAATTGCATAAACAGTACGTCTGAAAATATTCCTTCAATTATATAGAAGCGTGGTCTGCCTTAGTTCCTCGTCGCCATGCGAGGGGTTTTTGGATTTCTAAATTTCATTTGCCACAACAACAACATTTATGTAAAATCGTCACAAATGCACAATTTATATCAAAGCATAATATTTGTTGTGTTCCTGAAAGATTTGAAATACGATAATTTTAAGTGTTTACAATTATCCCAGAGTACAAAATATATGGGGTAATAGTAAACACCTAATTTGCACATGAAAAATGACAGGGAGGATAACTAAATGTTCTTAGTAACATTCCCTATGACAAATAAAAATGATTGAAACCGCTTACTTTGCGATTGTAGATGAGCTGGGGAGTAAAATGTAAGGTACTTGTACCCAATATGGACAGTGCTCTCAATATGGACACCCCAAATATTTTTAAAAGTAACAAATTTGATCGAGAAATAGCACTACATGTCCGTGAAGAAAAGCAGTTGAAAAGATAATTTAGCCAGGAAAGTGAAAAAAAGCGCGTTGATCACCATTTTGAAGGAAACTTGGTTTTTCGTGGTGTGCTGATCGTAATTACTGGTAAGTTTAAATTCGTATTAGATATGGTAAATTTACTTTAATTATTAAAAAGTGGAGTGTTTTAGAAAGCTGATAAAACATATTTTCGATTGCTATTGAATATATTGCTTAAAAATGTTTTCTTTGTTTATTTATTACAAGATTTAGTAAAACTACTCCCGATTCCCAATACGGACACCTTATGTCCAAATAAAAACTTCTTCATCATGGGCGCTAAGTCCCACAAAGTTCTCATGGACATCTCTGCCACAGTTGATGTATGGCCACATGTCTGCTACAGCATCAATACTTCATAAGAAGCAGTACCAGATCTCCTTTGTTGATGAAGTACCAGCAAGTGAATCTTCAGATTCACAAATTTGTAAAATATCTGTTTAATGTTATTTTGTTTTGCTAATTCATAATAAATGAATGTTTATATGTATTTTTAATTAATGCTTTTGAAGACACGTGGCCATGCATCAAATGCGGCAGACATGCACATGAGGACTGTGTGGGACTTAGCGCCCATGATGAAGTTTTTATTTGTCCATTGTGTGAGGACTGAGTAATAGCAGATGTTCAGTCTGCAGACAGATGCTATAAAGCTAAGCAAAAGCAACTATATTATTTCATAATATTTTGTAGTAACTGAGGTGCTTTGCATGGCTCTTCGAAGAACCACAACCGAAAATGCCCCCTTCCCTTCTAAAGTGCATGCTATGAAGAGATTTACTGTGCCCCACCCTACCCCGCAATACTTTAAGCTATATTTTTTTTATCCCCTCTCCTCTAAAATCCCTTGGAAGAGTGTATCTTCCATACACCTTGTGTAGTAGGTCAATAAGAAGCCACTTGTCTCTAATATGGACATGCATGTCCGTAATAGGGACAGGTGGTTCCTAATATGGACACTTGTAATTTTTTGTTTTTTTTGTTTTTATCATTTAAAATAAACCAGGATATTTACAAGGTCGCTAATTTTAATAATGATAGTCAATAGTCCAGGGATAGTGGTCATACATTTTTGGAGTCCTATGACGTGTACACGGGGGTGAAAAAAATGCATTTACCTTAAGGTGTCCATATTGGGCACAGGTACCTTAAGATCAATAAATTGTGTTGAACAACTTTTTTCACCAAGTCATTTTCTAACAATTGTAACGCCTCCTCAATTGTTTCGAAACGTACGTAACTCTTTCAATGTCTTTCCTATTTTGTGACTTCATCACACATCAGCAGTTAAGTTTTCAAAACCACCAGAAGTGTAGTTATGAAATTTGTTTACATTTGCCCCATGTTTAGAATTATCCCAACTGACCCTACTTCATATGCAAAAATGAAGAAGCACTATGCTCATTTGATCATCAAGAAATGATAAACGGATCTTGAAAAAAATTTCGTATTTATATTTAAAAAGATCGATAAATGCACTTTCAAATATTCATTTCCATAATCTTCCTCTCTCTTTGTATATATCTATCCAAAAAAAGGCAGTTATGGATGCAGGTTTATGTAAACGCTTTTTTTTCTTTGGCACTAAAACTTTTGCGTCAAACTACTAAGCAAAACATTAAAGTGCTTTCTAATTACATACAATACTTCCAGGCTGTTTTATTATTTTTAAACGACAAATTGTTTTTGTGAATATATATTTACCTCTGAACTTAATGGATCTCTTGCATTTAAAAAGCCGTAAAAATTGTTTATATTCTAAAAGCAAATCCGGAATTTATTGCATGAATAATGCTTTTTTAGATAAACTTTGAAGTGCATTATTTCGATAAAAGCGTTTTACTTGTGATAAGCCCATTTTTATATTACAAGTTTATTTTCTAGAACACATTTTTGCGTAAGTAATAATAATGTCATGCAGTTTTTACTTAAGAATAAATTTAAAGTAACGGAATAAGATGTTGTAGGATTACGATAAAATAAACATTAAACTCTTTCAACTACGAATAATGGATAGCTAAACCAAATATTTCTAAATTAATTATTTTATTAATTATTTACTAAACTTGAGTTTTATGCTTTATAAACTGGCTAAACTACAGATCTGTTTGATCTGCTCTATTAGTCTAGCTCTAATATTTGCTCTAATAGTTTAATAGTAATCTACTGAAAATTTACCACCACATTACGTTAAATGTAAATTCGGGTGTTTGAAACTTATCTAAATAAATGGTATGAAATATATTTATACAAATCACAATGGTTCTTTTAACTAGTGTGTAAGCTTTTTGAACTACAGTTCCCCAATACGTGCATTTTTTCTAGTTGTTTAATATTTGTTACTGTATTAATTTCATTTTTGCATAATTTTTCACTTAGCTTTCCTAAAACAATCTTTGACTTTCAAACACAGAAATAAAGTAAATTAAATTTTTGCCATCAGACAAAGGATATGTTTTGAAATTAGAAACTTTGTCAGGGCAAGAATCAACATTTTTCGGAATAAAATACGAAATTTGTTTAAAGAAAAAAGAAATAACGTCTTGACGGAGGTATTTCTCTTGGTAGATTTGAAAAATAGTCAATTCGCTTGGCTTGAAATAGATCTTAAAAATCGCTGTATGAGAGACGATAAATAAATGAATAGTACTAATTAATGATCACTGAAAATTAAAATTAAAGAAATGATCTTTTCTTTCTTTTGTTTTCTCTTCCTTTTGTTATTAATGTATTTATTTGTGAGGGATATGCAAATTCGCCGGTGGATCAAGCAATAGAGATTGTATCTTGTAGAGATGGTAATGTTGTGTGCGTGTGATGGGGTAGTGCAGTCGGGTTTCATCCCGACGACTGTTGTCCCGTTTTGTGTGATAAACTGTGTTTGTTTTAAAATACGCGTTGTTCCTTCGAATATGCAGATAGAGAACCTCACAATTTTACCATTTAATTTCATATTGATGACTTCTGTTTCTCCCAACAATGATGAGAAAGTATTTTCTAGTTATTCGGCACCCAATATCTTTCATCACCTAATACAAATTATTCGTCATTAAAATTTCTTGACAAATTAACGGCAATTGAATTTGAGAGATTTTATCTAAACTATAATGACATTGCACTTTTCTTCCTATCTTTATTTTCAACCGGGTTCAAAAGATTTTGATAAATACCATTGAAATGAATTAAAAATACTTAGAGCTTTGTCTGACTTGTAATAAAAATCTCTCTAACTTCTAATTTATTCGCTATAGACATAACCTATAATCTTAATTGGCCTTCTCTTGAAACGGTTTCGTGGGCGTCATTTTTATTCTTGTAGATTACAATTTTTCATTTATATTTGTAAGAAATATGTTACAATGTCGATTGAAAACCACCAGTGTATTCGAAGCTTTGTGATTATCCTCGTTAGTTTAGCTGCCTGTATACAGCATTAATTCAGACTCGTAAATCACACATTTTTGTTCATTAATTTCACAACGCTTATGTGTAATCACTCTATTTTTCTAACACGGATAAAATGATTAAAAATTACGCTTTCGTGCGCAACAAACATTTTAAAGTCAACGATTTTTTTTCTATGCAGAATTAAAAGGAGGCTGTGAAAAATTAGTTAATTACTTTAAATAAAAGTTGTTAAATAAGGGGAACTGTCTCAAAAATTAATCTTATGCATACATTAAAATAATTAGGTATTTTCGCAGCAGTTTTTCTTTCTAAAAAGGAACGTTATGCTTGAAAAAAAAATACGTCACATATTCAAATGTAATTTGCTTTCGAGTTCGTCTGTAAACTTCCGTGTTTGAATTTGGCGAAAAAGGGAAATTGATTAGAGTCGATTAATTTCCTTCCTCTGTACTTACTATGTGGGATAAATTGTGCATAAATTAGTGAAAAGTCAAAATGTTTGAAATATTTTACATTTGCTATAATTTCTTTTAAAGGGTAAAACACGTTGAATACATCATGGGTTTTTCTCTTACAATATTTTCTTCTAAATGATATGCAAAAGAATTTAGGCATCATTGCAAATTATATATTTTTATTGATATATCTGCATCATTTATATTGATAGTTTATTTGAAATTACCTGCCATTTACAGCAGTATATCAAAGAAAAAATGGAATATCTGCTTCACATACCAAATACATCATTTTACGGATGTATCTGCATAATTTATATTAAAAATTTAGGGGTTAAATGCCTTGTAACTTACTAGAGTATATTTTTGGTGCATGATGCAACATACCACCCAACATATTACAGTGTAGATTCACTTAAATGCAAAGATAGATTTATATGGGAGCTATAGAAGGTGAAATCATTGACGTAAATGACATTCATAAAATTATAAGAATCTATCGTAAACCTACCTGCCTTAACCTAACATGTCTTTGTGTGTGTGTGGTATGTATTCTGAATACATACGTGAATTTCAGTCTCTATAAAAGTTAAACTTTTCAAAACAAAAAAAATCCGAATTGTGTAATTTAGTAAGAAATAGACTTGATAGACTAATGTCCCATTTCTTTTTAACAAGTTCTCATTCCCGTGGGCTATAATTTGAAGCTCACTTAGGAGTTTACACTTTAGTACCTAGTACCTAACAAAGCTATCAGCGGCACGTGACAACCAGCAGTCCCCCAGGGAGCAGTAACAAAAATTGTTTTCGTAGTGCAAGTGCCATTTCTCTGAAAAAACCTTCCTTCTTTCTTACAAAGACAATATTTTCTCACTCTGATTAGGTTGGTGTTTTTTAAAGAAACGTATTTTCTAGTTCCTCTTGTGTCTTATTATTAGAACTTCATTTTGTGTCAATGTATTTGTTACGTTATCCTACAAAGTTGTCGGGCATTTATGTAAATGAAAACTGCTATTTTCTTCCCACTCACTTTCAAAAGATATTTCAATACCCCACCCCAATACCAAAATTTCTTATATAAAAAACAGCTGTTTTTGTGAAAAAAAAGCCTCATTCCCTTAGCTCATTGGACATGAGAGTACGCTTTATACCATTTATACTGCGCTCTAAAAAATGTAGGCTCCAAGTAGAAAATTGACTACTTGTAAAAAAGTGGAGGATATTTTTATTGAAATATTTATGTAAACAAAATGCTGAATGTTTTCAAAGTAAATCTTATAAATAATTAACTATGATAATTTAAAATTATATATATATTCTAAAGTGGGACAAAAATATTTGTCCGCCATAGAGAGATGTCTGCAAAAGAGGGGTTTTTTAAAGTTCAATGATTTGCTACCGGGGAGTTAAAACCTGTCCACCTAAAAAGGGTGCCCGCACTTGAAGGGGGGCTAGGTTTTACTGTATATGTATTATTATTATATATATATAATCACCGTTATTACAGTTCAACCCCAAGCGTGTGTTGGTAGCTTCTAAAATTTTCATATTGTTTTCACTGCATAAATAAGCGTTACCAGTCTGATGAATCGATCTTTATAAAACATGATTGAATGCAATGGATAACTTTTGAATAAACTTTTGTTAATTTAATAATAATGAAATTGTCATTTTACTAAATTGTTACGAAGAAACTGGAATTTATAAAATTTGAATTGTTTGAAAGGGAAAAAAAGAAAGTATCAGTTACAAATTAGATGTGTGAAACAAAAAAGAAAACAATTATTATTATTCCTCGTGAATTAAAATTTAAAAAAAGAAAGAAAGACGAGTGCATTTGTTAACAGATAGCAAACTGTATCTAAAAATAACTAAAAAGTGATTTAGCAACGGTAGCGATGGCTCTTATGACCATCCTGAATGATTGACTAAAATGTTTTCAAAGTAAAAAAAATCGACACTATGCTAATGCATTCTGTTTAATGATATTTTCAATGTAAGCAAACAAAAAGTTTTTAAAATAGTTGCAGCAAAAAGCAGTTTGTTTGCTTTATTTATTATCATTGCAGTTTATCCTCTATATTTTATCGCGCACCTACCCCTTTTTTGACCACTACACTTTGCACAGATGTGAAATCAATTTTTATTCTTAAGCAAATGCTAAAGTAATTTTTTTAAGTCCATTAGATTATAGATTAAGATCAACTTAGTGCCTTTGAGTCAGCTGTGTATAATAAAAATTCAAATGCTGTTTCTCCACGAAAAACTTTTAATGAAAATTACTGCTAAATGTTACAAGTTAATGAATACCAACGGATTAATCTGAAAACGACTTCAGTAAATATAGATGTAGGAATTCTTTCATCAATAAAACATTACATTCTTATGGTTCATAACTTTATAAATATTTTAGTTTCTAATAGAAGTAAATTCTCCAATTATTCATATCATGACCCTAATTACATAAATACCCGCCAACAATCCACCATCATTTTATATCATGACCCCAATTTATTAGCCAAGAGTTTTATTAAGATCTTTTAAAACTTACCAGTCTCCAAATTAGAAAGAAGTAATTCGCTTGATAGAATTATAACGCGCCTTCTCCGAAGCTACCGAGTCTTGGTCAATCATGAAACTATTTAAACACAGCAACAGAATCATCTTAATAGTTTTCTCTAAAGGAAATCTATTGAAAGCCATTAACGTGTCTAGTTTCTTCTCTAAGTTAATTAATTAATTGAAAATAATAGCTGGCTTTGATTCTCTAGGCAATTATTACAAACCATTGTTAAAGAACTTTTGTCTTCATAACGTACGTTCATTTATTTTACTTGAATTAATGATTTCGCACATGTTACCATGTCTCATTTATCACATAAAATATATAATTAACACTCATTTCGAGGTTATTAGTTGTGACACATTTGAATGTTAACATGTATTGCATGAAAATGATGATAAAAAAAATCTTCGCTTAAAATAAGCTGTAGCTACTCGTTACAATGATTGTGCTAATGAAATATTTAAAATATATTAAATAAATATTATTGCTTTTCATGAGCCTTTGTTTTAAGTTAGTGTGCATAATTCATGCCGACTATAATTATTTCTACTACATGTTCACTTTCCTTAACTAGTTAATTCAATAGCAAAAAATCATTAATCTTCAGAACAAAAATTTTATGCATGGTTGTTACATTATTATATCATTAGGGAAACTCGGGGTGGAATGGAGTACTTGACAGTTTACATGTTACACAAAGAAATATTTTGGCAATTTAAAAGATTTTTGGCCTAAACGCATTCTTTGAAATATATTCATTGCTCTTAACCACAAAAATATAAACATTATTTTGAAAGTAAAAACAGTTTATCAAGCAACAGGTCATTACTTCAAACTTAACTATATCTGATAAATTCAAACTTATTTTTCTTTAAAAGTGTCGCATGTAAAAATGCTGTGAATGGAAGGAAGCATTCTTGTGCTTTCTGAAGAGACATGTCCTTTGTTCATTATTTAAAAAAAAAGGTTGTAAAATATATTGTGTAAAACTTTTAAATGCAGAATTATCAACATTATTAAGATACTTTGAAAACCCGTGAATCATTACTTCTTCCTAAAAAAAGAATACTCTAAAAGGTCGTGATGTTTTCAATGCTTCTAAATTGAAATAGCTGGCAAATAAATTATCTGCTGACGCAAAAATCAATTAGAAAGTCTTTCAGTACTTCCATAACAAAAATTAGCAAAAAATAAGCTTAGATTTACAGCTTTCTAAAAGTAATAATAATGATGTTCACCGTCTGCCGTGGCATGTAACTCAATGCAAGACATTTTGTAGAGCCTGTATGGAAACATTTATCATGAGATAAATGGAAATGCATTGTTACTCGTGATGAAACATCGGTCAACCTAAATGATCGCAATAAGAAAAGGTCTATTTACTACCATTAATGTGGAGAAATTCTAAGGAAAAGTTTTAGCAAAAGCTTGATTATTGTCGCATGTCTTTAACAATAGTCGAATAAAAACGCAGTGTGGAATAAACTTGAAAACATCATGTTAATTGACAAATGTTCTTATGTCCGCAGGTCAAAGAAAAAAATTTTTTTTTTGGGGGGGGGGCAGGGATCAGTGTGGACAATTTCCATAAATTTTGCAAAAAAAATAATACCATTTTTAAGGCATCAAGTATTTTTTTTTTGCAAGAATTACCTTTAATTTGGCTTATATCGTAAATTGTTTGGTAATACAGTAGATTGCTAATAACTTTTCTAAAGTTTTTTTTTTTTTGTCCTCACTAACTCCATGTGGTGGGGCTAGTGTGCATCGGTGTTACAAACTGCAAAATTTACTGAGAAACTTGGCTTGAAAAATAAAACAATTTTACATGTTGTCCCCTAGAACAACGATTTTTAGAGAGAGAAACAGAGACAAGGCAAAACCATCAGTCATACGTCAAAAGCTATGATTAAATTCTTTGAAAAAGGAAAACTGGCACAAATGCACTCACTCGGTTTCTGTGCGGGGCATAGAAACAGTATTAAAAATTTAAAAAAAGAAAAAACGCCATAAAAGTTTCGCTTTCTAAAATCTCCATAAGCAGCTATAAAATGCGTTACTTGTAGCATATTTTGAAAATATATATGTGACAGCTATTATAAAAATCGCACACAATATAACCGCAAAGAAAAAAAAAGCGCATAAAAAGTTTCGAGTGTAAACCTTTTCATATTCTTGCAAAGTCTCTGGTGACGTTTCTAATACGGAGTCGTGCTTCTGAGCGACTGAAAATGCTCTTTCTCAACGAAAACCCACGATTGATGGATTTTAGAAAGTAGAGGGTAAAAATGGCTAGGACCCTAGGAAGTTGTACACTGAAGAGCGTGAAAGGTAGATGAATGCGTTTTTCTTGCATTTAAGTACTTCCACCATGGAATACACGAGATAGAATTACAGTTCAATAACGAGGTTATCTGGTCAAAAATTAATCTTTACATTTTATGTATTCAAATACTTCTCAGAAACCATTCTACAAATGTGTTACACCCTTTGTAATAAAATAAATCAATAAAAAATAAAAATTGACTCGAAAATTTGCCAAAAGTTATTTATATGCATAGTTATTGACTGGTTATACACATTCAATCCTGCGTTTTCCAAATGTTTCAACAAAGCTTATTTATACCTTTTCCTAGTTTTTTTTTCTATTTCTATCTGCTCAAAAAAGATATCTCAACTGTACACTAGTCAATGATATTACTAAAAAAAACTTAAAAATAAATTTAACTGTACAAAATTATTGTTGAGCTCACAAAGCCGTAAAGTACACGTACTGTACAATTCTGTACTACTAAAAAACAAAAGATCGTGAACAAATGCTTAGTAAAAAATAACTTTCACACGCGCATAACATGTTGAAATTTCGCATGCTACTCTGTGATAAATTTATTGTGCCTCCGAGGCTTTTGGATTATAAAGGTTATGTAAGATGTTTTTCTGAATTACATACCTGTAGATTTCAACCTCTCTTACTCTTTTATGTGAGTAAGTAATTTATTTGGTATAAAAGAGCGTTGAACACGTATAGTCCAATAATTTGTGTGATAACTACAAATGTAATATCCTGACAGTCGCGCTGAAAGCATATTTAGACTTTCAGAATTTATGAGCATTTGGTTTTCGAAAGAAAAAAAAAAGAGATCAACTTGATCACTGAAATTTAAACCTAGGCCCATTTAGAGTTATATATATAAGAATTGCGCTCTAAATAAGAACTTGGTGCTCTAAATAAGAACTCTATAAAAAAAACTTGGTTTTATTATGCTTAAGAATAGGAAAAGAACAAGGGTAGTGCATTAAGAGGAATTTCTTAATAATTCATAGTACATTTCATTTCGAGTAGCTGAATTTTTGAAACGCAATGCTTATATCAAAACTCATAATAATCTCTGGAGAGGACAAAGAAACTAGTTTTCTTTAGAAATGATGTCTTTTTGTTTCTACTTTGTTCCGGAACTACGCATATCACGCAAGCTGTTGTGCCCTTTCTTCCTTTTCTCGATTTATGCTCCGAAGTATCTTTTAATCAGAAAGCAGAGATCTTTTTTTCCTTCAAAACGTGTTTCAATGAAGTGTTGTCTACGTTTTTCTTTGCTTCCAGTACCCTTAACGGCTACAAGAGCTAATATATAAAAGTGGTTTCTAAATAATGAAACCTTTCTTCATACAAATATTCTCTGAGCACATTAGTTTGTATCCCGATCAGACCAGCTGCAAATTTCTCGTCGAATGAATTTTTAAGCATTCAATGCTAAATTTTATTGTCTTCAAGCTGGCAGTTTATACCAACATATGAGTTCTAATGTTACTCATATTCATGATATTTTGACATTTAAACATATTCATTATTAATTAATCTCGTTCAGAACAATCGCGTAACATTAAATGTAGGTAATAAACATTTGGAAGGCATGAATACCAAGCTAAGTGGACATAAATAATGTACAGCTAAAATATTTCAGCTCTCATGCAAAATTCATTCTGCTTATGTATTACCCTCGTTTGTTTTGCTTTGAATTTGATTCACATAATGATTAGAAAACATAGTAATACAAATTTTGGAGGTATATGTTTAATAGTCATATAGCATTGTTGCTGCCACAGTCAAGAGCAAATGAATTGGAGGTAGATGTGCAAATTTGAATCTGTGAGCAGAACTGTAAGCGACTTGAAAATAATGTAGTAATAAATAGCTTGATAGGATAAAAACTTCGATCATGATATCAGTAATAGTCAAATTAATTAAGTATAGGTAAGAAAGCGGAATTAAGGATTTCTGGCATTTGAAAGAGGGCAACTAAGCGGGGCGGACAGACAAACGAATTACTTCATCTCAGAAGCAGTGCAAAAATTCGCACTCTTACCAAGCACAGTCTGGACATTTTTCTAGAGGGGTGGTGGTTCATAAGTAATATTTTTATGTATATGACATATATGAAAGTTGGTGAGCAAGCCGTGGACTCTGAGGACCACCATCCAGCCACTGTGTTAAGGGCATACGGAAAGCACGCTGCTTCTGGTAAAACCATCCTCACCAGCAGGTTCGACTGCTGAGGATAGCATGCGGATGAAAGAGGTCTACGAAGGCTAGCCTGAAATGCAGCAATAGATAGATGCATCAGGTCCTCATCTTTACTACTGCCGCAGACGTATATACGCTTCCTGAACGGTCATCCCAGTTTCAGGAAGTGGTGATGTCCAAAACAAACACCCTTGCAAGATCATCTGAATGAAGCGGGTATAATTATATACATAGTTACAGCTTTAAAAGGAAGGTGTTTACAGCGGTGTATAGATACCCCCCCCCCCTGCTAGTAAACGCATTTACAGCTCAGGAAGTATATACGTCCATGGAAGTTAAGGTGTTAAAAGATACAAAAGCTATCGTTTCGTGAGAGTATCTCTGTTCACTGCACAACACAGGGTACAACGGGACCCTGCGGCAAGATGGCATAGCAAGGGAATACCACCAACAAATCAAGTGCATAAATTTTGGCTGTAATGATTAGTGGAAGTTCATTTTGGTCATGCAAACGATAGCGTACGTGTACGGCGGAAGCCACAGGAAGCAATTGATACCTTCTGACAGCAGGGGACCCTTCAAATTAGTCAGTCACCTCTGAAGATTGCTCAGAAGAATTAAATTAGAATCCTTATGACATCTTCTCTCACAGGTGAGTGTTAGTGAATGTTACAGAGATCCTTGACGACTCTGTTTATTATTTGGCTGCGTATGGTCTCTAACTTTTGCTCATCTACTGCATTCGCAGGTAACCGGCATCCATTCTTTCAAGTGGCACCACTGTCGGCGGATGCCATTACCACTTGAGAGTTTTGACGCTCAGTTTCCCCCGAGATGGCGGCACCTGAGCTCTAAATGATGTGAACCTGCACTAGGAATCCACCGACTTCGGTCAAGTTTTATCCTGTGAACTTGGGCGTACGAGGCCAGTGCCTTACCACTACGTCACCCTGTCGGCATCCTTTACCACTATTTGTTCTCGTATGCTCGTTTTTGAGAACCGACTGCAGATTGCCTTTCAGCAAAACAAATCATCGTATCATTGCTTCCGAATCGTACTCGAGTGGTTGTTCTAGTGTTCCACAGACCTGTACGTGCTTTGTGATTTCTTGGCCATCAAGATCAGCTGATCTTAAAACGTTCGAGTACATCTGGGATGCAATTGGGAGAAATATTCGAGCTTTAAACCACCTTCCATAAAATATTCCTGTTCTGCAGATTATTCAGGAGTACTGGATACACGTGACTACCCATCGCTTCCAGTGCTCTGTCGAATCCATGGCAAGCCGAAATGCTGCATTTTAATGTATATGAGAATTTTAGGCAATTAAACATGAATTTAATAGGATAAAAATGATTTTAATGCAATATCAAAAATTACAAATTCTCTGAATCAAACGTCTTTAAACTATTTCTTACTAAAAACTTTAAAAACATTCCCCTTGCACAAAAGTACGTATCACCTTAACAAAAGCCTTTCAAAACTAGAGAATAAGCAGTGTCATATAAGGCCATTGATATAAATAGATTTCAATGCCTCAATTTCTTTCGGAGTTCATCGAACTCCATTATGAGACAAATTACATACATTTCGATGAATTTTGCAAAAGGGATTTAACAACGATTTTTAATAAGCGTCTTTCTGTTTTTACCGTCATGTTAAGAAGAAGCTTTATTTCAATTGAATTGACGCAATTAATTCAATTCCCCAAAGTTCCAACTTCTATCCCATATATATTCTATTGATTATTTTACCACTTTTTTATCCAAAATTCTAATGGCGCTCAACTATGTGCTCATTTCGTTTCGTTTTCACGTCTCCACTTAATTATGTTTTTGGAGAAAATGTTTTTTTAATCTTTGAACAAAATATTTAAATTAGGTTCTTAAAGAAAAGTTTTCAGTGTTTTTTAGAAACGTTACCTGCTATTCATTTTGTTTGTATTACCCCTGGTATATTTGAAATTATGAAACCTCTTTATAAATAATTGAATGCGTAAAATATGTTTGTACAAGAAAAAATAGTAACTGTAAAAATCGGTGTTATTCATAAGTTTAAAATCATTTTTATTTCATTAACAGCTTCTTGTTGTTATTTAGACGACACCCTTTTTGCACAAGACCGTTTTTCCTCAGAAGTCCGTATCTGAACTGACACCCAAGGACCCAAGGTAATTTTTTTTAAAGATATTTACTAGACATTTTCGTTTTCTTTCTCAGAACAAGGTGGGAGCATGAGCTAGGGGGCAAGGGCAGCAGTTGCGTCCCTATCGGAAACATTCACACCCATCGGGAAGAGTTCCTTGTTTCGTCGGCAAAAGTCTTTTCCGCTTAGCACAGGGCAGCTTCGATCTTTGTTTTTCGTTTTCAAGTGTATTAGTTTTACCTATTTTTAGTTATAATTTGTTCATTCGCTAGAATAACTACCAAAGACCGACGATTTCAGCCTTAGAGGGTTCATTCACAAGATCCCTCCCTCGACAAAATCGGTTTCTCAGAACAATTAGCAAGACAATGTGAGATCTCAGACGGCCATTCCTCAGTGGCTAAGCCTTCCAGCATACCTAGTTACTTCTTTGGATTTCTATGTATCCTCATCTCTTACCAATAGAGCATACCTAGGATGTGATTGGTTGACTTTTGTCTGCTTTCTCCCTTCCTCCATCGAAGCGAGAATTGTGAAGGGAGGCTCAGAAAATATGGATTTCCAATCCTCAGAGCTCTATCGACACGGTCTGTTACAGCTTTGCTGTGCGAGAGGTAGTCCTACTTCTTACTAATTGCACTGAATACTTCATTACTACATAAATTCAGCTTTCTATAAACAACATGACTTATTTACATATTTATACTTTATTTGTCTATTAATTTTCATCACATTCCATAGACTCTTTCCCCATTCAAAAAAAATCAAAGAGGTGTTTTGATTCTATCCTTTTGTGTTATCGGAGATAGTTGTCCACCCAACCATCATATGTACAGGCATCCTTTTAAAACTCGCTCCTTGAGCAAAATATTCACACCAAGAAGACACAAAGTATATCAGGTATTCTACTTCATAGGCGAAGGTGCTGCTATGTCTAACTTCTCCTTGTAATCTTCTCTTACTGATCCGAAGTGTGTCGCAATCATTAAGACTTTCACTCTCGCCAGGACCGTTAGCTAGACGGATTACTCAAGTGTGAGTGTTTTTGTCAATGTGAGAGTTCTGGTGAAACTTTTTATTTTTTTTTTGGATGTGAGTGGGCTTTTCTCTATGTGAGAGTTCTGGTGAAACTTTTTTTTTGGATGTGAGTGGGCTTTTCTCTATGTGAGAGTTCTTGTGAAACTTTTTTTTTTTTGGATGTGAGTGGGCTTTTCTCAGTGTGCGAGTTCTGGTGAAACTTTTTTTTTTTTTTTTTTTTTTTTTTTTTTTTTTTT
Source organism: Octonoba sinensis (assembly GCA_038502835.1). Classification (NCBI taxonomy): domain Eukaryota; kingdom Metazoa; phylum Arthropoda; class Arachnida; order Araneae; family Uloboridae; genus Octonoba; species Octonoba sinensis. Next base: position 192,196,712 of record CM076598.1, on the reverse strand, counting down.
TTTTTTTTGGATGTGCGTATGCTTTTCTCATCAAGCGAGATTTTATATTGAAAAATTGTTCTTTCGAGGATAACTTCACGAGGAAGGTTGTTGGCTCAAATGGCTCTGGCTAAAAATGCTTCTTATAAAACTCATAAAAAATACATGCATAGTTTGCAAAAGAAAATTTTTTCTTAGTTTACATAAAGAATATTTTGCACGCAACAAATAAAAAGTACCTAATATTTTATGGAAACAGTACACCTGCACGATATATTTTGAATTATATTATTACTTTGGGTAACATTTATAATAAATAAAAATGAATTTTAGATTAAAATATTTCACTTAGTATCATTTTTTCAGAGAAATAGGTAGTGTGAAAAAAATTTTCACGAGCGAGTTCTCAGGTTCCTCATTTTGACACGAGTTCTGAAGGGATGTAGAAACGCCATTACAATTTTTAAAGATACAAATTGCAAAAAAAAAATTGACGATTTTCCTGAAAATTGATGGTTTTTTGAAAATGTTTGAATGATTGGAAAAATTCATTCGAAGTTCAAATTTTGGAAATCAATTTTTGTACTATAGCAGTAGCTATGCTGCTGGCAAATACGCACGAAAAATTATCCAAGAAAGAAAAAATATTAGGTAAGGAAAATTCTAAATTAAACTTTAAAATTAAGGTTTCCAGGTGCATTAAAGTCAACTTAGGATAAAATAAGTGCCAAACTTTGTAGTTGTTAGAACGATTGATTCATTAAGATATCGTGCTCGTGCACATGCACCACACGCATACGCACACACTTACCTTTACAATAAGCAGAAATTACTTCAAAAGAACGCACAACTGCCTGTAGCTTTCTTAAAACATCCCCTTTCAGACGGGATTGGCAAAAGCTTTGATTTAATATAATACAAAAACTTAACATTTAGCTCTAAAACTATTTTTTCCGATATATAAGATAATTGCTAATATAGAAAATGATTTGCAAAGAGACATAGAAAATACCTTGCCGAAATCCAATTAATCATCAAGTAAACAATGCACGGTAATTTTTCATGTCTGGTATGATTAACAAAATTAATACTTAAATGTAGCTGACAAGTTTTCCGCAAGATTAATCAGTACAAATATTGAAACAAATGCCATTAAACCAGCAGTAGTTTTTCTCGGTTACTTGGATTCTGGATCATTTATAATCGCTTCTATGTGAGTTTAAATCATTTTTCGTGTTTTTAGATAAGAAATAAATATGTCATTACGGAATGCGTTTTTCTGCAACACTTCGATTGGAAACATCTACGAGTGAGGAATATCTTTCTTTCTTTATCACGCAATTAAAGATGAATTATGTTCTAAATGTTGGAAAAACAAAGGCTGTAATTCTTTCCAACAGTTTTTCTTGAGAAGCAGGTGGAATTCCTTTCGAGTAAAAGTTGCCAAAAATAATCTACTAGATTCCGTTTTTAGAAAAATTTTCTTTCGTTCATCACAATTTAGACATGATTAGTCGTAAATTGGAAACTATTACTTCCAAACATTTTTTCTTATATTTTCTTAGTTGTTGTTATCTTCATGGTAATTTAAATGATTGAGTTACTTTTCATTTCGATAACATTTTCTTCACTGTTAATTGTCTCAGGACGATAAACTACTTAATTATTTTTACTTTGTTTTTCCGCGTTCAAAAATCCTTCCTTATTTATTACTCTTTTAGTTAAAGGAATTCACATATAAAAGGGTTTTTCAAGAAATGACTATTAGTGTGCAAAGTATTACAATTGATATCGTTTTACGTGATTTCAAACTGTTCATTGTTCAAACCGAAAAACTGCTGCAGAAAGTATAAAACCTCTCGTATTACAATCAGACCCGGTATGCATACGCGTGGACTCTCCGGCCATCAACTGGCGATGATTTCGCGACCCAACGTGACCCAGAAGCGCGATACAGGAATTTTCAATATGGCGGCCCCTTTTATGGAGTGCACCTTATCCGTTTTATACACAATCAAGGCGCGAAACCGATAGAAATCCATCGACTCATTTTGGCACAGTATGGGGCTCCGTGTTTGTCGCAGACTCAGGTGTACGAATGATGTAAGAAATGAAGCAGTGGCACAATAAGTTTGTAGGACGTGCCGAGGCCAGGCCAGGCACATCGGGTTGTGACAGCTGAGGCGTTTGAGGCGGCGGAGGAGATGATTCTTCAGGATAGTCAGGTCACCATCGACGACATTGAAATTCAATTTCAGGTCAGTCAGGAAGCAGCTGTTCTTTGGTGCACTCCAACAGAGGAGTTGCTATATTGGAATGGAAACTCCCGTATCGCGCTGTTGGGTCATGTAGAGTCGCGGGACCAATGCCAATCAATGACGGGAGAGTCTATGCGCATGCGTACCTGGGTCTGATCGTCATGAAAGAGGTTTTAGTTTTCTATATCTTTTCCGGTTTTTATTCGACTCACACTCTATATATATATATATATGTATATATATGTTGGGTGTAGTCCTTCCGTTATCCAAGAATTAAGTGTTTTAAGACGAACACAGATTTATTAACGAAGACAAGACAGTTAGAACATTCACATTAACACATAGAAACAAATAAACATTTCGGTTACGTCAAGGTAGTCGCGTCAAGCACTTCTAAAGTTAGGGTTACTTCTCAGTGGAAAGCTACACGTCTATACTTCCTCGTCTCTAACGTCTCTCTCTGCCGCGTTTTCGTTGTCAGGGCGCTCGTCGTCAGATTGTAGAGAAGGGTTGAGGTGTTTCCCTCCTCCACATATATATATATATATATATATACATACATACTAATAGGCCCGGCGGTCATACGAAATGACAGCTGTTCTAGATATTATAAATATACAATTCTCCCAGTAACCGGAAATGAATATCAAAACAAAGAGATATATATCAGGTAGAACAGTAAAATTCAATGAAGAAATAATAAACATACAATAATTTCGGGAAAAAATATTCTTACCGAAAAAAAAAAACCATCTAAGTTATAATAAATAATCTGTAAAATAAAAATATTATTTACTATATAATCAAATTGTTTGTGAAAAATATTTATTTATATCCAACATAATCATAGTCAAAACGATAGTTTTAACGAAACTGGAAAAAATAGCGCTGCCACTTTAATATATATAAATAGCGTAGACGATAAATAAATTAAAACAAAGAAAGATGATTAAATTAAATTCGCATTTACATTAATTTTTAACGGAGATTGCAAATCTAGCAATGCCTCACTCAAAATGCTAGATAAATGTTTTGATTATCAGTCGTTTTCATTATAGAAACAATTATGTAGATGGCAGAACGATGCAGTTTTCTCGGAGTAAGAAATTCGGAATAAGCTATCGGCGACAAACAGACACTTCAGCAGCTTATATATGACATATTATACAGATATATACATATATATATATATATATATATATATATATATATGTGTGTGTGTGTGTGTGTGTTACTTTTTTACTCAATTTTCGGTGGATTACTTAAAAGACAAATCTCCTTGATGAAATGTTCCCTAAATAATTACCGTTAACAATTTACCGTAGAATTTCACTTATCACTGCAAACCATAAAAACCCTTCGCAATTATTCTTTAAAAATATATTTTAGCAAGAAAATTCTCAGAAAAAGTAGAAGATTCTTAATAATTTCTAGCCGGATGTTATTTCGTTAATCAACTGGAAAAAAGAAATAAATGAAAAGTAAGAAATTTCATTCTCATTTCATATTGCAGAAACTCTTTAATTCTTTTTGCTGATGATATTTCTTCACAATGCTTTTTTAAAAATGCTTTTTAGCTGTTTAATTATTTATTCTGAATAATTATTTCTTTGAAACGAATAAATGAAACGGTTTACTTTAATTAAAACAGAATTCTGAAAAATTTCTCTATTAAAAAAAATAACAGCACTGAAGGCGTAAAAAATTAAGATAATGCGTTAAATAAAAAATACATGAATCTCCTAACAATTTTCGGTCTTGTAATAGTTTTAAACATGAATTGCCATGTTCTTATGTATAAAAAGAATAAATTTGAAGTGAATAAAGAATATTTATTTTTATTTTCCCCACATTATGAAAAATATTTTAAATACTACATCAGAAGCCGCTTTTCACTATTTTTATTGCAGGCGAAGCATTTAATTTCATTACGTGTCGTTCTTTTATTATGGCTGCAAGAAATTGACATTAGAATGCTGTTAATATTAGGTAACACCGTGCTTACTAATTATTAAAGGTTTGCTTCCATAAAAAATATTTGCTATATAAATAATATGCTCAAAAAATAACCTGGGTGTTCTTAATTCCTTCATTTCCCCCTCATTATAAATAAATTTTCTGGTGTTTATACTTTATACGCTGCTTCAAAGTCTTTTCAAAACAAAATTCTTGCATTTATTATTTATGTCTAGATCAGCTTATTTCTCCTTTTACCAAATGATAGGTATATAAAATGCTTTTCTTGAAGCATTTCTTGTACCTATTTTTTTCTATGAATAAATTTACTTTTGGCACTTGTTTTTATAAGTTTCATTTTTATTTTTAGTTTTTCAAATAATATTTCAATGATTTTCATACATTGCATGGGAACCGTTAAAAAGAGAGATAGTTAGGCATTACAATGCATTTTGCTGAAGTGTAGAAAACTAAATTTTTGCTTAAACTAATATAGTGATTAGAACAAGAGAGAATAGCAGAGTATTTTTTTTTTAATCGTAATGAAATCAAATATGAGTACTGGCGTATATGGAAGGCGTGTGTTTTGCACAACAAATATTTAACTATACTTCACAGATATTTCGCATTCGAGCTCATGTCTTTCTTCCAGCTATTCAAAGGTCAGGATTTCGCCAGTTTGCGCAGCCAACAGATTAATTTCTTTTAAAACATGTTGGTGGCCTCATAAAGAGTTCGAAGTGATAGTGATATGAACGTTATCAAGTAAGAATTCACTGCGTATGAATTGCTGCTGAAACATATAAGATGATATTTAAAAGAACTAAAAGCAAGAATGTGCAGGTGTATTGAAGATCAACAAACTTATGCAAGTTTTTTTTTTTTTTTGTTCTAGACTATAATCTGTCTGTGTGCCAAATTTCATCCAGATCCGTTCAGCCGTTCTGGTATGATTGAGTAACAAACATACATACAAACCTTCCCATTTATAATAGTATATAGTATTACGATTAAGACGTTTTTCGGCAAACGCAAACGTTTTATTATTTTTTTTTTATGCTTTGCATACAAATGCTTTAACAATATCTGAAAAATAATCAGAATTTAAAATAATAATTTTTCGCGCTTCATCTCACTGCGCGTCAATGCACCGCAGCGTCAATTCGTCACAAGCAGACTCATGGTGTTCCGGACCAGGCGTAGCTAGGATTTTCAGCGCAAGGGGACAACTGAAGATTTTGCGCCCCCCCCCCCCTTTGCCCCTGGGGGCCTAGGGACGCCCCTAAAGGGAAACAACTCCCTGGCATAAAAAAAACTTTTATGCTTCCTAAATGATAAATGGCTCTAAAAAGCAACCCTTTTAACTTTCATTTTTATTAGCGACCATCCACTTCTAAGGGGAAAATGAGACACTTTGGCCTCGCAAAATTATTTGTCTGATTTCCCACGCCCTCCTGTGCTACTTTGGTCATTCCCTATATGGTTTGCGGTGTTCTCACTTTTTTGTCGAACATATTCACACCTCTTCAGTTCAAATAATTTTCTTTTCGCATTTAAAAAAAAAAGTAAACATTAATTTGGTGCCTCTTGACGCTGCGCCCGGGGACAGCTGTCCCTCCTTGCCCCCACCTAGCGACGTCCCTGTTCCGGACTCATCGAGACACAAATTCATTACAATCAAATTGAAGCTTTTGTTTTAATAGCCTTAATAAGAAGAAAAAAACTCAATTGAGGTATGTATTTATTGAAATTCATTGTTTTTCAATAAAAGCAAAACAACTCATCATGAAAAGGTATTACATAACGACAGGGTTTGTTGATTTAAATCAGCTTGATTTAAATCATGATTTAAATCGCGATTTCAATCGAGTGATTTTTTTTAAAAAATCATTGATTTAAATCAAGTGATTTTTTAAAAAATCATTGGTCTTACAATGTTAGAAAGTGTTGTAAAAATGAAATTTGTTGCAATTACAACCACTGTTTCAAACGAAACTTCTTAGGTCCATCTGTCTATATGCATAAAATATTTCATAAGTTTTAAACTAATCTCTTTTTTTTTTTTTTTTTTTTTTTTTTTTTTTTTTAAATTTTTCAAATTACTCTTATTCTTCAAGCATCTTAACAGCAAAGTATAATTCATTCAATCATTCAAATTAGAATTCATAATAATCAAGAACCATTCTGTGTTTTTTATCCTGAGAATAGTATTTTAGATCAATTTAATAAATGCAGAAAAATAAATATTTCAGAATGATAGTGTTTAAAACAACAATTGTTAGAATTTAGAATATGTATCCTTGAAGTTTCATCCATGTTCCCGTAACAGCTTAAGGTTTTTTCCTTCTAAAATATTTTTTTCTCTTAGGAGTTTTCAATAAAGATATTTGATTAAAACAAAAAGTTTCAGTTTTTAGTTATGGTGTGAGCATATGATTTTACTAAATGGGTAAAATTATTTCAGGCTTTTTCATTTATAAAATAGAAAAATGATTTTAAAGTACATTCAATGTAAAAACTAAAATCACACAATCGTTACTTTTTGTCAGTTTCAACAGCAAAATAATTGAGATTAAATTTGTTCATTTTCTCTGTTCTTATGAGTGTACTATTATTCCTGGTAGGGATCGGTGTCATTTGAGTCACACATTTGTATTAAAATTTGTTTATCACTATTATTATTAAAAAATATTTATTGCTGTGAAAGTAGTCCTAATTTGTGTTTTTGCATAATGACTAACATCCCATATTGTTTCTATTAATGTAACATAATCAATATAGAAAATATTTAATATATTTTTTTAAAAAATCCAAAAAATCCGATTTAAATAAAAAAAATCTGATTTAAATTTAAAAAAAAAATCACGAACCCTGCATAACGATTAATATATAAATCTTCTCCTAACTTTTTTATTACTTAGCACCTTTAAAAACACATATGTCTGACACATTCACCAACTGAATTTAAAAACGCTTGATTAAGGCTACTGTAAGTTCAAAGTAAATGAGGAGCACATTAATTGCATATAAGTGTAGATTCGGCAGTGCAGTGCAAGAAAAAGAATTTGAGAGAAAAAGGCCTTCTTTCTTAAATTTCTTGAAAACATGAAGCAGTGCAATGCCAAATAGTATAAAATGAGGAAATTACTTTTCCTGTTTTTGTTTTTATACTATAGCAACATGAGCGGTCTTGACGATTAAAATTTTTACAGCGTCTAAAAATATATAACAAACTATTTCTTTTTTCTTAAACGAAAAAAATGGAATTCATTTTGCTTTAAACAACTATAACATTGCTTCAAGAGCGTATTTAAGGGCTGGGGATAGAGTGGGTCACGGGGCTCTCTCGAAATAAAATCAAAACTACCTATTTTAAATATTTTGAAAATTCAACTTGAACAGTTCTTTTAATGTTTGGCTTGGAACCCTCCCAAAATTAATTTCTATATACACGCCTGATTAACTTAATAGTTACGAAAAATAAAGCCATAAAATGTAATCTGAGATAAAGTTAAGATTTGGAACTAAAATAAGGTAATTGGGAAACAGCTGCGTGTCTCTGGGAGTTGGACTTGAAATGAAACTTCTTAAATGAAATGAATATGCGGTAGAGGGAAAAATGGAAATGAGCCTAAGATGAAATTGCAGACTTTTCCATCTCCAAAATATTTAGAAACTAAATTTAATTCCTAAATTAACTTGTGGAAAAATTCAAAACTCAAAAACTTCCCATGTATTTAATAGACTTTTAATGTTATGTCACATATTCATTCCTCCTGTTGTTTTTTAAATCTAATAAAGAATTTGTTAGTAATAATATGTAATACTAATTTTTTAACACTGTCATCGCTAAGACGAGATACCTGGTCTTCCAAGGTCATATTTCTATACGTTAGAAACGAGGTAATTTGACAACTACACAGTATTTCTCTATGCTGTTGCCTCGTGTCCAGTGATGCTTTATTAAATTTTCAGCACATGCCACTTCATATTATTATGTTTTCCCAAAAATTCTGTGGAAAGGATAAAAGGGCGTGTCCATTTGGATGTAGAAAAAAACAAAATCCATAGTTATTCCGTCATAACTTCTGGACAGATCTTAAGAACATATATATATATATATATATATTTAAATTAATGCAGACTCAGTTGTTGAATTTTTTTAAATATTAATGAATAAAAATGTCATAAAATATTAATGAATATAAATGAAAAAAATAATAATCTTTTGTATAGGGGGGGATAAGATTGACACGTAATTCAAGATATATGTTAATTAAAATTCATTTTGTTTTGAAGTATTTTATGATGAAAGAAAAGTAATTTTTCTTACTATTTTCAAACATCTATTGAGATATTGAGCTCTTAAAGGAAATATTTTTCAGAACTTGTCTTCTGCTGTTTTTACTTTCCATTCAACGACAAATGCCAGCTTAACTTTTATTCATTTTCATTTGATTTCTTCTTTTCTCTTTTCAGCAGCAAATTGTTATGAGAAATTTTTTGACACCCCCCCCCCCCCCTTTATCACATTACTTCCGCCTTTTGGTGTCTAATGATTCTTATACCTTACTCGAATTTTATTGGAATGCTCGATAAATTGGAATTGCGGAAGAACTAGGAAAAAAACCAAAGTAACAGTTCATAAGTTTAAGGAACAAAAGAAATCTCAACCAAATATTCACAATTCCATTTCGCTTCAAAATTCTTAGATAACTTTTTTTTTAAGGTTAACCCTTACTATGTTCAATTCATATAAAATGGGTGAAAAATTAATTTAGTTTTATTGAAAACTCATTTGAAGCATCAAAATCTAATCAGCAACAAACTCTGTTTTATTTATTTTTTTTTTAAAGTAATGTTTCTCAGTGCTTAGTTTTTGGGTGCTTTTGTATTTTCTAAGGTGTACGGGAAGAGAGGGGGATAGGAGAAATATTAGGAAGGTTAACATGATTTTTTACAATGTATATTTAAAAGTGTTTGGTATGATAAGGCATCTTGTCAAACAATTAAATCACACATTGAGGTCGATGCATTTATCTTCAGATGAAACTGTAAAAATTACATTGTAGATTACGAAGATTATGTTGAGGGAAATGTCATTTTATACTTCAGTATATTAATATGACATCTAAAAGAATGAAATTTCGATTTTTATTGCAATTATACATACATACATGCAGATATATATATATATATATATGTATGTAATATCACCGTTACAAGCATTTCATTTTATCGAATGTCCGTCTATGAAGTAATCGTGTAAAACATTCGTGACCAGAGTCCAGTTAATCATTGGTTTATTTGAGTTTCATCATAGGAAATACACATTCAAATCAATACAAAGACGAACACCAACATCAACGTTTTTACAAGAATATTTACATCGTGAATAGCCGCAAAAAGCTTGCGAGAGTCTTTTATACCCTCTTGAGCTACATGTCACGTGATGATGCACCGGTATTGCTATTCGTTACTATTTTTAGTTCACATTACATAATCTTTCCCGCGTTAGTTTCCCGGGCTGGGGGACATATAAAAAATATCAATGTTTCAAAAACGAAACAGAATTCAAAAAGAGGGTCTAAAAAAGTTATTTAATTTTCTATGTTATATATAGTATATATATATGTGCATGTATGTATGTATATATATATATATGCGTGTGTGGTATTGTATGTGTGTGTGTAAATGCAATTAAAAAGTAATCATGAAATGAATTTACTTAATCAAACAGAATTTGAACGTTTTGTAAAACTCAAGCAACTCGAAAAAAAGAGCTAATTTCTAATGTGCTATTGCGGTAAAACATAATTATTATTATTAGTAGTAGTACTATTTTATATTTTTTCTTTCTTTGTTTACTCTTTAAAAACACTTTTATAAATATGTAAGGTACCTAAGGAAAGATGGATTTTATCAAAATGTGTTTTCTGTAAATACTGTGAAAAAATACAATAAACATACATGAAGGAAGCATCAATCATCAGAAGCAAAAAATTTGACACTGAATAAAATTTCGAGATATTTCTGGTTGTGACAAAACAAAGTTTTTTGCTTTAAAGAGGATTTTTAAAGTTCTTGTGTGGGGTTGAGTTAAAGGTTGAGTTTTTTTTTCTAAAAGTTGCTTACTAGAGTTTTTTTTCTAAAAGTTGCTGCTAAAATTTATAACATACGAGCAACAAGTTCTTCAATTCCTGTATTTAGTCCGTATAACAATTATTGGCATATTTTAAACTGGATAATATTGCACATTTTAGGCATGAAACTTTTCACTTCCTTCCGATAAATATCATTTTACCCCCTATTATTTATTTAAGTTGCACTGAATTACTGGGGTCAGATATAACTCCTTTGATGCTTTCTCATTTTCGTTTTAATTATTGCTTCAAAAATGTTATAAATTTATGCACTTAACCAGACAAATGCCGTCTCTGAAGAAATTATTTTCTAACTTCAAAAGCTCTGAAACACATTTCTTAAAAATCTCGGAGTACTTCTGATTAGGATTACGGCTATTTATTTAGTGACAACATTGTACACCACTCTTACCTGAAAAAGTTTTTCGTTTTTTGTACCTCGAAGATCAATTAGAAACGCATTTTCGCTCATCCAGTAGATCTTTAAATACTCAATGGAAAGCATAAAAATGAAGATTAATTTTTGTATTTATGTACTTAGAAATATTTTTGTGGTCACGTGTCCCCGAATAGTATTTATTCATTGCAGTAAGTAAAAATAAACATGACAAATTTTCTTATATACCGGTAATCTTATATATATCATGCAGTTCAATGTCAGAAAGTTAATCATTTAAATAAATAAAATCTCTTTTTTTTTTCAGAGTTTTTGAAGAAAAGTAGAAGTGGAAACCATATTTTAGATTTTAAAGTAACCCCATGAGACTAGAAGGAAAATAAATATGCAAAAAAAGGATAACACTTATAACTATTTCCGAGCACTCAACCAGCAGGTTAGTAGCTGGTCTTTTACGCCCAAGTTTGCGGCTTAAAAAACCGGCCAAAGCCGGTGAATTTTCGAGAATACAGGTATATTGACAGCGTCCATGTCGTATGATTATCTGTCATGTTAAAGAGCCCTTGTGTATCTATATACCTTGGAAACTCTCGGCTAAATTAAATTCCCAGTGCAATTTTGCACCGGCAGATTCCAGGTGCTTCCATTTAGTGAGGAAACTGTACATCAAAATTCTCAACTGGTAAAGGAATCCCCAGATAGTATTTCCTCCGGAAAGAATGGTTTCCAGTCCCTGAGGAATGTACTAGATCCGTAAATGGTGAAGAACCAATACGCAGCCCCATTAGAAATATTTCTAGACACTCAGCATATACTTCCAGCAAGTAACTTTCCACTACTATTAAAAATTATAAATACTCTCTAATCAATTCTTATGTAATTTACTAAATCCGTTCCTGAAGCTAAAATTTGAAAAAAAGTATGTTAAATTTCCCTTTTTACTTAAAGATTACTTGGAGAAACTTTCAGTTTTAATTAAAATTTTAAATGTACATTAAGTAAACTCCAGTTGTTTATTTTAAGGAAAATCACGAACAGTTTGCTGGTGATGGTAAGGAAAAGCACGCACAGTTTCTAGTGTCTAATTTCTGGTACAGTTTCAAGAGTTTTCTTCTAAAATTTATTCGCGCAACCGTAAAAATGTAATAAACTATAAGTAGTTTTATTGTCTCCCAAACTTTTATGTCCATGATTTATTAGCTAATGGAGAAGAATCAATTTTTGAGATAATAAGCCTAATTTTCTTTTACTAATTATGATGTAATCTTACTTCCACATTAATTTTGAGTTATTTAGCTAGCAAGCAATGAAGTCTTATAATTAAGCTTATCATACTGAATTAATTCCGACAAATACATGTCTAATAAGTTAAATGCTTTTTTTTTTCTTTTTAACTACTAAGTTTTGTTCAATAGCTTATTCATTCACGGCATTTAAGATTAACGTGAAGAGTTGGGACCATTACTTGTGTGGATAAAGAAGCAATTAACGGAATCCAAGCGCAGATTGTAAGATACATACCGGAAACTGTTACTTCAAGTTTCAGGCTCGGCCCCCGGGGGAAGGGGTGACAATTGAAATGAAATCGAATAAGTAAATAAAAAAATATCGATGGGAAGGGTTCAACAAAAGCTCCTAAATCCCAAAGGAACCCGTGCTGCAGTGATTCACTATAACGCCGTCATGTAGAATTCATCTGTTGTGTATATCGCGTTTTAGCATTTTAATCGTATAAAACATTCATGCTTTCAATTTTCTGTACATTCATGAAAAGGTAATTAATCTCTCGTAGGAAATATGCAATTCTTGGAATAGGAAAGTCATTTTTATTGAAGAAATGCATTTCTCTGTAATTATTTTTGACTTTCTTTGCTTGACAAAGTAAATGAAGCTTAATTTTAATGAGTTCCAAATATTTAGCAAAGTATAATTGCTATTCCACTCCATGTAAACAAAGCTTCCTTCATTCACACCGGCTTTAAAATGAAACTTATTTCAGTTATTTTAAGTGCTTGCTTCCCGGGATTGTTAATGAAACGTTCCTTTTATCTTTGCCGTATTATTAATGTGATATACGATCGTTAGACTGTCTCTATTTCCCTTCTTGGAACTCTAAAAATTAGTTTATTAATTTTGCAGTTGTTGATTACATGTATTGTTGTAAATGAAACTACGAGTCCACACATTATAACTCAATGAATAGTGCATTGCATCTGCTATTTCTATCGAAAGTATAATTATAAGTTATTTTTATCGCAATTTATGCATGTTTAGGAATTACCATTTGCACCTCGTATAATTATTAATAACTATTACTGCATATCGAGAGCCTTAAAAGTAATTGCATTCAATATTACTCTTTCGTAGTGTTGCAAGTCATATCATTTGAGAAAATAAGTTAAAATCTTCAAGTTAATACATTGAACCGCAACCGCCTAGTATGTATAAAACTTATTTTTCCTCGGTTCATCATTTTTTCTTCAATAATTCACTGGCTCTTTATCGTCTCATATTAGTCGCAAGTCATTTCTTTCACATTCTCTGTATAATTAACACAATGTAACATTGGAAAGGGACTCAGATTTAAAAGGTTTTTATCTTTGGGAGTGGTTCAATTAAAAAATCATGTCATTTAAAGATACTATTAGTGTTTCTCAAAAGAAAAAAAACTGGGTAGTCACGCTTCTAACTTACTTTCACTGGTTTAAAGATAAATCCGAGCAATTAAAAATCATTAAATAAATAAATTCTCGAAATGATTTTCTAGCAGGACATCAGGGATGTAAAGGAGGGAGAAAAAAGTCGATTCACGAAAAAGTTTTTCGAAAACTTGTCATATTCGCGAGAGAGGCTTAATAAACTGTCTATAATTTGATGGCTGAAGAAATCACTCATATATTAATTGCACGGATTTTCAATTAAAAGGAGAAAAATTTGAAAATTGTCGAATTTTGAACACTGATTTTTATGTTATTTTTAGCGCTAAATCAAAAAATAAAATTGTGCACCCCCTTTTTATCGCAAAATATATTTTCAAACAGTTCACTTTGCTTTTGTTCGTTTAATCTTAACTACAACCATGAAATTTTGACAATAAATAATAATTTTATAAATCTTCGAATACAAAAACCTTTTTCATTTATTCAAGAAAATAACAAATGGCTAATAGATATTGTACTCAAAGTTTGAAGTCCTTATGATTTTTTTTTCTTTGTTTAAAACTCATGTTATGAACCTTCAAACTCATATTACTTAGGTTAATTTTTTAGCATTTCTTCTATATTATATTTAAAGTAGTATCTAAATCCTTATTGAATCCTAGAAATTTAATAACAATTAGTTTAAAATATGACCGGCAGGGTGGCGTAGTGGAGAGGCGCAGGCCTCGTACGCCCAAGTTCGCAGGATCAAACCTGGCCCAAGTCGGTGGATTATCAAGATGCAGAAAATCGACAGCGTTAATGTCGTATGGTTATGCGGCATGTTAAAGATCCCTTGAATATCCGTTTGACGTGGATAGTCTCAGCTAAACTAAATTCCTAGTGCAGTTTGCATCAATTAGAGCTCAGGTGCCGCCATCTAGGGGGAAACAGCTTTAAAAATTGCAGCAATAGTACCACATTCATTGCGGTGCCGCTGAAAGAGTTGGTACCAATCTGTGGTAACGCACTAAGTCTGCAATGGTTAGGAACCAATATACACAGCCCGTTGGGAAAAAAAAGAAAGTTTAAAATATTTCCTAACATTCCTTTGGTTTGTGTCCAAAGAAATATCAGGAAAGATGAGCATTTAGGATTGATTTTCTCATTTTTCTTCAATTTTCTAATATGGGTTCCTGTGTCTGGAATTCCCCTACGATTGTGCCCCTAGATTTTATATTTACTGCAGCAACGCCATAACTTGAAAAATTATGACTTTTTTTTTAATGCTATTGACATAATTTTACTGACGATTGCAATCTCAATATCATAATTTTTGAGTTAGTGACCTTGTTGCAACAAATAAGCAATACGTGCACGCTATAAGGTGGGCCAAAACGTATTAATTTTCAAGTTGTAGTACCGCGGAAAGTTGTGCATTTTAGAGAGTATAACGGCTTTTTTTTTTAAAAATAAATTTAGGGAATTTTAGAGAATAAAACTCGTTTAATATCTTTCGGGGGCGCATGTGCTGTAAAGTTTGCCGAAATGTTTGGAAATTTCATTTTTAGTTTTTTTTAACATTTTTTAATTGGTTTTCATCTTTTTTTTATTATTATTGAATTCAAGTTTAAATGCTTTGAAACCATTAGTAATATATAAATTATATTTTTTTATTAAAAAAACTAAGTTTTGGTCCAAGAGACGTAAGTTAAAGAAAATCATTTTGAACATGTCCGTTTTCACTCATTCTTAGCTGAATGTACTTTGAAATCTAGTTTATGATCTAAGTTAGAAATGGTTGACCTAGACAGTAAAAACGTTCTGATAAACTATCTCTATACTCAGCTCCTCAACTATTTCCTCAGGTTTCCTAGGAAATAATTAACTGGATGATGGACTGATTTATCTGCTCCTTCATTATTAAAATCAGTTGAGATTAAATCTCATATTCAAAGTGACTTCGTCCCTAATTGGGATATAACATTCAAGATATTCCTAATTCACAGGAACTTAAACGATATGTGAAACTCGTGATAGAAGCCTCAGAAGTTTCCTAATAGTTTTATGTAAATGACTCTATCAAACGTCAACCAAGCCTAACTTCGACTATAAATCAAATTTCAAAGTACCTTCATTTAAGAATGAATGAAAACGGAGATGTTCAATTGTTCTTATGCTACAACTCCTCACCCAAAGCTCAACATTTCTTTTTTTTTTTAATGTACTTTTATAAATATTACTAATAGTACAAAATATTTTTTTTAAGGTTTAAACTTATACACACTTAATAAAGAAAAGCAGGTAAGTTCTTAGTACTTGTTTAGCCTTGAACTGTCATCTACCTAATTGTAAATTTTTATGAAAATTTCACGTGTTAATCGTTAAATTTCACGTTTCGCAATGCGAGATCGGAACATATTACTAGACTTCTACAATATTTAAACAATAATTTCTATGGTTCTAACAAGCTATTATTAAATAGAGGCAATGAAAAAATAATTAAAACTACTGTAAAAATGAATTTTTCAGAATTTCTTCTCAGAAATTGAACTTTCATTTTCGACTATTCTTGAATCTTCAAGAAAATTTCGTCATTTACAACGATTCTTTCCTCGCGCGATCACATGACTTCACATGAAGTTACTACACAAATTTCGCCAATTTGACGAAAGGTTTACTCGGAGCATTTTTCACGAAGCCATTTTGTCAAATACGACGAAAGTTTCGTGAGATATGAGCATGCGTTTCTGAGAGTGTTTAGAGCATGTGAACAACTAGAAGAGATATAAATCGTTTTTTTTTTTTAAATATTTTTTAATCTCCCCGATTCGTAACTTTTTCTCGGTATTACGACTTGCAAAAAAACTTTTTTTAAAGTTTTTCTGCCCTCTCTAATATGTATACGTGCATAAAATGTTGTTACATTTAGCCATTGCTTTTCATAACTCCAATACTCCCGGTAGCGCTCTTGGGTTTCGGAAAGTCGGAGCCTCTGGTGATAAATAATAAATAAATGATCACAAAAAATCCTTCATATCTAAAACTACCTTTTATAAAATAAAATAGCTTAAACGTTTTAAACATATTTATAAGAGTTCGGAGCCCGTAAGGAGTTCAAAAGTTTGAAAATGCAGAAATTTCTCAACTCTGCTTGAAAGATCAGGCAGCGCAGTCGTATGAGCAAAATGAAGATTGATTTTTTTTTCTTCTAATTACATTTGCATTTAATAGAAAAACGCAAAAATATACTTAGAACTCTTGAAATCCAACCCCCCCCCCCCCCCCCAAGCTGAATTTCTATAACAGTTTTTCTAGCATAATGTGTTTACAAATATTTTTAATTTCGCCGTGTGCAATAAACGGTACAGTTATTAATTTCATTTTTTTATAATGATAATGAAATTAACCTCACTTGATCAAATAAAATAAACTTTTTTTATGTTTTTGCTTTTCCGAAAAAGTTGTTTATAGTAAATACAGTTGCAAAAACTCTTTTTTGCTTAAAATATGCAAAACATTCTTTTATTAGTAGTGCATAACATTACATTTTTAAATATCAGTTCACACTTACATAAACGGATTATTAAGTTTAAAATGAAAAAAATGCATAAATATATAGTAGTAAAACCAAACTAACTAAATTACCAAACATTTTTGCAATATTATGATCAAAAATGCTTTTTCCCACTAAAGTAACTACCTCAA
Source organism: Octonoba sinensis (assembly GCA_038502835.1). NCBI lineage: Eukaryota > Metazoa > Arthropoda > Arachnida > Araneae > Uloboridae > Octonoba > Octonoba sinensis. The sequence goes on along the minus strand of CM076598.1, from coordinate 192,179,632 downwards.
AAAATATTGAAGAAACTGTCCCATATACCGACAAATAGATAAGTTAGTAATTATACTGCTTTGTTTTTTGTATTTTGGGATTAGAATTATTTAACACCCTCTATTTATTTTTTCTATTTTACGTTTTGCTTAATTTTATAGTTACTATTTTTAATGAAGAAGAAAGGCAAAGCACACTATTGACTACTTTTTAAGAAGATTACCTTTCAGTTTTATTCCCATCGACACGCAATATAACATAAGTGCGTATATTCCCATTTTATAAAGAGCTATACATGCTGCAGAATAAATTAACTGGTAAAATTCCTGCTTATTTGTAGTATTTTAAGGATAGAAATATAAGATTGAACATTACAGAGAACATATTGTTAAAGAACTAATCTAATATTCTCTTATCGTGAGATTGAGAATAATTTAGACAACTATTTTTAATGAAAAAGAAAGGCAAAGCACGCTATTGACTATTTTTTAAGAAGATTATCTTTCAGTTTTATTCCCATTTACACACAATATAACATAAGTGCGTATATTCTCATTTTATAAAGAACTATACATGCTGCAGAATAAATTAACTGGTAAAATTCCTGCTTATTTATAGCATTTTAAAGATAGAAATATAGGATTGAACATTACAGAGAGCATATTGTTAAAGAACTAATCTAATATTCTCTTATCGTGGGATTGAGAATAATTTAGACAACTATTTACATATCAACTTTAAGTCTTTGCACAGGAACTGTTTCCCAAAGCATTAACCTTCATCTATTAAAGTTCTCAAAACTAATAAGAAATTTAAATTACACTGCCTCAGTTTTCTTAAGGAGCGTTATAACGTTACATTTCACTCAATGTACCGCATTTCTATTTCCGGTAACTTGTAAGTACTTCATTTCAATTTTATTTCTAATTTCTGGAAAATGCATGCAGGAACCATTCTACTTTTACGAAACTTTAATAGTATTCTATTTCTAATGAAATCTCTTCAGAATGAGAGTCTAGCTCATATCATGATTAAATTAAATTTTGTTGAGTAAAGTTCAAAAAGACATTTCAAGGCAAAATATTCGATTCAGTTTTCATTAAAACTACATAACAAAAGTATATTTAATATCATAGAAGCGGGAAATATCTTGACTATTGCATGCTTGTGATTAGGAAATAAAAAGAGAGACTGTTCTGCGGGTGATTTCTCTTTCCCTTTAGTTTTAAATTGCCTTTCTTCTCTAAGAACATGCATTGCATTTTCTAGTTCAATTTCAATTCGTTGCACCATTTGCAAATTTATTTTATACTATATGATTGCGATTTTATCGGGTTTATTTAATCACAATATTTAATCGTGTACATATTAAGTGTTATTTGTTTGCATTAAAAACTGAAATATGTAAAACGCCTTAACTGATTAATTTTTAACCTGAAAGGTTCATAAAAAAATTTTTTTACTTTTTTTTTGCATATAATGAAACTCCAAATTTGGTATGAAATGAAAAACAAAAATTTTTTTCTTCATTTTCATAAATAATGAATTTAAACATTTTTTTTTTAATTTTATTTTATAAGCTTGGAACACAAATACCCCTAAATGTTTGCTATTTGAAATGCCAGGGTATAAACAACAAAGATTGTATTAGTTCTCAAGAACAATTTTTATTTTAATTTATTTTACTTTGTTTTTTTTTTTTTTCCATTTATTTTTATTTCCTTTTTATTTGTGTATTTAGGCTCGTGCTATTTAATTGCCTCTTTGCGATACTATTTTTCCTATTACGTAATTTCTGCTGCAATACTGTCAGTTTGGTGATGGGACGCTTTTATTTTATACTTGCTGACATGCCCGGCTTTGCGCGGGGTAACATTGCATCATTCCCAGGCCCAGTGACAGATGTCCAAAATTCTGTTGTAAATATATAAAGTAAAACGGTAGGTTAAAAAAATCACAGTGGGAGATGGGCAACTGTCCTAAAAAATCCCAAAATTACCCAATTAAAAAGGCAGCAGTCTTTAAAAATTTCCTTTTTTAGACTAAAAATAAGTCCACAAAAATCAACAATAAAATGAAAACAGTTCATAAAAATCGACATCAGAGTAAGTGCAACAGTAACTAAAATGCACATATGCATCAGGACAATTATTCCAAAATAACATGAAGAGTCCGTAAAAATCCCAATCACAATATGGAGAACACCATATCTAAAAATAACATCAGAATAAGAGCAGTATTCTCTTTACAAATGCCCCTCAGATAAAGAACTGCTGCCCCTGAATATTTCTGCTGAAATAAAGAAACCATTCCCTAAACTGCCCCCTCCCCCTCGTTTGAAAAAGACAACTATTTCTAAACATCCCCCATAGAATAAGGATATTAGTCCAAAAAATTCTCAATTAGAATAAAAACGTCAGTGATTAAAAATATCCATTATATTACAGACCTTTAAGAGCTGCTGTTCTTAAAATTACCAACAGTCCATCTTAAAATCTCCATCAGAATAAGGACACCAGTTTCTAAAAATCCCGTTTGCAAAACCGTGAAAACATGTCCTGAAATTTCAATAAAATAGCACTTTTGTAAAATTCAGATGCAAATGGAAGATAGAAAAGCATTATTTCCAAAGACGAATAAACATGCACATTTAAGTTAGAAAATGTTCAGTATTGAAGCAATGCTGACGTGAGAAATTTAAGTTGATAGAAAGAAATAACTGAATTCTGTCCAAATGGCGCAAACAGACAGTACAAAAATTTAATAAACATTAAACCACTACGTAAAAATGTTAAAATGAAGCAGAAGATCGCCCAATTGCACTATAGCAACGGAAGTGTAACGCAAATGCGCAAAGATCCTATAGTGTAAGTCACGTATTGAATTAAATGAGAACACTAATACTATTAAGGATTATTGGCGCGGTTTGGGAAAGTTACGAAGCGCAGAATAATATATTGAGAACAATTAAACTGGATGGGGGTGAAAAAAAAAGCTACCACCACTTGACGAAATTTTAAATTTTAACCAAATAAGCGATATTGAAAACCTTGCAACCTAGTTTTTATCGAAGAAATAAATATTAAATCGCCAAAAACGAAAGAAGAATCAACCTCAAGATAAAGTAATTGAAAATCGTCTGCCGAATAATCCAGAAAATATGCATAAAAATGAAATGAATTTTTAGAATTTGTTTCGCTGATAAAACGGCATGAATAAAGATAAAATAGCGTTTTTTCAATCTTACGTTAACAGAAATCATCTATTTATCGGCAAAAGTACTCTTTATGTTGATGAAAATATTCAAATTGTGCGAATAAATTCAGATGTAAGCCTCGTTTTAAAATTCGAAAACTACTTAAAATGAATATTGCGCGTGTTCTGTTTGTTCTACGATCATCAGAAAAATATCATCTTGTGCAGCTTTCTACGGGCATTAATATGCTGCAAAAATCTAAAACGTGGAATATTTATTTGATGAGATAGTCCCAAAATTAAGTTTTACTTAAAATTGAAATAATAAAAGAACAAATTCGAAGTTTGGAAAAACTGTTCGAGGTGCACAAGGACCTGACCCTATCTGTAACAAAAATTTCGTACTTCTGGACCGTTCCATCTCGTCAGGAGGCGAGCGATACACACATATGCACAAACTTTCGGTTTTATTTATATAGACTAGCTGCGCTTATACTCAGACGACCTCACAGTCCCTCTAAAATTGCCTATTAGGATAAGGACAACTGTCCCTTAAATTATACTGCCACCCCGCCGCCCAACACACATACGTATAGTATTGTTAACAGCATTAAAATTAAATTCTTAAATTGCAAAGAGTTTTTTAGAACTCATTAAAATTTGCTTACATTTTAATGACATGAAGTCTGATAGTAGCGAAAGAAATATCTTGACTGCGACAAGAGTTAACATCATATGTTGAATTCAGTATAAAATTTTTGGAAGCGTAGTTACGAAGTAATTAATTTCGAATTTTTCATCAACGTCTTTCTCTCGTTTGAGCAGCCACTTGAAAATTCTCACAAGTTTCCTGGCTTAATTACATTCTCATTCCAAAATAGTTCTGCGACAAATATTAATTCACATTTAATGAAGTGTTAGTAATTTTAGTTGAAGGTTTAATAAAGAATGATGTTGTACTAAAATTTCAAGACATCAGTTTCATTTACAACTTTTTTAAGTTAAAACTTTTAAACTTTTCGTGCAACACTTCTTTCTGCTGGAATAAAAAGCATGTACTAAAATTGTAAAAATTAAATAATCCAGAAAATTCTTTAAAGTAGAGTAAAACTCGATGGTTAGCACCTGCAGAGACTCCATTTTATTTTTTTTGGCTTCAGCACAAAGAGAGCTCTTAAGGGGGGGGGGGTGGATACGTGCAGAGGTCTCAAAAAATTAAAAAAAAATTTCTTCATAAATCGATTCTACAACTATTCCATAATATACCCTGAAAATTTCAAAGCAAAATTCCAAGTCGTTTAAAAGTTATAAGCATTTGAGTGAGCGCCTCTTTTGAAGCGGTTGAGCAGGTAGTCCCTCATTCATGAATGACCTGAAGGGTATTAGAGAGACAGAAGAACGTTAGCAGATGTCCTTTTATTTCTTTTTACAATTGAGACCTCGAATAGAAATTTTTATAAGTATTAGTATCTATAAATATTTAAAAAATTGATTCATTACTGCTTTAAATTTACCTCCACTACCACTCTTTTTTTTCAAACGCGTTTTTCTAAAAACTACTTTTCTTCGAATTTGCGTACACTCTAGCTCGCAGAGTTTTTGATCCATCCTTATCAAATTTAGCACACATTTTCTTTATATATATACGCTCTAATTAAGTAGAATAATAAGCATATCTTTATTTTTACTTTTTTTTATAGTAAAAAAGAAAGATTTATAGAACACTCTCTATTTTCTATAACCTGTAATTTCCTTTTTTTAAACACTGTTTTAGTCCCCATCTGCAAGTGTTTCATTGTACCCCACGCTGCAGTTACTAAATAAAAAAAATATTTTGAAACTTCTAAATATTTATCGAACATTTTTCTTTATTATTTTGATTTTGGAGTAATAATGGCAACATAACAATAATAACGCAGAGAAAAAGCAATTATTACACTTAGACTATTAAGAGTCTGAGTAAGAATTCTTAACATATGTCGCGTGGACAGTTCAAACCACCCGGTTTGTACTAGGAAAAGAAAAACAAAAAAAATTCCAGAGAACTTAAAGTAAAATTGGAAACTTCAAACTTTTAATTACAATGCTGGAGACATTTTAATGAAATCTGTAAAGTCGCACAGTATCACATCTCTATCTTATCTCTCAAACAGAGAAAAAATCCAAAACGTAAATAAATGACCTGATTTTACGTTGTTCTGAGAACTTTAAATTGTTCTTCTGTAAAAAGATCAAAAACTGTATTTTTCTATCTAAAGTAGAGATCGTTAAGTTCCTTAAGTACTCGTTCAAAAGCAACGAATCAAGTTTCTCTCTAACAGCTCCGCGGAAAACTGCCTCTTTTTCCTCACTGCAATTAATTACTGAAAACATATTGGAGGTGTGACAAACGTTCTCAAATATTTAAAAAAAAAAAAAAACTAGACTTTTTTTAATTCACAGGTTAAAAGAACACGACATTAAACTTTCTTGCATTATTTCCTTTACGGTGTGGTTTGTAATATGTAACCTATGCAGGAAGTCAACTTTTCTAACATTTGAAATATTTCAATAAAACATTTTGTAAGAAATTTTTAGAAGTTTTTTGTCCTCATTTGTAGCCACGTGGTGGCAAATAAAGACGAATATCAGAATCAGACACAAGCTACACTGTTAAAAATTTCCGTAAGGAAATAGTAAAATAACCATTTATTTGATTATTATTTTAACATATTGTAACAAGATGCTTGTTACATCTCGCGATCATAATAACTTTAACCAAATACTTTGGTTATTTACTTAGTCCTTGGTGACAAGCCTTAGCATTTTTACTCACGGTTCCTTCGGATTAACCGATAGGCGTAACCACCACTTGTCACTTCTTTTTTAATTGCCTACGCCGCCAAAAATTTTATACCATTTTATTTTTTAGAAACAACATTTTAAATCATTTTTTCAATTAGCTTTTTCACGGGGTATTTACTTTTCAACCATTTTTTAATTTCAATTTTATACCGTCGCATTTCAACATCACAAATTTGAATTATTTTAAATATGCGACGGGAACTATGTACTCTCTCGGAGTAATACTCCCCTCTTTCGCGCCTTTGCCAATTGTTCCGGGACTGAATCTGTGTGTTTTCCCCTCATTCCTACTGAAAGTCGAATACGGTAAAGACGCGCCCGGCGTCTGGGCTATTTTGCCTATTCGTCGGGCAAGCTATGTTTTGAGAAATGCTAACTGCTACCTTTTATATTACTACTGCATTGGTTGCATCATGAAAAATTATTTACTAAATGGCTTTTATTCGCTGAATCGAGTTTGTACATATTAGTTTGCTGGAAGCGATCGGAGTGATCGAAAGTCTTCGGGTGATGCCGTTTTCCTGTTAATCAGAATCATTTAGCCAAGAATTGTTTGAACTGTATAATTTTAATATTTATTGATATCACCACTGCTATGCACATTGTGGAAATGCTGTCTGAGCTACGTATCTGAAGACTGCCTGTCAACTCAAAGCGGTAAAAGAATTTTTTTTTGACCGTTACCACCTACAATGACCAAGATAACCTGCATTGAGGAATCCGTCCTCGGAACAACTAACGCTCCTAAATGAACATTATTGAGAACTGATAAACAGCCACCAAATGAAGGAGCAACAGTACGTTTCATTTTTTCGTATGGATCAATCAATTTCTGTACTCTTCAATAATCAGGTGGTCATCTTCAAATATCAGGTGATATAATCTTTTACATCAATTTCTAACGCCAGCTATGTCACAACCACATTAGAGATCGGTAAAATTCTCCTGTGTAAACTATTTTAAATAACGAGTTGTACTATTGTGTTACATGCTAGTTTATTTTTTAATTTTTTTAAAGAGCTCTTTAATTTTTTATATGCAGTGTGTTTATAATACAATAAATCCTTACAGTCAACGATTAATAATTTCGTAGTTATTTCTAGTATGTATTTTTAAATATTTTAATTTACATAATTTTTTGCTTAAACTTTTTTATTTCTAAATGCTCTAACATATTCTGATCTTACACAACGCAATGTACCTAAAGTGCTAAATCCAATTATACCACTACAACCACCACACATATTTAATTACAACAGTTGAATAACCATTAAAAAGATGGTACTCAAACCGCTGATTGTGAAAAAAAAATGGTTTATTATCTGCTTATCCTAAAGAACGTTTAACTAGCCGTAATTTTCAAGCGCTCAATAAGAAACTGGCGTCCATCTTGGTTGCTAAACCTTATCGGTCGTACGTTGTTGTTAAAATATGAATAAAGATTTATCAGTTCAAATATGCATGTGTATATAAAAAAAGAAGGAAAAAAAGTGGCTTAAGCAGTGGTTACTAAATAGAAACACATACACACGTAAATCAAAAATTGGAGGCATCGGATTCCCGAACTATTTGCGAATGAGCGACCCATAATTTGAGCTGCTGAAGCTTGTTTGTATTTTAATTTTTGCAGCAAATAAAATGATTTTCGTCAATATTCAGTAAATATAGTGCAAAAATGACTTTAGATCCAATCAAAAACTGAAATCTCAATTTTAATGCAGTTTTCCTGTTGGAAAAGAAGATTTATTGATAAATAAACGGCCGCTTTAAGTGGTGTAGATGGCCGAATGACTAGAGCGCAAGGCTGGTATACCACCCGGGTTCAATTCCCTCACGCTTCGTTTACGGTTTCTACGTCTCGAAATGGTTCAAAAACGGTAAAAATTTTGTTTTGAAACCATTTTTAAATGGTTATAAAACCGTAAACTTCTGTATTTACGGCTTTTTAACTAATCTGATTGGAAATGGCTTAGGTCCCGTAAAGATAGAAAAATGTTCCAAATTTAACGGTGAATTAGATGGACAGACTGCTGCCGGTTATCTAACCGTTATTTCATGATGAAATTTCTAACAGTGTATTTTTAAATGTGAGCCAAACCGCTGATCTCTATACTGAGGGCCCACCTTGGCGAAGAATGGGGTTGATCTGATTAAAGTGTACCCAGAATTTGAAGCCCGTTAACCGGCAAGTCACGTGGTCGACAGCCGGCTATTCTCCCTGTCTCCGTTGCTAAACACGATGAGTGAGAAAGACCACTTCGCTTTGCACTTTATATTTATTTATTTATTTTAATTGACTGCTACTTAAAATAAATCAATATTTGTAAAGAAAAAAAACAGAAAGATTAAAAATAATAATTGTGAATTTCTGTAAAAAAAACATGCACCAAAAATTCAGTCCTTCGAAAATATCTTGTACATTATTCGTTTCTTTTAACGCTCATCTTATATTCATTAGTTGATAACTTTCCATTTTAACCAATTTTAATTTAACCTTTAGTCTTTTTTTATCTACGCTATGATGTTTTTCTTTAATAAAGAAATACAAAATCTTGTCTATTTTGAAAAGCAATCTACCGTAACTACATTGACATTTTGTTGTAGATTTACATAAAGGAATTATCTTCTCAAACATTCTATATGAATTTGTAATTCATTTATATATTTATTTCATATTAATACTTAACACTTTGAAAAAAAATAACCTATAATTCGGCGCTATTTCTATCAGAACTCTTAAAAGTGTAGAATAAAGTTAAACATTGTTTTTAAAAGTTCTATTACACGCTGTATGTTTCTTTCTTTTTTTTTTTTCTTGTGTTTTAAACATCCATTTGATTTTTACTGTTACATTTTATAATATTAAGCAAATTTCTAACCAAAAGAATACATTTTATACACATATAATGTACCTTGTGTAATAAAAGTTGTGAAATGTTGGACTATGTACTATGAAGTGCAGGTAGGTTATGTAGAAAAATAATGTATATTGGTATATTGCAGTTTTCTATCATTAGAATTTATACTTTTTTTTTCAAAAGTCCCTTTACTTTTTGAGTTCTACTCGTATTTGAGCTGTGGGTAAAATCTTAAAAATATTGAAATCCTTTTTAAAATAAAACAAAGAAGAGTCATTCCACAGCATTTTTGTGTTACCTACTAGAAATGTTTGAACAAAATTTTGGTGTATTTAATTTTGAAAATATTGATGAAAAGTTTTCAAAAATGTTTATTACATCCGTACATTGGGAGCAACAGTGGTACAAAATTTCCTTTCAATAGGATCAATTGTTTATTATTAAAAGTCTAGCCTTATATTGGTGTTATTTAAGTTGTATTTCATATCCATTCTTCACTACATTAATTAATTTTCATATCCATTCGTCACTACATTAATTAAGGTGAGCTTTTTAATTGTTTTTCCAGAATTTTTACTTTCACTCGTGACAGTTTGAAGACCATTGCTCTAGGACAGAGTTTCTCAACTTGAGTGTCGTAATGTGATCAAAAAATTAAGAAACATCATTTTGTTACACAAAGTAACTTAATTAATAATTACATGTAAAACTGTATAAATAAAATTTCACAGAATTTAAAAATATGTTTGCAAAGCTTTACAAATATAACTCAACTATCAATTCTCAACTTTTAAGGGGGTTGCAACAATAAAAAGGTTGAGAAAAGATTCTCTAGGATTACCCCCCCCCCCCTCAATAAAACAAGGAAAAAATTAGAAAGGAACTTAATTCTCAGTTATTAGTCAACTCTCAGACAAAGACCTGGAGAAAGCTACCAAATTAGCAATTATCACTTACTCAAATATGTACTTTAGATTTATTTCAACATTTCTTTTTTTTTTTTTTTTTGTCTCTTCCGAGTCACCCAGTCTTTCCCCAATGAGAACATTGGAGAAAGACTGGGTATTCCGCATTTTGTTGGGGGGGGGGGGGGTGAGACCTATGGCCCTAAAAACCTAATGAATGGTTTTGTCACTTTCCACAAAATAAAAGGTAAATAATATTTTTAAAGTTTATGGTGAAAAGGTACAGGTTCTAGTTAGGGCTATTGCTAAATATTTCGACAACTGTATTCTTGTCTTGAATTTTATAATACTCACTTTTTGTTTCACTTCAAGTCAAGTACGCGTACAGATACAGCAAAATTGCAGACAAATATTCAACCAAAAATACTTGAAGTCAAAATTTTCAATCCTCAAAACTCTGCCTTGATATAATGATGGGGCGAAAATTTCGCAAATACGTACTATGTATATTTTATTAAACTGCATTTTGTAGAGTTTTATGTAACAAATTGCTCATAATGGTTCAAGTTTTATATTTCAGAAATATTGCGAAGTTTACACAAAAGAAAAGACATAGAGTTGTAATCAATGTATGTGATTTTCTTTTCTTTCCTTTCAGTTTTCAAATTGTTACTATTACTTCAAAAATGTAAACTTTACTTTATTATATTTAGTGACGTTTTATTCTAAACTCGAAAATGCTTATCAACATAATGATTTACATTTCCTTTCACTGTCGAACTTGTCTAGTTTTAACATTGAAACAATTCTTAAAATCAGAACTGATAAGTTTCGCTATTGCACTACTAAAGTACTATTCAACAAAATTTATTATTCAGCACAAAAAGTTTAGTAAGCACCTTAGTCTAAAATTTTATATTTTCGAAATTTTACAGCCCTGCCTTTATTGGGATGATTATTCCCAAATGTATGACTTGTAAAGCCATGCCTCTGAATGCATTTGAGGCGATGTCGATTAAACAAAATATTTTGGAAAGATTAAATACTCCTGCTGGAGAAGTTTAGATGCATCTATAAGGATCTTTTTAAATTACATATCCGCACAACAGACTGTTATATTACAAGTTGCAATTGCAATATTTAACAAAAAAGCGCTTAATTTGGAATGTGTTGGTTTCGAAAAATGATTAACAAAATTTTATTTTTTACTATTTATTTAACAAGTTGAATTAGTTACAGCACATCAGAAAGCATGAATTGCTCTTGAAAGTAACAGCATGAGAATAAAGCAGTTCTTTGAGTTTTTCAGAATTATAACATAAACATTTCACAGGAACACTAAAAATTCTTCACTTTAAACATTTATAGAGAAGCAAAAAATCATAGAAAGAAAAAAAGAAATATTTATCAACTGGACATAAAAACTAAATTCCAAAGAAATGTAACTTCAGTTTCACTTCTTTGTCAGTTGTAACACCATAAAATGTATGTTAAATTTTGGTGTTCCGCTCTTCAGAAATGTATTACAACCAATGGGCAATAAAAATATAACCAATCTCATTATTTATTCATGCAAAAGTATTATTTTTCAGCTGCAGCTCTTCATTCATCTAGGAATATTAACAAGACCTGATGAAATTAAATCCTAAATTTGTAATGGAAAATTGGCTGTTTTCCAAAAACAGTAATCCTGGGAATGCATTACTTATAAAATAAAATTACATTTTCTATCCATTAGTACAATATATGACATATCGTCTGACCTTTCCCTTTTGCTTATACAAGGAACAATCTACGTGCCCCAGATGTAAGAAGGAGTCTTAAAATTTGAGACATAAATTGTAATGATGTAACAAGTGAAAATACTTCGACAAAAAAAATGTACAGTAATGGGAACATATAAAACGTCCTTTCTCCTTGTTTTTCTGTTTTTATTGATAGAAATCCTAAAACGACACAAACCCTGATCTTTCTTTAGGTCTTGTGAATATAAAAAAATAGACATTTACATACTACTTGATGGAACTCAAAAAATGTTAAATGCTATTTAATACGCTGTTACATGCAACGCAAATAACCATACATATTTACTTTTATAAGCTTTGGGGGATCTTCTCACATAATTAAATCTAGAGATCACTTCAAATAATTAAAATAAAATACCAGTCTTATTTTAAAATGGCTTGATATGTCATAAAATTTTCAACAAGATATTAAAGGTTGAGAAGAAATAAAAAATAATTTTTGGGCTAAAATTCAGAACGGGATGATGGGATTCTCGTTCGAATTTTCGAGGCTCAAGTCCTACAAAAGAGACTGGGCAAAAGGCCAGTCTGCGAAAGATTCGAAAAGTTTCGGTGAAAACACAAAAATTTGCATCTTTTTTGTTTTTATATAAATTTACTGATATTATTATTATAAATAATAAAGAGGTTGAGGTTTATTTATACATTGTTAACAATGTAAACAATTTATCAGTTATATGAATCTGTAATATAGAATAACTTTATGGGGCATGGCCCTGCGACTAAAGGTTGATGAACAAGCAGTGGATAGACACAAAAACGTCATACAAGCTGACAATTTTTCAGCTACACATGAATAAGAAGAACAAATGGCATCGAAAGAAAACTTCAGACAAATTTTGTGATTGTTATTATGTTCACAATTAAAGAAAAAGTAAGATACATTAATGAAATACATTATTGTGTACTACATGGTAACGTGAAATTATAATTACACATTAATTACTGAAACAGTATGTACATTTTTATCCAGAAATGAAACATTGAAAATGCACAAATGAAAAAAAAGAATAAGAAAAATACACAAAAGCTATTTATTACAAAAACTACTTAAATAAAAGTAATACTTGGAATATTTAGATTAACAATTGTTTGGAGGTTTACCCATACAACAGTTAAAAAAAGTCCAACCTTTTTTTTTTCTTTTTCTTTTTGAATGTATAGCAATAAAAATACACGAGGAGCAAAACATATTTATAAGTTATTCATTAAATAATGAAAATTTCATAGTATAATATGTTGGAACTTATATATATATGTCGCTCATATTTTTTTCCCCAATGGGGCTGCGTATGGTCACTAACCTTTGCAGACCTAGTGCATTCCCCGGAAATAGGCATCCATTCTTTCACGTACCACCACTATCGGCGGATGCCATTATTACTGAATTTGGACGCTCAGTTTCCCCTAGATGGCGGCACCTGAGCTCTCATTGATGCAGACTGCACTAGGAATTTAATTTAGCCGAGAGCATCCAAGCCAAATGTCTACTCAAGGGATCTTTTACATGCCGCATAATCATACGACTTGGGCGCAGACGATTTTCTGCATCTAGAAAATTCACCGACTTGGGCCAGGTTTCAACCTGCGATCTTGGGCGTACGAGACCTGCGCCTTACCACTACGCCACCCTGTTGACTATTACACATAAATAAAATTTCAAAAATGAACTTTTTAACCGAGCAAGTTTTGATGTTGTTTCATGAATAAAACTAAAGTTTTTGAGTTTAATTCAATGTCAAGTAGAAGGAAGTTATTGATTACTTCATTCTTTCATACTTTGTCAATAAGTTAAAAGGAACAGAAATACTTCATATACTTATAAAAATTTTGACTAGAGGTTATACTTTCGAAAAAAAAATGCCCCTATACATAAAAATAGTTATTCAAATAAAGCATAAAATATGGCTAATGTTGCAATTTTTAATTGAATGTACACATAAATCATTACAAGTAAGCTATAACAAAGAAAATTACTGTCAAAAAACAGTATTCAAAATAAAACATTAAAATTCTGAAGATACTTGATATTTAAAATTAGAGCAAACATTATTTAAAGAGGAATCAATCCAAACCAAAAAGTATTTATATTCTAGAGTATGTGTACATTTCGAAGCGTTAAATATTTGATCAGACATGAAAGATTTGCATTGTTTCTTATATTACATTATTTGCATATTATACAAACAATTTGTCAGTCTATTAAACTATTTCACATACAATTGGGTGATTAGTAGGATTCCTGCCTTTCATCTAGACAACCATGACTTGAATTTCGAGCATGTATATAATTTCTTTAGCCTGTGCCATATGGAAAAGTGTGGTAGTGTAAGACTTCAAGCTAAAAGGTGGACTTGGAGTGAAAAGTCTATGACAGTTAAAAGAGAAAATGTTAATAATTCTCCTCACCTCCCTACCTTTTAGCATGAAACCTGAGGATTCGTAGCGAAGCACATGAGAAATTGCCCATTGCTTCCTGGCACCATTCCTGGGACCGAATCTGGGTCGCTTTGTGAAAGACTGCCACTAAATCATATGGGACTACAACATGTTGACTAAAAATAGTTTGAAATAGAAAAACTCTAAAATTGAGAAACATAAAATAGTTTTTTTGGAATATAAAAGCAATTTATAAATTTTGCCACTGAATATGCAACCCGAACACAACTACAGTAATTTTGGCTTTACATCAACAGAATTTCTCAAACACAATTTATTAGAGAGTAGAAAATATATATAGAACCAATTTAAAACTATTTCTATAAAATCTCGTTACAGGAAATCATTTTTTTTTTTTTTTTGATGTTTTAAACCCCAATAGGATAATGTATATTCCATTAGAACAAAGTATTTTCACGGCCCCTTGGAGTTTGTTGTAACGGGATTTCCTTGTATATTTAAAATGTTCTTTAAATGATCTTTCAAAGCCTATACATGAGGTTCAGTGGTTATAGATTAATATCTCCTATGATTGTAAGCTGAACGCAGGTGCAGATACAGGATTTTTCTGAAAAGGGGCAATTTCTTTGTGATTCTAAGTATTTTCTACAAAGAGGGGGATTATAAAATTATACTTCACTTTTCATTTGATCTTTAATAGCACTCAACTGTTTAGGAGGGAACAGTTGTCCCCTTTGCCACCCTCCTGTATCCGCACCTCGGTAAATGAGGTACTAAGGCACTTAAGCTGTTCGATGGAAAGCTAAAAACTTCTCAGGTAACATTTATTTTTAAAAAATTCTATACACAAACATATTGACCCCCTTTTTCTGAAAGACCAAATTTAAATGTATCCAACATAATACTATGCACAAATATAAAGATAAAATTAAACAAAATGCTTATTTAAAGACATTTGATTCTGATATTCCAATCTTACCACACTGGAGATTTTATATCTCAACAGCAAGCTAGACAATCGGCTATAAAATAGAACTGTTGCAATAAATTTAAGAATTAATAGGTTCGTTTAATAAGATTTAATCAAAAAAAGGTTGCTAAGAAAAAGTCTTCAGACATTTTCATGTATTACAGTTTACTATAAAACATCATAATTTCCATAATTTTCTAATGTTGATAGCATTAAACTATCACAAATGTGATGCCTCAATTGCATCCAGTATTTTTTAATCAATAATTTTTACATTTAAAGTTTTTACATTTAGTGTAAGAAATCTTTCCAATATCAAAGTGAAGCATAATAATATGGAAGCTTTTTGTGACTGTTGTTACATTAAATTAGCACAAATCAACTATTGTATTAGAAGTGAATAAGTACAGAAGAGGAAACCGACTGCTTCAAAATTTTGACTTGTTATTGCTTGACAGAACATGATTACTAACTAAAGATTTTAATCAACACATTGAGGCAAATGAGAACTAAATGTATACAAGCACTAAGAAGTAATATAATTATTTTATATGATGTATTGCAATCTAAATAAAAATTTGTTTTTCAAGAAGTTGGATTTCTAGCAATGACTATACAGTTTAAAAGGTAATTTACAGTAAGCATACATTGTGAAAAAACTCTTTGGATTATAAGGTTTATCTCGCAGGTTATAGTTATTTACTACAAAAAGTTCCCTTTTTAAATTCATCAAAAATATTCAACATAGCAGAAAAACTCAGAATTAAAAAGATATCCGTAAGTGTGTATTTTTCTTCTTTCTCATAACGAAGTAATCTCATTAATACATTGTCTCCCAACTTTAAATGTTTAACGGCATACTTTTGAAGCATTCGGTTATTGAAGCGACCAGTTTGCAGTTGTACATGATACGTTTTTTTTAGATTTATATAATGGAACTTTACATAATCTTTAATAACCTTTAACAATTCTTCATTCTCAAAACCCTCTCTGAAAGTATATCCCGATTCAGGAAAATCTTGACCTTTATTGCAAGTGTGTTTGGACAAGGTATCTAGGACCTTTGGGGACGTGCAAAATGTTTTCACAGAGAGCATGCTAAGCACATCCTTTTTTTTCAACATAAGGATCAAATAATTCAGCTGAATTTCTTTCAATGAAAAGCTTTGTATTTTTAAATGCAACATCAGTGCAAAAAAATATAAAGTCAGTGAACGGATCAGCACTGACCTTACTGTGCAAAACTTGCTGGTCTTCCTTTTTCTTAACCAAACGACTGTCATCAGAGGTGAAAGGTGCATCTAGCACTGCAGGACTAACTAGAGGAACTGCATCGGAAAACTGCTGCTCCTGCTTTATTTCTTCATCAGAATCAACAGCCATTTCCTTTATTTGTTGATTACAATCTTCAATAAGTGCATCAACAGCTGTTCTTTCTTCTTCAGTTGATTCTGAATTCATTTCAAAATGCAGCTCTTTTCCTTCAGACCTGGAATATGTTTTACGATTAGGGACAACTTCCGACAATGCAAAATCCTATTATATATATTTAGTGTTTGAAAAAAAATAGCCAAAACTTAATAGAAATGGTACCTAATGCTGTTGAAAAGGGAATACATTGAGAACGCTTAAGACAGGGTGGCTACATAACCTCTGAAGCAAAATTCTCTGACTTTTCCCTGATTTCCAGAGAGTTTTTAGAAAATTTCCCTGATTGAATATTTTGTATATCATATATATGTGAACTTAAAATAGTAACGAATAGCGATACCGGTGCATCATCACGTGGCATGTAGCTCGAGAGGGTATAAAAGGCTCTCGCAAGCTTTTCGCTGGGATTCACGATGTAAATATTCTTGTAAAAGCGTTGATGTTGGTGTTCGTCTTTATTGTTTTGAATGTGTATTTCCTATGATGAAACTCAAATAAACCAATGATTAAATGGACTCTGGTCACGACTGTTTTCCACGATATCTTCATAGACGGACATTCAATAAAATGAAATGCTTGCAACGGTGATGTTACATATATATATATTGTGTATATATATATATATATACACACACAAGAGATAAAAAGATGACCTATTCATAATACAAATAAATGTTACTAAATTAAGAAACTTCTGCATTTAGCAAATATTAAAAGAGCATTAGGAATTACCAGGCAACCAGAAAAAATATTTTTGATCAAAGATTACTAAACATTTTAGGTAAATATCTTTTCCGAGAATGTATTTCAAGATTTACATGCGTACTGAGAAATAAATGAAATAAATGACTTTTTAAATTTATTTTTTCTTCATTCATTATTTATTTAATTATTTACTATTAATTGCTGAGTTTTAACATGTTCTTCCTGTGCAGAATCAATTCAAATGATGAATGAATGTGTGCAACCGAAAAGGTTTCATCGCCATGATGAAGCCAAAACTTGTGCATAGTTAATGATTTTATGTTTTCTGAATTTTTCAAATTTAAACATATTATTTAACAGTTTTATTCCTTATTTCAAGTATTTTAAACGATCTGAATTAAGCATGCATAAAAAAACGAAACAAAAAATAAAACTAGAGATTTTATCTTTGACGTTTGAAAAGTTCGCATTTACAATCACGATTCCCGAAATTTCAATTGAAAATTTCAGATTAAAGTTTTAATGAAAACAAAACAAAATTTTACTTGTTTACTTTTTAACAAAGCATAAAAAACCTCGAACATTTGAAAAGTCCAGTTCCCGTCGTCTATGCAAAAAGATTGCATTTTTCGATAAATGGGCAAAAAATGTATGAAAAACGTCAAATAAAAGAACTCTTTGAGGAAAATAATTTTATAATTAAAGTTTAATTAAGGAACGTTGATCAATATTAATGATTACAGATAAGATCGTTGGATCTTCGGGATAAGTCAAAAACAAACAAATTATTCCCTGCTTCCCTTGATTCCTCCAGAACTAGAATTCCCTGATCTCCCTGATTTCCTAGTTCTGTCGCCACCCTGAGTGTAGAAGCAAAGGATAGTGTATCATACAATGCAGAAAAACAAAATAAATAAATAAATATTGGAAGGAAGAAATTATTAATGTCTGAATAGAGCTTTTAAGTTGAAAGAGAAAGTCATCTAACAAAAGTGTAGGTCTTCTTACTTGTTTGTCAAAAGAGTATTTTAAGCAAAATTAAGTGGTTTTGTGAGAACACCTGGCGCTGTTTTATATCCTTGTTACTTTTTCTATAGAAATAATTTACTACCTAAGTGGTTCTGAGGTTTTAGGAACACCCAATGAACATTTATAAGGAAACTTGACATTCAGTTATCGGTATCTTACAGATGGTAGTATGCCTATCCGAAAAATAAATAAAAATAATCATATTTTAATGTAAAGTTACTAGATTCTAAATTATATGTTATAAATGCTTGACTAATTGTCATTTGATTACCTATGGAATGGCCCTTCTATCTTTAGTTACAAATTTTAAATTTACTAAATAACTTATAACCAATTAACAATTTTTAATTCATTCAAAAGTTTTGCAATTAAGAAAGTATATTGAAAATTAAGATATACTTACATGAGACATATGTTCTGGATCTCTACTATAACTTGAATGATGAAAAAGGTGTGAAACTAAACTGTACTTTCAACAGGAGGGCTCCTACAAAAGAAGTGCAAATTACACTGATTATGCTGATACAAATGCTCTGATTAGTTTAGCAAAATTTGATTGTAATTGAAAACACATGAATAACTAGTTAGCTTTGGTCAGGTAACTATTATAGTAGGTGTTGCGCATTTTCCAAATATTGCTTCTGAGGCTTTTTATTTTGTTTCTGTGTTCAATTTGATAATTTTACTCGAAATACTTTAATTAATTATGCGATTATTATTCAAAATTGTTCTATCATTTACAGGGCATCGGAAATTTAAAAAAAAATTGATAGCCAGCAGAAATTTCTGGTGGCCTGTAAAAATTATTTTCCCCTTATTACTAATTTTCTTTCCAATTTGAAATTTACTACAATATAGCAATTTGAATTCCACACATTAAAAGTTACATAAAAATTGAAGCACCTATTTCATATCTGCCAACTTTTAAAATATGTGTATTAAATATTAATGTTGGTGGGATAGATCAGTGAAAAAAGTACAAAATGAGGCGGCTAAATATAAACATAATATGAAGACGTAAAAAAAATGGTTGGCATTTTTAGTGCAAAAAGGTATTTTTGCCAGGACAGTGACAAAAGCTGGAAAAAACCAAGACAAAAATGGAAAAAAAACGGAAAAAATGGAAAAATTATTGAGCAGTAAGGTCTATAATTTAATTAGGACCTAAATAATTTAGCTATTTTTTGGTATTATTAAATACCTTTTAATTTGCTAATTAATAAATGCTAATATAAAAAAGAGGTGTCTCATGAGTTATTGAAGAGCCAATGAAATATATGGAAAATCTAGACATAAAGCTAAACAATTATACATCACAAAATAGCAAGATAACTTTGGAAATAAGTATAAAGCGCGCCTTGAGGCAAGAAAATGTTTTCGGCCCTATTATATTTATTTTGTACAACGTAGGGACTAAAAATATTGTCACTAAATATGTAAGAATGTATTGAATAATATTAAATATCTATTGGACAGATTTAAAGCGCGATACTAGACAA
Source organism: Octonoba sinensis (assembly GCA_038502835.1). Classification (NCBI taxonomy): domain Eukaryota; kingdom Metazoa; phylum Arthropoda; class Arachnida; order Araneae; family Uloboridae; genus Octonoba; species Octonoba sinensis. Next base: position 192,160,011 of record CM076598.1, on the reverse strand, counting down.
TAACAGGGTTCACACTGCGGAAAAATACAAGGTGGGATTTTCCTCCTTGACCAAAATTTTAAGTGGGATTTTTAAAGTTTAAGCCCCCAAAAAATTTTTTTGAGTGGGATTTCAAAAAATATTGCGGGAATCGCGCGATCGCGCGGCCTAGCGCGAACCCTGCAATAAATAAATAATTAAATATATGTTAATAGCTACCGCCTTTAAGGGCGCTGCATCATGAGGCAAGCGCCTTGCTGCTTGGTGCATTCCACGGTAATTGACGCAATATTTGGAAGCAAAAAGTTAACTTAATTAGAAAAGTAAAGTACTAAATATAAAATAGTTATACTGTCTCATGCAGCTACATTCATAGACAGCCCCTGTTATCCAACTTCTAATGAGAAAAAACTATAAAAACATTACAGTAACTGACGCAGCATGCAATAGACATTTGGTGAAACCTGTGTAAGTTGAGCACTTGCGGTGCAGCACTTTAGTAGTCAACTTATAGAGGAAGATGTTTCTTTTTTATCATTTCTTACACAATGCATTTATTCATTTGTAAGTAATTAAAATATAGCTTCATGTAGCAACATTACTTTAAAATAGTAGTTAGCTATCTTTTTTCACAGTTATCTGAAATATGATTATAGAAATTAAACCTGAATGACTTACAGTTTATCTTATACAACTTTGAATGTAAAGTACTTAGTTAAAATAAAGATAGATATCTTATAATCATGTAAGTTACTTGTATAATAGTAAAGCTTTCCTGAAAATACATAATTTTTCAAAATGGCTACATCAGATAGAAGAAAAAAGAAGAAACTTATTTAAAGAATAAAAGAATGCTCATAGTAGTTTTCCCATATGGTCAAGTTATAAAGAAGTTTAGGAAAACTTTACATTGATGTTTCATCCATCCAGACACATAATAAAATTATACCAAACACTGGTCTAACAGCCAGAGGGAAGGGGCAGTTGCCCCTCCTCAGATGAGGGAAGTTTAGTTCGTTTTGTTGCATTCGTTGTAAATTCAAGATTTCTCCTGCACTATCTCGTCAACAGAAAGAAAATGAATGTGTTACAAGCAAGCAAACGAGCTCTTGGATGACCATTCAATGACAAAAGGTGTCATAAAACCATCCTTCAGCGCAGGAAAACTTACTTTTCGAGATGAAAGAAGATAAAGATTATCAAAGGATGGTGGCTCATCCCATGTGTGTGGCATTTTTCTCATATCTCCCTCTCCCTTTTATATTCCTTCAGTGATTGGAAGCCAATCGAAATATAAACTACTTTAGAAAATGCTGATAAAAATAACAGTAATAAAAAGCCTTTTCACCTCTTTTGTATCTTGTTTGCAGATTGCTTTTTCAGGCCGTTAATTCTAATTCGGGAAGTTATCTGTTGATGATCATTGTTTGATACTAACGTTGTTAAAAGGCTTTTACCATGACATGAATATTAATTGAAGCAATAGGGGAGATTACTGCTTTCTTGAGGAGTGTTAAGAATCCCCAGGAAAAAAATGTTCGTTTTGCTAGCCGCTCCCCTCCTTCATTTGTAAACAAATCCACAGAAGGATAAAAAGTAATTTTCCGAGTCCGGAAAAGTTGGCCGTTTGGTAATTGTCGGGAATTTTCATCGACTGTTTGTCGTTGTTCAGAGATTTTAGTTTTATTGTTATTTCTCTGGTGATCGGTTGGGAGTAAAGAGCAGTGGCCGTTGTTGAGGAACTGTTGTTGTTCAGAGCTGGCCAGTAAGTTTCACTACTGCAAAAAATTGGTCGTCCGAAAGTGTTTTACTGGTAAGAGCTTTCAAATATTACCTACTTTTTGAACCGCTAAAGCTATGGGAACTATGCCACCTTGCTAAAATTTCACGTTTGACAAAGTTGAGTTTGATTAGTTCCGATTTAGTATAAAATTACACTGTCTAAATTCTATGTGCAATATGAATCTTACACTTACAGGATGGAAAGCAGAATACTTTTTTGCGATTTTTGTTGATGGGTAATGTGGAAAAGGTGCTATTGGTGGTACCAAATGCACAAAAAAAATTGGAAGTTTATAGGACAACTCCCGCAAATACGTTGAAATTTCAGTATAGTGCTTTTTTTAAGGAAATATAAAAAAAGAAAACATTTTTTACACACGTTTTGATGATGGATAGTGAGGAAAAGATGCCATTGGTGTCACTAAATGCTCATAAAAAAATTGAAGTGTGCAAATTAATTCCTTCATTTGTCGTTAATGCGCATTAATTTCGATCAAAAATATACAGAGAACTATGGTAGGCGTTTCATTTCAGAAAAAAAAGTGTTAACAACATTTAAAAACCCCCATCTTCAAAAACAAAAATAGTTTATATATATTTTTTTCACAAATTTTGTTTAAAAAAGTGTAGTTGCCCAAAAATTCAATGCATGTGCGGCAAATCAAGAAATTGTCTTTGAACTTCAACTTATTTAGCTGCACTTTGCCACCAATGGTTAAAGCATAATCTCAAATGGAAAATATTTTTTCAGCCCACTTTAATTTTTGATATCTATGTCAGCATTTTAATACTTGTGTGTTGCATTATTCAGTTTTTTGCTATATTTTTCATATTTATACGTTTTAATAGTAATAGTGCTTCCCTTTTCTACGAAAGTTTTCTTGAAAGTAAGTATTATATATACGTATCCCTGAAATGATGTTTAATGAAATATCTCTTCAAATGACTTATTAGAAATTTTTAACTTATTAATTCACTCTTACAGCGTTATGATAAACATAATTGTTATGTTTTCCCCCAAAAAAATTTTAACTAGTACCTGTTTATTTCTAATTCCATAGATAGTTGATTTGAGAGTGATTTAATATTTTATTCATTACCAGAAATGCTCCAGAGGTAATGTTTGCTGAGTCAACTAAATCCTACCCTGTGATCTATTTTGACAAACATTGTGAATTTGCTTTTTCACTTTATTATTTTTTATTCTCAAAACTTATTAGTTTTTTATGAATTATATATTCTTCGTATGAAATTTTTAAGACGAAAATGCTATTATTTTTTTTTTTTTTTTTTTTTAAAGCTTATTTGAATGTTGTACATGGTTTGCTGTCATGAGTTTTTTAGCAACTGAGGTATTGGCAAAAATAGAATAGAATTTTTCCCCTTCATGGTTATATTTAACTATTATGGATGGTGACGAACTTGTTTGTCCTTTTTATGTTGCTAATTTATTTGCCTGATTATTTGTTTAAGTGCATGAATTTTAAAATTTTAAAGTAACTGAAGCTCCATTTTACTTCATTCCAAATATATTAAAAAGATGACACTCTTTAAAAATGTGTCTAAATTTCACATGCTCTCTACCATTTTAGAACGTTTCAGAGGTTTAATAATTTTTAAATTTTTACTTTTGCCTATTTCCTCCTTCCTGTAAATGTGAAAACGTGCCAAACAAGAATGGGTTTTCCAACATTGTACAATGATTTCATCACTCTTAAGTTCTCTATCGCCCATTTAACCTTAAAAAGAAGCCTTTTATGTGAAAATATTGTTGCCTTATATTGTGATTATGAATAATAAGGTATTTGTTGCATCAAAATAGCTTTAACGAAGATTAATGCATACGTTTAGTAATATTCTGTATTGTTTATTTTACTATTAAAAAGTGTTTTACCATGTATAACTGAATAAGGGGTGGTTTTTAGTTTTTTATTTTATTTTATTTTATTTCATTTTGTGTACAAAATACGTTTTTACACACATCCCCCCCTCCGCCCCCACTTTTCTTCTTTAAATATGCATTTTTTTAAGCTTGATGTTATTTGTGTATCAGTTGAGTAACGTTGCCCCTCCCTAACGGGAATCCTGGCTACGCCCTTGAAGGGGAAGACAAAAAATTCCAGTCATGAGGAATAATTTTTAAAGTTACAAAACATGGAATTACATTTAATAACCTTTAGGAATCCATCCTTTACATAAGGGATGAAACGCTTTAATAAAATGATAAAATTAAACAGACATAAAGATAATAAATGAACAATGATTTAAATCAATTACCTGGAATCAAAAAAATTCTGCGGTAAAAATAAATAAATAAATAAAACAATAATAAATTTTTAAAAAGCAAATGTTCCTGAAACAAAACTTCTAAAATTTCTATGTATCTTAAACACCATCGACACGACAAAATGATTACAGTATTAAATAAAGAAATACTGCTACTTTTAATAGATTAATTTACTGCCTTCTAATTAATAAGTGTACAATAATACAAGATGGTAAGAAAATCATACATTTATTATTCAACCTATTTCAATAAAACTAAAAGTAGAGGAAGAATAAGTAGTTATGCATATAAACCAAGATTGATTTTAGAGACACATTAAATAAATGATACATTGATCGTGGTGAGAAAATTTTTCTTGCTCGTTTATTTCCCACATGTAAACGTTTACCATTGATTAAGAGATTCAAAAAGGGAAGAATTACCTCGAAACGATTTAACAGCGACGATTTATCCAAAGTGGCTCCCTTCTTTCCAGACGCGACGCCAGAAGAACAAAGGAATGAGCGCAAACCATAGTAGTTATCATTTTCATCAGGGGTGGCGCTGCGAGCATGGACTAGTTTTCTACGCAAATACCCACGAATCTCCATAGTAAAAGTTTGTCCGGACGATTTCATTGGCGCTAGAGGGCGCGCATGTACTATGTCTTGCCATGAGGATGATTCACGTACGTTGTTTAACGTTACAAGTAAATGGATTTAAAAATTCTTCAAGAGTTTTAAATATATAAAGTCAATTATTCAGAAGCTGGTTATATAATCATGGACTTAGTTTCAGAATGTGTTTGTGATTTCTTTTTATTATATTTGGTTCATTTTAGTTTGATGGTTTCGGTTTGTTATGATTGTAACTAGAGCCACTACAGAATAGTTATAGGAGGAGCCTTAATTGTAACTAAGGATGTAAAAAACCCGGAAATTTTGAAGTGAGGGGAAATACTCGGAAATTTTTGGGAAGAAACAGAAATTTGAGAACATTAGGAATTTTGAGAGGAAAAAACAAACTTTCTAATCATCATACACTATTTACTCAATATAAAAATGTTTTCAGTCTTCAAATATTGTTACAGAACGTATAACATTGTAACGTTATATTATTTTTATTCTAGATATATGATCTAGCGTCAAACATGACATTTTATATCAAATCTATCATTGAGAAAATTAACTTGTAAATTCAATAGGCTTTTTTATTGCAGAATATTATTGATTCTAAAAATTTATTTGATTTGGTTGCTTTACAGAAAATAAGATTAACCTTCAAAATATTTTTTCTTCTTTACTCCTTGATTCAAATTATACTATAAGAAATAATATATATATATACATAACTTATCTGTTTCATTCATAGCATTTTATTGCAACTTTAACGACCCATTTGGAGGGGTAATTTTTTGATAAGAAATACTATTATACATTTCAATAATTTTTTTTAAAGGCTGGCTTAAAATTTTTTAACGTGCTATTTTTTTTTTTTTTTTTATTGATGACTTAAACAAATATCGAGTTTCACAATGTACATGAAAAATATTAACAACTTCATTTTTTCATTCTCAACGGTAAAGTTTTTTTACAGATACCAACAGGACGAAAAAAATATGTTGTCTGTTTTAAAATGCCTTAACAATAGTGTTCAGTAAAATAATTGTAATTATAACGAACATTTCATAAAAAAATATTTATTATTGATGTATTAAAATTATTATTTCAAAAAAAAAAATCAAATGTTCCCAGCTTTCCGGAAATTAGAAATTTCCCGATTTTGCTTTGAATTCCCGGGGAAAAACCCGGTTTTTCCGGGAACAAACTAGGCGTTTTGAAATCTTTGCAAAGCTAATTATTGTAACTTGAGCTCCCCATTTTAACTAAAAACGATTTCAACTTTAATTTAAAATTAAATAATTAAAAAAAAAATATGTTCATTAAAAGTTATAACGCACCCCTCCCCAAAAGCTGTGGTTCCCCCCTCCAAGGCAGCATCCAGAGGGGGGGGACTCACGAGCCTCCCCCTCCCCGACCCGAAATCCAAAAATTTTTCGCAATGTAACTTGTATTCCTCCTTGAGACTTTCCTTAACATAAGTGTGACAAAGTCAGGGCCTCCCCCGAAAATAATTTCTAGATTTGCCCTGCCTCCCCCCCCCAAAAAAAAAGATGAGAACTCCAGTGGTGGGTATTGGGGCAAAACGAGCGCCATTGGAGTTTTTAAGGGGATTGTTTTAGGTGTCTTTGCTTCTTTTTTTAACTTAGTTTTTATTTTTTCATTCTATTATAAAATAAATAACTAAAAAGGATTTTGTAACAAATGTCCATTTTTGATTTTTGTAAATTTATGTGTGATACATCGGTCCATCTGACCATCTGAAAGAAAGCATAAGAATTTCTAAAGGGCAAAGACATCTATTGCAATGCTATAATAAATGTCTGCAGGTTTTTTTTTTTTTTATCTGCATCCGAACAGAATAATTTGCTTTCGAAAGTATCTTTTTTTTTTTTTGCTCTCATATTGGTGAACTAAATGTGGTTTTGGACACATTCGCTATTTGAAAATATATGTTCGCTAATATATAGTAATAACAAAACTTTTCCAACTTGGTGAAAATAAATTTTATTTCACAGTAATTTTGAGGTTTTTTGGTTTGCCGTAAAAGTTTATCTATTATGCGAAGGAAAAATGCACGAAATATTGAAATATACTTTGTATATTATTCGTTTGTATTTTGGTTTTGTATGTAATTGAAACTAGAGCAGAACTTTTTGTGTATCATAATGTGAAAAAGGTACCCCTAGAGGGGGCGGGGAGGGGAGAGTTTGGGGAGGGGAGTGTTCAGTTTTTGAATAAAAATTCTACATTTGTCTGGAACTATAAAAGGTTGTAAAGGATGTGACTCAAAAATTAAATTTTATATATGATGAAATATTGACGGGAATGAAGAAGTAATGTTATATTAAAATGAAATTGTGCTAGTCATAAACAACAATATAAATTTAAAGCTATGCTTTTTTCTTTGGTTCAAGATTTTGCTTATTTATTTGTTTCTATTTTGGTTTTGTATGTAATTGAAACTTGACCAAAACGTTGTGTATCATGTAACAAAGGTACCACCATAGGGGGCGGATGGCAAGAGTTTGGGGGAAGGTTTCAGTTTTTTAATAAAAGTTCTACATTTGTATGGAGCTATAAAAGATTGTAAAAGGTGCGACTCAAAAATTAACATCAGTATTATTTCATATATAAAATTTAATAGAGAGGAAATTCTATATTAAAATGAAATTGTGCTTGTCATAACAATATAAATTTAAAGCTATGCCTTTTTGTTTTGGTTCAAGATTTTGCTTATTATTTGTTTCTATTCTGGTTTTGTATGTAATTGAAACTTGATCAAAACTTTGTGCATCATAATGTGCTTTCAAATAAATGTAAATTTTAAAAAAATAAAATAAATCTATATATTTTTTAAAAATCTAACAATTTTAAGCATGCAGTTCATTAAAAAAACTTAGGTGACAGTAATTATTATGAATTTTTATTATTTATTTATGTTAAAATATAATACAAAGACATATAGACATATAACCTTTCTTTTTTTAGGTAATATACAACATAATAATGCAATTGTCTTCAACAGCTCAATAACTTTTTTGTCCAAGGAAACCCTTTTGCCTTTAAAAAGTATAACAATATTCTCTTAACAAAATACATGGTTTTCATTTAAGACTGCTTCCAAAAACTAAATAAAAATATTGTTCATGCTTGTGTTCATCTAAACGACAGCTGCTCCAAATTCTTCTCTAGAACAGATGATTGAATATTTAAAAAAATCAAATATTTTTTCCGCCTAATTTTTTTTGTACTGAAAAAAAGTGCGTAAACTAAAATGCTTCTTTAAAACGTTCGCTCTGCTACTAATCAGCTACCTCGCTATCGATGCTAGCGCCACCTACTGATGGCTTAGTTTCGTATTCAGTATTTTCGCGCCGTGTAGAACTCAATGAGCCAAACTGTTGAAAGTTGGGTCCTATCTCCACCAAACGGGGAAGCTTGAAAAAAAGTATGGACACAAGAACCAAATTTATTCATAGTATAATTACAAAATCGATGGGCAGGGGCTCGGGAATAATTTTATCTGCGTGACGTCAATGATGGTATATGAGACACGCAGCTTAATACGAAGTTCTGATTCTCCCTTTTAATATCAATGCAATGCATTGCATTGATATTAAAAGGGAGAATCAGAACTTTTAAATTCCTCTTTTTTTAATTGTATTTTTCAGATTTTAAGCCTATTGTGCTCCTCGTCAGAAAATCGGTAAAAGTTTGAATTAATTGCTTTTATTCCTTTTTCACCCCTTTGAAAAAAAAAAGGAAGTGTGTATTAAACCTACGCATATTCAGAATGCATACAGATTCCATTTGTTATTAGAAGAAACGCTATTCTATGTCTAAAATGCGTTTATAACTCCAGTCGTTAATGCTGAATACCGAAAGTAAATCCTTGCAGCAGACGAATTAAATAGTCCTTTCCCCACTCTGTGGGTAAGGTCAATTGCACTTTTAGCACAAACATACATGCATACACACATCTACCATGTATACATATACAATGTTCTTTTAGTGCTTCATTTGTTTCTTCAAAATGATCAAAAGCTTGCTGTGTTAAATAGGTATGTGAGTTGCTAACATAAAATTAACTTTTATTTTGAAGCTTGGCAACATAAACTTTTCTCCGGCGAGAGGATTGTAAACTTTGTAAATGAAACGAAAGTTCAAGTTATACAGGTGAGGGAATGTTATGCAATGTTTACTTATTTCTTTTATTGCTTTTTAAAAATCCTTTCCTTCATATTCCTGTGTGTGAAGTACGTATTTAATTTTCTTTCAAAATGATAATATCGCTCTGTAATCCTTTTCCCCCTCTACATTAATTTGAAATACCGGGTACTTTATCAGATTTTTCTTAATTTACGAAGTTAGTCAAATCTGCGGCAATTACTTAATGTATGCCCTTCATGTTTCATATCGAGATTAAATTTTGATAGAGTTTGTTTCAGTGTACATTTTAATGCCGGTTCAAATTTAACATGAAACGGATGTATTGTTTGAAAAATATTAGCACATTTTATTTTTTCGAGATAGTTAAATTGAAATCATCATTTTTTAATGAATTCTTTGTTTATTGAATTTTGATCTAAATAGTTAATTTTCATTGATAATCAACTTCATCATTCAAGTGTAAAAAGTAAAAATATTTTAAGTTTTAGATTTTTAAATCTCTTACTTATTTATTTAGTTATACATTTTATGTATTGCTCAACTTCAGGGAAAGTGAAACAATTAAACAATGACAAACTTTACAAAACATGATTTATTGTTTCTCCCAATTCCATATTATTCAATGGAAAAGTGACATATAGCAGTATGCAGAGTCTTTGTCACTTTTTGATTTTAATTCTTTATCCATAAGAAAAGTGACACAATTCATTTTTGAGTTGTGTCATTTTTTTGCAGATGAGTGATAATGATACTTATAGCATAAAATATATTTGTGTATGTCCATTTTAAAAATATTATATTACTATGTATATTGCATATTTATTAAAATGAATAGTTCCTGATAATATATACTATTCACAGATGACATCTCGGTAAACATTTACGATTCTTTGTATTTCTTTTTATGGGTTAAAATAATAATTAGTTACGCAAAAGTTTCTTGACAAAAATTGATGTTCCAATGATGGCTCAATCATTAAATTTTATATGAAAATGGAAAAGAAAAATGCAAATTTTTTTATAACATAAAATGGATTCCATTGCATCAGAAATATTCTGGGAAAGTTTAATAGATCAGAGAGGTGTTTCCCAAACTTTCGACAAACCCCTTCTATAATTTCCGTAATTCTAAGTATCCCTCGTCAAATATATAAATTAAGTTGATATATATATTTGAAGGTGATAAGGTGATGCAAATTCAAATAGAGAGGTTTATCCGATGTTCTTAGTAGGGATGTAACAAATAGTGGTTTGTCCGAATACCGAATATGTGGCCATTCCTTCCCAGCCAAAGGCGAATATTTGGCCAATGTCTTTGGCTGAATACTGAACATTTGGTGTCCAAATATTAAAAATTCTAGAAAATCATTGTAATAGAAAGTATCTGTCAAATTTAAAAGCATCCAAAGTTGAACACCAATTCAACACGTTAATCTATGATGTAAGATTTAATTCTGTTTGTTGAGAATCTAAAAGTATCGAAAATTAATGTATTTTGTGCATTGTTTTGAATGCAATAAAATTGAGAATTTCACCCACAAGTGGAATATAAAGGACAGGTTTTAATGTAAGCATTAGCATTATTTTACTAATTATTTAATTCCAATTACAGAAACTGCTTAATGAACTTTTACCTTGCTCAAAATAGTTTTATGAAGATATTTTAAAAGTTATTAGTTGTTAATATTTTTCTTTTATATGTTTTTTACATACCTATTTTTAAAAGATACATTAAAATTTAATGCATTTAACTGAATTATATTTTTATTTTCAAAACCCTCAATAATTTATGCTATTGTAATATTCATGATATATTCTACGCGTTTCACATTTCTCTTTTACCCAATATTCACAATAAATCATTCAAATCATTTTTAATGAAAGTGCGAGTCTCTTCTTATAATGATTATTATACCTAACAATTTAGAGACTGATCTTTACTTTCAACACACTCCAGTAGATCTGAAAATAATCACTCACCATTTACCTTGTCAATTGAACTGTGTACTTTGATGATGAAATAACTGGCCACTAATCAATTTATTTTATTTAAAATTCATTTTTCAAACAAAGTTATTTCTAAACAATCTGAAGTTCACACATGTTATTAATCCATTTCCCCAACTGATAAAAAAAAGCTGTGATTCATTGCAAGGTTTCATATATGCCAATTCTTTTCTACACACCCTTACCTTTTAGCATAGTGCCATAGTATTTTCATAAATAATAAAAGTCTCTCCCTGGCTCCTAATAATAAAATAGTTGCTACTAAATTTTAAGTATATTACTGGCCACTGGCTAACTAAAAATTTGCCTTTTCAGGTTTACAGCCTAATAACAAAATGCATCTTGGATTAGAAAATCTAAACATGGCTATCATTAGTATTCTAACTGGCAATAGATTAGTCATAAATCTTATCATGAATCAGCAACAAGTAATGCTTAAAATACTAGACATAACAATTACAAGTAAAATGTAAGCTGGAAAACTTTGGAGAGTTTTAGTAATTTATTGTTTAATGCTTGGATAAGAAGTGAGACAAATCATCCAAAATGCTTCTAAGAACTGATGCTATAGGTTTTGCTGTGTTGAAATTATTTAAAACATTTGTAATATGAAAAACCACATATGTATCGTTTTCCCATTAAAGCTGTTTTCAAAAAAGTTTGAATATTTTTAGCCAGGTGGAAGATTGTTGAGCATTATAAATGCTTTCATATCAGCTGAAATGAAATCGTTATCAAGTTTAGTGCTTTTTTATTCATTTGCTATTTCCTTTACATTCAAAATTGTATTTTATAATTTTTTGTGCATTAAATTTGATAGATTTTTTTTCTCTTTAAAACTATGATTCCCCTCACCTCTTTCTCTTAACCCTTCAGAACTTGCACCGTGAGCAAAATACTTACACCAAGAAGAAAAGTAACTATGTCTAGTATTCTACTTTAGGAAAAGGTGCGGCTCTGTCTAGCTTCCTGGGATGAAACTAGGCAGATGGGGCCAGTGCTCAGGGCTCCTGATCTTAAAGACGCTAAATTGACTAATTGGGATGCACTTTTTTCTAAATTACCCAAATCTGGCGAAAATAGAAAAAATTACTATTTAATAACAAATGATAAATTTTTGGTTGAACATTAATTTTTGAAATATTTAAACATACATTTTGGAAAACTTAGATGTTTGAAAATAATAATTCTGTACATTGAGCAGTAAATGTTACTAACTAAACACCATTTTCGTGTAACTAAATGAGTCTTCAGTTCCAGAGTTTCAAAGGTGCGTTATAATTTCATTCTCCAAGATCTGTATTTTTCACTTTGTACTGGTGTTTGGTTTCAAACAATGGCATGACATGCCTTGATTGCTTTCTTGACCTGGTGCATATCACGTCTGCTCACACCGACGACTGCAAGAGAAGCTTCTGTTGTCAGTTTCACTGTTCTTTCAACACATTGAGTTACAGCATGAAAAGTTTACATTTCGCAATGTCGATACTGGAAATTCTCCAGATTTTATCAATTGCTCTATATCTTTCTTTAATAAGTGAGTGTTATTAGAGATTCTGTTATTTGGCAAATTCTGCCAATCTACTGGATCTACATAAGATTCTGCATTAAAATTAATTTTATTAATTCTGAACACATGAACTCCTCTGCCCGTTTCTTCTCTTGCTTTCAAAATCCTGTGGAGGCCAGTTTCTCGCATATCTTGGTCTGTGTAAACAAACATTGTAAGAATTATGGCTTCAGGATGACCAAAGTAGCAATTTCTTTGAATGACATAGGCTACAACTTTTTTGAGACTGTCTGTAAGGCAAAGCAAATCTTGAATTGTTTTCCAAAGATTTTGTGGACCATCTGTGCAATTGTGATGTGATTTAATCCTAAACCACCCAGAAGAGTATACTTTCATTGTAAATCCGGCCAGAACTGTCAACCAACGAGCATGAGACATTTTTCCCGGATTTCGGAGTCCCAGTCATCGATGTGAGCAGACGTGATGGATGTGCATATGGTGTGCATATATAAATGCTTGTGCTTTTGTTTTTTTTGTGTATGTCGGGGGGGGGGGGGGGGGTAGGGTCTAAAGCTTGGTCTTGCCTCTGTTGGAAAACGACCTAGTTACTTCCCTGCTAGCTTCTCCTTGTAAACTTCTTTGCTGTCGCGGTGCAATAAATCTTTGACTGTCGCCACAAGGCCATTTGCTAGTGAAGTTCAAGTGTCGGTGTTTCTTCTCATTGTACGAGTTCTAGTGAATCTCTTTTTGAACCATGGATGCCACTTTTTGTAAACAGCCTCCCTGCTACAGTTGTAGTTAAAGTGGCTATATTCAATGCAATGGTTTCGGTTAAAGCATCAGCTGGTGTTTTAGTGTTTCTATCTCAAAAACTAAAAAAGTTGCTGCGTCATAAAATTATGATTTTTAGAAAATTAAATTCAAACAAATTGCAAAGAAATTTATGACAATTGTCTGGATGTTGTTCTTAGCATGCAATTAGAGATACTATATTTATTATAATTAATATTTATTTAACTTAATATGTAAGGGTGCATACAGACTTGAGCATTTTCAACCTGAGCCGCAGCAATCTCCTCACCCGAATGGTTGCTCGCATGGTCAGGTCATGCACAGAAGCTGCTTTTCGTCTTCGTGACATCATGCTCACCCTGAATTTGCTCTAGTCTGGAAGTAGCATAATGTTGTGAATATGATCTATGTACAAAATGGTTAAAAAAAACTTTTTTTCTATTCTAAGACATTTTTCATACTTATGTAAATTTTATTTATTATTTCTAGCTTCTAATTTAGAAGTATGTACAGAGAAATGGTCTGTAATTCTTTATTTTTTCTTTTAGACTGAAATGAAAAATTCACGCTCTTCATGTTTGGTTGGCATAAGATTAGTACCTGATGGTTTCTCCGCTTTAAGTTCTCCCTTATGCGATGGCATTGTAATAGGCTGCTTGACATTGCCAACTGTAGCTGCAACAATATCTTGTAAAGATTTCAGAACAATGTTGTTATCTAAATTGGTCAATTTACCAAATGACTTTATTTTTTTGACATGCAAAGGGTATGTCGATTTTTCTTTCTTATCATACCAAAGCCCATATTAAAATTCCTATTATTAATGTTTTAAACAATAATTAAAACCTACTCATGTCAAGTGCAGTGTTATTTTATGTTAGGCTTGTTTTGATTTAAAATATTTAGAACTATTTGTCATGTGCATAAGGGGTAAAGTGAAATGCATATTTGATTTCACTTTGTCCGTACATTATTGACATTTGTCAATAATTCAATTGATAATACATTGATTTGTTTATTTATTAAGTTGATTTTTAATTTGTTCATTTAATTAATCTTTTTTTTTTGCAATCGATAATTCCTTTATTCATTTGCTCATTTTATCAATCATTCATTCATTTAGTTATATTCATGTTTATAATAAGTATTTATTACCCTCTGTACTCGTAATTGTGAATCATTACGTTATTTGTACTACCATGAGGTAACACATTAATGCAAATGGTTAACCCTACACTGCACATTTTTTTTTTCTTTGTAAAATATTTTTTTTGTGTTTGTTTGTGCTAGTTATAAGTGGGAAAACTACTAAAAAAATTCCTATTTAACTAGGAAAAGTAGAATTCGAGAAAAATTGACATGTTGTTTTAAAACAACACTGCGCATTTAGGGGTAAGAAAAATATTTTTTTTTATATAATCATTTAACAAATGAAACCAAATCAATAATAAATAGTCATGCATTATGATCATAAAATAGCACAAAAATATGAAAATGTATTAAAATATTTTATTTTATTGTTATTTATAAATTTATAAAATTTATTAAAGTAAAAATTTGCAGATGTAACTAATAATTATTAGTTACATGTGAAAATTTTTACTTTGGTTACCAATAAAGTTTAATAATAATTTCACTAAAAGATTTGAAACAAGAAACCTAACATCTGTAGGGGGTTTATGTGATAATGTTTGTTTCTTCTTTGGTTGAGCGTGAATTGATTTTCAACAAAATTCCTAAATAATAATTTAATCGACCACTTTAAGCTAATTTGTGAAATATTTAACAATAATCTTCTAAAATATACTAAATAAAGTGAAATAGAATAACCTGTGACACCTGTTCTTGTTTATTCTACAAATAATTCAGGAGCATAAAAATTGCCCACGAATGCGCAGTGTTGTTTTAAAACAATAAGTAAAAAAGGTACCTTAATATATATTTTTCTCGAAATTTTTCGGACAACTTATATTTATTTTATTTTAAAACTATGTAAGCAATTAGAGACTTTTTTAAAATAAAATTGTTGCTTAAAATTTATAGAAAAAAAAAATTAAGAAGTTACTGTTTTGTACGAAATCATCATGTCTTACGATTTTGTGAAAAAAGATGAACCATGCGTTCAGTTTACAAGATCTAGGGGAAACTATATTAACTAATATGATCACACATACAAAATGAAACGAAAGAATGCACCACGTGTTAAAAATATCACAAAATAAAAGCTTAGTGAACGAAAAATGGAGGTGTTATTTAAAAACAACAGGGCGCAGTGTAGGGTTAATTATCCCATTAAAACTATTTCATTGGGAAAATATTTCAATTTTTCACTTTACCCATACATAGGTGCTAAGTGATCATTTTCCGCTTTTACTTTAATGTACAAATTTACTGCTTAAAATGAAAAATATTTTTTCCTTGCAAGTTCTTTTATAAAATTCATAGTTCTTTCTTTATGTACTCTTATTCTTAAAATAAATTTCTAATTTGTTCATTTTGAAGAATGTAATTTATCATAACCTATTTCACTATGCCCTACATTCCTTTATATATGGTGGGGAAAGAGGGAGGGGCAGAGTGAAAAAAGTGAAAAATAAGGAAATTTCATAATTTTGGAAAACTTAGGGAGTTTCCTTGTTTGTGAGGTAATTTTTTTTAAGTTGAACTGACAAGTGCCACATCCTAAAAATAAGGATTAGAGTCTAAAACTTGTAAAAACTTTCCTAAGTGATAGAAAAATATCCAGAAAAGTTTCCTTTTAGATTTTCCTAATATTTCTCACTCGGATGTGCTGAAATTATGAGCCTCTGGTTATCTCTGATGGGAGTACAGATAAGATGATGCTAATATGTTATAATGCTTCAAACAATTGCTTTGAAAAAAAATGTTATCTTTATGTAAAATGCAGTTTCCCATGGACACAAAATTTTTTCTTCAAATTGATGTCAAGTGTCAAATTTTTCTTTTAGTTGCAGATTTTTTTTAATGTTAATCTATCAGTAATTTGAATTTTTAAATATTTTTGATATTTACTTTTCATGTACTTTTTAGCCAAATATTATACAGTAGAACCTAGATCCATCCTTTGTACACCTTTTGTTTCCTTTTTTAATGGTATTGTCTTGCTTTATGCTGACCTCACATTCGTTATTTTCCTGTAATTATTGTTTCAGAAAGCATGGTCCTGGGAGAAACAATCAATAGAGGTTCTACTGTAATGGGTCTGTTAAGAAAAAGAAAAGCAACCCCAAGCACCATTTTCATGAAAAATTTATTATTACCTTAAATTTTTAACACCAAAGAACAATTCTTTCAATTTTCAATGCATAAATCATATGCATTCAGTTGCTATACTTTGAAACACTTTTTTTTGATAATTTAATGCTTTTTTTCACATTATCATGCTGAAAGTAGGAGTTAGTAATTTTAGTGCACACTGAAATGTAGAATCTTTTTGCATCCTTAACAGGATTTGCAATTTCCTCTTTTGCAGTGTTATTAATTACTTCTAGAGTGAAAAATGTTTGTTTTATTTATTTTTTTCAATTTTAATTATTTTAATTTAATTTTTATTTTTCACTTGCACGCAAATCAACAAAATATTGCGAACAATTATTTTCCCTTTAATTAATGCCCCAAAACTAAAAATGACGAGAGTGTGCTATGAAGGCTGATTGAATGTAACCTTTTATAGGGGAAATTGTTGATAACTATAACTTTAGTATCTGAACTAAACAGCTATGGTGATAAATGTATTATTGATTTTGTACCTAGAGTTTTTCA
This sequence comes from Octonoba sinensis, assembly GCA_038502835.1. Classification (NCBI taxonomy): domain Eukaryota; kingdom Metazoa; phylum Arthropoda; class Arachnida; order Araneae; family Uloboridae; genus Octonoba; species Octonoba sinensis. Next base: position 192,143,099 of record CM076598.1, on the reverse strand, counting down.
GGTATTTTTAAAAAATATTAAATAATAATTAAAAAAATCTATACTAAAATGTTTTTTTTAATCCTGATTAATAAAGCTCTCGATTTCAGATGGCCAATTTCGAGGATTGAAGAAGAAAATATAATTGTTTCTCAATTAATTCATGAAGAGATAATTACTATTGAAAGAGACCTTGGTAATTATCTTAAAATTTCACATTTTCACAAAAATGTAATTTTATAGAGAAAATAAACTATATCAAGTACAAAAAAAGAAAATATAAATGAAAGTAAATAACCAGTGATGCCGCTAGACTTCGGAAACAACGGGTCCTTGGAACCCGGGACTTTCAAATTTACGGGTTCTTTTTCCAAAAACCAGGTCCCTATCCATAAAATAGCATATCATGATTTTAAAGATATCGGGGGTGGTAGCAGTAAGGATTTACCTACCTGAGTTTTCAAAAAAAAAATCACTGAACCTTTATTTTTTTTAAATACGTACTGTATTGTCAAGTGTATAAGACGAAATGTGATTTATTTAATTGCACCTTATGAAAAATACTTGAATCAGACAGAATTGGATAAAGGTACATTGGAGTCGTAATGGAAAATGTATAAAATATAGGACAAACGGAAAAAAATTGTGTACTATTTTAAGAAAATGTGTGGATTATTAAAAGAAATAATACAATAACATCTAAACAATCATCAGAATGATAAAGAAAAGTAATTAGAATTATTTACATGTGTTTAAATAACCTCTTTTGCACACATTAGTTTATTATTTCCTGCATGAATTATGGTTTTTGCTGCTTCAATACCTTGCACAATTTTTTGTTTTAATACTTTTTGCAGTCTTTTGTTTTCTTGCTCTTTTATGCAAAAAGTGCAGAAAATGCCGAAATTTGGATTCACGAATTTCGCGTAATTGAGCGTGCGAAAATTAAGATCTTGTTTAAAAAAATAAGAGTACTGCAAGACATTAAAGTACTCAAACTTATTTTTATTAATTCAGAATAAAAGCAACTATTAACAAAAAACATAAATGTAAAAACAAGCCCTTTACAAAAATCGCGATCTCAAAGAAACTACATCTTTCAGATTTATTACATTTCATTTTCTTCTTTTCAAATCATTTATGTCTAAAAATCTGCGCAGAAACGTTTCCCATTTTTTCTCTGAAAGTTGAGAGATCGACTCACACAAGGGTTTCTGTTATTTGTCTGAAAGTTGGGGGGTTCGACTTACATGCGAATCGACTTATACGCAAGTATATACGATAAGACTTTGATAAAAATAAGAAGGAATTTTATTTGTTTATTTCTTAATTAAACCTAAAAAATAATTGAAATGTAAAAATAAGATTCTCGTAAAGGATGCAAAAAGATTATGCAAAGAAAGGAACGCAAGCGTTTCTTTGCTTGCACATGGAAGTTAGGCCTACGTAAATTTAAAGTATTGCTGCAATTAACCAATAAATACACTCAATATTCTGCAATTGAAAGGGGAAAAAAAACAAAATGAGGGCGAAAAATTTAGGGTGATTGAGCAAAAGAAATTTCCGGTATTTGCATTACTCTACCACTCTTGAGATATAAATGAAAAATAAATCTTTTATGACAAGAATTTTTTTCCAATGCAATTAGCATTGGAAAAATTGATTCATTCAATAATAATTCTACCAAGAATTAAAACCAAACTTCCATATTTAAAAGCTAAAAATCAAGTGATTGATTTTTGGTAGAATGCTAGATTCACGAATTTTCTGCAATATCTATTACATGAACAGTAGCACTCTTTCTTTAAATACTGAATGCAATAAGGCTATAACAAGTTAAATAGGAACATTGTATTGATTATTTTAATTCAAAATAAAAGCTAAGTGAAAATCATAACTGTGAAAATGAAAGCTTTTTATACCAGATCAAAAAAAAAAAACTTCCATATTTCCAAACTTATAAACTTCAGGTTAATTATACCCTTAAAGAAGTTTTTGGGTATTTAATCTGCGAATTGTTCAGTAGAAATCAGTTCTGTTCAGAGCCACCTGTTTCCCCCTACCTAAGCCATGGTAACGGTGAATCACAAAGAAGGAAATGGGCATCAATGCTAGCTGGTGCCGTTTCCCCACTCTTTCTTCATATAAAAAAGCTGAAGGAAAAATGCAGGTCAAAGGCGACCAAAAAATATTCTTGAGCATCAGGTTTTTTATATATTTTACTTTATTATTTTTTTCCCCGCGATGAAAATCATCCGCCCCAGGGGACGCATAATAATTTTTTTTGCATCCCCACCTCCGATTTTTACGTATTTGACGCACTATAGTGGTTCGGCGGCATTGCTGATAACAATTAAAATAGATTAATTTTAAAGTTATGAAAAAAATTTCTAATATCCGTTTTCTTCTAATATCCATTTTAGAGCTTTTATTTAAAAAAAATTCTGGAGGAGAATCCCCATTTCCCTCTTTATTGAGATGCCAATAAAGATAGCCTGAAATCTGTTTTAAGACTTTAATTTCGAAATATTTCTGTTATGAGGGGGGGGGGGGGAAGCTGCCAAATTCGATCCGTCCCCTCCAGTTTTTTGACCCTGTGGTCTGACAGGGTGTAGCGTAAGGATCTCCCAGAGTTTGAAGAGGAATAAAAATGTAATTAAAATTATAAAAAGGTTTTTTTTTTCTATTTCTTTTTTTTATCCAGTGAGGGGAGAGGGACTTCTGATTTTCTGGCAGGGTGGCCTAAAATTTATAGATCCAGGAATGATTGAATGTGGTATTTTATTTCATAACCTAGGAAAACATCTGGAAATGTTGATGGCTTGATAAAAAATGCAAGTTTGGTATGAAATCTTTTTTTTTTTTTTGCTTCTCCTATGATATCACTTCATTTTGAGTTGTGAAGTTTTATGATTAAGGCAATAGGATCTAAGTGTGAAGTACTTATCTAATTAAAAGAGAAACCCTAATAACAGATTTAGAACTCAAAGACTAAAATAAATGCCTACTTTAGACAAAGGTAAAATAGCTATTCAATTTTATAATATTTTTAAAATTTATAAATGCACTTGCAAAGAAAGAAAGCATTGGAATCTGAATGGTTGAATTCATCTTTAAATTTGCAGTGCTGACTTTTATTTTTCTAGTAGTTTCGTTTCAATTTAAAAAGATTGTATTAAGTTAAAAAAAAGACTTACTTCAAATTATGTTTCTTTATCATATCTATGATCAATCTGGAATATGATGTTTGTTCCTAATAATCTATTTTTTTAAAAGCAGTCGAAGAATAAACAGCTGTACCCAAAACTCTACCTAAAACTGTATTTTTGTGCATTTAGTTATTTTCTGTCTTTATTTTATAAGCTTCAGAATTCTTAGTCACATATTGAAAAAGCCTACATCAACTTTATCTTTATGCTACATCTTGAAAAAAAGGTAGTATGATATTCCCTTATTTAGAACTTCCAAACTAATATTACCTTTTTTTTCAGTTTGAAACTTAATACGGCCAAAATAACTAGTTTTATATCAGTTCTGAAACCACAAACTTCAAAACTATCTCAAAATATGCTCTCCTGCTCTCCCCTCCTTTAAATTTTTTTTCCTTTAAAAAAATACATAATGGTTGTGACTTTCTGTGAAACTGCTGCATGAAACATAAGTAAACCAGATTTTATCTAATACTCTTATGAAATGCTTTTTTTTCTTTTCAATTACGTACATGTGTCAAAAATAAAAAGGTTTGACCTTAAATTATAATGCTAAGAATATAACTTTCTACCTTGTTTGATTTTTTTACGAGGTGTTCAATGTTTTTAATGCTTTATATTTTATATTCCAAAATATTCTCTTGTTTGTTGCTAGCATCTTATATATTTTTAAATATAATTTCTAAGTAAATTGCTGTATTTAATTTTCAAAGTGAAATATCTTCTATCTAACTGATAAAGAAATTTTTCTACTCTTTTCTAAATATGAAGAAAAATAATCTTTGCTATTAACTTCTTACTTTGTTCACCTAAATTTAATCAAATACCTTTTCTCTGCTATGTGTGCATAGCAGAGAAAAGGTATTTGAAATGTGAATTTCTCAGCTTTTTTGTGGATTTGTTTTACATTTCAATACATTTATCTAGAGTTACAGTTTAATTGTTTTATGTATATACATAATATTTTGTTGTTAATTTTGAATCTGAATTTTCTTTCCAGGCATGCCACGATTAGGCATTAAATGGTCAAATGGTGAATCTTTAGGATTTATATTTATTAACTATAGTAGCTTTTTGACTGAAGCAAGGGAAAAAATTGCTTCTGAAGTAAGTAAATTATAGATTCAATTCTGGTTACTTAGCAGGAATTCATCTTTGTTATCTTAATATATACTGGTTGCTATGATCTATAGAAATTAGGGATGTAACTAATAACAACTAAGCCACATTTCAACTATTTAACATTCTCGTAGTTTAAATAAAGGACATTGGGCAGATGAATGTCAAAAGTTTCAAAACTCATTGTAATTGATAATTATTTTAAAAAAGGGGTATTTTATAAATTAAATAATTTTAATTATTTACAGTAAATTATATATAATATTTAAATATTTTTTGAAATAAATTGCAGCAGTGGCACACTCTCTGGATTTTGCTTCAATGTGGGGGGGGGGGGGGGGTACTAAACTCAGGATTAGAAATGCTCCACATTTGGATTTTCCTGGATATTGGATATCTATTGTAAGTTTTCTGACAAATCTGTACTTGATATCCGGCTGTGATGTTTGAAACCTGCAATTCCATATGCATTTTTAAGCATCCCCAAAGATTCAATTATGCAGTGTTTGTAATTCACATATATTTTCAAAATATGCTAAGTAATTTAATTTTTAAAATAAAATTTATGTGCCAGATAACTTTTCTCCTCCAACCTCCTTCCCTGTTAGGACTAGGCCTTAGGGATGCCCTCTCCCGGGCACTAGGTAGTAGGGGTAGGGGCCACGGATTTTACATGCACATATACCTAAGTGTACATGGTGGGTCTTCAGCGGGTCAGGTGTTGAATCCCTGACCTTCCAGTTAGAAGTCCGACATCATAACCACTAGGCTACCACGGCCCTCGTGCCAAATAACTGGATCTTTCGTGCTGTGGCCAGTTGGGATTCCACATATTTGAAAAAAAAAAGTTGCTTAGAATAATCGGGTTGGTCATACCTGATAAGGATATAATATTTATGATGCTGCTATCCAAGTAAAGTTATAGGCAGACATGATTCCTACTGTTCATAGATGAATAAAAGGAGTAAAATTTGCTTCCGTTATTATAGAGTTGTCATTATAACAGAGTTCAACTGTAGTTTAACAATAAGTTTATTGCCTATATGAGTAAATTACTTAAAAATTTTAATTTATACTTCAGCTCTATGAAAAAATCAAAGAAGAGAGTGATTTTGAATTTCTAGACACCAATGCATGGCCAATTCCTAATTTTCAAGAGAAAAACCTTACTGTATGGGATGTAATTTCAAGGAACTCATTGAACATTAAATCTATAACAAAGAAAAGGAAAATAGAGAATATTATGCACAGACAGAAAAAAAGACCAAATAAGTATGTATATGTAAGTTTAATGCATTTTTAATTTATTAATATTGTATATTTGACTAAGCAGTACTGTAAGATTTTATGTCAAATGTTTATGTAATGACACATTAGTTGAAATTAGAACACAGTCACTACACTGTCACCACTGAAGAAAGTTCCTTCATGAATATAGAATTCAGCTTTAAAAGTATGATTGGGGTAGGGGCCACAGATTTTACATGCACATATACCCAAGTGTACATGGTGGGTCTTCAGCGGGTCCGGTGTTGAATCCCTGACCTTCCAGTTAGAAGTCCGACATCATAACCTTTATTGGAGAGTTGAAAACACCAGCCTTTTAGAATAAGGAGAATATGGGGCAAAGTTAAATGGTAAAATATTAACTCTGTTTGCAGTGCCACCTATTTGATAACATTTCGCATATGTAACATAACATGTGGTTGATTCCAGTCAAACGCCTGTGTATGAAATGAAATGAGGGAAAGGGGGGCACGAAAGGCCAAGTACTGCAACCAGAGGTCTATTGTACTAAACACCAAAACGAGCATGTCTCTAGAAGAGTCCAGTAGCTGATGCAAAGTTCAGCGGCACCTAATAGGGATGTCATGAATTTCCCAGGGTTCAATGATATGATGACCTAGGTGTTGAAACCTATAAGCAGAAAACACTTCACAGCTGCATAAGATGTGTGCAATGGTTTCCTCATGAAAATGGCAACCCCTAAAGGTTGGGTCGTTACTGACCCTCATAATAGTAAGATGCCGCTTTAAGGAACAGTGACCAGTAAGAAGACCAATTGTCTTCCTGATACCATTTCTATTAAGTTTTAGTAACCCTTTTGCCTGTATGCTGGAGCAACCGTAATTAAGTTCTTTAGCCTGCCGTTGTCCATCTATGTTACGCTAGTTACAATACTGCTTATCTTAAAAAATATGAAAGGCAGTGGTCCTAATAAGATTCTTAGAAATCCTAATTGCAGGCTCTGGGCCAATAAAGGGAGTATCAGAACCTTTCCTATTCAGGCGATCAGCAATTTCACTGCCCGCGACACCTCAATGCCCAGGCACCCAATAAAGAGTAACCCTATTATGCTTTGCAAGAGTACAAAGCAAGTTGAGGCATTCCCAAATAGTACGGAAAGTCATAGCGACTTTATATAAGGCCAGTAAGGCAGCTTGACTATCAGAGCAGATATGAACACACCTGCTACCGTAGTCCTTCACCAAACACAAAATGCAACACATAAAGATTGCAAAGACCTCCGCCTGAAAGACGGCGCTAAACTTGCCTAGAGGACAGGAGTACTCAGTGTCCAGCACCTGTGTTCAGGTTCATTTTGGAGCTATCCGTGAACCAGAGAGTACAGCTCTTGTTGTGCGTTAGAGGCAAATCACTCCAATCACAAGCAGAGGGAAAGATCACATGATAGGGCCTATCAAAAGCCCAATGAGGGCCAAAAGAATCTCTCGGTATTCCAGAAAGGGGATGCCCCAGAACCTCCCCATCAAAGTTTTTCCAGGAAAGATACCCAGTGTAGGATTTAACGAGCCCAGAATGCTTAAGCCTCTCCATGCACAGGAAAGCTTCAGGCTCAATGCGCATGTAGAGGGGACATAAACGTAAAAGCAACTCGAGAAGCTGTAGGTGTGGTCCTTATACAAACAGTTATGGCAATATAGACCATCCTTTTGCAATTTGTTAAGCTCAGTCTTAGCAGTACTTAAGCCGGTTCTTGACCACCAAACAATGGAGCCATATGTAACGATGGAATATATTACCATTGTATAGATCCAATGGACAGCCTTGGGCTTAAGGCCCCAAGTACGGCCAACAGCTCTCTTGCAGGACCAAAATACTTTTCTAGCCTTAGTCGGGCAATAGGTAAAATGCTTGTTCCAGCTAAGATTGGAGTCGAAATAGAAACCAAGGTACTTTACCTCTTCAGAACATGTGCGAGATTGCCCAAAGAAGCTGACATTACGCACCTTGAATGCTCTCTTACGTGTGAAAGCAACCATAGTGGTATTAAGAGGATTCACAGAGAGACCTTCAGACTGACACCACCTATCCACACATCCCTTGCGATAAAATGGAGGAGACAGTATCAATCAATAAACTTACTTCTGGCTACAATAGTTACATCATCAGCATAGCTGATGCAGAAAAGGCCAGAAGCCGTAATACTTTCTAAAAGTGAATCAACTACAAGACACCAAAGGATAGGTGAATGTACACCACCCTGAGTTCCAGGATACTGTAATTGGCCTCATGAAATCTGCCCTTAAAACGGTTGAAAACTGGTGCAGGGAAGTTTGCCTGACTGTACTCTTTACTAGAAAAGGAATTAAAGATGTGCATCATTCCTCAGCATGGTACCTCACACCTTGGATTGGGTTCGCCTACAGATTTTAGCTTAGCATATGGAATGGCCTCGCCATGGGTGACCCTACCAGGAGTTATAAAACTCCCGACGTGCATCGCCCGTTTTGCCCAGTGTCACCCCCTTGCCACATTGAGGCAATCTGCAGGGCTTTAAGGGAGAATTCCTATGTATATTATAATAAAAGTCATTTTCAAAATTGGATGCTCATATTGTAATATATTGTGTTAAAAAAAGCTTCTGCCTGTAGGGTATGGTTGTTATTGATTGGTCTAGCATTATCTCTGATTATGTCTAGTGATTAAGATTCCACTTAAAGTTGTAGATTCCCTGGCAGTTCATAGAAACTATTTAGGTTTACCCTCTAGACTGTTTAGACTTACATTAGTGCATAAAATGGTTGGTTAGTTAAAACCAAGGCTTGGTTTTTAAGGAAAGAAATGTAGGAACTCTATTGTCTTCACGACTTATATTAGTGCAATAATGTAAGTTACATCCAACATGTAAAAATTTACATACAAGTTAAGAGATGCTGAGATCTTGCAAGCTCCGGTGCAAATTAAGCCTTTGTTTTAACAAAAGTACCAAAGAATTGTCACTTTTTCACTTTGCCCCATACATTAAAGCAAAGTGATAATTTTTCACTTTCAGTTTAATGTAAGAATTCACTGACTAAAATGCAAAAAATGTTTCAACAAAAGTGCTAGTATAAAATACAGTTATCTCTTTAGGTATTGTTATTTTCAAAATAAATTTCTAATTTGTTCATTTTGAAAAAAAATAATTTCTCCTAACTATTTCACTTTGTCCCTAATTCCCCTGCTTCAATTATAATTTTGGTAACTTGCAGCTTTAATTGTTTTGATTAATGTTTAAATTGAATATGTCTGCTTCATCTATCAGTTACAAACATTTCAGCACCTTTTTCTTTTAGCAGTTTATAAAGCACATTGTTAAACAACTATTATTTTTAAATGTCTAAGGGCACTGTTTTTGGTTTTTGAGATGAAGGTACTTGAAGCTTATAAGAGATGTTTCAACACAATGTTTACAAAAAGAAATCAAGTTCTAGGTTATGTAGCTACGAAAAATGGCATAAAGGCTGATTCGTAAGAAAAAGTCAAAAATTTGAAATTGCCAGACAAAACAAAAGTGTGGCAATATTCCCTTCAAATGATTACATACATAGGCAAAGTTATCCCAAATTTATCTAAAGCTTTTTGACCGTTATAAGAGCTATGCAAGAAATATAATGAAAAGATGTGCAAAGAAAAAATAATAATAAAGAATAAAGATTCAATTGAATAGTTTTTTTTTTACCTTCATATAAGAGTAATATGATGCCAACATTCCAGTATAGTAAGGATGCTAGTAAAGATTAACACTTATCATTAGCTAACATTCAGTTAGAGCTATCCTAATGCAAACTGATGCACAGTGGCATATTCAGAAAAAGCTCAAAACAGAACACAGAAAATTTTTTCTTGATTAAAGAAAAAGCATTTGCCATCAAATTTGGATGCATTAAATTTCATCTATGCATATGAAGGTTTACCCTCATTGTTACTATTTTGAAGTAACTGATATGTACTGTTATTGATGACCATAGCTGTATGGAGAAAACCCCTCATTGTTTTGCTTCTTTCTGAAAATAACTGAAATTTAGCTCGTTCAATTGACGATGTGTCTTCAAATTTTCATTGTTATTCCTTTGGATTTATATTGCGATAGTTCTATCCATTTTAAATATAATTTATTGAGAAAAGAAAAAGGAAGATCAGTGCAGTTTCAAGCACCGTTAAACATCTTGTAGTATAAATGCTCATATTTGATTAAATATTCAAACTTCTGAGTTTTGTCTTCTGATTACAGGGTATTCTTAATATTGCATTTTGTCAAATTTTTTATAAATTACATTGCACTGGGTCGAAAAGTCTGCATGTTATGAGGGTCATGTTTTAAGAAAGAACCGATTGTGGTCAGCAACTCTTGGCCGGTCCCCCACTATACCGCCATTACGTTTCATGTCTCTGCCAGTGCTGGTTGTGTAGTTATACAGCGTAGTTTGTCACCATGTCTATCGGTAATCCATCAGATTGTGAATTTCGTGACGTAATTCAGTTTTTGAATGCAAAAAATGTTCGTCCTGCTGGAATTCAAGAACAAAAACGCAACTAGACAATTTTTATTGGGAAGTACTGAATCATCCACCTTACAGACCAGACTTGGCACCATCAGACTTTCATCGGTGGGCATTTATCGGTGGGAAGCGTTTGGAAAAAGATGACATGCTTAAAGAAACATTTATGAACTGGTTTAATGGTCAGGCATTAAGGGATCCAAAAGCTGGTGCCACGACTTGACAAATGCTTGAATGTTGATGGCGACTATGTTGAAAAGTGAAAAAAAAAAAGTTCATATTTAGTTTTTGATATAATTTGTATTATTAAATAAAGTTTCTTTTACTCCGTTACAGAACGGTTCTTACTTAAAAAAATGATCCTCGTATAAAGAAAGCACTTTTGAAGCATTTGCAATTTTTTAAAGAAATGCTCATATCTTGATAAATATACATGTTATCCTCATAAAAATGTACACAGATATTTTTAAGAAGCATTATATGGTGCAGTTGAAATGTATTTCCTGCATTAATTTTTACTGGGTGATTGGAAGTATATTACATTTTCCTCAATTTTCTGCTGATGCCCTATTTGTCTTCAGGACACACCTTTGTTTAAAGTTATGAGGCCTTATATGTTCTTCACAACCCTGAAGTTAAAATATAAATAAAATATTTTACAGACATTTGACAACAAGTAAAACCCAAACTGTGATCAATTATGGCAATAGAGTGTATTTTAGAAATATTGTTTTGTTAAATAAAACATTATATTTATTTATTACAGATTGAATATTTCAAGTGATTCTGCAAATGATTTGAATGATAACAAAAATGCAAAGTCTATTCTTATTAGTTATGTTCATTCTGAGGCTTCAACCCATGCACGAGATTTAAAAAGTGAATTGATAAATATGGGATTAGAGAGTGTTTTTCTGGTATGTATTTTATTATCTCTTTATTATAACTATTTTCAAAATATTGGTATGGGCATTATTAAAACCATTCATTTTTATTTTTGGAAATATGAAATCAAGCAGTATACTAAGCATGTTGAATCTGCACAGGCTTAAATATTTTATTTCGGAAACGTGTTCAAAGACAATAATGCCGAATAGCTTTTTTTTTTTTTTAATTTAATGACATGTTAAATTTTAATTTCTAATATAGAATAAATTTCTTAGACATTTATTAATTTTTACATTATTTTTACTTACATTAATTTTTAATACAATAGAGTCTCGGCAACCACCTTGAATTATTTCGAGGTGGACGAGACCAGAGCTACCTCAAACTATTGAAAACTCGCATTATTGAAATTTTATAAATAAGTAAAAGGGAGTAAAGCAAATTTTAAATTTCAGTATTGTATATTTACGTGAAAAATGTACTTACATATAGTTACATGATTGCAAGTTAATTATATTTTTAAATAATGGTAAATTGTTTTTTGTTCGAATACGGTGTTCCTTTTTCGTGCAGCAATATTGCGCTGTCGTCTGAGCAGCATGTTGTCAGCTGCAGTAGCCTCAGGCTGTTACTCCACGTATTGCGTGGCTCTACGGAAATCCAATGTTTATCTATTTTTATAATGTGGGGAGTGGTGTTGGAAGCTCATTTTCTTGGAATTGACTCTGCAGTATCTCCTTTTCCCCCTTACATGTATAGGAAGATACAGCATTTTGTTTGTGAGGGAGGCTTGGCAGGTGGCTTCAGGGCGGGCATTAAATGCTTCAACAGTTGAATGACAATGAAAACCATATGGTGGTATTTCTTGGTGGTTCTATTCCTATGGTGGTATGAGTTTCGCTGTTGGTCATTATTTGGGTGCTATAAACCGATTTTTTTTTTCTAGCTTGGATTTATGGGAAACTCGAACTATTGAGACTCTAAATGAAAACTAAACTCAGTGGCGCAACAGTTTTTTTGGGGGCTATGGCCTATTGTGCCCATCACAGTTTTCGAGACCAAGGGCCCTGGGGTGCAGAAGCATATGTTACTATCAAGGGGTCAGCCTGATGCGGAACCCCCAGTGTTTAGTTCCCAAGCATGCTTGGTCCTCATTTTATCAACCCTACTGAAGGGATGAAAGGTTGAGTTGACCCTGCCCAGCCCAGGATTGGAACCCCAGACCTGTGGCATGGTAGCACAGATTATCTAGACTCTACTGTACACATTTAAAAAAATAATTAAAATTAGCTTCTATCTGTTCAAAAATTCTTGTGTGACAAATTTTAAAGATGAATCCTTTCGTCTTTTAACTGCCAAAAATTTTATTTATATAAAAAAATATTCCTTTTAAATGAGGGACCTTCTTTCAGTATCCTTTGAGTAAATTCTATGAGATAAAACATTTGTGATTATATCTACATGGTCATAAAAAAAAAATATGCCGGGATATTTTAGTTATTGTAAGGTATCTTCAATTAAAATGCAACTGAACTGTTCACCATCAGCTTGAGAATTACTCCTTATTTTCACCTGCTGAATGTGAACTTCCAATGTACTGGAGCTCCCACTATTCAATCATTGGACTAGAAAATTTAATCAGTTACATGTTGAGTCAAAATCTTTTCATTCAAAATTTCATTACAATGGGGCTGTTTACATTGGCCCAAAAGCTGGCTCACTGGAGGTATTTTAAAATCCCAATAAGAATATTCCCATGGTAAGGGAAAAGGAGGTTCATTGCGGTCAGAATGTGCCATTACAGGTTAATTGAAGATTGATTTCCCCAAGATGCATTGTAAAGCGGGTGCATTGCATCATCTCATTATAAACTAGTTTTCTCCAAATTCCCTACTATCTGCTTTATGCTGGCTCATTGCATTTCCTTTGTAAGCGCTGCCACTGGGATTGTACCCTACTTAGTGCATCAATTTGTTTTTAATAAGGGTATATGTAACATAATTTTATTTATTAGGATGTAGATGATATCCCTCCTGGTAAAGACTGGCAGGATGTTATTAATTCTAGTCTTAATAATTGTGCTGCATTTGTGCCTCTGGTTACTCCAAGATATGGTGCAACTAAATGGACAAACAGAGAGGTAAGCTTATATAAAATATGTTTGCCTTTTTTATGTGTAATTAATGGTAGGATTCTGGCAAATTCTGGTGTTATTTAGTTTTTGGCACCTTCAATGAACTTATTGAAGAACTTTTTATGCTATAATATTAATTCAAATACAACAGTGTCTACCAGCAACAGACATAGGGCCTAGCTAGGCTGATCCTAGTCAATTTAACAATCCACAATGAACATCAAGAGCCTTCTTAAAAGTTTTTACCCCACTGCAAGTCATAGTCGCTTCCCGTAAATATTCTAACTGCCTACAACCCTATTGAAGTAGTAATTTTCTTACTTTCAAGATCAGCCTGAGATTTGAAAGGCGTGCCATTAGGGTGGAATGAAAAAAATCAATTTTTGATTTTTAGTTTGTAATAGCACGGAAAAGTTGCCTTTTGGTATAGATAAGATAAATTTAAAATATGAAAAATATTGGAGTACGCCTTGAGGTGCCGCAAAAACGTTAAAGTTTCTTAAAATTGAAATTTTTTTCTACATAAAAATTTTTTTTTTACGAAAAAATATATTTTTTAATATTTATTTTGTAATAGTGCAGAATAGTTGCCTTATGGTACAGATAAGAAAAATAAAAAATATGAAAAATGTTTTAGTACATTTTGAGGCGTCGCAAAGACGTTAAAGTTTTATGAAAACGCAGTTTTTATAGCTTTTTCAAAGATTTTTGCAAGTTTGGATTAAGTTTTTAAAACTTTATAATATTAATAGAATGATAAAAACACCTTTAGTATTGCATTGGCATGGTATTCAAGAGCCTTAGTAATCGTCGCACTTGGAGTTGGGGGTTAGGGGGGGGGGATTTGTCTGCATGTGGTGGCAAGCTCTGTACCTTTGCCGAGATCAGTTGAGTTGACATTTGCACTCAGTAACAGATTAACATAATATTTTGTTAGTTTGTGAGTTACTTTATTGTATTGAGTAAAAATGGCCGGTCTAAATTAGTCGAGACAAATGTTGGAATGTCCTATTTTTTGGGGAAATTTAGGGATTTGCTCAAAGTGAAACTGCTTGTAAAACAAATCCGTTATGAAGCGCTACAGTTAGAAATTAGAGTGGAACGAAAGCTGTCTTAAATTTTTTTTTTTTTAAATTTTAGTTTAGGAATAAAAGGGAAAAGTTGCCTTTTAGGTTCAAAAGATTTTTTAAAATTTCGTTGTAATGCTATAACATCTTGAGGTGCCGCAAGAAGCTTAAAGTTAGTAAAATAAGAGAACAATTGAATTTTTTAAACTTTTGATAAAATATTTTTTATGAATTTTTTGTACATTGAATGTTACAAGAAATTGTTTTAAATACGTATATAAGCATTATAATTGGAAAAAAAGTTAATAAAATATTTTGTATTGGTTACTTCTGTATCCTTAATAATTACACATTTTGCAGATGCAAAATGTTTGCTTCTATTTCACTGCTCAATTAAATTGTTTTTGTTTTAACTTTTGGCATATTCACACGTGAGTCAGTTTATTTTTTGTATCTGCTCTTGCGATTGCACCAGGAGTGAAACTTTTCCTTATATACCCCGGAATTCCGGCACTTGGACGTGATGAGTTGAATGAATTGAATTGAATGAATTGAATTGAATCAATTGTTTTAGGGGTTGCTCTGAGGAGCACTAGCACTGCGACTGCAGGTCTATTGTACTAACAACCCCAATTAGGGAGTCTGAAGCAGACCAGTGGCTGAGACAAATTTCAGCAATAAATTAGCAGGGAAACTGGGAAGTTCCCAGGGTTCGATATAATGATATCCAAGATACTCAAATCGTTGTGCAGAGAAAAAGTCGCATTCACATAAAATGTGTGTTGAGCTTTCTTCTGCAGCATGACATCCTCTGCATAGTGGGTCAGTTAGAATGCCCATGATGTTGAGATGTCTCTTCAGATTACAATGGCCAATTAGAGGACCAATGATCATCCTTATCTCTTTTCTGTTGAGTTTCAGCAATTCTTTTGATCTTAACCAAGGGTAATGTTGGTTAAGCTCCTTAGCTTGTCTTTGATTGTTGGAATTAAGCCAAGCATTGTGAGTCTCTTTTAAAAGGACTTCCTTTATCGTTTTTCTTATTATGTTGTAATGCAGACCAAGAACAGGTTCTGGTCCAATGAAAGGAGTTTCAGAGCCCAATTTAGCAAGTTGGTCAGCCATTTCGTTGCCATAAATGCCACAGTGTCCAGGGACTCAATAAAGAGTCCTTTTATTCACTGCAGCCAATTTGGCAATAGTGTTATAACATTCACAAACAATTTTTGATGAGAAGCAGTGTTTATGTAGCGCTAAGAGAGCAGCCTGGCTATCAGAGAAGATCTTGATGGATTTGCCAGAGATGCCTCTATCCAGGCAGTAACTTGCACATGTCAGGATGGCCATCACTTCAGCCTGGTATACAGTTGCTAGTTTTCCCAATGAAAAGTTGATGCTAATTTTTCTATTGGGGCAAAGGGCTCCATAGCCTGTGCCGTGGGAAGTCTAAGAGCCAACAGAGAACCAAATTCACCAGCGTGGCCAATAAGCTTAGTAGGGTTTTCCTATTGTCCTCTAGAAGGGAAAATGACATTGTCTTTTGACTTGAAATCGAAACATTTGAGCATCCAGTCTAAAATCATGGAAAGCAATGGGTGTTCCCTGATCGATATATTAAAATTTACAAGGAACTCTCGGAGGAAAATTTCCAAAGTTTTAGAAATTTTACTATGTGGGAGCAAAGAACTGCTTCCATCTCTAGATGCTTATGAAGTGGTAGAAAGCCTAGTAATAGTTCTAGGGTCTGTGAGGGTGCAGTCCTCATGGCACTTGTCATAGATATAGTAGCCATTCTTTGGAGTCTTGTAAGCTCATTTATTGTTGTCACACAGCAGGTTTTGCCCCACCATGCGATGGATCCATAAGTTATAATGGGGACAATTTCTTTAGTATAAATCCAATGGACAATACCAGGAGAAAAGCCCAAATTTGGACCAATTGCACGCCTACAGGCCCAGAATATTCTTTTTGCCTTAGTGGTGCTGTATTCGACACGACTGTACCAAGTTAGAGTCTTGTCAAAGATGATGTAAAGGTATTTAACTTTATTACAGATGCAAGTTTAGTATTAAAGAATTACTTTGCACATCTTTAATTCTTTTTCTAGTAAAGGGTACAAGGTTAATTTTACCAGGATTGACAGTCAGGCAAACTTCCTTGCACCAGTTTTCAACCTTCTTAAGGGCAGATTTCATGAGGCCAATTACAGTATCCTGGAATTTACCTCTTACTACTAAGGTTAGGTCATCTGCATAACCAATACAAGTCACACCTGATAGATTAATTCTAACCAATATTTCATCAACAACAAGGCTCCGTAAAAGAGGTGAAAGGGCACCTCCCTGTGGGAAACCTTTTGCAGTTCGTAACTGCAAGTGTGTCGCCTAAGAGTTGCTTGAACTGATCTAGTAGACAGCTAGCCTCCAATCCAAGTGCACACAAGCTGGTCGACATTTCTTCTCACAAGAGCATTCAGAATAACTTCAGTAGGCACACGATCAAAAGCTCCTTCTATATCAAGGAAGGCAGTGAGTGCCAATTCTTTTCCATTTACTGCTCCAACTAGAATTGTAGTTAATTCATAGAGGGCAGTATCAGTTGATCTGCCCGGTTGATAGGCATGTTGCTGTTTAGAGAGTGGGTTGACTTTCAGCATATCGTCTTTGATGTGCCTGTCAATCAACTTCTCTAAAGTTTTGAGAAGGAAAGACATAAAGCTGATTGGTCTAAATGCTTTAGCTTCATTATAGCTAAGCTTGCCTGGTTTTGGTATAAAGACAACCCTGCAGGTACGCCAGGCAAAAGGGACATAACCATGTACCAAACAGGACCTGAAAATCCTTTACAGAAATGGTGTGATGATATCTATGCTTTTTTGGAGTAAGATAGGTATTAATTCATCCACTCCAGGAGTTTTAAAAGGCATGAACGAATTGATCACCCAAGCAATTTTTTCGTCAGTAACTATATTTTTGGCCAGGTACCAGTCTACCTTTCTACCACATGGGGTGATTTGAGGAGTGTACGTCTCCTCATCTGTTACAATAGTTGAGTCTGGGAGGTGAACTCTGAACATTTCTTCGAGTGTTCCTCCACCATCCTCTGTATAGGTACCATCAACTTTTCTGATGGAACTTAGTTGACAGAGCTTATCTCTTGATAAGATCTTTGTAAGCTTTGCAGCATTTGACGGAGTATCAATTTGGCCGCAGAAATTTCTCCTGGAATCCTGTCGACTTTTCTTGATGGCATTATTGTTACTGGTGAGAGAAGCTCTGTAACTTGACCACTCTCCAGTTTTTTTTGGCTCTATTAAAGAGCTTTCTGCAGTTCTTTCGAAGACCACTAAGATTTTTATTCCACCAAGGAACGCGCCTTTGTAAACTAGTGGTGGACTGCTTTGCAGTTATTTTGATATGCCTGAAATATGAAACGTTGCACAAAGTCAATGGCCACCTCAATATCTATCAAAGTATTAAGTTTAAAAAGGTTACCTCTTACGAGAAGTCTCAGGTCTTCTCTGTAGGAATCCCAATTGGTGTGCCTAGGATTCCTTCTGTCCTGCAGTGATGTTATTGCAGGTCCTGTAAGTGTCATTTTGATTAGTTTGTGGTCAGATAGGATAATCTGATCAGACACATGCCAATCATTAATGCAAACAGAGGTTTTGTCATTGCAAAAAGTAATGTCAACGAGCTCACTTCTGTTGTGTGTAACAAAAGTTGGCTTATTGCCAGAATTTAAGATAGTTAGGTTATTACAAAGAATAAATTCTAGTAATTCTTCACCTCTTTTGTTGCAGTTACTGCTGCCCCAAATAATGTGGTGTGCATTTGCATCACAACCCACGATGAATCTCGGGTCATTTTGAATGCACTTTTGTACAAAATTTCTGGCTTGAGGTGCAAGAGGAATTTCGTCCTCATAAGGAAGATATGCCGACATTAGGCAAAAAGTATTTTCTTTGTTGTTAATTACCCGAACGGCAACATTGTCCCCATCCAGATAATCAACCAAACATAGAGCTTTTAGCTTTTTGCTAACTATAATGAAAGCCCTAGGTCTGCTACAAGAACGATCGAAGAAAAGGTTGCCGCAGTTGCCTAAACCCAGAATTTTACCTCTGTTGGTCCATGGTTCCTGCATTAAAGCAACATCTACTCTTCCTTCATCCAGTTCATTATTTAAGAGGGCAGAAGCCGACTGGCTATGGAGTAGATTGATTTAATCTTAATGGCACAATCCATAAACACAAAAGTAGCACAAGGTCACTCTGAAAGCAGAGTACCTACCTTGGGAGAAAGGCTACCCTTTAGGGTGCAATCAGATTCATCTTCGGACTCCGTAAGACCTAGAAGATGAATTTGGGTAGATAGTGAACAACTTTATTCACCAGAAACACTAGCAGTACTCCTAGGGGAGACGCTGGGATCCGTATGAACAGTAGCACTTACCTTTACGGGAGAAGATTCCTCCACGACGGTCTCCTCCTTTGTTAATGAAAGAGACGGGGCCTCCTCCATGGGTGTCTCAATATTGCTCTCAGGGTCCCCAGTAGATGTTGAAGCAGTCCCTGGAGTGCTTAAGGCCACTTCAGTTGCTGTTTTGGGGGCTTGAGGGTCGTGAATGATCGTTACAAGGTCCTTAGGCGCCCGCATAAAGCTCCATGTCTCTGTCCCTGATGAACTGGGCAGATTTCTGGTCAATTTCTATGATCCATTTTGCAATGTTATTAGAAATTGTTCTTTCTCTCACACACCATTCAGATGTGTCGAGGCCCTCATTGCACAGACGAAGTCTGTTAAACAATCTGGACGACTCGACAATGTTGGTGTTACGAGTTTTAAAGAGAATCTTCACGGGTTTCGGTAGCTGCGAAGCTGGCAATATTTCTATCCCCAGCTTGCGCCACTTTTCCCCAGAGAAGAACTCTTTGAGCCAAGCTGCAGTGGCGTCGTTTGCGCAGTTGATAATAAGGGCACCACCAACCAACCCTGAAGAGTTGATTTGGGGGCCCTTACCCTCCTGCATTTCATCAATGGCATCGGCGATGTCGCAAAAGATGTCGTCGACATCTTTCTTCACAAGTTTTTCCTCTGGGTGAGGAGTCTTGATGACAGCCATCTTCTCTCCAGAGAGAGACTGACTGTAGGATGGGCCAGATTCAGTTTTCTGTTTCTTCACAGCAGGCAGTTTAGCGGAAGGTGAAGGAGTTTCGGGTTCTGACACCCTTACTCTCTTCATGGCTTCAGGTTTTTTTATCTGCTAGGTCCTGATGTTTTGCTTCCCTAGCAGCCTTCATTAACCTCTTCCTTTGCCTTTTCGACAATTTCTGAGGATTTTGTTCCCCGCCGACTGCCAAGTCAGTAACAGCTGGGGAATTTGTGGAATCCTTGGATTCTGCTCCGTTTTCTCGGACCGCCGAGGCGATACCTTTGAAAGCCGAAGCATTGTTTTCAGTCTTGTGGGCCACCGTAGTGGCACCAACAAGAGCTGAAGTGGAAGGTTTTTTGGCTTCAGATGAGGGACCCTGTTTGGGTGCCACTGCACCTGAAGCAATTTGATTTTTAGGTGTCTTGCCACCAGGTTTTTTGAATTTTTGTTTATCCATAAAACAATTTAAGTTGCTGAGGGTCTAAGATGTCACCACCTGCATGGACCCTCTCTACAGGTGGAAGGCAAAAAAATACAACATGGGTCGCCACTCCGCGAGGTGAACGGTTCGCAACAACCTTTAACCCTGGTGCCATGTGCGACGCACACTCTCTTCAGCGCGGTTCTCACACCTTGGATTTAGGTTGCCGTTCACCCACACCAGCCGTCCTGTCCGGTGAGTCACAGGGCAAGCCCAGAACACCACTAGACATTCTGACACAGAGCGGGCTTATGCCATGGGCATTTTGGCACTCTCCTCTTTTTTCAACCAGGCTTGGGACTGGCTTTGGCTGAGTTACATGATGAGTTGCATATGTAAAACTCAATTAACGCAATAGCATTTTTCCTGTTCATTTGAAATAAGCAAGGTTTTCAACTATAGGGAGAAGGTGGTTTCAAATTCCAGCAAACAAAGATGTATGCGACGAACTACTAACATTGAGCAAGCACGCACGTGTGTTCAAAAGCAAGAGCTACTGCTAGCGGAGCTTCCCCTGTCCCCTCCGATGAACAAAAAAAATAAAAAGTAAAAGTGAAAGCGTTAAATATGCAATGCGGATTTGCTCTCAAATAAACAATCACAAATTGTCTTTTTTACAACTGAAGCTATCTTGTAAACCACGTGTGTGTAAAAATAAAAGAAAAAGTATGTTCCGTACCGGGGATTCATCTTTGGCCAACTTGGACTTCATTCTGTGCTCTGTTTGTTGTGAATGTTATATGAATAATTAATCCTTTGATTTTGATCAAAGAAACCTTTACACCTTGCTTTATTTTTAATTTATTATTATTAATTTTTTTTTTTTGTAGTTCATTTATTTCAGATCAAGCATTTTCTACTTGTGAAATAAAAAATCTTAATCGCCTGCTTTGCGCTATTTTGAAAAGGAGTTGTTCTTAAAATTGCGTGCAATTTAGAAATAAACAGTTTTGAAAGAATGAAAATAGAATCTTAAAAGTTTATTTGGGATCACAATTGCTCAGTTTCGAACTATTATCGGATTTTTCTATAGCGATTTTTGTTAAAAGTTCGTTTTTGCCTTTTGCAAATTTTGTTAATTGTGTTGCTTCTGTCCCTTGTTTATAATTTCAATAGAAATCTAGATGAAGGGGGGGGACATGGGAGGATATTCGGTAATTCAACCTAAACTTAATTTAAGGAAAAAGAGGAAAGGCGCTTGTTCGGATATTTTATTCTCCTAGTTTCATGGTAAAATAACGTTCAAAAGCAAAAGGTTTTTTTCTTTTTCAATTTAAAATTTTTTTCTTCTTTTCTAGACATTTGCCCAAAAAATGTTTTGATAACAACATTACACATTGAAAGCTTAGATGCTGTACTAAATATGATGTATTATTTATCTAAAAATGCTTCTACTCGGTAGTAATAAACCTATGGATGAATCCATTGAAAAATAATTGCAGAAAATTTAATGAAAAGTCAGTTTTATTACCAATGGTCATTAGACAGTATTTGCAAACGCAGTAAAGCAGCGTTTTTTCCAAATTGACTGGAAGATGTATTGAAATATGATTGCTATTGCTTTAATAATTTTGTGTTATGGAAATTTTTGGTGTTGGCAAAAAAAAAACTTGAATAATTTCCTTAATTTGGTAAACATTCAAAATGACCATTTTTCAAGATATATTTAGTGTCTTTAATGAATGTAAGCTGCATGCTGCATTATTGGAGATTACTCTCTTCCGGTAACATATTCTTTTTTAGGGTGAATGCTCAGCGAAATTTTTTTTTTAAATTCTAGTTTACAAAACGTAAACAACCAATAAAAGCTTCAATTTTAGAAAATAGGGGGAGGATGTAAGAAATCGATTTTTGTTAAGCCCCGTTTAGCTTATGAACTTTTTGCTCATAACGCTTTTCAGGGTTTTTGGGTCTGAGTGAGTTTCCCCCCTGTTGAACTGCAAATATTTTGAGCAGATTCAGACACCAGTTT
Source organism: Octonoba sinensis (assembly GCA_038502835.1). Classification (NCBI taxonomy): domain Eukaryota; kingdom Metazoa; phylum Arthropoda; class Arachnida; order Araneae; family Uloboridae; genus Octonoba; species Octonoba sinensis. The sequence continues at coordinate 192,121,310 of CM076598.1, read as the reverse complement.
CACAGCTCTTGCCACTGCTTGTGTGTAACTCTTTTGGTTGCTTAGCTTTACCATCTAAATGACAAAAAGGATGTCACAATGGTAGCTCATTGCAAAGGAACAAACAAGTTAATCATTGTAAAGGTATTTCTATTTTCTTTTACACAAAAGCAGTCACACTATTATTATGTGCAGTGTTTGTAATGGTTCCCTCACTGAAGTTCAAAAACTGTTTGTTGAGTTCTCTATCTTCAAGAAATTCCAGTATACTATCTGCTATGTCTTTTTCGGTGCAAAATTTTGGTGTTACATATCCTAAAAACTTGGAGTTTCATTCCCCTATTAGTGAAATGTACTCTTCTGAAATAACTTTTTTGTACAACTTATTTCCTTTCTTTTCTTGAACAATGTTACGTTTTTTTTTACCTTTAAAAAAAAAAAAAAAAACCAATCCTGTACTTTCGGTTATTTGATTATAGCTATGGTTATTAATGATATGTCTTTCATTTGTTGATTTTGCTCTTCTAATTTCCATCCTGTGTATTACATTCATTTTGTCCTCTTCTGTGGTTACACTCATGTCCTGTAAAGCAGCACTAGCTATAGCTGCATCGAAGTGTTTTTCTCTAGTTACAATTTTGAAGGCTCTAGTACATTTATATCTTCTTTTACGTGACTTGCTTGGGTTGCCTCTTCTGGTAAGGAACACTGATGTTCTTCAGCACTGTCATTATCTCCAGTAACCATTTTTGATACCCTAGTACTTTTTGTCGGTTCTTGTTTAAATTTAATTATTCTGTGCAGCTCTTTATTCTTTTCTTGCTTGTTTCTTCCTTGAAGTCTAGTTTTTGACATATCAATATTACATTACAACTCTTTTCCTCTCAGAGTCTTGATCCTTTAGAAACTCTTATTCCATAACTAGTATTTTTTTCTCTTTTATACAAGTACAAGTATTAAAGTTTACACACTCACAGGAAACAGTATCGAATAAACACTCAGCATCTTTTCCAAATTTTGTGACGTTGCAATCAAACTTATCGGAACAATTTCTACTTTTAGACCTAAATAAATACTTCCATTTAGCATGCTAAGATTTTAACACTTGTGAAATTCCTTTGCTAAAAATAATGAAAAAAGAAGCTCTTGATCATATTTGTTCTCTTTTGGGAACTAAACTCATATTTCACATACTGTAGGCTTTTTCTCTGAAAGAACTATGAAGTATGTTCAACCGTAGTGCTTCATAACAGATTTGTTTTACAAGCAGTTTCACTTCGAGCAAATCTCTAAATTTCCCCAAAAAATAGGACATTCCAACATTTGTCTCAACTAATTTAGACCGAGCCATTTTTACTCAATACAATAAAGTAACTCACAAACTAACAAAATATTATGTTAATCTGTTACTGAGTGCAAATGTCAACTCAACTGATCTCGGCAAAGGTACACAGCTTGCCACCACATGCAGACAAATCCCAACCCCCAACTCCAAGTGCGGCGATTACTAAGGCTCTTGAATACCATGCCAATGCAATACTAAAGGTGTTTTTATCACTCAATTCATATTATAAAGCTTTTTAAAAACTTAATCTAAACTTGTAAAAATCTTTGAAAAAGCTATAAAAACTGTATTTTCATAAAATTGTAACGTCTTTGCGACGCCTCAAAATGTAGTCCAACATTTTTCATATTTTTAATTTTTCTTATCTGTACCATAAGGCAACAAAAATTATTTTTTCATAAAAAACCTTCAAAATGTAGAAAAATGCAGAAAAAATCAATTAGTAGAAAAATTTCAAAATTAAGAAACTTTAACGTCTTTGCGGCACCTCAAGGCGTACTCCAGTATTTTTCATATTTTAAATTTATCTTATCTATACCAATAGGCAACTTTTCCGTGCTATTACAAACTTAAAATCAAAAGCTGATTTTTTTCGTTCCACCCTAGTGCCCATGCATGGGCACCCATTTCTCGTTCTTCAATTGTAAAATAACTTGTGTTAAAGTAGAATCGTGAGGCCAAAAGCGCACAGTTGTGGTCAAAAGCACTTGAAGTAGAAACTGCTTTGAATTTTCCAGTTAAGACTTAGCTCTGCTTATGACAACATTTTATGGAAAGCTCAAAGGATGATGTGATAATGAGCTTACCCACATACATCTGAGACATTTACAACCGAAATTGATGGACTCCATCTTTAAGAAAATTTTGTATCTTTGTTAAGAAATAGTGTATAGATATACAATGTGCAAATCTAATGTACCTGATGATACTTGACAGCAGACATTAAATGCCAGTGTCCTGTTACACTTATATGAGCAAAAGTATCTTCAGTTTCTCAATTTCTTACCTTATGAAATTAATCAGTTTGGCAACTATGTGGATCAAATTCATGATCATCATCACTTCTATGTATATAGTGTATGTCTATATGGACACACATGTACACACTGTGGAACCCAGGTAAAATAATTTTGGAATAGAACATAGTTAATATTTTTTTTATAGATTTCTCGATACCCAGCTAATCACAACTATTAAAATTCTCACTCAGTAATTATTAAAATCATGCACTTATAATTTAAATTTTCAAGTTAAATATTCAAAGAGTATTTAAAAGAAACAGGTAGTCTAAATTTTACCATTTATTTTTTGCATTTTGAAATTCTTTTCTAAATTATCTATGTGGTTTGTTTTGATGCTCTGCATCAGAAACCCACAGATTGATTCAACTGAGAAATAAATGGGTGGATTTCCCACAGATAATATCCAAATAGGTTATGCAAATCTTGAAATAATATACATATATTTTTTTTCAAACTTTCAAATGTTGTTTGCTATTTATCTCATTTTTTCCTTTCTTCTTACTCTTCCTTGTGTTAATCTTCATTAAATTCTTTTTCTGTTAAATTTTTTCAGTTATTTCCAAGTCTGTTGGTTCAATTTCCTCCATCTATTTTTATTAAATCAGTAATTATTTCGAATTAAGCAACAGTTTAATGATTTTTTGCTCTTGATATTTCTGTGTAGGTTCAGTACCATTTTTATAGAAGAATATTCCATCAAATTTATGATTATCTTTATTAAGTAACTGAAATCTGCCTTCCTGAGCGGTATTTGATTGTTTTGCTGAATAATTCATTATGTGATGCATTCATCTCCATAATCTTATTTAATGCTCATTTTTGTTTGTTTTCCACTCAACTCAACAGTTTTTCTAAAGACGTTAATACAAAAAATTGCATTAAAAAATTAGTTTTACATAAATTAGAGGAGTGTTGAGATGGGCGAGATGATATTGTATAGATTCACTGCTTTTAAGTTATTTTATTCATGTTCTGTGCAGTTGTATATGAGTGAAAGCACTTTTCTGTTTTTTCTAGACATTTCATCGCCAAATTCCATTAGCCAGTCATTAAAGATATCTGAGATAATTCAAGATTTAGTTTTCTCGGTAAGTGGCTAGCAAAATCAGTTTCTCTCTTTTTAAACTACAGAGAATTTCGTGATTTACTAGCTGTGTAATTGTAATTAATACATTTTTATTAGCAAAAATCATAAGACAGTCAAAGTTTTGAAGTTTTAACTACTCTGCAGTTTTCTGACATATATGTCTTAATGTTTTGTTGGGTGAACTGAACCTGCCAACTAATCGCAACAAAATATTTGATGTCACAGTCCTTATATTGCAAATGTAGTTCGTGATTTTTTAAAATCATTTGCATTTACTCATGTTTCTTGCACAATATGATAGCATTCTTTGAATTTTCACAGTTGTTCTCAAGCTCAAGCAGCTTGGAAATGTTTCTTTTTTTTGTAGTAAATGTTCACTAGTTTATCTTTCTCAGTGGTCTCCTTTCAACCACTGAAATAGCAGCTTTTTTCTTTGTATTATTTGTTCTCTTTTCAAGTGTGAATGAATATTGGTGATTTTAGGCTCTTCTGGATTTCGTTCTTTGTCAAGTTTTCTGCCAATTTTAGCTAGTGGGAGATTCGCTATTCTTTTGTCATTCTTCTTAATCATAGCAATCTACTCCCATGTATTGTCTCCTCCTCCATCATATCCTATCGTATGTTCTAAAATAAGAACACATACATAAGAAATGTCCTTCCAAACATATTAAAATTTCCTGTGAATAGGAGAATTTCAGTTTATGAAAAGCAGCAAACTTCCTTGAGGGCCTTGTACTAGAAATTATTGCTTACAAGCATGGAAGACAACTGCAAAATAAATCTTCTTAAGGAAAGTAAAAGCACCTATTTTTACAGGTATTTCATTTGTGTGTGCTTATTTCATTGGGGATATACCACACTCATATATATATATATAAATAAAATGAAGAAAAAAAGATGACATTAGGCTCATCATCAGTAGAAGTTTCATCAAAAGATGGAGAATGCCAAAAAAATATTTTTTTTAAATAAAGAATAACTGAATGCAACCCTCAGATTCCACTCATAGTGTGCATTTGGTAGTACCTGGACACACTTGCTGCAAATCACAAACAAAGAGGATACATCACACAAATTACTTGAGAAAATAAATAAAAATTTTTGTGGGGTTTGTCTAGTTTACCATTTCTCAGAGTCTAAAATGGCAAGCTGTTGACACATACAATGACACATACTTAGCAAGTACCATTAGTTAAAAAGAGAGAGAAAATGAAAACTTGATTGTGCAAGTCCAATGCACAAAAACTTTTTGTATAAGTTCATAAAACTGGTTGTGTAGGTTAAATAAGAAATCCAAATACTAACTCCAGATTGCAATTTAAATTGACCACATCCATCTTCTAACTGCCACAGGAAAATCCTTCGTGCTTTGAACTAGACACATAAGGTAAGCATTGAATGGGTTTCAGTGAAGCGAAGCTCTTAACCGAGAGAAAATTTTTAAGAAATAAGCAATAACACTAAATAGAAAGTTATTACTTAAGAACTTTTAATTGAGAATTTTTATTTCATTAATGAAAGCAGGTTGTGTGTTTAAAAATCTAGTAGATTAGGTGTGATTGCTTGAAAATTTTGCATTTAGTTATTATGGGGCATATTTCACTTATATGTACAGCAGGGTGCATCAAACCCCCCATATTTAAAATCTTTCTATATAGAAATTGTTTGTTCCTATGTTAGTTTTGTTCAAAATGCCAAAAAAAAAAAAAAGAATGTACATAAAGTTTCGTAAGGTTTGTACAATACCTATGGGGTCCATAAAAATAGAAATTTTGAAAAAAAAAAAAAAAAAAACAGCATCCACGAAGAAGAAAAATAAATTTATGTTCTCATAAAAATATGAAACTAAGATTGATTTGTGATACACTAAAATAATATATTTTATAATAATGAGTTTCTAATTTTATTTTAATTTGCATGCCAAACATGCACAATTTACGATTATATCAATTTCGATCATTTTCGCTGAATTCTTCGTTTTTATCAATCTCGTTTATTGACTTATTAGACAACATGCTGAAAGTGATCATCACATTTTACTGAATTGAATGAAATAAATACTTAGCCTGACTACCCGCAGTCATTGACAATAGTTAATGCTTTTAGCTTTGAGACTGATGTGATGCAGAATAAGTTCTGACTGAAACATCTGAAAAAGCTTTTTTCAGTTTAGTTCAAGCAGACAGGAAAAAAAAAAAAACATGACTCTGCTCAAATTATATCAGGAAGACTTGTATTTGTGGTGAGATTTTTTTAACCGTTTAGCACTACCCCCCACTTCTCCTCCCAAAAGCCATATCTTAAAACAGCAGTGATGAAAATTGGTTTGGTAGCTAGCATCATATTCGCAATGACTTTTTTGTTTGTGGCTGAACTTTGTTGCTCAAAACGCAAGTGGCACTACAGGCATCCCAACCTATGGGGATTCGGGGATGCGTCTCCCTCTATAATTTAGCAGAGTAGACAGTCCCCTCCAATAATTTTTCAATTTTCACATAACAATTTTTAAATACTAAAATTTCAAATTACATTTAAAATTTTTTCACACAAAATGTAACCTGAAACAAGCTTAAATTAGCCGGAATGTTTAAAAATCTCTAGTAGGCAATAACGCTCTATTTTTGCTTTGTATATCAAGAAACTGCTTTGTTGTCTCATGAAAAATTCTTCAGTTCTTGCTTTCTTTCAAAGACTGATAGCTATCTCCTGGGGACCTGTTAGTGAAGATACAGGGCCATTGAATAGGATTCTTCATCAGTCCTCTGGCGAAAATTGGCTCCTGCTTGACCTCTTGGCAGTGCCAGATTGCTATTGAGCATTCAAGCTGCTTTTTGGAATCTACGTACAGTACTGATGGCGTATAAAATTGTCCTGAAGCTATTTCGAAGAACTATAAAGTGATAGGGTGACAATTCTGTTCCCATTACTCAATTGATAAGGGAGGAGTATATGCTTTGTACAAAATAAAAATTCAGTAGAAGAAATAGAAAATCAAATTAGTGCAAAAATACCGTGGTGGTTCTGCGTCTGTTGGTGTATCAGTGGCGGTCATTTTGTAGTTCTATGTAAACCAGCACAGGAGTTTTTTTTTTTTTTGTATTTTTACCCCACAGAAGATTTTTTTGTTCCTTAAAAAACAAAATAAACTCATATATCTGAAGTAAGTTATTGTAACAGATTGATTATAACAAAAATTATTTGTATTTCATGCAATTTCTGGCATGTTTTCCTTTTCAACAGACTTCCACAAGGAGGACGTCTATCAGTTCATAAAGTATTTATTTTTTGTTTGTTCAGTGATAACTTCTCAGTTGATGAATCAATTTTGATGATTCTTTTTTTGATTGATCGAGTGTGGTCTCTCATGGGTCCCATATTTTTTTTGACCATACTAGAAATAAAGTTATGGGCAGAAATGCAATGATTTTTTTTATTTTTTCATACATAATTTTTCCCTAAATGAACTGATTTTAAAGATTTTTTAAAATTGGTAGAGGATTGTTTTACTTGAATATCGCACATTAATTTCACTACAATTGTTTTTTAGAAAGGAAGTTATGGATAAAAAATAAGCATTTTTCTTTTGATTGAAAATACTTGATATTTCCTTGTTGGGAAAACTATTAATAAATATGAAACTCATTGTTAGAAAAGAGTTTGTTGCCATTAACCGTTTACCTGCCAATGTTCCAAAAATGGAACATGATATTTGAGTAAATAGTTTCCCTAAAAATAATGTTTCGATTACGTACTTTTTTTCTAAGCTTGTAAAGCATGTTTTGAACTATTTTTTGAATTTTAATTGAAATCTTTATCTATTTAAGTTTTTTTTTAATGATTTTTCAAAATTTACAAATTTCTTAGAGTTTTGTCACTTTTTGCACGCAAATTTACCAAAAATCCGCTTTTTCACAAAATTATATAATATTCATTTTGCGTCTGCAGAATACTTCAATAAATAATGCTAAAATATTAGCAAATAACTTGGACGATATTTCAAGAAGCTACACATGTTCAAAAAAGATTGTTCCAATTTTGGAACAATGGCGGTTCTAAGGAGTCGGACGTCCCGGAAATGTGTCACTCGGTTTTACAAGGGGAATTCTGCATTCTTTCATTTTCTTATCTTTCTCTTGACAATGTATTCATGCAGATGTTTTAAAAACAGGTGCTTTTTCAGGTGTTTCAGTTTATACTTTGAAAGGGTGCCGAGTAGGGGTTGAAAAAAACAATAAAAAAAGGGGACGGGAGCCCAACAAGGAATTTGCTGTGCACCTGTCCTCTAACCATTGACTAAACTAAGTTTAAAGTAAGTTATACCTATCTAAATACCCCTAGTTTATTTAGCTAAATGGTACTGAATGACGGTTGCAAAGTCACGCCATACTAAATGAATAAGGAATCTAAAAGAGCAGTTTTCAAGGGGACTATTTAGAAACCTTATCAGATTCGGATCTATCTGATACAGATATATGCCAGTTACCTCCTGATGAACTAGGTAATATAACTGAAGAAGAAGACATTATAGAACAGGATTTAGAACCAATTATGCCAACTGACGTGTGCGGAATGGTAAACATTCTATCAAACAACTGGTGCAATTTTGCCAACAAAATCGGGAAAAAAAGGAAGTTACTCGCATTAGGAAATGAAAGTAAAAAGAAAACGAAACCAAACGTCATGTGGCGGAGATAATCTACTCTCAATGAAGAAATCAAAACTGAAGATGTTGAAACTCTCCGGCATACATTTCCAAACATTATGAATTTTTCACCAATTGATTTCTTCTTTAAATTTTTGCCTTTCGAGTTCTTAGAACACTTGACGCATATGACAAACTTATATGCATTACAAAAAGAAGAAACACTTGATGTTGACAGTAATGACATGCTACAGTTTTTCGGATTGCTCCTTTTGAGTGGCTATCATTCTGTTAAGTCCGAAGACATGTATTGGAGCAGTGCAGGAGACACATCAATGCCAATTGTGCAAACAGTTGATAAGATTTCGAAAAATAAACAATAATTTTCATTTATGCGACAGCAGTAAATTAAATAAAGATGGCTTAACCGTAAATTAAATAAAGATATATTGTACCAACTACTCAAGGACGACGTGTAGTTTGTGAAAAAAATACCACAAAAAAAGAAATGTTATCAGTGTAGAAAATGACATTACCAAGAATGCTTTATTTCTTATCAAGGACATTGAATTATCGGATAATTGAAAACGTATGTTGTGGATTCTGTAATGCAGGTATGTGACAAATATCAATTAAAATAAATAATTTTCTGAAACAAAATATACTAAGAGCAAAAAATGCGCAAAAAATCATTTAGTATAAAAAACTCGAATTTTGGAAAAAAATGCATCCAAAAGGCCAATGTTCCAAAAATGGAACACACTAAAAAACCAGGTAAAAAATTTTTTTCTTGAAATTTTTTGATGGTTCCATATTTATTAAGTATAAACATGATCAATTTCAATTTTCGGCCAATTTTAAAACGGTTAAGCAGTAATATTAAAATCATTTATAATAAGAGTTTGACTGAAGGCTTCTCTGAACCAAAAATTAAATCCATTCAATTTGTTTGCTCTAGTGCGGTGTTTCCCAACGTTTCTTCCCTTGCGAACCCCTTCTAAGGTCCGAAAGAAAATGGCGAACCCCTTTCTGAAGTCGTTAGTAACGGGTGACAAAACTAGAAAATTTACTAGCACATCTATTTTCCATGCTGTACAATACTTCATAATAAAAAATGAAAACATAATTATTGTAAAACATCTAAGTGTAAATAAAAACTAAAATACAGCTACAAATATATTTTTTTAATTATTATTACTTTTTTATTATTTGCTCTTTTGAATTAATATTATTGCAGTAAACATATCTATTCCTAAAAAATTTGAAAAATTATTTTCCCGGTAGGTTCCACTTTCCGGTTGAAAAGTACAAAATTCAGAAAAGTTTTGGAAACTTAAATAAAAATATACATATTTTCAAATTTCTAATTAGAAATCCGACATAAGTAGAAACAAGTGCATTTCAAATTTTGTATGTATGCTTCCAATGCCAGTTCACTACTTTTCTGCATTATCTGGAAAACAATGTACATATTAAGCAAATAGTTTTTGTTCTCCTTCCTAATAATGTAAATTTATTCCTACATTTTTTTTTTCTTTTACGTTAGCGATAAAAAATTTTGCCGTTGCAATCTATTTTTTGGGAACCACCGGTTGGGAAACACTGCTCTAGTGACCTTTTAAAATCAACTTCAAAACGGAATTTATCATAAAAATGATTACTTTTTGGTGCCAGTCACTCAAAGAAGGTGCACCCTTTGTTGCGCTTCTTTAAAAAAAATAGAGTATTCACATGAAAAATTTATTTACACTAAAAAGAATAAAATAAAATAGTTTTTGAAAATAAAATAGAACAGATTTCTAATTAAAAGTAGAGCTAAAAAGTGAAAAATAAATTTATTCTGCAAACAACATCAATACGACTTTTAAATATAATTTTTGAAGTTGGTGCAAAATTATGATAGAAAAAATCTTTGTCAATTACAAATATATATGTCGCAGAGTCTGCAACAGTTGCAATACTAAGTAACATATGGGGAAATGGTTATCAGACTGTCGTAATTTTTCGCAGACTTCAAAATTGTTTAAAAGTTGTATAGATGCTGTTTATAGAATGAATTTATTTTTCACTTTTTAAGGAAGTTTATAATTAAAAGTAGGTTCTATTTTTTTTTTCCAAAAATTATTTTATTTAGTTTTCTTTTATATTTAAAATTTACAGTGCACTATGCACTAAAGCATAAATCTAAGAGAACAATACGTTTCTTGGATTGCATATACCTTTAAAAAAGCAGAAATAAAGAGAATGCTCTTTCTTTTAACTACGGGAGACCGATAAAGAATTTAATACACCTTTATCACATCTTCCTGCTATTATATAATAGCTAATAGAGGCATTAGTGCTATATTTTTGCTGTAAATTAAAATTTATACTAGTATAGATATTGTACTATGAGGGAAAACCTTGTCAGAATACTATATTTATACTAATAATGTTAGAGTAAAAAGGCCATTTTCTCTGGGACTACTGTTGTCCCTGTAGAGAAAAGATTAAGTATTTATAACTGTTTATCTTATTTTTTAAAATGATTTTTTATTGTTAAGTTAAATTGGGATATAATTTATATCACCTTAAAAGTGCAATATCAAACGCCTGTGCTATAATTATCTTGATCAAGTAATATCTCACTTATACATTACCTCTTTTATGTGTTACCTTCTGTATGTCTGTTTACAAAAGTCTTGAAAAGCTATATAAGTCCAAAAGCTATATAAGTTACTTGAAGCTATTAACTTTAAAGTTATAAATTTTGTGTGTCACTTTCAGAGGTATTTTTATTTATGCTTTGGTAAAATGTTAATATTGTGTTGTTTTCCCCCTTATGCTTTTCAAAATTTATGTCTTTGAAAAGTAAATTTATACAAATTGCGACATTCCTAGTTTAATGCATGATTATTTAATAAGATTTAAAAGGCTATTCAAAATAATAAGAATTTTTTTTGCATTTGTTATTATATTCAAGAAATATGCTAGATTTTAAATCCCCCCCCCCCCACGCGCCCACACGCACACAGGGAAAAATTCAGGTTGTGATGCTGAGTTCACAAAATAATTACATGCATCTACATGAAAGACAATGCAATTCATTTCGTTAGGAAAAAATATTAAAGCCTTTCAGTTAATTGTGTCTAATTAATACTGTATGATAAAATAAGGAAGGTAAAAAAAAGTTGTCCCTCAGCAATAATTAAACCTTGTTAATGCCAATGAGTGACACAATCTCTTCTGTAAGATACTAGCAGTGGTTTTCAAAGGACTCACTAATTGCACTCTCAGATATGCTGGGATGGACATCTTTGTATTCTCCAGTCTCCTCTAATATAAGAGAATTAAGCATTTGCAGATCATTCCAAGGGATAATGCCAGGACACTGAGCAGATTTTCAAGGGACAATGCCAGGGCCAGGGGAAAAGAGGATGGCCAGTTAAAAAATGGGTAGCCGAGGTGGAAAAACCTCAAAAATCTAAATGTCCGAAACTGGAAAGAAAAAGTGAAAGACTTTAGAGGAAAATTGTTAGAGTGGCCATGGTCCAACATGGGCTGTAATGCCAGGGAGTTAGTTAGTTAGATCATTCCAAGGGGCATTTATGGCAGAATCACAGCTTATCCACCAGTTATTGTTGATAAAATTCACAAAATCACTCAATTTTGTAATCTCTTGCTTTGAAGGTATTATGTCAGTAGCTAGTTGTGGTGTTTGCTGATCAAGTATTGCTCAAACATGTATGACAGTTGGGCTGTTTATTCTGCCATGTTGGTTGAAACAAGGTGCTATTTGGTGCCTTAGAAGCCTCTATTAACAAAACCTTAAGGCAAAATGACTTTGCCAATATGATGGTTTCCACCTCGCCGTTGAAATGCCTGTCCGAATTTCTCTTGCATACTGTAGTATGGCCTATGTTGAAAGAATCTGCATCAAGCCTGTCATTTGGGCAATCAGGGGGGTCAATTGACCCCTCATGACTCTTAGAAGTTTATTGAGTTTATGCATGTTTTTATGTATTCTGTTGATTTTTACCTATAATATGCATTGAAAATCTAAGCATTCCCCCCCCCCCCCCCCATAAAATTTTGAAATGACAATGACAGGCCTAATCTGTATCAAATATCATGTTCACAATTGTTTGAGTGCATTGCCTAGTCATGAACTACTTATATATTAAGTTTTAAGTTGGAAATGATTGAGCTATATGTTTATGATCAGTTCCTTTGGGTATACGGTGAAACCTCTCTAACCGACCACCTCTATACAACCAAAAATTGCTGGAACAGAATTTCCCCGCATTAATTTAATACTAATTTGACCTCCATTAAGCGACCACATTAAAACAGTCACCCTCTCGAAACGAACACATTTTCTTCCGGAAAAAAATCCGCCAGTTTTGTTTCTGAATCATTCAATTGCTACAATCATTTAAAAAACGGTGCTGCAACGTTTGTGTAGTTGTCTACACCCCTGGGGGGACATGTACCCCGCCAATTCAGATGTCAAGTGGCCATTTTTTCAGGACTTCCTCGAGGAACTTCAGGACTAGAGAAGGTAGAAGGGCTGTTTCACGTGGGAAAAAATAGTGGGGATCCAACCGATTGCCTCGTGACGTCACCGTGTTGACAAGAATTCTATTTCCCCATTCAACTTGTGATCAAATAAACGGAAAATAATAGTAAAAACAAAAGACATTTCAAAAAAAAAAAAAAATTCTTTGGCGTGCATAAATTTTGTATTTTTTTTCTTCACCACATTATAAAATTTACAAATTTACTGTATTTAAATTAATATTTATTCAGAAATCTCAATGTCGGTTGCAAATATTGAGTCTACAAGCACTGCAAGTAAAAAGTTGTGTTCTTTCTATTAAGTTCTTTCTAAAAGTTGTTTCGTTCTATCTATTTTATTATTATTACTTTTGAATATTTTATTTTCACTTGCAAACTTATTAATTTTGTTTTTTTTTTCTACTCAAAATTTCAAAGGCAAAACTGGCTGATGATAAAGAAAAACTAATTATTCCTGTTAGTTTTTTACAAAAGTGGCCTCCTGACCAATTGGCTATTCAGTTTGTTACACTTCAATATATACCATGGAAAACAATGGATGATTTTTCTAGTGGTGAGCTTAAAGTTTTACATTTTCAAATTTTTGGAGTCTTTAGTTGCAGTAGTTTGCTTATGTTATACTGGTGAATAACCTACCTACCTCCATTTCATTTAATAATTAAACGTTGTCTCTATTGGGGAATACCTTACCCTTTTTACTTAAGAAAATTTGAGAATTGAAATCAAAATTATGTATAGTTTTCAAACCCTATAGTGGATATAGTATAGGGGAAATAATGTGGTAGATTGTGATTAAAATAATCCTTAGAAAATAATTTTAGTATGAAAAATAAAGTACATGAAAATGTAAAAAGTTTGAGAATGTAAGATCATAAAAGAACTTCTAGATTAAAATAAAATCTGAACAAAGGCAATGCTGTAAGTAAATGATGTTGCACCGTGCACAAACTGTATTTCTTAATGTTAAGCATTCAAAAGAGGAAATAGATCTATTATAAATATAAATTATACAAGCAAAATTAATAGCCATTTTCAACATTACTATGCTAAATAAAATTATTTAAAAAGTATTATTGACATTAGTACTACAATGTATCACACTCACAAAAAAAAAAAGAGTTTACATCCATAATGAAATGTAGTATTCAGAATACCTGTATCCTCTCCTGGCTACCATGCCATCTTTGGACATTTAGTTTTTCTGTATATATCTTTTTTTAATTTTGAGTTTAGCCCTAGTGTTAATGACTGGGTATTTCATTGTGTTTTTTATCATTTTTAATTAATCCGTGGCAAAGTTGCTTTTAATCCTCGTTATCACTTTTGATCCTTGTTTGTCTCTTAGAAGTATTCAATGTGGCTACAGAAGTATTTGGTTATTGAACCTAAGGAAAGCATTTGGTGTCATTAATGCTAGGGTTTTTTTACTATTTTCCGCTTATTTATCATTGATTCAAACAATATTTCATTACAAAGTTAGTAATGCAGACTGACCTTGACTGTTAGTAATTGACTGACCTTGTACGAGGTGTCATCAAAAAGTACGGTGAATGAACTTTTAAAGCGGCAATTGCTGACGCTACATCCATATGCTGTAATTTGTCCAGTAGCGGGATCAGCTGAGACGGGCAGGGACAAGTTGTAACATGTTCAAACTTGTCCGTTAGCTGCCAGAGCCGCTAGAGTGAGGTTGAGTTTATCGTGCAACAGGAATTTTGAACAATGCACTAACATTAAGTTTTGTTTTAAGTTGCAAAAATGTGCCAAAGAAGCTCGCGAAATGTTAAAATCGGTGTATGGCGATACTGTGGTAATTCTGAAAACTGTGTAGCGCTTTAAAAACGGAAATGAGTGTTGAAGACGCGCAGCTTGCGGGACGTCCAGTAACCTCAAAAACTGATGAAAATGTGCAAAAAGTGTAAACAATGATTCGTTCAAACAGGCGAATGACTAAATGAATGTAAGAAAGAGGCCAGAAAAATGGGCCAATGGCTTCCTTCTTCATCACGACAACGTGCAGAGCCTCACCTCGCTTCTCGTTAGCGAATTATTTTGCCGAAAAAAGTGTTCCTGTCTGTCCACATCCGCCATACTCACGGCTTTAGCACCATGCGACTTCTGGCTCTTCCCAAAAATTAAAACTGTGCTTAAAGGAAAACGTTTCGACACCATTGCTGACATTGAGAGTGCCACGACCGAGCAGCTGAAAGCCTTTCCGAAAGACGCCTTCCAGAAACGCTTCCAATCATGGAGTCAACGTTGGGATAAGTGCATTGCTGGTCAAGGGCAGTACTTTGAAGGAAATTAAATCAAATTCTATGTAACCTTAATAGTTTTTTTAATAAAAAATTATTCACCATTTTTTTTTATCACACCTCGTACAAGCGTTTACATCGTACCTGACCAACTCTTGAAATTGGATGGCTGTTCTGAACATAGGTATAGATCAGAAGCAGCTAAGAGGCTACATTGTCATACCTGCCAACTCTACTGGTTTTTCCAGGAGACTCCTGGATTTTCCCCTATTCTACTGATCTCCCGGTTTGTATTTAAAATCTCCTGGTTTTCATAAATTTTGGGGTTATCCCTTATAAGTAGGGAATTTTATAGAAAAAAATCACTTCAGCAACATTATTATCCTATTTAATTTCTTTGACAAATGGATTTACACAAGAAACTTAGTTTTAGAAATTTAGTAAAATCAACTATAAATTTAGAGGACTGAATATTTTTTTAGTTATGCTGGAAAACATGTCATATAAGGAACTTGTGGGTGGTTTTAATTTAAGTGATCTTTAACACTCCTCATTTCCCTCAAAAAAAGGAAAAAAAAAAAGTTAAAAATACGTGTGAAATTGCAGTGTATCGCAATCTACTGGATTTTTTCCTGGAAATGTTGGCAGGTATGCATTGTGTAGTTCCAATACATTTCTTTAAACATCCTTAATGTTCAGAATGTGCTCATAAAAGTTTTTAATTTCTGAAACATAGTAAAACACCATTATGTGAAAAAATACCCATTGTGCAGAAAAAAACTCATTTTATATGTTTGATCCAAGTATTGGTTTGATAAGCTCAGAGTAGTGATGATTGTTCAGTCCATTGAATACCATATCTAATATAGGGTTTGAAAAATACATATAATTTTGATTTCAATTCTGAAATTTTCTTCATCAACAAACTTCACAGAACAACATTACCACAATTTGCACATGAATAGTTATTTGCTTCAATATAAAATGTCAAGGCTAATACTTTCTATGTTCACTAGAAAATGAGTTAATAGGTCAGCAGCACAAATATGTGATCCAGCCCTATTTGTGTAGGAGGTATCACTTGTGTTCATGTTAGAAGTTTTTTGTTTTAAAAGCATAAGATTAGCACATGAATGTATTAATTTGTTTCAGGATCTGAAATGATACCGAAGTATTCAATTGCCATTTTTTGTAATCATTGATTTCAAATGTAACGTTAGTTTAGGCATTAGGTACTATCAATCATATATAGGCTCTTACCAGGTTTGTGAGCTGCTTAACTTTCAGTTGTAGTTGATGTAACTGTTCTATATAAAGGTTATTTTAAGTTTGATGAGTTCACTTTTTAAATCAGTTGATAGCTGCTGTTGTGTTTCATCAAATACAGGAACTATTTCTAATGACTTTCCCAAATCGTGAAATCAAGTGCTAAGGTTTTATATTCATTCTGATTTTTTATATCAAAATTAATAGATTACATTTGAGAGAAAAATTATTGTGTTTATAATATTTAAGAAACTTAAAGTTAGTAGGTGGACCATGTGCCATGTTACAATTGAAATTGCTGTAGTCAACATGAGATTCCCATTCACCAAAGATTTGAAAACTTCCATGAAAGTACCTATTTTTTAAAATCTACTTATGTGTGAGGATGAATTAATGTTATTAAGGGGGAAATATACTTTTAGGGTATGAGAGATGTTGTTGATGATCAGTTACATGCATTTATAACATAGAAAACTCATTTTTGTAAAAAGAGTTTCCCTTCAACATTTTTCTATTTTGTTTAAAGCACCTGGGAAGTAAAATGCACAATTAGGGTTCCCTCTTTCAAAGTTTTAGACATTAATCTCTAATAATGAATAAATATTTTCTAACAATATTTTTTAAAAATGTTATTTCTTGAGTACTTTATTGTATGCTTGCAAAGTAAGTCAACTAAAATGCTACAAATATTAAAATTCTTAAGTACCATTCTATATTTAAAAAAAAAATAATGAATTAATAAAATAAATGCAATAAATTAAAATAAAATAAATGAACATACTTTATAGGGATAGTTGGGATTTAAAATGATTATTAAGCATTGAAATATTTGTGTCTGTAAATTCAATGGAAAAATAGTAAGCAATTGTCAAGAACTTGGGTAAAATTGTTGAGCATCGAAAGGAAACTGTAAGGTTGAAATAATAAAATAATCTTGGTACTTAATCCCTCTCCAAAATATTGTGAACCCCTCCAATCATAAAGCTTGGAAAGGAGTCTCCCCTCCACTTCAGAATTTAAATTTTAGCTTCTGCTTATTCATCTAGGGCAGTGGTCTTCAAACTATTTTGAGGCATGGAAACCCTTTTACAGCTGTATATACTTCAATGGAGCCTCCCCCCCCCCAATTGATATTGATTGTTTCAATTTAGGTTTCCTACCAAAAATAACATATAGCTATTTAACAAATAATTGGATTATTATAACAAGTTTCAAATAAACAAATCATTTACTTTTACATTTTACTTGCAAAACATATTCACTACACATTTGTGTACCAACATATGCAATTTGCATTACTTACATGCACCACAAACAAACAAATACACAAACATCTTATTTTGTTATATGTATTGATGAATTTTTAAAACTAGTATACTTATTGATTACATAGTGGTTGACTTTTATAAAGATATTCTTTTGCATGGCCCACAGAATCCTTGGTGATGGCCCATGGAGCCCAGGGCTCCGCAAAACACAGTTTAAATGCTTCTGATATATGGCAACTTCTACTTGAAAATATATTTTCTATGTGCAAACTTACCTTCTAAATTTCATGTATTTAGTGCAACTGGGATTTTGTCATCTGGTAGTCTACAGTCGACTCCAACACATAACAAAACTTATATAGTTCTAGTTAAAGTTTTTTTCGTTTTGTTTTTTTTACTTATTTGAACTGTGTAACCGTTGGAAAATCGCCAAATTTACAGCTATATAATTATTTGTTACTTTTTGTACTTTCATTTTGAATGTCAAATAGTAATGCAATGGTTTGCTTGTTTGTTGGTTTGAACATTTATTACTTTTTATTTTTGTTGCTTTTGAGTTTTAATTGTTTTATTTAGCTGAGGATCATCATTTAAATGACATAACCCTTTGGGAGCCAAGATGTGTGCACAGAGTTGCCAAGGAAATTAAAAATTTAGTATCAACTGATCAGGATATTTCTACCCCAGATAGTTCCTCAATTTTGGATGTATGTATACTTACAAGATGCTTATGCTTTTACTTTATATGGTATTATTAAGAGTAGATTGGCATCGTATATATTTATAGCGATGCACTTTTTAACCTTTAAGATAGAAATCATGCTTGAAAGTATCAATTGATGATTTTTTTAAAGATTAATTTATATGTGCATGTGTAATATTTTAAATGTCATATTTTAAGCCTCCAGTAAATGGAAACTGGCTTCATTCTGTGATGCCTCCTCCTGAGAGAAAAAGAGATTTCATTGTGATTAGTGCACATTGTCAGCAGAAAGAGTTTGTGAGTATATATTCATGTATTTTAGTATTATATTTTCTTTATTAGAGGCTCTACCCCACTCTATGTTAAATTATATAGACCAGCTTTGATTACAAACAGTTCTTGCATATTTTACCTGTACAGTATAATCCCATTTGTTAAAGGTAATTGGACCAAGAATACCCCTTATATCCAAAAAATAAATAAGTAAATGAAATAATTCTAGAATTCATAATGGATTGTGAATTACTTAAAAAAGCAAAAAGGTGCATTTCCATTTAAAATTATGCAGCTTGTAATATATCAATAGTTACAAAACATATTTAAAATTAAAAAATCTGGTTAAAAAAAAACATTTTGCCTCAGAAGGACGAAAAGGAGTTTTGTAAAATACTATGATGCTTTACTATAACAATTTCTTGTTTCTGTTGTAAAGGTAACTAATTGGCTTAAAATTCTTCTACTTCTGACAGTATACCACATTTTAAGACTATCGAGTTCCTTATCCGAAATGGGTGGAAGTTTAGTTTTTGTCTTTTATCTGCTTACTCCATACTATTCACAAAAATGGTAGTTGTATGAATACAAATGAGAAATAAATAATCAGCAAGAGAGCAAGAGGTTTTGAACTTGACTAATCTGGTCCTAGCAGTGATGCTGCTAGACTTCCAAAACTATGGGTCCCTGGGACCCGGGACTTCCAAATTTATGGATCCCTTTTTCCGAAAAGTGGGTCCCTATCCATAAAATAGCATATTATGATTTTTAAGATATCAGGGCTGGTAGCAGTAAGGATTTACCTTTCCTGAGTTATCAAAAAAAATTTACTGAACCTTTATTTTTTTTAATAAGTACTGTATTGTCAAGCATTAAGATGAAATGTGATTTATTTGGTTGTACTTTATAAAAAATACTTGAATCAGACAGAAATGGATAAAAATACATATTTTAACAGGGGTCGCAATGGAAAATGTATAAAATATAGATCAAACAGAAAGATGGTTAAAAAAGCGTACTATTTTAATAAAATGTGTGGATTATTAAAACAAATAATACAATAACATCTAAATAACCATCAGAATAATATGAAAAAAGTAATTAAAATTATTTACATGCGTTTAATTCACGTCAATTATGGCTTTTGCTGCTTCAATATCTTGCACAATTTTTCGTTTTAATATTGCTTGCAGTCTTTTGTTTTCTTTATCTATGCAAAAAGTGCAGAAAACGAGAAAATTCGGATTCGCGAATTTTGCGTAATTTGATCAAGTGGAAATTAAAAGCTCGTTTTAAAAAAATAAATCAAATAATCCTGCAAGAAATTAAAGTGCTCAAACTTATCTTTATTGGTTCAGAATAAAAGCAACTATTAACAAAAAGCATTACTGCAAAAACGAGCCCTTTACAAAAATCGCGATTTCAAAAATGAAACTACATAATTCAAATTGTAATTACATTTCATCTCCTTTCTTTTTAAATCATTTATGTCTAAAAATCCACAGCAAAAACGTTTCCGATTTTTCTCTGAAAGTAGGGTGGTTGACTTACACGAGGGTTTCCGTTTATTTGTCTGAAAGTTGGGGTTTCAACTTACATGCGAGTTGACTCATATGCATGTATATACGGTAAGATTTTGATAAAAATAAGGAGGAATTTTATTTGTTTACTTCTTAGTTAAGCTTAAAAAAATAGTTGAAATGAAAAAATATGATTCTCGTAAAGGATACAAAAAGATAACTCAAAGAAAGGAATGCATTGTTTCTTTGCTTGCACATGGAAATTAGACCTACGTAATTTTATATTGCTGCAATTAACCAAGAAATATAGTCAATATTGCTGCAATTGAAAGGGAAAAAACAAAATTAGAGCGAAAAATTTAGGATGATTGAGCAAAAACAAATTTCCGGTATTTGCGGATCTACCGCTCTGGCAATATAAATGAAAAATAAACCTTTTATGACAAGACATGTTTTCCAATGCAATTAGCAATTGATTCAATAACAATTCGACCAAGAACTAAAACCAAAATCCCATATTTAAAAGCTAAAAATCAAGTGATTGATTTTTGGTCGAATGCCAGATTTGCGAATTTTCTGCAATGTCGATTACATGGACTATAGCACTGTTTCTTTAAATAGTAAATGCAATAAGGCTATAACAAATTAAATTGGAAAATTGTATTGATTATTTTAATTCAAAATAAAAGCTGAACAAAAATCATAATCGCAAAAACAAAACCTTTTTGTACCAGATTAAAAATTTAAAAAAAACTGCATATTTCCGAACCCTTAAAGAAATCTTTGGGCATTGAGTTAGCGAAATGTTCAGTAGAAATCAGTTCTGTTCAAAGCCACCTGTTTCCCCTACCTAAGCCACGGCAACAGTGAAGTACAAGGAAGGAAACGGGCGTCAATGCGAGATGGCACTATTTCCCTACTCTCTCTGCATATAAAAAAAGCTGAAAGAAAAATGCAGGTCAAAGCCGACCAAAAAATACACTTCCCAGGGGACACGTGATAATTTTTTTCGCATCCGCACCTCCGATTTTTGCGTATTTGACGTGTTGTAGTGCGTCCACTGCATCGCTGAGTCAATTTATCAATTCCATGTCAATATAAACTTCTTCATAAAACTGTTCACCTTATTGCATGTAACAGCTGAGCATCTATTATAGCTAACATCCAAAGAAAAAAAACTTTCTCTTTCTTATGGACAATATTTGTTTAATGTTGCTTTCTCTCCCTTCAATTATGATTGACAAAGAGAAAAAGAAATAAATAGACAAATGAAAAATAGAGATAAGTAAAAATAAATAAATAGATAAATAAAATAAACATGTGATATTTTTTCAAGACTTTTTCAATTTTATTTAATTAAATGTTAAAAATATTTACTGTTGCATCTGCCATTATCATTGGTATACTGGGGTTTACTTTCTGCATTCTTATAAAATTTAATATTAAACAATATTTATTTTGTGCAAGCCCAAATTAGGCACCAACACAAAAAGGGAGAATTTTTTGCTCCCCCATTAGATTTGCATGATATATAGTGGCATGGGTGCCCAGCAGGAAGGAAGGGTCTCGTGGTTCAGACTGTGCCTTTGCGATTGGGGGGGGGGGGGGGCATTTTAGGGTCTCTTTGGGGGGTAGGCTTGATTAACTGTTTGGTGATTTGAGGTCATTTCAGGGGGTTTGTAGTTTTTAGGGGGATGCAATACCGCTCAGGGGCACCACTGATATTGATATAATTCCTTAAATTTATTTTTTAGATTAAAATATTAGCATTTTGCCACATAATTATAAGTTCTAACAACATTTTAAAATTGCTTAAAATCATGATTAGACTTTAATTATAATTATAAAAAAACATTCATAAAAGTAATTAATGATGTTAGTTGCTTTTTGACTAGAAACCTAAGATTCATCAACAATGCATAATTTATGGATGTACATAAAGAATAAGCATTAAAAAGGATATCTTTTCTGAAAACGACCTACTTTTGTTTAGTTATGTAATTTTCTTCCACATGAAGATGTAAAATGCATCTTCACTTAACTCATCAAGCCCTTTGAATACTGAAGTATTTGAAGATTTTTATGCCCATGGGACAGATTTAATTTGTCACTATATGGGTCCCCACTGGGGGTGGGGGTGTCGTAAATATCAACGGCTGCTTCTTAAATTCAGATGATGAGTCGGACTCTTAAACTAACTTCAACCAAGCAGATGATGAGTCTCGCTCGTCAAATGTACCCAAAAGATCAATTAACTTTTCAAGTTGTTTTTTAGATTAAAATATCAGACAAAGAGAAATTTTAGTAATCTCGGATTTTAAAGATATTTCCAAATTAAGAAACATAGAAAATATGCATGAATTCAAGACATAATTTGTAATAACACATTAATGTGTAACTTTAATTTATGAAAATAAAAGAAAACTTAATGTTCAAAAGTATTTATTCAATTTATAGTTATATTTTTCAGCAGACAAAAATATTGATCAAAATAACCATCAAAGAAAGGCAAATGCATCTTCTATGTTCCTGTAAAATAAGCCTTTTCAGTTTATGGCGACCCAATAAACCAACAATGCAAAAGTGTGAACAACTTCGATGGCACAATAACTGTTGAAGCACACTTCGACGGAAAAAGGTGCAAAACATCAATCATACCTGCTTGGAATAGAATTTTTGTAGTTTTGTTTGCGTTCCAGTGAATTTCAGGTTAGCGCCATCTGATGTGCTGTTCAGAACTAAGATCCAATCGAACTGAGCTCGCTTGGAGCAAGGGGCCCTGCATATTTGAAATGTTTCAAAGCTTTGTCTTCTGTAAAAATTTACCACACCAACATATTCCATTTTAATAAATTTATGCATATAAATCATGCCTCTCTGACACCACCTTTACTTGAGACTATAGTAAACCTTTTAAACTCTGAAATCACAATCTAAATCTGAATGTCCTCCTTTACTAACCTAGTAACCCTCCTTCGAAACCTTGCCAAAGTAATATCTTTCTTAAGGTGCTCAAACTGAATGGTAAACTACAAATGTGATTTTACCAAACTTCTGTCTAATGGCAGATGAAACCCTTACTAGGAAATCGTGTCAATATTGTAGTCATAGAAAGAAATTTAAACTTATGTAGGGATTCAACCGAAACACTTTTCGACAATTTTGCCATTTTCAATTGAACGCCTCGATCGAAATCATTCAATCTGCATTTAACTGAAGCGCAAAAATTGTTTTGTACCATGTGGCCAAATCGATTGCTTTCACTCGGCCAATTTGACGATTCAATGCCCCTGTAATCATAGAAAGAAATTTAAACTTATGTAGGGATTTAACTGGAACACTTTCGACCATTTTGCCATTTTCAATTGAATGCTTCGATCAAAATCATTCAATTTGCATTCAACTGAAACACATTGATAGTTTTGTACCACGTGACCAAATCGATTGCTTTCATTTGCCCTAATTTTTGATGCCAATATTCGGTCAATTTGAAAATCGTCCCTATTTGAGTTGAAAATTCAATCATTTTGGATTCGATCGAGCGCATTTCAGTGTAATCTACACATTAGTTTTGATGTCGATGAATTTCTCAGAGGAAAATCTCTAGCTACCCTGTATTAAAAAAAAAGTTGAAGAGTTTAAAACATAAATTAAATATGTTTCATGTTTATTTATTTTAAACAAGTTTCTTCTTGGTGTTGGTAATATGCATTTGATTGTTTGAAACCAATACTGAAGCGTACTAACTCTTTTGAACAAATCATAAAAAATTTGTTTTACTCCTGGAAAAATTATTGCATGAAAAACATAAATCTTACATAAAAGTGAGTACATTTTTAAAAATCTAAAAACTCCTTCTTGGTGCATTTGTTAAAATGGGAACATTTGAGCAAGATAAATACCTATTAAAGTTGTAAAGATGTGAGCTCTTGTATTTTAATATTGTGTTCTAGATATAAATGCATGGGCTAAAATGCATTAAGTAGCCATGCATTTCTAGCTAAGATCAAAATCTTAAGTAGAAAATATTTCTATGTATAAAATGAATAGAGAATTTAGATAACTTTCAAAAGCATATACAGTAGAGTCATGCTTATCTAATATGCATAAGATACAAGCCTTTTTGTCTAGTTGTGACATAATAGGAATTTTCGTAAAACATATTATATAACCAAGAAACATTCATTTCCTACCAAGATGAATGCTAGAGGGAGGAAAAAATTGATGTAGAGAGGTCTCCTCCTTCTTACTGGTCAAAAGATTATCTGTAGAAGAGTTTAAGAAACAGTTCCAGCAGTTAATGAAACTATTATTTCAAAAGGTGACCCTGAACTGACCAATCATCCCAATATTTTGCATACTGATGCGATAAAAATCTCAGATAAAGCACTTTGATGCATTGGTGCACAAAATAATTCCACCGTTTTCAATGCACTCATTTTAAAAAGATGGCATGATATGGCAGCTCTGAAACAATTCCAATATGAGCAGAAAAAGAAAAAAATCACAACCTCTTTTGTTTGGCATTCTGTATGTAGTTTTATGTATGATCTTTGCATATGCATATCATTTTCTTTATGTATGAATACATAATACAGTGAATGTCTGAAATTGGAAAATGTCGACATTCACCATCTATCAGACTGGAGAATGTTAACATTCTCCAATTTCGGACATTTGCCCTAACATATATATTACAAAATTTCTATTAAATTCTTAAATGTATGAGTAATGTATGTCAGTAAATCCTTTAAGTTTGTGTTAGATATACATTTCATTACAATTTTTTTTCTTCAGTATAAATTAAGTACTTTCACTATTTAAGCTAAGCACAAAAAGGAGGGAAGAGACTGTTCAGTTAAGCCAACTTTTGAATAACAGCTTTGGTTTATTGTAAATATTAATAAAAATTTTCTTTCTGTGACAATTTTTTAGTTTTATTCAGTTTTGTATTTTTGTTTAAGTTCTTTTTTTTTACAGGTTCAAAACCTGGTGGATCATTTAGAACAATCTGGATACAGTGTTTGGTCCTCTATTGAGATGTGTGAATATGATGAAGAGAGTTTCAGCTCTTTTGATGATAGTCAGCAGTCTGAAGCTTCTCCTTTTAATGGGTTGTCTTCAGACTATTGTTCAAGAATGAATTCACCATTCAATGAAAGTGCTCCTAACAGCCAATCTGATGCCATTTTCAATTTCAAACATGAAAATGGTGGTAAGTAAGGAAAAATAGAACATTCCCTGTAAAAAAAAAAATGTTTTCGTTATTTTACTCTATATTCTATAACAAAAATATCAATTTTTCACTTGTTTCAACTGTTTTGAACATTTTCATTTTCCACATGTTTTTAATGGCTGCTTTCATGATGATAATTGTTAACTCATTTTTTAGATAAGTTGATTTTGTAGTTAACCCTCTAATTAATTCCCAACTCCGCCTCAAGACAGACACCGATAACAAAACTTGGGCATTAGTGGGTTAAAAAAAAGCAATTAAGGGGGGGGGGGTAGCAAAATCAAATCTTCTTTCTCAATATACTGTTCATTGGTAAGATATCCCCTGAAAATTTTTGTCATAGGTATTTTCTTTTGAAGGACAAATGAGAATTCTTCAAATGTTCCAAAAGTAAGATCTTTCATTATAAAAGAAAATCTTGCAAGTCAGTCGGTGTGCTAAATCAGTATAAGGCTTGGTTTCAAAATCATTAACCTTGATTTAAAATTTAATGGGACTCTGATAGATAATGTTTATAATTAACAAGCAAAAAAAGAAAATAATAATATTACAAGGTAACCAACAGAGTTCTTGCCCTTTTTAATGACCAAAAAGAAAATGACTTACGGGAAGTGTACCCTATTAAATAATCTTCGAAGTAATCTCCAGTGGCATCCAGCACCTTCTGCCCATGTGTCTCAGCTGTGCAATCCCCCTGCACTAAAACTTAGTAATTTTTTAAGCAAAGAAGTCTGAGTGCTTGGCATAAGTCTGCTTCATTGGTGAAGGATTTTCCATGAAGATGATTGTCCAGGGAATGGAAGAGGTGGGAATCTAATGTTACAAGGTCAGGTAAGTAAAGAATGACACAAAGTCTCCCAAACAAATCTCTGCATGGTACCCTGGCCATCCATGCAATATTTGGCCTTGCGTTATCATGCAATAACAGTACAACTTTGCGATTCACCAGTGCTGGCTTCTTCTGTTGCAATGCCTGTCGAACATGTTCAAATTGCTGTCAGTACAGGACTGCAGTGACCATTTGGACCACTTGTAACAGCTCATAGGGAACCACTTAAGGACTGGTCCACCAGAAACGTGAGATGATATGGCCACTGGGTTTGACCATACCAGTCTAATCCATTCTAAGTTAGCAGAGTGTAAGTGTCAGTCGAGTTAAAGAAGATCAAGCAAAGTTAAAATCAAACTACATTTATTTCAGACGTAGACATTAAATAAAAACATAACTCTAAAATCTAATTAAAACAAATTCTAAATGATAATTTAAATTAAAAATGCAGTAACATGGCCCCCTTAACACACCACAAGGCTTAGAACAACATCGTTAAAAAATGGCTAAACAACAGACATTGGGCTTTCTAATATATTAACATGGTCAGAACTCTATAGAGTCGACTGCATATGAAGTATCAACTGCCGGCTCAGTTCTAATAGCCTCCCACCTGCAGGCAAGCACATGTTTAATATACCCCTTCCTTGCATTTGCATATCAAGGCAAGCTGGGAAGCTGACATCAAAGGTTCCGCCCATCCACACATTGAAGAAAGCAACCAACTATGATTAAGCTCTGGTAATTTGGATCATTCTTCCTTCATACAGCACTGTGTGAGCAAAATATAGCTATTATCTAATAAATTTAAACATCGCTAGGGAAACTAAATATTGCTCGGACTTAAAAGTAATTTAGTAAATACTAAAAATAATAAACTTTTCTTTACAGAATGTAATGAAGTTAACCAAATGAGTGGCAAGAGATAAGAGGTGGCAGATAGGCTGTGCAAGTTCTATCAAAAGGAAGCATAATCTTACGTGGGTGCATAGGCAGTCTTGCCCTGTGAGGGGGTGACAAACAATGTTTAAACACTTGAGATTCATACAGGACCCACTTTTCGTCATTCGTAAGCACTCCTTCGAATATGGATGCACTACCGTTTCGAGAAATCAACGATAAACAGACTGTCACTCATTGTGTCTTACAGATTTCCAACAGCATGTGCAAAACCCTCTTGCTGAGCCTGTATGTCTTACTTAAGCAGTGCAGATAATGTCTAACTATTTCATCTGGAATGTTAAATGGTCTTGCAATATCACCACACATTTGACTATTCTTCTCCTTAATGGCCACTTGCAAGGCTTTGTCATCCAAGGCCTGTGGTCATTCACTGCGAGGCTCATCTCAGAGTGACAAATCACTCGACCTGAAATTTTGAAACCAATGTGTTGCTGTATGTTCGTTTGTAGTACTTTCCCCAATTGCTTGACACATTCAGAAACTTTTTGCAGCTGCTGATAAGCCCACTTTAATGTCGTAAAGGAAACAACACCGAACCGAACGAGCTACTTCGACGTATCCATTGCTCTTCGCTACTGTATGAGTTACCGTTTATGAAAGTGCGCAATGCACCTACTTTTTTTGACGACTGATATTCTTATTCTTGACAAACTTGTTTCTTAACCACATCATATTCTAATTTGCACACTTATTCTTACTTCATTCAATGGCAAAGCAAAAATGGGAAGAACTTTTTTGGTTACCTTGTAATAATACAAATATGGCTGTGTTTCTTCACACCACAGTAATGAATAAGACATGGTGCAGAATGCTTATGAGTTATGAGAAGCATTTATATAAAATAAAATAGGGATGTTGCAATTCCATGAAACCTTATTGTGAAGCTTTGTCAGAAGGTTAAGCGCCTTTTGTTCTATTGGTCTATCTGGGATGCCTTGAGTCTATTTGTTGAGTGTGCATGCGTTCATGTACCCAATACTCTCAACATCTTCTTATAACTTTGTCAGAGCAGCTTAGTTTGAAAGCAATATATGTGCAGACCACTTCTTCTAATCCAAAGACACAACTTCTTTCTTAGTCTCTCATTTCTGGGAATGATCTTTGATTGCTTCTTAGAGGCATCTTTAAGAATTAGAACTTTTTATGCAAAAAAGGCTACACTATTACAAACCAGTTTGTGGGAGTAACCTATATAGCAATGGGGATTGAGCTTTTGGGCTCTCTGGTAACATGCATACTTGCATAATTCTTTCATAATGCTAATCATGTGCATAACGAAATGTGGCATGTGTGCATGCCCAATTTTGTATGTCCAGCTATTTTTTCTTGCTCCTTTATTTATTTATTCCCATTTAGTATATATAGTTTATTTTTTTAGGTGTTACCAGTACAAAGAAACTCTGTAGTGCAAGTAGTTTGAAAGAGCAAAAAAGAAGATTTAAAATTAAAGTTAAACATGCAAAATTAGTGATATTAATAATTTCTGAAGATTATTTTAAATCACGTGTTTGTATGCAGCAAGTATGTATGTAATTTTTTTTTGGTAATTAGTGTATATTAATATCAATAATTTTACTTTAAAAAAATCATCTATTAATTTCACAAAGATGCATCCTTATTTAATGAAAAGACTTTTCCAACAATTAAATAACTTATGTATGCTAAGTAAAGATTTGTGCATGGAGCATTTTTATTTTAAATGTGATTTTCTTGTGTTAATTTGTTGAAAATATTTCCCCTATTTGATGTTTAGTTTTTATTTGCTGCACTTATTTTAAAATACATTTAAACTTTGATTATCTGAAGTAATTACGACTGGCGGCTTTTGGAAAATTGAACATTTTGGATGAGCAGAGGAATGCTTCAATTTTCAGATTATGCTATGTTTTATTCCAAACTAGCAGTATGTCTTATTCCAAACTCCACATTTACCTGAATTTTTGTTGGAAAATGCCTTTTACATGCAGGCGGTAATTTCAAAGAAAAAAGATGAATTATGATTTACAGAAAGTTCTGAATAAAAAAAGTTTTGAATAATAGAGGTGTTGCTGTATTTTTGAATTTAATAAATAATGCTTCTGCTCACATGTACTCCTTAAGAACATTTATTTTCTAATGTATTAATTATGATGATCAAAATTCTACTTTAAATTACTTTTTTTACCCCTCCAAAAATTACTGAATTATGCTGCAAATTACATTCAATGTTCCTACACAAATGCCAAAGTTCATACGGAAATATTTTTCTAAAGGTCACACACCTGTGTCTAACAGAAAAATCTGCTACAGAAGTGTTATTTTTGCTTTTTGTGTGTTGTAACAAAAAATTTTCTTCCTTTTGTACTTTCGCTGTTGGTTAATTTCTTAATGCCAAAGGGAAAAAAAGAAAATTCTGTGTAAATTTTTAATTTACATCTCTTCTGTTGCTGCTTTTGGTCATTAGTTTTTGATTCTCTTGTTTCTCTCTTTTTTAAAGCACCTATGTTTTGCATCCAAAACAGGAGTTAAAAGTTTTGCCTTAAAGCTTTGCAAAATCGTCTCCAAAATGCAGAAGAAATAATACATAAACTTATTTACTAACGTAACTTTAATACCACTCAACTAAAAATAAACGTTAGATCTGTTTAGAGTTTTAATGTTTATTAAAATTTTGTGCAGTGTAAGGACAATAAAGTTCTGCAACTTTAAGAATTTGAATAAATTTGGAAAGCAGGAGGGCTAATTTCTTGTCCATCAATGCTCATTTGGTCTGTGGGGAAAGATGTTTAGTCATCTGAAGGAAATAAGATATCCAATATTTTTAGAGTTCTTATAATAAACAGATCACAATTAGAATGTTCTTCTGAAGGTTAAAAAACTATTATAAACCAGGAAAATAATAATAACCTGTAATAATTTTCAGGAATGTCATATATATTTTTAATGCCAAAGTATTGAAGTAACAAAGTGCCATAACTACATTAGATCTTTTATGATCTTAGAATAATGATGCTTAGGTGCATCAATGTAGTGCATTGAAATTGATTGTGAAAATTTGTTGTCATTTATCAGAAGTTTATGTTAACATTTGTTGTGGCAGACTTTTATGATTGTGTTATAAAAATGCATGAAATGTGTCGGTTTCATTTTTTTATTGTTTATGTATTGTTTATTTATTGTTCATCATATAGAACATTTCATGGGTGTAAACATTACCATATGACCATATAAACTAAAATTTGATTTAATATTTCTTTAGTTTTAATCTGTTTATTTATATTAAAAATACATCCTGTATTTTTTCACGAAACTAAACATGTATCATTCGTTTATAATATTATGGTTTAAAATTTTTTAGGCTTACTATTGTGGATTAAGAAGAAAAGTTATTGTTGTTAAACTTGGAGAGTTTCCTATGGAAAACTTTGTGTGCAATATGTTTATTGAAGAAGACATGATTAAAGTATGTTGAAACTATATTATGTTGCTCTGTATTTGAGTGTGTTTATATTTTGAAATGTTTTTGCATTAATCTTCAGATAACACTTAAAATTGTAGCTAAGCAGTTTTATATTGAAAAGATTTCCAGTTGTATACTTTTTGATAAGAGCTTTTAAGACTAATTAGTAAAGTGATAAGTCAAATGACAAGGATTATTTAGAACTTTTTTTTTTTTTTGTTGAACTTATAGAAATGTCTACAAACATCCTTATATAAATAATAGTTAAAGTACTGCAACTATTTGCTCACAACATTTTCTTCATGATGAATATTTATTTCTGTTCATAGCACAAATGGTACCAAATTTGTTTTAGAGTGATATATATCTATATATTTGTCATGATCAATTATTGCATAAACACTATCCTCAACTATTATTCTAAGATCATGATTCATTTTCCTTTCTAACTCCCCTTCTCCCTTTTATATATATTTTCTGAGTGCAACATAAAATATGTTAACATAATATTAAATATAATTAAATACAATTTTTTAAGTTTATAATTATATTTGATTGTGAAATTTTAAGTATTTAGAGAACACTGTAAAAAATTGACCGTAAATTTAATGGTGAAATAGCTGGAAACTGTGCTGCCACTGTTTCACCGTAAAATTAACAGTGAGGCATTTTTTTTTGCTGACCGTAAAATGTACGATATGCCATTATTGTTTTACTGTATATTTAACAGTGCCTCACTGTACATTTTACAGTGAGTAATTTTTTTTTTGGGAGGGGGGGTTGTATTTTTTATACACTGTTAAAAATTTCACTGTTAGATTACGGTCATTGACTGGCAAACGAGCTGTCAGACAATGACCGTAAAAATGCAGATCTGCCCGTGGTGCTATCATGACCACAAAAATACAGGTGTGCCCGTAAATTTCTGCCTGTGAAATATATACGACCAATGACCGTAAGTTTACCGAAGGCAACCTAATTAAATAAATAAATAATTATCACTGCCATCACTTTTAGAGCAGATGCAGATTGTACAGTGCACGAGTTTGTGGGCCTCAAACTTCAAAGATATCCTTTATTTGTTTTTTTTTATTATTTATTTATTTGACTTCTGAAATCTATGGTGCCCCTGCTGAGGTTCGAACCGGAGACGCCAGGGTGAGAGCCGAGTATCCTAACCACTAGACCACCTGGGAATGTAGTTTTTCCCCAATAAAACAGCGTTAAGTAGCAATTATGAGTTGTAAATAGGACTAAAATTAGTTATTTTTTGGATTTTTTTTTTCAGAACACTAAACCAACTGTTGCATAAGGACGATTTTATGTACTATAGTTAGCAATTCTTTAACTTTCTTATGTAAAAAATATTATCAAGTATTTAAAAATTATATTTATACAGTAAGCACATCATACAGTAAACTTTTGTTTTATATCATGCAGTCAGCTTTAACGTTCTTCTCCTTGCTATGACGTGCAGTGACGTATGATCGCCAGCAGCCAATGGTGGCAGCTCACTTCTTATCAGGAAGTTGTATTTAACGCTCGGAGACCGTATTTTTGGAAGAGAGTCGTTGGAGGTTTTTTTAACGGTCAACTCAGCTAATTTTGCTGTAGCTCCTTATAATAACGGGCACTGGACATTTTTCTTAAATAAGGTCGTTAGCCGTATAAATTGACGGTCAATTCTCCGAATTTTACAGAAATTTCTAACAGTGTATTGCTGTATTGTACATTTTACGTGGAGCCATTTTTTGCACACCGTATTTTTTATACTGTCTCAGCATACATTTTACAGTGAGCAGTTTTTTTTACGCCATATTTTTTATGTCAAATTATCGTACATTTTGCAGTGTTTTGTACACCATATTTTAAAATCAAATTATCGTACATTTTGCAGTGAGCAGTGTTTTGTACACCATATTTTTTAAACGGTTAACATCTATTTTATAGTATTAGTATTATATTGTATTGTATTTTCAAATATTTCAACTTTTTAAAATTTACATTTTGCAAAAAGTCTTGATGTGATATTAAAACATTAATGTACCATTTTTGAATTCAAAGTAAATTTTACGTTAAATCGTATATTTTATATCCAAAAAAGATATATATTATATGACAAAGCGTAAATTTTATGGTGAACTGTATATTTTACGTCAAAAAACACATATATTACGACACAGCATAAACTTTACGGTGAATTGTATATTTTACAGTGAAACATATATAATCCAGGTTTACGGTCTTTCACCGTTGGCTTTTACAGTGAATGAACTGTAAAATTTACAGTCATTTTTTACATTGGATACTCTCAACAAACTGAAAGCAACATTATGTGCATATTTGGTCTTATGTTACTGAAAATGAATCTGAATATTGTGCTATTTTCATTTGCAGTTTCTCATCTGCTATACATTGCAGTGTAAATTATTGCATTTGAATTAACACTCCCATCCTCTTTGCTATTTCTTTTTATTATGTATCATGTAATTATTATAAACTTTAAAAAATCAAATAAATGAAGTAAAAATCATAGTTAACCACTGTTGCTCCTACACTGACATGCAATTGGATAATAATAGGTCAAAGTCACAGATGTGGAGAATTTTCAATTAGTTTATGCTGCATATTTATGATGAAGAGGACAGCCACTATCCACTTAGAGTTGCTGATAAATAGCTTTAGAAATGTTGCAGAGTTCAAAATATTTAGTACTTGAAATGGCATAAATTGTTTATGCAAAATATGTATTTTATCACTTTATTAAAGTAGGGTCAGGTGGGAGAAATGGGTCACTTTTTAGCTATTTTCTTATTCAAAGTTTCATAGCAAAAAAACCAGAAACATTTCCCATTTCTTTTCAATTGCATCTTAACATTGAATTCCTTTAGAACAATTTTATGTAATTTTAATATTTATTTTTAATTATGAAATAATTTACCTGAGCTTATATAATTACGACCTATCTTACCTCATCGTGGGGCAAAATGGGTCATAATGCAAACTAATGCGGAAAAGTTATTGATTGCTTTGAAATTGGAAAAAAAATGTGTGACCTATTCAGCAAGATTTTGAATTATGATTAAAATGGAATGTAAAAATAATATTGTTCTCGCTTGTTACACATTGGTTTACATAACACTTCAACAATATCACTTCTCTCTATCACATCAACATGATCTTTTTTAGCGAAAGCATAAAAAATATTTTTCAATTTAATTTCAATAAAATAAACAACATACACTATTTAAATTTAGGAACTTGCTGCAGTTAGGTTCAACAGAGTGAATAAAAAAATAATAATAGAATTAAACGACCTAATCCTAACCATGACCCATTTATTTTACCCCATCCAAGAAAAACTGGTGTAAAAAAGAAAATATTTAATATTTTTCTTAACTGCTCAGCTGGAATTGTTGTCCAAAGTTTCTTAGTGAGGAAATCCTTTAAATTTGGGCTATTATTTGATAAAACATAGAGCTTTTCAGAAGTTGTTAAACCATGTGTTAAGCACACCATCATCCAAAGTTGACAAAAAAAATTTGTGTTGCCATATTTAAGAACCTAACTTTTTTTAGATTAAAAAGTATTGCCAACACATAGAAAAATAGCATTAAAAATATTGGTTTAAAAATTTCAATTTCAAGTTCTATTATTTTGGGGGTTTTATAAAGTGACCCATTTTACCCCATATCCCCAACTGAAACAGAATATACAGTTATGTTCTTACCAATAAATCTTTACTAATTTCTTAGGCTTATGTTTAGTACTTTTTTTTATTATATTAATGCTCAACTCAGTACATTGAATTTCACTAGCAATAACAAGTCTTGTTGTGAAATAAATTCTAAACACTTGTAAAATACAAGCCAATGAGCCTCCCTTTAAAATAATACTTATCACAAGAATTGCAATCTTTTGATTAGTTTATTTAAACCGACGCCTCTTAAAGCTAGATTTTTCTTCCATCTTTTTTTTTTTTTTTTGTGTACAATTTATTAATTTCTGCAAATTTATTTGATTTACATATTTTTTGCAATTTTTTTTTCTTTATTTGGTTAATTTTAAAATATGTTAATATGCATTTTTGCTGTTTTTATTAATTCATTATAATTAGACCCTGCTGGTTAATGATAAATGATTTTTCAGCATTTCATTTGTTTTCAGACAAAAAAAAAGTTTTTTTTTTGTCTTCATATTGTCAGAGCATTTTTCTGCGATTTAGGTCATTTTTAAATTTTCTTATCAAATTCTAGTTATAATTATTCTGTGATTTGTGGCATTCTAAATCACAAATCTGTAGTCCTAATCTGCAAAACTAGTACAGTCTGTTAAGCTGTTGTCATCACTTCAATGGGAGAGGACAATCTGCATTGTTCACTTTAAGAGGAAGAAAGTGGATAGAAAACACAGGTTTAGTTAGAGATCTGTCCCCCCCCCCTTTTTTTTTTTGCAGACAACATTAATAAAAATAAAGTCAGCCCTGATTTTTAAAAACTGTTACAGATTTTGGTTTCTCAAGACACAGAAATTTTTGAATAACAGGATAGATCACTTTTGATAATTTAGGAAAACATTTTAGTTTTCAATGAAAATTAGATACTAGCAGTTATAACTAGCATTTTATCTCTTAGAAACCTACATTTATGAATAATTTGCTGCTGTAATTTTCTTAAAGTTATTTGACGATGTTGGTACTATAATGTTTCAAAGATATATGTGAACTGCTCTGGTGAAATTTTGACCTCAAATGTTTAGTGCATTTCTAACACTTTTAGAGCACATTTACAATTTTATTGTGTTTTTTGAAACATTTTTAGGTATCGTTTAGATCATCCAGTTTTGGGGCTTGATTTTAAATATCAAAAATCAGTAGTGTTATATTGTTGTTTTGAATAGCTTCTTTGAGTTATGTAAATAAATTTCTCTCTTTAAACCCGTGAGAATAATTTATTGGATTAACAAATGATAATAATAATAATGTAAGACAATCTGTAAAATCATTGTAGCACCTTTCACTTTTGTTTGCATTTTTTTACATTATTTATTTTCCTCAAGAATAAATAAATGCTGAATATTAAGCATGTTTCATTATGAAATCCCTAGGTTTGATGTTTTAACTATTAAATTTATATATCTTAAACCATAGCCCCCTTAACTAGATGCCTAGAGATTTGCGGGGAAAGTTGGCCGTGGATTTTAGTTACCTTTTTCTTCACCAGGTACGCAACTTATTTGCTTTAGCAAACTGCGCTCTTTCCATTAGTTTGAAAGGTAGAAGATTGGTTTTTATTGTTATTTTTTTCTTTTTTTCTGAATAATTTGATTCTTTTGGATAAAACTGGTCCTTTTCACCAGTAATGTAACTAAATAAAAGATGGTTTACTGTGTTGTTCCATTTTGCACATAAAATTCAGTAAAAGAAAAATTAGTTTTCATCAGTTTCCATCAGACATTAATTTGCGTGAAAAATGGTGCTACAAAAACAGAGAAACGATACCATGGCACATAAAGGTGTCATTAAAACATTCCTTGAGGCAACCGGAAGTATTTCTAATTTCCACATTTCTGAGATGAGGGAGTGATTGATATACCCACTTGACAAAATTATGTCCCTTTCTGTACCTCCCCTTTCTTTGATTCCAAAGTTGTAAAACACCTGAAGAAAAACCTAGTTCTGGGAATATTCCACTAGCAGCATAAAGCAAAAATCTAGTTTCATTGATTTTCTTGGAACCATTTATTGGTTAGCAGGGCTATTTTCGAGGGGTCATTTCTGGTCATTCAAACATTTCTGTTTATACTTATTATGATTATTGATAACTGATAAATCAAAAATTGGGTATAGTCGAGGGGAGACACAAAGAGACAACATCTCCCACTTTGTAATTTTTTCACTAGCCCCCCCCCCCCCTTCTTTTAAAATAAAAAATAAACGTATCCTTACTTTTACATTTCAGCAACTTATGCTTTATCTGTAAGCGTCACTCCACCATTTTTTCAGGAATACACAACTAACTAAAGGGAAGTGAAGGTTTTTCAGAATCATTAGTAATAAATATTTAACTATAATGTAGAATAAGGTCCATTTCAAAGATGAATAGGAATAAAAATTTTAGTTTCCTAGAGCATTATCAGTGGGTAAATTATTCTGCTAGCACATGCAATTTGCAATTTCTTTCTATTTCTCACACAGAAGAAAATTGAATGTGTGAAAAATATTCAATCCTACATAAAAGTGTTTGTACATTTATAAGAAGTTTTATGGTAATGAAAGGCAGATTAAAAATTTATGTTGAAATACAGTACATATTAGTAGATTATGTTAAAGTGCATGGCATTTAACAGCGGCGCGGGGGAAGGGGGGTCATGACGGAGATTGCGTCATTGAGATTTTGTGTGTGTGGGGGGGTATTTTCGGGGGGTTTTGTGGGGCACTTGGTCGACTGTTTGGCCGATCTGGAGGGTCTGTTGTTTTTTAAAGGGGTTACGCCATCTCTCTGAGAGGGGTTGACACCCCTATATTTATATGCTAAAACCACTACATTTCGCATATATAGCTTTGCTGTGAATCGATCATGGAAGTTATACATTACATCTTCTCAAAAACTTTCAAAATGCTCCAAATAAATCTTAAATTATTTTATCTATAGCTTTGTTCTCAAATAAATATTGAAATTAAAGGAAAGTTTTAATCAAGAACTGGATTTTTATCGTTTTCTTACATCGGTAAAAATGCTCAATTGAAGTTTTGTGTATTATATTTTTTACGTATGAATTGCATAAATAATTATTCTCTTTTTTCACTGCATTTTTAGTTATATTTTTTAAACATTCTATAATGTACTAGTTTAAATTTTATGATCAACTACATAATTCAGTTGCAATATAACCTTCGATTGTAACAAAATAAAAATTTCTTAAGTTTGATTTCGATTTAAAATATTAAAGTATTTCGTAATAGAAATTGACATATAGTCTGTGGTACGGGTTGGTTGAGTATGCGAGTGTTCTGAACTTTTGCAACTGGTCTTATAGAAAAAAAAGCCAAAGTTTTTTTTAAATGGAAATGCTTAAAATTTCTTCTTCATACCGTATATTTCCGTGTATAAGCCGAGAATATTTGGAACTTTTTTGAAAGCTAAATCATGGGGGTCGCCTTATATACGGGTCCGATAATCTAAAAAAAAATTCGGTCTATATATCGCGAAATATTGGCTAATATAGTGCTCTAATTATGTAATTTATGTCTTCTACATTAAGGAAATAATTTGCTTAAAATAAGTAGAGTTTTATTTAAAAGAATATACATATATTTTACAACTGGATTTTGTGAAATCATCGCTGAAACAAAATGGCGAAATTTGCTCCCGACTATAATAATTTACTGGCGATTATCTGTGTATGCCTTTCTATTCCCGCTCATCCTTCAAATGTAAATGCAGAAAATAACTGAATTAAAACAATAAAAACAAGAAGTTCCGTCTAGAACTATACGAGCCTACTTTCCCGTATACACCAAATTCAAATTTATAATCTAGCTATCTCTTTCTCTCTCTTTCTTATTTATCTTTAGTTCTAATTATTGAAAATATACCTTTTTCAACGGATAATACATATTCATTCACTCACTCATTCTTTCATTTATTCAGCCATGCATTTATTCATTCATTCGTTACCTCATTCAAGTGTTTATTCATTCATTTACGCATTCATGTATTTATTCACTCATTTATTTATATTTTCATTTATTCAATAATTTATTCATTCATTCTTTTCCTCATTCATTTATTCATTGATTTATTCTTTCACTCTTTCATTTATTCATTCATTCATTATTTCACTCATTGAGTCACTGAGAAATATCCTTGAAAATCCCGATCAAAAAATTTCATAGCAAAATAGGCTCGTAAGTTCCGGATAAACTTTCTATTTCTACATGTTCTACGTTATAAGAGCTTTCCGATAAAGTTTGTTCCAAGCAAATCGGTCCGTTAGATCTGGATTTATATAGGGTTGAAATTTCCCCGTAAGCTCTGTGTTAATTTTTTGAACTGTTCAAAAATAAACAAAAACTATTCAAATCAATATTTCACGCCGAGAACT
This sequence comes from Octonoba sinensis, assembly GCA_038502835.1. Lineage (NCBI taxonomy): Eukaryota > Metazoa > Arthropoda > Arachnida > Araneae > Uloboridae > Octonoba > Octonoba sinensis. The sequence goes on along the minus strand of CM076598.1, from coordinate 192,082,820 downwards.
CCTTTCAATAAGCTTGCAATAGGAACTTGGCTCTTGTGCCCAGAGTTTACAGAATTTGCTTCAATTTTGTCCATAGGCGCTAATGTTAAAATTTTTTGAACTGTTCAAAATTGAACAAAAAATTGTTCAAATCAAAAAGTAAAATATAGAAATGAGATGTCCTCGCCGAGATCTTTCGAATGCAAAAAGAATTTTTCCAATCGGACAATTCGTTCAAAAGTTATTAGGGGGGGACAGACCGACAGACAGACCGACAGACACACTTTTTCCCCATTTTAATACCCTACTTTCAAATTTTTTATTTTTCAATCTTTATTTAATTACTTCACTTATTTTTGACTTTTCTTGATTTTTAACGATATTTTCACGATACATTAAGCCTTCTTTCATGCTTTATTATTATTTTTTTTTACTTTTACGGGAAAGTAGGCTAAAAAGAAAAACAAACTAGCAAATGCAGGGGCAAAATGAATTATAGGGGAAAATGCTCTCTCTCGCTCGGCGCTCGCCTCAGACAGGGTTGCCAGAGATCAATCTGTAGGCGTTGACGCCTAGCTTCTCACTTTCACAACGTCTTGATTGGAAAATACGTGGTCTGGGTTACCTCCTTGACTAAATTTTCGCCCCCTTTGGCAATTCTCTTTGAACTGTAATTTTTTTTTTCTTCTAATTTTTATCTCGGCTTATATACGAGTTTTGAATTTTTGGTATATTTTTGAAGGAATAATACACTGTCGGCTTATATACGGATCAGCTTATATTCAAAAATATACGGTATATATATTCTATTAAACTCGAAAATAATAACAATAATAAAATTAAAAAAGGATGATGACATGCAATTATAATTTTAAGTACATTTATAGATTACAGAAACAATGTTTTATTTTTTGTAGTTGAATGAAAGTGATACATTTTATTATATAGCTATTAAAGGATGTTGCTGCACAGCACGTTTGCGAATTGGAGAAAAAATTGTTTCTTGACCAAAGTTTCATTTTATAGATTAAAAGAATTAAATCATTACTTTAATGAAAGTTCTGTTCATTTGTGTAACAAAATTTTTCTTTTAAAATACCTACATTTAGTGCTCACTGTAGTGAGAAAACCACTTTAATAAAATAAAAGTTTTAAGTTCATGCTCCGTTAAAATGTTCTTAGACTAACGAGATATCAAAAATAAATAATATCACTTAATTTCTTACTGTTTTACTGCACCATAAAGTAAGAGCGAAAAAAAAATGTCATAAATGATCATATGATTAAACATTAAAAAAAATAAAATGATTTTTTTAAAGATGAATTTTTACCGCTTTTATCACAATTTACCAAGTGTTTACAATTAAAATGCTGTTTTCCAATAGCAAATAGGTAGTGCCCTCTAGTGGTGCTTCTGTTGTCAGCGGAAGAAACTGGTTGCCTCACTGGTAATGAGTTTCGCTCCATTTCAGAAGGCATCTAGTTAAGAGGGCTATGCTTAAACATTAGTAAAAAAAATATTATAACAAAAAAGTATGGTGGTAACATGCAATAGTACATATCTGTCTCTTGTGACTGAAATAATTATATTTTTTAGGAGAATAAAAAGGGGGATTTGATGGATACTATAGAACATGAGATCTTTAAGAAATTACAAGAAGACTGTTCTAAAAACTGTTCTGACTACTTGTCACATGAGGTAAATAGAATTCTTTTGTACCCAAAAAAGCTTAGTCTCCAGTCATGTTTGCCCTCTTGCCAAAATTACTTTAGTCAAATGCTTTATTTTGTGTTTATTTTTCAGGTGGATAGAATAAGGAAAGAAATAAATTCCAACTTTTGTGTTTATATCACTGGAGGAACTAGCATATCTTTTAAAACCGAAACTTTTTGCATGTAAGTATCAAAATTAGTTTAAGAGTTCTTTAGAAAGTACCTTACATTTGATTTTGAACATTCTCATCTGCTCATTTTTATGCAATCGGCTTCTTTTACATCTTCTATAATGCTAACCTGACATGGTGATTTCGTAGGTTTGAGAGTTAATTTTTCTCCATATTTTTAGTGCTGAATAAGTAAATTTAACTTTATTTTGTTTCACCATGTCAGAATTTTATGCAAAACACAAATTTTAAAGTTTTCAAAAATGGAAAATTGCGGGTTAACCACCCTGCGGTTGGGCAACCCCAGAGTTACATATTAAATGGATAAGATCTCATTGAACTACAGCATGGTTAAATGGATGCCTGTTTAAGGCGGCCTGTTTAAAATAATTTATTTTTCATTTTTTTATAGTATTTATATCACACATTATTTTATCTAAATAACTTACAGGCCTGAAGAATAGGGCAGTAGCTCACTGAAACCTTACCTAATTTCTAATGAAAATTGACACACAAAGAGTCTCAATTTCTTTTACAGTGCAGTTTTTAAGTAATTAATTAAATTGATTATTTGGTGACATTTCATGCCTGCAGAAGCCACCCCATCTCTTCATCCACCCTTGATAATGAATCATGTAAAATATTTTTAATTTTGTTCCAGAAATCGAGAATTCTTTGTATCACTCAAGCTCTATTTTACTCTTCCTTTTTTTGTTCCCATAGGATGCCTTTTCTCAATTTTTTTTAGAAAACTGCCAAGCATTTTGAGGAAAAAAGTATTTTACCTGAATATTACATTTCGATCCTTACCATAAAAAGCAGTGAAAAGCAAAACAATAAACATTTTTAAGTGTGAGGTAAAGTACAATCGAACAAAATCATGACCCTGGCAGCAAGTGATGTGCAATTCTGCTATGTCTAATGCCACTTTGTGGTAAAATTTGGAGCAGGGGAGAAAGATTTAATGGTGATAATACATCCAGTGCCTGCAGTAAAAGTAATCCCTTGAGTCATATCGTGCTACCCATCTGAAAGAAATAACTGCATGAAAAAAGCTCGCATGAAATTGTTAGATTTTCTTTGTGTAACAAAGATTTCTGAAATATTGACATACATCATAAAAATTAGTTTAAAAATGCAACATAAAAGAAATGTGTGCTTGTTTTGTGGCAATTTTTGTTTTGTTAAGGGTCAATGAGTTCCCCATCCTCTTCTTCTGACCTCTAACCAGTTTAGATACAATAATGTGTAATACATCCAAAATATTCATAAGTTATAAGTAGGATTTTGAGTCAAATTTGAAGGTGCTTCCCTCTAAGTTTTGTAATTTAAGATTCTTGAAAAATCCTGATGTGATGAGAAATGAAGGCTTTTTCCAGAATCAGTGCTGAAAATTTATGAGAAACAGTTATGAAAAGTCCCAAAATATAACACAAAATTTTCTCGATTATTGTACTTGGTTTGTTTTCTTGGTAAACAAGCCTTTCTTGGCTTGTTTTCTTGGTTAATTCATGTCTTTTTTTTTTTAGGTAGTGAGAGATACATGTGAGTAAGAGCTTCAGCTTATTGCTTTAGAACAACTATTTATCTATATATCATCTATTTTATCAGTCTCTCAAGAGAGACTACTTTATCCCTTTATTTTTCATCGTACTAATTATGCACTGTTTTGAATGATTTCATAGCATAAATGAATAAAAATTGGTTGGTACTTCTTAAATTCAGGCAAAAGTGATAAGCAGGGATTAGTTTTTTTTTTTTTGCTAGAATACATTTATGTAAAAACACTTGATGAATTTTGTGACAAAATATTTGTAATTTTTGAAATATAATTCTGAAAGAAGTTAGTAATATTTACAATACATAAGAAAGTAACTATTGAAAGTAAATTTAATTGTGTTAAGATAGAATTGTTATAACAGTGGATGTAACTACATCATTAACTGATGCAAATAAAATCATTAAAAAACGCTAAAATTTGCAGACAGGTTTCTGTGATAATTGCCCCCTTCTTCAGTGCTAGGCGAAGTGCCAGCCAAGTAACGAAAAGAAATACTTGTAAATAGGAAGCTTAAATACTTAGGAAATGGTTACAAAACTAATCAGACCTCAGCATCTGTGGAAGAACAATTGGTCAGAGTATTGGGAAACAAACCCTTCGACAGAACAAAAATAAATATTAGGGATCACAAAAAAGCTCATTACAGAAACCAGTCTGCCAATTTTGATGTTTTTAAAGATTTTGTTAGCAGCAACTAACATAGTCTTTCCATTTTTTATATTATGATGCATGTTAACTTGATGAGTGCAGGTTGCATGTTAACATCTTCAGCTGTAGGAGCCATAGCATTTGTACCACAAGCATTTTGTCCTCCGATTTCAAGGATAAAATCTTGATTGCTGTCCCTTTGAAACCAGGGTCGGTTAGATTTTGCCCAACCTGAAAAAACTTGGGTGGGTTTTTTCAAAAACACCCAGTTGGAAAAACCCAAGTGGGTTTTTTCAAAATTTTCACTTAAAATTATATTTTACCCAAGTAAACTAATAAAAATTCTGATTTAGACCAAAATAATACATACTTCCATAATACATACATTATATGTCATGGGTATAAAATTTTGAGGTTTGGCTCAAAAATAAAAAAACACTTAAAAAAACTTACAGGTGGGTTTTTCAAACTTCATGCTTAAAATTGAACTTCACTTATGCAAACAGAAAAATAAATACTGCCCAAATATATTTTTATCGTGGATTAAATATTTTTGGCATGGGAAAATTATGCGTCCTGGGGGACACTTAATAAATTTATCTGTAGTGTTTCCACCTCCGATTTTTGCATATTTGACACGCTATAGCGCGTCTGCGGTATCGCTTCATGTTAGAGATTGCAATAATTTTGAAAGTAATTAGCTTAAACTCTTCTAAACATAAAATAATTTCAATTAAGTAGACTTAAAAATAACTTGTTCCTTAAACCCTTTGATGGGATTTTATTGAACACTAAAAATAGAATAAACAAGGGGCTAAGTAATTGACTTTTAAAAAGTTAATTTATAGTTGTAAAGGACAGAATAGTATAATTAATATTTAAAAGACAATTATTTTGCTTTTTGAAAAAAAAAAAAATATTAAAACAAAACGTTCTTAAAAGAAATACATAATATTTTTTTTTCACTTTAATTAATACCATTATGTGTAGGCAACCTCTTACAAATAAAAATTCAGAAAACCTGAAATTTTTGAGAAAAATACCAACAAAAGCTTGAAAAAACCCACCGGGTTGTGTTTTTTCTGAAAAAGTCTGTGTTTTCCAACCCTATTTGAAACAGGGATTTTTCTAGAATTTTATCTTTGAAATTCTAGATATAAATTCTTAAGAATTTTCTTGTTCCAGATACTTAACTTAGTGTTTTTGTGTGATTTATTAGTAAAATTAGAGTAGTTTGGTTTTCAAAATTAATTGTCTCAAACTGATATGTTTGTTTTGATATTTGTATTTTAGGCGTATTGTTCTCCCCCCCCCCCCTCAATCCACTTCAACTTCAAGTTCACAGTAATTGTTAAATAGATAATTGTAAATTACAGTTATATGAGTATGTAATAATTTTTTTTCTAATATAGAAAAACAGAGGCTTTTAATTTCTCAACTTGAAGTTTCGGACAGTTCTTGAAAATTGAGTATGGTCCTCAAAAACTAAATGGACTTTACAGTAATTTGCTATAACGACAAATTCTGTAATCAAAACTTGTGACGCAAGATAGACTTTAAATTTATACTTGAAATCGAAAAGAAGAATCAATAGGTTGAAAGAAGTCTTCCCCAAGTTGTATCTCACTCTGTCTTTTTATGTTTCAAGCATCATTCAGCTGCTACTTTCAGGATGAAATTAGTCATCTACTGTCAGACAACTACTACATAATCAAACAGGTGCCTTGCTGCAAATTGGATGTCCTTTTTTTATCCTTTAATTTAATTGTACTATTTATTTTGAGTTTGAAGTTTTTTTTTTAATTTTGTACTTAAGATTTTAATGATAAACTCATATGAGTAGAAAATTTATCAATGTTATAATACAATAAATGTAAAATAACTTTAGAACTTAAAAGTGTTTTTCATTTTTCTTTCATTAAATTAATATTTTGTGTTCATAAAGTTAATTATGAATGTAATATGAATTTTCTAAACCTTGTGGTTCATTTCTTACTGTTAATTTTATTACTTTGTAAAGCTTTTATTATGTTTTCACGTAGGATCTTGGGCTCAGAACTAGCAAAAATAAAAAATTTGACTTTAGTGACAGAAGGTTCATTTGGTGCTTGTGATCTTGTTGCAAAGAATTTTTGTGAAGAACTTGACATCAAAGCTAAAGGAAAAGCTCACAGTATTTACCATGTAATTCCTCATTATGACAGTGTAGTAAGTAAAAATAATTTTTTATTTTGTCTGAAAATTAACTTAATAGTAGTAGCGAATATATGATTTTTTTCCCTTTTTTTTTTTTTTTTTTTTACCATCGCATCAATTAAATTATCATCTGCAATAGCTTCAGAAATGCAAAAGAATTGTACCTTGAACCATTTTTCACTTTTTTTATGGAGAATAATAATTCAACTAACTTGGAAATTTCACAAGAAACACATTATACTTTCGTCAATCTCTGGTTTTACATATATATTTTGTGCACAAATGCTGTCATACATTCCAGATTTTTTTCTTTTTCTTGGTAAGTGCCCAAGGTACAATATGGTGTTGTACCTTGAACCAACACATATTGTACCTTTCAGCGCTCAATGTTGTTATTATTAGAACTGTAGACCTAAAAACAGAGGGTGTCATTATAGGGGATTCTATGGTACGCGGGATAGGTAATGTGGTCGGGAGAACTAGGCGCAAGGTGGCTAGGTGCTGTTTACCAGGGGCTCAGGTGAAGGATGTTAATAAGGTTGTGGGGAAAAAAGGGAATGTTTAAGAAGGGAGATTCAGTTACTCTGTGGGTGGGGACTAACGACGTCGGTAACAGCACAAACGAGGAGTTAGTTAAGGATTGGGAGAACCTGTTGGATAAAGCAACTAACTTTTCGACAGATGTCCAGGTAGTTGGTTTGCTTCCCAGGTATGGGGTGCATAGGGGCTGGTTAAATCAGCGGGCTAGGAGCATGAACCTGGTCCTTAAGAAACTTTGCGAAAAGCATTCTATCAGGTTCATTGATGTTTGGAGTTCTTGTCAGCGTGATTGGGTTGCGAGGGATGGTCTGCATCTTAGTTCTAGGGGTGTAGTTAAGGTTAGCGATATGATTTTAGAAGCTTCAGAATCAAAAAACTAATTTTGGATGGGGGGATTGGAGAATGTCATGGTGTTGACTTCTGTTCTGGAGGTTTTAAAAATGAGGGTAAAATATTAAGCAATAGTAACATTAATAGTAGTGATTTGAGGCATCATAAAATGTTTAAGACAAGCAAAATGGGCATGCTCAGGTTTCTATATACTAATGCTCGCAGTATCAGGAATAAGATGGATGAGTTAAATAGTGTTATCACAGGTGAGGAGTTGGATATTATTGGAATTACGGAAACATGGGTTACTGATGATGATAAGGATTTAGTGAGCATTGCTGGATACAGTTTGTTTAGGCAGGACAGGCTGGGTAAGAAAGGTGGAGGGGTTTTATTCTGTATTAAGGACACTTTTATTTGCAATGAATTGGTCATTAATAATAAGCCTAATGATATTGAAATGGTCTGGGTGGAGTTGGGGAGCAATAAGGGGAAGAAGTTTCATTTGGGAAATGTTTACAGGCCGCCTAATGTTAGTCAGGATCAAGACGAGGAGATGTATAGTGTTATTAGGGACATGTCTGGTAAGGGCTCGGTCATCATTATGGGGGATTTCAATTTCCCGGGCCATAGACTGGAATAGTTTTTACACTAGCAATGGTAGGGAAGAAGATTTTCTGAAAGTGATTGGGGACTGTTTTTTGGATCAAGTTGTTACCCAGGGGACTAGACATGGTGCTGTTTTGGATCTAGTTTTTTGTGATGTCGGAAGTTCTGTTCAGGGGTTGAGTATAGGGGAACATATTGGAGATAGTGATCACAATACTATTAGGTTTTGGACCAGCTTCGATGCTCACAAAGGTGAGCATTTCAGATTTGTACCTAACTTCAGGAATGTTGATTATGTTGCACTTAGGCAGGGTTTGAAAGAGGTTTTTTCTTCTAGGTTGGAGAATAGTGAAGCTGATCTTCAGTGGGAAGAGTTTAAGGGGAAATTGGAGAAAACAGTGATGGATTATGTTCCTTTCAGAAAGAAAGGGGATTTCACGAAAATTTGGCCCATGTGGTTCTCTAGGGAGGTGAAAGAAGCTCTCAATTATAAGGAAGCCACTTTTCGGCGACTTAAAGAGACTGGGTGCCATGCTGACAGGATTTTGTATTGTGAAGCTAGACGTACTTTCAAGTATTTGGTACGGAGTAAGAAAAGGGAATTGGAGCAAAAGCTTGCACATAACATCGAAAGGAATCCTAAGAAATTTTTTGCTTATGCTAATTCAGGGAAAGCTCGTAATACTCAGGTAGGCCCACTAGTGGATGAGAACGGGAACTTGATTCAAAATGAGGGAGATATTGCTGATATTCTAAACAATTTTTTTTCCAGTGTATTTAAGAGAAACTGTATCTCAACAGTTGACATAAGCGAGACGCAAGCTAATACACAGATTGAGGATTTTGTATTTTCTAGGGATGATGTGTTGTTTCATTTGAAAAAGATTAAAGCAAATAAGGCTCCAGGATCTGATAATGTTTATCCAAAAATTTTAGTAGAATGTGCAGAGGAATTAGTGGATGTTGTCTTGACTATTTTCATATCTTCATATAACTCGGGGACTGTGCCAGTGGATTGGAAGCTGGCAAACATAACGCCGCTCTTCAAGAAAGGGTCTAAAACTAAGGCAGGAAATTATAGGCCTGTGAGTCTTACTTACGTTCTTTGTAAAATTTTTGAAACTCTGATAAAAATCAAAATAGTGAATTTCCTGGAGGCAAATGGAGTGTTGACTGATTTTCAGTATGGTTTTAGAAAGGGTAGGTCCTGTACAACTAATTTGTTGCATTTCTATGACAAGGTTACCATGGCATTAGATAATAAAAAGTGCGTAGATGTTGTTTACATTGACTTTCAGAAAGCGTTTGATAAAGTACCGCATGAAGCTCTTCTTAACAAACTTGCTTATATTGGTATTGGTGGAAAAACTTTAATTTGGGTTAAAAATTGGCTGACTGGGAGGAAATAAAGAGTAGTAGTGAAGGGCAATTATTCTCAGTGGATTGATGTTTTGAGTGGGGTTCCACAAGGTTCAGTTCTAGGGCCAATATTATTTATTATTTTTATTAATGATATTACTCAGAGTATTTCTGGGAACATCAATATTTTTGCTGATGATGTCAAAATCATGGGAATTGTGGACACGGAGGAACAAGTCAATCAGTTTCAAGAGGATTTGAATCAAATTTCTAGGTGGGCAATTAAGTGGGGTATGTCTTTTAATATTGGGAAATGTCAAATGCTTCATTTTGGTCATGGGAATAACATGCAACCTATTATTTACAAGGTTCTGTCATTAGGGAAGCAGAAGCAGTTGTTGATCTAGGAGTATTGATTAGTCATGACTTCAAGTCCAGTCAGCAGTGTAGCATAGTAAGTAACAAAGCTAACAGGATGCTTGGGTTTATCAATAAAGCTATTTCGAACAGGTCTAGGGAAGTTGTATTGCCATTATACAGAAGTTTGGTAAGACCTCATTTGGAGTATGCTGTTCAGTTTTTGTCTCCGTACCTAAAAAAGGATATTACCTTATTGAAAAGGATTCAAAGGAGGGCTACAAGATTGGTAAGTTTTCTTTCAGACTTAGATTATGAGGTTAGGCTTAAAAGACTCAATATGCATAGTCTTGAGCAAAGGAGAGTTAGAGGGGACATGATTCAGTTGTTTAAGTTCATTAAAACGGGAAATGTTGATGGACTACAGCTATGTGCCGAAAGTAGAACCAGAGGTCATTGTTTTAAACTTTTCAAATCTCAGGCTAATCTTGAAATTATGAAAAACTACTACTTCAATAGGGTTGTAGGCAGTTGGAATAGTTTACCGGAAGCGACTGTTAATTGCAGTGGGATAAAAACTTTTAAGAAAGCTCTTGATGTTCATTGGGGACTGCTAAATTAACTAGGACCAGCCTAGCTGGGCCCTGAGCCTGTTGCTGGTCGTCCCTTTTGTATTTGTATTTTGTTATACCTTGGAATATGCTCATTTTGAGTTCTTCTCCTCTGAACTTGTTAGTTGATTAAAGCTGGATATTCCTGAAATATATATATTTAAGTTTAGTTTTATATAGCTAAAGAGGGCATTAACCGGTATTTAGGACATAATGTAGAGTCCGTAACATGCCCTTGTATTTCCTA